>OX443564.1:42829328-45229328 GCA_949372485.1 Cheilosia soror | reverse complement strand
GGGCATAACTGCACCGACAATTATTCCCCAAATTCTCCCCCAGAAAATCATGTTCCCTCTTTAATCTGTACAACAAATTCTGACAGAAATAATCAGTGGCATTGGCCTCATGAAAAAAACAACTTCTCCGCATTTGAGTTTCGCCGGACTTCATGAAGACTCAGTGTCAGTGTCAGTGTCAGAAAGTGATGAATCCTCTCTTCATATACTCAAGGAATGTCGAGCTCTTTTTCGGCTCAGAACAGAAAAAATGTCCTTGGTGATGAAATCGTTACTCCAGCAAATCTTGCTGACATACCCCCGGGGAAGATCCAATAGCTGACATTGCAAAGGGTGTCCCATAATTCACACAAAATGTAATTTCATGAGTCAATTGAACTTTGTAAGCATGAAGTTTCAAGTCTTTCGTGAGAATTCGCTGTAGAGAGCTTCTCCAAATACCCAATTGATGTTCCTGGACTGTCAGCAATACTCTCGCGATTCGCGACCTTCTTCAATGTTTTCTGTTGAACGACTTGTGACGACAGGACACCCAGAGTGTTAAGGATCACTAATTGATCCAGTCTCCCTGAATTTCTCAATTATTATTCTCTTTAAAGTTGATGATTTTATTATTATCATTATTATTTTATTAGCATTAACAATAAATTCTTAAGCTAATACATACAGAAATTGTAATATGAGCACTAGCCACAGAGGCTTTCAGCTCTTTGATGATTTTAAATCACTACGACGACCATATTTTGTTTGAAAATTGCGGACTGTAGCTGACAAACCTTAATTTTTTTAAATATTGCTCAACAATGAAAATGCGTTGTTATTTCGTATAGCGCTCCATTTTTACTAACCCAGAACTGTCAGCTGTCACATTGTTATCTTTTTTTCCGTTGGCATATTACTGAACTATTAGATAAATGGCGCAAAATTTTAATTTTGCGTGTATAATGAGACACCCTTTATTAATTAGTCTAGCAAGTCAAGTTCGATTAGACCGGACCAGTACCTGCAGTGCAGTGCAGATTCAATACGATACCCTATTTTTGCAACACCCCACAAGTAGTGCAAATTGTTGCATTAGCACCATTGCTCTTAATTTCTTGAAAAAGCTTCTCCACCTCAATCTTTACCTTAAAGGTATTAACTCAAGAAAGTAGCTGCGATGGGAATGTCCGGGGGCTCAATTAGCTCCATGTCTACATAGCTCCACTTCAAGCAATCGATATCGGATAGGCATAGGTCATTAGAATTCAATTAAAAATTACAAAACGCAATTATTTGCCTCTTCTGAAGGAATGAGGAAGTATAAACTCTTGCCCAATAGACATATTCGCGTATACTTTTAGGACTTTGTAGAAACGTTCTACCACCCCCGAGGCCGAGGCAATGTAAAAAGGTTTATTAATAAATAACACACGCCGGTACACGCTAGTAATTGGATTATCCTAGCCGACGTGACTTTTTGCATAGTTAGTCAAACAAAATGTTTAACGACAGATATTACTTTTCAACTTTTTGCTTTGCCACCCTTCCGCGCGCTAGAACTATATATCTACACAAAATTCATTGATCACTTTTCATGCTCCAGTTCGCCGTCCTGGTCTGTCCTTTAATTAATTTTTGATACAGAATTTCTCATTAACTCATAAATTATGAGAGAGAAAAGAAAAAAAATCCCAACAAGTACGATCACAGAAAATTAATGAAGTTAAATCACGAAATAAAGTGGTAAAGCTCATGTGTACATCAGAATTTCCTCTCCCTAATTATCTGCATTAGACTGTGTATGTATTGTATATGTGCGTGTAGAACTTCCATAATTATTGACATCTTACCACATTTCTTCCACCAGCAAAATATTTCACCATCGACACACAAGCAGACTTCACATGGATCTTCTCGTGAGACCTGAAAATGAGAAAAGAAGAAAAAAAAATTGTTTAAAGTTTAACAAGGCTATATGAACGTTTATGGTATATACTCCTACCAAGAGAAAAAGGAGTCACTTATAAAGAGACGTTCCCTAACGATTTGTTTTCTTCCCATCAACACATGTTCTTTAACAAGCCACCAATATTGCCCAACTATGTTTTTCGAAGTTGAGATATTTTTAAATGGCACAGTGAAGTTGTTGGCGGTTTAACCACACTCCCTGCCAAAATGATGAATGAGTAAAACCTAAACCAGAAAATCGTTCACTGAACCCATGAGGGACGACTGAGGAATTTGGGGATGGGCTTCCCCCATTTTCAAAATATAATATGTCTCCCTCCCGAGGGGATAATGCATGGCTTCCTCTTGAAGGAAGATAAACAAAGGGGAAACTTTCAAACGCAGGTATAAATTACAAACTTAAATAAAAGCCAAAAGGCATATTTAAAATATGCAAGCATGGTAACGGAAATGAGCACACAAGCTACCGAGATAAACAGAGAGAGTGTATCCATAACAAACAGGAAGTGACGACACTATGCTACATATGGTCATAGTCATAGACACACAGAGTGGTAAAAACGAAGCAGGATATGCTCCTCCCCAGCACCAGCTCTGCTTCTACTTGAGATGCGTTTTACAAAGCGGATGAAACCCATCGGAGCGGTGGAAGGGGAGTGTATAGCTTACTCGCCAGGTATGGAGGACTTTCTCAGCAAAGGAATGTACAATAAAACAAGGAAAAATGATGAAAACTGGATTACAAGGGCTGCCAAGAGTCTAACTCCACATGTGAACAAAGGACACAATAAAAAGCAGACGACGGGCGCGGACAAGGACCGGCACGGCACATAAAAAACAGACACACAAAAAGATGAAAAAAATAGAACAAGAATAGTGTGAGGAGGATAGAAATGTTCATTTTTTTCCGCAAGGATTTATAATTACGTACTCGTACTCCTTTCTGAGTCTCACTCTCTGTTGTGAATTACCAAAGGGACGAGCGGAAATGATACCCGGTTACATTTGGTTGTAATAAAAGCAATTATTCTGGAAGCATCAGTGGTTAAAGGTTAGCTTCGAGTTTGGGCGCCCGAAGTGAATAGCCCCAGCCTCAGTTGCATTGTAGGTGGTATATGATATGAGTGGGTGCAGGAGAATGCTTCCACAGTCCAATCAGCGAAATTTCCATTTGTATTCCTTTTTATATGCGCAGTTATGTCTGTTTTGAAGCCACCCGAGCGTATTATGAAGGCACAAAGTGCAAAGTTTAAGTGCATGTCAAAATGATACACATTCATAAAATGTAGGGCAGAAAAAGTAAGAGGAAAATAATGCAGAAACTATACAAGGACGATGGTGGAACAACTTTCCTTTCGTGCTTGTGAACAAGTTTTGTAATCGTTTCTTTAGGCTACTACTGCAGCAGCTGGTGTGAGAGAGAACGAGATTAGTGCAGGATGAATTGTTGTACAATAGAAGAAAGGATATAGAGGGGTCACTTTAGCCAAAGGAGATGTGAAAAGGCCTGTGACATTAACCGTTTTTTATTATCAGTGAAAAAAAAACATCTCAAACTCCGACTTTTGAGATGTTTTTTTTTCACTGTAACTTATTCGAATTTGAAAAAATGCTAATTGATTTTTTGTGTTATTAACACTGTTTCATATTTTGGTCTGGCAACATTACTGTGTATGGCTATTATTTACAGGGCCACCAACATTTAGTGAATGAACTTAACAACGCCACGAAACAACTACGAGAAATACATAGTTGAATTAATTATTGTCAGATCATGATTCGTGATATCGATGAAAAGCAGGATCACATATTGTTGTTGTGCATGTAAATCGATGATCTATATGGGTCATAAGATGATAATAAAAAACGGCTATTATCTTAAAGATATTATGAAAAGCAATTCGCGGAATTAATATGGAAAGCATAGATTTTAGCCGCATTATTGTCACGCATTTTACTGTCACCATAAATAAAATGATTGAAATTAATGATTTGAATTAAAAACAGAGCCAGTGCTTAGCTTAAGACTCGGAGCCAGAAAAGGGCAGAATATTCAAGACAACAAGCCCAGCTGTACAGAAGTTGTATGTAGCCTTTACCAGAGTTTAAGGGACACCCCAACAAATTTCGCCGCCCAAACGAGAGTTAGACTGAAGTCCACACTTTCTAACAAACCAAAAAGCATATGAAACCTCCAACTATAATGACCATCATAAGTACGAGATAGGGAAGATTGCCTCGGCAAGAGTCGTCCTTGTTTTCATGTGTCTGAACATAGTTAATCAAAAGCAATTCAAGGTTAGGTTGAGTCAAGTTTAATGGGGGTATGAGAGAGTGGTCATATGGCTTATTAGACTAAGGGGGTTGGTAAGTTCGCTCTTCCCCCTGCAAAGCGCCTACAGTGGAACATTGCGTGTTCCATATCTTCTAATTCATTTGGACTTTTGGGGCAAAAAGTCGAGCTATCGTGACCAAATCTGTGAAGGTATTTCCGATAGGCGCGGTGTCACAATAAAAACTGCGTAAGGTGGTAGTTGCAGTCCCCGTTTGTTCTTTTTGTCCAGACCTCGATGGTGGGGATAGGTTTGTGGGTTAGCTGTTTGCCTAAGCATCTCGCTGGCAAGAATGTCGATGGGGATCATTCCCTATCCCCATATAATGTAGGCTGCTTCGTTCGAGATTGTTCGAAATCATTGTTCTTATTGGGCAGATCCTGTATATGCTGACGAGAGCTTTCTCCTTGTTTGCTTTGTTTTTAAAGCTCCCGCCCACACGGGCGTATAGAAGTATTGAGCTGACCACTCTGGATAGCAGAGTCCTCCTGGTATATCCATCGATCCACCGATGTTTGGCAGCATCTGTGAAAGAGCTCCTTGCTTCTGGGAGGCCTTCCAGCCGGCGTACTGGATGTGCGTTTTAAAGTTTACCCTGTTGTCGAGCATTACTCCTAGGTACATTAGAGACTCCTTAGACGCATCGACGGTAGAACGCAATTTTTTAAATCCTTTAAGTAGTTTACCTTTATGTAAACCTTGCCATTGAAAAACACAAAATGTCCCTACAAAAATCAAGTATCTCTTCTTGTATGGTATCTCTTCTAAATGTTGAAAGAAGTACCTGTCCAGAAATTTGCTTCTACTCCGACATATTGCCTCGAATTCGCACATTATATGTGTTATGTCTTTCTTGACTTTTAGTACAGTATCTGCAAGTGTCCGAGTGTAAGTGTAAGCCTCTGTAGTTGGCGCAATTCAGAGCACCTCCTTTCTTGTGAATTAAAACAACCCTTGGGTTTTACCAGAAATTTTTCGAACGTATGTATGTCTGTGTGTTGGAAGCATTTCTGATAATGTTAACTTAATAATTCGTTGGGTACCTTAGGAAACGAAGTTTGTAAGATAAGAGCAATACATTCTTGACAAGACGTTACATCCAAAATAATCTGGGAATATATTTGCATGAGCAGTTCCACATGGCATTGGGCTCTTAACCTAAATGCAGAATTCGTAGTACAATTTTTTTTAGAACTTGGGGTATTGTCGTATTGTGTGCATGGGTTGCGAAGCGAAGAGAAACTAATGAAATGAAAAGACGGCGGAGAGAAGACAGGAGGAGAACCCTGTGGATCACTATCATTTGTCGCAAAAAGTTGGTGGATACCTCCATCTACTACACGTATATGTAATGCATCCTGCGTCGGCTACTGAAACTAATTTCTAACCACGCAAACCCGATTCAAGCTAGTCGCGTCTATACACGAAACTTTAGCTAAGCACGGGTGTCCTACTTCGAGTGCACTATTTGATAACAACGTCTATCGCCATACCTATATCTATAAGTGTAACTTTAATGGCTGCTATTTTCCTTAATCACTCTATTGCAGTATTAGTGAAAGATGGGAGGGAAATTTACATCTTCGTCTCGTGGGTATAAAAAGGGAACAAATAGCGCTGCAGTGTAAATTCGTGGAGATTTTGGTTAACGGCTATATGGCGATGGCAAAATTATAATAATCACCCTTGTTATTTATTTTATATTTAAAGCTTTAGAACCGTCAGTCCTAAAACTTGTGACTTCATTAGTTTTTATTAAAGTTATACAAATTCTTTTTTATAGAGCATGTTGTTTCAACTTTTACTTGAATGGACAAAAACCCATCCATACATGCCAAAAAACATAAAATCATTAATGTCATTAATTGTCAAATAATTATCGAGATAAAAATTCAATTGCGAATAAAACACGAATATTGGCCGCGTTCCATTGACCGCTAGATGACTAGCGCGCATGCCAAACTCCATATAAAAAAAACTGACAATTCATCATTTGCGCTAGAACTCTAGCACATATTGTGAAATGTCAGTTTTTTTTATATGGAGTTTGGCATGGAACGCGGGCATTGTTAGAAGCGGAGCTCTTGATCTTTTATTATATTATATACTAAATTCCTTTGTTCACAAGTACATAGATACTTGCAAGAGTTTTCAAACCCACTTAATTTTTTGGACAAGGAAACGCCTAACCTCTTTTAATTACAAAAGAAACAGAGCCTGTTACAACTCAACTAAAAACTTGAATAAATTTATGGAAAGAAGGTTCTTCCGCAAAAAATGTTCTATGGAAAAACTATATATGTAGTACGAGATACCGAATGTGTGTATATATGTATTGATAAAATACCGACATACACAAAACATCTATATCGTTGAAATTCTTTTGAATACTTTTTTTTATTTTCCACCCATTTGACGCTTATCTGTCATTCACTGAGTTCCGATGAAATTGTCAAAACATTTATTGTAGATTGTGGCACACGCATCATTTTACTTTGTCTCCCCTTTTGCACATGCCATTTCCTGCCATGTTCTTGATGTACATAATAGTGTGTCTACCCTTTTACCAGACCCTATAGGACTCTTTGGTAAAAGAATTAGAAGAACACTCATTCTTCAGAGCACTTTATGTGTGAGCTGTCATTCTGAGAATAGAACATTTAAATGACAGCACTTCTTAAAAGCGTGCTTTGTTCATCCATCCAGGCACAGTCAAATGAAATTATTTGCTCGTGGGTAGGTACATACAACATACTTATTGTCTGCTGCAAGTCACCGGTCCCATAAAAACACACCATACCTCGCTGACAGAAGTAAAGACCAAGGAAATGTACTGGAAAAGCTTCTAACATCTCCAACGAAAACAAAGAAAGAAAGGAAATCCTTAGGCTTGTCATATAATTAATGTACAGACAAGTAACTGTGCCAGAATCAGAAAGAGGATTTCAGTTCCCATTCTCATGTCATTATACTGACTATGACTACAGTCAGAATCAGGATCCGGACAAATGACATTAAACAATTGACTTGTGAGTGGACCTAAGTCTTAATAAATATTGTCACACTGTGGTTACTGCTACTGGTTACCTTATCCAGGAATAATGTCGACCTCATTCCAGGATTTTGCGTCCATATACACACTGTTAGGGTTGTCCTTGAACGGTCTACTGATTAAAGTTGAGTGTATTCGAATCTGGAATCCGGAATCATGTTAAAGGCCAGACTTTTTATAGGGCTCATCCGACAAAAGATGAGCTATAAGGATTGAGGAATTCTAGTGTGGTTGCCGAGGACATGGGAGCAAACGAAGAAAACTTGTATTATCTTCTGTTCGTTGGTTATGCTGATGTGGTTACTCGAGAAGATGGCTCATTATTTCATGTGGATTGTTTCGTCCATGGAATATAATGCCAGTGTGTGTGCTGGTGGGGGAGATCGGGTGCTAGTAAAAGTTTAAGACGATTATCTCGCTTTTCTCTGTCTGTCTTCGGCGTTCGTAATGTCTCACTGGTGATATTGCGATGTGGAAGTAATTATTTCAGATGACATGACTATTGTCATGATTGAGATTAGAAAATATTTATGTGTTCCATTGGAAAGGATTAGGTGGGGCGAGGCATGGTATGAAGTTGAGGTAGTGAATAAACCTATTTTTCTTTTTCCTTTTAGCCAACTTACTCAGAGTTAGAGTGTCGTGTGGGGGTAATGATGTGGAAATTCTATCGATTCGTATGATTCGTGAAGATGCGATTGAGCTGAATGGTTGATATGAAGACTTTAACTTTAGTAACTCGTCAGCGTCACCGTCAATGCGAGGGTAATATTTCATTGGGAAATGGGAAAGGATGAAAATCATACGGAATGGCAGCTTAAATAGAGATAAATGGGTCAAGGAGAAAATGATGAGATTCAATAGCAAGTTAATGATCTCCGCCTGGTGAACTCGTTAAGGATGTTCTATGACTACTCTTGAGAGATGAGAAGTTTCGGAATTCATTATATTTGAGAATTGCTATTGACATGAATATTGTGGTAATGATGTGGGAATTTACAAGCTAAAAATGGATTTCTACAAAATTTGATTAGAAACAGAAAGGCAAAGTTGGAGCAATACAAAATATTCAGGCATATTCAACTATGTATTCGAGTAATCCTAAGAGTACATGACATACAAAACTCGACATACATACGTGAGAAACGTGAATGGCGATGGGAATGTATTCTATTTGCTTTGTTTTGAAATTGTTTGGGTGAACGTTTTTATACCCTCCACAGGAAGGTATATTCACTTTGCCATTACGTTTGTAACGCCAAGAAGGATTCACCGGAGACCCTATAAAGTATATATATTCTGAATCAGGATCACATTCTGAATCGATTTAGCCATGTCCGTCTGTCTGTCTGTCTGTCTGTCTGTCTGTCTGTCTGTCTGTCTGTCTGTCTGTCTGTCTGTCTGTCCGTCTGTCCGTCTGTCTGTCTGTCTGTTGAAAGCACGATAGCGTCCAAAGGAATTGACCTAGGTGAATGAAATTTTATGAGACGATTTCTTTTTACCGTCGCCAGGTTGGTATTGAAAATGGGCTATGTCGGTCAAGTAGTTCTGGTACCTCCCATACAAAACCACTATTAGACTCACGTCTCTCTCTGTCTGTTGAAATCACGATAGCGTCCGAACGAATCGACTTAGGCAACTGAAATTTTATGAGAGGTCTTATATTTATGGCCTTCAAGTTTGTATTAAAAATGGTCCTTGTCGGTCAAGCAGTTCTGTTACCTCCCATACAAAGCCAATATTTGACCCATATATCTCTGTCTGTTGAAAGCACGATAGCGTCCAAACGAATCGGCTTAGGTGAATGAAATTTTGTGAGAGGACTTTTTTTAACCGTCGTCAGGTTGGTATTGAAAATTGTCTATGTCGGTAAAGTAGTTCTGCTACCTCCCAAACAAAACTAATATTAGAAACGCTCGCATGGCAAACATTTTTCATGACTTTTATGCAGTGGAGGGTATCAAAGCATCGGCCAGGCCGATGATAACACTTTTACTTGTTTTAAATTCTATTTAATTTCAAAGATTGGATTTTGCAAGCGTGCGTTTGTAGTGTGATTATTTTGAATGTTGTGGTAACTTGCAATTTTTCGCAAAGGGTTATAGGTACACAGTACCTACGGCAGACAGCACCTAATCTGTCAGACTGTCTAATGATTCAAAAACGGGATAAAGGGTACCTTTAGCGGATTGGGCTGTGCGTTTTTGATTCATGTTTGTGATTTTGAAGTGACTCGTTGGGCAGTAATTCCGAAATATGTACGAAGAAACGGAAATGATAAAATCACAGCTTGAAGGATAGGCTAGTAGTGGCTTCGTATTATTAGGTAATCATTATAAGGATGTTTTATGAAGAAGTCATTGCATACAAGTTCCTTGAAATCCTTAAAAAGAACACCTTTCTAAAAACTAATAAAGAAATTGTCTTTTCAAGGATTTTTTGCCAGAAGTTCTTAAAAATTTGATTTCTACCAAAAGTTTCTTAAAATTAGGTATTAGAAAAGAAAATATTTCGAAAATACCTTAATAAATAGTGGTAGATTTAGGAATTCATGCACATTTTACCCTGAGGTCTCTTTAACCCAAGAAAGAATGGCATTGCTTTCAAGATGAAATTCAAAGGACGGACGTATTTTTTTAAAGACGGGCACAATTGACGATAACATTTCGATTTCCTTAATTTTAAATACACATCTCTGAACAAAATTTAAAATTAAAATTGGATGGACTGTTCAAACGCCCATTTTATGAACTCACAACGCAAATCATTGTCTGACGTTTGCCAAATAATATTGAATTAAAGCTTCAGCTGTCAGATTGACTATCAGCTGTTCAAGGGTTGTCATATATTAAAAAAGAAAATGGGTAAAAATAACCTCACTTTGGGCGTTTTTCTTTTTTAGTTCAGAGCTAGCGTGAACTGTCAAGAAAAAAGTTCCTGTTTCTTTTTTAGCTTAGAGACATCAGAGCTCAGATTTTCTCCTAATAGACTAAGAACTAGCAACGTTTTTTCTCAAGTCATTTTAGCAAGGCTGTAACTTTGTGAGCTTAATTCGGGGTGACTACTGAACACGAAAATACATTTATGGCAGCGCTGCATTGGTTTATATATTAATGCCATAACCTCAAAAGGGCAAACAAATTAGGTACCTACCTCATTTTAGCAAACTTAAAATTTTGGTATGTGTTAATTTACGACCGATGTAGACAGAAAATGCAATTGCCATATGAGTTTGCCGGTCTTAAAGTGCAAAATAGGCAAAGCTAAACCAAAACTCCGGTTTCATTATGTACCAAAATTTTAAGTTTGCTAAAATGAGGTAATTTTTTCTTCTTTTGAGGTTATGGCATTCCAATATAACCCAACGCAGCGCTGCCAGAAATGTATTTTCGTGTTCAGTATAGTCACCACAAACTAAGTTCACACACAAAGTTACAGCCTTGCTAAAATGGCTTGAGAAAGAACGTTGCTAGCTCTTACTCTATAAGATTTAAATTGTACGATCTCATTCCGTCTTCCCAATCACTGTAGCGTGTTCCAGGTGGAAATCATGGCCATCAAGGAGGCCACTAATCTAACGTGGTCAAACTGCATTACGCGCTCCATCACGAAACAGATCTGGCCCACGCTAAGCGCTCCAACAATCTTGTAACACTAAAAATATCCAATATAAGCTTATTAGTAGGTGTCATCACGGGACACTGTATTATTGGGAGACATGCTTTCAGGCTGAGCCTCCCTTGCAAAGATTTTTGTAGAAGCTGAAATGACGAGGAGAAGGAAGAGACCACTCTTCACCTCCTATGCACGTGCCCAGCCCTCTAAGCTCGTAGAAACTTCTTCAACAATCTCAGCGATGCAAGCATTATGTTGCCTCCAACGCTTCATTCTTAGCTCCTGCTGGTTTAACGGGTATTTTTCCTGTGGTATCACAATGGGCCTCATCTGGCCTAAGAAAGATTGCATATTGCCGCCTGCCACCCTAACCTAACCAAACTTACAGCCAAATTTGATGCAACCACTTCCTTTGATTATGTCGACTTCAGTTATCTTAAACTACACACTTCATAATGTCTGCGTTTTAATTTAAGTTATCCGTTTATATTCCACTACTCGAGCTCCATGCGGCCGGCACAAAAAACCTCCTTACACCCTCAAAGTAATATAGAAACTTACCCGCAAATTAAAGTTAAAACCATTAGACACGCATCTAAACCATGAAAAATAAGTCTGTAAACAAACTCGAACAACATTTATCATTTTAGTGATACCCTGTTTTCTAAGCTCTATATTATTGTGACAAGAAAAAATAAAAGTAAAAATACCACAAGCGATATTTGTGTGCAGTTAGTTTCGAAAATAGCTCCGCTTCAATAAACTCTCCTAAGGATGTGGCGAAATATACGTCAACCCTTTCTTTTCAGAAATAAACCACGAAAGCCATTCACTACTCGACACTTTTGGACTCGCCGAGGCAAAAAATAAAATAAAATTAAATTTAGTGCACTACTAGAAAAGTTATTTTCACGCCATCATTCTATGCAATTTATTGTTTAAATTGGATACAAACACAGAGGACGAGGAATCATATTCCCTTATATACTCCATGTCTCTGATGACAATCGAGGCCATCATCCTCTTGGTGAATTAAATTGGATAACGAAGAAGGAAACCAGCACACAGAGGTTTTTATTGTTTCTCCACACGGCATACTCGTATGTTCTACCCTGTGGGCATGGGCCAATCTCTGCTGTTTGCTACACCAAAAGGCTTGACACACATATAAGTATTAAAAAAAAAAAAAAACATACAAACACATAATTCACAATGGAATTCAAAACAAATAAATTGAAACCAAAACAGGGGTTTTATTCGCCTTTCTCCGTTTGATAGATTGTGGCAGTGCAAAAATTCCAGTACACAGCACATTCGTTGTGTTGTCCTCCTTTGAATCTATATTTTTATCCTGCTAGCTGCGAACAGAAACTCTCGTTTCCTCTCATAGTCGGATGATAAGATTTGATACGGGAGTGCGGAGAGGGAAATGAATGGTACCCATTCCCTACGATAGAAGAACTTACTCCTAACAGTATTGAAGGAGACATTGTACCTGTACATTGTACAGGTGCCTTCCTATACATTCTCTAAATTATACGTGGAGGAGTGTGAGGATATTGTGGGGTGGGTAGATGACAATGACAGTATGACTTACCCTTTGGCCATGAGTGTATTTGTTTGTGGCAGAATAGCATGGGGCCGCCCTCTCCTGAGGATGGTTGTGTTGATCCTTTAACTGCTGCGAGAGGAGCCTGGGATCGTATTTAACTTTCGATTGCGCTGTATCCATGTCGTAAGAGAATTCATGATCATCGAAGTACTCCAGCGGCACTAAAAAAAAAGGCAAAAGGAAGCAAAGTTAAGGACTTCAGAAGGACGTCAAGTGAATGGAAAAAAAAAATGTTTAAATGGAGAATAGTGGACTAACTTTTTCTGTCGAAAGGACAGTAGGGGAATTGCAAGTTTACTCAAAAGCCGTTCATATCGTTACTGCCGATTCTATCGGAAAATGGTGCACTCTAGGAATTTTATGAATTTACATGGACGAGCACTTCGCCAACAAGGTGTAACTATGAAAGTGCTTTTAATAGAAATAAGAAAGTACAGCTATATAGACAGATTATGATAAAAGAAAAATAATTTTCGTTTACATTATTTCATGAGAGGGTACAGTAATAGATAGAATTTTTCAAATAATTTAGTGTCTTCTCGTGGGACTGACTTGAGCTTCTCTTGTCAAAGTTTCACATTATTGCGGAGAAAGGATCAAGAAATAGTTCTTGTTCAGTATTCACTCGTAGAAATAAGATAAGCAGAGGCAATGTGTGTATGTATATAAAAAGTCACCTCAACATGTCATACAAGACTGTGTATGTCTTTGAACTCCAAAACGGAGTCATCAAAAGTTTAATAGTGAAGATTAATACGATTTTAGGCCGCCAAATAGTCACTATTGACTCAAATTTTTATAAATGGTAGTTCTTAGAAAGAGGCATCAATTCCCTATTTCTAAGGTCTAAGAGGCGATTAAGTAGCAAAAGCCAAACTCTTTTGTAAAGGGTCGAATCAGAGGCCGTGAAAACCCCTTATTACACTATCCTGGTATATGCCGTAGTAGATAAGTGGACCCTGTCAAAGGTGGATGAAATCTCTTTGATAGTGTCTTCGCTATAGAAGTTTGTGTTGAAGGAGTTTTAAGAACTATCCTACACTGGATGCCCCAGTTGCTGACGTGTACAATTAGCTACCTATATTGACCCATCAATAAGCGTGGTTCCATGATGTCCTACGACTACTGGCTGTGCAGGATGAGGCTAACAATTAATTAATTCTCCCTAATTGTCAATTAAAACCGATTTCCAGGAGGAACTTAGCCGCCGAAGTTTAGAAAGTCAAGATGATCTTTGGATGTATGTAATTTTTTTTTATTATTGAAAAACTTTGGTTCTCTCATCCTGGGTCTACCTAGAGGACGCCTGTCTGATGGTACGGATTCCATATCAAGTTGTGGGATCCTGGTTGGGGACATGCGCTTAACATGACCAAACTACCGAAGCATGGACCGCTCCGTCCGGAGAAGTAGCTACTCAACATGTATTCTGGTATTTCTAATGCGATCTTTACGGGTCACACCAGCAATACAGCGGAGGAATCTTATTTCGGCAGCTTGTATTCGCGATCTTATTCTTTCGGTTATTAGCCAAACCTCATGACTAGGTAAGAGTTGGAACAAACACCGAATTAAAGACTGACCAGTTAGCTTTGACACCAAGTTCAGTCCTCCTAGTAACAGAATTACTAAGCTGTCTCAAAATTGACCCAGCCTGACCAATACTACGGGAAAACTCGGCACTGCTCCTTCCATCACTCGTGAATAAGACCCGGAGATACTTAAACTTCTCCACCTGTTTGAATGGGAATCCACTAACATGCAGAGTGCATTAAACAGGCGTTCTGGAGACGACCATCACTTCAGATTTGTTCACGTTAACCTTTATCTCAGCTTCAACACAAACGGCTACAAACCGATCGAGTGCGCGTTGAAGTTCTGTTTGAGGGGACCTAAGAATGACCAAGTCACCAGCGAAGAGCAAATTCTCAGATCTCCCAATAAAAAAATTAACCTTTCTAATTAAAAGTCTGTATTTTCTATCAAAATTACATTTTGTGTGAATTATGGGACACCCTTTATAATGATGATAATGATTTAACATTAATAACATGTTTATTAAACGGATATGTAAATTTGTTTTAAATTTTTAAGCAGTCTTGTGCTCATTTTTAATCCTGGTATTCTTAATTTGCCTTACCATATAATGATCGTTAATGAATACTGCATATAATTTAATCTAACCCCCTGTTAATAAGATTCGACATCACGATTAGATAAATCAATATAGATCACGATTAAGTATTCTGCCACCGTAAACCTAAACCCACTAAGACAGTACCAGTGCCTTTGGTGGAGTACATTTCATACCACTCGTTGTTTTCTTTTCTTTTTCCTAATCATTAAGTAGAGGTTGGGTTCACAGATGATAAAAAAAGATACATCGCTGTGATTGTGGCACTACCTAAAGCCAGTGGGGGTGTGCAAGTTATAACAACGCTATATATGGGGTGACAAGTTCCTTTTATTGTAGAACCCTACTCCCCCTCAATCGCTATAGAAGCCAAAGTAAGGCATTCTAAATACATTCAACAATCTAATGGTAAACTCTTGTCAATTAGCACACTTACTTTCATTCTAACCTACCCTCATATTGTTCCATTTATTTTCAATCCAAATTTTATAGATCTCAATATTCAAAGGAATTGTTAAATTTAATTCGAAGGATATGTCCCTATTCGAAATTCGAAATCACCAACAAATTGAACAAATAAAAATTCGTATACAAAACGATAGGAAGAACTAAATAAAAATCAATTCCACATGTGCTGCTCGTTAAGCTCTCCCATCACTACGGGGCATCCGGACAGATTAAAGTTAAACATCGAATGTGAATCCCATAAAAAGGTCCCTTCCCCGAGAAGGAAATATTTTCAATCCATTAAAAGCAGATCCGCACACAAACACACTCAGCATGCAAACAACTTTATTTAAACAAAAAGACCAACATCAATAGTTTAACAAATTGATGGATAGGGAAGGGATGCAGGGGTGGGGAAGGATACGGATACATACCTGCGTGAGTAACGTAACCAAATAGGCATGAAGTGGAACACATCCAGATGTAGATATTTCTTAATAATTTTAACATTGTTGTCATCGTTTTCTTTTTTACTTTCCTTTTGTATGATTATCCTTTTAAAGCGTTAGGTATTTGTATTTGCTTCAGAAGATTCACTTCTATCGCGTATAAGATAGATCCACTGCAAGAACAACTCGTATAAATATTTAGTAGCGCAATGCAGCAGTGAGTACGGCTCGCAACAATAATGTTAAAACGTGCAAAACTTTTGCCATCTTTATTAGTTTCAATGGGGAAGAGATAAAAGTCAGCGAGGACCGACCGGCTTTTATATGAACACAGACTATAACGTGCAACAATCTATTATCCTGGCCTGTGGCAGTGGGTGGTGGTGGGGATAAACGAACGAGAAACGAATTAGACTGAAAGCCGGAGAGTACAAGGGAGCACGCTGCTGCTGCACAGCACATCCCTTTGAAATGAAACATTAATTCCCAACCATATTGCAATACACTAGAACAATCAAATCAGAGATGAATACAAAGACAATAAAAAAAATAAACCTAGTAGGGGATGGAAAGTTGTGTAAAGTACACGTAGACTGTAGACAGCCGTATTGATGTACTCGGAGTCGAATGTCGAAATCGTTGTCATCATCCTTCTAGTCCATCACATCGCAGTGATGACGATGATGACGGTAGAGAAAATAAAACCCGAGACTGCTAGACGAATACGAAAAATCTCACACAGGGTGTCACAATTCAAAGTGTTTTCGCTGTCAGTATTTTTTCGGTCTTTTGTGTTTGGTAATAGGTATGTGTAAAAACTTGGCATACTGGGAATTGTCCAATGCTTTATTCCGCGAGCATGACTATTACTTTGTACGTGAAACATTTGACAGATGCTATGAATAAGCTTCACTCTATTTCCAATATCTGTTGTAAAAAGGTAAGTCCCTCCTATTCATCCCAAAAATAAAAACTCGTCCATCGAACTGTTTTATTTAAAGCTAATTTTTTTGTTGTTGTTCCCAAAAATGATTGCAATGAACCGATAGAAAAACCACTATAAGTTCAGCTCTCTCGGATTCGCTACATACGTGTTCAAAAATTTGACAGCTTGTCTATTGTCCTATAGAGCACTATTGATAACTAGCCACAATGTCAAACGAAAGTCCTATGTGGAGTAAAGGTGCCAGTACACGATATGTAGCACGCCTCATATATATGTGGCTCTGACGTCAAAAGAGAGTGCACAAAGAGAGCTTGTACACGGCATGTACCCATTGGGACCATTCGTTACGTCAAAATGACGTCAGTGCTACATATATATGAGGCGTGCTACATATCATGTACTAGCACCTTAACTTTCTCCAGAGCTCTAGCGCCAGCGGAGAAAAAATTACGTTTTTAGGTTTCTTTCACGCCAAAAAATATTGGTGGCAATTATAGACCAATTTGTTGAATAAAAAAAAACATTTTTTTTTTTGTTCAATACATATTTCTCCTTTTTTTTCAATCTAGGACTATTGGGGTAAATAATACTAAATTAACTCGGATAATTTTCTGACACTGTCGTGGTGGAAAACGAATTTTCAGCTGTCAAAAAATGATCCTGCTCCGGGTGCAAGATAATAAATTATCTTTCTTGCTAAAATTTTGATTTGCTAAAATGTTGAAGATGAAATAAAAAACTGAATATCAATTAATTAAAAGCTTAGAAATCGAGAAATATCTGTTTTACGTTTGGAGTTTGGTTAAATTCTCTTCTAACATAACTATTTAGCGCAATTGATTCATGGCCTTAATTGCTTTTCATTTCCGTTTGGCAAAAATAAATAAAGTGTCAATTTTTAATGGGCTTGCACATACTGTGATTAATGCCAATGGGCCTCAACACACAAGATGATTTCTGCCGGCAGAAAACCGGTTTTATGCCATACTTCGAGCGCACACTGGATGATTTCAGAACAAATTATATTCATATACATATATAATTTGTTCTGCCGGCAGAAATCATCCCTTTTCATTGTGTGGTATTATTTTCACAATTAAAATATTTTGAAAGTTATGTATGTATTAGTTGTATGCCTTGTTCAACCGCTCAAACTCGGCAGAACATTTTATTCCGTTTGTTTCCCCTCGCCAACAAAATCGGTTTTATGCCGGCAGAATTAATCTCGTGTGCGGAGGCCCAATGTGTTTGACATTTTGTTGCCATTTTTGTGAAATTAATAATAATTATCGTCAGTAGGATGCGGGCTTGTAAGTAAAATTGTTCCTTTTTTGAACTGGAATAGAGTTTTCAAATTAAATTCGCTTGCTTAATGTGTTAGAATAATCACTGACAAATGCAAATATTGTCACCGTCTGAGATTAATTCCTTCTGAGGTATTTTGTGGTTCGATAACATTTTATACTAGTGGACCCGGACCCAATTGAACGCCATCAGGTAAACTCCAAAGTGATAATGAAATAGTTTATAGCACATTTGCCCAATAGAAAATGATAATGCGAAAAGGACACCTGTCAAATTGCGCACAGCCTAATGTCGTTTTTGATTGGTCGTCCAGAACCGTCCGGAAGCAATCCGAACGCGCTCAACTGACAGTTCTTCTTCTGAAAAGAACAGAAATTTGCTTCTGGATTTGAATTCAGAATCGCGGAGAGTTCTTCCGGACGGTTCTGGACGACCAACCGAAAACGACATAAGTCAACGTATAACGCCTGCTATCAGGTTGTGGCATTGATCGCAGCACAGCGCCATCTATTATTTATCTCGTTAACTTCTCCACCCAAAATGCACGCAATTACGAACAACTGATGTTCAGCCAAACCAGCTCAGGCGTTCTCAATTTTCGATTTTTCCTATTTCCCGACTTTTCCTTTTTTTCTGAAGAACCTTCTCCTGGCAATTACGAACAACTGACAAAAAAATGTAACTAAATCGACCCAGTCGTTCTCAATTGATGAATTATACATTTTTTACACCATTTTCACAAAAACTTCACCTCAGCGTGGTAAGTTTTTAATTGCAGCAAATTCTTGATATTCAACCCTATTTCCGTTGGCTTTTGTCGTCTACGATTCATGTTTCGTGTCGTTTTAAAACGATGTTCACTTTTTTTTTAACTTTTATTAACAATTTTATTTCCTTTTCTATGTGTACACTATGGGCCCTATTACAGTTAGCGAGTCGAATAATTCGCCCAAGTCGACTTGCTTGGCGAACAAATCGCCTATTAGTATTATGGTTAGCGAATTTGAATGTTCGCCTCGAAACCAGTTCAGGCACAACGAAAAACTCGAATGACAAACGTCAAAGTTCACAAAATATGGAAAAAATTTCATCAAAAATTCCGATACATTGGTGGAAATGTAAGGAAAACAATGTTTAGATGTGTTGAAATGTTTTATTTTGCAACGACAATAATAGCCAGGGATATAATGGCTTTACGTACACACTACGGAAAACCAAGAAGATATTTTTAGAGCTCCACGGTGGCCGAACGGATGAAAAAACATTTAAGAAGCTATCAGAAATCTACTTTTTCACTTTTGCACAATTATATTTCGGATAAAACATTGCATTTGTGTTAAATTCTATTAACCCGCACATAAATGATTCTTGCCCTTCCAACAAAAAGGAAAAGCATTCGTTTCCAATCGACGCAAAAATTTTACTACCGATTTTCGTTTAAAATAAAATGATAAAAATATGAAAAACAATGCTTTTATATTTTCTAATATTTTACACCACCCTTTTTCATTATTTCCTCTTATTTTCACTAATTCTAGAACTCAAAAACAGACAATTTATCACAATCAACTAAAGTCGTCTTACAAGTCACACAACATTTTTGTTCGCCAGATTTTGATGTTTGAGGCGAACGACTTTCACTAAATTCGCTAACCGCAATACGGTGAGTTTACATTCGCCAACTTTTTGACAATTCAGGCGAATATTATTTTTCACATTCGCAAATCACAATACCAAACAGTCACATTCGCCTGTTTTTTTATTCGACTCGCGAACGATAATAGGGCCCTATGATTTCAATTTATTTGTTAAAAACACCGACTAAAAACGAAGTGAAATACGAGAGTAAATGTCAACGGGAATAGGGATGATTATGTACGAATTTATAGACGCCTAAAGTAAAATACTAGAATAATTTAGTCCAAAATAAGCGAACACAAACAAATTTTAGTAGTAAAGCGAATGAAATAAAGACATTTGTCACAAAAAACAAACTTCCCACCTACCTTAGTTTTATTTACACAAATATCAATTTTCCCCGAATACAGTTACATAATCGACAAAATGTGGTATTCAATTCGTTAAGTGCTTGGAGGAGAGCCTCACAAAATCACGTTCACTGCACCTCCAGAAAATGTTATCGAATCACAACAAACCTCACGAAATCGACCTCGCGAAAGCTTGTGACTTGTGAGCTCTCAGAACAGCAGAGTCGGGGTGATAGTTGGCAGTTTTCATGTTTAACGCTTTCGGACAGTTTAAATATTCTTAAGAAATATTTAATAATCTGTGCCAACTAGGAAAACCGCTAAAGTCGATTTTGATCATTTTTCAGAAAGGCACTTTTAAGATTCGACGAAAAATTTTAAATTACAAGTGGCTCTGGTTAATTCGCGGAAAGTCTGATCTTCTTGAAAGTTATAGTTTTTATTTTTGTAGTTAAGGTATTTTGCCCTAACGAGGATGTAAAAATCTGACTTTAGTTAATTTATTTTCGGGACATTGGAGTGCAAATTTGAAGGTAAAAAGCTTAAAAAAAAACGGCTTATAGATTTGGACATGCTGAATCTAATGGTATAAAAATTTCGTCTAAACTCGACTTTAGTTGTTTTTGTTTGTGGCCACAGGTATTACCAAAGTTCGAGCTCCTCCGTTATACTTTGCGTTTATAGGGGTTTATAGGATAAAACTTATACAAACACGACTTTTGTATAGCTTGGTCTTGCTCACTTTATTCTTTTTTCTAATTTATACTTTTTTGTATTTGAGATACGCCCCGAGATGCTTGCAGATGTATGTTAGTTCTGCATTTAAATTGCTGCAAATTGTAGTCTTATGGAAATATATCCCCAGGAAGCGAGTTCCAAAGTTTGCTTGTCCTGTAACAGAAGGAGTTTTGAAAAATTGATGTCTTCGCGGTTGTTATATGTACTGTATGGTCATCTCATGAGCATTAGCTGCTTGTCTTGTGGGGTGCCCAAAAGTTGCATTTCGAGGGATAATGTTTTTGAGTTCCTCGGAACATCTACCATGGAAGTACCTATAGAACAAGCAAAGGTCAGCGACTTGTCTTCTGTGCACCAACGGTTGCAGATTCGATGTGAGTGTAGCGTCTCCAATAAGTCGAACTTCGTGTCTCTGTATGCTGTCAAGTAGGTTAAGTGAATGTGAATATAGAACAAAAAACCTGAAATCCATCAACAAAACTGACGAAAATGTTTGATGCACGCCAGTGTCATGCCCAAACGGCTTAGCATATCACTTGCCATTGTCAAAAACGACGGTGGTGAAAATATGTGAAATATAACTTTAGTAGCTTTGTAGTTGTATGAGTATATGAGATGACAAAAGAAGGGTTGTATAAAGGTGATACACGACGAAGGCTTATCCCCAATTTGAAACAACAGATAAGATTATTTGTGACACCCTGTTTGTACATAAACAAACTTTCCTAAAAAGCTTTTCCGAACAATTGCGATTTAGGCGAACTACAATCTGACCAAATACATAAAATGCTCTCATTCCCTAAAGTTTGCAGTGCGTTGTCAGTGTGCTTGCAGTAAATTTACCTACATAGAGATATTGTCAGATCCGTCCCCTTCGGACTGCAGTGCCTTCAAAAGTAATCAACGAGGTAGTATCCGTTTCTATAGAAGTTTTTCGCCTGGAGTTAATTAAGGAAATGAAATGGAGTACCATTTTTGTGCCCAGAAGCCTTTTTTGTTATTGTCTATTGTCTATTTTTTTGTTTCTCAATAATGATGTCATTGTACTCATTTTAATAAAATGTTATAGATACATTACATAGCCATTTGTAGTCTTCTGACAAGACATAGGTATGAAAACGTTCATCATGAGCATCGCATATTCATATATCTTTCGATGAGACCAATGCAATGTAAAACTATTCAACTATACGTGCGAGTATTTGCTAGAAGTACGTGTACGACAGTTGGTAGAGAGTCAATGCAACTCGTGAAAGTGAATGAAATCAGAGGTTTGATGACGGGATACGATCACGAGAACATGAGCATAGCAGACTAGTTTGACTATTCTTGGAATTACTGAGTGGGGAAGCGAAGAGTTACAACAATTCTCGCTGACAAATTTCTGTTGGAAAATTTTGTCGAATTTCAGTTTATGGATTATTGTTTGAGAGAACAACATCGACTACAACTCGTTGACCCATTCACTTTGGTAGGAATGATAGATATTTGGAACTACACCACGAATTCATCTTCAGACTCCTTTTAAGTGATTGTTGTTGAATTGTTTTTAATTCTGACAGTCAATTCTGCGTACATAATCCATTTGAAAAAAAATTTATGCTTTCCCCTGTCAGGAAATTAACCTTACATTTCTATTTGTCAATTGACCAAGTGATTATACTACCACTTGCGCCAATTGAGCGATAAGCACAAGTCCGCCAACTGGTGACGGAGGAGAAGACCAACCTCCTATGCGGAGAGGCGACTGTCGGATTACTTAGCTCATCGAGTTAAAGATTCTTATGACAGTTAGTCGATAGAGCTACTGGAGACTAAGAAAACGCACCCGAGTTGCCTAAAATATTTTGGTCGGATGACGTCTAAAACGGGTCACTTCCGGTGCGTTTTTTCGACCATAACTTAGTCCATCGAGTTAATGGTTAAAACTTCTCCAAATTGTAGAGCTCAACGAGACTAAGCGAAATATATGGGGTTGCCTAGTTTAAAATGATCGGATGTTGTTGGCAACCCCATTTAATGAAATAAACAAAAATTTTAAATTTTTGTTTTTTTAACATCATAAAAATATTGGTAGTTCATCTAGTTAACGGTTGAAACTTCGCCAAATTATAGAGCTCGACGAGTCTAACCGAAATATATAGGGTTGCCTAGATGGTCGGATGGCCGTGGTAACACCATTTAATGAAATGAAATGACCACTTGAATTAGAACTAAATTCCTCGAAATTATTAAAGACTCGATCTTTTACTAATACCACTATAATTGCATTCATTTGAAATTTCGCCCTAATCACTGACAACTTAAACTTGCTTTAGTTGACAGCAGTAAATATTTAAAATTCCGCCATTGCATTGTCAACAAGAATTTTCCGTTTCAGATATATATCTATCCCCTAATTGACTTTCCCGCAATTTCGTTCATTTCATTTTCCTTTACTATTTGTGCACTTCATTATCAACTTCCCGGGTTAATATAATTTCACCATTTCATTTCTGCACAGAGGTACACCACCAAGTACAAGGACGTTCAAGTGTACTCAACCAAATACTTTAAGAGGAAACATACACATAAAAGGTTATCGTGCTTAAGCCTCTATACGATTCCCGCAACGGTGCTGTTTTGTAGATTTTTTTTTTATTTTTTTTTCCCCATACTCCCGACGAATTTGCTCTTCCTTTCTTGAATATATCCCTTTAAGATAACAACTTCAATAAGAAAGAAAAAGGTTTCCCCTGGAGCATAACCAGGGAAAAAAAACTTTAATCTTATGTCAAAAGCAAACAAAAAAAGATTTACTCCTTCCGTCCATTTATGCCCACCATTTCTAGTAATCACTAATCCTTGAACTATATCATACTCATAAAAGAAAAGCCCAACATTATGGACTGGCAATACAGTTGATGCTGCACAAACTTGTAATACCCTGCGAACTGCGACAAAAAAAAACAACAGCAAGAAGTCTACACAAATACTTTTGCAGCGACAAGGGAATTACGTTTACGAGGAGAATCCTTCGACGTCTGTTGTTCCATGCAAAACAAGTGAATTTCTCTTGAATAATTTAACTAAATCAGAGTACGCGTATGGCTGTGTATGGCTTTTGTTGTAAGATATGGATGCAGAATAGCACCGTCTGGCTTTGGCCGAAAAGGTTTTGCACAAACATAACAATACTGCCGCATACATTGCCACCAGCACCCACTCCACACTGACACTACACACTCACTCTTTGAAAATCAATTTAATTTAATTTAACTTTGATTGACAATAGTCCCGGCCCGTAGCTAGCATACAACAAGTGTTTTCAAGTGATGCCAACTAAATTTGATTAAAATCACTATCGCAACATTATCCACACTGACCCACCACGTAGACCGTTGTTCGCGTCCAAACCGCTATTAAGTGTTTGGTCAAAAACTACACAGAAACTAGAGCGGATAATTCTCGAATACTGCACGAGAGGAAAACGGAGTGACCGAACAAAAAAAAAATACGGAACCGAACACAACACTGCACTTAGAAGAGGACAACTGAAGTAAAATGCTCGAAGCACCGATGAGCGATATATCCGGCAGTGGTACTTTCCCTCTGCGGATTGGGGATTTGATTTTTTTTTCCTTTTTCTATTTGCGCTTTGTCTGTGGAAAACAGGAGCAACGCCAACAGCGAAGGAATGTCAACTGCAGGCTACAAGTAGAATTTATTTCCTGAATACGAACGACTACACCTGAGAGTATGGTGGATGTTGAGATGAATCTGTAGGATATACACATACATCTGGATAAGAAAAACAAGTGGATGCTGTGCCGGCTGAGCAGACATGCGCTGAATGATTTTGCTGAGCGAAAAATGTTACGTATACGCCTCAGGAACGCAGAGAGCACATTTAAAAAAATAAACACACTAAGCTTTGCAAGGTTAATATGGCAACTCTTAAACTCGTGCTTGGACCATTGGAAAAGTGTCCTCATGAACGCGTAGATGTAGATAACAAAAAGTACAAAATTGACGCAACAGGTCCATGTAGGACCTTAGGCCTAGCTTCTCACAGTCATTTGTTTGTGTGAGTTTTTTTTTTTTTTTTTAAGCGGACACAATTTTATGCCAAAGCAGAACGACTGAATTCCGGGTGTTTAACCGCAGCTATCAGGCCTCACGATAGTTTGTGTAGGGACTAGTTATAGAAAGCCTAAATTTCTGTGAAGCTCATTCGTCTGATGTGCAGGTTGAATGAAGAAATCTTATTTCTAGTCATCTGTCGAAAGAACGTAGAATCTAAGATAGCATTGAGTGGTGCGATACTTTGAGGAATCTAACCAAGAACATAAAAAAACTAGTTTGAGAGCAAATTTTCTTCAATGATATTCACTGGAATGTTGAGGTGATCCACTTTGCGCCAGTAAAGCCAGTATCCACCAACCAATCTTAAGAAAATCTTGGAGAAAACCCAGGAACTTACCGAGTTCTTTAATATCAAAAAAAAAAGTTTGACAAGGCGGGTTTGGCGGTCAATGAGGGCGAGAAAAAGCATATGTTGTCAGAAAGAAAGGGCACACAACACCGACGTCTTTGATAGAACATCACATTAGACACTCAGCCAGATATAACTTTGATGTGGTTAACGACTTTGTCTACCTTTGCTCCGGTATGAACTCAGACAATGACACCAGCGCTGAGATTAAACGAAGAATAACTCTTACCAACTGCTGTTTCTTTGCCCTCTCTCGATCAACGAAAGTGACCCTTTATAAGACCCTCGTCCCTGTCCTTCTACGGCGCATAGGCATGGACTCTATCAAAAGCGGGTGGTTGTTGACATGAAAATTCTTTAAATGATTTTCGATCCCGTCTGCATATAGAGAGTGAATGGGGGAAGAAATACAACGACGAACTGTAAGGGCTGTACACTACAGCGATATCGACCTGGTCATAAGAGTGAAGGTCCAACGAAGGTGAAGGTGGTTGGGTCATGTAGTGCGAATGGACGCGAATGCTCCGGCCTCGAAGATCTTCGAATCTACACCCAAGGGACGGCGCAGTAGAGGAAGGCCGCAACTCAGGTGGCGCACGCAAGTGGTAAGGAACCAGCTGACCAAAAATCATGTTTGCTGGAGACGGTTGTTGTTGTGGGCCACCCGGACTATACTGCCAAGTTAAGTAAAGTAAGAAAGTTACGATTTTACCTTTATTCCTACAATCTCTAAAAATAAATCCCATATATTTTATTAGTGCGGAGTCCCATTGAAACAGATGGAGAAGTTTAAGTATCTCGGGGTCTTATTCACGAGTGATGGAAGGAGCAACGCTGAGTTTTCCCGTAGATTGGATCAATTTTTAGACAGCTTGGTCATTCGGTTATTAGAAAGACCCAACTTGGTATCGAAGCTAAGCTGTCAGTCTTTAATTCGGTGTTTGTTCCAACTCTTACCTATGGTCATGAGGTTTGGGTATAATAACAGAAAGAATAAGATCGCGGATACAAGCTGCTGAAATGAGATTTCTCCGTTGTATTGCTGGTGTGACCCGTAGAGATCGCATTAGAAATACCAGAATGGAACTGAATGTCGAGCAGCTACTTTAAGGTCCATGCTTGTGTGGTTTCGTCATGTTAAACACATGTCTCCGACCAACCAGGATGAGACCAAGTTCATAATCTCTCCTCCACCCGTATGAGAATTGCTTACTTACGAATTGCCATAGCGCTACTTCCTGCGGATTGCCTTGTGACTGTGAGGAAGCACGTCAGAAGATTAGGTTAAACGAATACGGCTACAAGTAGGTATTGTAAGGAACGACATGTTGAAGATGATATTACTCATCTCCTTTGTAAATATCAAACCATTTGCTCGGGACGGTTGGAATCACCCTGGAAGGTACTCCTTCGACAATTTAGATTTAGGGGGTGTTTCTCACACAAAATTGAGAATTTGCAGATTGTGTAGGACTGTAAAGGTTCCCTTGACATGGCGATGTGCCCGCTATGGTGCCTTGTAATAGTGATTGTACGGTCGAAGGATTTTTCGTCCGTTCCTTGAAAAAATATACGAATTGCTAAGTATCTAGTAGGAGCAATAGTTCGATCTCTATTTAACTCGAAAACATCGAGTTATGTGCCTTCTTATCGACGCCAAAAAGATAGATATGAGTATGTATAATTGCGCAAATCGAGCGAAAAACGACGACGAGAAGAAAAATCCCCGATCAACGTGGATGTTAAAACCAAAGTGATTTTATTTACATAGTTTTAGTACATAATTTCAAATTAAAACATTAAGTTTAAATTAATTTCGATGCAAGTTGTTGATTCTGTTCTCTGCTCTGACAGTGATGAACTCAAAACCACAAACCAGTAAGAATAGACCGTCGACTCCTCCCACATAACGGACTTTGCCTACAAGCTGCCGGCGGGCCCAAGATTTTTCATGTATTTCATGCATAATAGGCCCATGGTATAGCATGAAATCATTGCCGCCATTAATTTTGACATTTACACGTATTCACAGACAGGGTAATTTTTTCCTGGGGGAATCGGGTAGGTGTACGGGAAGTCGATGGTCTATTTTTACTGGTTTGTGCTCAAAACTCTACAAAACTTAATCTAACCTACGAGTACTATACTCACTGGACTAATGGAACTAACGGATGGTCTGGTATCACTCTAACACATCATTAGCCTTGACTGTTGAAAAACGGATCTCTCTTCGGAGAAAGATACAAAATAGCGTGTAAATCCACCATAAGAGTATAAGATGAATTTGAAAAAGTTATGTGGTTTTCCATTGGGACATGAGATCAATCTTTTTTTTTTGATCCGGATCACTTTTCGTGTTCCATTGGGACAAAAAATCAATTTTTTTTTTTTGATTCGGATCACTTTTTGCAGATCTCGATAATTTTTGATATTTACACATACTCTCACTAATACCAATATACCTTGCACAGCTGTTTTACGTCACTCAGAATTTGTTTTCAAAACAAAATTGCGAAAAGCCTCGCGAAAAGCAATTATTCATAACAAAAACGTAAATAATGGACATGGACTTAATTTTGGAGCAATTACTATCATCTTCGTCTTCTTCCTCGTCATCTGTGGTCTGTGGATTTGCATTCTTCGTCGATATGATTATCCACATTAAACTCGTATGTTTTCATCGACAAACGAAAAAAATGTGCACATCTGATGTACTGTCTAATAATGCACTAATCCATTTACAAAAGCAGACCAATCTGCCTATCGTGTTCCATTCGCCACGAAAAATCTGAGATCTGAAATAAAAATCTGATGGTCCCAATGGAAAACGACATTAGTTTCCGATATGGATATTCTGGATTCCGTGACATTATGATTTTATGTAATTATTTGATCGCACAATAGTCCATATATTTATCCAGTGGTAGACCCAGAATCCTAATTTTACATGAGGTTATGTGATCTTGGCACTTTAGACCGTACACATAAGGAGTAACATTATTAAAGGCGACATTAAGTTTTCTTCTAGATTCGGCATTACATTGTCACTTCGGATCCTTTTCATTCATTCATTCATTTTCAATGGTCCACTTGTCCATTAAGTAGGTCGCGGGTGTAGGTTGCTCAAGTGGACCCTCCATAGCTCTCGATCCTCCGCCATCGACTCCAAATCATCAAGGGCAATCCCCATACGGGTAGAGGAGAGATTATGAATTTGATCTAACCATCTCATCCTGGGTCTACCTAGGGGACGCCTGTCCGATGGTACGGATTCCATAGCACGTCGTGGGATCCTGGTCGGGGACATATGTACGTTTAATATGACCAAACCACCGAAGCATGGACCGCTCCGTCCGAAGAAGTAGCTGCTCGACATTGAGTTCCTCACGTATTCTAGTATTTCTAATGCGATCTCTACTTTTTCGTCGAACCAGAATCGACCCCCAGCAATACAACGGAGAAATCTCATTTCGGCAGCTTGTATTCGCGATCTTATTCTTTCGGTCATTACCCAAACCTCATGACCATAGGTAAGAGTTGGAACAAACACCGAATTAAAGACTGACAACTTAGCTTTGACACCAAGTTCAGTCCTCCTGATAACAGAATGACCAAGTTGTCTCAAAATCGATCCAGCCTGACCAATCCTACAGGAAAACTCGGCATTGCTCCTTCCATCACTCGTGAATAATACCCCGAGATACTTAAACTTCTCCACCTGTTTCAATGGGACTCCACTAACATGCAGAGTGCATTGAACAGGCGTTCTAGAGACGACCATCACTTCAGATTTGTTCACATTTACATCACTTCGGATCCAAATGACAAAATTGGAACAATAACGGATTTAACTAACATTCATCTAGTTTTTACAGGGGTACAGTACTCCGACATATACAGATTACGTAGGCATCCATACATTTTTCCTACAACAATACGAACGTGAAGATCCTTCTTTTTTGTGCTTATCAACGAACTCTATCCGTTTATTTCCTAGATTATATTAGAAAATCAGTCGAATATAAATCGTTTTTGATATTAATAGACATAACATATTTATTTTGGTGTTATTTTATTGTCTTTTAGATTGGGTGTTCATTTTTGAGCCCACGAGTATATCTGGAATAGAAGTCCTTCCCAGAAGACCACTCATTGAATTGTTTTATTCAGCAATTGACTTATTTTGCTTTAAAAAAAGAAAGATTTCTAGAGCTATCTCCCACCTCACACTTAACTTCGCTTTGATCAACGTGATTATAATGCTCAAGAAGCTCTAACCACAAGTGCTTACCTGAAGTTTTCGAAATGTAAATAGTTTAGGATAAAATGCTATCAATTGCATTGCAGCATAACCAAACTTATCAGAACAAGTGTTATCAAGTTAACTCCACAGCACTCATGCAATCAAAATCAGTATACCCTGCTGCAGAAATGTTTGATAGGGTTTAGTTGTAGAATATTTACCATATACTTATATTTTATTATATAAAAAACACTTTCGATTTGCACTTTGTTGCGTATCATATCACTTCCACAGAAGGTGGACATCTGCCTCTCCGACACTACTTATCAACTTCATACTTTCAGCTGATATGCACGAATGTATAAGTTCAATTGTTTGACTGGCATCTACTTCCGTCCAATATTCTCGTTCAGTTTCGTAAATGGTTTGGAATATTTGTGAAACTTTCTTCTGGAATTCTTCCTTTTCGTATCTATAGAACTCTATTAGAATCAAATTTAAGACTCACATCAAGTAGACAAACCTCTCCTTTCCAAAGTTTCCTCTGCTTGTAAGAGTATCAACCTCCGTCTTCAAGTAGAACACCAAATCCGGTCGAATAAGCCCTTTCTCTGGAGCTACGCACCAATCGAAACTTAGTCCTAGGAAAAAAATCCAATGAGGTGAAGTAGGTAAAGCACTCATCAGATCTTACCTTTCGCTGCGCTATATGCCACTCCAGAATACGAGTACCTATCCACTACAAGTGTGGTTCCTTCACTGAGCAGCTTTTTAATTTCATTTTGGGCTTCCCACCGGTTGATAGTGAACAGTAGGTGAATACTTTCATCGGGCATATCCTGTTTGTTAGTTAAGTAGGAGTTAATCAAGGCGCCACTCAATGACTTCCTGTTAGGAAAGGCCATGTGCTTCACAGGAACATTTTGTGATTTAAGATAGTCGACTAAATAACGAAAACTTGTGAAATTATTACATTAAAACACGGCGGCTCGTGCGACACTCACCTAACAACTTGCTTTGTGTTGATTTTCCGCATCTGTCACATCCTTCAAAAACTATAAAGCAGCCGCGATTTTTTGCATTGGTTTTTTGGCCCATTGTACACAATTGCAGATTAATTCCTCGCTTAATTTGGGTGTTTTTTATGAAGCCATGTAATTTAAATACTCGAGACCGCCAAATTAACATTTTTGGCGCATTGTATTTATGTCAAATACTAATCAAATGCGTGAACTGCGGACTGCGGAGGTTACCAGGGATGGTAACTGTGGGATGTTTTACCTTAAAAAAAAAAAAAGAAATAAAATTCGATACTCTCCACTTCCTACCGAATAAAATATCAAGTCGTTGCGTTGTGCCCAGCGATGCCAAACCTAACCTAGAATTGTGAAATTCTAGCACTGTTTCATTCGATCTAGCACTGTAAATGGACCTTTTAGCAATTTTTTACTTTCAAGCATTACACATTTAATTATTGCTGTAAAACTGTTTTTCTGTGAAAATGTAGTCAATTATTTAAAACTTTAATTTTGTTTCAGTATTTTGTACGTTAAAAACGTCAAAACAGTGTAGATATATACTAAAGTCATTTGGTCTGGGCCTGAACTAGCCCTGAAATCACATTTCTGGCTCTAAATCACATTTTTGAGTTGGCATCGCTGGTTGTGCTGCTCGCGCTCAGTCCGGTCTGAGCTTCCTATCTACGCACTACGCCTAAAATGTTGCAACAACCTTTTTCGTATTTTGAGAACCTATGAGTACTATTTCTGCACTTAAATTACAAATTAATGTCTTGCTTTCGGATCTAGATAATTTTTGACAACTGAAAATTTGTTTTCCATTACGAAAGTGTCGGAAATTTATCCCAAGATAATAGGTTCGTTCGTGTACTTTTATGCTAATTTCGATTGGCAATCTCAGATTTCTCTAGATTTCGTCTGGCCAATCGAACAAAACAAAGTATACTGAGCTGTTCTTTGTTGGTGTTGTTTACCTTTTTTGTTGTGAAGATTTTTTTTTCGTAGAGTGGTTGCAACTACCAAGATTTCCATACATTTTCAAATAACTATAAAAGAAATCTCATAATAAATATCCCGAGTATATGTTCACCACGGTCCTCGTCCTGTACAAAATTGCAAACTCGATGCTTTTTCTCCCTTGTAAAGAACAAATACTGCATAAAAAACTGCATAAATTGCTAGTATGACGAAGACGAGCCAGTATTATCCAAAGAGGACGACGACGACGCCGATAAAGAAGATGTGCCACATGATGAAGATGAAATTTACACCTCTATTATTTGTTTCATATTTATCAAAATTTGGTTTAAATTATTTATTTTAATATGGTTTTTCAGTAGCTCTAACTTTTTCGACCGACTTCCATAAAACGTAAACAAACAAATGTCAAATCATATGTAAGTGTGTATTGGTAAATCTCGAGCGACTCTGAGAAAAAATCTAGATTCGCAAAAGTGCTCTCGACTCTGAAAAAGATTGCTTTTTTTTGTACCAAACGAACGAAAAAAGTGATCTCGGGCAAGAAAAAGTGTTTTTTTTTTTTTTTGGCGAATCGAAATCAACATTAGCATAGAAAAACCTGACCGGTTTTCTTACGAGAAGTTTAAGAAATGTCATTTCGACATTCGTAAAATAAACGTTAATGGCAGAATCTACAAAATAAGTTGGATTTGAATTTTTTATAAGATAAAATACCTATTAAACCTATGATGTTGAATGATATAATATGTTCTAGGAGAACATTTAATTACTTAAAAACTTCTTCCTCCGACATCGTTGAAGACGAAAATAAATGGACTTTTATTTGTCAAACTTTTGAGATGTCACTTAGATGACAGTTTTCATTTTTCAGTTAGGGGTATCGCGAATAAATTCCAATGGAATTTTTTCCCTTGTCAGCAATGTAAATCAAATTGCTGAATGGGAAACACTCCCGGGGAAATATTATTCGCGATAGGGGTGAGTAAGTCGAAATTCGGCGAATAGAAAATTACGAAAAAATGAAAAGAGGGGAAATGGATTTCTTTCTAATTTTTTTTTCAATTTACTCAGTACGTGGTCACATTCGCACAGTTTCTAAGCAAATTTTTAATAATTTTACGTTTTAATAATTTTACGTTTGCAAAAAAGTACCCGAAAAAACCTAATTATTTAGCCCAATTGACACACGGCCTAAAACTAAAATAAAATTTCAAGTCAACTTCATGAATAGAAGTTTCAAAATTTATTGCAGCTGTATAACCCCGCAAGGATAATAATATTGAGGTTTGGCAATAATTCTATACACGTCAAGAAAATAGTTGATATAGTTGCCAAATATCGCACTAATGCACATCAATAAAAAAAAATTCGAAGTGCCAAAAGAAAAACCACCTTACATTTGCAACTTGTTAAAATAATTGTTAAAAATAAAATGTCTTATAATTTTGAATTTCATAATACCATTGGAGCGACAATCAAAAGAAGCTACCTACAAAATTAAAAAAATCTTTAATAGGTTGATAGCTACTAGAGATCTGCAATGAATGTCTTGAAACCAATTCCAAGACATTCGTTTTATTTCAATTACACTTCATTACTGGTACTCACAGCTTGAAAAGTAAAATGAATGAATCACCTGACAAGTGATTATTATATTATGAGTTTGGTACCCATTTCCATTTGAAACCAAACACTTAAGTGCAGTGTACTCATAAAGAACGGGTATTCACAAATGGGTATTCATAAAAAAACAGTGTACACTACACAGAGTAAGTACACTTAGTACACTAAATATTCGTTTGCTTATTTTTGTTTCAAGTCAAAGTCAAGCTTATTAAGCGATATATTAGTAAAAAATGGCTGTTAACAACAACAACAGATTAATCATTTTATTTAGTGCACTCAGTTATTCAGTGTACTCAGTGTATTTATGCAGACCTCTGAGCTCTAGTAGATACCTACAATGAAATCAACACCTTACTATGATAATACAGTTTATTAGGAAAAGTACGAGCATGGCAATATCGTAAGCACTACCTTTCCGATGCTGTCCCAAACACTCTACAGCTAATGTAAAAAGTCCATCGCGGAGTATTGTAAAGAAAGAAATTCCATTTTCAATCGTAAAAATTCGGCTAAAATGGAACATCTATATGTTAATTTCTATTGCAAAGTGTTTCCTTCGTAAATTACCCATCCACGTGGTTGATATTGTTATATAATATAGTGAAAAACAATCGCAAAGTGAAACGAAATTACACTAGAAAATCTCGATAGCGCACAGTGTTTTTTTTTTGTATTTGTTACTTGCTCGGTACTCATTTTGCCAATTGTCCCAAAAAAGGGAACACGCAAAGAGGAGCACAATAGTACTGTCGACCAGCAGCAAAAAGCCAGAGCGGGAGGCAAGATACAACAAAATTGTTCGCCGTTCAAAAAAGGATTCTAGTTTTATCGTACAAAAAAAGAAGAGAAAATTGTATTCGGTCGGATCCTGAAGATTTTTCGTCGGTTCCTTTGGATTAATTGTGAAAAAAAAAAATTATGTGTTGACCACAACCATTGATGAAGTGGTCCAAGGACTGTAAAAATCCCAAGCAAAAACTGTTAAAAGCACCTGAATTTTATTTACTGTGTTTGCGTGTGTACTGTCGGTTGTCGTTTCCATCGAATTGACGGTGTCCACCTCATGTTCTCGAATTGCAGGAGTTCCAGCTATTTATCTTATTGTCATACATAGGTAGCTATATACAAAATAGTTTATATCAGGACCGGGAACACCATGTTTCAGTAAATCTATAAGGAGGTAGGATGCAAATTTTGTTGGTCGATAGAATTAAGTATTTTCATCTCTTTTTTTTTTTAATTGCGGCGGCATTTTCATTTACTATGCACACAGCTGGGTGTATCATCCATCAATCCGGCTGGTGTTTTTCAGAGAAGTTTTGTTTCTCGTCATCGCGATAGTGCGTTGCACTTTTGTTTTTATTGTGCAAAATATCAATGTGTGAACAGCGCTAATTGTTTTCAGAATTAATATCCCGATTTTCTATGCACGTGAATAATACACCCAGTGAAGTAGCTCTTTCATGGAAGCATACACACGATGACAAATTATTGTAGAAAGTGGGTGCGGGTGGTAAAAGAATACACAATTCAACTATTCAAGTGCGCGCTGCCGTATTTCTGTGATTTATTCATGGGCAACTCGTACCATCCACTTGATTGGCAGATGTTCTTGTTGTAAGGATTATGCGTTGAATTGGCTAATTGTTCGGACCGGTGTATGTGGGATATTGCGCTTTTATCGGTTGCCCTCATCGGATCGGAACACGTTCTCTTTTCTCATTGGATGGCGGGATTTTCTTTGCTTTTTCTTCGCACTTCCTATCGATGTTTGAGGAAGCTTTAATGAATGATTTAGTGAGTTTATTCACGTTGGAGTTTCAAAAAAAAAAAAACTAAGTAGCTCTAGTAGTAATTCGAGGTCTTGTCGTTAGTTTGTGTTCTAATACGGCACATTGTTTATCAGTTTAAGTACCTAACATCTAACCTAGCCATTTACGCGAAATGAAAATCTCGTCTGTCACACAAACCTACAAAAACTGAACACAAATCGGGCATAGTTTTTAAATTCGCGCATAGGTACATGGGGTGCGGATTGCTGATACATAAGGAGCACTGACTGTTCCCCATATATTCCTCATTCATGAGGGACATTGGGTTTTGACACGCATATTTTAAACTGGTCAAAGCAATTCTTTTAATTTGTGTCAACTAGACTATTTGTGTAATATCGTGCAGACCGTGATTATACAAACCTTTCGTGTCAGGAAATTTCGTTAGATGTTTTAAAGGACATGAACAACAAATTCATTACTGATAAGGCACTGTGTGAGATCGATACACTTTGTAAGGCACCAAATCGATCTCTGATACATATGATAAGGGTATCCCTTCAAAATGTTAAAGATCTCAGGTGCTGACCTAGTTACTGTCGTTGTCCTATTAGGTGATGAGAAATACCAAGATACCTATAGCGATCATCTACTACAAAACCGAATTACCTTATCGGGGGAATCACAATACTAAACGTAGTGCACACTTTATCAGAGATGCGCGATGTGTTGCACAATGTAGGTACGTACTTTTGTGATGAGCCATACGTATCATGCTGCCCTCTTTACAGTGTGTAGACCACAGAGAAATGAAAAATGTTAACGAATTGAACTTTGTGTTAACGAAACGGTTTACGTGTTTAGAAGTGTTCATGAAACAGCCGCCACAGCTTACAAAGGGACTAATAAATTCGTCGCTTTTTTAAAATAGAATAGACAAAGAGTTGACTAATTGTCTGACGAACAACGACCACAGTTTGCTGATTGTCTACGGTTATTGATTCGATGTTTTGTTCTAACTCTTGGCCATTGTTGTTGGCTACTAATCGTGAGAATAAGATCGCGTATACAAACAAGTTGTCGAAATGATATAGGTACCTACTATCGCAAATCGCGCACTTGCTCTGGTTCAGTCTTCTTTGAAGTATCGAACATGCGGGTTGAGAATTAAAGATCGACTTGCCTGAAGCACTATTTAATTGTCTATTTCTATTGGATCGATGTGGTCGAGTCTACTTATTTTTGGACTTTTTTTTTAGAATATTTTAGCATTGACGCGTTCTTAACTGTTTTATTTTTTCTTTACACACTTTGTAATACGACACTCATGTCTTTGGTAACCAGAATGAGTACAAAAACGAGTTGGAGCTGGAGTATATAGTTTTCGGCCTATACGACAAATTGGATATATGAAATTTTTTGGTTAGGTTGAAATTTATACAATAATTATTGAGCTCTGCATTTGGGGCAATCGAACGGATTTAATAACTAAAAGAAATAAATCTGTCTGACTGCAAAAGCGGTCTTAGGTTGATAGGTTGAATAGGATGTGAGTTCATCACATTGGACTTGGCACCATAATGGGTTCATCGCCATCCTTGGAAAACCGATCTTAATTCTTTTGAAATTACTTTAAACCTAGTCTGTGATTGTTAAAATCAATCAATCAAATCTATTAAACAACCTTGAAGAAGCGGAAATAACCGTAAGCTCACCTACATAGTTAGTCGCTCTTTATAACAAGAATGCGCCTATACTAAAATTTAAATTTAAATGAAAATGATTATATTTAGTACCATCTGGCTACATTTTCATACGGCAACGGATGGGAAACATGTTTGTGTTGGACTATACCTATATTAGTCGAAAAAACAAGTCGATACGGATTTTGTCCTAGTTTAGCAAGTAGTCTTTACATTTAAGTGAATCAACTTTGGTCGCGCTACAGACCAAACGCATTGCTTAAGGTGTGGTCTTTTTCTGCTGCGTTGCCCCTCCATTTGTAAAACTTTCTGCGATTTCATCTATTCGCTTTACTTTTCCTAGACTGATTGGAACTTTTCTAACCAGAAACTCTTAGGAATGTCCTTTCTGTTCGTTGTTGGCATATAGCTACGTAATAGATTTCACTTATCTACTCTTCTTACATCGTGGGACTGCCGTCACTCGCGTTGCTAACCGACTTTTTGTAAGTGAGCTCCATATGCCAATGCAACGCTGAGTTTTCTCAGTTTGTTATAAAGGAGATGTTCAAGGGATTAGACTGTGAGAACCTCGCGGCAATTTAGTAGTATTCGCGTCATAGACAATCCGGTGCCTCTACATCCTATTGGTGAAGGTGTTCGCGACCATATAGCATATGCATCGGTAACCATTTTCATTTTGTTCTGCGCATTTTTGCGCTTGCAGGTTCTGGTAAATTGTAGTCACTCATTAATCATTATCAAGGTTGTGCAACCGGACGCGTGCTGGTTTCACTCTGATAATTTTACTCGCATGCGCCTCTTTCGCCATTAAGTAGCCAGTAGTACAGTTTTTAAGAATAAAATAGATACCACAGAAAAAAAACGACTTCTCTTGTAACTACAACTCATTTTCTTTTGTCCATTTCAGGTCCCACAAGAACGCACGAATTGTGGAACAAAATCGCTTTATGAACATTGCAGGCGTCTAGACTCTTGCTCATTGTTAACAACAAATTAAACAAAATACACCAGTTATCATGTCTGGGAATAATCCTCATGGACACTTGAGTCAGCCGCAGAATTCGTCATGGAACCCTCTGCAGGTAATCAATCTAGACACACCCAACCAAAGCTTAAAATTGTTTTAACATCAAACCCTTTAACTGTGCCATTTTGTTTTGAAAATAAATAAATAAATAAAACAATATTGTGTATTTCTTGTTATTAATAATAATTAAAACAAACTATCCGTTTATAGATACCGTCTTACATTCCAAGGCAACCACAATTGGCACACATGTCTAATGAAAGGCCGATGGTTCGTTCACCATTAGCTTGGCATACTCCAACGCCGCCGGAGTCCCTTTACAATTTCATATCGGCTAACCACAAAAATGTAAACATAAACCAAAACCAATCAAAACAATTATTTTATGTAAAAATTTGCATTTCTACTCCTACCCCCGCTCCGCCTGCACGCCACACCCACCACTCTGTAGTATTTTGTGTCCAATTTAAATGTTGTTTTGCATACCTTCCTTTGATTTTGCATGATTAACTTAATTAGAATCGAACAGAACCAATTTTGTTGGTGTTCTAGTCCTAGAGAGAGCTTCTTTTAGTTTTTGTTATTGCATTTGGAATCACTTGACTCTATGAGCGGCATTTTTATCAAAATTCGCGCTGATTAATAGCATGATCGCCAGCTCGCTTTGTTGTTGTTCGCGTTTTTACTACACTTATATTTGAAATTGCTCATAGATAGCTATACTCTTAGACATCAGGTTATTGGCAACAGCTTCTAATGATACGTATTTTTTGTTTTCTTTTCCCAAAATTAAAGCTAGAACAGTTGAATCCTTTGCTGCCGTCGTTCGTCAGAGGCCCCTCCCCATTCGATTCGATGGATTTGTCATTGCAATCGAATCGGAATAGTAGTTCCCCGCTAACAAAAGGTTTATCAACTTCGGTGCCACCAGAGTTTGGTCATAAACCACCACCGTTACCACCTTCCCATTCACAAAATAATTTTCCCATGTAAGTGCATTACCATTAATAAAAGTGGTTAAAATGTTTCAACCATTATAATCAACCATTCAGCTTGTTGTAATTGAATTGTGTTCAATTTATTTCATTTGCAGTCATAATTTATCGACAAATTCGAATGCTCATCATTCGCAATCGATGAGTTCGGGTCCACCGCCGCCGCCGCCACCACCGTTGTCCAAGTACATGCAGACGAATGGAAACGACATGGATATGCAGCAACAGGCGTGCGGATTGTATATTCGTGATACTGATAGAATAAACGATGATTATGCCAAGATGACTAACAGGAACTGTGAAAATGATGTAAGTACAATTTGTTTTAAGTCGTATCATTGAGTGTCGGCGTCTGGGATTCCAAAGAAGACGGATGGAATGGGATTCAACACTGGATACAAAGAGAGCGTTGTTTTAGTAGAGAGCGTAATGTTTAACTTTCTTACTCATGATTATCTTTTTGTGAGAATTGGAGACAAATTATTCAAAAGTTACGTCTTCGAGAAAAAGTCCAAAATTCTCCGGACTGAAGCATTTATTTCCATTCGATGTATTAGCTGAAAAGTACAAGTTGGGTCTTCTCTCTATTTCAGATGCAAACAAACTTAACAAAACCAGTAGAACTGGTTAAGGAGTGCACGTACACAAATTTATCGAATAAATTGATGCCAAGCTCACCGAAAAAAGGTAAGGCGCGTATAGCCTTTCCCGGCGATATAATATTTGAACAATTTTAATTTTTATTTTTCAGTTTCACCACCTCCAAGTCAGCAACAGCAGCAGCAGCAGCAGCACCAACTACAGCAGCAGTACTCTTGTAGTAGCAATGGACCAAACTCACCCGAAAATAGTCGGCTGACTCACCTAGGCAACTTCAATACTCCTCTCAATCATATGCTCACAGAATCCGCAACCAGTGGCAGCTGTTTACCACCAAAATGTGGTACCGATCTGACAACAGCAACTGTGACAGAGAACTCCTGCAATAGTCTGTCGACAAACGATTCACCAGCCAATGTGACTTCCAATGAAGACTCGGTAGATTCGAGTGGTTCGCGAACGCGGCGAAAGCGTAAGCCAAACAAAACAGTTCGTATGTCACACGATAGTGAAACGGACGAAAATATATCCCTGGGCGAACAAACTGCTAATCCAGACAAACAGACACCCCCACCTCTTCCTACGATCGCCGAAGTGTCGAATAGCAATGGTTCGTTGTCGCTGCAATCTGAACACGTTTCCACGCAGCAACAACAGCAGCAACAGCAACAACAACACCATGCGCTTACGTCCTTCAGCGATCATAGAATTGAAGAAGAATCAAAAGCGGCATCAGTACATAAGTCCCCGTCCCCCGAAGTCACTGAGAAAGTTCAGGCGAAAAGTGATACCATAATCGATATACGTTCCAGTACGGAGAGTGATGAGAACTTGAACCACTCAGAAGTGGCGAATGACAGTCAACTGCACAGAAGTGATTCGGACGATGTCGAGACAATAGACAAGATAGCCGAGATGATCGCGAAGAGCAGCAGTGACAGCTGTTCAATGCATTCCCAAGAACCAGTGAGCAATGGCAATAACAACAATAAGAAAGGGCCATCCACCCCTATTGTGCTAGACGATGACGATGATGATAATGAAGTCAAGTCTCCTCATCATTCACAAGAGATCACTCGAACGGCAGATGGTGCTGTTGAACCACCTTGCGTCGATAGCACTAGTAAGCCAAATGATTTGAAAAGCATTCTAGAAACTTCGGATCCCATTTCACCGAATAAGGAGACTAGTCAGAAATCCCCGCCATCAGCATCACCTGAATCTGCACCGGCACCAGTAATAGCCACAGCAACGGAAGCGAACGAAGAGCAGAAGAAATCATCACCAGACAATAAGTTGGACAACACGAAGAGCACCTTCGAAGAGGTATGTGAACATTTCTACTTTTCAGCTTAAAATTTCCATTTTCTATCAAATTGGCATAACATTTTTTTCAGGTTGAATACAAGCTGGAAGAAATGTTCGCAGGTATCGAAGATGAGCCGCAAGCAGAGATCGCTGCCCCAGCAGATGACACGGCAAACAGCGAAATCGCTACAGACTTGAGTGTCGCGCTAGCATTACCAACAATTGAAATTAAAGACGACGACGAAGATTCCGAACACAAACCCCTCAGTGCGATTGCATCCACATCGAATGCCATACAGAAACGTTTACATTCCACGCCAAAAAGTGAGCCAGGTCCAGCCAAAAAGAAGGCCCGTCTAACAAAGAAACCCATAAACAAGAAGAACAGAGGTAGAATGACATCATCGGTAGCTAGCACGAGTAAAACGTCCCAATCGCATGGGAACAAGTCAAAAGGTGGTGGTGGCGGTGGTAGTGGTGCGGGTGGTGCTAGTGGAGCGGGTTACAGTTCAAAGTCAGTGGCAGCTAAGCAAGAAGACACATCAATATCAGCCGTTGCGGCTGAATCAAAGTATAAAGGTCCATATGTTCTGGTGAAACCGGACGGTACAATAAATGTAATTAACGCGCCAATTGCGGAAGACGATGCGGAAAAAGTGACCAAAATGAAAAAGGGTCCTAATACGCATGCCGATCGAAGTAAAATTCGTGGAATACATATGAGCACGTTGGGCAACAAGTACGATGCGGACACTGCGGATGCCACGTGGATGTGTGTATTTTGCAAAAAGGGGCCGCACAAGTTTGGTTTGGGCGATCTATTCGGCCCGTATATCATTACAACCAAGTGCGAGGAATTCGAGGCGGCGGAAAAAGACGACGTGGACTGTGAGTTTGTCAGCCGGAGAAAGAAGAGTGAAATGTTCCAGAAGACACCTTACTCGCTTCCAGTTGTGCCATCAACGCACTCGAATTCACCCAATGTAAATGTGAGTACTTGCTGTGCTTCAGTTTCATTTTTTTCAGGTTTGTTATATCTAACGCCGACGAGTTTTCTTCGAAAGCATCAGTCTTGGTTTATCTTTACCTTCCATAGCATTACATTTTCTTTGAAGCCAAAGTAACAGCTTTTGGTTACCGTAATAAATAAATAATAAGATTGCCGCGAATCTCTTCGAGATAGCTGGACAGTATAACTTTACCCATTGCTGTGTTCCTTGTCGTTCAGTCATCCCTACTGCAGGATGGGCAAAATACAAGTTTTTTTTTAAAAATGCAATAAAATGAACAAAACTAAATTGTTTCTATGTATTATAGCTTTTTCCATTCCCATTTATTATGGAACACAACGTCGTTCAATGCCTCGGCTGGCTTCGCAGTAGCGTATTCTGTCAAGCCAATTTTCCAAGACCTTTTTGATGGTTTCGGGCTGTAGCTCACGGATTGCTTGGATAATATTGGCCTTAAGTGCTTAAATCCAGATTGTTGGCATAATATCGGTCCTTCACGGTTATCAACAAAAAAAAGTCCAAAGGGATAAAATCGCAGCTCCGACATCGCCAAGACGGCTGATAACACGATTTAGGAATTTAATGCGCTAAAGATCAATTGTGGCATGGGCTGTGTGGTGGTATGGCGCGCCATCCTGCATGAACGAGGTCGTCCAAATCCATGTCTTAAATTTTAGTTTAAATTTTAACATGGCTCTTTAAAGCCCACCGTTGACCGACTCGTTGTTCCCAGCCTCATTTTCGAAGAAGAATGGTCTAATGATGCCACCGCTCCACAATCCGCACCAATCTGTCGTTCTGTGGATGCATTGGCTTCTCGACAATAATGTGCGGGTTTTCCGAGCCCCAGGTGCGGCAATTTTGTTTGTTAACGTAGCCGCCGAGATGAAAATGCGCCTCATCAGAAAAGATGATTTTTCGCACACAATTTTTGTCCAATTCAATCTGCTCTAAGGCCCAAACTGCGAAGCGATAACGAAGCGGATGGTCGAGCGCTTTCAATTGCTGAGTTAATTGGACCTTGTAAGCGAATAATCCGAGATCTTTGTGCAGAATTCTCCTCTGGCTAGTGCGTGAAATGTTGAGCAGTTGAGATCGATCGCGAGTTGATGTTCGTGAATTGAGTCTAACATTCTCGTCTAAACGCACCGTACAATGTGGACCATAAGTGTTGTTCACTAGCATACCAGTCTCACGAACTTTTTGCACAAACTTGCGTTTAGCAGGCGCGGTGTGTGCCTTATTTCGGCCAAAACTTCTTTTCAAAAAATGCACTGTTTGGGCTAAACAGGACTCACTTTGGAAATAAGTTTTCAATATGTTCCAAACGTTGTTTAAGCGTAAATCGACTTATTTCTTTCCGCGGAGGTATGATTCTGACTTTCTGCCAACATTTCGATCGGGAAACAGCTGTCAGTGTCGAAATAACCTATGATTTAAAAAGAAACCACTAGACGGCCCACCCTTTAATTGTGCAACGGGTGAACTAACTAGACTAGGTTCATTAATTTTTTATGAAAGCTTTTATATCAGTCTGTATAACGAACAATCTCTGCCTTGTCATATCACAGCAAGGTTACCTAGGAGACTACATTCTCAACAATCTTGGTAATATCAGCATCGCTAACATTCTTAGCTTTATAGATAGAAAAAAACGGCTTGCATGAATTCCCCTCAACTCATCGACAGTTTGGTACAGATAACTATATGAATCTCTTGCATCTTTTTGTCTTCCGAAGAGGAACAAACCAGTGTTCTTAGGTCGCACTCACAATCTCTTCAAACTAATTTGCTTACTAATTTTGATCATCTTTATTTTGTTTCCTTTTTCCTATTACAGAACAAAAAGAAAAAGAAACTCTCCGAATCGCAAGCCTGTGAAAATAACGACAAATCATCTGAGGATAGATTCTTCGGCATGTCAAAAGTGTCCGACACCAGCTACGAGGTGTGGTTGCATGAAGATTGTACAGTTTGGGCACCCGGTGTATTCCTAATAGGCGCTCGGATAGTTGGCCTAGAAAACTCAGTATGGAGCAGCATAAAATACACATGCAGCTTGTGCTCACAAAAAGGTGCAATGGTATGTTGTCTGCAGCGTGGCTGTGGTGAAAAAGCGCACATACCTTGTGCGAGACTCTCCAATTGGGATCTCAACGAGAGTGATTTCAAGACATATTGCGAGAAACATACGGAAGTAGTTGAGGCACCATCGTCATGAATCTAAGCGCTTTTTTGTAAACGAACCCTTCCAACTTTCTATCACTCTCTCTATATATATTTCACTCACTCTCACAAAATAAAACGATATTCGTAAATTAGGTTAACTATAACAAAATAAAAGAAAATAGCCAAAACCCCTCCTCTCACATTGATCCGACAAAACGAAGCATTAAATTTCCTTTCAAATTAAAACACAGACATTGTACTAAACTTGTTTCTCTTTATAAAACTATTCATGCGGAACTCATTTTAAATTGTTGTAAATATATTTTTTTGTTACAAAAAAACAAACAGAAATTGCAATGTTTTAAAATTTTTATCAACGAGAATAATTTGTTATTTTTTTCTTAAATAAAACTGTACAGTTTCTTCTTCTTTTTTTGATTTAAAAGAAAAACGAAAAAAATCTAATAAAATGTTATTACAAAATTTACTAACACTAGGTAGTTGATTCATAAACAAAACAAAAAAAAAAATAAATAAATACACAAAAAGTGTTAATTAAAATATAGCAAAAACAAAAATTGTACATAGCCTTTGGTCGGAAACACACTTATCAATCGAAAGGACCCCCCATTTAACTGTACTATAACCGAGAATGTAAAGTGTTTTATTTTTTGTCTTGTCTGTTTTTGTAACCTTTTGTTGCTTCCCTCCCGCCAATTTATTAGATATTTATTTATTAAAGTTAATTGTGTAAATACATACTTTAAGTTTAATTTTATATACATTATGATTTTGTATTATTACATTAGTGAGGCACTTATTAGCGCGCGTACGCTTAGTCGACTAAACAAACAAAAGAAAACTGCTTAAGATGGACGACAGCACGTACATATTTTGTAGATCAGTAAGAAGTAATTTTAAGTTTTAACATGAGTGAACAAAAGTAATATTAAAAACAAAAATAAAAACTATACGCAAAATAAAAGAACGGAACAAAATTATTGTGTAAATGATATGTGGTAAATGGCCGATAATGATAATTATGATTGGAGAATAAATTAAAAAAAAACAAAACAGAGATCGATAATGTAAGAACATAATTTACTCTATAATCAGATTAATAATAAAAAAGCAAAAAAACAATGATACAAAGAAATTATTGATGTCGTTTAATATCTTAAGAAGGCTGCAGTGTTGCAGTGGTAATGTGTTAGCTTGCGATGTGTTTAAATCAAAGCCCCAAGAGCAATTTTCTAGGGTTGGACTGCCTATAATTTACGAAGTGATTCATAGAAGGTGAAAATCACATGTAGGTATTTATGGAGGTGTATAGTCGTCTTACCAGTCACAACAATTTTGTTCGCCAGATTTTGATATTTGAGGCGAACGACTTTCACTAACTGCTAGGTTCCACATTTCACTTTCACTTGAAATTAAATCGGAAATGAATTTTTGTGTTCTACATTTCACTGTATTCGATTTCGATTTCAAAATTTTCGGAATTGAGACAAAGTGAAATTGTGATTTCGAAAAAATTTGGGAGTTTCCGAATCGCTCGAAATGCAGAACACTGAAAACGAATTCACTGGATTTTCAATTTCGATTTCACTCGATTTCTGGAACCTAGCTGTAAATTCGCAAATCGCAATACGGTGAGTTTACATTCGCCAGCTTTTTGACAATTCAGGCGAATATTCACCCTTATTCTACGTGGCGTTTATATTAAACGACAAATGGCGTTTTTTGAAATCGGTATTACATGTGGCGTGTTTCTAGGCGTTTTGTGTCGTTTAACGACATGTGGCGTTTAAGTAGTGTGGAACACAAGTTCTACGCAGTTTTTCGCATTCTGACTGTCGTTTTAGTTGCACAAAACGCCTCATAAAACGCCGATTATTGTCGATTACAAATTCTTAAACGACTTGGATGCAAATTTAAGAAAAAACATGTGAGTTTTCGTAATTGTTTATATTTATGCAGTGATTTCATTATTCTCATTATTAAGGGTGAAAATAACAAACCCCGATCAAATGAAATTCCAGCCTTTTGGTATAAAACATCATTTTTGCACAATTGCATTTTTCTGCCGCGTAATGCATGGTTATCCATTTTGGGCATATTCTTCGATAATGGTAGACATTTCTGTTAGGATTTTACTAAGGGTTGGTTGGGCAAAACCCAAATTAGGACTGTTAAACAGTTTTTTCGTTTGGTTTTGTTGGATTTTAAATTACATGTGTTAAACAATTTACCAAAAAAAATCCCTCTTTTGCTGCCATAGATACCTACTTGTCAACTATCAGTTGTTGGTGTGGAACTCATGTGGAATTGGAATGTAAAATAAATGAGAGAGGAGGCGTTTAAGGAATATAATACCGATACTAAAACGACACTAAAGCGACTCGACTCAAAAAACGCCAGCTGTCGTTTAATATCAACGCCACGTAGATTTCACATTCGTAAATCACAATACCAAACAGTCACATTCGCCTGTTTTTTTATTCGACTCGCGATCGATATTAGGGCCCTAAAGCTTTTTGACAATTCACGCGAATATTCACACCCATCGTGGAATCCGTCGGAATTGAGTTTCACTTCACCTATTCGACATTCTACTGCTATCATTGAATTCGCCGGAAACGATTCCTTATCGACACGTTTTTGGGAAAGGAAGGAACTGTCAAACGCCTGTCTTTCATTTGTCAATACAAATTTGGGGGCTTATTCCCGAATGCGCGGCGGATCGCTTTTCATGGCGGATTTGTATTTCTAAACGCGATTTGATCCAATAAAAAGCGATAGCTATTTAGGAGACGGATTGCTGGCGGATTTATTGCGGATAAAAAATAAACTAGATTCTTATGACAGGAAAAAGCTGTCAAACTTTTGGGAAAATAAATGGAAAATTGGAAGTCTAATTGGAAAGCACGGTTCGCATTTGAGAATAAGCAAAAGCGAAGACGGTCGAAATCGAAGTATCAATACGATCCGCCGCGCATTTGGAAATAACCACCCTGTGTAGATGCATTCGTCGGAGGTATATGAAAAGTTTGTTTCAAAAGTGATTTAAATAAATAATAAAGTGTTTAATATAATAATGGATACGATAGCTCTATTTTTGGAAGCATAAGAGGAAGAACGAAATGAGCGGTGGTCTTAGAGAAGAATACGAGACAGGTTAAGAGAAGCAGTGAATGATTTCATGGAACCTCCGGATGAAATGTGTTTTTAGACTAATTATTTTGTGATTCGAATAAAGTTCAATATTTATTTATTTATTTATTTCAATCAAATGAGTACATCTACTGTTCTCGCTAGATTAGATACTTAATACAAAAATTATACTTAAAAATTACCACCAAAGCCTAACAACAGGAGTAATTTATTCCTAAATGAATCTCTACTAAAATGAAAATCAATAACATCACAATATTTATTCGATTCTCTAAGGCATCTAGAAATTGGTTCATTGTAACCATAGTTAACCCTATGATAGGGTATATGAAATAAAAAGCGATTTCTTAGAACTCTCGCAGGAGCATAAAATCCAACTAATGATAATAGAAAAGGGCAATCGATATGACCATCTATCAAATCGCGAATAAACATAATGGAGAAATATTGCCTCCGTCTGAAAAGAGGTAAGATACCAAATAATTTGCATCTGGTCTCGTAAGATGGCATTTCAATATTCCATCGTAGTCTACGAACAGCTACTCTAGTCAGACGCTTTTGGATCTTCTCAATTCTAAAAGAATGTACTTCGTAAAATGGATTCCATACTATACTACAGTATTCGAGATGTGATCTGACAAATGCAAAAAATAAACATTTCAGAGTATGCGGATCTTGAAAGTCTTTCGAATTCCTCAATAAGAAACCTAGCATCTGATTACCTTTGGCAACCACAAACTCAATGTGCTTGCAAAAGCTAAGTTTAAAGTCAAAAATAACTCCAAGATCTTTTTTGAAGCAGATAGTGGACAATGAGGTATTATCGATTACATACGTAAAGGGAATTGGAGAGAGGTGGCGATAAAAAGAAAGGCTTTGACATTTAGAGACATTGAGATGAAGGTCATTGTTATTACACCACACAGAAAGACGTTTAAGGTCTTCTTGTAGAAGAAGACAATCTTGAACTGAACGTATTGCTCGGAATATCTTCAAATCGTCAGCAAACATAAGACACTGGGAACTCAAAAACAAGTCAGGAATGTCATTAATAAACAAAAGGAAGAGCAGAGGGCCCAGATGACTACCTTGAGGTACTCCAGACGTAACATAAATTGGTGACGAGAGCATTTCGTTTATGCGAACATACTGGATACGATCGGTTAAGTAGGAATGAATCCACTTTAGGATATTGGAGTGAAATCCTAAGGTAGTCAGTTTGGAAATTAGTGTACTGTGATTGACGCGATCGAATGCCTTTGCAAAATCTGTATAAATTACATCACATTGCATGCCATTCTCAAGGTAATTCAAGGCAGTATTACAAAAAATTGAGAGATTTGTAGTAGTGGATCTGCCTGTAACGAAGCCATGCTGAGACGGAGAGATAAATCTTTTTAAGAGAGGTGTAAGTTTGTCACAAACTAGTTTTTCAAAGAGCTTAGGGATAGAAGAAATTTTACAGATTGGACGATAGTTAGTAATATCATGCCTCGATCCAGATTTATATATGGGCGTTAAAAACGACCTCTTCCAATCATTCAAAAAAATTCCAGACTGCAGAGATAAATTAAAAATTAACCACAAAGGTACAGAAAACGCGGATGAGCACTTTTGAAGTAATATTGGCGGGATGCCATCCATACCTGGATTTTTTTCAAGTTTTAATGAAGAAAGAGCAATTTGGACCTCAGTGATCGAACACTCTAAGTTGCCGATATTTACAAACTCAAAGGGCGTTGAGTAGTTACATGAGACTCTAGGTATGTTTGTACCACAAGAATAAACAGATTGGAAGTGGTTAGCGAACATGTTACAAATGGTTGACAGATCAGATGAGGATACACTATTAAGGCGCATACAGTTAGGAATACCATTAGATTGTTTTTTGCTATTAATAAAGCTCCAAAAGCGTCTACTATTAGTTTTTAAATTAGATTCGACAGAAAGAACATACTGTCTGTAAAGAAACTTATTTAAAACATCAAATTCTTTTTGAAGCGTCCGATAAACTTTCAGAAGTTCCGGGTCGTTATTTCTATTACAAAAACGTTTATAGGCCTTATTTTTCCTATTATTTAAGTTTATGATTCTGTCATTAAACCAAATGGGCTTGTTACCCTTGACAGACTTAATTTTAGGTGTAAACAAATCAATTGCCATTTTCACAGTTTTGATAAATACATTAAAAGAATTGTCCAAGTTACAATTATTGTTAAAAATATTGAACCAATTTATACTATCTAAATAGCTTGAAATGTTGCTGAAATTAGCTTTAGCATAATTATACTTAAAATAAGTGTCACCGGAACCCGGTTTAAAAAACTCATAAAATTTAAACTGCATGGATAGAGCTACATGAAAAACAGAATTACGACAAAGTGGGATCATGGAGTTGTTGATACTAATGTCAAGCTCGGAATCAACGTATACCAAATCGAGAATATTATTAAATTCATTAGGAAAATTATTTATCTGACAAAGGTCAAGCTGGGCAAGAGTATCAACGACTTCACGCTCATAATCTAACTTAACATTAAATGGGAGAAGTCTAGACTCATCACAATCAAACGACCAAATTAAGTTTGGCAAGTTAAAGTCTCCGAGAAGAATAACGTGTTGATGATCTTTTAAATTATTTAAGATGAATGAACAATTATCTATATGGGTTTTATATAACAAGTAAGGACTCCTTGGTGGTATATAACTTGCAATAACAATAACTTCAGTTCCAGAAATGCATTTAATTGAGACTGCTATTTGGTCAACATCTAAATCTAAATCAGCTGCTGTTGGAGGTAGATCGATTTCATCACTATGCAAAGAGGCCCGAACTGCAACCAATACTCCGCCGCCTCTCTCGCAATCAGTTACAACGGAGCAACGATTCTTGCGGTAAACTTCGTACTGGTCCTTGTTGAACATTTCCTCGTTGTGATGATTATGTGTCAGCCAAGTCTCAGTGAATACAATAACATCGTATTGAGCAGATGAAGAGAAGAGCAAGACATCGCGAAGTTTGGTTCTTAGACCACCAGTATTTTGGTAGTAAAGATTAAAGGCTGTAGGAGTTAAATCCTTAGGTCTGAGTTTTTTGGAAGGTTTTTTGGAGCGTTTTTTGACTGAGTCTTCTTTGAGCTAGTTCTGTTCACAAATTCTTTTACCAGAATATCTTTAGGCCAGAAGCTCGGGTTGACCAGTAATTTTCCAGTTGGTAGAGGGCATAAAAGTTTGAACGAAGATGTTAGGCGACCTGTAAGGTTATCCGGAGTCAGGCTATGACATTTCATGTTGCTGATATTAATGCCTTTCGTAGCAATATAGTTCACAATATCACTGCTTTTGGTACCATATTCTAGGCGTGATAAAAATACTGCAAAATGGGGTGGCACTATTTTAAGAGTACAGGCCGTACTAGGAACACTGTCCAGTCGCTGGTGAATATTTACTTACACAGATTTCCTACAAAAATTCGGCTTAAAAGCAGCTTATTCATATGTACATTTTCTTAAGACAATTCTCACGACATGCAGCAAGCAAGAAAAGTGTCATTTTGTTCGGGAAAAATTCGATTTGGCGATAGGGGTGATTATTTTTCACATTCGCAAATCAGAATACCAAACAGTCACATTCGCCTGTTTTTTTATTCGACTCGCGAACGATAAAAGGACCTTTAATCTATGTATTTTTTTTACAAAGATTCTGAATACCAAACCAATTGCCTATGATGGGATAGATTGGAATTGGAAAGTATTTTGATGTTCCTATCGCGACTGGTAGTAAAGCAGAGGCCCTACTCTCTATTTCTACCTGAAAGTCAATCCTATTCGATATTGCTTTTCGTTCAGCATTCGAATTCGTACTCTGTAATACGGGAATAGGGGTGATTATTTCAACAGTTAAATCCAATTTGCGGCTATTTCTTACAATTAAGATATCAAATGAAAGAAATACAAACATTGCCGAAGCAATAATTCTGAGGAAAAACAGAATTTCACTTCTCGATTTCAAGTCAGAATCCACTCAAGAAGTATCCAAACGCTACACTGTGTCAGCGATCGCTTGAACCTGGCTCTGTCTAATGCAATGTCAACTTCTGCAATTCGCAATTGCCTTGGTGTAGTAAGTGAAATAGCTTATATCTTCCGCAACTGTTCAAATGCAAATATAACTTTCAAAAATGTCATTAAAAAACACGCTCCAGAGAGCCGAACAACTCGACTTCTACGCCTTTGTGAAACAAAGATCGGGCTAACTGGAGAGGCGTCTTGGTTGAGGTCCAGGTTCACCCCGGAATGTAACGCCATCTGCTTATTACACGCTATTAAAACGCTCCGAAACCTATCCTGAAAAAAATGCCCCGAAAACGGCCCAAAAACACCAACCAAAAAACTATACGAAAAGCATTCTAAGAAATGTTCTAAAAAATGCAAAAAAAAAAATACAACCAAACAAACTCCCCGAATATAACCCCAAAAAAACACGCTGAAAAACGCATATAAACACAGCCCGAAAAACGCCCAAAAAACCTGGCTAAAAACACTCCAAAAATTTCCGAAAAACGCCGCAAAATAAATACTCCAAAATGCTTAAATAAACGCTGCAAAAAACACTCCGAAAATCGACCCAAAAATGACTACGCTTCAAAAAACTTAAAAAAAGCAGTTTCAAGAACTACTCCAAAAAACATCACAAAAACGCCTTGCAACAAATTCTTAAATAAGCCCGAAAGAAATGTCCGGAAATCTTGGGAAAATGCATCTGGCGCAAGTCTAACAAACATTCAACAATCGACAGTATAATTTCCCGAGAAAACTTCACAATTTAGCAGATCGGATACGACATATAGTTGTAGGTTCCGTCTATTGAAGCTAAGCCTAGGGTCCTATATGAACCTGTTGCGACATTTATTTATTTCTGTAAATTGTGGAATGGCGAATATTCTGGAAAGGAATGTATTTAAAACCATTTATCTATCAATTCAGAAACGAAAATGAAAATAATATTAATTTAAATTATTTATTCAATAAATATTATTTAATGGATTGTAATATAAAAATTACTAATCTAATAATGATATGAAATTCACAAATGGAAGGAGACACGTACGATTGCAAGTACATGCATGACAGCACTCTGGATAAATTCTTTGTTTTGTTTAATTAAAATAAATTACAATAATTTTTATTAAATATTAATTTTAGTTTAAAATTAATTTTAATTTACTTTTAGCGTGGAACTAATCAGACCATCTTCGTATTCTTCGCAAAAGAGCCGTTATATCGTTCGGAAGTCGACCAATGCTACTTTGTGGAACATCATATGAGCTAATTCCTGAGAAGAAGGAACTCGTTTCTCGATCACTGCCTGAATCGATTCGTTTCTGGGCTCTGCTTTGCGACTCGTTACTTGGTGTTATATCTAAAAGGTTTGAGCTGGGAATTAGGCCCGAGAGATTGGTGGGTAATCGAACATTGATCGACGGTGACACTACAGCGCCTAAAATTGGATTCGTACGTTGTGGAGGGATGGTTTGAGCAGCTGTTATTTGGGAGGGAAAGATCTCTATATGTGATTGCTGTTGTGAACTTTGAGGTTGGAGTTGTTGAACTTGTTGGAATTGAGGAACTTGCTGTTGTGCTTGCGAAAGCGATCTTTGTGGAACTTGTTGGTTTCGTGCGTATTGTTGTGCTTGTTGTTGAACGTATTGCTGCGGCAGTGGCTGAGTTTGCTGCACTTGCTCATTCCGGGTGTAGTGTTGTACTTGTTGGAATTGTTGTTGCTGCTGGGCGGGACCTATATTCTTGCGAAGAACTTGTTGTCCCTGGTGAGTGCCGATTTGTTGTTGTTGAGATGTGACCCTATAGGCAGGCGGTTGGACAGGTTGCACTGATGGATTCGCCTGCACTTGCCGGTATGTAACCGGTTGTACTGTCGGACTAACTGTCTGCTGGTGCTGCACGTATTGTTGACGTGCTGGAACAGCTTGACGGTATTGGGTGTACTGAGGCTGTGGGACTTGTTTTGATTGCTGGACTTCATATTGAGGTTGTTGTGACACTCGTTGTTGCTGAGGGACAACATATTGTTTCTGCTGTGGAACTTGTTGCGGGATAGCATAGTTTTGCTGCTGTTGAACAACGGCCGTTTTACTTTGTGGAAAATAGTTCTGAGGTACTTCGTACTGTTGCATTGGATATTGAGGAATGTATACTGGTTTCTTCGAATCGCTATTGGGTTGAGTAGTTGTCTGAAGACTTGGCCTCAAAGTTGGTTGGTTTGGAGGCGCAGCGTTGTACTGAGCCCCAAATTTATTCACAATAAAGTCTTTCAGTGGAACATGTGGAGTTCGGTTAGGCTGAACAGTAGGTTTTTGTGTCGTCACAGAAGTAATCTGTGTCCTTGCTGAAGCTAGAAAGAGTACAAGTTAGCATAGCATAGAATCTGTATGGTGGTGGTTTGCTTACCTTGTTGTTGATTTCTGACTTGTAGTGGCGGCCGCAGAGTCGATCCGGTATAGTCCCGGTTCCTCTTAAAGGTCTGTAAAATCGAATCGTCAATTATAGCTTTGGTTAGATCGTTAAATGAGAGATATGTGTCCGGCACAGTATCCGGTGTGGAAGCGGTAGTAGATGTAGAAGAAAGTGAAAATGGGGCTAGAGTAGGTGTTGGTAATGAAGATGAACGTCTTGGCTTTTGTGTTGTTGTAGTCGTTGTTGTTGTTAATGATTCTTTGGCATCAGTTTTATTGCTGGGCCGTCGACGCGTGTGTGTTTGAGTGTATTTATATGAATTCTGCCTAATCGAGTTGTAGTCCCGCTTTGGTGCTGCATTGTATGTGCTGGCGACGGCTGTTAGGTCTAAAATCTCCTTGTCGGAGCTCCTTACCGCCAGCTTTTTACTTGGGGCCACTGTGGTCGTAGTTGTACTGGTGAAAGCTATTCGTCTTCTTTGAGAGCCAAAGCGGCTGACAGATTGTCGCTGTCTGCTCGATGTAGTAGGCCTAATTGTTGGTACTGTAGTTGAGCTTAATCCAAGCCTCCTAATTGGCCTTGATGTAGTGGTACTTGCTGTAGCCCCTGGGGTAGCTTTTAGTGAAGATCTGACTAAATTCCGTCTTCTTGTGTAAGCAACGGGGGTTGAAGTTTCCTTGCGTACATTCGTCAAGGTGTACCTTCGAACTGATTGAGTTGATTTAGGGGGCGTAGGAGTTGTTGTGGTAGTTAAGGTAATGGGTGGTGTATGTGGATTTGATGTAAGGGGCGTAACAATTGTTGTGACAGCTGATGTAGTGGCTGGCGTTGTTGTAGTAGTAGTAGTCAATTCAGAATTTCGTTTATAAATAGGAACAATTAGTGATGTCTTTTCAGAATCTTCACTGTCCTCCTTTTTACTCAAGTTATCCAAAATTGTTTGCTTAAAGCCAGCTATAAGTAGTTTTTCAGCTCGTTTATTTGCATTAGCCTTATCGTCAACCCCTTGAGTTACATGGCCAATACGTGGTTGGTCTCCTTCTTCCGTCTGTACACTTTTGATTGTCGGCTCAGAGCTCAACTCGATTTTAAATTTGGGTTCTTCGTTTCGATTCGTTATAGTTTGTGGCTTCGTTAAGCTTTCTTTCTGAATCAACTCATTTCCGGTTCGACTAATGAAATTTGCAGAGAACTCTTGTTTCGGATTCAAACTAACTTTCGTTTCGGCGATAGGTTCGACTGATGCGTTTTCAGAAACCGAACTTTGAACAATATCAGTGGATGTTACTGGAGCTGAAGTTGTGAACAATGGTGTTGTGAAGAGTGAATTACTGTATGACTGAGTGGATGTCGAAAGCTAGAAAGTGTGTGCGCATATGTTGGGATAGGAAAGTAGAAATATGTTGTGAGTATAGTGATATGTATATGAAAAGAATAGAATTAAATTAAATAAGGGTGAGAAAAAGAGAAAGAGAATCATAGGAAATGTGTGGTGTTCATTATTAAGATCTGTTAAAAGCGAGACATCTAAGCTGCGCATGTTGGAAATTTAGGTCTACTTATTTATAGCTAGCTCACACATATACTTTACCATATAAAATTAAGAGTGATTGAAATGTCATTTTGAATCAATATACCTATGTTTCAAAAGGTTGCGCTAACTCAAAAATATTCTCCTAAAATTTGTCTATGGGTTGAGGTGGGCCAAAATTATGAATTGTATCAAATTGCGATAAATATTATAGCACTTGAGGCACTCAATGTCGCAGCAGCAGGCTTCCTCTGGTATGAAATGGTTAAATCAAGAGAATTGCCTCTGATGATTTAGAGATCAAGCATCTCACACTTATGATTATGACTTTATGAGTAGGTAATGAAAGACGGGACATTTGAAAATTAATGAATGAATGGATTTTCACCGACTGATAAAGACGGGGTATGGAGAAAGAATTTACTCTCTTTACCAACTTCCGTATAGTATTTTTCAATTTGGTTTGTGTTTTTAAGCCAAAAACCATAGTAGCTGAAAAAAAATCTATATTTCGGCGAATGCATGATGGAATAAGTATAAGGTGGTCTCGTCGGCTGCCGAATCGTTCGTTTTTTGGACAGACCGCACGGTAATTTATGGAAAAACAAAATGCAATTGTCATTTTTCATAGATTATAAAAGGTATCTCATAATTCACGCAAAATGTAATTTTGATGGAAAATACAGATTTTTAATTAGAAAGCTTAAATTCTTTATTGAATCATAGTCATAGAGTATACCAGGGGTTCCCTAACTGTGCGTCGCGACGCCCTGGGGCCATTGTGTTTTGCCGTGCACAAGAAGTATAAGAATTTTGCGGACTTCAACTTGGCGAATTTTGCGCCGAGACTTGGGCCTATACCCGTTCAAGATCCAACTGACACAGGAGCTCAAAGTTATAATGATAATGTAATGATAGAAAAATCATCTTTAGCGACGGGCCGCATTTTTGGATGAATGGCCAAATTGCCATATATGGGATGACGCCAACCAACACGAGGTGGCAATGCAACCATTAAAAGCTGTTTGGTGCGCATTTTAGACTGGCGGTGGCGTCATTGCTCCGTACTTTTTCATGACGTTGGTAAGGCCAATACCATTAACGGCGAGTACTACAGAACGATGCTGCTAACATGCGGTTCCAGCAAGAGGTGGCTATGTGTCACTCAGCTGCAGGGTATGGTTATCTGATCTCTATTAGAGGTGACGTGAATTGGCCATCAAGATCGTGCGATTTAACCTCGCTAAATTTTTCTTGTGGCGTTGCCTGAAGTCGCAGCTCAATGCGAATAAACCGCAATCGACCGATGTCCTTAAACCCAAAATAACCAATGCCATCGCTCAAATTAAGCCGGATCTATGCGGCAGATTGGACCACTCGGATCCGTGACAACGTGAGAAGCTGCCGCGGACATTTGGGCCTGGTGTTGTATTCCATACAATAATGGCATACATTCGATTCGTTAATACCTTGCACACAGCTTGTTTTATTCCAATTCAATGTCGATCAATCCTCATTGAAAACCCCTTTAGCGAATCTTCAGTAAGCTCAGCCTATATTCACATATCTGTGCTTTGTTCCGTTGTGTTTTAAAAGGGCGTCGCCAAAATATTATATCCTGTATAGGGAGTCGCAGTATGGAAAAGTTTGGGAACCCCTGGAGTATACAAATTGAGGCTATGTATGGAATAGCACATCGGATAAATGGCCGCCACGGCTTTGCTGGCAAGTACGTACTCTTTTATTGAAATTTTCTGTGACCGTTTCGCATAAATGTGTCTGAATTTAATTAATACACCTCCCAATTTCCTCTTTCAATGCATTGGTGGTCATGGGCTTGTTTGCATAGACCTTTGACTTGAAAAACCCCGAAAGAAAAAAGTCCAATGGCGTTAAATCCCACGATCTGGGTGGCTGATTCTGATCGATTATTTGATTAGGAACTCATGCAGTAATTAAATTGTTTCTCTGTCTGTATGGCATGTGGCACCTTCTTGTTGAAACTACATGTTGGTCACATCCAAATCTTGTAATTGGGTTATCATGTCACGATAACAAACTCTTGGGTTTTCTTAACCCCTAATGCGACAATTTTGAGGATTAACGAAACCATCAAGAAATGAGCTTCATCAATCTGTTCGAAAATTAGGGACTGTATAGCTGACAAACCTTCATTATTTTTAAAATATTGATTAACTATGAAAACGGGTTGTTCTTTCGCATAGTTTTACTAACCCCGAACTGTCAGCTGTCACATTGTTATATTTTTTTCCGTTGGCATTATTGTATTATTAAATGGTGCAAAATTTAAATTTTGCGTAAATTTTGGGTCACCCTTTACAAAAGCGTTCCCTAACTTTTTCATAAGTTTCTCTCTCTGTGAGCGAATTCATCCCCACCACTGCCATTTTGACAGTCTTTTCCATTTTTACTACAAAAGTACATAAACTCTAACACCTAATGACTAATGAGTCATGATATGTACAAAACAACTTGAGCGCGAAGAAGTTTAAAACCTTTCAAAAAGATTCACAATTTATTGGGACTATTTTTTTTTTAATAAAATTAGTTGCGCATACGCCCCAGTTTCATGGATTGTTAAATTATTATAGTGAAAGAAACTGAAATGATTGGTAGAAATGTCCATTGATCAGCACCTCTCGCGAACGTCTGACAAACATGCAAGAGTATAAATGTCATGAAAAGCTTCCCCATTCAGCCGTTCGGACTCGGCATAAAATATTGTAGGCCTCTTCCATTCGTCCCAAAAAAAAAAGAACTCAAACAAACGAATGGTTGTGAGAACTGAGAAGCTAGGCCTAGGGTGCCTATACGGACCAGTTGCGCCAACTATTTATTTTTTGATTTGTAGTTGGATTGCTCAACATGTTGAGTGAAGTAAGCGTAAATAATTGAGGATACCTTGAATGGCAACCACTCACCTTACTTTTTCCAAATTTGTTTACTTTTACACGAATTATATTGACAGTTTGTTTTTTATATTTTCTAATTACAGTTGGTAATACTGCCATAGATTTGGAAACTACCACAAATTTAAATGTAGGTTTCTACATATTTTAAATAGGTATGTGGCTAGTCATTTAGCGGTCAATGGCAAGCGGCCATTTTGTTAAATCAAAATGACAGATTCTGTTGTACCTCATTACGGATTGCATAACCACCAAATGTGGTACACAAATTAGGAGAGAAAACAAAATGGTGGTTTCGACAATAGCAGAGGAAATCAACAGCAAGAGGATGTAGGCTGGGAGTAACATACGTCTCTCAATAGTTACATATGTGAAAAATGTGAAGAAAAAAGATGGGTGATAAAAATTGTCTTAGGAAATAGAATAGGTCCACAATTACAGCTGAAAATTAAAGAAAAGAGTAACAAAGCGATTCACATAAAATTGCATGATGTTCAAGTGGGAATAAGTCAAATTAGGATTTACATACCTGCATGGTTGGCAATGTTTTTCTTTGGGAAGTGGTGGGTGGGCCATAGATATATGAACCATCTTCCTTTGTGTTGTAAGAAAATCCACGGCTTAGAAATTGGAAGGGTTTTCTCGTGGATCCATCCGGACCATTAGAAGGGGTCCGCAACTGCACATGCATTGAGTTCTGTCCCTCCAATTCAGTGTTGAATGCAACTTCGTCCAGCAAACTGTTAATATTCGAAGCGAAATTAAATGACGGTGGTTGCAAGTCACCATGTGGTATTTCTATATTTTGATGGACAATATTTTGTACATATTCCGGCGCAATAATCTCATTTTTATTGCCAATCCGTTGCCCATTGAGGCCGGCATTCACCTTTGAGGCGAAATTCATTTTATTTACATTGACATTGCCAGACTCACTTGTCACATGGACATCGATTGAGTTCCCAGATTGCTCGGCGATAATATGAGCAGTGCTTGGATTAAAATTCGCTCCTGGATCAGTTGATAGTTCCCCCAGACTGGAGACATATATCCCATTCTCGTCGCCGCCGGCGCTACTTTCAGTTACAAACGATGGTGCACGAGCAATGGAAGGAATAGCTGTTGGTGGCGCCTTTTGAGAGAGTGTTGGATTGTTATAGGTTGTCGGTTTGGGTGGAATTTTAGTAGAAAATGTGTGCGTAGGTGGGGCTATGGTAGGAAAAGGACTGTGCGTGGATTTGACGCCTTCAGGAGGTGAGCTATTTACACCTTCACGTTGGTTGGACTGTGAGCCTCTAGCAGCAGTTTCAACTTGCTGCAATGTTATTGGTTGTCTCCCTGTCATGACCTGTTGAGTTGGAAAGTTCCTCGACGGAGCGATTGTTGTATGGGAAAAGTTCGGCGGTTGGGTTGTACCGACTCCTGAATTGTGGTACGTTGCAAGCTGCGGCGTACCCGGCTTACCACGATTCAAGGCTATTGTAATGGTTTTCATTGGATGTTCCATCATTTGGCGAACGGTTTCCATGATTTCTGTTTTCGTACCAATACGGTTGTTATCGTTTTTGGAAAAGTATCGTTCACTGTCATCGCAGTCGACATTTCTATACCAGTCGCAGACAAAGTTCTTTTGGCTAAAAAGAGTTCCATTCGGACAGAGAAAGGCGAAACCTGTGGCAGAAATTTGATCACGTGAGAGATTTTTTTTATTGGTCTACTACAAGTACATACCCCTTCCTACTTGGTCGGTATTGGTGCAGATTCGAAATACTTGACACCTGGTCTCTGTATCAGCGTAATAGCCTGAAAAGGAAGTTTATTGCAAAAGTTTCGAACTTGATTGTGGGTAACAGCAAACCTTCGTGGCGACCATTACAGTCGAAGCTGGTTTTCGGAACTGCATTGTAAATGGGATAGTCAATGTCCGGCTCTCCTGGAATCGTGTGTCGCAAATCGTATGGATGACTTGAGCTGAAACTGATAATTAAGTTTTGACTACGTTAGAACGGGTATAGGTGCAACATTCCAAAAAAAAACTCACCTCATGGTTATGAATTCGTTTACAAGTTCGGCATCTTCGAAAGTTCCTTCGGCGGTGGTCGTAGTTTCTGTGAGTATCGTTAGACACAAGTAATATACTGAAATTGAGAAGAGATTATAATCACAATCACATATTTGAGAAATTCATCAAGTTCAATTTGTTTTATCATACAGAATGTATATACGCTCTGAAGCAAGTTGTCTCATTTGATCGGTATCTACTGGGATTGGCAATGTTTTAATAAAAATAGCCGCTAGTTAAAACTAATTTGCCATCATATTGATTTTAACAAGCAAGTTATAATTGATTACCAAAATCAATCCGATTCCAATGGGCAGTGGTATGATTAATTAATCAATTAAACAATGCGGAAGAATCTACACCTACCAATTGACCGAATAATTTATTTGATTTAGCGAATTAATATAGATACCTCTGGAGCTTAATTGAATTATATTCGTGATGTAACTTCCCCCTCATAGATAAGTTGAAGAAGTTTAAGCCAAACTTTAATCCCACGAACTCTTAATCTTCAAAGCCACATCTCGTGCACATGTTGTGCCATTTTGTATAGTAATTGCCAAATAAATATGTTCATGATTCATTCATACGTTACTCTCTTCAGTCCTATCAAAAGGCTTCTTAAGTTAGTGCAGATCTTGTCTGCCATGAGAGATGCCATGACGTCGTCAGTGTGTTAACTTTAGCCAACTTGCATCGAACCCCGCGGCAGAGGAGGGCTAAGCGCGCAGATGCAATTTCCACATTATGTAGGTAATTTCTATGTACGAGCGTAGTCAATGACGTGAACGTGTGCACATGATACCTAACAACGCTTTCATATTGAAAGTTAGTCATGCGACGGAAACCTACATCTGTGCGTGCGTATCCCGCCACATAAGTAGCTACCCCAGTCGCAAGGCTGATGAGGCGAGACTCCTAATTCAGAATGATTGCTCATTGGATTGTTCGTAGCCAGGAGTAACTGGCAATTTTAGCCTTCCAAAAACTGAGCTTCAATATTATATAGGGATGGGACTGAAACTAATAATAATACCTTATCGTATACTCATGCCATAAAAAAGAAAACAATTTCCCTACTGTTTTTGTTCTTCAAAATTCTAAAATAAGGTAATAAATTGGGATTAAGTATTCACTGACCCTGCACCAGCTCATCTCTAAAATATGGTCGAAAAAAGTATGCCCGATGAATGGAACTTCAGCATTGTTTGCCAGATCAGTGTGACTTCAGGCCATCGACCAAATATTCACACTGTGGCAGATTTCGGAGAAAACCCAGGAAGCCCAAATCGATACCAACCACCTTTTCGTCGAATTTACTAGAGCAATGTCTACTTTTGGCATCCCTGCCAAACTCATCCGTTTGTGTAAGATCACAATGAAGGTTGGTAAAGAACTCACCGGAGAACTTCTTCAACATCGAGAAAATTTCTTCGAGTAATTTTCGGTCCCGTCTTCATAGACGGTGAGTGGAAGAGGAGATACAACAGCAAACTCAACAGCAACATCGACCTAGCCAGAAGAGTGAACAGCAACAACTGAGGGGCTGGGTCATGTAGAGCGAATGGACGCGAATGCTCCCGCCCGGAAGATCTTCGAATCCACGCCCGAGGGATGGCGAAGTAGAGGAAGACCGCTACTCAAGTGGCGCACATCGTGCTGGCTGGAGACACTTGTTGGTTGAGGCCCAGGTCCACCTCGGACTGTAGCGCCACCTTAAGTAAGTAAGTGTACACTGTACAGTACATACCTACTTACTCGCATGGCAAACATTTTGCATGACTTTTATGCAGTGGTGGGTATCAAAGCATGTCGGCCAGGCCGATGATAACTATTTTACTTATGTCCAATTGCACAGTGCAGAGTTCAGTGTAACTTAAGTTTGAGTAGAGACGAACAGATAAGTGTCACTCATGCATATTTATTTCGTTTCACAATACTTACCTCAAATGGTACAAAAAACTTGGCAGCGCTTAGAAATATGTTTGTTCTGCAATATTTAATAATTTATTCGATTTTCCAAATGGGTTAAATGACAAATAAACCCCTACCATTAGCAAACAAAAAATGAATTATTTTGTTTAATTGAACTTGTGAAATCGTTAACAGCTGAATAGCTTGCCACATGTCTCGTGTAAGTGCCCGATATTGGGCACTTAAGTTTTATAATCAAATATGGCGCTATGAAACAGAAATCGAATCTTGAGTGGAATTTGCGGGAGAATGGATACTGTGGTGGTCACTGTGCAACTGGGCATAAGTGTTACTTTTCACTAGTGAGCTAGCTAGAATTTGCATCTCTGGTGGGGTAGGTTCGGTTATGATTTGGGCGGCATTTTGCTTTGCGGGAATATCACAAATCGCTGTAGTTATCAACAAATGTTAAGACTTCTTTGTACATTGATGTGCTAGTCCAGAGTGAGCCTGTCCGAAGAGTATCTTTCAGAAAAGTTCCTATTCCAAGACGATAACGCGCCAGTCCCAAAGAAAGGTCCGTAAAAGAATCGTTTTGAAAAACAATATCGAGGTAATGAAGCGGTCGGCTCGAAGCCCAGACTTTAACCCCATTGGAAATTTGTGGGGGATTCTTGCATGTTATGTTTACTTATATGACAATTTCATCGCGTCAATCAGCTAAAAGAAGATATCCGAAAGGCTTGGTCGTCAATCATGATGATGAGCTCAAGAGCTTTACCATATCAATGTCAAACCGCCTTAAAACGCTCTCTTCTTATTAAAAACAAAAAATTTCGAGAAAATTTCAGACATATTTAAAAAAAAAATTTTAAAACATTCATGTGTTCATAATCGAATTTTCTACAATTTTTCATCGTTTTAGAATTTTCGTCTCCCGTTTTCTTAAATTTGTATTTTTCAAATAAATTGTTGTATTCAATTTTTTGTTCTTTTCATTACGCTTTTATTTTTAACAAACATTTGTATTTTCTTAGAACAAAATAAAAAAAAATTTTATTCATAATCGAATTTCCACTACTGCATTTAATCATAGTTAATTGAAGAAGCGATGATTAACGATTTGTTTGTACATTTTGTTGACATTAGATCTCTCTTCTTTATAAGACCGTATTAAGTAGACCGTATTAATTACACGATTAAATTCGATTTCTTCTTTTTCTCTATTTTGAACAATCCGGAACTTTAAAGCTATTTTCAAACAATGGGAGGAACTCAATGGCTTAATCGATTACAAAGCAATTATTTATGATTCAGCTCAAATTCATACTCAAAAATGTACGATTGGGTGTATCATTCCCTCAGAATGGCTGCCACTGCCCGCTTTACCTTATACACAATCAGTTTGTTCAACATTATCACTTTTAATGTTGCATTAATGATGAATCAATTGTGCCGGATGAATAAAGCAACTATTGGGAAAGATAAATCAGCGGTCACATGTAATGCCATTTTAATCCATTTCAGCTGCCTCAAGGCCTTACCGCCGGTAATAATCGCTTCACTGATAAATTCGTATAACCTTCAACAGCTTAGTTATATAGCAAACTATATTAAGGAATATACGACATTCCATAGACATACGATACAGGGAAGTGATTATTACACGATCAATTCTATCATTGATTGCTTTTGAATAGACTAATGTCTCTCTCAAGGGACATTTGCTTCATCATAATTACCTGCTAGAGAAAGGAGGCTCTGAACTTTTCTTAGATTAAAAATACAAACATTTTCGAGACATATCTCTAATATGCATTCGAAATCTATACTTACATATTACTTTAAATCGATGCATCTTGGATGTCTCCCCAGAATCTGAAAGCAATGAATAAGCATTGATTAATTTAAAAAATGTAACACATATATTTGTTTTAACTAATAATAAGTTTAAAAGCTGGTTATGTAATGTATGTACATAGCAGCCAATGACAGTTGACACAAATTAACAAATTATCGGCCAGTTGATTTAAGGAAGGACCATAAATAGTAGGATTGCTTGGGAGAAACTATAGTCATATCGTAAGTCGACTTGAATTATCTGGACTCAAATTTACCTGAACGCAAAAACTAACTTGAATTATCAGTATTGCACTTCTTGGACAATTGTATTTTTTTCTCAAGGGGTTTTGATCTGACTGGTGCTCTACGTCGGGTCTCGGGGCAATCGAAATGTCAAACCGCGCTCTCCCATGCTCTCCGATAACGGCGATAACCCAATAGAAATGTCAAAACTGAGTTCATTGTGTCAACAATTAGACGTTAACTTAGTAGTAAGTCAAGAAATCTTGACTTGATTTGTCGATGTTGCGGACATAAACGTCAACTGAGAAAACTGTTCACGTGACCAGTTCAGTCCAATGAAAACGCAGCAACATAAAGTTAGAGAGCTGCCATACTTATTAAACTATATTCTTGAACGCCCTCATTGATATTGTATGTTGCGATAATAATGAAATTAATGGACCGTTTCAAGCGTTGAGCTTTAATTGATTTTCTTCCATTTTTAACACTAGCTCTATAGAAGAATACTTCTTCGACAATCTCGGCGAACTCGCTAATGCAAGCATAAGTTGCCTCCAACGCTTCACTTTCAGCTCCTCTTGGTTCAACGGGTAGTTGTGAGATCATCAGATCCTGTGGTATCACAGTGGGCCTCCTCTGGCCTGCCATTCTAACCTAACCTAACACTAGTTCCAGCCTACGTAATTCAATCATTTTTGATCTTTATTTATAATTTTTCACGCAAATTATGTTGGTAAATAGTATGAAACTAAAACAGCCACTATAATGCATTAAAAAAAAACACGACTGTTGTCCAATAAGTTATGCAATTTGCACATATGTAGTTATAAAAGTTTCTCTCATTTTGTAGCTTTGCCTCAACTCTTGAAATGATTTGAACACGACCACAAAAACATGAAACCCAAGGTTTGGGAAACATAAGTATGCAAAGTATAACCTAACCACCCACCCATAAAACAAGTGCAGCATAATATTTTTGACATTTTACCAAAATCTGAGTTGTGTCGACTAAAAGCAGTTTTCTTGTTCTGTTAGAGTTCAGAATAACTGAATCCTTCGAAAATCTAATAGATAATCGGCTTTCACTATTCGTCATAGCAATTATTTTGTTTTTAAAGTGAATCATTTACTGATTTGCCGACAAGTAAATCGGCAATGAATTAAGTTTCAGGGATCTTCGTTTTCCGTTTCTTTTTCCTTCTCTTTTTTTTTGAATTTCATTTTGGCTAAGGTTGAATCGGTACAGATGGCGCCCAACGTGAGGCGTATTGGTGGTGTATTGATTTTTACCCTACGATTGACTTTTCTATCAGCAACACATACGTTACGAATTATAACTCCAAGGTTTGTTTATTGCTTGTCATTTTTACTTCTTCGCGAGTTTATTAGAGTAGGTTCAACAGCTTGAGCGAGTGTCTCCAAACTTCAGCCAAGAGGGTCTTTAATACCCTCTACCCGGGGTTGACGCAAAAATAAAAGAAAAAGACTGATCCTTTTTTTCAAAGAACAAACCAGAGCGGCTTTTTCGTACAGCAATAAGTAATATGCTCGGGATCGGTGAGGATGGAAATCTCGGGCAGATATTCTTCACGGGTCGAAAGTGAAATCCGTTAAGAATAAATAAATAGTATGAACATTAGATTAAGCTTTGCCCTTGATATTAACTAATTTAATTGTTTAATTTGTATGTTATTCTCACAGTTTAATTATTTAAGTTGCTTTGACAATGAAACACAACACGCTGTAGTTAATAGGTTTACTTGGTACTCCTTCAAATAGCCTTTTGACCCTCACTGACTGACCAAAATAGTTTGTCATTACGTCTGGGATTTACTTTCAATCAAACGTATATTTAACCTCAAAATATTTTATTGTACGTAATGAGTCTTCAATGATTTCCGCTTTAACTCTAGGTGCTTTCGGTATATACCCTATAATTATAAGGTAGCCAATACTGAACATTTAATGATTAATTGCAAACAGCTTCTGGACGCTGTCATGTATTACACTACGAAATTAGGTACTGATAATAATCGGACACAGTTCGGTCAATAAACTCATTTGGAAATTAAATTCGATTCAAAATCAATATTGTGTAAATTAGGAGTAGGTAACGTTAATTTATTTGCATGGTGATTCGATTTGATTTGATTGATTTATTTGATGTTTGAAAGTAACCTCCATTGTCGAAGTGTCAATAAACTTTTGTATATATGCTAATAAGTATCATCAAATGATTGACAGTTAGTCCTACGAATTTATTAATTTGCAATGATCATTTGTATGTGTTTTATGGGACGCTAAGATGGGGAACTTGGCCAAACCTTCCTTAGGATGGAGAATTATCCTTTTTAATAAAAAAAATCTTTTTTTTTTTTAACCAAGATTTGTCATTTATGAAGCCTTTTAGATCGGATAAAGAAAACATTATTAAGATGAAAGACTTTCACAGACCACTGCGTCCTGATACATCATCACAATAAATTAAATCTATGCTAGGACGACCAGGGGACGGAATACAGATTCTGCCTGGAAGATTATGAGTACTCCAAACATATTCCCAACAATACTTTGATTAAGAAGAATGAAAAAAGATTGTCCACTAATAATTTGCTCGACGAAGTAAATGGACTCGGCCACCACGGATACTAGTCTTGAAAAAAGATGTGGTTACGGAAGCGTAAAGGGATCCCACTTTTTTAAATCCCGTTTTTTTACAAATCCCGCTAAGAATAAGTTTTAAAACACCGTCTTCTAAAATCACGGTTTCTTTAAATATGTACTTCCTCTGAAAATCTCGCTTATTCAAAACCCCGATTTATTATAAACTCGCTTTTTAAAATCTCGTTTAATTCTGCTTTGCCCGTTTCTCAGAATCCTACTTGTATTTTAAGAACTTCATCACATCATTCAGAATTTAATATTGGTTGTTTTCCATTGTTTGAATTGACATGGACCGAAAGTATTGAAGATCGCGGACACAAGCTGCCGAAATGTGATTTCTCCGTAGTATTGCTGGTGTGACCCGTAGAGATCACATCAGAAATACCAGAATACGTAAGGAACTCAATGTCGAGCAACTACTTTTCTAGACGGAGCGATCCATGCTTCGCGTTGAATTGTATTACGGAAGTTAAGTTCAACAAAAAAAAAATAAATAGGTGGCGCAACAGACGTGTAGACACCCTAGACTTAGCTTCTCGCAAGCATTCGTTTGTAGGACTTTCTATTTTCGAATGGAAGGGCCCTACAATTTTATGTCGAGCCCAAACGGCTGAATAAGCTTTCTCAGGACAGTCATACTCTCCGATGTTTGTCAGACGTTCGCGAGAGGTGGCGCAGTAGAAAAAACATTAAGAAGTAAGTAATTTGTGTTTTTCCGGGGATGGAACCTGGGATCCTTATGTCTTGCAAGAACTATCGAGGCATATCCCTGGCTAATTGTCGCATACAAGATCCTATCCAACGTACTGTGTGAACGTCTAAAACCGATCTGCAACACACTAATCAGCACGTACCAGTGTGGCTTCCCTCCCGGCAGATCGACTATAGACCAAATTTTCACACTGAGGCAAATCTTGGAAATAACCAACAAATTTTAAGTCGAAACTCACCACCTATTCATCGACTTCAAAGCCTCGTATAATGGCGATGGCCGAATTCGGAATCCCGGCAAAACTGATTCAGCTGTGTCGCGTGACGCTGGAAAATACACGCTGCAACGTGCAGTTTAGAAGCAGCTCTTCCGAACTATTTCAAACATGCACCCGATTTAGGCAAGGAGACGCTCTATCATGCGACTTCTTCAATCTCGTACTGGAATCTATCTTCAACAGGTCCGTCCAGCTGCTTAGCTATATGCGGACGATATTGACATCATCGAACGCTCCCAGCGTGCTGTGATAGAAGCGTTCACGGTAATTGAAGAACAGGCGAAATCCGTTGGGCTTGAAGTAAATGAGGACAAGACTAAGTACATACTATCAACAAACAAACAAGCATCTGTCCACCGCCTAGGACAAAACGTCACTATTGATAGCAACAATTTCGAGGTAGTTAAGGAGTTCACCTACCTCGGAGTAAACGTAAACTCCACGAATGACACCCTAGTGGAGATCCGGCGAAGAATTACCCTAGGAAACCGTTGCGACTTCGGTTTGGAAAAACAATTGGGTTGAAAACTCCTAACTCGAAGGACGAAATGAATGCTCTACAAAACCCTTATCCTGCCAGTTCTGCTTTATGGCGCCGAGTGCTGGACAATAACCAAGAAGGGAGAGCTGATACTGGGCTCCTTCGAAAGAAAAATACTTCGGCGGATTTTTAGTCCCGTGTGCGAGGAGGGCGAATGGAGGAGAAGATACAACCGCGAACTCTATGAGCTGTGCTGTACCAAGATGTGGATGTAGTCCAAAAAGCCAAAACACGTCGACTACATTGGCTCGGCCACATCGAGCGAATTGACAATAATGCTCCAGCTAAAAGGATCTTCGAATCCCAGCCCCCAGGTTCGAGAAGACAAGTAAGATCGAACCTCCGTTTCAAAGACCAAGCCAGCCGCTAGATAATAATTAGCGGCATGCCAAACTCCATATAAAAACAACTGACATTTCAGCATTTGTGCTAAAGCGACTTAAACTTTTGCCACATCACTCCAAATTACAAAATATATAATACATATTCCTATAGCTATTTCAATGCATATACCTACATAAATACATAAACAATTGCACGAGTCTGTCTCTGGATAACAAATTGCAGTATGGCTAACTCAATTCATGTCCCGATCACCAGATGTTTCACTCCAATTTGTATCATTTACTAATTAGTAGAACAAAAATGAAATCATTGCCTAAAATGTATTGAGTCTAATTTTTTACAACGTTCACAAGTTTATTGAACTTAAATGTTACATTCGTGACAATGAAAAATTAAAAGCCGCTGACAATCATCTTCGCCTAATAAATACAATAGTTCCATTGCAACTGTCAGATTTGGTTACAATTATCTATATTTCAAATTAGTTTAAGGCTGTGGGCTTTAAATTGTCAGTAATTTAATTTTAATGACACCAATTTGCCTCCGAATTTCTATTCTATTTCTATCATTTCTATTAAATATCAATTGAAAAAGTTTTAGTTTCAACTTTATAATAAAGTCGTCAGTGAAATATTAACTGACATTTCATGCAAAATAAACCAAGATGTCTAGATCTACTAATCATCCCAAAATAATCATTCTAGAGTTCAATACACTTTTTATTACGGTGATGGCGTCAGTTGAGAATATGTCCAGTTCCGTGTTTCTCAATTTATCTTAACGATCTTCATCATCTTAATGATCTTAATTTGCAATTAAGTGGTGTTATGCAAATGAGGCCTTTCTAAAACTGATGTTTTTGATGTTGGAGTGTTTTTCTTTGAAATTCATTTGTAAGGACTTGGAATTAAGTTTCAAGTGTTTTCGTTAAGCTATATTTTTTACAGAATTCATTTATATACACGTATGCATATCAAAATTGAGTATGACATGAATTTGAGGCAAAAGAGACCGCTACGTGGTTAACAATTTAAATTGGTAATTTGTTGTTAACACCTCTTATCATACAAGATTCGAATGAAATGAAAATAATGGAGGACCTCCGTGTAGGTAAATGTCAAGAATTGAAAAGGTTTCACGTAAGACAGAACACTTGATAAGGATTTTCAGTTTTTGACATTTGTGATTAATACCCTTACCCTATACTTATACACGACTATACACAGGCCGAACTTGGTGGCCGACGTTACTTGATAGAAAGGTTTTTGTTTTTTTTTGGTAATTGTGCGAACAGTGCCTATCAACTGTAAGTACCTACTTTCAAAATACCAGTTTATGAAGTCTGACAACTCTGGAAGACGAATTTTTCTACCTTTATATTGACATGTATTGACAAAGTGGCCAGCTTTTCATTTATTATGTGAAATGGACGGACAGGTATAGAAAAATCTAGTCGAGAATTTCTTGACTTTAATTGTGTCAAACTAGATATATCACTGTCACTTTCAATACGAAGTAATTTGTTGAATTTAAATTCGAATAACACCCAATGGGCCTCCGCACACGAGACTAATTCTGCCGGCAGAAAACCGTTTTTATACCATACTTCGAGCGCACACGGGATGATTTCTGCCGGCAGAAAAATTATATATATGAACCCCTTTTCATTGTGTAGTATTATTTTCACAATTGAAATATTTTGAAAGTTGTGTATGTATTAGTTTTATGCCTTGTTCAACCGCTCAAACTCGGCAGAACATTTTATTCCATTTGTTTCCCCTCACTTCAGTCCCCTCTCCTACGAAATCAGTTTTATGCAGGTAGAATTAGTCTCGTGTGCGGAGGCCCAATGATATTAACCCAAGTTTCAAGAGTAGGTAATTGATAAAGTCTCTGATAGCCTATCAGAAACTTGTCTACCAGATAAACTAAAACTTTTGGTCTCAAAGGTCTCAGATAATAATATCTGTGAGTTAAAGTTTCTGATATCCTATCAGCCGGTTAGAGAGGCTCTTAAACCTTTATCTAGAAGATCTGGAAGAAACTGACTCTAAATCGATTCTTTAAATTGAGTTTTTAAGAATAAACAGCAATTAATAACCAGAATCTCAAATTAGCGGATGTCCAATGTAACCACTTTTATGGAAACATAGTCCAGACAAAGCAAGATATAGAGCTTAAAATGAATTAGCCGAATGAACAGTTTTTGAGCATCGTTGTCATATCATCATTGAGCTGGACATTTTGTCGTGAAATGATAAAAAGCCCAAATGAGATTCAGACCATGCGCGCGTTTTTATTATGTTTATCGCTGACACTTTCTGGCTAAATCTTTCGCTAAATTGTGCAACTCTTAAAAATTGAAAATTATAGTAGGTACTTGTAGAATTGAACCACTGATTCAAAAAGCTGATGGTCCCTAATTATAATAAACCTGACCGTCACGCAATCCCGCATTACTCATTTTGTATGCTGATTAACAATATTAAAACAATTTCACGTCGGATTTGATTGATTTGGTGGCCCTCGTTAAATGATGCCAATGCATAAAATATTCGTTCATCAACTAATAGCCAAGAACATGTGATTATGATTTAAATACCGTGATTTGAAAGTTAATGATCATATTATTATTAAATAATTGCTATTAAATGTTAACATTCTAATTTATTTTAGCCATTTTCGTCATCGAAACTATTAGCTACCGGAGATAGAACTTGTTCTTAGCTTTAGTTTCTACCATACCATAATATATTTGCTTTTTTAAATAATATATTGTTTTGTTTTATGAATTTTAATTTATTTAGGCATGTACTTTTCTATGTATTTAGTCTTTTGTCTGCCAGAGATTGTTAAAATATTTAAAATTAAATTAATTAAAAAATAATAACGTCTACAAATTATATTAGGTCAGTTCCTTTACTTTTAAATCTTACGAATTTTTACTCAATGTAAATAACCACCAATAACCTTTCTTCGAGGTAAATTACACAATTTCGCAAATAGCAACGGTACTCCCACTGAAATGCCCGGCACATAGAATCTTTCTAATTGGAAAAACTGTCAGTCGCCTGGAAATTGACAGATGATTTAAAATTTGTTGTCATATTTGGCATGCGCGTGTAACGACTATTTGCATTTGTCTTTTGATTTCCTGCGATATGAAAGCCAAATTGGTATAAAAATGGTATCAGAAGTCGTTAGTACAAACTCTTTCACATACTTGGATTTATACTCGCATGGAATTTATGGAAAAACAAAATGCATGTGTCATTTTTTATGATTTTTACAACTACAAAGGAACAGTAGGAACAAGTATTTTCAATAGAAATGCATTTAACTGAGTGAATACTAATTTATACAGTTGTTTCCACTTAAATACTACACTACACAAACATTATGTTTGGACTGCTTAAAATTAAGATACACCGCCAGAATAAGATTTTGCAACTGATTTTTTTTCTGAACATGGCTGAAACTACAATATTCATTAAAAAGCGCGAAGCTAAATAGTAGCTTTATACCTATTCCTATTCTATTCTATTTTGAGGCTAGCCAAATAGTCAAAAATAACAGTCAAATAACAAAAAAACATTAAGTATTCCGTTTTACAGGTTTCGAAATAATAATTGGGACAGTCTCTTCATCTTATGCATAAATCAATTAATCGGACTGGCTTAATAATGAATTTTGTTCGCATTAGTTGTTCTATTGAAGGTTTCTTTAGAATTTGTAATTAATTTATTAGCATTATATAATATTGATTGGCGTTACCTCATTATTGTTTTCCAAATTAATTAAAAATAAATAAATAAATAGGTGGCGCAACAGGCGGTAGACATCCTGGGCCTAGCTTCCCTCAACCATTCGTTTGTCTGAGTTTCTATTTTTGGGACGAATGGAAGGACCTACAATTTTATGCCGAGTCCGAACGGCTGAATTGAGAAGCTTTTTCAGGACAGTAATACTCTCGGATGTTTGTCAGACGTTATCGAGAGTTGGCGCAGTAGAAAAAAACCTTAAGATGTAATTTGTGTTTTTCCAGGGATCGAACCTAGTATCCCTCGCACAGTAGTCCAGCACACTAACCACTGCGCATGCGCAACTGCGCCCACTATTCCCAATTCAATTAAAAATCGTCAAAAATGTACCTACAAAAATTGTAAGGGTGCTCTCCTTCTCCTCGCTTTTCTCCATTCTGTTTGACGATTCATTGAAGTGTCGCAACTTCATTATACATTTGTACCATATTTATACATAACTAAAGCTTTTTCCCTCGGCTTCGCTCGCGCAGTCCACATTACCATCTGGCTAATGAAATGAGTACCATCTTTAAACTAAAGAGAAACTCCTAACAACTAACCTTTAATTATATCCAACACTGTCCTGCTATTTCTGTACTGTGCAACATATGCAACCGGAAAGATCGTGTATGAGTATGTGTATGGTATGGAGTATCCGAATCCGAGTATGCCCCATTCTCAAGGAATATCGTTACGTACGACCGAGTTGGATGAAGCGATAAGCATACTTAATGGTGACAGAGGTTAACACAAAGTTTCAAATTAATACGACGAATGGTTCGTGAGCTATGGAAAATGCCCCTTAAAAGGGGTCATCGCCGAAGGGGTCGGGCACGAAATAAAATTTTCAAAATCGGAGAAATTGATTTTATTTTTTATTTTATCTATTTTTTTTCTTTATTTTTTATATAGAGTACATAAAAGGAGCTTGAAGTCAATCGGATGAAAAATACAAAATGTCCCATATAAATCTTGACCCTCCCATTTTACCCCTTTACGGATTGAATTTCGAAATATCCTTCCTTATTCCTTGTTTGTATACATCATAAAGGGAACTGTGCAAAATCTCAGCTTTCTTTATGGCAACGGGTTTGGACAGGTCGTTGAGGAGGGGTTAGTGATTCTTTGAATTCAGTTGAATAAAGATTTAATGTTTAAACTATATTATTAACTATAGTTGAAGCGATAAATTCTCGCTATTGAGTCAATGGTGCAACGAATAGTCATCTTGAACTTGCCATATGTGTTAAGTGAGCTCCTCCGACTTGTTTTGAGCTAAATAAGAATTTGTCAATTGAGTCAATGGTGCAACGAATAGTCATCTTGAACTTGCCATATGTGTTAAGTGAGCTCCTCCGACTTGTTTTGAGCTAAATAAGAATTTGTCAGGTTTAGTCTAGTCAGGGTATATCTGCTGGAAAAAGTGTCAGATGAACCTTTTATAAGGCAACACCAAGTTTATGATTATGCCGTCGGGTCGGATCGAGGCACTAACATCATCGAAAAATGGATTCCCTTAAACATATCATATCAATGGACTACAATATGAGATTGAAACTAAAAAATTTGCAGACTTCCTGTAGAAACCATTTGCTGCTCATAAAGAAGTTCCAATATGATCTAAAAGATTCCTCTATCCTCCAACGATCGATCGTTTTTTTGAATTATGGTCATGAGAAAAATCATGTTGCACTGTGAACCGTGCCAATTGGAACGATGAACCGCCTCTGTTCATTGCCACATGAAGTGTTTTGTGGACTGTGCATATCTATAAAATTGATCCCGTTTTTACCGTTCATAGGTCCTTTTCAGGAGCTTGAAAATAGAAACATTCTAACATTCTGAGTGGGGCAGCGAGTAGTAACAATGATTTTCGCTAGTTGGAATTGACCCTGATCCTGGACAATTTCTGAGATCAAGGGTAAGCTCGAACTGATACTAAGCTACTTCCAAAGAAAAATCCTTCTATGTACAAGTTTTTCGCCCTATCTGCGAGAATGGCGGAAATATGGTAAAGAATTAGGTATACAACAACGAACTGTAACAACTATAGCACGATGTCAATGTAATACAAAAAGTATAAATGAGTCTACTACATTGGCGCCCAGAAAGAGCAAATCTTCGTCTAAAAGACAAAGCTATTACTGATGCCAGAGCACCTAATCTGGGCAAGTGATAGAAACGCGCAATCGGGAACGCAGATTAAGTCTACAGTGACTCAAACAAAGACGTTTCACGGCTTATAAGTCCAGAAAATAAGTAGAATTTCGAACCACAAAGCTATTAAATCATATGCAACTTGCTTTTATGAATATCGAAGAGAAAGCTTTTAGGACTGGGATTCCACTTAACCAAGGTTTTTACAAGAGCAACTAAGGAAGCTTGATACGATGTACGCATCGGTTCAGTATTCTTCTATGCGAAGAAGGCACCTACATAGTTAGTTAGTTTTAAAGTGACTTACTGTGAGTGAAACAATTAGGCCGTTAGTCAGCCCATTGTGCATGTGCATACCACTGGGATTTGGGGAGTTATTCCTTTACTAGCTACTCTTGCAAACCATTTGCTGGCGTTAATAAAGTTAGAATGTTAGCGGCGTTGGTATTACCTAGATCACTGAGATCATTAAGAAAATAGTTTCCTAAGTGAACCTTTCTTAAATTGGACAGGGCAACTGCAAAGAAAGTGAGTGATGGACTCATCCTATTCTTCATCTCTATACAGCTTCTGCAAAAGTCATTGTGTGGCAGACCGAGTCTTTGCGCGTGTCTACCTAATTTATGCAGTGCTCGGAGATGATATTTACAACTTTCTATATGCTGGATCTTTAAGTCGAAGAAGAAGGATATTTTTGTATCCAGAGCTGGCCAGGTGAGACTAGCAGTATCACAGTATCCTAGATGTTTCCATTTGAAACTTGCTCTGCTTGCTGCGTTGGAGTGCATTATTTATTTAGCGTCGGAAAGTGGTGCATACACGTTGTGCAGACCTATACTATCCACGCAAGTGAAGCCTATCCTTGAAAGTACGAAGAAGGTAACTTACTGTATTGGTAAAAAAAACTTTCTAGAGTGATTTTTGCTCCATAACTTGTTTCGACGGTGAATATGAAAGTGGATTAAAAGAGTTTTTTATACCATTTATTCGACTTAATATAGGCTATAACAAACTTGAGGATCAAAGCTTCCCAGCCCGAGGAAATTTCGAATCTATCCAGACAATAAATGGTTGCTTAATTGTAAAGGTCATTGTCATGATAACTTTTCGAATACTTTGTGTTATAAAACACAAAATGCAGCGAGAATTAAATTTGCACTTTTAACGCTCAATACAACACATTTACCGAGTTGGCCTTGGCCATGACCATGGTTTAGTTATAGTGATTGCTTGTGAAGTAGCGTAAGTAGCTTTAAGCTCCGCTATGATCTAGCAATACATTTCCACTGACCAGAAAGAGAAGAAACGAAGGGTTATCCACAAGTACACCAACAGAAAGGGTTTCTATTTGGTAGTAAAATGGACCAGAATTCAAGTCCGAGTGCTCCAGGACATGGAATCCTCTTTTCTAAATAAAGAAGAAATTCTCATTTGGTTTCGGTTAAGAACGAATACGAATCAGGAATATCTTGGATACCAATAAATTCACAATCACTAGCATCGGATTTTTAAAAAAAAGTCCAAACCTATTTATAAAAAGAAATAGCGCACTTTTTAGTCCATTTAGCTAAACTCACCTCTTTGGAAAGTCTTAATTAATCCATAAACTGAACCAGCTTGTATCTAATCCAAAAATGCGCACAAATTGTATCTTTTTATCAGTTACGCACCACAAATCACTTTTTTTATTATTTATTTATTTGCAATATTCGATTCACTCTCAAGATCCTTTCTTGTTTGCACCACCAATTGCACGATCCTTTAGGTTCAAATAAGTTTCTTCGTAGAAAAAAACTTAATTAATTTAATTAAATTTAGTCGCGCGAAGGAGATGTTTACCGGTTAAATCGCGAACATAAACTGATTTAAAAATCACAAGATTACCAAACTATTTCTTTTCCAAAAATCAACAAGATACAGATTGAGATTGAGAAGAGCTCGCACTCGAACCCCCGCCGCCGAAAATGTTAACGTCACGTTACCATCACTCCGGATCCAAACCAAATATTCGAAGAAGAAGAAGAAAACAACGTTCACTTTCGTTTGAATAAATTTATTTAATATGCTCGCGCCTTTTTGTTTTTTATTGGTTCTTTTGGATACCTTTGCATCTTGAGTGATTTTGTTGTTGGCCTCTCATCGGAATATGATGTAGCATCAAGCAGGGCACAATGATTCCTCGAAGGTGTTCCGATATGGCACTTGTAACGCGCTGAAGAGTAGCTGCTTGATCTTGAGTGCGGTGATTGGAAGTTAGGTGGCATTTAGTTTACGGTAACTGATAGGTGTAATTTTTTTTTCTCTCCAAAGAACACTCTATGTCCACGTAATGAAGGAAGTAGACACTTGCTAGCGTTTAACAGTATTTATTGTATAATCGTTACTGTTCCGAATGTGTTGATTTAGTAGTAGGTACTTGGCTGTAATGAAGGTAATAAATAATCTGGTGGACATTTAGAGGATTATGGGATGAAAGCTTCAATAAAATTGATTTCCGACAGAGTAGTGAACATGAAGAATGTGCGCTGGTCTGGTCATCAGTGATTATATGATCACGGGGTCATAGACGTTTGATTGGTAGACAGTAGACAGAAGCAATTATCAAAAGTGATGCTTTTAAAAATGCTTGAAGTATCTCGTTAACAAATGGAATTCAAATTTCACATGCACATGGTCAAATTGAAGTGTCATCTATCTGTCGCCCTAAAATATTCTCTATAGTACATATCTGTTTTCGAGCAGTGTCATTGATTGTTCTTCAGGTGAACATTGATATAATGTACTCGAACATAATAGTGAATGCCTTCAATATGATATGATGACATTCTTCTTTTACGCCAATAAACAAAGAGTCAATACAAATATGTTGTAGTAAGTATATTATAGGTGCATTTTTCAAGCTGACATTTCTAATATTCCTGGACGACTATATCGAGGTCCATAGTATTCCGTATATTTGGGTGAATTTTATTCCCAAAAATCGTGCTCAGAAAAAAATGTGTTTAGAGCACTTTGTCCATTTTATGGTCGTCGTAATCGACCTATTAAGCAGGCTACGTTAATTACAAAATTGTCGTATATGGTCTACTGAGCAACCAGAAGCATTGCAAGAACTGCCAATGCATCCAAAAATGTACCCACCATTTGGTGTGGTTTATGGTTTCTTCAAAGATGTTAATGATGGCAACAACATTGCGGTCAATCGTGCTCGCTTTCATTCGATGATTTCGGATTTTTTTGCCCAAAATGGAAGAGCTGGGTTTGGTCAAAATGTGGTTTCAACAGGACGGCGCGACATGCCACACAGTACGCAAATCCATGGACATATTGCGAGGCGAAATTGGTGAGCAATGAGCAATTCATCTCAAGTTTTGGACCTGTGAATTGGCCGCCTAGATCATGCGATTTGACGCCGCTGGACTATTTTTTGTGCGGATATATGCGAAGTCTCTCGTCTATACAGATAAGACAACATAATCTCGTGTTATTGGCAAGATACCAGTCAATATGTTGGAAAATTGGACATTCCGGATGGACCACTTGAAGCATTGTGACATTCACATTTATACGAAATAATATTCAAAAAATAAATGGTAAGAATTGATTTATTTACCCTAATAAAAATTTCACTCAATTTTGCAAATTTTCTTTGTTTTTTTTTTTAACAAAACTCTTAAAAATCACCCCATGCTTTGTTTATTCTCTTTTTTTCTGAAATGTAATTTACAATTTTCATTCGTGATGTAGCTGCAGAGATCGAAATTTCATTTGTTATTTATTTCTTGTAACATTTCTTCTTCGTAACTATGTAGTATATTCCCAAAATACGATGCGGAATACGCGCCAAATTGAGAGCCAAAATACGTATTTTTTTGGGGTATTTTGACGCGTCTTTTGGTACCTTGGCTTTTCATTTTGTCCTTTCTTACAAAATATAACTACTATGAAATTAAAACCTTTAAATCGGCATACTAGTTTTTTATATAACCATCAATTATAAGCTATCATAGCCAATGACTTAGTAGAGATTGACTTTCTAAAACCAATAGATTCCAAAATATATTTCGCTCAGCAGAAATGGTTACATAATCCGTTTTAACTAATTCAAAGTCATCTAAAATAGTCACCAAAAAACATAAAAGTCGTGTTTCGTTTCATACTTTCTTCGCATAAATAGTTTGTTTATGAATCATATTACTCTTTACGCGAACGTACTGCGGTTATCTAAGCCAAGAGACAGAGCCGTGACTGTGGGAGTTCCTTGACTTTGAAAGACAGTGATGTGATAATATCTATATCAGTCTAGTTTTATTAGTATTCCGAGTAACAGCTGCTATCTAATTAGTGGAAACTAATGACCATTTTTGGGAGGTTTGTGAGAGCTTGAACTTGATCTTTATGTTAATTAAACTGTCTGCATAAAAAAAAACTCATCTTCTGCACCCAAATACATAAAAGAAAAACACATTCAAGTTCTTGGCATTTCTTCTAAAACTAAAAATGTCAACTCACGCAAAGTGCAACCTTGAAAATATTTTTATAAACCGTTCTAATTTATAGCTATTTTATATTTACTTTTTTAATGTGTTTGTCTGCAAAATATTCAAGGGGCGATCTGCATAATTATGTATGTATTTACCGTTTTCTGAATGCTATAATTAGAATTAGAATTTAGAGTCCTCACTTTGACTTTAGCTTGGAGTAGGTAGCTCACGTAGGAAAGGTATCTATACCGTTCGGACTATTGACTTGACGGCATCACAATTTTATTTAAACTAGCGAATTCAGCAGTCATACATCCTCTATAATATAGGAAAGGGACTCATATTAAACTGACTCAATTCAGCCAGAATCAGAACGAGCATTATAGTGATTCAGTTATCTTTTCCAATAAAAGGACAAATTACGCAATTCAGTCTGCTGTTCGCGGTTCGCTAGTTTAACTAATCATAGTAACTAAACCTGCGTAGAAAAAAGGGCTAGGCAGCTTCCCAGCTCAAGGAGATCGAAGAGTCTCACGATCGTTCATCTGGAAATCCTATAAAAAAAATACCAAGCAACTGGCTGCTGGCTTCAAAACCGGAACGCAGGCTCTTCGAGACAGCCATCGAAGGAAACCAAGTCACCGAAGCGTATTTAATAGTAGGCGTGTTAAAACAGCATTTCCAGCAGTTTCTTAATTTGCATCCATCATGTAGAGCGAGTGATAGAGCAAGAAAGAACCCATACGCTCAGTCAATGTAGAACCAGTTCCACCACATAGTATAAAAGAAGTTGGCTTGCTATAAAAACGTTTAAGAACAACAAGGTCGCAGCGATCACGGTGGTGATGTGTTGGTTGGAAGCATGCACCGAATCATGGATGCCCGATGACTGGACTATCAGCTCCATATGCCCCATCTACAAAAAAGGCGATCATATGTCTTGCAAGAACTATCGAGGCATATCCCTGCTTAATGTCGCATACAAGATCCTATCCAACGTACTGTGTGAACGTCTGAAACCGTTCTCAAACGTATCGTTCCGTTCCGGCCCGGCAGATCGACAGTAAAGCAAATTTGCCTCAGTATTAAAGCAAATCCTGGAAAAAACCAATGAATTTCAAGTCGAAACTCACCACCTATTTATCGACTTCAAAGCCGCGTGTGATAGCACCGAATTTCGGCAAGAAGACGCGCTATCATGCGACTTCTTCAATCTTATACTCTATAGAGCAGATAGTGCGCAAGGCAGGTGTCAACACGGAAGGCACTATCTTTAACAGGTCCATCCAGCTGCTGGGATATGCGGACGATATTGACATCTACGGACGTTGCCAGCGTGCCGTGATAAAAGCTTTCACGGCGATTGAAAAATATGCAAAATCCATTGGCCTTGAAGTAATTGACGACAAGACTATGTACGTACAATATACATGCTATCAACAAACAAACAAGCATCTGTCCGCAGCGTAGAACAAAACGTCACTATTAATAGCAACATTTTTCGAGGCAGTGAGGGAGTTCATTTACATAGAAGTAAATATGAAGGGCGCTTGGTCTGAACAAATAGAAGCAGTGTGCCGCATCAGAGACTCTTCACGGGAATTCGACGGTGTAAACGCGAATCAAGCCAAGTTTGCCCTGCAGTTATATCCAAGACGCATCATAGCTTCAAATGACATAATCAGCTCAACACAATTCAATCAAAAATTTACTTGGAATTTCTGAATTTATCTAGACAGACATTATGTAAAACATCTCAATAGTTTCCCGTTGCCCATATAAGAACTAGTAAAACACGTCCACCACACATGACTCATTTTAGGATCTATAAAAACTGAATCTCATGCAACCAATATGCCGGATATTTGTTCACCTGTCTCACTTGAACTATCTCGTTGTCACTCATCGAATACTCAATCCATAAATCAATAAACATTATTTAGAACACAACGCATTCGATTGTTGCTCGTTTGTCAGCAAGTGTTATATCTTAATAAACAAATCAGAGCCGCAGACAATTTCTCAAAGCCTCGTTTTGTTCTCTAATCATTTAACTCCCCCGAACACTAGCACACTCTATTAAAAAACCAAACAAGAGTTAATAAAAAAAACGAAAGCTTCGTTCGGCTCCCAATTTAGAAAAAAGTAATTAAATCATTTGCAACTAAATCAAGATTGCCACATCCAAACGGCCTTGACTCAATACGAAGCTGTGTACCTTACTTTACGTGTATTTGCTGTTCAACTCGAAAGATAATCGTATATGAAATGTTCTGAAATAGTTCACCATCAATCTAGTGCGATGCGGTGATATCTGAAGTGTTTACTTTAAATTGGAATAATTCCAATCCCCCTTAAGTCATTAATGAGAAATCTTCTTAAGAGTGTCTAGGAAGTAGATACTCGCACTTATCATGTGATGATATTCTCCTCTACTTTACACGAATACGGGGAAAAACCTTCGACGGAAATAAAAAAAAAAAAAAAATCGACAAAAACAAAAAGATACTTTTCAACGCATGAGCTGTATTTTCTTTCAATCCTACCACAAACAATAGCAAATTCATTTCAAATTGACGTGCACAAGTGCAGAATTTATTACAAAAACAAAAAGTATAGACGAAAATGTTCATAGTAATTTTGTTCTGGATATTTTTTTTTACTTTAGTTTATGAATTAGATATGATTTTCAATTGTTGCACGATGGAGGTTGAGAGCTTTTAATTGGATGTACTGCATAAATTGATTGGAATTTTCTGTTAATTACTTTCCTTAACAACAGTATACCTATGAGCATGACCTTTGGAATGTCTTGTATTTATAATTTTTTGACAAACTATATACCTATGCGATTGGTTGTAAGATTCAAGGTGAAACAGCCAGCGATTTAAATAAAATCGCCCAACAATGCAACGAAAATTAAACCGCATCAAATGCATTCATTTAAATCAATGGAGAGAGGGAGACCTTCAAAGGTTTTTCATTTCGATAAGATTCAAAGAAGCTTTAACGCTTCTCAGTGTAAATTTCAGTGAACAAAAGGTAACCAAATGTCAAGGTCTCGAATTATTGGTTTGATTGTAACCTCATGTACCCGGCTAATTTGAACGTATGCCTTTTAAAAGTGTATCAATGGAAAAGAAAACAAAAAAATACCTTCGATACCATCGCGGTTCGATGTGGTTTGATTAGACAATGCCTTTTCAAACGCCTTCCTAATTCTTAGGCATGATTGAGGCTTTATACAATGTACATAATATTTTTAAATGTAGGAGTAGATCAAAGATAAATCTCCATCAATGCAGACTAAAAGCAAGTCCGCGGAACTAATAACATTAATTTTTAGTTTCCAGGCTACATTTTACGAAGGCGCAATGGCGAACATTTTCATATACAAATATTCACATGATTATTGGTAGGACACAATGACAATATTATTCGTTGATTAAAAAAAGAAGAATGAAGCTGGTGACGTTCATTCAAGGCGCCACTGTTAAATGTGCTTTATGCAATAGCAAGTGTTCTACAATGCCATCTTGTACAAACGGACGAGACATATGGTTCTATTTGGTTCCTTTGCTATTTATTGCATTCCTCGATTAAGTGCATCCAGTTATCAAACGCCCCTGATCTACAAAGCTCTATACCGCAGTTGTTCGTCCGGCGCTCACATATGCGATTCGCAATGCTGGACAATGTACAAAAAGTATATGAGAGCAAATTAACGCCAGCTGAGATAAAGATGCTTCGCATGATAGCAGGAAAAACATAGCTCGAATCGAATTAGGGTGACAAAGTTTGACAGCTGTTGTTAACGTCGACTTTTATGTCATTGAACGACACCATTTCCACTTATGTCAATTATTGGTAAAAATTCGTTTGTCAGTTCATTGACAATGAAATATTGACGTTTGTCAGTTTACAAAAAGCTATTTCCACTAGCGCTGCCAAACAAAAAATTAATCGCTCTCGCTTTTTCTGTTATGTTGGTCGAATCCGATCTGAGTTGGAGCTGTAGGAAAAAGACGAAGAAAGCTGAAAATTTGGAAAATACGAAAAACGCGTATGCGTAATAGTGCTGACTTCGAATTTTTTTTTTTGCAAAGTGTGAAACTATGTATAATAAATTCATATAATTCAATTTATAAAAAAGACACATTCATGCGAAAAGGAGTGGCAAACCTTAAAGGCAAAATGTCATTTTGTTCGACAATTCAGCTATTTTCACTTGTCCTGTGAATTCTATGTCAGTTGTTTTTTAAGTACTGTTAGTCAATTTAATGACAAGCAGATTTTTGTTATTTCCACAATTTTGTAACTGACATAAAAATAATTTTAATAAAAAATACAGATTTCTGATTAGAAAGCTTAAATTTTTTATATATTCATAGAGTATACAGATTGGGGTTCTATGGAAAAGCACATCGGCAAGTACGTACCTATTATATTATTGAAATTTTCATTAATACACCTCCCAATTTCCTCTCTCAAGGCGTTGGTGGTTGTGGGCTTGTTTGCATAGACCTTTGACTTCAAAAACCCAAAAGAAAAAAGTACAACGGCGGTAAATCGCAAGATCTGGATGATTTTGACGGCCGATTATACGATTAAGATGTGACTCATGCAGTAATTGAATTGTTTCTCTGGTTGTATGGCATGTGGGTGTGGCATCCCCACTAAAAACTGGGTTATCATGTCACAATATCGAACACCATTTATTGTTACTGCCTGACTAGCTGCATTTTCGAAGAAGAATGATCCGATAAAGCCTCCAGCCTAAAATTCGCACCAAACAGTCATGCGTTGTGGATGCATTTGTTCCTCAATAATTACTCGTGGGTTTTCTGAACCCCAAATGTGACAATTGTGACAATTAACGAAGCCATCAGAAAATGAGCTTCATCACTGAAGATGATTTTGTTCGAAAATTGCGGACACATTTCCATTATTTTTAAAATATTGCTTAACAACAAAAATGCGTTATTCTTTCGTACAGCGCTCCATTTTTAATAACCCCGAACTCTCAACTGTCACATTGTTATCCTTTTAGCCGTTGGCATCATTGTACCTAACCTATAGGTACACTATTAAATGGCGCAAAATTCAAATATTGCGTGAATTATGGGACGCCTAAGCACGTATAAGAGCGACAGGCCAACAACTTATGGATCACACAAATGCACAAACAGCACAATTTGATTGGGCTCAGTGACGAAGTCATCCAAAGGCGGGATGCCTTATCCACAAAAAATGCCATATATGTGGTTTAGAGTTGACAAATCTCTAGGGCTCTTATATCGCAGCTTCGAGTGAGTGTTTTAACTTTTGACAACTCGCACGATTGCAGGTGCTCTTCAAAATCAGAATAGTTAAGCAAGAATCGACTAAAGCCTACTGTCCACGTAGCTGCACTTCATACGCACGCTTTCGTCATTTCCATCTTGGTGTACGCTTGCTTGCAGCTTCGATATAAACAAACGAACCACTGTCCACGAAGCGGCAATGCAAGTTGCAAATGACGACAAGCGTATTTTAGCGCTCCGGGAAAAGAGCTTCGTTTATTTATATGTTAGCTGGAAGGAAGAAGCAAGCAAGCTTCCTTGTCCACGGAGCGGCAGTGCAAGCTGCAAATGACGACAAGCGTATTTTGCCGTGTAAAGAGCTTCGTTTATTTATATGTTAGCTGCAAGGAAGAAGCAAGCAAGCTTCCTTGTCCACGGAGCGGCAGTGCAAGCTGCAAATGACGACAAGCGTATTTTGCCGTGTAAAGAGCTTCGTTTGTTTATATGCCAGCTGCAAGGAAGCTAGCTGCAAGCAAGCGTACACCAAAATGCAAATGACGAAAGCGTGCGTATGAAGTGCAGCTACGTGGACAGTAGGCCTAAGGCTAGCACACGTAGAGCGAATGGACACCAACTATTCGGCCCGAAGAGTCTGTTTTTTAACGTAGTAGTGGCGCGCACAAGGGGAAGGGGACCTCAATCAACTTGGAGTGCGCAACTGGATGCGGTTGGCCAAAGATCAGGCTACCTCGAGAGGCGTGTTGGGTGAGGCCCAGGTCCACCCCGCACTGTAGCGGCCTTCAAAGAAGTCAGTAGCGAGAACTTTTTTTACTTTCACAATTTGACAGATCAAGAATAAAAGCGAAGTTGGTTATTGTTGACCACAGCGGTCTGATGGCCAAAGAATGCAAGCTCAATGGTATAAATTTACAAACATAATAAAGTGTGCATGCCTCAAGACCACCAATGATTCGGAAGCAAATTTTGAAGTTCAATTAACTAAACCAAGACAATAGGAACTATAGTAAAGGAAACTAAAAATAGTATTTTCACACCTTACTGGCTTTCCAAATTATGCGCTTATACTTTGATTCATACTTCCAATTTGTTAGCATCGATATCACGGTCAATCATTTTGTTCGGTCACCTGCTGTGCTATTATTGTGTTCCACATAGTTGTAGACCACTATAACCATTAAGATACCATTAACCAAATATCTCAAATATCCGCCAACAATACAATACATAAGGCTGACTCTCCTCTTATTCGACTTTCATTCACACGCTTCCGACACCATCCCAACAGTGACTCACGATCAAAAGATTTTTTGACAATCATTCATTTTCATTTCCCCCAAACTCTAAAATATGCAAAAAAATTACACAATTTGAATAAAAATAAGTGAAAACCCGCTCGTGTTTTTTTCAGTCACTGTCACACGCACAATACCATATCCGATCTCTGTAGAATGTATATACATTTTCCACATAATCCACAAAATCGCTCGTGTTTTCACTTTCATTTGTCCCAAAAAGACAACGGCACACAATAAACTAAAGTCTTTCGTGATTAAGTCGATAATAAATTTATTAAATTCCCTATCAAGCCCACAGAAAGACGGACTATACATCCAAGAAGAAGATGTTGCATCAAACAGCGGCATGAATAAAAAAAAATACGAGCCGGCATCCGCGATTGATTATTATGCCCTCGAAAGAAGATGTTTCCCCAAAAAAGCCATCTTCGCAATCCGGTATCTGGCCAAAAGGTGTCTGAACTGATGAATATTAAAATAATATTAAATAATTGTGATAAATGGAGAAAGTTTCTCTTCTCCATCGGAATCGGAATGTTTGCTCGATTATAAAACTTCTGCAAGAAACGAGGGTTACGCAATCCTGCAGACGCTCCCTAGAGGCAGAGAGATAATTGATTTCATTTTATGAATAAAATGATACTAGATACGCATTAAATTGTATTTTTTAATACATTTTGCAAGTCTATGACCACATTAGTGGTTTCTTCGTTTAATTTAATATATTTCAGTACAAGGAGGTGTGGATGTGGATGCCTTTATGTTTTGCAGAGTTGTTTTGTAATGGGTTGTGATTTGTGAACGTTTAGTTGTGTTTTCAAATTCAAGTGCACGTTTAGGAATCATAATATTTATATTATTGAATTATAGGAAGGATTTAGTTAGTACATTGTTCATATCATATGCGGATCATCATAATCGAGCCAAACTGATAAATCTATCGAAAATCATTGCATCGATTACAAAAATTCGTTTACTAATGGAATGGTAGCTATCCCAAATCCCAATGAAATTATTTTTTATTTTGACTTGCCTTCAGTCAACTTGGCTTCAAACCCTTTAAAGACAATCGTTTTTATACAGAGTCGGCGGACCCCACAGTCGGACCAGTAGGAAGGCATTAAAGTGGGAGGGATGTGACTCCTTATTATAAATATCATAACCTCGCCGAACAATACACGGAAGAAGAAGAAGTTCTTTGTAGTAATTTGAGCTATCATTTCTCTCCACCTAGAGCCTGAGCTACAACAACTATAAAACAGGTCTTACTCGATCAAATGCGAAAAAATTGTCCTGTTCTACTGGCCACAATAAATACCAAGCTAAACTAAATGCTAAGCTAATCTTGGCAATTACTTACTTAAGGTGGTCATAAAGTCCGGGGTGGACCTAGATCTTACCCAACAAGCGTCTCCAGCCAGCACGAACTTAAGCCAGTTACCTCCAGTTTCTCACGCTAAGTTGGTTTACGTTCCCCTTCTACTTGCGTGCGCGTGCGCCGGCGCAGTTCCTCGGTCGTGGATTCTAAGATCTTCAGGGCGGTAGCATTCGCGTCCATTCGCCTCAGCCACATCAGTCGTTGGACATTCACCCTTCTGATGGCTAGGTCAATGTTTCTGTACATGTATGCGTTCAGGTCGCCGTTGAATCTTCTCTTCCACTCACCGTCTATGCAGACGGGATCGAAAATTACTCGAAGAATTTTTCTCTCGAAAGAACCAAAAGTAATATCATCCTGTTTGAGTAGAGTCCAGGCCTCTGCACCAAACATAGAGAAGGACTGGGACGATTGGGGTCTTACAAAGGGTGACTTTAGTTGTTCAAGAGAGGGCTTTGCTACTCAGTATCCTTTTTAGCTCAAAGAGAGGGAGATTGGCAAGAGTTATTCTTCGTTTAATATCAGCGGTGGTTGTGTCTTTGCCTGAGTTCATAATGGAGCCTAGCTAAGCTAGAGAAAATCTCTAAACACTTTAAAGTTATATTATGTCTATGGTGACGTTCTGTCGTAGATGTCAGTACTGGGCCTTTTTTTATTGACAGCATATACTTTATTGTCTTGGCCTCATTGACCACCAATCCGATCTTCGCCGCCTCCATCTCAATATTTTCGTTAGGCAATAACATTAGGCAATAAAGCCCTAGGAAATAGCGCCCAAATCGATTTGGAAATAACGCCCAAAAAAAAAAAACTCGTACAATTTTTTGTTGCAAAATGTTTCTTCATTTTGAATGTTATTTTCTTTCCAGGGTTCGTTTTTTTGACAAGCAGTAAAGTCCAAAATAGTAAGTGGAAATGCACAAACAGTGAAATGAGTATTGGGGGGCATGTTGCTGGGGTTTTCTGGTGGATTTTGGAGTAGGTGGGAGTTCAAACTTAAAAAAAAACTGTGTATATATATTCGAATTCGCACATACTCCAAATCTGACAGTAACCCCAAGCAGGGGGGTTTGCATGGGGGCAGCATGCCTCCCCATACGTAATAAACTGCAACTGTTGTTTATTTTTGGGAGCTATGCATTTTTGGGCGTTATTTCCAAATCGATTTGGGCTCTATTTCCTTGGGCGTTATTGCCTAACGCCCTCAATATTTACGAAAGCGACAGTGACATGATGCTGCATTCTGCCGATTATGTCGATGCCTTCGTCGTAGGCGAGTAGATGAACGGAGACGGACTTTTGAAAGATCGTGCCTCTGATGTTGGCGTTTGAGTTTTGCACTATTCTTTCAAGAACGATGTTGAAGAAGTCACATGAAAGCGCATCGCTTTTTTAAATCAAAGGTCTCGGTGAGTTCTTTATCGACCTTGATGAAGCAGCGTACATTCTTCATCGTCAATGCTCCCATACCTGCAGAGGAATTTATCAAAAGGTACGAAGGTACGATATAACAAAATGCAGAAATGTATAAGTAAAATGTATAGTTGTCAATGCTCGAACTAAGACGAATGGAGCTTCCACTTTTGAAGGCCTTCAATATTTATGTCAAGATAAACTGCAATATCAATCGTCCAAGAGCGTCAAAAAGTCCCACACACTGTTCACAAGATCGGGATATTTGTAAATATATTCATTCTTACTTTCGAAAGAAGTATGTATATATATCTACAATCTACATTGAAGACTTTTGTTATACATAATATTAATTTATTTAATTTAAAAGAAAAACATATTTCCTTGGTTAACCAAAGTTCAATGTCAAATTCCAGTCGAATTAAAAAGTTAATAAAATCGGCAGTCAAAAGTATTACTTTCACAAATGTGTGAAGCTAACGATAATTGAGTTATACATCAAATATCATTAGCATATTATACATTATACCATCTAATTAGTAGCATTATAGGGTCCACGATGGGCACTCGCATGTTGCTAATGCCGTATGGGACCACCCCTCTTTAACGATCCAAACCAATCTAATTAATAGCATCCAGCATGATAGGTATATAAATTGAAGAGCTCGAAGCCTAAAAGAGTGAATGTCTTCAGAGTATCATATGACACGACCTTTATACCTCTAATCAAGTGGTTGATTATACACAAGTCATTCGTCATTTTCACGCTGAACACGGTTAAGTAATTAATTTTCGTGACAATATAGTCTTATTAATGTCGGAATAAAAACAACTGTCAAATGATTTTTCATCGACTTACGGTTCAAAGAAAATTTATTTTATTGTTATATTATTCATGCTATCGATTATAGGTCTTCGATTTACGTATACTTACGGCTTTTTAATTACCTACATAGATTCAATGATATGTTGTAGCTTGGCACCATCTAGTGGTCTGCACAACATTCACTTTTTGTCGCTTCAAGATTCATTATTCAAATCAGATGCAAGAATTCTGGCCGATAGCTCACTGATGCATGATGAAGGCAATAATGCTACCGATTGTTTTTACCTTGAAGGTGCAATCGATTTAATATGGTCTATATCCGTCAAATTTAATTTATTTTTATATTACCATATAAAATACCATGAGGCGTCTTGATTCCATTGAAACTTGACATTACTGGGAACATGTTTTGTTTAATTCATTTATACAAAATGTACCTACTAGTATTTGAAGAGCTTGTGTACCTACCTGACTTTGTGCACGCAGATATGGCTACCGAAGCGTACACCAAGGATGACAAGATACAAAAATATTTCCAAGTCTGTCAAAAAAGGGCACCTATTTGGTTCAGTCCTGGAGAGCAGCAGTTTGTAAGCGTTTTCAGACCGTCTTGTTCTTCTCAGCAGCCGGGCTGTATTTTCCCCGAAATTACATACGAGCCTCCAGTCATGATTGAGGTTAAAAGGCGGATACGCAAATCGGAACATAAATGAACTTAGGTTTTTTTTTTTGTACAGTGGCGTCGACTTAGGATTGACACGTGAAACATTTGTTTGCTTATACATATAAGAAAATACCTTAAGCTAGTTGGGGAGGGGCTGTTAAATATCGACTAATATGCTATATGATATTTCCTCAACAAAGCAACAAGGCTTTAAGATTATAGAGTTTGTGGGTGGAAACTCTTTAATCTCTGCTCAAGAGAAGCGATAATCGCAAGTCCCATGCTAATAGGTAGAATATTGGAGGGGATACCACAGCAAATCTCGCTGACATACACCCAGAGATGATACTTGTCTTCCTGACTGTCCGCGGAGTATAAAGATGGCTCTAGGACCTCACCCAGGGAAGGCACAACAGGCTCCTTTAGAGAGGCCGCAGTGCCAGAGCCCAATGAAAGCTCTCCGTCTAATCTAATCTAATCTGTCCAGTTTAGTTCACCTCTGCGTGTCTATTTTGGCAACAGCTGTACGGCCGTCATGTTGGGACCACATGTAGTTCACATCCGTATCATCCAATTTGTGCCAAAAGAAATTGGTTATCATCGATCGCTCTCCATTGATATGGTGATGGCAATGACAGTCATTCTGAAGAAGTACGGACCGATGCACTTTGCACTTGTTGCTCTACGCTATAACTTTTCATTGAGATTTCAGATTTTACTTTAGTAGCTATCTAAAAAACAAAAAAAGAAATTGTTAAATCTAAGCGATTGAAACACACTTTTAGAAGTTGCGTTGCGTATGCATTTTATGCAATATGAGATGAGTTGTTCCATCATTTTTGAGAGTTAAACAACTCTTTGCTATTGCGGTGTTAAGTTGACTTTTCAGGTTGTTCACTCTTTTCTCAGTTTGGTCTATGATCTGCGCTACATATGCTTTCGAGCTTGCCTATCACCCTATCACCTTAACAATATGAAATGGATAAAATCGACTCTACATAGAGTGCCGTCTTGAAGAAGACGAAGAACTGAGACAGCATATTATACCATTCTTTAAGGTCGAGCTCTTCATGCAATTGTTGGGGGATCTGGATCTTCTTCAAAAAGCGGATCAGATTAGAAAATCATCTGTGGATATCAACTCTATTATTCCAAAACACATATGTGCAGAAAATCTGGACGCTTCACTGCAAGCAGTACGACAGACTAAACAGATGTGCAGAATACGATATGCATCGGTTACTGCCTGCCATAGTGCGGGAAAAAATACAAGAATAAAGGTGCTAGTACACGATGTGTAGCACGCCTCATAGGTATATATGTAGCACTGACGTCATTTTGACATCAGCGAATGGTCCCAATAGGTACATGCCGTGTACAAGCTCTCTTTGTGCACTCTCTGTTGGCTTCAGAGCCACATAAGTATGTGGCGTGCTACATATCGTGTACTAGCACCTTAAGACAAAGACAACAAATAATTCCCGTCTCTCTATTGTTCGTATGCATCGGTAGCAGTGCAGTAGATATGGAAATAGACACGATCGTGTTGCAGTGCTGCAGTTGCTGCAGAATTTACGTGTGCATTGCCACATATGGAGATATGTGTATCCTAATCTTGCTGTTGAGAGAATTTTGCACATGTCTTTTTGATATCAAGGTCTCACAGAAAACATATTTACATCTCAACTTTCCGTTTACACTAATTGACATCATGTTTCAAGTACTGCAGCAGTAAATAGTGCTATACGCAAATTTGGTTAGTTTGATTGATTGCATTAGTAATCTGATACCACTGCCAAGATATCTTTATTAATTTTATATTAATCGCATCAATATAATTAACCATTTTTACTTCGACTATTATGATCGATTCCGGTCTTCCTCTCCATTTTAATTATTTATATTTGCTAATACTTTAAATTTTTTATTTCATTCACACCTACTAACACCCACCTTATATATAAATGCTTCCCTTTCACCGTCAAAATCAATTTGATGTTAGATATCTATTGGAACCGTTTTAATTTATTGTACATTTTAATTAATTTATGTATATCATATGTATATGTTGTATAAGGCCAACCAATCGGCTTACGAAGTATTCCTTTAACAATAATGGAAGAAACAATTACTATACCTGCCTTGGCTTTACGATGTAAAGGTAAACAATCTTCAACATTGAAATCAAAGGTCAGCTATAGGTATATTGGAATTTCGAATAAAATAATACTATATTCATTTAGTGCATTAATTCATTTATTTAATGTTAAATTGCACAATAGTGACATCTTTGAACTAGTTTCGGAACCTGTAGTTGACTTTTATGTTGATGAATATATTATGCAAACTAAAAAAATGCTGATTGATACAATTTTTGGATTCATCTCCGTCGGCTTTAAAAGATGCGGGGATATGCATAACTTTGAACATCATCATTACGAACTTAGTCAAATCAATGGATGAATATTATAAAATGGCTACCGCGTGGGTGCGTGATAAAAATCGTCACTCCCACCCATAATCACATGATGACATGATGTCGTCCCACAACCGCTCTCACCCGCACATCTGTCATAAAATGTGTTATGCAACCGGCATGCATTAGTGACATATTTGTTATCTCAAATTTTATTTGCATATCATTCCAGTTCCGATTTTATGTTCACTTCCACAATTAGGACCTAGTACTGGCATATGGTACCTACTATCATCATTTTCGTCAAATGTCATCTGTCTTATCATTAAATCTCTTATGACACAAGGTTTTAATATGAAGTTTCTATTTCAATGTTTTTGGTTTAATTCACCGAAAATTCGGATAGATGAATAATGATGGCTCCCTGAAATTACGCCAAAAGAAATTACGCCAAAAAGTGTTTTGGAAAAAAGACCAAAATAATTGCGGCGTAATGGTTTTGGCAAAAACGCCAAAAAATGAAAACGAAAATTCACCAGAATGCCAGGAAATTACGCCATATTTTTGGAAAAATAGCCAAAAAGTAAAATGGAAATTACGCCACAAAAAGTTTTTTTTTTGGCATAATTTCCAAGTTTAGTTTGGAAATAAAACCAAAACACAATTTTTTTTTTGGCTTAGATAATTTCCAAATTTAATATGGAAATTAGCTCCAAAATTCGTTGTAGAATAAATTACCCGCTCCGATAGAGTTGTTTAGAGATAAAACTAATGATGCGGGAGGGGGGGGGGCGGGAGCGCGCGCGGCCCGTCGCGCCGCTCGCGTAGCCGCCAATCGGCCGGCGCGCGGTCGCGGACAGCGCGCTAGCGCGGTCAACGCGCGGTCGCGGGCAACGCGTAGTCGCGGGCAACGCGTAGTCGCGGGCAACGCGCGGTCGCGCCCCTTTTTTGGACAATTTATATTTCATTTATATTTCAGAGTTTAGCCAGCTAACACATTTAAAACAAACCAATTATAATAACTTTTTTTTATTTAGAGTCATGAATGAAATTAAATGTACATATCACTGTATTAGACGTACACCTGAAGAGTATCGGCGACAATTTCCCGACAGCACGGACATTTATAATTGTCTTCTCCATCAGCCACTGACTGGGCTTGTAATTTGATGTTGCACTCTGAACATACCTTTATATGTTTGCATGGCAACATTATAATGTTTGGGTGTAGCACTTGGCAAACTACACATAAAACAACGGTTTCCAACTCTGCGCTTTTCGTCTGGTTTCCTACTTCGTCATCGTCATTATCATCCGAAAAATCTTCACTTTTGTACTGATCACGCGTGATCACACGTGCTTCAAAAATGCTCTTGAAACTAGGTAAAAGCATGTAATGTTATGTTATTTTGCGAAAAAACAACCATACATAGAGGGAGTCAAAGAATGCAACCTTTTGGCGCTTTTTTCTTTTCTATTAAAAAAAACAACAACTTTTTGGGCGTTTTTTCCTTTTCAATTTTGGAAAAAATACCAAAAAGTTTTTTGGTGTTTTTTCCAAAAATGTTTTTTTGGCGTTTTCTCAATTTTCTTAAATGGAAAAAAGCCCAAAAGAGTTTTGGAAAAAATGCCAAAATTAGCGGCACTTGTGTCAAAATATTTGGGCGATTTTTCCTAGGAAAAAATGCCACAAATTTGTATGGAGGTTTTTGGGCTTTTTTTCCATTTTATTTTTTTGGCGTAATTTCTTTTGGCGTAATTTCAGGGAGCCATAATGATAATGATTATGCGGCGTTTTTAGTATACCTGTCAGGCTTTATCGACTATTTTGCGGTGAATAAAGTTTGCAGGCAATTCGATTTGATTTTTTACAAATTACATAACATAAAAAAATATTTAATCGGCAACAAACGCACGTTTATATAAAAGCTTATCCATGGTGCTTATGAGCACTTTCTCTCCATGCGATATGGTTGGGTTTGAGCAAATATCAAAAGGTACTTAAATTATTTACCAACAATCATCTATGTATACCTACTTTAAAATATGGCTCTATTTATGGTAAATTAATCAAATAAATGTTTTTTTTTATATTTTTTCGAGCAGCGCAATAATAAGAAAAGTCGATTGAAACCTACAATAAATAAATAATCAATAAATTTACTGAAACAAACGATATAAATGGTGTTAATGGTTATGTTTACATAGATGTTTACAAGAATATCTCCTTCGAAAATTAAGTCGCTTATCGCACAAACATCTAAACTACTAAAAATAAAGCTCGTCAGCCAGCACATATTTTAGCCAGAGCACCAGAGCCTAGTGTCATTAGCAAAGCCATGCGAGTATAGGTAGATATACTTATTCTTCTACCTCAGCAGATCACTGATATATGGAGGAGAAATAAAGTTGGTGAAAGAATAGATCCTTGGGGCATTTTCAGTTTATAGTAAAGGCCGTGAAAATCATTTTGCATTCATTGGTAGAGTTGTTATGGTAATCCACAAAAGAATAATTTGCTTAGTAAGGGTCGATGACAGACCTGCTCAAAAACCTTTGGAATATCGAAGATGACGTCCATATAAGTGGGAAGAGAACTATATCCATAAAAGAGAAGGCAAATCATCGACTTTTCATAAGGCAAAAGAAAGAATACCATCAGACGCAAGCGTTGTAATCTAATCTATAGATTCGGAACACTTCCGAAATAAGCACGAAAATACGGTAGCGGAAAGAAAACTTCTACAGACTTTTAAATGGCGTTAAAAAGTGGACACCGCATACAATTCAATTAACTTGGACGATAATGTCAAACCAACTCGAAGTGATGAGAGCGATTACTAAACTTGCGCATACAGGCAAAACCCTTTGTGACAGCCACGCACATTTATTATTTTGTGGGTATAGTACAGTCTACAGTGCCTCATAAGTCATAACTTTCGGCAATAACGTAATACGCCCCTCTCAGTGCAGTTTTAGGCCAAGAAAATCCATCGTCAATCAAGCTTACACGATAAGGCAAGGCCTGGAAAAATCCCAAGAGAAAAAATGTAAGACGGCTTAGTTTAGTGGTCGGCTCTAAGTAAAGCTTACAACGTAACCAAACGCAACAAAGTCCAAAGAACAGCATTCATAGACAGCACAGTCCTTCTGCATGCTGCATCTTTTACCTACCCTCAAGCCTCAACGGATTACAATATATTCTTTTTACAAAACATTTTGAAATAGAATTCCATTCAAGATTAGTTTGGCAAGACGGACGCATAAACATGGACTTTAGAGTAGGTGCGGATGGATTTTCTTAGTCTCTGACCAAAATCCTTTAAGTTTCCGGATACGGCCAGTGGGTTTCAGGCGGAAATACTTGCTAATCGCGAGGCCTGCCTAATTAAACTATACACAAACATAGTTCCGAGGCAAAAGACAGACATATTCATTGCCAGTCAAGCTGCCATCATAAGGCTATCACCTCATTCAATAAAACCTTCGCTAGAAAGAACAACACATATTAATTGTTGAGCAATATTTTTAAAAATATTGAAGGTGCTAGCTACAGTCCGCCATTTTCGAACAAAATCATCTGCAGTGATAAAGCTCATTTTCATCTTGATGGCATCGTTAATCGACAGAATTGAAAATGGTTGGGTAAATGGAAAAAAAGAGAACACGTAATGTTGCTCGATGAGGGTTAGTAAAGAAAAGAAAGCCCAAGAGTAATTGTTGAGAAACAAATGCATCCACAACGCGTGACTGTTTGGTGCGGGTTTTGGGCTGGAGGCATTATCGGATCATTCTTCTTCGAAAATGCAGCTGGTCAGGCAATAACAATAATTAATGGTGTTCGTTGTCGTGACATGATAACCCAATTACACGGTGTGGATGTGACCAACATGAGGTTTCAACAAGACGGTGCCACATGTCATACAGCCAGAGAAACAATTCAATTACTGCATGAGTCAATTTCTAATCGTGTAATCGGACGTTTTTGCGATCAGAATTGACCATCCAGATCCTGCGATTTAACGCCATTGGACTTTTTTCCTTGAGGTTTTTTGATGTCAAAGGACTATGCAAAAAAGTCCACGAGCACCAACGCCTTGAAAGAGGAAATTGGGATGTGTTCAATAAAAGAGTACGTACTTGCCAGCAAAGCCGTGGCGGCTATTTATCCGATGTGCTATTCCATACATAACCCCATAATCTGTATACACTATGAAATCAATAAACAAATTTAAGCTTTCTACTTAAAAATCTGTATTTTCTATCAAAATTAGATACATTTTGCGTGTATTATGTGACACCCTTTGCCTTTATATTACTGTCAAGAAAAGTTTCCTATGTTTTACCAAATTCATTTTACTACCATTTTTCATTTTAGTGGTGCACTGAAGCAAATTTCTGTCTGTTATTAAAACGGCTACAAATTTATTTCCGTTTCGACAGCTGATTACAAATTCTGCATAATATTCCATTTATCTAGCTTAAAGTGTAACCACCTTTAATATTGCTTCAAAACTAATATCGAGTAGGAGCAATAATTCATTTCTGTCGGTAATGAAGTCTACCAAATGAATTTCTACGTTTCATTCGTTTGATTCGGCTTGACCATGATCCAGAAAGAAGAATCAAATTGTTTGTATTGGCTTGGAGATTTCATAATACTAAAACAAATTTAGATTATTTCTGCTCTCTAGGTATAGTCAAAATTGATTATCTCGTCCATTAGTTGGACATTAATTTGATTAGTCATGAAATAATAATGAATGAATTTAAATGAGGCGATAAATGTAATTTTCCTCGGTCATTGGGTATTGTGGTTCTACCTTCATAGCTATAGCATCAACATTGTAATTGTACTCGAATAGATGCAATTTCGAAATCATCATTTATCTGGGAAGTGGATAAATCATAAGATAACATTATTGAGTAAGTTGTATGCAATACGAAGAATTTGTAAGCCAACTTTATAAAAAATGACACGGTCCTCAGAAGGCGCTACAAGAATTGTAAGCGTTTAGCAATTCTCTGACAGGTTTTCAACTTACTATGATGTTTTGACATGCAAATTGGCAAGATACATTAAACTTATGTGGTTTTCCATTGGGACATAAGATCAATCTTTTTTTTGATCCGGATCACTTTTTGTGTTCCATTGGGACAAAAAATCAATCTTTTTTTTGATTCGGATCACTTTTTGCAGATCTCGATAATTTTCGAGATTTGCACACACTCTCACTAATACCAATATACCTTGCACAGCTGTTTTACGTCATTCGGAATTTGGGTTCAAAACAAAACTACGAAAAGCCTCGTGAAAAGCAATTCTTCAGAACAAAAACGTAAATAATGGGCATGGACTTAATTTTGGAGTAATTACTATCATCTTCGTCTTCTTCCTCGTCATCTGTGGTCTGTGGATTTCGATTCTTTGTCGATAATGATTTCCCACATTAAATTCGTATGTTTTCATCGACAAACGAAGAAAATGTGCACAGCTGATGTACTGTCTAATAATGAACTAATACATTTACAAAAACAGATCAATCTGCCTATCGTGTTCCATTCGCCACGAAAAATCTGAGATCTGAAATGAAAATCTGATGGTCCCAATGGAAAACGACATTAATCAAATACCCGTTTATTGAATCGATCCAATTATACAATGAAGATCATTTGAAATTCAAAGATGTTTTTTAATAACCATGACCGATATCCCCTATTAAAATATAATCGTAGATAGGATTTCGTAGCCGGTGCTAGAACTGTACGTAACCTATATTAATGTACGCTACCAAAGGCATAGCGAATCCAGAGACACGGCGTTTGTTTTAATAAGTATATCTCAAGCGCAATGGCTATTGACCGGTTTTGCCATAGACCGGTTAAAGTTTAAGGAGATATAACTTTTTTGTGCGGGTGCATAAATAATACAACGTTTTTACCATTTTTATACGATTTTAAATTGTTTTTTTAATATAAGCACAACTGTTTTTTTAGCTGTAATAGCTCAGAAGATATAAAGTAAATATGTACATACATAAATAAATAGTTGGCGCAACAGGTCCGTTGTGTGAGTTTTTATTTTTGGAACTAATGGAAGGGATCTATAATTTTAAGCCGAGTCCGAATGGCTGAATTGAGAAAGTTTTCCAGGACAGTTAAATATACTCTCGGATGAACGTCGGACAAGCTCGCGAGAGGTGGCGCTGTGGAAAAAACCTTAAAAAGTAATTTGTGTTTTTAGGGGATCGAACCTGGGACCCCTCGCACAATAGTCTAGCACACTAACCACTGAGCCACTGCGCTCACACTTCAGAAGTTTTCCCATTCAAAATGGGTATACTTACGTATGTAGGTACCTCCAATTCGGACGTGTCCCACTTCGACAGACTACAACACATATAACGACCAGGCTGAAGTGCAGTAGTAGACCCCTGGCATATGATTTTTTTTTTCGCCGGAACTTCAGAAATATGCACTTAAAGGTTTTTAACTATTAAATGGAGCTCTACAGAGACAAACTATTCGACTAGTATAGGAGATTCCATATATGTATACTAAATGTGCTAGTACCTACACGGCATGTAGCAAGCCACATACTTATGTAGCACTGACGTCATTTTTACGTCCAGCGAATGGTTCCAATGGGTACACGCCGTGTACAAGCTCTCTTTGTGCACTCTCTGTTGACGTCAGAGCTACATACGTATATGTGGCTTGCTACATGCTGGCTTTAAGAATAGTAGTCACTGACCTAGGACTATTCTATTGGTATTCGGAATGATATTATGAACGCTCTACAAGACAGAGAAGGAGTGCACTTCACCCATTAATAGACTATACGCAATAGCGAGGACATTACTTTTTTAAAACTTTGGAACTCGGCTCTTGAGCAGAGGATAACAAGTTACAACAATTTAAGGGCAGAACTAGTACAAGTTTTTGAAACGCTATATTAGGTTCTCATTTCCCGAGAGAAGTATTTTATTTTAAAGAAAATATAGTTTCCGAACAAATTTGTATTTTACGAGTTTTATTAGATATTTTTATAAATGTACCTATCTATTAACATGTATGGATGGACAGCATAGCCAAATATTCCGAGAACCTAATACCGAGGCTGCACAAAAAAATTTTAATTTGCAAATCAATTGTCAATTTACCGATTGTACAGCGTCATTTAGAGACTATCTATAGGCGAGATGCTGCCACTGTAAGCGCACAACATTTACATTCCCCGTTTTTCCACTCTCTGGCCAATAGACTGTTGCCAATTGCCAATTGCCACTGCCATACGTAGCTACGCTTTCCATAAGCAAAACTTTTCGTTGTTAGGAGACACAAAATAAAATCGTTTTAAAACGGATTATCGATATAAGCGAACGTTTCTGAAATACATAAACGAAATCGAAGGTTAAAACATGAAGGATGATGCGGCAATTGACTCGACTTCAAAAATACAGCTTTACTGTGCACTAGACACAATCATTCACCAAATGGGATGTGGTTTCCAAGTTTAGCCCCCACAGCTTCTGATTCTGGCTTCCGCTATATTATCAAATGAGGATGTCATTGTATAAACCACAAAGTATTAAGCTAGTATCTTTATAAATATGTATAATTCTTCTGAACGTGTCTTGTAATCGAATTCCTCCTAAACGGCTTTTCTATGAAATGTTAGGTATTTCTATGGCATACGATCACTGTTTAGAGATTTGCCTAAAAGTATGTTATACTTCGTGTGACACTCTAAACCGACACAGTTTGAAAGTCTCTTTAATAGCAATTCGAATCTATCAATTAATGCACATACCTATATAAATAGATATGATAAGTTTTAGCTTTGAAAGGGGACCAACCGGTGTCTTTGTAATAAAATAAAAAACATTAATCTACCTACATTTATGGTCAAACTTCCATAACTCGAACTTCTTTAAGTCGAATTTCTCTGTTACTCGAAGTTTTTTTGGGAACTCTGCGTTTTCAACTTATCAACTTTTGGCCTCCATAACTCGAAGTTTCTATAGGTAAATCGAATTTATTTTCTTTCATTTTGAGAGTTCGACTTATTTATAGAAGTTCCACTGTATATCCTTATTTTTGAATGGCTTAAAACAAAGTGGACTTTTTCCGACCTCAATTATGTAGCATAGTTGAATGACCAAAAATAGTAAACAACATAAAACGTAAACAAAGTGAGTCACTTGAACCTCGAATGTTTTTGTAACAATCCACTTTGCCGCACTTAAATCATAAAAATCGGAAGGCCCACACAATGGTCATAAACTCCTTTCCACGAGATTATGCTAATCAACTTGTTTTTGAACTCAAAAACTCTGCAACGAAAATATACCCCTCGTGGAATATTGTTTTGATTCTATATCTATAGTAAGTGCGATAAGTAGTAAATAACAAAGAAAGGACGTACTCTACACTGTCACAGTTTACCTGCGTCTTGCAAAACTTGCTTACTTAAAAACAAAAAATGTACTTTTACTTTGGTTGGCCCATTAGTCTTATCTATGCAATTGCAATTCGTTCTGCATTCCTCTATATTATTCAATAAATATTTCAATTTCAATCTAAATCTTCTCGGGTACGCACAATGGAATTCCTTTCAGCAGTGCATCCATAAATCCATTAATAAAATAAAGAAAAGGATAAAAACGAAATATAATACATACCTACCTACCTCGGAATTTCCAGGTAGTAAATCACGTCACGACTTGTTTACGTATTTTCTTACTGGGCATCCACCAAATACCTGTTACCTCAAATCGTATCTGCATGACTCATCCAAATATCTTTTACTGGACGAGTAAAAATTAGAGCTATGTGTGTTGTTTTTGTTTCGGTACGATTAGGTACCTACCTACCTTTATTGATGATTGAGTGGGAATGGGGTATGTAGTGGCTAATCAGTTCTTGATTGTTTTTTCTAATTGGGTGACGGAAGTAGGGTTTTGTTTTTTATCATCTTATCATGGAACTTAATGGCTTCTGTCGTAGGCGATTCATGGAATTCGACCTCTTTTAAGTTGATTATTCTTAGCGTAGATATGCCTCAGCATTTGCATTTTTTTAAGCGTAGATATGTGTGTAGTCTTATCTGGTATGGTTTTGAAAAGTCTTATCAAAAAAGCAGTGTAGCACAGATGCAATCTATAAGCAATGCGAGTTTATTTCTAAATTTAGAACTTACGATGTTTGCGAGACTGTTCTTTTTGCATGGCATTATCATTAAATAAATTGAGTAGTGACTGAAAGACATACACATTTCAATTTTTGTGACGTATTTTGTGCATTGGCTCTGGAGGAAGCCATATGTCGCATTTCGAGGAATAATTTCTTTGAATTCCTCCAAATATCTGGCATATGTCAGCGACTATGTAGTCTTTTGTGCGACAGCGGTAGGAGATTTCATGTGTCCACTGTGGGACTCGGTTCCCATATCCCATTCTTTGGAAATTAAACCACTTTTGTAGAGTGGACTTAGGCAGTTACTATGCAACATGCAAGGAGGGAAATAGATTCTAAAAAAAGTGAAATGTAATGCCAGAAAATGGTATACAAATCTAGCCTTTTTTCCTAAAAAAAAAGGACATAAGGTCCAGATTTATTTAGTAGGTACTTTGTAATTTGCTGTAATTTGGAGTCGCTGTTGGAGCGCGAGATTCGGTTCACCTATGCCTATGCAAAGTGTCTTTAAATGAATGTGATAACACGCGCCATGAATTGTGAATTGTGCAGAGCTGTGTGTTTTCCACCAAGACAATCCACTAGCGCACTACTCAATGTATAAACACCACATCCGCAGTCACAATGGCAAACGTTTGAATTAGGTTCCTAACGAATTGTTCTATCACCCAGCATATTCTCCTGGAATGAATAAACTCTTACTCCTGAGAAGATGCTCTTCCAACCATCAAACAATTAGAGAAACGAAGTGAACATTACATAATTATGTATATGTAAGGAGTTGTCTGTGTGTCTCTTATTGGAATTGTCTGTGAATTTTACTGACCCAGTCAGCTTCAACCCGTCAATTCGAAGACCTCATCAGAGATAATAGAGGGGCAGGGGGTATAGACTGTTTTAGTCACTCCTCGCCTTTTTACCGAAGAGAAATCTCGACCTCTCTTTGCGGTACCAAGTAGTAGGATGGAGTGCTTCAATCTAGCTATTCTATTTCTACTCACCTCCAGTCTGGTCTGTCCTGTGGACTGATTGTCAAAAGGAAATAAACGGGAGGCGGACTGCTACGGTAACCCCCCCCCCCCCTTAACTTCATTTTTCCAACAGACAAATCAATGCATTGACTTTTGGTCAAGCAGCAAAGAGGACTGGTTCAATCACCCACTTCTCCCACGCACCCGGTTCCCCTTCTTACCTTAGTGATGGTCTGTCAGCAGAGGCAATAGGTAGGGGGCAGACTGTTACGTTCGCCATCTGCCCTTTCCCGAAGACTAAGCCTCAGCAAGGAGGTCCAAACTTAGATAAGATTTGACTGTCTCAGTCACCATCAAAACCTCTTAACGAGGTAAGCCACTCAAATTCACAAGTACCAATACAGTCCCCTCTGCAATGTCCGCACATTTTTTTTTCTGACCACTTCCCCCCACTCCCTCTACAGCACTTCTTGTGGAATTACATTGGACCAAAAAATGTGGTCCCCTTTAGGGCAGCCTCCTTACGACCAAACCTAACCTAATTACCTACCTAAATCATGCTGAAGAAATAAAACGTGCAATATGTATTAGCAAATTTCACAAATTCATGAAAATAAAAATAATTTGAAATTCAATAGGTAGATAATATTTATGTACATAGGTAGGTAGTTGGTTTGGAGCCAAGTTGTCTGCTATTATCCCAAAATTCGTTCCATACAATCTGGTAACGCTGCAACGCCCCGCACGATCGGCTAAACTTAACGCTATAATGTGTACGACCGTCTCCTCTACATTATGTGCACCCTCCGCATACCACCCCATTACCACATTATCTATACTATAGTACTATACCTACCTACTTAACTTATTGTTGCTGTAGGTACATTGAATTTTAATTTAAACTGTAGTGGTGTAATCTCTAATGTGGATTAGTTTAGTATAGGCGGCGAGGCGCTAAATTCTTATGAAAAGTCCAAATCGCACAAGTGGTCGTCTTTGTTTGTTCCGAACGATACGATTACAGAAACAGATCGAACTGTCTGTGGGTGCGCAGCGCAACAGAGAGAGACGGCAGAGACGGCTTTCGGTTTCGACTTTAGCTATTAGCTCCCCCAAAACAAGAAAACAAAATAACCAACCACCAATTCAACTACCGTAGGGAATATAAAATTCAACGTTTTTTTTTTAGTTAACTGCCTACTTGTTACTACGTCTGATGGAAAACCCCACAAAAAGAACAACAATTGTGGTTAGGTACCTAATTTTTCATATCAAATTATCAACCACCCGACCGACTTACAATTTAGACAGATTTTATTGTTTCTTTCTTCCATTCCAACTTCCATTCCAAGTGCCAACAACTGAAAAGAAAAACCCAACAACAACCCAACCCTGTTCTGTTCTGTTTCTTTACGACGAGACGAAGGCAAACGAGAAAGAAAAAAAAACCCAACAAAATACGCAAAAGAACGAAAGAGTACAATGCATTACTAACCAATCAGGTTGCGTTATATTCTGCTATCTCGTGATTTCCCACCAATACAACAGGCCAAAGATGACGTGATTTCTATATTTAGCAGCAAATGACTCATCGTATTTTCTCTCCACTGTCGGTTGACTGAGCTCTTTTCATTCATTCGTAAACACCAGAGGTAAGAGAGACTGAGATACCCATCTTCGACCGATTTACAGTAATTTGCCTACAAGCTAAATTTTACGCTCCCAAAAAGTTTAGGTGCGCTAGTATTGTTGCATAGAAATTCGTATTGACAAACGTCAAAAATCCTCTCCACCAACACATTCGCACCTAATCTTTTTACCTTTCACTGTGGGCAAAGTTTTTGGCAGCGTTCATATATTTTAGCCGTTAGATTTAAAGATAGTTCGTTACGCTTACATTTTAGGTGAATAGTAATTTATTTAAAAAATAATTGTATATTTATTTGGAATAATCAACAAAAACAAGCAGTGCTAAAGGGGTATGGAGAAACAAAAGCACTTTGAACAAACTTTTGTTAGAAATACTTAAAAATAACTAATCGAAAAGATTAAAAAACTAATCATATTATGTCGTAATACGTTTTAAATTTGTCGAACAGCTCATGCTTATAGCTTAATCAAAATTCTCAGTTTTAAATAGGATGAAAAGATAATATTTGATACAATGTGGAACATAATTCAAAATCAGCAAATTATTGATAGTTTGTTTGATTGTTTTTTTCATTTTTCAATTGCAACTGGTGACATAAACAAATTTTCCAAAAAAACATAGCTATTTTCAGATTTTGGGACTACTATTTCAATAATTTACTGGTTTTTATAATTGTGGAATAAAAATTCTACAATGAAAATGTACTGATTTAATTTATTCATTCACCACACTTCGTGTTGAAATTTGCCACAATAATGTCATATTTTTGAACTCTTGCCGCAACAACCACGGCTAACAGCTGGGCTCATAACGTCATTAAAATATTTCACTTTCAGCTGTCAGTCAACAGACTGCATTTGTTTTTTGTTGTCTGATAAAAGTGCGTATGAAAAAATTCGAGTCAATTCGACTGAATAAAAAAAACATATAATTTTTTATGATTAATAAATAATCAACTAACTAACGCCAAAAAAGGAAGGAAAGTCATACCCATATTCTATGGATGCGATTCGTGTTAACAAATTGTCGACTGAACAACAACAAAAGAAAATGGAGCAGCTCTCGGGTGTTATGATAATCATCATAATTGGTGGCGGAGTATTAACCTTTGTGATGCTATTTATCTTTGCCAAACGCCAAATAATGCGTTTCACACTGAGATCTAGGCGTGGACCACATGTTCCTGTGGATAATGATGCCAAGAAGGTAAGTGCTGTGCAGCAGTTCTTAACTGGACTATAGCGTCTTTGTTATTAAAGGCATTCGTCGAGAGTTTGAACGTCGCATCGATTGTATCCAAAAGATTGCTCATGAACCTAAATTGCTGTGGGATGACGACAAGTACATTCTAAAGCCAAACCAGCGACTACAGCCGTACTACTAGTATCGCATACAGGCTGTCGACGATATCAATATTCTTGGTAAGTTCAGTAGTTTTCCGATCCCACCTTTGAAATAATGGAGTTCATGTTTGTTTAGAGAAAGAAATATACAAAAGCAATGGATTGATTCTAAGTAGCAGGCGCAAAAGTATAGCTTTTTGCGTATGTTATGCCAAGTTGATGAAACAAGCTATCTGTTCTGCGCTGCTTCTCGATAACGGGATAAGCTATCAGTAAGTAATTGGTATCCCTGAATTCGTTTTAATGTACTCTACAAGATTGTATAAAATGTTTTTCATTTGTCTTCTTATTTCAAAATTTGGTAGTACCAAATTCGTTTCGTTCGTGGTTATTGCATATCCTACAAAAACCCTGAAGTTGAAACGACTTTGGTACTACGAAATTTTGAAATAAGAAGACAAATGCAAAACTGAGTGTACCATCTTTTAGAGCACAATGAAAGGAATAAGAAAATACAAAATACTTTGTGGTAGCTTATTTAGTTCTCTAAAGGCAGGCGCGAAAGTGTAGCTTTTCGCAATAACTTAGCACAATTAATGAAAAAAGCTACACTCTCGAGCCTGTCTCTAGAAAAGTAAATATGCTATCACAAATAAGTTTGTATTTTAGTATTCGTCTCATTATTCTCTAAAAGATGGTATACTTTGTTTTGTATTTGGCTTCTGATTTAAAAATAAACTGGTGCAATAGGCCTACTGGGGAAACCGAGCACCATAAAAAAATCGGTTAACGCGTCAACATGCATACCTCATAGGTGGCGTGGAAATGCATAAATAATCGTTTTTATTCCTATATAGATAGATATAATAAATAAATTTTACATTTTCAGCAGCAATCGACAAAAAAACAAGGATGATTCGCATTCACGAAGTCCATCACATTGTCTTGATCATCACGATCGCCATCATCATTATTAGCTCATCAGCAGCATCTTATATCTCGTCAATATCTCCTCTCATCACATCATCATCTTCATAAAATGACAAGAAAAGTCAAACACGAAACCATAAAACATGAATTAAATCAATTGTTAGTTTATATTACTTAATAAATGTAAATCATATTTTGCTTTTGCATAAGATGTATAAAATTTTGGTTTCATTTGGAATTTGCGATACGCAACTATCTATATAAACTACTACCTGATTGACCTTCTTTACGTGGTCGACGGTAAAAAAAACGACAACAAAACAAAAACAGTTTTAAGGGTCGTATTTATATTGGCTCTGATTATCCTTGTCCTGCTCCGTTTCATCCGTCCACATAATTTTACGACCTTCATCCTCCTCTAAGAAAGCATTTTCTTCCAAGAGCTTTACAACATCAATCATTCGTGATTGGTAGAAAGACTCTCCTTTTTCTTCAAGGGTCACATTCAGGCGGTCGAAATCGTTTGAAATTCTTTGCGTGATGCGTCACAAATTTTCGTCTATGCCTTGATAGAGTCCGGATCACCGTTTTGCAGTTTCACCACAGAGCTTTATGCACGCTTCTTGAACTCCTTATCTTCATCGAACCTACAAGTAAAAACATGTTATAGTGTGGCAGTGGGAAAAATGTTCACATATCTAACCTCTGCATTAATTCCTTGTAAAATGTCTGCAAATCGTGGATTGGTGAACTTTCTGCGAGAAAATTGGGAAAACTGTCTTTTATATGAGAGATGAGCATTCCAAACAGCGTTTCCAATCAAATACGTAATTGTGGCGCAGAACATTGTGGCCGAGCAACTCTAAATGACGGCAAACCGATTCGCCAATGATTGTGGAGTGCAAATGTCCAACGTGCATCTGCTTGGCGATGTTAGGTATACATTTCCGTATACATTGTGGTGGCTGTAATCCGTTTTGGAGTAAATCGCCAATGGCTGCGACTGCATATTTTCTGAAACAAAAGAAATGTAATTTTCATCAACGCATGCAACGACATACTCACTATTTACCCTATTTACTGCTTGTTCTGCAATCCTCTCGTACAGATGCTCGTCTCTGAAGCCAGACTTAATGTCTTCGAGGATAATTTTATCTTCATCCCTTGTTCACGGATGGACGGGTTCCAGTTTTATTTCTTTCTTGGGCGAGAGTTGTACCTCACTCTCTCTGTACCTGCTGATTCTTCAATCAGTTTACCATCACTTTCCTTCCCCTTCTTTGGTAACTTTTTTCTGCTTGCGTCTGATTCAGAGTTAGACCCCTCGTCAATAATATTCCGAAGAGCTATAGTAACTGGTCGAGTAGTAGGATGTGTTGAGGCGAATCGCATGGGCGCGAAGAGTTGCATCATCGCATGTCTCAAAGTGTTCATCTTCCGGTGTCGGCTCTATGACAGCTGCATTTGGAGGATATAAATATGTATCTCTTGCAGTTTGGCAAGTATCAGAACTTACCTTTTCTCTTTCTCGCTACTGCAGTCGCTGATCAACGCAGACTCGGTGGAAAACAACTGCGTGAACCAGTCGATAAGAAAAGTGTTCGCCTTCAGCAGAGGAAAGATCTTGAATTTAATTTTTTCGGTAATGTCCGCATCTTCTGACAAATCGCTGATGCAATTAAAGATCTTCCGGATCTGCGCTGGTTGCTTGCTAAAGCCGCTTCCGGTGGCAGGAGAAATGTTAGGAATACATGCTCCAATTCCGGATTATCGGGTATAAAGAGCTTTTCCAGTTGCTGAAAGAATAATCAAATTTGAAGCGCTCTTATTGAACCAGACAGATTTACCTACTTACGTTGTACAAATCTGCCACTTTGTCCTTCTTTGGATCGAATGCCCTCAGAATGTGGTTGAATTTCTTGCAGTCCTCGGGTCTCCAACTGTCCTCACTGCTGCTGATGGATATTAATACCTCAACTTTTTACAGAGGTGATACATTATTGCCTTTAATGGACGATATGACATCAAATTCGAGGATTTCTTGTTGTAGTACTGACAGATAAAATGCAAAATTGATCAAACTGAAATTAATTCTTTTTGTTCACAGTCTCACAGATTGCCTTGTTTATTATATATTTCGTATTTTTTTTAGGTGTAATCGCTGGTAGTGGCGCTGACGTGGTTGATGGTGATAATCCCAATGATTCTTTCTGCCATACGACTCTGAGCGTAGCCCAAAATTGAAAGGTCACGATGTAATGAGATTTTATCATTTATGGTTTATTCTCTGTAAATCTGTAAAGTTAACTTTCACATTTTTCACATTTTATACACAAACTCACTGAATCCATTAGAATACGCAATTTCTTCGCCATCGACCACGCATAAAGTTCCTTTGAATGTGTTTGCTTGGATATATTCCAAAAGCGATAAGCCAACCCTGTAAGAGATTAGCTATTACCAAGAGAATGTATTTATTTATTAATTTTAGCAATTAAAATATGATAAAACTTACTTTTTTTCACTTTTCCACAGCAAATCACATTTTGTGTCTCAATTTGTTTTCCGAGTTTTGACAATTCTGACAATCGGCTTCTGTCAAACCGAATTCACCACATTTTTTTTGTTAATTTTTTTTGTTCAATTTTACATGGATAGGAATTGACGTACACGGATAGGAAAACAAAATGGCGGATTCCTGGCAAAAATTGAGGCGACCAGCGGCAAGAGGATTGCGAGTTGGGTATCTCAGTCTCTCTTACCTCTGGTAAACACTTCACGACGTAAGGCGTATTTTCCGTACCGTGTGCGAGCTGGTGTCACGAAATTAAGAAAAGTGTGCGTGCTAAAATAACTCAAAATAAAATATTTTTATACAAAAACGTTTGTTATTATAAATTCCGTAAAACAAATAAGTTCACAAAATCAAAAAAACCAGGAAGCCCAAAGTGTAGAGTCAGTGTAAATTGGCCATACAGTTCAAGGTTCTCCGAACTGTCAAGTGGGCCATCGCAAATGTGTGCTAATTGCTATTTTTATATCGTTTTTATTTTCTCTCACGTTGTGTGATATTAAAAAATCCACGTTTAAATACGCAAAAAATAATAAAATTTTCCGACAAGGAATAATTCTCCAATTGGATTTAAAGAAAAATAAAAACAGACGATTGTCACACACACACACACCCTCCCACAAACCTCGAAACAAAACAAGTACAGTACGAGGTGAAATTTTTTAAAGTGAAGTAATTTTTTTATCAAAACTCATTTGGTGATAAAACAAAAATGAAAACGCCCGCAAAATCTGTGGCTGCAGTAACAACTACTGCCAATGCAATGATCAATAATAATAACAATAATACACAAGCTGGAAATAATAACAATTTAGGTGGCAACAACATAAATAAAATGGATCCGTCATTTTTTGATGATAAACAGCAACAGCAGCAGCAACAACAACAGCAATTTGCTTCACCCGGCAATGCATCAAAAAGGCCAATTTCATTAGATCTAAATACGGCAAAAAATAATCCAACGAAGAAGCAGCGAATGAATGAAAATGTGCCCACGCCTATGCTGTTGGAACAGCTGGCCACACCGGATTTAGAAAAGATTCTCATGCCAATGAACCTAATGCAAGAATTGTCAACGCCGGTGCTTGGGTTCTCATCAAAGGTAAATACTTTTGTCTATTTCAGTTTAGTATTTTAAACCGACAACATTAAGCTATTGTCGTAGGCTAGACATACATGGGTCGTTCCTTCATTTAGAGCGTTACGTGCCAGACTTATATTTTCTATGCGTTGGGATTTGTCACTGCTATACCTAGATTTGCACTTCTCTAAATGCAGGTGCCAGTTTGTAGGGAGGTGTTATAGTTGGGAGGAACCATGACCTTAACTAACAAACTTCTCCAGTTAGCTCCAGTCCAACTCAAAGTAGCTTTATGTCTGTCATCTTATACTTGAAATCACTATCATACGCAAGGTCTTCCTTCACTGAATCGTTTAGGTTTATTAGCTCTACATGTTCCAATCACCTTAAACGCGCAATGAGCAATTTTTGGTCAATGTCAATGGAGCTGTACTGCTCTTATGGTATCCTCGTTGACCCGTCAACGCAAAAGGGTATATGTATACTATCGATTTTACCCATTGACTATTATAGAAGCTGCTTTGTAGTTTGCTATTTAGTTCCAAATTAACAACTCGACAATAATTGCTCAACAAGCCCAGCTAGCCAGAATCGTTGTTACTCCTTGCTTCCCACTCAGTGATACAAACAGTACCGCACCGTTGGATTTAGTGACAGGCCACATTTACAAATGAAAATCTTGTGCGTTTTGGAATCATGGCCACACCTGGAGAATCTTGGAGAATATTATAACCGCGTCAAAGCGTTACAGCTTTTTATAATACATAAATACCAATTGTCCTCTCCCTCTACTTCGCATTATCCATTTGTGGAGTTTGTTCATTTTGTTAAGCCTTCACTTTGGTTAAAAAATGTAGATTCGAACTGATCTATTATCTATTAGATAATATTGTATGACCAAATTGGCACCTAATAGCTTACTTACAATTATTTGTCTTTTTTATTTTGCAGGTGACGTCCGAGCAGGAGGGTTTTGCAAAGGGATTTGTTGAAGCGCTACAGAACCTTCAAAACAACGATAACAACAATGCACACACAAACGGAATGAGTGGCGGCTCATTTACCTACACCAACTTAGGTAAGCACCCGTAAAAACCCAATCAACTTACAAACCCATCATTCTAATGACTTTCTAATCACACTTTCAGACGAATCATTCCCAGTTGCCATAAAAGATGAACCCCAAAATCCACCAGCATCACCGCCCCAACTCACCCCAATCGATTTGGAGAATCAGGAGAAAATCAAATTGGAACGCAAGCGACAAAGGAATCGTGTTGCTGCCTCCAAGTGTCGCAAACGTAAACTCGAGCGCATCTCCAAGCTGGAAGACAAAGTGAAAATTTTGAAAAATGAAAATGCCGATCTCGCATCGATTGTGAAAAATCTCAAAGAGCATGTGTTCCAGCTGAAGCAACAAGTGATCGACCACATACAGGCCGGTTGCAATATCTCCCTACAAAACGGTGGCATCATTATGCAAGGCAAATAACAGGAGGATTTCTCCGACATCAACGAGGGCGACGGAGGCGGAGGAGGTGCTGGTTCATCGTCATCACTGGACTCCTCAGAAGCCGATACGACAGCAACATACGAATTAGTTGCTACCTCAGAAGAGGAGCCCAGCCTTCAGCATGTTGATATAGATATCGCCGCCAATGCCAATGAAACAAATGATGCAAACGAAAGACCTCTACTACTCGTGATAGTTACCGATTATAATATGCAATAGGATCTAGGATTAACACAGTTTATTGTATTTTAGGATGGTAAAAGTGGGACGGTTTAACTTATTGTTCTACCATCCATGTAATTTTTTTTTTATATTATAGTTACTAGTTGCTAAGTCCAATTTGAGGGGCAATAACTTGCTCCCAAGTGTCTTGGCTTTGATGTAATCTTCGCTTGTGCTTTCTTTTAATTTCTTATAGCAAGTGCCTTTAAAGAATGTTTTTTAAAAAAATTATTTTACAAACAAATATGTACATGTAGACGGAAAGATAGATTCTTTCTATTAAATACAAGAACAAAAAATAAGCAATCTTTGGATACGAATTAAGAAACAAAGACAGAATGGCCTTAACTTTACACATTACACTAATGGTAGTGCTTGAATATAGTAGTATATATATATACAAGTGTAGGTATTTATAAACTATTAAACACTTAGCATAGGCGTGTGCAAACAATTTTTCTATTTATTTTCTTTGTAAACAAAAATACTGTATATAGTATTATTATTGTATAAATATTTGCTTTGTAAAGCTTTAATAAGTATCTGCCAAACAGATATGGATATTCGTTAAACACAAAACCTTAACAAATCTAATTTGACATTTTTTTAGTGTACATATATGTAGGAGGGATGTTTGTCCTATTTTTAAGTGTAAAATTAAGTTGAATGTACATTTTATTATTTTAAATTGACTCAAATTATATTTAATTAATAAATACTAAGGGAAAATTTAATATTTTACATTTCGTCTTTTAATTTGTTTTAGTAAATATGTAGTTTAAACTCATTTATGTATGAACGTAAATGTGATAATAGGACAATTCCCGAATCTATCTATGGCCCCTATTGTGATGTGAGTGTTGATAGTGATTGATTGCGATAGAGATTTGACTTGTAGTCGATTGCAAATGTCTGGTCGATGCTTTCTCTTGGAAGTGAAACAATTTTGTGCGTACGAATAGATTAAATCAATCGGCAATGTCGTCGTGACGATCGCTGATCGACAATCACAATAATGACCTATATTTTTACGACACCAACATGCTTTATAACCTCCATCTTAGAATGCGTAGATGTGTTTAAGAGCATTTCCAGCAGCTGCTTAATGGCAATGAGCATCATGTAAAAAGAGTGACAGGGCAAGAAGAGAATTCACGTCCAGTCAATGAAGAACCAGTTCCACCACCTAGTATAGAAGAAGTTGGCCTAGCTTAAGAACAACATGGCGCAGGCTCTGATGGTTTACCAGCGGAGCACTTTAAATTGTATACGGTGTTAATGTTTTGGTAGGGAGTATGCACCGAATCATCAACCAAGTATGGCTGGAAGAAAAAATGCCCGATGACTGGACTATCAGCTCCATATACCCCATCTACAGAAAAGGTGATCCTATGCCTTGCAAGTACAATCGGAGGGATAGGCGAATGGAGAAGAAGATACAAATCTAAACTCTATGAGCTGTACCAAGATGTGGATGTAGTCCAAAAAACCAAAACACGTCGACATTGAGCGAATCGACAATAATGCGCCAGGTAAGAGGATCTTCGAATCCCAGCCCCCAAGTTCGAGCAGACAAGGAAGATTGAACATCCGTTTCAAAGACCAAGCCATCGCGGATGCCAGAGCGCTTGGTCTCGACAACTAGGAAGCAGCGTGCCCGAGATCATAGAGGATGTTGTAAAGTGTCTCAGGCAGAGACTCTTCATCGGTCGGGAGCCAGTTAATTCTTTTTTTTTTTTTTTATTTTATTCTAAGAGTACGTAGTTAGTCGATTTTTCTTTGCTGAGTAATTTTATACAATGCTCACTATTGGGCTTGCTTTGCTGAAACATGCAAGTAATTACTACATAACATGATATCTTAGGCAAAATAACGTCCCATTTAAAACCTCAACATCGCTACTTCAGGGAAACAAAATGTACTCAGATGTTGTGAAGTAAATAATAAAATCTAATAAATCTCAAATCACAAATCTCCATAAAAAAGTTATGGCAGCCTAAATTCAACTGTTAGGCTTGTGGTCTCACTCTTACACATCAATAGCCTCGACTGTCAGATTTTGTATGGAGAATAGTTTACGCAGACCTCATAATTTTCCGCAACGATTTAGGCAAGTCACTAATGTCAAAATGTATGAATTGTTTGTTTGATTCCAAATTTACAGTCGATTTACCCGATTTACGCAATAACATTTCCGAGGGATGGTCATTTAAAGCACCGCAGAAATTTATACAATTACGAGCAGCATAAATTTATCGGATTAAGTGAATACCCTTAATGTAAAACCAGCATATAACTACATTTCTATACATAATTAGGTACTAATTAAAAAACTAACATGCTTTTTTCTTGGTTTTCAACGTCATCTGACATCCGTTTCCGGTGCAAACACTTTTCAGCAGTTTGCAAATGCTTTTCCAAAATCAATTGTTGCAAGTGTTGTGATTGTGATTAGGATAAAACCGATTAGGTAATTCCAAATAAATTCAAATAGTTTGCTTATTTTGTTAACAAACCCGTAAATTTTGTTTGTCTTTACTAGAAGCAACAGCGCCCTCTTCATACTCTACGTATTAAACACCACTCAGCTGTCTCAAATTACAACAAGGTTCTCTCTTTCAGCTGTCAATGTTTGGTGTTGGTGAATCGGTACAGTTCTAAAAAGAGAAAACTCATATTTATGTTCCACTTTCCACAAATCCCGTAGTGTTTGTTCGAAAAAAAGAAATAGAATAGAAATCATTTGTCGAGTTCCAATTAATATGGCCGCATGTTAGACTTCGTGATTTTAAGGATATTTTCCTTGTTTATCAATTAAATTTAAGTACACAATTCACCTAAAGTAATCAATAAAAGTTAATTTAGTTAATAGAATGTTTTTAAGTGCAACCAAGTAATGCGAATTCGGTGAAATTCATTTCGTCTCCGCCCATTCGCGTACCTAGTAAAAAGAAACAGAAAAAAAAAAATATTTTTGTGAAAAAGTGCTGAACTATGTTGTGATTTTTTTGTCTGTCGTCTCGTGCATTTGATCTATACAGAGGAATTCGTATCGGTCTAGGAAAACAAAAATAGTTTGTAATTATTTATACATAAATGCATGTCAGCATTGATTATCTATTATTGTCGTCATAATTGGTAAATACATTTACATATTCATAACATAAATTAAATTTAATTATTTTTGTCTTCTGACTTGAGCTTGATTACAAACATTTTTTAATCACGCATTTCTCTTTTGCGAATTCACACGAAGAGAAGTAATGCACTCGTTATCCGTGAAAACAAAAAAATTACGTCTGAATATTTCTTTTTATTGTAATGTGCTTAAAGTTTAAGGAAAAGAAACCTTAAATATACATATTTTGTACCTACATACGTTTTTTTTAATCTCAACTCAATCACAGATTTCAATTTCAATGTCATCTGTGCCACCATGATAAACTACCACTACCTCTACCCAGTTGCCTTCCCTATTAGAAAAATGCGTGTAAATTAATCCCTGCAGCTGCGTTTTATCTTTGGTGTCCTATTGTAATGTGGGTATGATAAAAACCATACCTGAACCATACCCTTGTCCTTGTGTCGTTCGTCGCGGCACCGGAAAATGCAATTGCATTTGAATCTTTCTCTATCGATGCACCCTAGACGTCCCTTGGAAGAAAAACTGAGACATGCAAATTATAAGAAGGTTGTTGAGTTGATAACTAAAGGGGGTTTAGGACATGCAATGAATGAATAATAAATCGCCATTAACTGATGTGCGATGAAGGTTTCCAATTATTTGTTGTTTATGGACATTTTCATTTTTATTAAAAAATGTTGTTTTCCCGGTTTTCATAGCAGAGCAGAGGTTCAAATTGGATGTAATGTGATGCTTGGTATTGTAATTTCTTTGCCCAAACCTAGTCAGTCGAAATAAATAGGTTCATCGTAACCAACAATTTTAAATACAGTCAAATCGGTTATAATGATCTTTGACAAAGTTGGTCATAAGGTATAATACAAGCGATAGGTTGCTGTAACCACCGATATTAAGTAAAAATTGTTCGGTTCCGAGACGGTTCCGAGTCGTTGTAACCAATATTATTTATTTCAAAATAGTGAAGTCTCTATCTTTTTTCACCGACTTTTACACCGAGCCCATCCAAAAGACGCCTGCTTCATGGCACAAATTTAATAGCACGCCTTGAATTCCGAGTTGGAGACTTGGATTTAACATAACCAAATAACCTGTTTCCATAGGACTCCACTAACCTGCAGATTTGCTACAAACCTTGCGAGTGTGCCCTGAAGTTAAGTCGAAAATGGCCCAAAGATGATCAAGACAGCAGCGAAGAGCAAACGACTTATTCATAGGTCTCCCAATTCGAAGCGTTATTTGCCAAAACTGTGTTCTGTAGTATTCAGTCCAGTTAAAAGGTATTGATTTAACGTCGTTTATAAAATAATAAATATTGCAAAACAGTCATTGTGCACTTGAATCTCTCGCGAGAGACGATATGCAAATTACTAGGATCCAATGGCGATAGGTTAAGTCATTTGTACTATGCCGATGATATCTGTTTCTGGGCAAGTACCGTCAGGTGGCTAAAATAAATGTATCAATCAATGAAGGTAAATGGTTCTCTGAAGCAGACACTAACCAAGAAGTTTAATCAGTTTAACTTTGTAGTTTAAGCCTTGCATCATCGGATAGCGAAAGTGCCTAAACGCAGAATATTCTTATTGATGCGTAATGTTGACATAATGTCAGCGTAACAGCGCAGTTGTAACTCGTACGATACCTACGTTTATCACAGCAAGGTTTTTGATATGCTTATAACGACAGTAGTTGAACACAAATATGTATTATGTTTAGCTAAAAATGGTTTTTATTTTTGTTAGACCCACCACTGTCCGCTCTGGCCTCAGTAATATAGTCCCGATTTTTTTCAAGTTGACGTTAGAAACAAATTTTGTATACATACATTTAAATGGGGCAAAAAAAAAAAACATTGATACTACTAATATCCATCTTTCATTTACAGAATAGGAAATATGAACTTGCCAAAGCCAATGCAGCACCATTCTCTTCCACCACGTCCGCAGCACATGCGGCATCCAATGCACCAAGGGCCTATGCATCCAGGACATCCACCTCCACCACATTTGGCAATGAATATGGGTCCACCGCCACAGCAGCAACAACACCACATGCCCAATGCTCCAGCGCCCCATGGACAACAGTTTGGCATGCCACAAATAAGGGATCAAAATAGGTATGCGAATTTATTCGAAATTATAACCTGAAAATGAGGCGAGGGAGATACCTACTCCAACTCCCTCCATAGCTTTTCTGTGGTTCATTGTAAGTAATTTCAACACATTTTATTCGAAAAATGCAAGCGTTCCTGCTTCTCTTAGTCATTCATAGAAAAAAATTATGCATTCGATGCACATATTCCATGCGTTCTCACCCCAATGACAGTCGTAAGGACTTTTTGCGAAAAGTTCATGACCCTTTGAAAATCATATTATAGCAATATTTTTCCACATTCAACAAGATTATCATTTTGTCCTTGTTTCTGGTCATTCAAGAAAATTAAAACGGGTCTACTTCTTTTTGGTGTTCCTTTATTCCTTTTGTGCTAAGATACAGACACAAAGGATCGGTCAAATATATAGAAAAGAGTCCTTTTCTCTCTCTCTCTCTCTCTCTCTCTCTCTGTCTCCCTGTGTTTACTCACCCAATGATTTAGCTGGTTTTCAACAATTGCCGTAATTGCAACCTGAACCTAAATCTATTTCGTTCTCGTTTTCATTTTTATCTGCACTGTATGCTATTCCCATCGGCACAGATGATTTTCTGCGGGCAGTTCTTGAGAGACATCGGTTGGTGCGGTTTACTAGGATTGAAATAATTTTAGAAAAACCAAAGAATTCGAAGTAAATTTAATTCGAGATAAGAAAGTGCATTCGAATGGTTTTTTTAATATGGTTAGTTTGTGCAGTGTATTTAACTTGTGGTGAATAGACAAGTACTTAATATTGTACTGATAGGAACGGCATTCTAAGAAACAGCGAGATATTCGACGAACATTTAAATCTAATTTGTGGTTCCGTGAATTATGGCCGAGTGAATATATACCGCGATCGAAAGCATTTTTAAAATTAATTTAGAGCAAAAAAAAACCTTTGTGGCCTAAATTTCCTGTAGCCTAATTAGTATGCAAGAAACTTATGTGATAAATTTTAAAGTATGAGCCGACTAATCACTGTCACAATCCGCGTCTGCAGAACAGACTTTTAAAATACTAAATAACGTTCCATAATTACTTAAAATTCAAGTGTGCCCTGAGACTTGGGCCTCGACCAACACGCCTCTGCAGTTAGCCCGATCTTTGTCTAACCGATTCCAGTTGCGCTTTCCAAGTTTGTTGAGGTTCCCTTCCACTTGTGCGCGCCACCTAAGTCGTCCTCTACTGCGTTGTTCTTCTGAGTTGTAATCAAACATTCTTCGGTGTTGGTGTCCGTTCGCTCTACATGTACTAGTCCTAGCAATCTTAGTCGTACGTACGTACATTTCGATGTCGCTGTACAGTTCGTAGAGTTCGCGAACGATAATCACTTGTAGAATTTTGCGTTCGAAACGGCCAAGAAGATCTTCATCCGCCTTTATTCATAATAGTATTAAAGGGGAAATAAAACATGCACATATAAGTAAGGAACATTTTCGAATGATCGCAGATCGATTTTGCGATTTTCCCTCGAGCTATGGTGAAAATATAAAAAAATGTCGCTTCAAACACTTGCGACTCAAAATCGAGTTTAAGAGCGAAAACGGCTATAAGCGCCACTATTCGAATCCGAGTGTAAATGTTGATTAATAAAAATTGATATAATGTACACCTCAAAATAAAACAACTTCTAAAGAAACAAGAGAGCCGTCGGAATTTCTATAGACGCCATACAGACATCTGGTACAAATGGTCAGATGGCAGTACATTTTTTTTGCCATATCGCAGGTCATCTATCGTCCAACGAAACGCTGAGCTTATCGATAAATTGCAGCAAGTGGTGGTAACGTATAACCTTTAAAAATTTACGATAAAGTGCAAGTTCACTACCCCATAGAGAAGACATGAATATTTACAAAGTGCATGGCCATACTCGTTTTCCAATTAAAAGTCCAGGGAGACAGGTAGATTTTGAGCGAGTAGAAGCGAGTTTAAGGCTTATATTTCGCACTATTGCGCTTTCGATTTAAATCTTCACTTGGTAATTTCGGCTTAACCATAGAATTTGTTTGTGTTTTCGATTGGGCGCCATTGCAATGACGCCTTCTTTTCGTGTGTAGCCAAGTCATACAAGAACACACTCCCAAATGAATGCATTCTTCTACAACCCTCCTATTAACTCATACATTTTGCTGGTCTTTAAAAAATAATGCAGATGCAATTAAATAACGGGCAATCTAATTTAAGAAGAAAACGTTGCATACCTTACCTTTCCAAATTTAAATAAAATACAGCCTTGTTAATTACTGAACGATTTTTTGGTTACTCTTTTGAACCAACATAATCGAATCCTAGCGAGTTTCGCTGTCATTTTAGTTAGAAGTGCTTCCTGCGTTCCCTTTCACTAGGAAGAGCTAATTAATCATCTCTATCATAGTACACATATTAAAGGTGATATATTGTGCATTTGTAATGGCGGACCAATGTGACTGTGACGGTAAAAGTATGTATAGGAATAATATGCGCGATGTATCGTGGTTGACCATATCCATATCTTTGCCTAAGCATCGTCCTCAAGCGTCGTGGCGCTGTCCTAAAAGCGCCGCAAGACGGTACGTACAGTCTTCACGAGAAATTCCATCCACTTTGAGCGCGTTTTAAAATGAAATTTCTCTCATTTCCGAACGAAGGAAAATTTTAACACACGTAGAAATACGTTTATTGTTACGAATGCCAAGAGCGAGGTAGAAGCGAAGTCCAAGTCCACGCATTATAGACAAATTGCATTAGAATCTAAAGCGCGTTTTTGTTGCCCGCATTATCCAGCTATAGATTTTTTTCGTGGACAGTATATTTGCCTACAACAAAGTCCAAATTTAAATATACCTAAACAGCTCTAATTTTCTTTTTAATTGAATGAAAAATAAACAACCAAACAAAAAAACATGTCAAGAAAAATTAAAAGATAAAAACTAAATTAACAAGCGCAGCTGCAAAAGTAAATAAGGGTTTTTCAATTGGAACGAGCAGCCTGTTTTAGTGGCATCTGACTAATCTGGTGCTAATTATTCAGTCAAAGATGCCAAATCACCATAGCACGTTACACTATTAAGCAAATCGTTCAAATGATAAAACTTTATTATCAAAATGTTTGTTCGTCAGTGCAAAAGTTACAGCAGACGTGGTGGTCATTCAACGTTTGGTGGCCGAATTCGAGACAACCAGCTCAGGAAACAATCCGCCAACACGTTAAAGAATCGCCAGATCGGCCTCGACATTCATTGCCCTAATTTCCACAGCCATTGAAAATATGCAGGAGAACCCGAGGCAGTCAATTCCTCGCCCTGTATACAAGAAGTCGGTCTTTCGCAGATTTCAAGTTGTCGAATTTTGTATCGAAACTTGTACCTAGACCCGTACAAGATCCAACCGACCCATGAGCTCAAAGTTAATGACTGTAGACAACGCTGTTTGTTCCGTTACGATGCGTTTGGAAGAGGAGCCTGCATCCTTAGCGACGAGGCGCATTTTTGGACAAAGGCTATGTTAACAAGCAAAATTGCCATACATGGGACGACGTCACTTTAACATCGACCCGTCCTTATTGAAAAACACTTTATTAAATCTTCAGTAAGATCAGCTCTTTTCACAGATTTGTGCTTTTAGAAAAGCGTTGCAAAGATATTCCAACCTGTGTATAGGGAGTCGCAGTATGTAAAAGATTGGGAATCCCTGCTCTTAGTCCAATCAAACAAAAACTAAAAGATCGTCCTCGGACAAATTAGTCGTCTAATGTGCACAACTGGCTCTAAGAAAGAGTTGCTCAACGATAGTTTTCGCTCCAGTAGGCAACAAAAACTTGGACTAAAGAAGGTGTCCATTGAGTCTCCACGCTATGAACGAATTTAAGAGCTCATCCCTGTTAAATAGCGCCTCCTTAATGCCGATATCATTTATCTCGAGCTTCACACTAATATGGCAAATGTATCTGATCAAATATTCTCAGAAACTGTTCAGGCGTTTGGGTTCTTAATCCTGTAGATGTTTTTGTCATTTTTGTTATCCTATTGCGATTTGTACACGTTCCTCCCCTGTGTCCCCCTTTTTATGCGAAAAATGTCTAAAAATCTCGAATCTTTGTGTGTACACTTGAGCAGAGTCAAACTTTTTACCAATAAAGTGTCAATTGTTTGATAAGATTCACTCAACCAACACCCGAAAACAAGAATAGAATTCAACGCAATGCAAACGTTGAAAGAAAGAAAAGTAAAGAAAAACCCGAAAATCTCCTTATAATGCTAAGAAACCCTTTGTTGAGACGTCCTCCATGCGTCTTTTTTTTCAAATCGAAAAGGAACAAGAAATTATCCTTCGGAATGAAATCTCGATAATACGGTAAAGTGGTGCCGTCAACGAATCCTTTCATAGTCATCGGTTTTGCAAAACAATACTTGGGGTGTTGGATGGAAACCAGTTTCCATATTAAATGCGCCCTACAAACCAAACATCGCGCAAGCACAATCTTGTGATTGGCAATGACCCTTATTGCACTCTTTAGAGAGAGGACATTTTTTTGTATTACTAACAGTTTTGCTCTGATCTATCTCTCATACTGTCTGTGTGATTGGGAGAATGAAGTTTGAATTATTTGTCATTGCCACAGCCGAAGAAACCCCGCTGGTGTTGCTCATGCTGTTTGTCCACAAAACGACTCGCTACTGAACTTTAATACTCTGCTCTGTCTAATATGATGTGAACTTGTTGATATGCATATTAGTGTATAGAGTAGACGAAGGGAGCCTCATCATCCTTTTCGCGTACGTTTATATTTACTCCATTCATTAAGGAAACGTTTCAATGGCAAATCCCTTAACAAAGGAACGCTAAAAGTATTTATTATCATTTCCTCTTGTGCTCTTGTGTGTGCGCGCTCACACTGGAAGCCACTGAGAGGACGACGAAACCACAAGCCGGTGTAATGTTCCGTTTCTCGGTGCTCATGAATTCCTTTCACAATTTCGTTTTTTGTTCTGGCTTTGTTTGCAGTCTCCTGCTGTCATCTTTCATTTGGATTTGAATAATTGAAACTTAAAATTAAAATTTATGGAATGTAATAAAAGTCTCTGTGGACTTGTTTTACTGGAATTGCTATTCGCATGTGCTCAAGTATATGTGTTGTGTTCTTTCTCCTCATTGCAGATTGGGCCATCATCAGATTGCTCAACATCATCCACAGCAGAGATTAAACAATCAAATGCAGCCAAATCATATTCGTCAGCAAAAAGGACGACAACCGCATGTTGGCGGTGGAGGACAGCTTAAACACGGAAATTCACAAAAAAGTGGTCCTCCACCATCAATGCGAAACAATAATACACAACTAACACAACAGCAGCAACGACTTCCGCCACCACTTCCAATTAATGGGGGGCCACAGCTGCAATTGATGAAAGCTCCACCACAGACACAGCTAGCGCAGGGCATGCCGCCATCTCACCTTAACCCTCAACAGATTGCGCATTTATCCAGGCCGCCACCAGTTGTTCCACATCATACACAGCACCATCAGCAATATCAGCAAAAGCAACAACAGAATCACGCTCATCGCGTATCGCAACGTCCACTGCAGCAGCAACCTAATCAACATCGCCAACAACAGACCTTCTCACATCCGAGAACGATTCTGCAGAATCCCAATCGGGCCAATCATAACAATCAACAGAAAAGCAATGTTCCTACCATTACTCCACTACCTACTCTTGCGGAAGTTGAAACCCCCGTTGTAAGCAGCACGCAGAAGGTTAAATCAGGACCGGTCACCGAGAAACTATCAGCGATAGCTGAAGATTGTAAGTCTAATCAAAATAGACGTTATTGGGAAATTTAACAAGTTATACATTTCAGTTACGCCAGAAACAGCGCAAATGACAACGTCTTCGGAGGATAAAAGCGATAATGAGAGCGGAGAGCTTCTCACTGATATTCTGTCTGCGGTAATGAAGGGTGATAGCTGTTTTTCGAATGCGAAAGAAAAGACGCCCATGTGTTTGGTGAATGAGCTGGCTCGTTACAATAAAGTAAGTTTATCAGTGAAGTCCTGTATTTAGAATTTATTAGAATTGTTGATCCAGGGTTTGTTGAATTTACGATTCGATGTTGAAAGCAAGACAGTTGTGACATTGACAAAATGCACCGTTAGAAGTGGTCAAGCCATCATTATCTTATTTTCAATGAACATCTATAAAAATGCTCGCGAGTTCATATCTCATTCCTGCTAACGCAGCTGCCATTCTGTATTGTACAGATTTACTAACATGCATTGTAGTTCTATCTAAACTCTACTGAACACTTCCTTTTTTCCGGTCATACGACAATACTCACGTAGTCGAAATATTTCCAATTAATGTCCAATAAATTTTCAACTATCTTTAAGATTCAACATCAATACCGTCTGACCAGTGAAAACGGACCAGCCCACTGCAAACGCTTTACCGTCACTCTGAAACTTGGCGACGAGGAATACTCGGCTGAAGGTTATAAAATCAAAAAAGCTCAGCACACAGCCGCAGCAGACGCAATTAAAAAGACTAAATACAAGCACCCACTTCCAAAAGCGATACGTCGTCCTGAAGAGAGTCTTCGCACAACAATTACACCAACAGTGGAACTAAATGCACTAGCAATGAAACTCGGTCAACAGACGTTCTATGTTTTCGATCCGCGCTCACAGCCAGAACCAAGTGCTCATCCGTCAGATGGCCAACTGCCAGCAAATCAATTCACCCATTCTCGAATGCCACGAAATGGGACATTTCCACCGGGCGCACTACAGCAGCGGTTTGTCGGTGGTAGGGGTTTTCCACCCAAATTTCCTGGACCCGTAAGTACCATAACTTGCCACACTTATCAGAAAAAAAAATAAACTTTGCCATTTTAGGGTCGCATTCCGTCTGTAAATGGAATGACCGGGATGCCATACGACAAATGTGGAACACCACCCGAACTCTGCAAGATCACGCTTGTCGTTGGAAAGCAAAAATTTGTCGGCACTGGTAGAACGTTGCAGTCAGCAAAACATGATGCAGCATCGCGAGCATTGCAAGTGCTTAACGTTCAGGCGGCGAATAAATTCAAAGAAATTCTCACTCGAACCGCTGAGGAGGGCGATTGGAAATCGCCTATATCCCTTGTCCACGAGATCGCCATCAAGCGCAGTCTCACTGTGGTATTTAAGGTTTTACGTGAAGAAGGTCCAGCGCATATGAAGAATTTCATCACGACCTGTGAAGTTGGCAACATAGTTGTAAGGCAGCATTTTGCGTCGATCTAGTCAGCGTGTTTTAGTAATTTATTCAATTGTCTTACAGACGCAAGGCGATGGCAATGGCAAAAAGATTTCAAAGAAGCGAGCCGCTGAAAAGATGTTGGAGGAGCTGAAAAAACTACCACCGCCATCACCGTCAAAGTCCCCACCAGTGAAGCGCATTAAAATAAAGAACTTCAAGCGGAAATCATCGCCGACACCGACAAAGAAGAAGGGTAGCAGTTCTATTAGAGAGAAAACCGAAAGTGAATGCGCCGAGGACGCTAATCCCATCTCCAGGCTAATCCAGATTCAACAGAGTCGCAATGAAAAGGAGCCCGCTTACGAGTACATATCGAAGAGTGGCGAGTCAAAGAAGCGGGAATTCGTTATGGAAGTCAGCGTGCCGGGGAAGATGGCTCGTGGAATAGGAGCTAGCAAGAAGTTAGCCAAGCGAAATGCTGCCCGCAGTAAGTATCCCATCAGGTAGACATGTGCTTAGAACTTGAATTCGAATGTTTCTTAGATCTTCTGATTGAAATGGGTATCGAGATAGAGGAAAATGGCAACGAAGAGAATAACAGTCAAATTGCGAACCAAAATTCAGATTCGAAGGTGGCACGCAAAGTTAACCTCGAGAATAACAATTCTAATCAAACTCCAGACGCGAATGCTACAGCGACAATGCACAATGCAAACGGTGGACCATCTGGTAGGCAGATTGTACCTGGGGTTTTATTGTTGCGCGAACACAGTAAGGGTACGTGTCGAGATACCTTTGTTGAGTACATTCATTATTGTTTTTATTCTTTTATTTCATTTTTAGATTCTGATGAGCCTGAAAATGCAGATGGCGTTGAGACTTTGCCAGCAGAGGCGGCACCTGCATCATCTTCGCCTCCAAAGAGTAAATGTTCACTACCTACGGCCGAAGGTGGAAGCTCTGTTCGCCCAAAAGATCAACTTAATTATTTGGCTCAAATTCTTGGCTTCCAGGTAAGAATCTATTTTATTGTGATATGCGGTACTATGAGTGGCTTTCGGCAAGAGGTATCTGTTCGTTGTAACTCCTTTCTTAGGAAATATAAAGGGTGGGCTAAGTACAAGTTTCTTTTTAAATAATAAGTTTCTTTGCAATAAAATGGACAAAATCATTTTTTGCATGTATTATGGCTTTATTAGTAAGAGCAAACATTCACATTAAATATACAACACAACGTCGTTCAAGTGGTTGCCTCGGCTGGCTTCGCAGTAGCGCATTCTGTCACTCCAATTTTCCACGACCTTGTAGATGGTTTCGGGCTGTAGCTCACGGATTGCTTGGATGATACTGGCTTTAAGTGGTTCCCCACAAAAAAAAGTCCAAAGGGATAAAATCGCAGCTCCGACATCGCCAAGACGGCTGATAACACGATTTAGGAATTTAATGCGCTAAAGATCAATTGTGGCATGGGCTGTGTGGCATGGCGCGCCATCCTGCATTAACCAGAGGTCGTTCAAGTCCACGTCTTCAATTTCAGTAAAAAAAAGTCGGTTAACATGGCTCTGTAACGCCCACCGTTGATCGAAACGTTGTTGCTAGCCTCATTTTCGAAGAAAAATTGTCCAATGATGCCACCAATCCACAATCCGCTGTAAATTGTCACACTCTGTGGATGCATTGGCACCGTACGACGACGGGGACCATGAGTGTTGTCCACTAGCATAACAGTCTCACGAACCTTTTTGCACAAACTTGCGTACAGCAGGCGCGATTATTGCTTCATTTCGGCCAAAACTTCTTTTCAAAAAACGCACTGTTTGGGCTACACAGCACTCACTTTGGAAAAAAGTTTTCAATATTTCCCAACGTTGTTTAAGCGTAAAGCGACTTATTTTGTTCCGCGGAGGTGTGATACTGACTTTCTGTCAAGATTTCGAGAGGGAAACAGCTGTCAGTGTCAAAATAACCTATGTTTAAAAAAGAAACCATTAGATGGCCCCAGGCCCAGCCACTTCTCTACCGCTTCAAGCCTTTTCAAAACCGAGACGGCCGTCCCGTAGACCATCCATAACTCCTGATCTACTATAAATCAATCTGCATACCGGTGGATGAGAGATGTCGGCCTTCCTGCGGGTCTAGCACGTAACTTGTCTCGATTGAGACAAATTAGGTGCTGCCAGAGCTCGATTGTATCGACTGAACTCGATTGTATCAAGTTACGTGCTAGACCCCCTGATGTCACGGATTCCATAGCACTTCCAGGAGCTAAAGAGAGGTGCATAACGCGATTAGCTGCTCGACAATGATTACACTCAGCTGCCGAATACTAGACGCTAGCAAACTGCCACCTGTTAGACCTTACTCTAATATGACTTCGTTGTCTCAATTCTAGTCGTTAGTTGGGCGTTTTTAGCGTTTTCTTTCAGTGATGAAGACTATAATAATTATTGTTGGAAAGAGTTGAAATGACATGATATTTAAATTTTATTTTTTTTTTTTTCATTTTTACAGGCAAACTTCTCTGACTACCCCAAAGGCAATCACAGTGAATTCTTAACCATTGTCACATTATCAACTGCACCGCCACAAATTTGCCACGGTGTCGGCTTGAACATTGACGAATCTCAAGATCAAGCCGCATCAGCTGCATTACAGATACTGAGCAAACTAGGACTAGACAATATCAAACCCAAAGCCGATGAATAAATCGAATAGGAGAAATTGTCCTCGATCATCAATAATAGCGTTGGGTTTGTTAAATCGTTGAATAATTTTCTTCCTTGTCTTTTTTTTTCTCTCCTCTTCTATACACTTATAATTATGTTATATTATTTATTAATTATTTATTTATTATTTAAATTAAGTGATTTATTATGTTCTTCGATTGTCCCGTCCAATTTACTAAAGAAAAGGGAAACCAAAGTCAAAACTAAAATGCATATTGAGAATCCAAATAATTCGTAAGACTTTCGACTGTGAGGGCAATTTTCACACGCGAAATTATGTCACATAATGTTAATAAGATAAACGCACTAAATTATTTCAATTCTTCCTATCATCAAACAAAACTGCAATACTTACACTTTAAATTATATTATTTAAAAGAGAAAAAAAAGAAAATCGTTTAATGTGAACACAAACTAAGAAAAACATTTTTTTTTATTTATTATTATCTATATTACATTACAAGTTTGTGCTAGTGAAAACAATTAATTAAAAGAAGCAAACAAGTCATAGGAATCATTTATTTAAATTATATTTATTACTATACTTTTGTTATAATATACAATTTATTAGTTCAGTTAAAAAGATTTAAAGTACTTGTGTAATATGTGGTTTTATGTGGAACTTGTGTGTTATATCAGCTGGAAGTTGGTCGTTGTTTAGAAATTGATTTTCATTTGTTTGTTGTAATATTGTGGTTGTTCTTACATAACCACAAGTTCCATCTTAGGTCCAGCATCAACTGAGTAGGCGTCGCATATTATAGGGGAATACCTATAGCAACGTGGTAGTCGTTATAAAAAGTTTGCCAAACAAATGTCTCTCAAATTAAAATCACACACAATACTATCGCGTTGCTTGGGTGGGCAGCGCATTGACATCTTTGTTAACACTAGTGTTTTTAAAATGAAAATGGCTATGCCATGTCTCAACAGTGGGTGCTGGACTGTAGATCGCATACTCTATAAATACAAAACTTTGTTTAGGTGTAGCTAAACACGGTAATAGATAAAGTGTAATAATAATAAAAGATTACTTGGTGTATTGATGTTGTAAACAAAATAAGAATATCCTAAATTTAATTGATGAACTACAAAACACATTAGTTTTAGACGCATGTGCATTTGGCTAATTAATTTAGTATTCTTATATTTATTTGTTCGAAATGGTCAAATATTTTATCAGTGTTACCAATATTGAGGTTAGCAGCACTTAACGTTTGCGTTAGTGTACAGTACCGTACTAGTCCAGCAACAATTCGCACTTTTCTTACAAGATCATTACTGTAAAATCTTTTCCTCCAAAGGGCGTCAATGCCAATATTTACTCGGAGAATTTCGCGTTCAAAACGATCGAGGTTATCTTCATCTGCCTTCGCTAACGTCAATAAGTCGTACCATAGATCAGGACTGCCATGTTTAAAGTTCTTTTATGGAGTCATATGCAATGTAGACGCAGGGTTATGAGAAGAATCGTCACAAGACACTAGAAACCTTAGTTGGCCATCGGTTTATGATAGATTAGATGCAGGGTTGTGAGAAAACGTATGCAATGCAAGTTCGATTGTAAAAGGCATAGGGAAATTCTCAAACTAGACAGGGGACAATTCAAGACACTGGTAGAAAAAAACACCCCTATTTCCGTTGGCGTTGGTAGTAAACGACTCTTATTTCGAGTCGTTTTTTAGTCGGTGTTTTTAGCTTTTTTGAGACAAATGAATTGAAATAATGGTGAACCCATAAAAAAGGAAATAAAATTGTTTAAAAATAATTTGAACATCGTTTTACAACGAAACGACACGTGCTTAGTATACAACAAACGTGATAAAAAGGAATAAGGGTGATTATTAGTGCACTGTCTTAGAAATAATCTTAGAATAACATCATCCCTTTTCGATAGATCTTTTTAGGTCGCAGTGTCAGCCAATTAGGCAAGGAACTTAAAAAAAAAAAAATGCCAAGAGGCTCAGATTGGCAGACTGTGACACCTGCAGGTTCTGAAATAATCTGCAAGCCGAGGAAAATATAAACACATTGTACTATGCGAAAGCGAATATGTCGCAGTCGAAGGAAATTTCTGGGAAGGTATTTTTTCCAAATTTAGAGCATATAGACCATAGCAACTACAAACGGCTACTTGGTCTTGGTTATACCCCTGTTTAACCTAACCTAATCTATACAATGTAAACAACTAAAATGTTATTGAAGACTACATCTGAAATGATAATTAATAAAAATACTTACTACTAAATTGCCTTTTTTAGGCCAAATAACAGCGATTGGTTAAGTGTTACTCTTGGCTTGATTTCTGTTTTGATGTTGTTGCCAGAGTTTAGAGCGGAGCCGATGTAAACATATGCAAAAAAAAAAAAAAAAAACACTTTTTCTAGCCCGAGATCACTTTTTTCGTGTCGAGAGCACTTTTGCGAATCTAGATTTTTTCTCAGAGTCGCTCGAGATTTACCAATACATTTGACATTTGGTAGCTGGCGTTAGTTTGTTTACGTTTTATGAACTCGATTAAAAAAGTTAGAGCTACTGAAAAACCATATTAAAATAATTAATTGAAACCAAAATTTGATAAACATGGAACAAATAATAGATACGTGTCATGTGTCACATCTTCATCGTCGTCGTCGTCCTCTTCGGATAATGCTGGCTCGTCTTCGTCATACCCAATTTATTCAGTTGCAGTATTTTTTATTTGCAAGTTAGAAAGGGCATCGAGTTTGCAATTTTGTGGAAGACGTGGACCGTGGTGAACATATACTCGGAATATTTATTATAAGATTTCTTTTATAGTTATTTGAAAACGTATGTAAAACTTGCAAGTTGCAACCACTCTACGAAAAAAAAATCGTCACAGCAAAAAAGGTAAACAATTTTTAGCAGCTACACCACCAACAAAGAACAGCTCAGTGTACTTTTTTTGTTTGATTGGGCAGACGAAATCTAAAGAAATCTGAAATTGCCAATCAAAATTAGCAATAGTCTTAAATTATACTCCAAAGTTACAGCTGTCTATTATGATATTCCGCCTGATTCATCGTTGTTGTGCGTCTATTCTTGTTGACAGCATATACTTGATCTTGCCTCATTCACAACTGAAGATATTTTTGTCGCTTCCATTTCTATACTCGCAATTCATTGACAGGTGTGTTCTACCAATTATGTCAATATGTAAGTTAATTGAACTGACTTGAAACGTTGTAGCAAATCATGACTGTTCTCTATAAATGCTTTCGTATTTCGTATGTGGTATATTGAGTGTCGATCTGAACTTCTTAGTTAACCTTGGCGAGGAAATCGTTACATCAGCGAATCTTTCGGTCATTCAGAGAAGAGACTCGTCTTCCTGAAGTTCGAATGAAAATATGTTTATAGGACCTCTTAAGGTAAGGGACTATTGGCTCCTTTAAAAGAGATCGCAATGAAAGAGCTCCATGAATGTTCTTCCAAATAATAATCTAATCTATGATTTCATACATTAGACAGGATCTTGTAGAGCGATTGACATATCTAAATTTGGTGCATGGTGCATCATAATCGATCTACATTACATTTCATACATTAATTCAAGTCTGGCGTGTACAAGTTTCCCTTGTCTCGCCAACCGATGTACCTAACCTTTACCGCGCGCAGTTTAGAAAGTCTTCTTACTTTTTGAAGCGCAACCGATGCTGAGGTTACATTCATCAGACACGTTTTTCTCCGACCAAATCTTGTAAATAAGATCGCGATGATGCTATCCAAAATGTCATCTCCAACTGCCTTAAATAGCTTGGTAGGTCCCGTCGCCTATTTGGACTTGAGCTAAGATATTACTATGCTCTTTTTTATTTTGCGAGGGCGGACGAAAATCTTGGCTTCAATCCGATTCAATTATTAAAAAAAAAATACTTTCACACTATGAACCATTTTTTTGGAGTGGGTCCACTCAAATTAACAATTTCATTATTATAACCTCCACGGGAAGGTATATTCACTTTGCCATTACATTTGTAACGCCAAGAAGGAGTCATCGGAGACCCCATAAAGTATATTTATGTATATCCTGAATCGATTTAACCATGTCCGTCTGTCTGGAAACATGATAGCGTTTGGACGAATAAAATTTTGTGAGCTGACTTCTTTTTATCGTCGTCATGTTGCTATTGAAAATGGGCTAGACCAATGTGTTGTGTACGTTATAACTCACATGCCTAAGATTTCGGACGACTTGTATGCAATTTAGGATATAAAAGCACCGGCCAAGCCGATGATAACACTTTTACTTGTTTATACCTTTTGGTTAGACATTTCAAACATGGTTCCTGGAGCAGACCTCACTATTTCCCCAATCGTGCGATTTTCATGCTCTTTCCTTTTCGACAGAAGAAGTAAATGTTCTCCCTCATTTTTGCTCGGAAGTCACTCTCGTCTTTCTGTGCAGCGCTGCTTTGTGGACGAGTTCTTTTTCGGCATGTTCATTCTTCATCGAACAAAGGGTTTCATGGGGCTGGTCAGCACATTAACTGCGACATTTCTGATGGCTTCTTGTCGTCGATATCACTGGTCTTCGGCACTTAATGCTGGCTGGATATGACTTTAATAGGCAGAGGGTTGCGCGATCAGCAATGATTCTGGTGGCTTGTTATGATTGCAGTCTAAGCTATTCTAGCGTCTAAGATATTCCGAAAGAGAATTTACTTTACCAACAGAGTACGCAAGTTAGATTGCATTTTTTGGTAAGCTGTTTATAAGACTTAAAACAACCATTTATTATGAACAAATAAATATAAAGAACTTCTTATAAATTTACTCCCACTAATAAGCAAACAACTAAAACTAAATATTGAAATTTAATCAAAACAAACAAATAGTAAACATGAGGTCATATTGATAATAAAAAAAAACTAAAACTTAAGTATAACAATTAAAAAAAATACAAATAACTTTTGAAATTGAATTCCTAATTTTAAATTTTATTTACATTTTTTTTTAACTAAGTGGAACTCGTCTAAATATCAATTTTAACTATTCACATAGTTATAATGATGGACAATATTAATAACAAAGTCTTGTTATTTATTGTCCAAAACTAATTTAATTGATTACCATCTACCTAATCAAGCAACAAGCTTAAATTAAAAAATATTTAAAAAAAGAAACATTTTTTTTTTTTGATATTTCATCTTTTGTTTGGTAAGATTAATTTTTGTTTTTCGAGTTCTGGAACAATGAGTCGGATAAGTCCTAAATCAAAACAAATATTCATAGATATACATTATATAGGTGTGTGTCTAAACATAATAAACAAATTCTATAATTAAATGTACTTTGCGTGTTTTCAAATATTAGGCAAATGGTAATTGATAAAATAAATATCTAAATACAATTTACATAAACTATATAAATGTATTTTTCAATGGTTAGTTCTTTAGTTCATCGATAGAGATACATTTATCTGAGGCATTTTATCATCCGGGGAATGGTGCTGCATGCAAACTGATGTTAAAAATGAAATTACAATATCAGAGAATTAAATTAAATTATCATAAAAATTTTAAATGCAAACATAATTGAGAACCTAAGAAGAACTAACCATCATGTGTGTATTTTTAAAAAAGAAAATTATAAATAAAATTACAAACTAAATATGTTTAATGTCATGTAAAATGTATTTACATAAAAAAAGAACAAAAAAAAAACAATGTATGTAAAATAAATGTCTAGCACTCAAGATTTACGATGGGCACATATAATATCGATAACATTTGTAAGGAAAAATCTGACCATATCGGAAAATCCTCTGTTTTTTGTCAGCTTTTTTCTCTCTTAAAATTACAGCAGCAAAACGCCGAAAATAATTTAGATTCTCTCATGAGAGGAGTGTAGAATGTAGATACACTAATAGCGCTTGTGAGGGAAAACAAAAAACCGACCATCTGCAATTTCTCACATGTAGGGGGTACTTCCAAAACCGTTCTTAATATGATTCTTATCGTGTTTTTAAAAATAATCAAAGGATTTGTATGTATTTCACATTTTATAAATGATTCTGCAGGTGGTCAGTTGTTTTTGTAAGCGAAAATGTTTATAACCAACAACTATTTTAAGGCGGCACTTTTTGACTGGCGTACAATATACACACATAAAAATAATGATTCTCAATAAGAATTAGAAACCAAATACGGGACTTTAAATCTGAGCTGAATTATCGGATAATTCAAACGCTTATCTGAAAGCATGTATGAATAGCAATCAAATATGATGGAGTAACTAACAATCTTACGCAGTCAAAACCAAACATAGAATATCGCTTGTTAGGGCTTGTAATCAGTGAATAGTAAGTTAGGACAAATATATTAGTGGAAGGCAAGTTCGGTTTTAATATACAGCGACGGTACTTATCCATCCATAGGATCGCACATAATTGCCTTCAATACCTGTGTGTTGAATTTTAAAATGATGCGATGCCACATTTCCCTGCTTCATAAAATAAACGTAAGTTTAAAGTGTCTGACAATTTTTCTTCATTAAAATTTTTAAATTTAGTCAACATTGGGCCACAGCTTTCATTTGACACTCCCGTGTTCTCATGTTTCATAATTAATGCCCGATACATTACAAGTGTCGCGTTTGGGAGATGTTGATGGGAACCCCTCATAACTCCTAAAATAATCAAGGGTAATCCACATAAGGCAAGGAGAGGTCTATAGAGCAGGACCTACCTTTTGGTGTAGCGTGAAAAAACAAATTCACGAGGCATAAACCGATCTATTCCGAGAAGTAATTGCGGTAACATTTAGTACCTCACATGGTCGAAAATCTTATACAGATTAATAAAAACAAGTTGGTGAACAAATTTGGGAAAAACCGCCCACATCACGATCACTATTCCTTGGTACTACCCTTATAAACACAAAAAGTCTTTCAAACAAAATCATTCACTGAGTTGCTCATTCATTGCGATATTCTATGTATAAAAAGCTGATATCGCTCTTTGAAAACTATTCATATCGCCGGTCTTAGACATACATACATTCAGTTAATGTGAGGTCCTGGTTTCAATTAAAATAAATTAATTAAACAAGAAAATTTAAAATAATTTATATTAATAAATTGTGCCACATTGTTTCCCATCAATATTTTGAAGTGCTTGTTTTACATATGTTAAACAAAAAAATAAATAAATGTATATTAATGGATGTATGTTGTAAGAATTGAAAATTGTTGTCAAAATATTTTTATCAATCATATCTGGAGGCAACTAATTATGACATTCTTTTAATAAACATCTTAAGCCATTAGTAACTCGCTAGTGTATGTTCCTTTACTTAGGATAAATAAATTATTAAATAATGAAAAGTTGGCGCAAATACATATACGTACATATATGTATATAATAACTATTTACTATTTTTGTATAACGGTTTGATAAAAGCGATTGATACTATTCAGCGAGTTACTTTTGACGCGCACACAAACATACAAATATTTTGTTAGATAAAGTATGTTTTTGTTTTTATTTCTATTTAAATATTAAAAATAATATAATATAAATACCAAAATTAAAACCATTTCTGTAACGACACAAAAAATCTTATTCTAATACCCCTACAAATATGTATAATGGAAATAAAGATGAAACATGTTTTAAAAATGTTCTAACAAAAAAGAAACGTTGATTTTTTTATACTTTTATTTTTACAGGCTCCAAAATAGAAGAAGGGCGGTAGGTATGCGTTTATCTAATTCAATTAGGGTAAATAATGTAGGGGAAACTGGGGTACATTTGACCATTAATTTTGAAAGGTCTGTATTTCCCAAATTTATGATGTATTCAAAAGTTTTTTTTTTGGATTTGATGCGTTGATTATTTGAGATACATATACATATTCCTTTTATAACAACTTCATAATTTAAAAAAAAAATAAAAATTTCTAAAAAAAGTCGTTTTGTCAAAAGTGCCCCCAGGACGGGACACCTTTGACTTTACAAGGGGGTCATTTGACAATAGCAGTTTTAACTCATAATCTTGTGCAAAATGTCTGTTGTTTGAATGGAAAAGAAAGGCAAACGTTTGTTAAATGATTTATTAAACAATGTATAAAGAAAACCTAGATAAATAGTAAGTTTATAATCTTTAGAAGAAAAGAAACATATGCCCTATTATGGAACACAACTCAATTTAGTTGAGTTGAGTTGTCTTCAATTCAACCCAACTTTCACACAACCCAAACTAGGGGCAATAAATTAATTCATTTCATTCATTGTCCAAGGTTTGAAAGAAGCCATCAACCGTTGATTTTGTAACACCTTTGAGTGTGGCTAAGCTCATATGTTCGGGCTTTCGTAGGGAGAGTTCAATATTTCGTTTTAAGAAACCGTAAACCCAATAGTCTTCAGCTTTTTTGAAATTTCTCAACTTGGAGGGCAGCTGATATTATTATCCTTGATGAATTCATATACATTTTTTTTAAGTATCGTTTGATAAGCCAAAAAGATCACTTTTTCAAATATTCTACCAGTTCCTTTCCTTCTCTTGTAGCTAAAGGTTTGTCGCGCCATATATTTCGATGGAAAAACAAAATCTTGGTCACTACTTTCATTGCCCGAATCCGACCAATCTTTTAAGAGATCGTGCTCTATTCACCCCATATTCATCAGCTACTGATATTGCACGTTTTTTTACGTATGTCTTAAATCAAAAACATAAATATAAACATAACAGATCAATGTGGGGCATATTTAACAAATGTCTAATGTGCCCCCTTTGCAAAAGTCAAATGTGCCCCAAAGGTTCTTTACAACTTTACAACATACAACGCAAAACAAAATGGTATTATACAAACAAGTGTTTTTTTTTTCACAATTTTTCGTGTCTGTCTATAATAACGCGCTTATAAGTCTAGCAAGTCAAGCCCGAGTGGGCGAGACCAGTACCCGGTGGTTACCATGCGGAGGTAAAATAAGCACAATTGATGTGTATGAATTATGAAAGTTGCAGCAGCTGGGCACCGCCAAGTTGATGTCAATCAGCAGCGCCTACCCGATTCATACATACCCAACCACGCAATATCGCTCACAATTATTTTACTTGAATTTTAAATAAATAATTAGAGGTCTCACATCAAAGCAACTAAATATCGCTCGAACGAAAAATGTTGCTGATTGTTTGTTGCCTCAGAAAGCTTCTCAATTCACCCGTTCGGCTTCGGATTCGGACTAGGCATAAAAGTTTTGGTCCCTTCCATTTGTCTCGCAAATGATAACTAAAACGGATGTTTGTAGTTTGTGAGAAGCTTACTAACAAATTAATTCTTCAGGTACAAACCACTTTTGATTTCGAAACACAAAAAACATCTGTAGGTAATCAATTCTGATACTAGCTGTCATTTGAAATGCTGAAGTTGCAGTGGGAACGCAAAATTGGATTTCGAAATTTTGTCTGCTTAAATGTTGAATTTAGGTGCGGTGTAAATGTACTATAATCCTAGTGTGCCTGTTGCTGGTTTATATAATCGAGATGCTACTGTATCGCGAACGTAACGTTTTACTAAACTTGTTGCTAAACGTTATGTTATGTTACGTTCCGTTTTCATTTTGACGCGCTCAAAGCGAACAGAACTTACAGAAGATCATTACGTCAACGTCATATTTTCTGTCGAGTATCAACTGTCAAAAAAAAAATTAAAAATAAAACAACTATAAAAAAGTTGTGACGAATTTGTATATAGGGATTTCCGACACTGTTGATTTCTCTTTGTCCAACTTGATTCAATTCATTAATTTATTTTTGAGTTGGTCATGAAGAAAATTCCGCTTTTATCGAATATTTTCCGATCCCGTCCTAGCGCTGGAACTTTAGAAACAGATGCAGTACCTGTTGACGATCCACCAGATAGTGAAATTTCCACATTCGACAATGCCAATAATAATACATCATTGAATTCCGGCGATCTAAATGCAGCACTACAATTACAAAATCAGTTGGCCGAGAGTGCCGAACTCGCCATGGTACGAGCAAACTCATCAACTGAGGTTGTGGAATCACCAGCTGGAAACGCGACGTTTACAAACAACCAAATGGCTGTGCACAACACTCAACAACAAGTAGTAATGCAATTCTCGCATATCAATGGTTTACATTTTGGGTCTGTTTACAACATAAATAGTGATAAGCTTGGAGAATCTGCGACTGACCCAATGCCAGGTACTACTTCTAGAACGGTAAGAAGTAGTCGACCTCGTCGGACGACTACTATAGAAGCAATGATGAAATCGACAGAGGAACTTAATCACAGAATGATGGACACAATTTCAACGCATTTGGGCGAAGGCTGGAAGAATGTGCTAAGAGACTTGGGATTAACGCACGGTCAGATTGAACAGGGAGTAATTGATCATCAAATACATGGCGGGATCAAAGAGGTGAGCATCTTATCAGTTTTATTTTTAGTTTTACTGGGAATTAAAGCGGCATGGAATTAGAATCAAAATGATTACTGCGTAAGAAATAAGATTAGTACTTTATCAGGACTAGGTCAATGATGGACTTTCCTCAGCCAAGCTGACACTGGTCAAAATTTTCTAATGAAGCAGTATCACTGCAATTTTGGAATACATATTATGTTGAAACATTATTTCTGCAATTATGTCTGCATGATGCACTGATTCATAACTCGTAGATATTAATTTTTTGATAAATACCGCCCGCAATGCTCGATACCCTTTTAGTTTGTAAGTCAGCATCAATGGGAATACGTTAATCTTATTTATCGTCCAGAATTTCTATATCCGTTTTAATCCACCAAATTCGTTATCTTTATAAAAGACTCGTTTAAATTTATATTGCAGGTTATATACCAGCTGCTGTTAGGCTGGACACGTAACGCTGAAGATGGCGAGGCTACCTTGGGTGTCATAACACAGCTACTTTGGAAGTCTGGCCATCGGGAATGTGTTCAAAAAATGAAAGAAGCATGGAAACTTGATAATACTGCACGAACCGCCTGATCGCAAATACTACAACTATATACTTTAGTAAAAAGTAATATGTCTACAGTTCGGCGCTGTGATAAAGTTGCTGCGCAATAACCTCCAGCTCCAATAGAAAACAAACTTTCGTAATAAAAATAAAATGTCTGTGTAACTATAATTGTTAGTATATACATACTTATATCATTTTATATCAATAATAGAACTCGTTCTGAATTTTATTGATTGTTAAGTTTATAATAAATGCTATTTTTATTTTTTACTTGACGGAAGAGAAAAGTGTATTTAAAAAAAAAACGTTTAAAATTAAATAAAAGTGTATTTTATTATTTTGTATTTACTTAATATCTGTTTTTTGTTCGATGCTATCATATAAACGGTTAACATAACCAAATGTAACCCTTAACAAAACGTAGTCCTGCTTTCAACTCAAAACGAACGTTCCGAGGAACTTCACGAGAATATTCTATGAAATGGGACATGAGGACACAGAACAGACAACCAATGCACTCAATGTACACTTGACAACAGTTCTTTTTTAAAACTACTTTGTAGGACAAGCAAACTTCGTGGAGACATATTTAAAGAGGACAACCATTGCAACGATTTAAATGCAGAAGAAGCACTTACCTGCAAGCATTTCTTGTGCCGCTGAAGTTGTTGCTGTCTGCATCCCGATCTTAACCTTCATAGCGCATGTGTGGGTGCTGTGGATCAGCTTTGAGACTAACTCAAATTCTACAAAAACTACAATTTAAAGTCTTTTTCCTCTTAATTCAGCCGCCCCTATGGCCCTTCCTTTCATTCATCTAAAACCCAAATTTCACGTAGGCTACAGATAAACAAACCTTTTCCAAATAAAACATTCCTTAGTTTTTTATTTAGTATTTATTTACATAGGTAAAAAATTATATGCGTACTTACATACCTACTCGAATAAGTTAATCCTATACTATTTTATATACACTTCTTCAGTTAAATAAAACTACAAATAAATAAGTATTATTTTCATTATGGATTCGATAAAGTTTTTAAATTCCAAGTTTTAGCTAAGACCGCAACCGTCCCTCCCAAAGAAATTGAGCACATTCATTAAAATATCAGTCAGTGCTTCCAATTTACTATTCACCTATGTCTATAGAATTTCCCAAAAGTTCTTAAATTATATCTATACGTTATGTCTTTCAACTTATTCAATTTACAGGTCAGTAACGGACTTTCTCCTTACATATTTGGCAAAGTAATCTGGTCGCCAGCATTTGCATGAACCGGGTATCAAGAACCAGTCGTAGTATAAGCGAACCTGGAAGCAACCGATTTCATCTTGACCATCACAATGCTGACTGGGATCATTTGCAGTAGTTGTACCGTCAGAAGCTGATGCAACGCCTGCTCTCTTTTGCAAATACTGTTGATAGGCCTGAAAATCTTGAACAGATGGAGCAGCAGTTGTTGTCGATGTAGTCGCCGAGTCGTCAGCGCTGGGATAGAAAATTTCAGCAACCAAAAGACTAACCCATCGCGGCGACGATAAACATCCACCGTCTAGGTAATGGCAGCGTGATTGTATACAACGTGTCACCTCGACAGTTTGGGTGAAGTAACCTTCATAGGGAATTTGTACAACATAACGCCATGAGCCTTGATAGTTCTTGGCAAACACAGGGGTAGCGTATTCAACCTTAGCTGGGCATGGTGTTGGTGGTCCTTCGTACCGGATCGGCCCAATTTCTTCACGGCGTTCGGCTACAGTTGGTTGGGTTGGTTGGGCTTCACCTTGAATCGCACGATAGAGCGTACAAAAGCTGCAAAAATTGGTATAATTACTAAGTTCGCGGTTAATTGTGTGTCAAACTTACACTCCACCGCCATCGCAGAATTTTCTCGATTGACGCTCTGCATTTGCAGAGTCGTCTTCAACTTGTTTCTCCTCTGGCATAACTCCATCGTCGTTTTCGTTTTCCACATTATAATAGCTAAAAGCTGGTCCCTGAGCGCTGCGTCGTGTTCTGACACTTGGATTGTACTGCCTGTCGATGTTATTCTCCACGGGTTCCACCGGATCGTCCCGAATGATTTGAGTTACCTTGGGTAGAGTGTCGTCTGCTTTAAGGACTGGCAAAGTCTTCGAAAGGAATCTCAGAGTTTGATTGCGGATAAGTTCACTGAAATGCATACAAATTAATTCTAAGAAGTCAGAACAAAATCCGAATTAAAGCAGATCATACAATGGATAAGGTTCACCGAGCACGTTTTGTTGCAACGGATTTTTTGGAATCTGCCCTTTATTTAGATCACCACAGATATTGTTGACGGAGACTGATGATTTCTTGCCAGGAGCATCGAGGCAGTCGATGTTAACATGTGTGTATGGCGGAGGACGAACTTTTGGTGGAACAGAGTTTGGTGATTCCACAAAGGCATAGTAGCTGAAACAGAGCTTATAAACAAGTAATCAAGCAAAGCATATCCTGTTCATACCCTTCTGGAGGTTCCTCGAGGTCGGGTTGCACTTGAGCCGTAGTACTCAAGAAAAGTAAACAAATTATTTTCTGTAAATGAAAGAGATGTTGAGTAGTTAACAGTTTTTTTTCGTATCTTCAATATAAAATGAATGATTGCTGAACATCCCTAAAAAGCACGAATACCTCTACTATACTGCTTGCTAGAAACCAAGGCCAAGCCGCCATTATGGGCAACCAAAGCCACCTGTGCCAGCTGAACTAGTGACAAGTTACCACAGAATCACCTTGACAGAGACGATCCTGTCTCCCGTGGTACCAGAATATACTAAGGTAACTATTAGATGCAGACGCCTTATAGCTCGAGGACTTGCCACCTCATGCATAAATGCCAACAAAAAACACATAACCATGAAAACCTATAATAAACAACTACTCTTGCCGCCAATCTTCGACTTTTAAAAACCCTTTCAGCAAACCTATCAAAGCTTTCAAATCACGAGTGTTAAGCCTAGTCAATGTCCATAGCAGGGTGGTCCCTTATATCGCCATAGAGCGAACAGCCACACAAAACGTGTTCCCAATCCTCATAGGCATCTTTTATGCAGAAATGTAATTAGAAAACCCTGATAAGTTAACCCATGTAGAGTGAAAACCCCTGTTCGTCTCTTTCCTGCAGCCAATGAGACATCCGGAAGAAACTCAAAAACTACACTTACTGGCGGTCCATATTCGCCACTATCGAACAGGGGGAGGCCCTTCCTAATCTTGTAGGCAATCCCTTGATGAATTACCTCAAGATGCAACCGCACCTGTAGGTCATCAGTGTGCAAATTTAGAGTCAACTCTTTGACTCTTTGTGTGTATGTCCCAGGTCACACTCGGATTAGGAGAAATGAGATATTCGATGATATTGCTAAGCAAGGCTCAGAGGATAATTTCTCGGGGCCAGAATCTGCGCTCGGTCCTCTTGCGTCCTCAGTCTGGGTTTCTAACGAACACAATTGTGTATGGCAAGGCTCTCCAGGATGTAGACATACTAAACTAGACTTAATCGATACGACTATCTGCGACGCTTTTGGAGAGGGCGACGATACTTTGGATAATTTCCTATTTTATTATTGTCCTGCCTTTGCTCGGATCAGGTGGTAGATGTTGTTTGGCGTGAGTGCTGTACTATAAGCTCCTCATCGCTGAAGTGCATTCTTGGCTTTCTCGGAAAGTCAAACAAATTCCAATAAAATGGGGAATATTGGATTTGCTTCCTGGTAGTAGGTACAATGGATCAGTTGCGCTTGAGTGCTCCAGTGGAGTGTTTCCTAACCCTAACTATAACAAACATTGGACTATGAATGGTATATAACTATCACTTGACAAACAGTGCTAAATCGATCTAAGTAGATCTGTAGTATTAATCATCTTTATCTTTAACTTTCGAATAGAGCTCATACGTAGATCTTCCGACGGTGTAGGTGTTTTTAACTCAGTATTCAACTAAGTCAAGCATTTTATTTACACCTACCGCTACTATCAATCAATGCTGTGCTACAAACAAAATATACAAATTCATTAAAGGAGTCACATATACATAAACATATTTTTCGAGTTCACGGATAAACAAATTAAAAACAAATACATACTTATAGCTACAGTACATACCTAAGATTGGTTCGTTCGTATACCTTATAGTGTACAAAAATTAAAAATGCAACATTTGGTGTCAGAGAAATTTACCTAAACGAAAGTCTATTGTTTACCTCAATGGGGTCATCGTCATAAAAGAATACAAACTCATTGACTCATCAATTGAATGGAAAGTATTATATCAAGAATGGTAGGTAAACAAATCTCTTGAAAGAGAATACAAATTGAAAAGACAGTCACAACAACAATATATTCTTTCATATTACATTTGCACGCGCGCTAACAGCTTATACCTACATATCTACATTAAGAATTTTGGTAATAAATAAATTCGATATTTCTAAAAAGAAGCGAAAGCTAATCTTTTGAACAGTTTTTAAAATGAGAATTGAACAAACGATTTGCATTTATTTTTCGAATGGACCCAACTGCCTTAGGTATACGTTCTTAACTTTGTTGATTTTTTGTGACGCACAGGTTGTGTTTTAGTGACTCTGATCTGCACAAGAAAGAGAATACAAAAGTATAAGTTTCTTCTTGTCAGGGTCGTAGCGAGGGTTCGAGCCGTGGGGGGGTGACTTTCATTGAAATGCCGACTTATTTTAGGAACTTGCCGACTGTATCGGGCCAGCGGTTATCGAGTTATAACGTCATCGAGTTCCACCCCATAGAAGATGTTTTTTGTATGGGAGGCGCCACGCCCCTTTGTCCAATTTTGATCAATCTTAACACGAATACTCTTGGGCCAATACCTAATACTATCTTTAAATTGGAGCTCAATCGATTTGGTGGTCTTCGAGATATCTAAATGTGGGGCTACAGCGCCACCTGTTGAGAATTTTCCGACTTTTTTTTCCTAAACCTTCGCGTAGCAATTACGAACAAACCCGCAGAAGGAAGTACCTATCCAATTTGGTCAAGTCGTTTTCAAGTTTTACGCATCCGAACACAAACCACGATCCATTTTCAGTCGACAAGTTCAGCGATGCCGACAATCTTTTTTTAAATCGAATCGGAACTCGCTAAATTTTAATGTTTTCAGTCGGCAAATTCAGCGATGCCGACATTCTTGTTTTAAATCGAATAGAAACTAGCTAAATTTTAATATGTACAGTCGGCAAATTCACCGATGCTGACCGTCATTTTTAAAATCGAAACTCGGAAAAGGTACATACAGTCAAAAAAATATAAATTCGCATTTCAATGAAAATCCAAACTCACTTCTTATTTTTTAACATTTTGTTCCGAGTCAAATTTTAAAATTTTTTTTAATTTTTTTTTGAAATTTTTTAATTTTTTTTTTTTTGAAATTTTTAGAATTTTTTTTTTAAGCTGCTCAAGTTAAAATGTTACTCCTTGATTTGCCGACTCTTAAAACACCCCCCCCTCGCTACGCCCCTGCTTCTTGTAAAGAAAGGTTTGCAGTGACGTCAAAATACATATAAACAATAGGAAGGTAGGTCATAGGTCACAGAAGTGAAACTTCATGAAGCTCGATAAATAGTTAAAATAAGGATGATTTCCTACTTTATTAAGTGCATTTTTAGCACGCAGTTGATCTAGGCATGATTTCGGCATGATTTACAGGGATTGAGAGATTAGCACGCTATTTAAGAGTATTTTATACTTCCTTATAACCTCAATAACTTCGACACACTATATAAACTCGATAAATAAGAAACGCTGCACGATGATCTGGGGTAGAGACATTCGACGACCTAGCTAATTCCTATGTAAATCCTCATGAGAACTCGCCACACTCATACGAAGCCAGTCATGAAACGATGTGCTATGCCCACACTCGGGTCTATTTGGATACTCACCCACGGCGACGCTCCTTTTATCGCTTATGTTTCATTCCGTGGAAACTTAGTATTAGTACACATTCAAAAATAAGAAGAGGGAACTAACTTCCAACAATTAGAATTGGACAAATCGATTTGGAAATAACGACAAAAAATGAACAACAAGATGGAAATTAAGCCCAAAAATAATTTGCAGTTGTATGCATGCCGCCCCCCCTGCAACCCCCTGCTTGGGTTTACTGTCAGATTTGCAGTACATGTGCCAAATTGGATATATTGAAGTGCCTAACGTCATTCCAAAGTATATAGGTACCTACTTGACTCTTTAATTTTACTTTGTTTTTAATCGACAGTGATAACTTACTTCACATTAAGGCGGCTTTCAAGTTGAGGCAACAAGCACTAAGCAACTGAAAATAGCAACTGTCAAGTCAATAAGCAATACCTACGCAATTTTATTTTAACCTATTCTCACATCGAAGCAACAGATTGCCTGGAATTTCTAGCTATCAGGGATATTTTTCCACAACTTTAAGTAACTTTCTGTTGAAAACAGGATCGTCCGACATATTTTCCAAAACTTTATAGAACGTAGCATGCGCAAATGTGTCAATAATCACAAATGTTGGTACAAGGAAGCAATATTTGTTGCTTTTCAATGCGCTGTGTATCGCCAGCGATAATTATTGCCACAAGGCTCCGTCAAACAGAGCGCGTTTCACCGTCGCGTTCCACCGCTGCGTTGTAATATACAATATACTGCAACTCATATACCCTGACACACAGATCGCGTTTTCAACGCGGCGTTGAACTCCCAGTAGCGTTTAAACGCGGCCGTGAAACGTGCTCTTGTGAAAAATTACAGATTTCTCTGACGCGGAGCGGTGTGAGTCATTTTTGTAGTTTCAAATGGAAAAATTAATCGAATTTATAAGAAATTACTCATGTCTTTATGATGTGGGCAATGAAATGTATAAAAACATTGTTTTAAAGGGTGAAAGGAATTAAATGACAACTGTATACTCCGACATATTCTCTCTTTTTATGTATGTATGTCGTGCACCCAAATTGTTTTTCATTTTCGAAAGTTTCGTAGCACGGCAAATAGAAGCAATAATTCGTCATCATAGCTGCTTGACATGTTGAGAGAATTTGATGATAGCTATCTGTTTGACGTCGTCTAACGCGGCGTTGAGACCGTCGTGTCAAAAGAATCTCAACATTTTTCGTCCGAGCGATATTGAGTTGCTTTGACGTGAGACCTCTAATTCCAAAGTAAAATAACTGAGCGATAATATTACTGGTTTTCTATTTTGATTGTTGCCTCAATGTGAGAGCCGACTAAAAGGGAAATGAAACCACTAAGAGTTTTCGAAATTTATTTGCCACCTTATATGGGAACTAAGTCCACTTCACGAAAGTGGTTTTATTTCCCACTAGGTGGGGAATTATTTGACTGTACCATCAATCTTATCCCAAGTTATTTATTATGCGATAAGAAGGATGTAATAAGGGAAAATAAAGTCAAATATGAAAAGGTAAACCAATAAAAAAGCTTTTATAGGTCAGTGGTTAATCACTTACCTACTTCATTGCATGATGCAACCACTTTTCATTTCTGAAAAATACTACATAGGTAATTGACAGTCGCTTCCGTTCACATACTTACGTCAATTATGTGTACTGGATTTCAATTGACAGCCTGCTAAATAAAACTAAACGTAGAATTAATATGACACTATACCCCGCTTAAGCTAACCAAAGTTTAAGGCTCGCTCGCCGCCAAGTTCATCTGGCAGTCCTAGACGATAGAAGTATCGTGCGATACAAATATTGTTGTTGTCGCGGTGACAATCGATGTAAGAATCTCCAAAACCCACGCGAAAGGACAAAATCTAAGGATAGGAAATGGGATGTTTTCGATCTGATTAATACTCCTGACCGCTAGATGACTAGCGGCATGTCAAATTAATACCATTTACGCTAAATGTCTTACCATTTGTGGTATATACATTTTTTTATATAGAGTTTATAATAATATTAAATTGACATGCCGCTGGTCCTCTAGCAAAAGATGGAAAGTGGCAATGGTGTTATTGATTTGTTGTGCTGGGGCTTGCGGCAATATTCAACGCCCATAGCTTAGTAACTCCAGTGATACTACATTCACAAAAGGCAGTGATTATAGATAGGTACTGTGTTTTTTAATGATATGGTAAAGTCAGTTCAGCAGCTTTTCGAAATATTCAGAACCTCAACTTTAATACCTACCGTTGATAGCGTACAGATAGAATTCGTACAGAAAGAAAGAGGAAGATCCTAGGAAGAGGGGGGCATATACTGGCAATGGCTTTTGTTGGCGGATTTGTATTTTTGAAAATGTGTTATTTCGGTCTTACGTACAAACTCCCATGCATAACATTTTACATGACTTGTATGCTTGTATGCAGCACAGGGTACCAAAGCATCGCCAAGGCAGATGATAACACTTTTACTTGTTTCAATTAAAAACAATTTCCACAAGGATTAATTAACCTACTCTATCGTCTTTTAAGGAGTACACTATACTATACATACACTCATACCAAAATACAACTCTATTACTAATCGCTTTCCCATACTACTATCTAATTTCTTATTACACGAAAAATTGCTATATCATGGTAATTCTCCTCAACTCAATATGCATTTTGTAAGTGAAAGTTCGATAAGTATTATTCTCTCAAAGGCTGAACTATGAACTATGCACGTTCACAGTAGGTATGTACATAATTATGTATTAATTTGCTACACCAAGGTTCTTCTCCCCCTAGACAATTCACCTTTTACTATACGATGTACAATGACAAAAAAAATGTTTTAGGTGAAAACACTAACATTGCGGCTCCAATCCAAAGAAGATAAAAAGAGAAGTGAGATGAAGTGTATCAAATCATAAGTATTTTTTCTTTAATTTTACTTTCTACATTTGCACTCAACAAAGTGAAATTATGAAGAGTAGAAATAATTGTAATTCGTACAACACTCGATGATGCTATCCCCCTTGGCAATGAATCTATACTGTGACCCTGACCGTTAAGAACATTTTTCTCTCGATCAATCGATAACGGTGATCGTGACAGGAAGTAAAGAACGAGATGGTAATTTAAAAGAGGAAGTCATCTTTTTAAAGAATGAATTATGGAAAAACTGGATGCAAAATGAAATTAATGTGGCAAAATGTGCTCAGAGTCAGAGTATTTAAAATAGTAGAGACCATCATCCTTCTTTGTAAACGCCAAAAGTAGACTGTTTATAAATTATATCCGCAAATAAATGTGTTTTTGAAATGATCTCAAGAAGGCGAAATATTTGATATGTAGTTTCTTAAAGCGGTTCAACCCCTGGAAAGCACAAATTTATTACTCAAGGTTTTATTCCACTGCGCGACTTCTCGCGTTCGTCTGCCAAATATTCGAGGGTAAAACTGAAAAAACTTCTCAATAATTCGTTCATTATTCACGCAAACTATATGTACCTACAAGCTGTGTTGGACTAAACATTTTCGAAAGTGCGTTAAACGCCCTTTAAATGCGCTCTGCATTTTATTTTGCCCAAGCGAGGTATCCGTCGGAACTGAAAATTCTCCGATTTCATACGAATCGGAAATTTTTTGCTTCGAGTTCGAGGTATTCTTCCGAACCGCTTTTTGGATCAAGTCCGTGTTTTGACAGCTTCACGAATTTTATTCCGATATGTTTCGACAGGAATTGATTGCGGAATTTATTTACGATTTCAAGTACAGAGCCTTGCCATAAGTGCAGATTTGTCTGCATTTTGCAGATTTTCACCACAGCCGCAGACTTTTAAAATCTCAAAATATGGGTGGCAGATTTTGTCTGCATTTGGTTTGTTTAGTGATTCTGAACTCCATACAAAGAGAACAGAAAAGTATTAAAAGTAAAATGATGTATATTTAACTTATCCACTTCCGGTTTTATGAGGTTGTACTAAATGCATCTAGTACTAAACTTTCAAAATTAGATTTTTTGATATCGCAATATTAAGAATCCATATTTTTTTTAAAATAGAAATCTGCATTGCAGCACTCACTGTATTGATAAATGAAAGGCATAACAGTATCATGTCATCATGTCATATCAATGAATCGTCCCATTTTAATTATTCCTTTTCTTTCATAAGTCTCATTAACCTCGCATGCATAACCTTGGAAGTCCACCATCGATTATTAAATATATTTACTCTACGGCCGGCAGATCCCAGTTGGTAGGGGGCCTCAACCAACATGGCGTGCGCAGCTGGAGGGAGTTAGCGATGGATCGATCTGGCCGAAGAGCCATGCTTATTGAGGGCCAGGTTTGCGTCCGACTAAAACGCCGTCAAAAGTAAAAGTTAGTTTATGAGTGAAATGCTAAATTATATAGGTTTCCACACAAGAATCGAGAGCGATCCATTTACCTAATTTTTAAAATTGCTCATATGATTTGAAAAACGAGTTGTTATTTGTTTTGTGAACGTGATGCCACAATTCACAATTACAATAAGATGACAATTCCAAACTGGCAGCGCGATTGTCAATTAACTCACAAACGATTTTTTGCCAATAAATGGCATAAGCATAAGTAGATGTGAACTGCCATCAGTGGTGTTCAATGTTCAATGTTCAATGACATAAACGATAATCTACCTGTCAAACTTTGTAAATGACAACATGTGGAAACACACCTTAATAAACAACTGGATCCCAAATCACTCAGAAAAAAACGAGCTAAAATCAAGAATATCAGTGCTTCGTTGACGAAAGTATGGTAAACTCGGAAAATCTTATTCCAATCGAAGTACAAAAATAATATTTTGAACTCATTTTTATTTAGCTTAAAAATCTTACTTCAACATGGTTTCGTGATGCTTTTAAGAACGTTCGTTCTAATTTTAAAAATACAAAGGCTACGTTTTGGACCATTGTCAACTTAAATTAAGCTCGAAAACGCCTTCAATAAGAATGAAGCCGACTTAAAATGAAAATGAGAAGGAAGGAAATTCCTTAAACAACAAACAAGACCAAAAACTCTGTTTAAAAATCTAATTACTTGCCGGGCGGGACGCCTAGCGCAGTAATTTCATATAGGTGTCGTTAGCTGGAATTTCACATCAGTAGATCAGTATTCAGTAGATAGGTAATAAAATAATATTAAATTTTTAATTTTGCCTTATAAGAATTCACTCAGTAAGTGAGTGTGAATTTTAGGAACGCGAATAGAAACCAAAATGCATGCATGCACTTTAAGTATTGTTGCGCTTGTTCCAATTATGAATGAGCTTGAAAAAAGATTGTTTTGCCCTTTATTTGTGTTTCAATGTAATTTGTTTAAGATTGCTTCGGCTTATTTCAAGAACAAGAAACTAACTCAAGATTTTGGCGAGCTTAATTTAGGAACATAATATTTCACTAATATGCAGAATATGCAATCTCAAATCAAGTTTTTTTGTTCCTAAATGAAGAATTAAAATTTGTTTTTATAATTATGTTGTTATGTATGTACGTACATCAATGGGTGTCATATTAAGATTTAGCAAGTAAGAATAAAAAAAATCAAACAACAAGCCTGACCATACTACATTTTTCTCTAAGTGCATATTTGTCGAATTTAAAAGGCAACTTTCTTTGGGGGTATTTTAAGCAAATATTCTTTGTAAACAAACTAGCAACAATCTAAAGACCAATATTCGAACTGAAATTCGAGCTACAATCAAAAAAATTACTATATGAATTTAATTAACGCTTAGCCAAACTTCCAGATATAGTGAAAGATGCAATTATCAAAATGAAGATAGAAAACGATACGCCAACAAGATAAACTTGATTTATACTTTGTAGTAAATTGTTGCAAACGTTAAGGAATCATACAAATTTTTGTCGCTCAACTAATTAAAATTTCTATGTATATAAAATGGGAAATTGTCTTCACAATACCACCACGCAATATTGATAACAGGTGGCTATCAAATGCACTGTCCCAGTTTTTTTTTTAAATTGTTTTACGATGTTAATTAACATAATTAGTTTGCAAATTATAGCCATGCTGATCCAATCGAAATAATTATATTTTCTCTTTCAATGCGATGCACAACACGAGAATGTATAAACCCAATAAAAGTTCTACAACACAATCCGCACCACGTATAATTGACCTGATTTCAAAGGTAAAAAATTTCAACTGTCCCCAAAAATGGGTATTTAAACACCTCAATGCATATTGATTTTACCATATAGATACATTTTGCCACCAACACAAAATTTGCATTTCATTTATATTCTATGTTGCAAAGAATTGACCACAAAAATAAAAACCCTCTCATCTAATCAGTGCGGGTACAAATAAATCCATTATCTACGGTGGAATTTAAATAAAAACCGACCACAATATGGGTCAACACTTTTGAGGTCAGATTTAATGAGCTTCATTTGTTTATTCTTCTCAACGAATTCCCGTGGATGCTTATTTTAATTTATTTTCATTCGAGCGCGCAAACGCGCCCATATTTGTTCGCGTAAGAATATGGGAGTTCCAGAAATTTATCTAGACCCAGTTAATACTCATAACTGTGCTAAGCTGAAAAACAGGTAAGCAAAATACACAGATTCTAACGGACGTGCTTATTTAGAAATTTAATTAACATCAAATTTTCCTCTTTGATTGGCGAGAGATGTTTTTTTTTTTAGTATGCTTTTGCCGAAATACGAAAGAGTTGACGCACGAACTGGATTCAAAAACTTACCACAATTACTTGATAATCCATCTCTGCAATAAGACAGACCGTTTTTTTTTTGTTGTTAGTTTTGAAATTCCAAGTTGCAATATTTTAATCACTTTAAACGCACTTTCGGAGGAAAAAACTCTGTTTCCTAGATAATAACAACAACAGCAAAAAGAAACGACTTTAAAATGTCTCCATTCAACTCGGTTACCACCACGCACCGCAACAAGAACGCTTCTGCGCAACACTTTGAAATGAACTGAAAACCAAAAGCCAATGATCCCAACAGTGGAGCTTCGTCGTGGCTAGTGCTAGTGGCTCCGTTGAGCTGCTTCAGTGCTTCTTATTGGCAAAAGACAACTTTATCCATCACCTTTATGATCATAATGATGATGATCATCGTCATCACTGCCACCGTGGTTTCACAAGAGCACTCGACTCTTTACAAGCATTCGCTTTGATATTCCTTCCTCTGGCATGGCATGTTGTGTGTGTCGGCTGTGGTCGGTGAGGTTCGTCTCCAGCGCACCTCTTCTGCAGATACCATCGCTGAAAAGAAAGAGTTCAAGAATGTTCTTCATTTTCATCGTCTTGGTCTTGGTCTTGTGCTTGCTTTGGTTTCTTTTCTTTTCTTCATCTTCCTTTCTTTTCGTTTTCTTTGAAAGAGTTAGCTAAGCTACCTCGAGATGTTAAAATAGCAATAAACGTCATGATGGTTTGGTTATGTGCTATTATATAGTCAAGGTAAGGGGGATACCACGGGCAAAGAAATAAAAAATAGATCGCTTCAGTCACGAAAAGTATATGTACACTTCCTGGGGTGAACTGTGAACATATGTTTTTTGACGCCTCTTAATTTGTTTTATTTTTTTTCTTCCTCTCCAATTATATTAGTGATTCCTTTCTGCGCTCGCGGAATAATCCATACGCAGGTGAACAACACAACACAAGCCGTTCCGTTCGAGATACTTACACAGTTGCATGTACATATTAATTTTAGAAAATGAGATCAAAGTCAATGTCTATAGTTGGCGGACATGTTGCTTTTATAGGATTATGTAACGGTTTTGGCTTATTAACAACATGTTTCTAATAAAGTGTACCATAGATGGAAGCGACTGGGTAACCCAAAGTGTGGTAACACATTCATTGCTGATTCTCTACGCATAAAAGAAAGTTTTCCCGCATCAGAACATGGTATGACTTCTGTGGTCGAGGTGACTTAACACTTGTGGTAAAGTCTTTTATTTGTTTTTATGGTATACGACGACCGACTTTATGTAAAACTGATCACAGAATTATGTGACAGAAGAAAATTTAATATTTCTTGATTTACCAGTCGGTAGGTGGCTTGCGATGTGACGTTTTGCATTCATAAATATAATTTGTCTTTAATGGATGGTAGTGGAGTGCGGAATAGAAATAGAACACCGCTAGGTTTGGAAATTAATGCTATATACGGTCTCGGAGAGCGGAATGCAAAAGAGATTTCGTACGCTGAGGTTGTCACTTGTCAGTTCTAAAAGCGATATTATAGATTAAATGGAAATACCGTTTGGAGTTGTTAATGGCATATAGATGTGATGCTAGGTCATGGGGCAATGACAATGGGATACACAAATGAAGTAGAATTTAACTCATTTGGCTTGGCTTTGGCCGAAACGAATTAATTTATGCATTTTCTGGCCTCGTTTAATAGACACCAACATAGCCATGTCTGACCTCTTGCATAATTATCACAATTATAGGGAAAGCTAAGAATACGCTTCGGTTGTTCCTAGGGTTTTTTGAAGCAATAGAAGAGATTTTGAAGTCAGCCATCCTTATTATCTCAACTGATGTAAAAGATGTGAACAACGATCAGTGAACCTTAGCAGGGGAGGGGGTCTACTCCAGTGTTTTGGAACCGTCTGTGAATGTTGACAGAGATCTGTCGTGTAGGACACTTCGTAAATCCAATTGGTTAATGTCTGGTATTTCACGTGTGAAGCCTTTTTCGAAGTTGATTTTCGTAGGCAGGTAATCGATTATAATGGGCAAGGCGATAGTCTGTAGAAGGATGCTGGCATGTGTATGTCTAGTCAATTGTTTCCTCCAGTGCTTCCCTTCCCTTAGTCGATTCGGATTCCATTAAGCTTTTAGGGAGTATCGAAATAGAGCTTAACCTTCCTAAGAAAGACCAAAGCTATTGGTTCAGGAGACTAGTTTACGTAGAGCGAGTTGCAAGATGTTAGAAAGTGTTTGAGGATATTTACCCGAATTGAGTATAGGGCGACGTGTCGCCCGCGTAGGCTACAACTTTGAACCCCGAGTTCTCAATCGAGGTTATAATTACGTTTTTTCCTCGGCGGTGGACAAATGTTTGTTCGTTTGTTGATAGCATATATTTAGTCTTATCTTCATTTGTTTCAAGATTAAACAATTTCGATTGTTTTTGAATCGCATTCGAATTAAATAAAAATAAAAAATAGGTGGCGCAACAGCCGGGTAGACCTAGACACCCTAGGCGCATAGCTTCTCGCAACCATTCGTCTGTGTGAGTTTCTATTTTTGGGACGAATGGAAGGGCCGAGTCCGAACGGCTGAATTGAGAAGCTTTTTCAGGACAGTCATACTCTCGGATGTTTGTTAAACGTTCGCGACTTTGTTTCGTATGTGGCAGAGCGCAGGGCAGTGACAAAGGAAGTGTGGGGTATCCTCATGCACCTCCTCGTCTCCGCATCCTCTGCACAGGTCGTCTGTACTAATTCCCATTTTCTTGGTATGGTATTTTAGCATGTTGTGTCCGGTGATAATACCTACAATCGAGGACAATGATTACTTGTTCAGTTGTAAGATATTTTCAGTTTTCTGTTTGTTGTAGGTTGGCCACATTTTCCTGGTTATGCCGCAGGAGTCGAGCCTGTTCCATCTATCGTTTGCTTCTATTAGTATTTTGTTCCCAATCTTCTGTCTGAGATTACAGGGGGGAATCATTACTGTGGTGTCAGCCTGGTTTAGTTCAAGGGAGGACCCTTTTCTTGCCAGCTCATCTGCCTTTTCATTTCCAGGTACACCTCTGTGTCCGGGAACCCAGCATAGTCTTACTTTGTGCTGCGCGCCAAGAACCCGTAGCTCTTCGCGACAGCGACTTACAAGCTTTGATTTTAACTCCAGCACACTAACCACTGCGCTACTGCGCCCACATTCGCATTAAAAGCCTTTATTAATTCCCGATTGGACCGGCCATGATGTCGATATCCAAGTCCAGATCGACACCCACTATCTGTTATATTTCAAATGGCCCTATTTCATGGCAATGGCACCGTTTATAGACTTTAAACCGCATACGTCAGAATCGTCAGAATGACGATAGAGAAAGATCGCTGCTCCATTAAGTTCGGAAATAATCTCACCATAACTTGTCCAACATCATGTACTTGAAAAAATTGTGGGAAAGCTCAAGTGCCCTTGTTCTTTTACTTTTTCAAGAAACTTAAATCTAATAAGATTTCCAAAAAACTGCTCAGTCTTCCCTAAGAGAAAGCAATATCAGATCTAATCACTTCCCCTCAGCTTATGGAATTAGAAACTGTCCCAAAAATTACTTTGGGCTTTTTGTTATACTGGGGCGAATTACTGAATCTGTTTTAGCGTAATGCCTATATTAAACCCGCATTCAAATTGTGCCTCGCTTTTAAACGTATAATTTGGTAGACGTCAACTTCACTTGGGCTGTAACGCAATTGTTAGCACAAAACGATGCTATGCATTTACCTATATTGCTTTTTGTCTTGGCTACGTCGCCTGTTATGCACGTACGTGGACAGAAATTGTGTATACTCCATTCTACTTACATGACTCCACGGTCTGAATAGAACCAATTCTTGCCTAAGCTCCGATTCAGCTGTAATATACGGCCGTTTTCCATATTTACTAAGAGGAGAAATCGAGCCAATGAACTCGTTTAAATTGTTAAAGCAAAATTAGAGAATACAATAGCATATAGATCGGAAATATGTTTGTATTGTTCAGGAAGAGTGCAAATATCACAAATATGCATATCTATACAAATATCTAATTACGGTTTTAATGTGAATACATAAAGCTTCAATAAAAAATGTCATGTTATCAAATTTGCACATTACACAAAGAGAGAAAGTTTAATTGTTTATAATGATTTACTTTTGCACAGAACTTTCAAATAAACAAGTAAAGAATGTTTGTGGTATTATTTAAGAAAATATCTGTAGTAGCTATATATAAATTGAACCCTAAAATGTTTGTCGCCGATTCACGCCTTAACGCACAAACCAATTTTAACCAAACTTTGGTATCGTTCTATGTATGGTTTTTGCGAAGTTTGGTCAAAATTGGACAAAAGGGCGTGGCACCGCCCATACAAATAAAACATACAAAATCGTATATCTCGAATACCACCGAATGGATCGAGCTCAAACTTACAGATAATCTCAGGTATTGGCCCCAGAGTGAACCTGTAAAGATTGGTCAAAATTGGACAAAGGGGGGCGCGGTACTTCTCATACAAAAAAAAGCATTCAAAATCTTATACCTCCTAGCTATACAAAAAACATCTTCTATGCGGTGAAACTCGATGACGTTATACCTCGATAACCGCTGGACCGATTTTCAAGATTTTTTTTTTCCGTTTTGTTCGTATTACGTATTGCTGTGTGTGAAAGAAAATTCCAGTCAATCGATTTATTCTCATTTCCCGCATTTGACGAGAGAACATTAGTAACTAAGACCTAAGCAATACAATTCCTGGACACGGGCAAAGCCGGACAGGTACAGCTAGTTCTGTTATAAATTGCCATACAAAAGTCCCAAAACTGTCAAAAAATCTTTAACGATATCTAGAATTGGTATTTTGCGTGCAAAAATATTTTATGAATTATGTTATAAATCGTAACAGAATAAAACAGAATTTTGTGAATTTTATCATAAAAGATTTTTATTAATTAGAAAGTTTTAGATTGAAATGGATATTTATATAAATTTTCGTCAACGGATTGTTTACAAAAGAAGACAAAAATGTAATCATCCTTAGTTATTCTACGTGGCGTTTATATTAAACGACAAATGGCGTTTTTTGAAATCGGTATTACATGTGGCGTGTTTCTAGGCGTTTTGTGTCGTTTAACGACATGTGGCGTTTAAGTAGTGTGGAACACAAGTTCTACGCAGTTTTTCGCATTCTGACTGTCGTTTTAGTTGCACAAAACGCCTCATAAAACGCCGATTATTGTCGATTACAAATTCTTAAACGACTTGGATGCAAATTTAAGAAAAAACATGTGAGTTTTGGTAATTGTTTATATTTATGCAGTGATTTCATTATTCTCATTATTAAGGGTGAAAATAACAAACCCCGATCAAATGAAATTCCAGCCTTTTGGTATAAAACATCATTTTTGCACAATTACATTTTTCTGCCGTGTAATGCATGTTTATCCATTTTGGGCATATTCTTCGATAATGGTAGAAGATTTCTGTTAGGATTTTACTAAGGGTTGGTTGGGCAAAACCCAAATTAAAATCATTCCCCACACCGCAAGAAAGCCCAATATCGAAGCCAGTTTTAAAATGACTGGAACTTTAAAATACAAAACATAAATACCTACAACAGTTTAGAAGACGAACAGCTTATTAACCTCGTCTTCTTGATTTAAACTGTTTTAATATCGCGACCATTAGGACTGTTCAACAGTTTTTTCGTTTGGTTTTGTTTGGATTTTAAATTCCGTGTGTTAAACAATTTACCAAAAAAAATCCCTCTTTTTCTGCCATAGATACCTACTTGTCAACTATCAGTTGTTGGTGTGGAACTCATGTGGAATGTAAAAAAAATGAGAGAGGAGGCGTTCAAGGAATAGAATACCGATACTAAAACGACACTAAAGCGACTCGACTCGAAAAACGCCAGCTGTCGTTTAATATAAACGCCACGTAGAATAAAGGTGAATATGTAAATGTGTACGTAACTGAAGTGGGTAGGTATGTAGTTGAAAATAATTTAGAAATATTTTTGGTTTAGACGAAGACACCGGTAACTGGAACTAAAATTAAATAATAATCTATTTGATCTTCCTGATGTGGGTTTTATTCAGCTCTTTCGATTGCATCTTATACTTGCAGAAAATAGATCTGAGGATATTAACATCTATTTAGAAGGTATGTGTTCGTGTCGACTCACGAAGTTTTTCTGGTAAAAATTTCCCTAAATTGTCTATTTTCCCCATTCTTGGCTTCTTGAGCTTCCCCCGAAAAATTGCCGATTGGAAGAATACAAGTGGATTTTTTTTTTGTTTTCCATGAAATGAGGCATTGTGTACGCTAACTCGCATAATAATACATACCAGCCAACATTTTTTTTTGATACAGTTCCCTTGTTTCTGTTGCAAGATTTTCGAAGACATATAAGTCAATTGGCAACTCCGACCCAAGAGTTTCAAGCATTGCCATACTATACATGGACTGCTAACAGCCAATTTTTTGTTGAAGCAAACATAATCACTCTTTTGGTTCACGGCGGAGAGAAACGAAAACACTCAAATGTCTTCGAGCAATTAGTGTGATTTTGTTTGAGTGTTGAGTATGCCATCTGTTATAGAACGTTTGAAATAATTTGAATAAGTCGTTATTTTTGCTCAGTTGCAAAATTTCTACAATGGATGGCACTGTGTTCAATGTAAAAAATAGCAATTTCGAGCAGGGGTTCAAACCTCTTTCCTACTTTCGCCGCACTGAACCAAAAGAGCTAGTGCTTACGTTTGCTTCATTTTTCCTCGCAGGTTTGCATGAAACTGACATTTCACTAGCAGTCCATGTATAGTATGTCATTTATGTCAATGGTTTCTAGGATGATATGCAACTTTTTGATCATTTCTTCGCCGATTACTGTAATCTCGACAATCTTGCTTCATTTCTGGAGAATCGTCTAGCCGTGTTCCCATCATTAGTATTACCTGACTGTTGTGTTGGCATATCAACCAATAAAGTTAATCTTATTAACGTTAAAAAAAATTACAAAAAAATATATGTACATAATTCGAAAATAAAAAAAAAACACACCTCTTTTGGAAGTACTTATTGAGAACTGGTTCGCAATTGCAATTTCTTTAGCGCTAAGCGCATCTAAAAGGGTTAGTGCTTTTCTCTCCTTGCTTTTTTTACAGCATTTACCAAAGCCTTTTCTTGGTCTTCCTACCTTGTTTACACGAGATGAAGGAGGAATTTAATCTAAAACTGTTTGTAGTAGAGTTAGGGTTTCATTCGAAGCGATTCGATGGCGACCACTCTCGATCATATTTTCGTTAAACCTCAAGCATAGGTTTCTTAAGGTTGGCTGAATTCCAAAACGCAGTACTTCTGCATTACTGCTTAATCAAGCGTTCCAAAACGGAAACAGGTTACTATGATGCAATGCATACTTTTCTAAAACGCATTGTGAACGTATCAACTGCGCAAATAAAAGCAAACAGCTCATTATAAATTATTATGATGCAAATGACATTTAATTTTAAACAGTCGTATAAAATAATATATTTTGTAATAATTTGCCAACTTTACTTTGAGTTGTAGTAAAAGTGGACGAATGAGTACATTAAATTATTATTGGCGAGTACCCGAATTCAATTTGAGTCCGATTTTCGAAACAAAAGAAGGAAGAAAAAGGTGCTGTGGAGATTAGTTTTGGAGGAGGTCAAAAAAATTTATTAATTGGTGTTTGAGACATTGGCCGCGTTCCTTTGACCGCTAGTCATCTAGCACATAATATCCCTGATGGAGGAACGCTGGCGCTAGAGATCTAGCGGTAGCGGCAGTGACATTATAACCAATTTGAATTCGTATTATTTCATCTTCATGAGAGTCCAAAAATGTATTTTGGGCCATATTTACTAATACACTATAATTTAAATAAACAAATACAATGTATATTAATTACATAGAAGCTTGAATTCCCCTTTTACACCAAATTGGAAATATTTGACTTCTGCACTTTCACTTTCGTTTTGACAGTTCTTTATTTTTTTCAATCTAGCAGTTCATTTTGTGCTAGATTGAAAAATTTCCCAGAAAAGGATATTTCACAAAATGTGCTAGATCTCTAGCGCAAATGCTGAAATGTCAGTTTTTTTTATATGGAGTTTGGCATGCCGCTAGTCATCTAGCGGTCAGTGGAACGCGGCCATTTTATGATAGTTCGCGTCAAAGTCGTTCCAAAACGTCAAAAATTGAAAAGCATAACAAATGCAAAGCAGCACAAAAGCATTCATAACCTTGCATCAGAAAAGCAGTGTGTATTCACAATGCGCATTTTTTTTGACGTTTTAGAATTGAGCCGTTGTCTTTATTGACTTATTGCGTCCTCAGAAAACGTAATTTTATTAAAGCAGGCCATAACAAAAGAACAAAAGGCATCAAAGCGATTAATTTTGATCTTAAAAATCCAAACATCAAAAATTTAATTTTCCGTAATTTGGGTAGCCATCCCAAAAAATGAAAGATTTGTACTTTTGCTCTAATGAATGCATATAACGCATAAATTTATCTTACATTTTTGTTTCCTCTCCTTTTTAATTTAATTAAAAGCACCCAAATCAACTTACCTTAATATTCATTAAGATTATATTTATTAAAATACATAAAATTGAAATTTTAATGAAAATCACGGGAACCACTCGAAAAAAAAAAACTTAGTCTTGCTCTTAAACCTGACCTTTTTATGAATTTGTACACAATTTGAACTTTGAGATCATTTTTTTTTGCACATGCTTCTAACATAAAAATTTGTTCAAAGCCACTTAGTGGAAGGTGTAAGCTGCAAGAAAACCCGGTTTTTGTTTAAATAAATTGGTGCAAGTCAATTTTTCAATTAAATCCCGCTAAATAGGCAAATTGTCACACTGTGCGTCGCTTTATGGGTTGGTGGAATAATTGGTCCGTACTTCTTTAAAAACGATGCTGGCCCGAACGTTACAGTCAATGGTGACCGCTGTAGAGCCATAATTACTGACTTTTTCGTTTATCAATTGAACAACCATTATGTGCAGGAGCTGTGGTTTCAACAAGACGGCGCAACATGTCACACAGCTCGCGCCACAATTGATTTATTGAAAGAAACGTCTGGTAACCGCATGTTTCACGTTGCGGACCCGTGAATTGGCCTCCAAGATCGTGCGATTTAACGCCGCTTGACTATTTTCTGTGGGAATATGTGAAGTCTCTAGTCTACGCCAATAAGCCTGAAACGATTGACCACTTGGAGGACAACATTCGACGCGTTAGTGCCGATAAATGACTACGTCCGAGCCAGCCGTGGCGGTCATATGCCAGAAATCATATTTAAATTATAATTCCAAAAGATTATCTTTCGAATAAAGTAAATTTCATGTCAATATAAAAAAAATTATCTTTTCTTATCCATTGCAAAGTTCTATACCTCTAAAAGAAACACCCTTTATTTATACAGGTTATCGAAAGTTACACTGCAATTTGTTAAATGTTAGCATTACTATATGTATTGAATTAGCATTTAAAAATGTAAATGTTTCACTTTAAATTTTACCAATTAAACCGAAACTACTCGACTATCCGTGACCATTCTATGTTGTTGTTTGCAGAAATCTTGCAATCTTGCATCTCAAGTATGTACATTTAGGTATCTCAGACAAGGATCAATAAAATTAGTAAATTTTTAAAATTATCTGAGAAATAAGTACACTAACAAGATGTTCATAAAATAATCATTAAGATATGGAATAACATTTATTAAATAAATATTTTTGTAGAACGATGTAGTGATTAAGCTAAAAATGAGCTCTAACAAATAATGAAAGCGGCTTTTTTTTTAAATGGGTAAAATGTTAATTCAAAACGCATCACAATGTTATAGTGCACACTCTCATTTAGACAATTATGTATGTTGTTTGTGTGGATATGTGTATCTCTAAAAAAGCAAGTATTTATACCTTTTGGATGCTGGGCCTTTTTGCAATCATCTCTATCTATGACTACTACAAACCTCCTCTATATAAGGTAGTCTCTTTTTTTATTTAACTTGTCGACACTTTCGAACCACAGCACAACCGCTGACATAATCAAATATTATTCAATTCAACGACGCAGATTGAAAAAAACGCACTTTCAACGCAGACAGCACCCACAAACACTTCCGCCGAAATTAACTACACTTTTGTTGCTGATACCTTTTCTCGTATATATGTCCACCAGACGTCTTGCCCACTGCACGCACGCACAAATCACCAAATTAAAAAAAAAAAATAAACACAAAAACTCTAGAGAGAATAACATGATCAAAAATAATAATAACAACTTTTTTGTTTAACTTTATTATGTATTTTATCCGGTATATTATTTTACCCTAAATTGAAGAAGCACAATATTTTCAAAAATTCTCTCTGGTTTTCTTTTTTGCACAATTAACTTACACATAAGTATAGTTTTTTTTGCATGATTAAGTTTAGATTAAAAAAACTACAACAAATTCAAAATATCAATTTGTTTACTTTTCTTTATAGAAAAAAATATGTTTGTGTTCTTGTTTCTTTCTTAATTAGTCTATAGATAGGTTCTGTATGAAAACTGTAACTCTGTCATGTGCTTGCTTGAAGGGGGTCGGCAACTATTAAGAAAACAATGTAACATTTGCAAAACCTTTTCAAAATAAAACAATTTTGTAACAAATGCTACATGGCGTTCTGATATTGCCATCTGATAGGAGCGGATTGTTCTTTCTTGACTTTGACACAAAGGATCAATATCCGCCTCACGTTCTGCACTCATTTTTGCACACCACTGTGAAAAAGAACTTTGACTTTGAATTTAGATTCAAATGGAACTAGCAAAAGAAACACAACGTTTCGGCATTTATTCACAACTTCTCACAATTGGATCTATAGTTGATTTTGATTGGATCGTATTAAAGAGCCAGAAAACTGCGACTCCAGATCCCACTTTTGAAACTTTCACATCTTAAACAAAAACTTTCGAATCATCTGCAAAAAATGCAATTATTTTCATTTCATCACTTACTTCTGATTGACATTGTGAGAGAATTAACATTGGGGTATCGTTTTGCAAAAAAATAATAAATCTGAACAGAAGCACATCACCTTTAAAACAATAAGTAAAACTTGTTGAATGAAAACTACTCGTATATCGGATGGATTCTATTTTTTTTTTTACCAAACCGTTGTCTGATTTTAAGCACAACATGAAACAAATCACAAAACATTTTCATTTCCATTTTTTTTCACCATCATCGAATCACCTAACGTGCAATGATTTAACACATCATTTAAGTACTTTCTTTTGTTTGAACTAATTTTTCTCAATTTTTCTGATCGACTTTTAAGATACAAACAAAAAAAAAGTTACACAACAGAAAAGAAAATAGTAGCAAATTTAATTTTACGATTTTAGGGAAACTACTTTAAGCATGATTCGCCGGTCAAATATTTGATGTTCAATCACTAAACTGCACTATAGTAATGATTTTGAATTAAGAACTTTTTAAACTCGTTGGTTTTTCTTCCTTTCTTTTTCACAAACATATTCACTTGTTAAGGTTATGTTATATAATAGTATATATATAATTTGTTCTATATAAATTTATAAAATAAATGAAAAAATACCGTCGAAGATGAACGTTACTCTACCACCTACTCTACTCTCATAATAAATTGAGAGATTTTCGTTTTATTAAATTTTTTTTCTTCCACAATTTCTCCCAAGAGCGCAATAAATCTGAAAATAAAAATTAAGAAATGTTTAGGTTACTAAATAAATTCATATAAAATGTAGGAAAAACAAATTTAGTATTGGATTAATGTGTTTTAATTAAATTTTGGTTAAACAAACGTTTAAATTAAGACTTAGGCCCCTATTGTCAGTGTCGATAGTTGATCGTTGATCGACACTTGTGATTGTCGATTGCGATTGATACTAATTTGTCAATTTGACAGTCGCTTGTAGTCGATTGCAAATGTCTGGTCGATGCTTTCTCTTGGAAGTGAAACATTTTTGTGCGTACGAATAGCTAGAGTCAATCGACAATTGTCGTGACGATCGCCGATCGATAATCATAATCACAATAATGGCCTTAACTTTAGGGTTTGAAATATAGGATGGTAGAGATCATCCCGTTTAAGGCAAGATGTTCTGCGATTGCAATCGAAAACGAAAAAGTTTGAGTTAAAGCCTGAAGTCACAAACCTTCTAACTACCCAGAAACCTACTTTAAGCGATCCATCCACCATATGCCTTGCTTATCTGTCACCTTGTGTCGCCGACGACGTATAGATCCATATATACTTCGAAAGGCATTTCCCCAGTCCACGAAATTTTATGGGTCACTGGCTTAAACTTTTCGAACATAGGTACCTATGTGAGATTGATACGTTAGAGACACAAGGACAATGTAGATCTATCAAAACCTTTTTCGTATTCCTTTGAAAAAATGGGTTTGAACAATTTTGTTAAGTCAGTGGAAAAAAGAGGCGAAACGGTAATTAAAATAGCCCTCTCAAGATCGGCTGTAACTGGAATTTATTAAGAGAAGAGGACCTAGATGATTACAGTGTGGAACCCCAGAGGTGGGAAAGAAAGGAAGCGATAAGCGAACACCAGAAAAACAGATGCGGTGAGAATTCTCCACAACGCATACTCCGTCGGAGACTCAAATTACGAGGTATTCGTCTTCGGAAAGAATAATTAAAATGCGACGACGCATTGATTTGACATGATGTCGTTTGGTGGTACATCGGGGTTTTCCTATTTAGTGCTTGTTTTTTCGTTTGTTTTTGCCCTGAAAACACACACAAATACGACCAATAATTACTTTGCTAAAATGTTCAGTGTGCGTTACATATTTGTCGGAACGAAGTACCGAAGTATACCTCCAAGCAAAAATCCTCCCATTCGTATGAAATCGGAGAATTTTCCGTTCCGACGGATACCTCGCTAGGGTCGATTATTAATTTTGTTTGTAACATATTTTCCCACTGTGCCACATTTCGCGAACGTTTGACAAACATCCGAAAGTAACAGTCCGGAAAAGGCTTCTCAATTCAGCCGTTCGGACTTGGCATATAATTGTAGGTTCATTCCATTGGTCCCAAAAATAAAAACTCACACAAACGAATGGTTGTGAGAAGCTAGGCCGAAGATGCCATACGGACCTTTTGCGCAAACTATTTATTTTTTGCTGTCTTCAATACTGAGCTACGTTATAATCTAGTAGTTATAAATCTAGTAGTTATAAATCTAGTAGTTATAAATCTAGTAGTTATAAATCTGGTAGTTATAAAACGCATCTTTGTGATGTGTTTAAAATGAATTAAGTTATAATTGCAACAAAGACGCTTCTTAAATAATGATGGTCGCGAAGAATTAAAAGCTTTATAAAATTACCTCTTTAAACCTAAGCTGTTCCTCCGCGCACCACAACTATTACCAGGTGATCTTCCTTCAGACCCTCCTCGGTGACACTGTGGCATGTCCTCTTTAGGAGTTCCGTTGAGAAATCACATGGTGGGAATGCATACAAGACCCCAGTGGCCTCTGTCTCCTTGTTCAGAAGGGATATTACACCAGCCGCTTCCTTTTGCTTCAAATACGACACCAAGTTACGAAGTGGTCGTGTCTGTACACCTCCAGTTGCATCGTCAGTTGCGCCCGCGGCTGTGGAAGCTGCCAATCCAAGGAATATTGCATGCGCAGACGACGAAGTGATTCTCTTCTGTACGTCTTCTAGTTTGGGTGGATCCAAACGTAAACGTTGTGTAATACGCAAATTGTGTTTGCCTTCTTCGTCACGCATCAGAGAATCAACAATGTCTGAGTCGCCATCGGTGAGATGGAATTTGGCAGGAAAGAGAGAACTCTTTAGTATCAAGGATCCTTCCCAGAGTGTGCTGCACTTTCGTGAAATGTCTGTGAGAGTGCGAGCTGCGCTTAATACGCCATTGCGACGTGATGACGAATCAGAGTCAGAGTCGGGACTACGACGTCTTGGTGAACGGGATCGTGATCTGTCTACACCGGGTTCCCGTGAGCTCGAACGAGCTCTGTCGAATTCTCCAGGCGGTGGACGACGCCATTCCTCCTCTGTCGCACCAGCTGGTGGTGGTCTGTGTACGTCGTTGTGATATCCGCCGCGGTATGTGCCGCGGCCGCGATACACTCCACGACCTCTATGCCCGCCGCGCGGTGGATACGGATGATGATAGTGAGGCGCTGGATGATGGTATGCCGCCATTTCGTCATAGTGCGGTTCATGATATTCATATTCGCCTCTACGGAACTCTCCGCCCTCTTCGTACGGTGCTGGCGTCGTTGATTTTGGTTTAAATGCAGTCGAAATTTGGCCGGCAATTTCTGAGAAGTCGGTTCTTAAACGTTTTCCTGGGCCACCCAACGGAAAACCACGCATTTCCTTAACTGCGGACGTTGCTGCTTCCACAGATTCATACTGAATGTAAGCACATGTATCCCCTTTTTGGTATTCAATCTTCTTAATTGCGCCGAAACGATCGAATTCCCTTTCGAGTTGTGTGACAGAAGTCCATGCTCCAAGGCCGCCAATCCACATGCGAGTTGCTGGCGTTGCCTTGCCGTAGCCAATCTTGCACTGAAACTTGCCAATGTACTGGCCAGAAAGTTCCAGTTTTGCCCTGTGAGCCATGTCAAGATTCTGATAGCGTACAAAGGCAAAAGCATTGCCCGTGCCTGGTGGGGGGCGCTTTATGTCGATATCTTCAACGATACCGTACTTTCCGAAAATACGGCGCAACTCCTCATCCGAGATGTTTATCTCCAAGTTGCCGGCGAACAATGTGCGCGTGGCAAGTGGATCATCTTCCGGTTGAACATGATGCAAGTAGTTGGGGAATTTATCCTTTTTGCTTTCGGGCTTTTCGTAGGGGATGTGTGGCCTCGGCACTATGTGCCTCGGCATGTAGTGATGCGGTGGTGGATGCATATGCGGCGGCACATGATGCATTGGCGGTCCCCTTGGCGGCAAGTACTCGTGATGAACGACTGGCCGAAATTCCCTTGGGTGATGCATCGGACCCGGTGGTGGTGGCCCATAGCGATCGTACGGATCCATAGGACGACGCCTTTCTGGCGGACCGGGTGGGGCCACCGGTGATCTCGGATAGTAATGCCGATCATACTCTGGAGGTGGAGTTATAGAGCGTGGCCGAGCCCTATATTCATTGCGCGACGACGACTCATACACCGGCTCGACAAGCGCAATTTTATCATACAGTATAATCCTTGGCTTGTGATGCTTTGCTTCGCGGGCATCCTCCGGCGTACGGAAGCACACATAGGCAACCCTCTCGTCAAGATCGTGAGATATTCTAATACTAAAATCTCCAAACTTCTTATACTCCCGATAGATCGTCTCCTTTATGAATTCATCCGATGCCTTCGGGTGCAGTGCGCTGACACAGAGCACTTTATAAGTTGGTCTATCCGCAGCTACACGCACATAGTCCTCGCGGTGCGGCGACATATAACGAGCCCTTGGGCTTGGCGATCTTGCCATACGCCGACGTAATCTATCGGGCGACATGCGCTCATCCGAACTACCTCCATTGTCGTAACGACCCATACTTCCTCTACGTTTATTTCTTGGTGAATCGCGCGATGCGCTACGTTTCATATTATGAATTTTAACAGTGATTCTATCAAGTTCAGCCTCCCGATTACTCATGAGCTGAATTGGAAACTATGCTATGACAGTTAAAGTTTCTAGTAGATATCCTTAAAAACAACACTTCGTACAAATACCAGAGAAAATTCCTGCAAAGAAAATGGGAAAGAAAATGAGATATGTATGTAGTAAATAATAATACAAGGGTTGATTAAAGTCGGTGGGGGAAAAATCAAGACTTGGGAAAGATCCACTTTAACATTCTTTAACTCGCGCACCAGAGGGACTGGGTTCAGAGCGCTTCTAGACAAAAATGGTGAGAGAGCACTTTATTCATTGACGATTTTTCAGCGCCAGTTTGCTGCCGAAAGCGGAAGAAATCGCACGAAACTTCAGATTATTGAAAATAACAAACAAAATCATTTTTTACCAACAACCGAAAAGAGAATAATGAAATCGCATCATTTTGTAAACAGATAATAAACTAAGACAAATGAAAGCAACAGTATTTACTTTAAATTTTAATGAACTTGCTTATCTCCTTTAAAACTTAAAAAGAGAAACCTTCGATACAAATGGAAGTTCCCCACAAATATGTAATTTTCCATTTTGTGCTATGTACCTATACGTAGGTATTAGCGTGATTATACTGGGCCGAGAATCCCAGACAAATCGGCTATTGTGATTTTAGAAGTGGGGGACTGTAAGAACACTCTGACCTGACCCCATTACTTTTATTAATTAAACTACCGAATGTATCGACCCGCATGCAGCAGCGATTCAGATGTAATATGCTATTTTACCATTAGTATACATATTTTAAGAAATTTTACAAAATATTAATATGTAAGCACAGACAAATCACTCGCACACAGAAAATACTTTTATCCAAAAACGGCCATATTAAATTATTGATGTCGAAACAAGTTTTAATTTTAATTTCCTTTAGTACCAATTTTTACAGCAAAAAGCACTAATTTTTTTTTATTTCAATGCCAAATTATACTATAAAATCTCAAAATGGCGACCACAGAAAGCCAGACAAACAGCACAAATTTAACAACTCAATTTTATCGTAGAAATACTTCTCGCACTCACCATTTAATTGTTTTATATGAATATCTTACAAAAAATAAATAAACTGGTAAGAATTAATATCTTAATTTTAATGAACTTTTGCAAAATATCCACAGACTATTTCCACGCAGAAAAAAACTTGCATCCAACGACAGAATTGGGTATTTCACAAAATGAAGCCACCGTCGTCAAATAAAACGAAGATGCCGGCTCATCGCGCAGGGCTCGTTTTTTTTGACGAGGGCAAGTTGGTACTAGCGATACGAAACGAATGAGACATACGTTACGTTTACACTACATTTAATTAGCAGTAATGCCAATTCTTTTCTATTTAGTAGGTAGAACAATTATCAACCGATTTAGGAGCGACGGCTAAAAATAAGGAGCGTGAGAGCGACCAACTACTTACGAACGAACGAATATTCGCCAGTTTGTGGAACGCGAATTAAATGATGTGGATTGCGAATAAATTTTGACAAATCGCGCAAGGGTGTTTTCGCTCGCACGTGACTCCACAAGATATTTCATCTCATGATAAGCATTATGAGAGAAATTATCTCCTGTGGAGTCGGGGTGTTATGGAACATATTCACATAAGAGCGAACGAAAGAATTACCAACAAACCACTTTTAATGAATTTACGAACAGAAACTTGCACATTTTACCTACTTTTCAAGAGTAGGATAATTAATTATCCCATCAAAATGTAGCAAGAAAACAAGTTTAAAAACAGTACAACAAAATATCAAATTCCTAACTTTTTGCCGCGAACAAAAACACCCTTGGTACGAATTGTAAAAGTTTATTCGCAATCAACATATATAATATAATTCGCGTTCCACAAACTACCGAATAAAAACATTCGTTCGAACTTAACCTCAAACTAGACATTGCGGGTAGAAACTGACGCAAACTACTGCGACACGGTTTTATGTAAACGGGCTGTTTTTCGTTCGATCGTAAGTAGTTGATCGCTCTCATGTCCTTCCTTCAAAAATTGATCGAGTTAAAAAAATGTTTTTTTTTTCACTTTCAAAGTATTCCTTGTCTTGGGAGAACTTTGTATGGGACAAAAAATATTATAGTACGTTTACACCGCACATAAATTCATCATTTTGGCTAAATTCAGCATTCAACATTTCGAAATGTTGGATTTCATCGCGAACAAACCTCATTCTGGTGACTTTTGAGCTCACGGACAACAAAAAACGCTGTAAAACTAGATTGAAAAAGCTAAAAAAGTAGGAAGTAGGAAAAATATGTCTGAATAGTTAATTATCACTAGTTTTCATGTTACATTAATACAACTAAAAATGAATTCTTTAGGTATAAACCACTGCTGATTTTGAAACACAAAAACCTCAGTAGGTAATCAATTCTGATACTAGCTGTCATTTGAAATGTTAAAGTTTCAGTGGGAACGCTAAATTGGATTTCGAACTTTTGTCCGGTGAAATGTTGAATTTAGGTGCGGTGTAAATGTACCATTAGCTTCAGCAGCGTACTAAGCTTAATCCATAAATTGTATTCCATAAATTGAAATTCGAACTTTGATATATTTGACAAAAACTGAAACTGATTAATTAAGATATAGCTAAATCGAAAACGGATGAGTTGTGATGATCCCCGCTTATGAATGTTTTTGTTTCCCATGGTTTAAAATTTATCTACGCTACTCTTAAGTTTGGGAGCTGTAGTTTTATTGAATATACATCACAACAAACTTCACAAAGCGCTGTCAGCCATCACTCATTAGTTTGACATCTGAACCACTAATAGAACATAAGTAAATGTAAACAATTAAATAAAACACAATTAAAAAGCAATTAAAATGAGGAAATACCAGCAGTTACTACTCCTCATCGTCTCTGCCATAAGTGTGATAGTTCTCTTAACTTACAGAAGCGAAAACAATCGCCTAAAGTACATACTGCATGTGGTCAACTTCTTCGGCCGCAAGGATTCTGCGCTGATAATGCGTTTGGAAAATGCAACAAAAGATGATGATTTCAATGATTTCGCCTATCCCCTGCCGGTTTGGCAGCAAATTGGAGATTCCTTTCATGCATATTCATCCTTTTGGATGCGAAACGAACTGATGGCCGGTGGAGATGCGATAGCTCTGGTCACTGGCAAAAAATCAGCAATAATAAATTTCAAGTGTGCTCTACTGTATAGCAATGGTAAGATTGTCACAGGAAAATTCAAATTTTATCACCTGGACGAAAGGGAAGCCCCTACCGACAAAGTTGATTTCTTCTCATACAAGTTTCTCTGCAAGCTTAGTCGAGATTTTGGAGTTCCCGAAAAGCTCATCTTTACCGAGATTGCCAGTAAAGTCGACTATAGACTGCCATTGCGTCATGTCAAACCGCAAGTTGCGCATGGTGTCCAAATTGCAACGATATGCCTAAATATGATTGGCTTCAACGCAACAACAAGCTTTGCCACAAAATCCAACCTGTTGCAGTTCTTTTTCTACCATCAGACAATAGGAATTGACCATTTCTTCATCTACAACGGTGATGCAGTGCCATATCACATACGTAAGGTACTCCGTAAGACCAGCTTGAATTTGAATTACTTTCCATTCAACTTTCCATTTGCACAAAAAGACACCAAGAAGATGCGCAAGCTAGTCGAAACCGATTGCCTGATGCGCAACACAAATGGTGCCAAATTCACATTCCTGCTGAATATCAACGAATTTTTTTATCCAAACAAAAAGGTTCAAGATGCTGGATCGGTGCTACGCTCTCTGGATCACTATGATCGTGATATTAACCAATTTGAGCTGGCATCCTATGGCGTCTGCCTCGATCACAAGAATAAACTGCTGATAGACAACTCACTTTATGATCCAGAATTGAAAGCGGATCACAAACTGTACGCGTACAAGCCCAGTATGTATACAGAGAGGAATAAGAGTGTTACACTGCCGCTGTCGATGGCATTGACACATCGATACGTTGACTGCTTCAGTACAAAGGACGGATTTTACGACTGGAGAAATTCTATTAGACAGGATTTCATGCAGTACCTAGAAACTGTAAGGAATGAGATAGGTTTCTTGTTTTAAAGGAACAGAAATGTTTATTAAACGTTTTGTTGATTTATATTACCAATAAATTTGTATTATAAAAAAATCAACCATGTTTTTAGTTTGTATGTCTGCAAGTGTTGCTTCCTTATCGATACAATTTTGGAATATGTACCTCTGTGGTCTATCTGAAGTTCAAACCTTAAATAATAATGTAATAACCAACGGCTAACTTCCTGCAATTTTCCTGCGAGTATTTTGATTTTGGCTTCGTTAGGTATTCCTTGTCTTACGTAGGGTTAGTAAAAACTCTGTCAGTTATCACCGTGGACAAACTGTTCTGAACTGAGAACTCGGACCTGATTGAAGATTGGAAAGATAACCGCAATGTAGACCAATTGCAGATAATGAACCAGAGTCTCCACGGGTTACCACAGTTCTACGAGTCTTGTGACTGCAACTCATTTAATTGTATTTTAAGTTAGCTGCCACAATAATCGGACATCTCTCTTTGCTGTCAAAGACGCGTCTAAAAATTTTTAACGAACGTGAGGTTTTCCGCCATATTGGCGCCAATTAGGGTCATCTGGCGACAAATTGCTCCGACAAGCAGAATTAGATAGTAGGTATTTTCTTATAGGATTCAGTCAGCAGAATTCTTAGCAGCGATCCTCTCCAACAATCCCCCTCCATAATTTTATAATCACTTTTATCAGAAAAAGATTTGGCCAGTCTTCCTTCTTTTGCTTCAGTTGTTTTTTTTTCAGCTCCTCAACATCATCTGCCCTCTCAGATTTCTCTTGCCCCACGAGTAGGGTAGAAATGTAAGAACCGGGTAGGCATAGACAGATCCCCCACCTTCCATTAAAAAAGTATACAAGCTTCAAAGAGAAAATATCACAGCCCAACAAAGTGTTGACAAAGATGAGATCCCTTGAATAGTTTTATCTCCACATACTTTTATTTCTTGTTGGATACAGTAAGATATTTTTTTCGTGTAGTAAATTCTTGTTGCTAGTAGTGCGCATTGCCTGCCAGCTCATATAAAATGTCACGCAAAACATTGTACAAAATGCCAATGCCATCTTTGTAGACCATTAGAACCAAAGGAAAAATTCAACATCAATAAATTATAAAATTACGTTTAAAGTATATTATTAGGGTTAATGTTAGCGAGAGCAACCGTTATTGTTCGGCGCATCTACTTAAGGCGCTGCATGATGGCAGCGTTCTTGAGGCCAGCCTTTTCAATGGTTGCAGTGTCATCGTCAATTTCACGTGTTGGGAATGATGACACCAGAGTGAAAGTACGATTGGCATACTGTGGACGTGCACTGTAAGTAAATGAAATCAGTTGGGAGTCTTCCTACTACTACTACTAGAGGTGATCGACTTACGTTTGAATAAACTGACGTATATCACCGACAGTGTGAGTGAGATTGAACTGAGAAGTGATCCGTGAACCATCGGCCAAACGGATCTGCAATTGAGTAACACCTTCTCCAGTATTTACATTAAGTCTCTCTGTGGCGAGCTTTTCGTTTTCTTCGTTGTTGGTTGGAGTGCTTTCTAGCGAGCTAGACTCAATCACATTTGGTGCGGGACTGTAAGATGAGAGGTCATTCGTATGCTGAAATAAATGTTAAAATATCCAACACACCTTCCCAATGTCTGTCCAGGTCCTTTGAATGTTTGAACTTTCTTGACCTTACGCTTAAAATCCTCTTGTCTATGGTCTTCTACATCAACGCTCACCATACTACCCATTTCCATCAGTTCCGATGGAATTTCACTAAAATACAAACATTTACAAGTGTTTCGAATGGAAATTGGAAAAATCTTAGTTACCCCCTCATAACAGTTTCCAAGAACTCCTTGTTCTCGGGATCATCGTATAGCCGTAACTCGCCGTCGTTGATGGAGAATCCTTGACTCCACAACTTTAAAATGACAGAGTCTGGCTTGCGAGCGTTGGCTTTGACTGCCGAACCTACCACCGAGTGATCGTTCTCCGTTTGTCCAAGACGCAGACCAACTCCCCAATTTACACCTGTCGATGTTGATGGTGCCGGCTGATCGTGTGTCTGTTCATGAGCCTGACGAAACATATCGGTAAGTTTCTCGCGAAAATTCTTTCGCTTTGGTGGTCCCAACACCTGTTGACCGGATCTTTCTGACCCACCGGCATAGAAAGCCTGACCTTCTTCATCGCTTGATGAACGCTGCGACATATTATGGAGGGTTGCAATCCTACAAAAAAAACACACACAAACTATAGCTAATAGACATTTTAAGAAGCAGCAGTGTATTACTTTGGTTTTGCGGCTTTAGAAGTTCCAGATTTCTGGTTTGCGTTTGCACTTGCTTCATCTGTTTGCTGCGATGCTGTCTTATTGGAATTTGTTGGCATTAGCACTGCGTCATCGTCATCTCCCATAATGTCATCATTTCCTTCATCAGCCTCATTTTGATGACCCAAATAGGTGGATAGGGCATCCTAGAGAATAATAATTAATTTATTGTCATTTGTATAGGTATTGCACTTAATTACATTGCAATTTTTGAACCCAAACATAACCTAGAAAAAAAATAATGTACCTGTAATGCCCAATTGCTGCTTTCCAAATAGAATCGTGCAACTTCTGTTGTTGCTCCGGTTATTTCGGTGAATTGTGCGATTATTTCATCATTATTCGACATTTCTGCTTCGATATTTTTGTAATGATGATATATCACTTCTTCGTAGGTTCTTTGTTGTTTTCAGAAAACCAAATTCGAGAACACAGCTTTTCGTTTCGGTTTTTTGCATAAAAAAAAAAAATTTATTTGTCAGCGAAATTGACAGTTTGGTTAATGCACCAATGACATGGGCGAAGTGCGCATGCATGTAAGGAATTCCGTATTTCCGGTTTATTGCTATTTGGTGTGGTAAATTAATAAAAAAAATTCAGATATTATATTATAGAGAAGGAAATTATTATCCTAATATGTATATATTAATGTATATATTATGTATGTACTATGCACTATGTTTTGAAAGCGGAATGAAATCTCCAAGTAGTGTCAGAAGGTATACGGAAGATCTTATTCCACAACAAATTGGAATAGTTAAAAATAGAAGGTACCAGTTTGCTGATTCGATAGATTTCAAAAGATCAAGGCTTGACAAAAAATCAAGTCGAAAAGAATGTAGGTGTATTTTTTGCATTCCGAAAGTATTACAGAGTACCTACCCCCAATTCAAAAGCAATTTCGAATATAATTAACTTTCGAAAGGTATATTGAAATAAAGAGTAGGGGCCAAGATCAAAATTGGTTTTATAAAGCCGCTTTAGGAAAGTTTAATTAGTGTCCTTCTATTGGCGAAGTTTGGCAAATCCCATGTGGTTTTATCGGGCATTCGTAAATAGATTTCCAGTGAAAAGACGGCTGCCTACAAGCTGCTTTTCCGTAAAATTCGTCAACTTACGCATTCATGCTAGTTTCTGTGCTATTAGATACCTGAATTGGTAAATCACCGAGAAGGGGATATGTAATTCGAATTTTGCCACTAGCTATATAATGGTGGAAATTCATAAATTTTTCATATATTTTGGAAAACGGAGATGAAATAGCAATATTAGAATTTTATCGGTTAGCATCAGTACAGAAATAAAAAAAAAAATCAAAGAAACATAACATAATTCAATTTTATCAAATTTACCCAGCACGATCTTTAGCCAGATGTCTCCAGTCTCGCACGCTAAGTTGGTTAAGGTAAACTTCCTCTTGCGTGCGCCACCTGAGGAGCGCTCTTCCTCTATTGCGCCGTCGTTCGCTGGTAGAAGATCTTTCGGGCGGCAGCATTCGCGTCCATTCGCTCTACATGCTAGCCACGTCAGTTGTTGGACCTTCACTGTTTCTGGCTAAGTCGGTGTAGCGAGCCGTCCAGCTCGTACAGCAAAGTTCCCACTACAAAATTACAAAAGCGTAGTGCCGATATGAAGAAAACGTTGTGTTTCGAGCTAAATCGTAGTGAAATATAAAAAATAATTTCAACCTCCATAAAGTTTCAGTTTTTGCCTGAAATGGAACGTAAGATTTTGTTTTTTGATGTCGTAAAAAATATTAGGTATAGCAAAAAATATCGTGCATTTGTTGCCCCAAATGTGCTGTGTGATTTGTGAAGAATTTAAAAATGTTCTGTAGCGTTTCAGTTATTTTGTTTTGTAGGTATTTAAAATTTTGGGTAGATATAGGAAAAATTTACAAAAATTTAAAATGTAAAAAATGTAATGCCGTAAATGGTGCCGCCCTTGTCAACCTCTCTTGTTCTGTTCATGACATTTGAACGATGGTACTTAAGTGGGGTAAAAACGCATCCACAACGATAGATACTTGTTAAAATATCCTTTAAACAAGAATTTATCACCCAAAGATATTTAAACCACGGTCTAAATTAAACCACTTTTGAACTGTATGTAACCTACATTATTGCCCTGATAGTGGATGTATTAAATTAATCGCCCTGTTGTGAATGCGTTCAGACAACATTTTCAGGGGAAAAAATTGTAGTTGTCAATCTTTTTACTTACAATAGGAATTTTATATAAGAAAAATAGGGATACGAAGTAGAACAGAAAATCGTAGTGCTTTAAACATTTCGTAGTGACATAATGATTTTGACAAGCTAATGCAAAATCGTAGTGAAACATTACGATCGTTATGAAAGTGGGAACTCACCGTCTATGCAGACTGGACCGAAAATCAATCGAAGAATTATCCTCATCTGCTTTTGATAGAACCGATGCCTCTCGGCACGTTAAAAACGGTAGTTGTTCGAGAGAAGGCTTTGCTACTTACTTACATAGTGTTGCCTATTCTTAGCCCAAAGAGACAGAGACTAGCAAGAGTTATCATTCCTTTAATCTCAGCACTGGTGTCATTGTGTGAGTTCAGAGCGGACCCTAGATTATACACATCTCAAAGTTATATCTGTCTATGGTGGCATTCTGTCAGACTGACAGATTTAAACTAGAAATCCAAGCGTCGATCCCTAATGTTTGGTGTTTCAGAATTTTATCAGTTTTAGAACTTTTAAGTGGATATGTCAACCAATGCGTATATAACGTAGCATATCCCAGATTCTGATTCCTATTGATGGATTCAATTTGACTTCAAAACTTTTATTGGCCTTATTGCACGGATATACTGTTGCTATAATATAGACGGGCCAACTGTAATTCAAACATGTTAAGATTATTCAGACCTGATTGTATAGGATGTCCCTTAGAGCAGTATGTAATGAATTTACTCTGACCAATATAGGCCAACACAACGTCGTCCATACATTCTTGTTCTGACGTTGGTTGCTATATACCTTTGTCGAGGGTTTTCTCACCCTTTGTAAGTGTGGGTGCTTACAAAGTAGCTGAATCCTAAAAGCAAATTTCTAATTAATAAAACTACAAGCGACTGCCATATCATACGCGCGTCTATTTATCTAAATTAGTGAGTCTACTTATATGTACTTCGGTATTCTTTGCTGACAAAAGAATTTGTCTATCTACACCTACATGTTCTTTTGAACACCAATTGCTTAAGGTTTGTTTTTAGCAAAACAAACACAGGCACGTGACCGTCTGCAAGTTGTCAGTCCTTACGCATGAAGTAGGATAGGTATGTAATCGTGTATATTCCTTCTACTGCTTTTTTTTTTATTATGACGTGACATGTTTACAAAACAGGTGCTGTTTCTGAGCAATAGCGATGTCTAAATACCTATAAAATGATTATTCGACTCTTCAACCCCATTATACAAGTTCGTTTAGATTGCTTTGACATACCCCAGAGGGATATAAAACGGTCTTAGCATCACATCGTTTTGGCATTAAGATTTCGAGAATATGTTAATTTTGTTAAATAAAGTTATCAGGAGAAGTTATAACCATCACATATACGTACCTACTGTTATTTTAGGGAATATATTATGTTTGTTAATTTTGAAACATTATGGTTTAGTAAAAAATGTGGTAGGCGAGGTAGCAGATATTTTTAAAAACTGTTTACCTACATCTCAAACAAGCTTTTAGATTATGGTACCTAAAATTTGTAGGGTTGGAAATGTTTGATTTAAAGCAAAATTGTGAAAATAGATTGAATACATATTGCGCGCAACAAAGCTTTATACATGACCCTAGATACCATGCATCTCAAACCATTCGTACCACCAATCAAACGGCATACATATAGGTAGGTACTATAAATAGGGCACAAACCTAGCAGAATTGTGGAAGAACGTGAAGCTATAATGAATGGAAATGGAATGGCTTACAACCATTTTACCATTTTAGACGCCATGTAGCGTAATCGTTAAGTATTAAATTCCATCTCTATGAAGGTACCTACTCACGTCTGAATATTTTGAGCTCTAATGAAATAAAAGTCTGCGCTGAATAGCGAAATGAAAATTTAATGCAATAAGAGGATTTTCGGCTTACAATTTACAAATGTAAATGCGATGGTGATAGGTATAAAGATGACATTCATTGCCATGCAATTTGGAGCTACAACATGTGAGAAAGAAGTCTATAATCACCACTATCGTGGATTCCGCCGGGGGAAATTATTCACGGAAAAAAGTATTTTGGTATCGTCAAATCCGAAACTGTTTCCGGTGTGGGTAGTATGAATGAGTTCAACATTTTTTTACATTTCTCACTCGCATCAAAATCATTGCGGATTTCATATCTTTTTGATAATTTTTTTTTTAGAAAATGAACATGTTAAAAAGCTGGTTTATTAAGCCGAAAGTATGTAATAAATCACATTTCATCCGGAAATTCCATGAAATCATTCACTGCTCCTCTTAACCTGTCTCATATTCTTTTCTGGGAACACCGCTCATCTTGTTCTTCCTCCTCTGCTTCCAAAAAATCGAGCTAAAAAATGGCAGCCGTTTGACAGTGAAACTATCTTTCCCAAAAACATGTCGATAAGGAGACGTTTCCGGCGGATTCCAGAACAGCAGTAGAAAGCGAAGGGAATCGAATAGGGGTGAACACGCCTGTTGCGCAAACTATTTATTTATTTTATAAAAGCCAATAAGAACATGAAATACATATTGACATTTTGATTGATTTATAAATCTTAGGTGGACAAGTGGCACTACACATGTCTAGCGATAAAACAAATTTGGCGTGAGCTTGATTTGAAACTCTCTAAGAATTTTGTCAATAGCCTGCTATCGGCACTTATCATTTCTTAATTGCCTGTCCTTGGCTTTGAACCCATATTGCTGCAATGGATACCTTATTATCAGGAAAACCTTTTCCATCATGTTCGCTTCAGTTCAGCCATATCGGCATCTTTTTAGGCCATCTCTGGTGTTCTACAAGGCAATCATCTAGGTCCCCTTTTCTTTATTTTTTTATAAAAAGGGGATTCCAAATCCTTGGGCACTCAGACGAATCTCGGTCCATTGTACTATTAAGCTGAAACCCCTTTTTTGGTGTTGTGGTGGAGAAACTCTGATATTATTCGTTTCTCTTATGGTCGGTGGCAGAGTATTGCTGTCCCCCGCCGGGGATCGAACCAACGCCGCTCGGGTCACAAGCAATGACTCTAACCACTACACCATGGCCACCGCCCTCTTTCTTTATCTTAACTGACAACGGTCTTGGAAGGGTCATTAAGCACTCCGCCCTCTCTCTCTCTACGCTGATGATATTTCAAAATAATTTCTTCATTACAAGACTCTTGCTTGCTTCAACAAGATTTAGATAGATTTTCCACCAATTGCCTAAAAAATTGCTCAGGGTTCAATGTCTCCAAATGTCAACGGTTAACCTATATCTATCGTACAATCTCTTCGCGACCTATTGTGCGACAGTTAGCTTAATTTCCGTTCACATACTCGTATTGATGAGATAATTCTTAAAGCTTTTAAACGGCTGTCCAATAAGATTTCTCCAAACCTTTCCCAGATCTATGTACACGACTTTTGTTCGTTCCCTTTTTGAGTACCTTTTTATAGCCTTTTCCTGGCTACAGTTTCAGAAGAATCCATGACATACATTGACGTTTTCTTTGATTTGCTCTTTGGTGTCTTTCTTAAAGCGAGCCCCCAACGTTGCCACCCTATAAAGACCGCCTTAAATTTATCAAGTTAAAAAGCTTTGAGGAACGAAATATATATATTTTTGCCCCCACTAAAATTAATTCAAACATAATAAAATATCTCAGAGAATACTTTTTCGATAATTTCGGCGAACTCCATAATGCAAGAATAAGTTGCCTCCAATGCTTAATTCTCAGCTTCTGCTGGTTCGACGGGTAGTTGTGAGATCATTAGATCCTGTGGTATCACAATGGACCTCTAAGTGAGGCTGCACTTGGTGCGGCCTGCCACCCTAACCTAATCTAACCTACAAATAAAACCTGTTAGATGAAAGCATTTATGGTGCATCTGGGTAAAATGGTTCACAAGAAGTAACTAAACAAAACTATTTGTAATTCAATAAAATTTAGTACTCTCTGTTAAGGTCACTTAACACCTACTCCATGTTGTGCAAGCAAACCCTTAACCAATAAAATAGATGCAATTATTTATCTATCCCTTTCAGGTAAGTGCTTGCATTGAAATGCTGTTGTATTTGTATGTACATTGTTATGGCAGCAAACATAGTTGAAGTCGGTGCATTTGGTGCCATTCTATTGACGTATACAATTGTGTTAAGAGGGAGTATAAAAAGAAAAAGGATTGCAGCAAGTTCCTTTCCACCACTAGTCTAATGCAAGGACCAAGGAGACAAAATGCTCCTTAACAAATTGTAAATAGATCCCCTTGATGTCATAGTCGTCTCGTGCAATATCTTTTGTTAAGCAATTCAACGAAAGGATAACGATAAGGATTTGCAAATACTTTTGACTCTTTGTTATTTGAGAAAGTGGTAGACCATAGTCAGTAGAAATTATAAACCTATCTATTAACAATTATTATTTTATTTGCAAATAGCTGGTGATTTAAATTATTGTTGAAATGGATACAAACAAAACCACATGTATCAATAACTCTTTAATATTCAGTCAATACTGAATATTTGTACTTAAATTTCATTTTATTTGACGAAACCTTCAGCAATGTAATTTGCTTCCGGTGATTACTTTTTGTCGCTTTAAAAATTGAGTATTTCATTCAAACCATTTCAAACCATATTGGGGGTGCGCGCACAATTTATTTGCCATATTGTTTTACCTCCATTGAATGAATTTTGATTATACATCCCTGGGGTATTTCGGTAGAAATTGACATGAGAACATTAAATGTTCTGCTTTACAAAAAATATATTTCTGTACTTGTTTGTGTACGTAGGTAGCTAATATAAATTATAATGTCTTCCAACTTGGTAAGGTACATAAATTTGAGCCCTTCAAAGCAGAATTTGCAATTTCTATACCTTGGCGCTAGAATACAAAATTTTAATATCTATGTTTTAGTTCAAGTGCGTACTTAGAAAATTAATACGCATTTGACATTTGACTAACATTATAGAGTTTATTATGTATTTATTTTTTGCTTCCTAGAAAAGTGTTTTCCTTGTACTGTGAAAATACTACTAGACGGCTTATCCAAATATTAATAACTAGTTGGTTGTACCCGCTTCGCTGGGTATGCAAAGTAATATTGATAAACAAATTATTTTATTTAAAAAACTTCTTTGAAAACTACATTGCGTGTGAATTGTCTCTGGTTAATAAATAATCTTTCATGCTGTGGATTAGAATCAATATACATCTTCATTTGACTTGCAACTCTTGATCGTGATAAAGCCACATACAGTTGACCGTGTGAAAATACTTCGGTCTTCAAATGCATGCCAACGTGATCAAATGACTGGTCTTGAGCCTTGCTTATTTTATTACGTACGATAGAATTTATCGGAAATTAAATCATTGTGATTGCATGTCGAAATAATTCTTGCTCTTATCACATTTCGTCCAGGCTCTTCCACAATCAATCGAGTTCCATTGAAGTCCTTTTTTAGGGTTAAAGTTTCTCAGCAAAATGATGATGACACCTTGCTTAAGCTACAGGGCATGAGGTGGCTTGCTGGATGGAGTTTGCTAATTGAGGAACTCAACAGGGAAATTTGGTGCATCATTTGGATCTTTAGTCTTCACTGACAACAGAATCGGTGCTAAAATAGATTTAGGATTTATTACCAATTAAATCGATTATATTCCTATTCATTTCTAATGTCTGCGCATTTGTCAGCGCGGCAATGACTCATTTTGGAAGTTCCTGCATTGACATTTACCGCAAATCGCCAAAAATTGTCTTAATCAAGTCTCCAGTTGATATAATTTCCGTGGGAATTTCAACAACGTCTTCTTCATACATTTCTGCTACCTGGGCAAAGATTTATGAGTATAAATAATATTTTACTTCTTTATCAATATACAAAGTTTTAAATTGCCAATTTCCTTTTGAAAGCACTTGCCGAGCATTAGTTTTTTTGAGTTTGAACCATGAAGAAAATTTAAATATATGAAAAGTAGGCGGTATGCGGTAATTTTAAATAATGAGAAAACTAAAATTTCGAAAATGTATTCAAATACCCACCGCCTACTTTTATTTAAAATAAGAAAAATATGAAAAGTATGGAGCGTTACAGAATCAGTAAGGGTAAATATATATATGATTCAATATGTTATGGTTATGGAACCTACACGCTTTAGTTGCAGTTTTTTTTTTTTTTTTTTTTGTAATGGGAATTCGCTGGAGGGATGCTTCTGCAATAGTGAGGGACTTTAACCCGATCTAAAAAAACTCCCAAGGGGACTGCCTTTCGTCATCCCGAATTGATTGCACCTAGTCGTTCGACTAATCGGCAATTTATTTTTGATTCATTTTAAAAAATTTAGAGGATAAATCCGACGTTTGCCGAATTTCTATACTTTTTAAGTTGAAAGTATAACCTACTTTCTTGGTCTTAGCTAAGATCAAGAGGTTTTACCCGCCTTAATCTCCTGGTTACATTGTCAGTATTTAAAAGTTCTGTTATTTCTATGTTAACATGGTTAAGAAGTCTACTTTTATGCCTTCGGGCAACTTTTTTAACTTCTTCCTCAACCATTTCAATGTTAAGATCTCTGTGTAGATCAGCGTTGCCTATGTACCAAGGTGCATTGACTATGTTCCTTAGTACTTTATTTTGGAAAACCTGAATTTTTAGCACATTTGTTTGGCATGTACAAGTACATGCCCACAACTGGATCCCGTAGGTCCATACTGGTTTTAGGACTTGCTTGTATAGCAATAACTTATTATAATTTGACAGAGATGAATATCTCCCAATAAGCCAATACATTTTACTGTATCGCATGTTTAACTCGTCTCTTTTTTTCTTTACATGCGCTTTCCAACGCAGTTTAGCATCTAGAGTCATGCCTAGATATTTGGCTGTATTTGAGTATTCCACTACATTGTTGGTTATGTATACTGGAATATATGGTACGTTTTTATACGTAAAATTAATATGGACTGACTTAAGGTCATTTAATCTAATCTGCCATTTTTTTGTCCATTGCCCTTTGAAGCTTTTTTGTTGCTACTTCGACAGTTGATCCCACAGCAAGGACAGCTGTGTCATCTGCAAAAGTAGCTATAGTGGTTTCCCCACTTTCAGGCAAATCGCTAGTGAATAGAAGGTATAAAATTGGACCTAGCACGCTGCCTTGTGGTACACCAGCTTTAATTTCTCTTAATGTTGAGTACTCTGTCTCTTGTTTAATTCTGAAGAATCGATCTGATATATATGACTCCAGAATTGTCGAATATTGTTTTGGCAGTTGCCTTTGTAGTTTGTGGATCAAACCTTTGTGCCAGACTTTATCGAAAGCTTGTGCTATATCAAGAAATATTGTAGAGCACACTTTTTTCTCTTCGAATGCTTTTTCGATTTTATCTGTGATTCTATGCACCTGATCGATTGCAGAGTGCTTATTTCTAAATCCAAATTGGTGATTTGGGACTAGAGATTTTTCGTCAATTATTTTTTGCAGGCGTTTAACCAGCATTTTTTCGAATAACTTTGACAACATTGGTAGTATAGATATTGGATATGAGGTTACCTCGTTAGGTGGTTTGCCTGGTTTTGGTATCATTATTACCTCAGCGACTTTCCACATGCTTGGGACATATCTCAACTTAAATGCAGCATTTATAATCTGCGCTAGTTTTTTCAGACATTTTCGTGGAAATTGGAAATGACTTTAGTTGCAGTTAAATGAAATTTAATAATAGAAAATATTGCACCCCTCTTTTTCTTCGTTTTAAAAAGCGAATTAAGCATGTATTAATTTTGACCTATATCTATCAACATACAAACTTTGAAGTTCATACGGCGACCGATTCGTGAGACCCCCCTTACTCCCCGCGACCCATTTACTCCTTAACAATTCCTACCTACCCTATTGTTACTGTTCTCGAGTTATGGAGGGACGAAGAGACGAAAATTGCATTATATCGCACAGGAAACCTACCTAAGGAGCAGTTAGTATCCCTGCAAAATATATTTAACGTATTACTGTAGAAAATCGGTCAAAAGTTATAGATACGATCAATTTGTAAGTTATGCACTGGCATCTAGAATTATTGCCTAAAAATGGTTTTTAGATTTTTTTTATTTTTTTTACTGCTTTAGGTTTATGACTATTATGACAAGTTAAATGGAGTAAGGTCGTGAAAATGGACCCTTTAAAAGGGTTAATCGCCAATAACTCGCGCACAAAGAAAAATTAAAAAAATCGGAGAATTTGATTTTCTTAATTTCTTATATAGAGTAGGTCCACAAACCAAGTTTGAAGTCGGTCGGATAAAAACTTGTGACGGCATAGCGACATATCCCCGCCCGGGGATATCTCCGTGCCGACATATGTCGTTCTTAGTTCAGCGGACGTATGTCGCTACCCCAGTTGTGACCCCCATTTTACCCATTTAAGGATTTCATTTCGAAATATCCTTTCTAATTGCTTGTATACATCATAAAGGAAACCTCTGTGCAAAATTTCAGCTTTCAGCCAAAGGGTTTGGGCTGGGCATGGATGAGTCAGTGAGTGAATCGGGATTTCCATTTTAATACATTCAAAGAAGATTTGGGAACTAAGAGAATAGCTAATGTTTGGCTGAAAATTGCACATGTTTCAACCAAGAAGATGACTGCAAATAGTTTATCCAAGCGTGTGAAAAAAAGACATAGTCAAGAATAGCGATTCAAGTAATTCAAATAAACAATTCAACAAGATGGCCGAACGAAATCGTCAGTCGATTATTTTTTTGTATTGAGCATTCCTTTTATATTAGAAGCTTACCCTTACATTATAGGTTTGTGTGAGGTTGTAGCGCATTTTAATAGTGTAAAAATTACAAATACCAGCGTAGCGCCAAAAGCAGCAAAACATCTTTGACAAATATTGGCAAATTGACAGCTGCTGAATATAAGTAAAATTGTAAACGCGACGCACTCATAGGCACAAACCACATAGAACTATACCGCCGACTTCTGTGAATATGTGTGAAATGTCAAAATGAATGGCGGCAATGATTTTCCATGCTATCCCATGGGCCTAGGATTTTGCAAGTATGCGTGCGTTAATGGCGCTCCTTTGATTTTGTACAGCACTAATCCATGAAAAATCCTGGGTCCGCAGGCAGCTTGTAGGCAAAGTCCGTTATGTGGGAGGAGTCGACGGTGAAGTTCTATCTCTATGTCGTTTGTGCTCTTATAGGCTTCCGCGGGGCTAATTTATTGATACGGCGGTAGTTAGCTAGGTGCGCCCCAGAAATGCTTATTTTTTTTTACCAAAAGTAAAGAAATGTTGCACAGAAAAGATATGCAACTATTCATAAGTTTTTACTTTATTTTTGGTATGATCATGGCTCAGCGATGCCAACTCAAAATTGTGATTTAGAGCCAGAAATGTGATTTCAGGGCTAGTTCAGGGCTAGACCAAGCGACTTTAGTATATATCTACACTGTTTTGACGTTTTTGACGTAGAAAATACAGAAACAAAATTTTAGTTCCAAATAATTAACTAAATTTTCACAGAAAAACAGTTTTACAGCAATAATTAAATGTGTAATGCTTGAAAATATAAATTAAACACATTGCTAAAAGGTCAATTTACAGTGCTAGATCGAATGCGACAGTGCTAGAATTTCACAATTGGGCTGGGTTTGGCATCGCTGTCATGGCTTCGACTTCTACATGTTCTATGCAAATGATCAGAGATTGAATATCATGACCATGAGTAATACATTCATTTGAAGTGCCACTACACTAGTCATCTAGCCGCTAGCGGAAATGGAACGCGGACATTTTGCGTTCTTTTATGAAAGAACATTTCCCTTAATGTAGGTATGATGTAAAATAAGGTATGACGTAATCTTTCCGATGAGTGCTTCCGTCTAGTTATCTACAAAACTATTTGAAACGAGTTCTTGGTTGCTGTTTTTCTGAAGGTTTCAGTTTCATATCATTTATTGCGATTATCTTTTCTTCGAAAGTGGTTACACAAATGTATTTAAAAGTTGCATTAGTTTTTGAATTGTTAACCTAAATAAGAGAATGATTGTGGATGTGGTTAATTCCTTATTGGAACAAGGTCGTATGATTCATATGAGGCAAATTATAGGCATTTTAGCTATTGTGTTAAATAATTATGTTCGGCTAGTTTTCTGACATAAATGGGTGTTGCAAATAAAAGCTCACCAAACTCCAATCTTAAAATAGAGAAGTCTTTACTTGCACAAATATTCACGAATTGAAATTCAATGTTTTATTTCTTCCTAAATACTCTAGTAAATTTTAACCAAAAGCAAAAATGTCAACAATACTAGTTTTTGACAGCTTGGGCGCTCATGCTCACCACAACACTTACCAGTGTCAGAAAATTATCCCAAGATAAATATTTAGCGCAATTGACTCGCGCGAGTTATTAGAAGAACTTCGACCGCAAATTTGAAACCATTCGGTTACTTTAATTGTTTTTTTTATTTATTAAAATTATCTGATGGCAACCGTTGGTTTAGAATTTTAGATATCATCACATATCTCGACTCATCCTTGAACTCCGGAGTCCGGGTAGGGCATAGGTCGGCGATAAATTTCTTCACGGTCTGCGGTCATGGTCAGATACTTCAGCTTTGGCTACATTTTACGCGATTTCGACTTGTTTCTTGGTCTACCAACTCGAACTGCGGAGCTCGATACAGAGGACAACATTATAAAGGCGCTGTGGGTTTTACCTATTCTGCTATTAACACCCAGATATCATCGGCATGATCCAGGTGGCTTAGTCTCTCATTGGGTACCATGTCTCTCAGATGTACTTACCTGCGTTGGCAGTCAGTACGTGGTCTGTCTTCAGTAAAAAATAGGATTGGCGGATTCCTTCTCAAAGTCTATAGGTACGATCATTGGTAGAGCGGTGACGTAAACCCGTTTGACTGTGCGATAATTTATTATTTCACAGGGTAATGATGTCATCGACACAAGAGCGACCACTGCATTTTACACAAATTTTCTTAAATATTATTAGGTAACTTATTTTATTTAAAAATATATTTAACAATCAAATTACAAAGACATTCACTATTTTATAAGTTTTGTCAATTAAAATTTATTTCAGACATTTATTTAATAGAATGATTAATTTTTGCATCAATTTTCATCTTAAGTTGTTTTAATGGATTCGGAGCATTGTCGAAATATTCTTTAACATTTTTTACATTTCTACGTACGTCTGTAAATATGGCCCACATAAATTCCTGTTCATGGTTTATTATAACTGGTTGGCATGGGTAGTATTTAATATCATCAATGGTTATCTTTTCGGTAGTATGCATCGATATTATTTTTAGCGTAGGATCGTATACTTTACCATCATATTCTACCCAAAAGTGATTAGGAATTGTCGGGATATTTTTAACAATAATTTTTCCACTCATAAGTTCAGCTTCTATATGAAATTGTTTCATGGCTTCATAAATAATCAGAGCTGTTGGCAAACATACACCATACGCCTTTGCAGCTATAAATTCAGTTGCAACTATGTCGCATATAGCGACACAAATAGCGTGCTTTTTAGTAGTAGACATATTTAGTCAATCTAATATTCACGGACAGTAATAGGTATCTATTTGAAATGTTCGAAAGTTGAATCAGGTATAACGTATATAAATAACACTCGTTTTGTAGAATTGTTTAGTTTTAAAATCGACTACTGTTGTAACTTTTGTGAACAAAGGGCTTTTTTTACAACTGATAATAATCTAATCTACAATGGGGAAAATCAATCTATCTCCCGCCTAATTCCATCATCAGAATTGACATTAGATGTCAGTAGACTATAATATAACCCATTGCATTAGATTAAAATATTCAGTTGTAAAATAAAACCTTTGTTACAAAAGTTACAACAACTACCTACAATAATTTTCAAGCAAATATACGAAAACACTGAACTGTCCGAGTCCGATACAGTATACAGACCGATTACGACTAAGTGGGATACAATATTTATGGACTGCATAGTTTGTTGCATTCTGCTTTAAGTCGAAATGAAATGAGTTGTTGTGTGGTTGACTCAAGCATGATAAGACAGTGTTGTTAGGACTCTCTCTTCATATTTCCCACGAAACGTGGCCATTTTTCCCTTTTTTCCCTTTTCGCCGAACTCAAATTCCCACCAAAATCCCACGATACATTAAAATGGAAAAAAAATTGTTTAATTCATTTTTATTATGTTAAAAGAAAATCACAATGGCCGCGTTGCATTGATCACTAGATGACTAGCGGCATGCCACACTCCACATACAAAAACTGACATTACAACATTTGCACTAGATTTCTAGCACATATTGTGAAATATCCTTTTCTGCGAAAGAAAGTGAGTTACAAAGTTTGCGTGTCCTGTAACAGAAGGAGCCCAGGAAAATTGATGTCCTCGCGGTTGTCAAGCATGACTATATGGTCATGACATGAGCATTATAGCTGTCTGTCTTGTGGGCGCCCAAAAGTAGTATTTCGAGGGATAATGTCTTTGAGTTCCTCGGAACATCTACCATGGAGGTACATATAGAACAAGCAAAGGTCAGCGACTTGTCTTATGTGCACCAAAACGGTTGTAGATTCGATGTGAGTGTAGGGTCTCCAATAAGTCGAACTGCGCGTCTCTATATGCTGTCAAGTAGGTTAAATGATTGTTTTGGGGCCGAGGTCCATATATGGGAACAATATTCCAGGCCTTGTCTAACCTGATGTGCTTTGTAGAGAAGGAAAATTTGCCGGACTCTAAAAAGGTAGCTCAACTTAGCGGGCGCCGATCTTGCGATATAGGATATGTGGTCCTGCCATGTGATTCCTCAATTGACTGTGACTCCTAGAAGGTGCATTGAGTCCTTGGGATGGATTTGATGGTCATCCATTTGGATCTGAGGAACTGTTGATGCATTTTTCCTTGAAAATGTTGTGAGCTGTATCTTGTTTGCATTAAATACAACCAAGTTGTCTTTTCCCCCCTTCAATATTTTGTCCAGATCATCATTTAGAGAGTTAAAATAACAAGTCCGTATCACCCTAGGTCTAGCTTCTCAAATAATACATTATGGCACAAAATACATTTTTGATGCTCATGAAGATGAAGTAATAAAAATTTAAACTGGTTCTATTGCAATCCCAACTGATAATTGTTGTGAATTGGAATAGTTGTGATGAAATTTCACAAAAATTTTATGTTAACACTTGTTTTGTCAGTTTCCTGAAATTCCCACGATTTTGGTGCGTTTTCCCTTTATCCCACGGAAGGCTTTTCGGACGTCGAAAATCCCACAAAAAGGGATAAATCCCACGATATAATAACACTGTGATAAGATATAATGCCACAGTCGAGCACGAATAATATCACACCAACCGCCTAATAGCAAAAACCGTATGTTATCACAGCAATGTTAATTAAGTTGATTTTTTTCTTTCAATTTTTATTAGCATAAAACCTTTAGAATAACTTGGGCTGATATTACAACCCGCTTCAAGTTACTTAAAAAAAATATTATAAAAGATAAAAGATAATAATTAAGCCGTTTATGATTTCATCTCACTTCAATACTTCCATAATTCATAATGTTGCCTTCAAATGGAAAAGTTTGTTACCTATTTTTTCGCTGCAGTAGCCATTATTATGCTCTACCCTGGGTACCAGATTTGAATTCCTGAACGTTTGCACGTAGTGCTATATTTTTACCCATATGGCTTTCATTGAGAGGCTTAGGTGGCGCTACAGCCAGGGGTGTACCTGGTCCCCAACCAACATGCCTCAGTTAACCCAATCTTTGGCAATTGCGAGAATAAGTAAGAGTTTGACCGCATCCAGTTGCGCGCACTCGAAGTTGATTGAGGTGCCCTTCCACTTGTGCGCGTCATCAAACGAGAAATCTTCATCTACTGTGTTGTGCCTCCGGGTTGGAATCGACGGCTCTTCGGACCGAAGCGTTGATGTACACTCGCGCTACATGTCCTAGCCATCGTAGTTGACTGCTACGTACTTTTCTGACAAAGTCGATGTCACTGAAGATACAGCTCGTAGAGTTCGCTATTAAATTAAAACCCCTTCTCCTAAGCCCATCAATGCAAACGGTACCGAAAATCACTCGAAAAATTTCGCGTTCGAAGCGACCAAGGAGATCTTTGGTTGGTTGTGGACTTATAGGGACTAAAACCACGCTGGTAGGGACCAATCAGTTCGTTGACGAAAGACTTCAGGCGTTCACACAGTACAGCAGATCTTATATGATGCGATGTTAAGGAGACTGATGCATCTTTAGTTGGCTCAGTTTAGATGGTGTCCTTTCTTGTGGATCGAGCAATCGGTGCTGAAGTACCATTCATCAGGCATAATTTCCTCTAAATCTAAATCTTGGAGACAAGTTGGTGTATGTATGCCCTTAACCAAGTCACCCCCACTGCCTTAAAAATGTTTTAAACCGTTCGTCCCAGTTTGTTGGACTTGAGCTCGAGGTGGACGGAAGTCTTGGCTTTCATCGTCCAAGGTAAATGGTTTATTCATTTAAAAGTCTGCAGAAATGGTTTTTCCATGTCCTCAGCACAGACTGTGACTCTACTACAAGATTTTCTCGTTCGTCTCTATAGGTCTCTGTTTGGGTCTTGTTACCGTCATACGCTAATTTTACCTTGTGGTAAAACTTCGGAAAATTGTTCCTGGAATAGCACCTCTCTATTTCCTCGATTACGTGCTTCTTTGTGGAGGATATGTCTAGCGTATAACAAATAAAATCATAATCATTAAGAAATAATCCTTATTAAAGGGAGAGTGCTATTCACGTTCTAGCCAGTGGCACCTTCATACACCTGCCAAGAATTCCGACATTTCTACATAATTCAATTACGTACAGTCAAAAGAAGGTTACAAGTTGTAAAGCAGACATTATTATGTAAGTCCACATCCGAAGATATGCTTCAAAGTTATGTATGTTATATCATAGCCACTGAAAGGAAGATCTGGCTCACAAAGAAAGGCTATAACATACTCGTACGAATGGAACTTTGTAATTGAAATGTCAGCTCAAACGAAGAGCAGGGAGTATGGGTGCAACAGAAAGTACATTAAAAATGTTTATTGACAAAATTAGCTAGACGACTTTATGGGCTTTGGCTTGCCAACAGTTTTAATTTGGGTCATTACGCAGCTTAAGTTTTCAGATTTTATTTATCGTGCAAGCACTTAGGAGAGTTTATACTATTTTCCAGATTTTGCTACACAAGTAAGGGTGTGGATGTGGAGCAATACCATTAAAAATGCAGTATTCCAAGACAAAGTTGGCAGCAAGTCAAATACAAAATAATGCAAGTGTGATATATCTATGCTTTGCATACCAATTTTGTTGACGAAATGGTCATAAAGGCGCCGAAGAATTAAAGAAAGTTTCAATAAATACAAATTTCAATTTTACTAAGGGGTTGCCCAGTCGATCATAATTTTTGAAGAATTTAAATTCCATTTAGAAACGAACTAATAAAGCGCTTTTCTACTAGAAGTGCTTCAAGCTACCAACAAACGAAGTTAGCATTTCGGTCCGTTTCGCGATAGAGGACTATAACTTTTTTGTGAAAAACAGAAAAACCGGCACAACAATAAAGACGTTTGTATTATAGTTGAATTTTGATTTGTGATACCTAAATTAAAGCATTTTAACATCTGAGGTCGAGAATATGCAAATATTTCTGCATTTTCGGGGTCTCTGCGATAGATGGCACTGAGGTCTATATGTTAAAACTAGTAATGACAGGTAATTTTTGCCAATAAAACTGGAAACTTTTAAAAAATATTATGAACAGTCATGTTATAATATCCTCTCATTGACATACTATACATGGACTGCTAGTGAAATGTCAATTTCATACAAACCTGCGAGGAAAAATGAAACAAACATAAGCACTAGCCCTTTTGGTTCAGTGCGGCGAAAGTAGGAAAGAGATTTCAACCTCTGCGCGCCTTTGCTATTTTTTTACATAGAACATAGTGCCATCCATTGTAGAAACATTGCAACTGCGCCAAAAATTACGACTTATTCAAATTATTTCAAACGATCTATAACATATGGCAGTATGGCACACTCAGCACACAAACCTCGACACAAACCAAATCGCACGAATTGCTCGATGACATTTGAGTGTTTTCGTTTCTCTCCACCGTGAACCAAAAGAGCTAGTGCTTATTTTTGCTTCAACAAAAAATTGGCTGCTAGCACTCTAGCAGTCCATGTATAGTATGTCAATGTACCCTCTATAGTAATCCCTTGCAGAGTCATTTATAAGGTCAGTTAACAATCCCAAGGCAAATATTATTTTCCAGTGAAAACATTTTTATTCATCCTTTATGTTTATGTTATGTAGACATTTTATTTCGTTGGTTCTTTTGTCAACATAGCCTGAGGACGATGAAATGTTCAGGTTACACAATTAACATTTGTCTATTGCAATCTGTTTAACGCATTGTTATAATAATTAAGGTTTTTAATGATGAAACTGAGGAGTCATTCAAATTATGCTAACATACGGATATGCATGTTGAGTTGACCCTATCCAACGTACTGTGTGAACGTCTTAAACCGTTCTGCAACACACAAATCGGCAGGGCAGATCGACTACAGACCAAATTTTCACACTGAGGGAAAAACCTGGAAAATAGCAACGAGTCGAACTCAAGTCGAAACATATACCACCTATTCATCGAATTAAAAGCCGCGTTTGATAGCATACATCGTCAGGAGTTCTATATGGCGATGACCGAATTCGGAATCCTGGTAAAACTGATTCAACTGTGTCGCGTGACGCTGGAAAACACACGCTGCAATGTGTAGTTTGGAAGTAGCTCCTCCGAACTATTTCAAAAATGCACCGTATTTCTTCAAGGAGACGCGCTATCGTGCGACTCTTCAATCTCGTACTGAAGCAGATAGTGGGCAGGGCAGGTGTCAACACAGAAGGTAATATCTTCAACAGGTCCATTCAGCTGCTGGGGTATTCGGACGATATTGATATCATCGGTCGCTCCCAGCGTGACGTGATAGAAGCTTTGACAAGTAATATCCGTTTCCCAGGCTCGAGAAGACAAGGAGGACCGAACCTCCGTTTTAAAGACCAAGCCAACGCGGATGCCAGAGAGCTTGGTCTTGAAAATTGGAAGCAGGGTGCCCGGAATCGCAGAGGATGGAATGCTGCAGTGTCTCCGGCAGAGACTCTTCACGAGTCGGGAGCCCGATAAGTAAGTAAGTATATCTATGTTGATGTAATACGCTAATACTACCCAAAAATTATTTAAGTAATAGATATAAACATTTGAATACGACTGTATTGTACGTCCACAAAAATTCGTATTATACTGCACCGACTGTCAAATGAATTAACCTTAGAAATAAAGTTGTAATTGTGATTGAACTCTAGCTGCGTTCACTTCACATATGAGTAGATAAACCGTACCTAACATGTAATGCACAAAACACACGTGCAAAATGCACTGTGCAGCAAGATTAGAATACACATGTTCTTATGTGGTGTTACCAATGTAAATTCTGCACCTACCGCAGCACTGCAACATGCCTCTATTTCTAAATCCACTGCATAGCAACGCAGTGAGTTAAATTAAATAGACTTGGCAGCACCGAATTTTTAAATTTAGCTATTGATGCATACAAGAAAAAGAGAGACGGGAATTATTCGTCGTCTGTGTTGCACTCTCGTATTTTTCCCCGCATTGACGGCAACCACTGCAAGTTAAATTCTGCACATCTGTTTCATATGCAGTACTGTTTGCAGTGAATCGTTCAGAATTTCTGCACATGTGTTTTTATAAAAAGATGCCACTCCACCGATGGCTGGATGGCACTGTGGCAGTAGATAATTCATAGCAGGTGGCGAAAAGTTTTGACTTTGAATGTACCATCTCTATCTCTCTAGTTTCAACATGTGATATGCTTTGGACTAGCTCTGTGTTGTCAAGTCGGAATATGCTTCACGCTGGGTGCCTTTTCATAAATGAATAGTTCAAAATTAAATCCTTTAATAAAAAACCCTTTTTATTTTTAACAATGCTCTCGATTAAAGCCTTTAACAAACTTAATGGCAACGTGAACGTATATGCGTATCTGTCAGGAAGTATGATCTACATAATTTACAATTTGTAAGGACTATATATAATACATACTTCAAATCCTTTTAAGTGCTCACTCAATTTGCCGGTAGGAATGTGAAAATCATGAGATACTTGTACGTCATTGCTATCTTTTAAGTGCACATCTTCCATCATTTTTAAAGCCCTAGTAGGTATGCCTTTAGAACTATGCAGCATATAACAAGTAGGGAAATAAATGAAGTCATCCATATTGTTTTTGTGTTTCATTTGCCAAAGCTCAGAAGGGGATTGATAAAGATGCCATCACATATTTAAATGGTAGCTATTTATAGATTTTCATTCTTAAATATTACAAATTGTCGATTATTTGTCTTAAATGTTTGAGATATAGAGAAAAAGGTAACTATGTGTGACTATGGAGGAAATTTTGATGCGTTCCTGAATTATTTTGTATACCCTCCACAGGAAGGGTACCATTCACTTTGTCATTGAATTTGTAACGCCAAGAAGGAGTCACCGGAGACCGCATAAAGTATAGATATACCTATGTATGTATTATGAATCAAGATCACATTCACATTCTGAATCGACTTAACATATAACTTAACCTACAGTGGCCGCCATAAGTATTTTGACAAAACTAAAGTTAATTCTACTCATAATTTGAACTTACTTTATGTAAATTGGCACCAATGGAAAGGTCATTTAAATTCCGTTTGAATGATACAAAACTTTCCTTAATCGATTAAGTACCCATTGAAAATTTGGAACTTTTGTTAAAGTCTACTTTTTGACTTTTTTCCTCGGTTCCAAAAAAAATGTTTTGATGCAAAAAGTTTCTTCAAACAATTCTAATAGTGACTGCAAAAAATTTTTTTCAAAAATCTCTTTGCTAATATTTTTTATGATTTTTTGAATGGGATGATCTAAGAAAGAAAGAAAGAAAGAGGAAAAAGTGACTTTTAGCTTGAGCAACTTAATAAAAAAATCGGCAAAAACGAACTCTTTTCAAAAAGTAGCTCGAAAAAAAATGTTAAAAAATAAGAAATGAGTTTGGATTTTCATTAGGTATAGGCTTTCAAACTAAAAATGTATACAAGTCGGCATTTTCAAAGGTTCCACCTTTTTATTTGTATTTTATTTATGTTTGTATATTTGTATGTACCTACCTTCTCCGAGTTTCGATTTTAAAAAGGACTTTCGGCATCGGTAAATTTGCCGACTAAAATCCTTAAAATTTAGCGAGTTTCGATACGATTTTAAAAAGGACGTTCGGCATCGGTGAATTTGCGACTGAATTCCTTTCGATTCGATTTAAAAATGACGCTTTTTAAGCATTTATAAAAAAAATTTCATATTTTATTATTCCATGAGTAGGATATTGAATTATCCCATCAAAATGCGACAAGAAAACAAGTTTAAAAATCTAACGAAATTTCGAATTTCAAACTTTTCACCGCGAATGAAAACACTCTTTGCGGGGATTGTCAAAGTTTATTCAACAAACTACAGAATAAAACATTCGTTCGAACTTAACCACAAATTAGAAATTGCTGATGAAACTGATTGCTGAAATTTGCGAACTGTCAAAACTCGCGAATATTCGTTGGTTCATAGATAGTTGGTCGCTCTCATATGAATAGTCTTTAAGATACACTAGTAACTTTTCCTTTTCTCACTCAGTGACTTCGCATTGCAAACCCGGTCACCTTTGAAAATACATTATGGAAAAATGTAAACAAACTCAACTCAAATCAACTTTCAACTACTTTTAAAATTAAAACTTTTAATTGAAAATCATATATCTCAAAAACCACCGACTCGATTGTGTTCAAATTTACAGGTGGTTAGGTATTGACCCAGGGGTGTTCCTGTTAAGATAAGTCAAAATTGAACAAAGGGGCGTGGCACCTCCCATTTCTTCTATGGGGTGAAATTTCTATACAGTCGGCAAGTTACTAAAATTAGTCGGCATTTCAATGAAAGTCACCCACCACGGGTCGAACCCTTGCTACGCCTGTGAAGAAAACTGTTATAGTTTCAATACTTCGGTAAACGCACCTAATTTGTATTCACATCATCATAATTATTTATTATATTACATGTACAATGCAAGCTTCCATGTGCACTCACCACCACCACGATTTGAAACAACCCTTAAGTATTTTTTTAAATATTAGTTAAAAACTGTCCCAAAGGAAGTGGCTATGAGCGGCATAGCCTAAAACCATCTCACAGTCTTAAAAAAAATTTTAAAAAAAGTTTCATTGAAATCTGCCCAGTAGTTTTCGCGCTTTGAGGTAACAGAGAAAATTCCTACAGTTTTTCATATTATGTATAAAGATTTAGCCGTTGTGAGGTCGTAAAATATAATTACTAGGCAGTACCAGTTAACTGCCATAGCAATTAGCAATTGATTTAAGTTACAAAATATCTGTTTTAAAATTTTCTACCAGTGACTCGACAACGCCCGGTGCATTGTACTGCCAAAATTAGCTAAGTGAATTGGGAGTAATAATTGTAAAAACATCAATATCTATACCTATTTCGAATTTTGACTTACATATTTTTCCAAACACATTTGCTCGATTCAAAATTCACTTATGGGTACCACAAAGTAACTTAATTAACTTATTTTCGTATTTTAAAAGTACTGCGACGTTGGTAGCACTTTTCACGTCTTATTTCGAATATTTAAAGTGCAGCAACCATCAACGGTAATTGAATGTAAACGTAAGTACCTACAAAAACGAATGCATGGTGATACATCAATCAATTTGCATTTCTTAAGTGCTTTTAGTGGAAAGTAAAATATTTTGCTAACGCATTGTAGTTATGTTTTATTTAGGGGTGGAGTGCTGCCTGTCGATTTAAATTTACTATAACAAAAATAGCTATAACATTAAAATTGTTTAATAGAAGTGTCGTGTACGAAAATTTTTTTTTTACAATTTATGTAGGTAGTTAAAATAGTAAAAGGTGTTTTAAATGCATTTATGCTAACAGTTTTCCATTAATGGAATTTATGGCAGCTCTGATAATGTTGATAAAAAATACTGCAAGCACCTAGGGTAAGATTGGTTGAGCTCTATCCCGAACAACTAAGGAAATTCTTCTGCTGAAGCATGAGCTCGTCTTAGATGGCTAGGACATTTTGCATTCCTAATTCTATATTAAAATCAATCATTTCAATAGGTATCCTGATTCCTGATTATAATAGACATGAATGTTAGCTAATATCTTACATTACATTATGTTCTGGAACCTGGAAGTTAATCGAAAAAAAAATGAATAACTGCCGATTCCGGCAGCACAAATAGAGTATTAAAGTGTCCATATCCGACTACTATTCCCTTGGAACCAACAAATTCTTGCGAAAACCATTCAATGACACTCCAGGACTCATGGTCACCGCTTTGCTTTAAGAAGCACTGCCCATGAGATAGAGTGTAAAAACTTGACAATTCCCAGCTAAACATTTCCGCATAGTATACAATGAATAAGTGAGCAATTTGATATTTCTTTTTTAACTTCACGAATACAACGACATAAATGAAATTCTTACAAAGCAATACCTAAGTAAACAAAACCAAGTAAGATAAATACACCCTCTTATAAATTCTCGGTGGAGAAACTGGGAAAAGAATTCCCACCCTAGAAAAAGTTAACGGCGTTAACGTGGAAACTTTCCTTATTGCTGGAGACCACAAATGGTGAGTGTAGTTTATTTTCTTATGAAGCAGTTTCGTGCCATATCGTTATAGCGATGGGAATGGGAATAATAAAATTCTTTGAAAAATGGAAAATAATTTTCTCGAAAAAATGTCATAAGTGTTAATCTAATTTTTGTACTTCTATCTGTTTTATGAAGTTGAGTAACTTAAGAGGGTACTTTTAGGGTTTTTTTTGTATTATTATTATTGATTGTCTAAATTTATCAAAGCATACCTTTTGTACGAGTCTGGCGCTGTTCGATGTTGGGATTGGGAATATAGAATAGAACTGGCTGACTCGCAGTGGGGTAGTTTTTAAGTCCGATTTACACAACTATTCTGTAGTTTGCTCCAGATGTCAAAAATAAAAAAGAAAGTTTTGTTCTTTGTCAAGAATCTAGTCATCGTACTATTCCCGAGTTTTGACAGTCGGTTCAAATGAACATGACAATGGTCGCGGCAGTTCGCGAATTTTAGCCATCACTTTCTAATTTGAGGTTAAGTTCGAACAAATGTTTTATTCGCTAATTTGTGGAACGCGGTTTAATGAAGTGAATTGCCAATAAACTTTGACAATTCACGCTGAGGAAGCTTTCGTTCGCTGCAAAAGTTTGGAATTTGATATTTTCGTTGCTTAAACTGTTTTTAAACTTGTTTTCTTAATACATTTCGATGGAATAGTAAAATGTTCAGAAATTTTGTGACGTACTTGACAAAAATATTCCTCAAACAATATTTTTTTTTACATTATCTAAATGTTTTCGAAAATTAACCGTCAGTTACGTCATAAAATATTCCTTCCGGTGTTTATGTGTGAACACAGCCCGTATTACATTGCCACCATTTTCGAAAAGGATCCACCATTTTCGATGTTCATTATACCCCAAATTCGGGATGGTATAAAAGTCGAACACAAATTTCTGGCGCTCTTTTCTGTTTCCCGATTTCTTGTGTGTAGGTGGTGTGGGTCTAAAGCCACATACTGCAAAATAATTATTAAGCTGCCGGCTGAATTTTTTTGGAAACAGGAAAAAAAGGAAACAATTGGGGAACACGAAATTTCCTCCAATTTTCGTCGATGCGAATGTCGACTTGCACAATTTGCACGTGCGGTAAATACCTATTTCACAAGTTATAAGCGGGTGAGTTCTGGTATTTGTCCTAAGTGTCCCTGTCCTCCACTGCCATAAACCATACATCCGAAGTAGTGGCACGATTGGAGGGACACACAACGGTAACTTTTACCAGAGCCTCCGCATCCACAATATACAAGGTGAGAGATACTCCTATATATTGGGAGCTATATCCACCCATTCGTGTGAAATAGTGCTCCGCCCCAAATAAAATTATAAGCAGACCACCCCGATCCCGATCTCCATTGATCAATCATTCACCAAACTCAACATAAAGCTTCCGCGAATCATCACATGCATGCAGATCAACCAATTTCATCTTTACCACCCACCCGCAATTTAAACCCATCCCGCCATCGTAATCATCATCACAGTTTCATTTGTGCAGCAAAAATATGGTGAAAATGTGTAACTACAAAATCAACAAAAACAAAAAAAAACTAAAACTTATATAATTTTACTTACTTTAATCTTTTACCTACTACCAATTTGCTAAATTTCATAAAAACCTACACACATAAATCCCTAAAAATTTAAAAAAAAAAAAAAAAGAACAAAAGCCTAAGAATTGATTAGATTGAATTAATTAATATTACCAAAAATAATCTCCGATCAACACTGCTGAAATTTGTGCACAAAATTCATCGCATCGACATAAATAACAAGGAAACAAAGTGAGTACAAAACCTTCATCTATTCTTTGGCTTTAAAATACAAAAAAAAAAAATTTTTTTGCTTTAAAATATCTTATGTATAAATTGAATTACACTTATAATACTTAATTAATCTATTCATTCATGAGTTAAAATTTTGCTTAAGCTATTGATTTACTTGCATACCTACCTAAAGAATTTCTTATGTGTGATAGACATAATTAGCTACCTAATTAGCTGCTTAGTAGTTACATTTACCATACAATTTTGCATGAATTATGAAAGTGCACAATTTATGAACCATATTCATTGCTGAATTGAATACTTTTAATGAATATTTCTGAAACCTGAAAAGTTGAATAAAAAACCATGTGTTAAATCCCTACTTTTTCGTTGAGATGTGTTATTGAGTAGGTGTGCGAGAAGTGCATTAGGGACTAGCTCAATAGAAATTGAGGAGGGCTGGTCAAGGAGCGATGGCAACAGCCATCTGCAAGGGGAGGGTACCTCCAAGTGTCAGAATCATCAGACACCATAGCTGATATTAGTAACTCATATAACTCTTTAATTTTCCTATCTTTTCAAACAATTTAAATCTTTTTACCATAGCCCACGATAACCTCTGGTATGCGAGAATTTCAATTCATCTTTCCACTACCCCTATCTCTCACTCTCTCTCTCTTATGTTTTCTTTTTTTTTTACTTCTCCTCATGGCACGATAAATTTGTTTGTAGACGCAGGGTAGCCAGCAGCAAGATCCCACCCCACCGTCGAGCTGAAGCTGAGCATCCGCAAGCGTGCCACTGCTGCTGCTATGGTTGGATTAATTCCATCAACCAGACCCAGACTCTCTACAATGGCGCCCAAAACGTGAGGACCAATTTTTAAAATTAACAAAATACTAGCGCATGCTATGCTTATTAAAGCACCCACAAAATCCTTCAATTTAATTTATTAAACGGTTCTTACTTTGCGGTATATACTATATTTCCTAATCGACAGTGAACCAACAATATAGAAATAATTCTATCACAAAATTAACATACATGTAGTATACTACCACATATAGCAAATTTTCTTGCGGAAGTTTGCATTGTTATTTGCATTTCAGAAACAGAATGGTAAACTTAATTAATCATCTGAAACGAAACGCAATCTCCGATATCCAGTTGAAAGTACCATAGTTAATGGACAGGTTTGACGGATATGAGACCGAGTCTACTGATCTTCAAGGAACTCGGCTTGCCATATACAGTCGCCTGCTGTAACTGATAGAGTTACATATTTTTGAGTCGTTAAGGAATTCGCTTAACAGTCCAAAAATAGATCTATCAAATCGATAAGGTGCCGATCAACAATTCACCCAATTGCATATCATTTTACCCATCTCTTTAAAATGTTCTCTTCCTTCCAAAACACATGAACTCTTATCAGCTAAATCATTTTCTCGCACACTGTCAATAAAACATATGTCTCAACGAAATTTTCATATGAAACAATCCCTCTTACCCAATAACAACAAGCGTTAAAAAAAAAAAAAAAAAAAAACAATTTTCCGTCGCTTAACGAAAAACAGAATCAAAACAAACCATGAGCCAAAACAAGAAAAATAGCGGAGCTGTACCTAAACCGGCAAAAAGCATTGCCACGCGCTCACAAACATTACGTAATGCTGACACACCCACAAATCCAAACCGTATTAGCTTCCAACCACTGAGACACTCTCCTCCTAGAATATCAATGACCCCAAATCAAATCACGAGGCATCATCTTGATTTTGATACCAGCTTCAACGACTCTCTTCCTCATATTGCAGAGGCACCTAATTGTGTCTTTACAACCAGTGCAATTACTCTTACCACAACTTCTACCGTAACAAGTGTATCAAATCCGCGTGTTTCTATATTAGCGGGCGAATCAATTATTGAGCAACATGCTGCTTCAAACTTAAATCCAACGAGTAATCAGCAAGTAAACAGTTTTCTAAATGTTGCACATGCAAATATAACAAATGCTGCCAGCAACATTATACCAACTGTTCCTCAGCATAATGTTCCACAGCCTAATGTTCCGCAGACACAGTACATTTCTAGCAATGCACCTAAGTTAAAACAGCTGGATGAACATATAAAGGAAGTAGTAAACAATACATTAGTAAATATTATTCCGTCTTTGATACAAACAAATGTTGAGAGAATAATTAATCCATTTTTGAATGTTCAGTCACACAATAATGAGTCTATTCAATCCGTGAATCCTCAAAATATTCATCAAGGCAACAATTCCCATATGGAAGAATTTCTGAACAACGACTTCCAAAATAACAGCGTGTTTAACATTCCTGTTTCTGATGATAGACTGAGGCATTCAAGGTCAACTAATGGTCCATCTGACTGGGGTCTTAAATATGATGGTACAATGAAAAGCATGACTGTTGAAGACTTCGTGTTTAGAGTCGAAATGCTTAAAACAAATTATGATTGCTCTTGGAACGAAGTACTAAAGAACTTCCACCATCTGCTAGTAGGACTTGCCCAGGAATGGTACTGGCAATTCCTCCGAAGCAATCCTCGACGTGATTGGCCCACCTTGCGTAATGCTTTAGCAAAACAATTCCGAAGTCATGAAAATGATTTCGAAATTATAAAGCAGATTATGGATAGAAAGCAATTACCTCGGGAGAGTTTTGAAGACTATTTTAGTACCATAGTACGGTTGAAAAGCCAGCTGCGTCAACAAATTAGGGAACAGGATCTTATTCAAATTCTTCGGACAAATATAAGTCCTAAGCTAATGAGTTTCATATACCCTATGAAAATATATTCTCTTGAGCACTTCAAAGATGAGTGCAAGCGGACGGAAAGAATGATTCAGTCCCGATTCACCTTTCCAAATAGGAGCGTTCCTTTTCAATCAGTTCATGAACTTGAAGGTCTAACTGATCCTTTTGCCTGCGAAAGCGAAGGATTCGATATTTCTGCAGTGTCAGGCCCAGGGAATGTGCATTCAACTAGGCACAGACAACCTCATTCAACGAGAGTACCTATATGCTACAATTGTAAGTGTCAAGGTCATCTATTTACAGAATGTCCATCGCCAATTAACAGATTATTCTGCTATAGATGTGGTACTGATGGAGTAACAGTACTAAGTTGCATTCGATGTAATCCTCCATTGGAAAACGCGTTAACGAACGAGATGAGAACCGGAGAGTCTCGTTCGACGCAGACCTATCCGGAATAAAAATGGTCGACGCATGCACCAATACTATTGCAGATTATGAAATAACACCTGTCTGTAATGCTGCATGTAACAAAATACCCAATTTTACTTTTAATAAATATAAATTTCGTAATTTGCCTTATGAAGAAAGGTTAAAACAGTACACCCAGCTCAGAGCAAAGATTTTTAATATTGAAGAACTGAAGGTCACTGAAGAAGCAAACAAATTTTCAAAAACACGCCTACGCTATAAAAAGAGAAAGTTATTCAAACAAATATTATCCTGTAGTAGCATCTTAACCAGCACTGTAGATTCGCGGCCCTATGCAGAAGTCGAAATACTTGGGAAAAAGATCGTGGGACTATTAGACAGCGGTGCAAGTATCTCTTGTCTAGGCAAAGACTGCTTGAGTTTAGTTCGGGAATTAAAAATCCCCATCCTTGAGTTCTCGTCCTTTATACGAACAGCTGATGGAAAACCGCAATCTATTGTAGGCAGAATTAATGTTAATGTGATGTTTAATAACAAACAAGAATACCTCGATCTTTACCTTATACCCTCATTATCACAGTCTCTGTATCTAGGGATAGACTTTTGGGAAAGGTTTGGAATATCGCCAAAGTTTGTCAATGAAATTGAAGGAAACCCGATTGAATTGCTAAATAGGGACAAGGAAGAGTCTCAGAGACTTGAGTTAACTGACTCTCAGGCTCATAGTTTAAAACAAGTTGTCGCAAAATTTCCATCTTTCGCTGAGCATGGGTTAGGCAAAACTGCACTTGAAGTACATATCATTGACACTGGAAATTCTGAACCTGTCAAACAGAGACACTATCCTGTCTCACCGGCAATCCAGGAGATGATCTATAGTGAATTAGATCGCATGCTTTCTTTGGGAGTGATTGAAGAGAGTAATAGTTTGGAGTTCACCCATCGTTCTGATCAGGAAGCCTGGTAAGAACAGGCTTTGCCTAGACTCTCGGAAAGTGAACTCACTCACAACGAAAGATGCGTATCCTCTTCCTCATATAGAGGGTATGCTGAGCCGTCTGCAAGAGACACACTACATAAGCAGTGTGGATCTTAAGGACGCGTTCTGGCAAATTCCTTTAGAGGAAGAGTCTAGGGAAAAAACGGCCTTCACTGTGCCAGGGCGACCACTTTATCAATTTACTGTCATGCCTTTTGGGTTGTGTAATGCAGCTCAAAGGATGTGCCGGTTAATGGATAAAGTGATCCCGAGCGCACTTAGAGAACAAGTTTTTGTGTACCTAGATGATTTGCTGGTCATCTCCAAGGATTTCGCTGGTCACCTCAGGACTTTAGAGAGTGTAGCAGAATGTTTGCGAAGAGCCAACCTTACGATAAACGTGGAAAAATCGCGATTTTGTTTCAAGGAGTTAAGGTACTTATAGGGTACATCGTTGGAGAGGGTCACATTAAACCCGACCCAAACAAAGTGTCAGCAATAAAGGATTTTCCGGTGCCAACATCACAAAAACAAGTTCGACGATTTCTTGGCTTGTGTGGTTGGTACCGTCGATTTATTCGCAACTTTGCTTCAATTGCTAGTCCTTTGACGGATACCCTTAAAAAGAACCAACGATTTGCTATGACTACTGATGCCTTAATGTCCTTTGATTCCTTGAAAGCAGCTCTGATTTCTGCTCCTTTATTGTCAAATCCAGATTTTTCTAGGCCTTTTACGATACAGTGTGATTCTTCGAGCTATGGTATAGGTGGAGTTTTATTTCAGTGCGATGACGACAACAATGAAAAGCCCATAGCATTTTTCTCTGAAAAGCTTAACGCATGCCAACGCAATTATAGCGTGACAGAGCAAGAATGCTATGCGGCAGTGCAAGCAGTCAAGAAGTTCCGTCCGTATGTTGAAGGGCAAGCTTTTACCATCGTGACCGACCATGCCAGCCTAAAATGGCTAATGGGTCTCAAAGATTTGAGCGGCAGATTGGCGCGGTGGTCGCTAAAACTCCAAGCTTTTACCTTCGACATCCAACATCGAAAAGGAACACAAAATGTTGTGCCGGATGCTCTTTCCCGAGCATTCAACGAAGAACTGTCTGCTGATACGACATCTTCTGCTTGCATCGATATTAATTCGTCGGAGTTCAAGTCACCAGAATACCTTGACTTAATCTCATCTGTGCTGAAAAATAACGAAACATTTCCAGATTTGAAAGTATCGAATGGGTTTATTTATAAAAAAACGCCGCAAAAATCTGACGATCAGCTCAAAACAGAATTTGAGTGGAAGTTGTGGGTACCAGCCAAGCTAACTGAGTCTCTGATCAAACGTTATCATGAACCTCCAGACTGTGCCCACGGTGGGATTTTTAAGACGCTTTCCAAGCTAAGGGAACTTTTTTATTGGCCAAATATGACCACAGAAGTGCGCAGCTTCATACGAAATTGTTCAGTATGTAAGGAGAGTAAGTCATCTAATATGACATTGCGTTCACCAATGGGATCCCATCATGAGATAAACCGACCATTTCAAAAGTTATACATTGACTTCATGGGACCTTATCCAAGGACCAAACGAGGCAATGCATATTTATTCGTCGTATTAGATGGCTTCTCTAAATACGTGATATTGAAGGCAATGCGAAAAGCTACCACTAACGCAGTAATTGAGTTTATGGAAGATAATGTTTTCCACCAGTTCGGTGTGCGTGTATATCCATAGCGACAATGGAAAACAATTCGTTTCCAAGGATTTTAAACTTTTTCTTGCTAAATATGGATGTACTCATATCCGGAATGCTGTTTACTCCCCACAAGCAAATGCATCGGAGAGGGTAAACCAATCCATTTTGTCAGCAATCAGGAGCTATATTGGGAAGGATCAGAAGGACTGGGATAAATACATCTCCCAGATACAACAAGCTTTATGCACATCGGTGCACCAGTCCACGGGTATGACACCTTACTATTGTCTCTATGGTTAACATATGAGTACCCACGCGAGTGTGTACAAACTCCTTCGGGAACTAAAAGGGCTTGATAGTGGTGAGCTTCAGTGTCTGCCACAAGATAGTAAGATGAATATAATTCGTGAAAAAGTTAAAAATAACATACAGCTGGCATACAATCGAAATGAAAAGTCTTATAACCTTCGGAGCTCGAAGAGATCCTTTTGTCCGGGAGAAATTGTTTATAGGCGAAATTTTGTATTGAGTGACGCATCAAAAAACCTAAATTCGAAATTGTGTGCTAAATTTGTTAAATGCAGAATTGTCCGTCCTGTGGGCAATTGCTTATTCGAAATTGAAAACATGGATGGTAAAAATATCGGGGTATATCATTCAAAGGATCTGCGGAAGTAACACATGGCAACATCGCTGTGCATCTCAGGGTTATATGGGTCGACGTCATCCCGAGTGTAGGCCTACTTTTTCGGAAGCAAACATTTTTTTTTGTCAAAAGCTTTTTCGTATCTTTCCCAACCATCTTTTGGTTTTGAAATTTACGATTTTGTGACGTACTTGACAAAAATATTCCTCAAACAATATTTTTTTTTACATTATCTAAATGTTTTCGAAAATTAACCGTCAGTTACGTCATAAAATATTCCTTCCGGTGTTTATGTGTGAACACAGCCCGTATTACATTGCCACCATTTTCGAAAAGGATCCACCATTTTCGATGTTCATTATACCCCAAATTCGGGATGGTATAAAAGTCGAACACAAATTTCTGGCGCTCTTTTCTGTTTCCCGATTTCTTGTGTGTAGGTGGTGTGGGTCTAAAGCCACATACTGCAAAATAATTATTAAGCTGCCGGCTGAATTTTTTTGGAAACAGGAAAAAAAGGAAACAATTGGGGAACACGAAATTTCCTCCAATTTTCGTCGATGCGAATGTCGACTTGCACAATTTGCACGTGCGGTAAATACCTATTTCACAAGTTATAAGCGGGTGAGTTCTGGTATTTGTCCTAAGTGTCCCTGTCCTCCACTGCCATAAACCATACATCCGAAGTAGTGGCACGATTGGAGGGACACACAACGGTAACTTTTACCAGAGCCTCCGCATCCACAATATACAAGGTGAGAGATACTCCTATATATTGGGAGCTATATCCACCCATTCGTGTGAAATAGTGCTCCGCCCCAAATAAAATTATAAGCAGACCACCCCGATCCCGATCTCCATTGATCAATCATTCACCAAACTCAACATAAAGCTTCCGCGAATCATCACATGCATGCAGATCAACCAATTTCATCTTTACCACCCACCCGCAATTTCAACCCATCCCGCCATCGTAATCATCATCACAGTTTCATTTGTGCAGCAAAAATATGGTGAAAATGTGTAACTACAAAATCAACAAAAACAAAAAAAAACTAAAACTTATATAATTTTACTTACTTTAATCTTTTACCTACTACCAATTTGCTAAATTTCATAAAAACCTACACACATAAATCCCTAAAAATTTAAAAAAAAAAAAAAAAAGAACAAAAGCCTAAGAATTGATTAGATTGAATTAATTAATATTACCAAAAATAATCTCCGATCAACACTGCTGAAATTTGTGCACAAAATTCATCGCATCGACATAAATAACAAGGAAACAAAGTGAGTACAAAACCTTCATCTATTCTTTGGCTTTAAAATACAAAAAAAAAAAATTTTTTTGCTTTAAAATATCTTATGTATAAATTGAATTACACTTATAATACTTAATTAATCTATTCATTCATGAGTTAAAATTTTGCTTAAGCTATTGATTTACTTGCATACCTACCTAAAGAATTTCTTATGTGTGATAGACATAATTAGCTACCTAATTAGCTGCTTAGTAGTTACATTTACCATACAATTTTGCATGAATTATGAAAGTGCACAATTTATGAACCATATTCATTGCTGAATTGAATACTTTTAATGAATATTTCTGAAACCTGAAAAGTTGAATAAAAAACCATGTGTTAAATCCCTACTTTTTCGTTGAGATGTGTTATTGAGTAGGTGTGCGAGAAGTGCATTAGGGACTAGCTCAATAGAAATTGAGGAGGGCTGGTCAAGGAGCGATGGCAACAGCCATCTGCAAGGGGAGGGTACCTCCAAGTGTCAGAATCATCAGACACCATAGCTGATATTAGTAACTCATATAACTCTTTAATTTTCCTATCTTTTCAAACAATTTAAATCTTTTTACCATAGCCCACGATAACCTCTGGTATGCGAGAATTTCAATTCATCTTTCCACTACCCCTATCTCTCACTCTCTCTCTCTTATGTTTTCTTTTTTTTTTACTTCTCCTCATGGCACGATAAATTTGTTTGTAGACGCAGGGTAGCCAGCAGCAAGATCCCACCCCACCGTCGAGCTGAAGCTGAGCATCCGCAAGCGTGCCACTGCTGCTGCTATGGTTGGATTAATTCCATCAACCAGACCCAGACTCTCTACAATTTATCAAAAGTCGTTTGTTTGCATTTCATCAATTCGTTCGTTCGCTCTCATGTGAATGGTACTTAAGTCGACTTAAATTCTCTGGACTCAAATTTACCTGAACGCAAAAACTAATCTTGATGGAATAAGGTTTCGTTTGACCAGTGAAACTGAGCAACATGAAGTTAGAGAGCTGAAGCTGACAGACTGTTGTCAGCTGTCAGTTTTGTCTTTTCTAGAACAGATCCTAAATAATAATAATAATAACAAATAATATGTAAGGTGTGCTCATTTAAAGCTTTCACGTCGCGTCGTAGAGAAAATTGCTACTATGGATCAACGTATCCACTGTTGAAAATGAGACCTTTGAGCAGATTTGTCAACGTATACACAGTAATTGGAGCTGTGCTCATTCAATTTATGAAAGACTGCGGAAAGGTTTTGCTTTACGAGTTTAGAAAATCAAGCTTGTGCAAGAATTAAAGCCTTGTGGCAATTATGTGAGTGGAACATTCGGTGAAACAATCTTCACCTCTGTTAGAACGCTAAAAGTAACCGCGAGCTTTATGGGCAAATGGAGTTATTAGAATTATTATGAGCCAAATCTTCAAAGATGATACCGGTCATCATTTTACTGTCAATGAAGTTCGCAATAGAGCCATGGTTGTCCTTATAATGAAAGGAATCCTCGATTATATGTGTTAACGTATGCCGATCTGTTTCCAATAATTTACGAAGCACAATCTTTGGCTAACCGCCTCCAGTTGCACATACTCGTAGTTGTTTGAGGTGCCCTTCCACTTGCAAGGGTCTTTAGTGTCATTACAGCCGATTTCTTCACAAAGTACTAGCGCTAGTACCGGTATTAGACCAAAAGTTGATACTCAAATTGGTATCAAGTCATTTCTTCACGAAGTACTAAGCTGAATTTGGTACCGAGTATTAGTTAGTACTCGGTATTAGCTGGACCCTCAAAATCGGCAGTCTAACGTCGTTAGTACCTGAATTAGATCAATTTCATTGCTTTAGCTCTTGCCTATTTTTGTCAAAAAGTAAATACATCGTAGGTTTAAGTCTAATGAAGTTGATTAGAAAATGGATTTCATTTTTGATAGGGATAATTGGTTCAATAATTTCGATGACGACATTGAGAATGTGAATGGTGAAGAAGGGGTGGCAACTCGTTGATCTGAGCGCCGCATTTACCATATTATGCTACAATGGAATGCAGTAAATACTTAGGACGATGTGGATTTTTTCTGCAATTTCAGTTGTCCAGAGTAACGTTTTTTTACGTTCGAAATTGGACGAATTGCAGTACGGTAAACATATTTTATATACTTTCAGTTTTAGTCGGAAATCGTTTTTATTCACGATTTTACCACTAATCGTTAGATATTGCCTGAGCAGCAATTGCTGATCAGATCACTCTTATGATTCATGGCAAGTGGATCGATGTAAAAAGTGGTTGCCGACGTCATTCGCGTACCAGCCGCTAGTGTATGTCGCACACTGACAAAAGTATGATGTATGGCCTTCACACGCCATTTGGACAAATTTATTCAAATGCCAGCAACATTGGAAAAACAAGAGGTGGCCGCTGCTGCATTTTATTGCTTTGCATAGTCTCCACGGACAATCGGTGTAACCTACCGCACTCATGTTAAATTGCAAACACCGAATTGGTGAGTTCAGTTCCATATGTGCAATAATAGAAAAAAAAAACAACCAATCATATACGCTATCATATGCTTTTTCGTGCTAGATACCCCTATACACATATTTTATGGCAGAAAAGCAACAACAATATAAAAAAAAATACTTGCTCTTGCATAAAAATCAGTCATCCTGCAAAATGTTTGACTCTCAATGAGCATAAATGAGCATAAAATGTCACCGTTATGACATTTCATACTCAAAAATGGGTACTAGACCAGTTTTTAGACGTATTAGTCGTTAGTACGGTTGATAAATTTAGCTCCGGTACTAACGATGTGAAGAAATACACAAGTACCAACTTTTCGTTGATACTGAGTATCAGAGCTAGTACCAGGTCTAGCTAGACCGGGTACTAATACTCATGTGAAGAAATCGGCCGTTAGTGTTTCTTCACAAGGTCTTACTAGTCAGTTGCCTTCTTAATCTTAGGCCAAAGAAATAGTGGTTGGCAAGTGTAATTCTTCGTTTGATTTCTGCTGTAATGTCATTGTCAGAGTTTATAGCGGAGTCGAGGTAGACAAAGTCCCTAACCACCTCAAATATTACTGACTAACATGATGGTATTTATCGACCTTGAGTATGAAAACCACTTCTAATGCTCTTCATATCTTATATATGGAACGTGCACCATATCTAGACAATATAAAAGTGATAGCAAAGTAGAAAAATATTTTTTTCAGAGTTGTCTTTAGCTCTGATCAGATTTCTGGAAACACTGGATAAATTAACTAACAAATTGTTGAAAATATCGTTCAAACGCACAAATTCCAAAAAGTTTGTGAGATGTAAAAAGTTGTCCATGAGTCCTGACTCCTGATTAGATTTTAGTGATTAGACTATGCGGCCCTAAGCCTTTGGCCTACTGTCCACGTAGCTGCGCTTCATACGCACGCTTTCGTCATATGCATCTTGGTGTACGCTTGCTTGCAGCTGGCATATAAACAGACGAAGCTCTGTCCACGGAGCGGAAAAAGGCGCTTGTCGTCATTTGCAGCTTGCATTGCCTCTTCGTGGACAGTGGTTCGTTTGTTTAAATCGAAGCTGCAAGCAAGTGTACAAGAAGATGCAAATGACGAAAGCGTGCATAGGAAGTGCAGCTACGTGGACAGTAGGCCTTTATTGTACAAAATACTGATATAATTATTTAAGTAGGTAAGTATAACTCCCAGAAAAGTAGATGGAGGACTACAATAAGAAGTGCTTTTGGCAATTTATAACAAGAGCGTTCCGTAAACTGAACAAGCCTCGTTTAACCTCTGCTCGATTTGCGGTTTAACAAATTTAGAAGACTTGTACGAAAATTCTGTTCCGTTCCGACGTATACTTTAATTCTAAAGAAAAAGTATTTTAAATGTTAAGCAGATAACGTAATACCCGTCGCTCCATAACATTATTTTCAACGTCTTGTATAATGAAGACATATTTATATGTCGATATCAGGTATACAAACAAGGAATTTCTAAATTTGAATGCTCTTTTTGGCAGAGTGCCTTCCAGAAACACTTATAAAAATATTATCTTGCTGTCGTAAAATTCTGCAGGTTATGTTGGCATAATATGCTTCCATATGTCATCCCCCTTACGAGCTGACTAATATCAAAAAACATTTCAATATTATTACCTCCATGTTTCCCTTCCTATTTTGTCGGATGGTGTCCTTAAAAAAATCCATTAAATCCTAGATGGAAGGCAAGAAATGTATTCATTTTATTTTTGTTTGCTTATTTAATACTAGTGAATCTAAATTTGTGTCAGTGAACTTGTTTTTGGTATACTTAATCATTAATGTACCCAAATTAAGCAAATCGAGAGACGAATTTAAAAGGAGCTGAGGAGAGTAGTTGTTTCTCTAAATTATTAATGCACATCACCGTACTTATACTTGGCTTGACCGCTTTCATTGTGGTTAGCTGACGGTGGCGTCAATGTCTTGAATTCTTCAACTGCCCCGTAATTGCGGCAATGTTGATCTGTCGTATTTTGTGGCAAAATGTGAAAGTGTAGTAGGTGTAGCCATCTAGGCAGCCAGGATATCAGCCACAAATCAAAAACAAGTTCCTATGTAAGTAAATAAGCAAGGGAGTTGCGTGCAACATGACAGTCATGTGTTCATAAAGTTTCACTTGGTTTTTTAATACAAAAAAAATATCAAGACTCATGTACTTTTGATGGTTTATATGAGTGAATTTATTGCTTTATACATATTTTGAATGGATGAACTTTTACGACCAATAAAATAAATGCAAGCACAAACATACTCAACTCATTCATGAACGGGGTAAACTCATCTGTCTAATAGCTATAAAAAATCTCCCACATGCTTACTCCTTATTTACTTATCCAATAAATTTTATGAATTTACATGTTTGAGAAAAGAAATCAAATACATTGTTCTGTTATATGAACATAATTTTGTTTGGTGGGAAGGACAATCTGTTTTTATGGCATCCCCATCCCACCATCTATTCCATGTATGAAATATTGACGTTTTTCGTATTATATTTACGTTGGCACAAATTCATAATTGTTAGGTACTAGTTAGTGGGTGCAGTTGCTCAGTAGCAAGTGTGATGGAGTACTGAGCAAGAGGTTTCAGATTCAATCCCCAGAAAAACACACAAATTACAGCTTAAATGGTCCTAAAGCCTCTCAAATGAGGATACACAGAAGAGTATGGTAGGTAGGTTTCTTTGTAGCTAAAACGAACCAAGGGATAAATGAAGCTAAACAAACTAGAAAGGACATTGATATAGCTTATTGAGCTTTAAAAATCCTCAAGTGCTTTTCGCCGTGTGTTTTTTTAGAAGTTTTAAAGTTTCTTAATGGCGTGATCTTTATCGCATTATAGACTCATCTTTCTTGGCGCTTTTGTTTTGTTTATGTAAATCTTCTAATGTTGACGACATTTCGAGCTGTGGACAGTGTGTTCACAAACCGACTCTACATGTCTAGTTCGTTTTCGAGATTAGTTTTTAGTCTCGTATAGGTTAGGTAGGTGATTCATTTTTGTATGATAAATCTCCTAATTTGTTTCCAATAGTGATACCTCATCATTATCATAATTTTCAATGGTCCGCTTGTCCATTAGGTGGGTCGCGGGTGTAGGTTGCTCAAGTGGACCCTCCATAGCTCTCGATCCTCCGCCATCGACTCTAAATCATCAAGGGCAATCCCCAGAGTAATGCTTTCTGTTTTATATTTCGTGAACCGACAATTTGACAGAATAGACGGTAGCCATGCTTTTCTGGATCTATTTCAGTCTTGTGTAGCTAATTAAAAATTTTGAAAAGCAGAATTTTTCTGTTAAAATTTAGAATTTTGCAAACCAGAATTTTGAAAGCAGAATTTCGACCCGCTTTCTTGTCTACTTTCTATGAGAAATAAAGAAAATTAATTTCTCCGATTTTGGAAATTCAACCCCAAATGGGGTAAAAGGGGGGTCAAAGTTTGGAAAAATTTGTATTTTTCATCCGATTGACTTCAAACTCGGCTTGTGTACTGTCTATAGGAAATAAAGTTAATTAATTTCTTCGATTTTGGAAATTTTGCTTAGGGTCTCAGTTATTGCCGATGGCTCCTTTAAAGGGGGCGTTTTTGAAAACTCACGAACCGTTAGTCGTATCAATTTGAAACTTTGTAATGCGTGCCAACTTCTGTCGTCGTTGAATATGCTTATCCGTTAATCTAACTCTAAGGATATTCAAGCGGAATTCTGTAAGAATTGCTGCTAGAAAGTGGTACACATCCTCATAATCTTTCTGGTTGCGTATGTTTCACAGTATAGGAAGATCTCTGCGGTGTTGAATATAATTAAGGATTTGCCAGCTAAGAAATATGTTTTGTCCTGTAGATAGAGGCTCAGTCTGCTATGGTATGATCTGTGTTAAGATTGACCTGTTTTCTCCAATATGGTGTGAATTTTTCAGAGATACTAACTAACTACTCTTAGGTTTCCTCCGCGATATATAAATGTAAAAGAGGGAACTAACTGACTGTGAAGGAGTTTCTAGGTACCAAATCTTGAAGACTGCGTGAGCGAAGCCGCAGCAAAAGCTAGTATAACAAAGAAGCGTTCTGTTCTGTTTCAGTTTATGTTCCTGTTTCTGCTATTTGTGACTTAAAATCTTAAAATCTATCTAAGCCCAACTCAACGCAAACATAATCCAATTAAGTATCATTTCACTTCATCGCTTCAAGACATCATTCTTGGCAGCCTTATTATGGTTACCAGATTAAAAAATACGAAAAGGGGGCATAGGGGACACATTTTAAATTTTTTTAAAATTTTGAATACCAGAGTAAAAAAGTTTGAAATAAAAATTAGTTTTATTAGATACCTACCTACATAAGGAGAACAACTTTTGCACGTGAATCGAGAAGTGAGATTTAGTTCGTGAGTGGATGCATTCAGCTTTGAAACTTTTTTGCACTTTAAATATAGGTAGATGTGTTCACAAAGGATTGTTAACAATATTAAAAGAAAGTATTTTGAAAGTTTTTAATTTAATGTTTTCATTTATTGAACTTTGACTTAATAAGGACAGTGGTTTGTATAGGGGGGGCAAACAATATTTTGGTAGAAATAGGGGAACTTTCCCTCCTAAAGGGGAGACGTATGGTAACCCTAAGCCTAATAGCCATTTTGTGTGTTTTATTTATGACCTATTTTGACAATTCTGCATACTGTAGTAGTTCAGCGGCATAATTCAGCCAGTAAAGATAAGTACTCAGCTCGAGCGAACCTAAATATGAGCTGCTATCCAATTCGTCTCTCCAAATATTAGCTACTAAGACCCTAGCTAAATTTTGACATGTAGTAAGTTGTGGATATAAGTGTTGCAGAAAACCGCAGTTCATTGAAAATAACTTCTTCCAAAAATTCATTGACGCTAAAAAATGTTAAATTTTCGTTGGGCATTTTATTTTTTTCCTGTCTTCAATTCTTTGATCTCTAATTTTGTATTTTCAAGGGATTCCTTATTCATTGAATCAACTCTTTCTTTTTTAATTTTTCACAATACAACAGAAATAAAAACAAAACGATCTGTCAAAATTTAGCCTAAAAAATGTGCCGAACCATTAATGGGCGGGCTAAATTTTGATAGATATATGAAGTACAATCTGAAATGAAAATTATTTTTTAGCTGAAGCAGCGTACCTCTCGCTTAAATTTAGCTTAGGTAAACTTTGGAGAAAATTGTCTATATAGCTTGCTGATCTATAGTCTGAAATGAAAATTTCAACATTATGTAGGTATGTTACCATAGCGTAACAATAAACTCGAAATTAAATTTTAAATTTAATCAAAGTGGCCGGCCGTTCTTTTGTTTTCACACTCTCAACCCAAATACGAAATGAATATTTGTTCGAAAATAACAATCGTGTGACAACGAATATTCATGTGATGTCAATTGTCCATATATGACAACTATTTTTGAAGTCGGATTTCCGGTGAATTTTCGGCTCAATATATTTTCTTGCCCAGGATCGTAGAGGATGGAGGGCTGCAGTGGCTCAGGCAGAGACTCTTCACGGGTCGGGAGCCCGTTAAGCGAAAGTATATTTTCTTCTCACTCATAACCAACCTCTCACTCTACATGATGTTCATGTCAATGGCCCTGTTCTTATTTCAGGAAATTTGCTCTCTTTTACTTTTGAAATACACAGGTACGAAAAATTAAATTTCAAGCAATTTCACAACCACAGATTTTCAAAACAAACTGTCAAGTCATTAAATAAATTCATATGTACCTAACAGAGTATACTAACCGCCTACAACAGATATATGCACTTACGAGTAGGTAAAAAAAAAGTGAAATAGCTAAGGGCTATTCAATTTTGCGCGCCAGTCCAATTAATTCGGATTTGAAGTACAACAGCATTGCATGGTAAATAAAAGAATAAAGCCAGCATAACCCTCACAAAGAGTTGCGATTCATTGCAAGTGACACATGTGCTGCTTTTGTACGCAACAATAGGGTCTCATCACCTGTACCTACACTCTGCATCTCCACCCTTGGCTCTGCTCTCCACAGGATTACTGTTTTGTGAATATCCTATTGAATAAAGAGAATGTCATGGTTGTTTTGTTTTTTAGCACGTTTTATATGACATTGAAATGAGAGACATAGTCCTCGGTAATAGAAGACATTCACATGTCATCCAATCTGTAGATGCGGAGATACACGAGTATTATAATAGGTTTGCTTTTTTATAGTACCTACTTTATCACATAATAACAGTCTAAGCAATTCCTGGATCATTAAAAAAATAGTTCTCCTGTGGTTGTCGTAACAACGCACCTACTGTATTTAACTTCCATATTCGAGTTGTGGGTGAATTTCGGACGAATGGCAATAGGTATATACCAACAGCACAAACTAAACAAAATGTAATAGGTTGTACTTTTGGTATCCTGTATCCAATGTTCATATAGTAATATTTTGAGTGAGTTTATCAGTGCTATATGTATGTACAAAATTATACTCACCCATCCCATCGTTATGTGGATTTTAATAAAATTACTTTCAAGCTCCTGGGAAGCCACCTGACTTGCTTGTCGTAATTGGTATTATATTTCGGAAGTTGTTACAAAAATGACAGCTTCTTTGAAATTAAATAGAAATATGTACGTCCACATGTGCTGCTGGCAAGTATACAAATATCTATTTTATATATTTATCTTTGTCTGAGAGATGAGAAACCAATCACACCTGCGGTGGATGAGGATTTTATTAAATTTTGTAGCAGCTGTTCAAAGCATTTCATAAGCAGGTAATGCTCAAAAGTTGGTCTATATTATGTTTCGTTTACAAGTTTAAGCTTTATTCCTATAAAATATATGTATGTATTATTCGTAAGGGCATATTTTATAGAATTAGCCAATATCAAGTTGGTTGCCACAATAATTGGAAAATACCTGAATTTTTGTCACGTTTTTAAACAGAAGTTTGTTTTGAATGTTGTATTTTTGTTCTTTATCCACCTGATATTGCCGACATTTTGTTTTGCAAAAACTTATGCCCAGTTGCACAGTGCAGAGTTCAGTGTAACTTAAGTTTGAGTAGAGACCAACAGATAAGTGTCACTCATGCATATTTTGCGTTTCACAGTTGATTCACAATACTCACCTCAAATGCTACAAAAAACTTGGCAGCACTTAGAAAAATATTTGTTTTGCAATATTTAATAATTTATTCGATTTTCCAAATGGGTTAATAATGAGAAAAAAACCCTAACTTTAACAAGAAAAATAATTATTTTGTTTAATTGAACTCGTAAAGCGAAAAAAAAAACCAAATGAACTTGTCAAATTGTTGACAGCTGCATAGCTTGCCGCCTTACTTAGGTAAGTGTCCGATATTGGGCACTTAAGTTTTATAATCAAATATAACGCAATGAAACAGAAATCGAATCTTAAGTTGAATTAGAGGGAGAATGGATACTTAAGTGGGCACTGTGCAACTGGGCATTAATCTAATAAGCCTTACAGTTTTTGGCAATTATACACTTTCGTGTTTACCTGGCTTTTTGGCGATAAAAACTTCAACATTTTGAACTATCTTCATAATTTTTTTTAATGTTTGTTTTAATAACGGATTTATAACAAAAAAATATAAAAGTAAAAAAAACTGGCTGAATTCCAAAACGTCAAAAAATTGCGCATTGTGAATGCACACTGCTTTTCTGATGCCAGGTTATGAATGCTTTTGCGCTGCTTTGCGTTTGTTATGCTTTGCAATTTTTGACGTTTTGGAATGACTTTGGTGTGAACTATCATAAAATGTCTCAAACAACAATTAATTAATTTTTTTCATCTCCTCCAAAGCGACACAGCATCCACAGCACCTTTTTCTTTCTGCTTTTGTTTCGAAAATCGGGTTCAAATTGATTTCGGGTAGGAATTTAATGGACTCTTTCGTCCACTTTTTATTACTCCAAATCAAAGTAAAATTGACAAATTATTATTTTACTTACGACTCCAGCGATGAATCCATTTTAATTGGCGGTTTAAAATTAAATGTCAAGTGCCATTTGCATCATAATCTTTCATGATGCTCTGTTTGTTTTTGTTTGCGCAGTTGATGCATTCACAATGCGTTTTAGAAAAGTATGCATTGCATCATAGTAACCCATTTGCGTTTTGGAACGCTTGATTAAGCAGTAATGCAGAAGTACTGCGTTTTGGAATTCAGCCAGACTTTCTTTAGTTTTTAGCTTCGAATGTTGAAAAAATTAAGATTTTACAAATAATCCTCTACAAGTCTACACAAACACAAAAAAAAACAAGTAAAATTGTTATCATCGGCCTGGCCGATGCTTTGATACCCTCCACTGCATAAAAGTCATGCAAAATATTTGCCATGCGAGTAAGTATGTGTCTAATATTAGTGTTGTATGTTAGGTAGCAGAACTACTTTACCGACACAGACAATTTTCAATACCAACCTGACGACGGTTAAAAAAAGTCCTCTCATAAAATTTCATTCACCTAAGTCGATTCGTTTAGACGCTATCGTGCTTTCAACAGACGGAGATATATGGGTCAAATATTGGCTTTGTATGGGAGGTAACAGAACTACTTGACCGACATAGACCATTTTTAATACAAACTTAAATGCCATAAATATAAGACCTCTCATAAAATTGCAGTTGCCTAAGTCGATTCATTCGGACGCTATCGTGATTTCAACAGATAGAGAGAGACGTGGGTCTAATAGTGGTTTTGTATGGGGGGTACCAGAACTACTTGACCGACATAGCCCATTTTCAATACCAACCTGGCGACGGTAAAAAGAAGTCGTCTCACAAAATTTCATTCGCCTAGGTCAATTCCTTTGGACGCTATCGTGCTTTCAACAGACAGACAGACAGACGGACAGACAGACAGACAGACAGACAGACGGACATGGCTAAATCGATTCAGAATGTGATCCTGATTCAGAATATATATACTTTATATGGTCTCCGGTGAATCCTTCTTGGCGTTACAAACGTAATGGCAAAGTGAATATACCTTCCTGCGGAGGGTATAAAAAACGAAAAAGTAACAGAGATTTAAAAAAAATTATTAACTTCAGTCTTTGTGGATTTTTTTATCACAAAAAAAAGTTTTTTTTTAATAATGAAGATATCTTGAAATCGGAAGGAATTCTGAAAATGCTGATATTCATGTTCCATCAACTTGAATCTTAAACAAAACCATTTTCTCTAATCCATCACCGTGTAAATATGGACATCGTTGTTCTAAGCGTTTAGGAGGTTATTACTTTAATACCTCATTCACACTGAGCCGAACACTGGGTTTTCGTAAAAACATTCAATATTTACTAAAAACAGGTTTTTTTCAAGTTTTTCAATCCATATTTCAGTTTTTAAAAACCTGCCGTTTGAAGTAATTTTCTATGAAAACACCTACAAAACAACTTTCAAACATTGTGCGCTGCTGAAGGAGAAGGAGACACTTCTTTTGCAACATTCAGCGAATTTAGCAAAACTACTGACATGATGGCTCTCATTCAGTGAGTTACTAAAATAAAAGTCTATTCGACACAAACATTTTATTAGTAGTTTTACAGTGATACACTTGAAAAGTACAAAAAAACTAGTTGGGGTTCAGTGCGAATACATCGACGAGTTTCGGTAAGCTTTTTGTTTTGTCGAAAACTCAGTTTTCAGTGCTGTGTGAATAGGCTTTTAAGAAAGTGTAGAGTGTTTATAGCTTAGTTTTTCGAATTGGCAACACTTTTTCCATCTACCACTAATTTGTCAAGTACCTACCAATTTTTTTAAAATTGAAACTGACTAGTCCTTTTCATTTTCATCCTTTCATTAATTTTCAATGGCCTGCTTATCTATTAAGTTGGTCGCGGGTGTAGGTTGCTCAAGTCAACCATCCATAGTTCTCGATTCTCCGCCATCGACTCTAAATCATCAAGAGCAATCCCCATACGGGTAGAGGAGAGATTATGGACTTGATCTAACCATCTCATCCTGGGTCTACCTAGAGGACGCCTGCCCGATGGTACGGATTCCATAGCATGTCATGGGATCCTGGTTGGGGACATGCGTTTAACATGACCAAACCACCGAAGCATGGACCGCTCCGTCTGGAGAAGTAGATGCTCGAAATTAAGTTCCTGACGGAGGTCTGTCATTACCCAGATCTCATGACCATATAGGTAGTTAAGAGTTGGAACAAACACTGAATTAAAGACTGACAACTTAGGTTTGACACCAAGTTCAGTCCTCCTAATAAGCTTACATGGGAACTAAGTCCACTTCACGAAAGTGGTTCTATTTTCCCAGTCCTTGCCTTATTTTCACAAACTTATAAATTATAGTGAACGTGTATCACAGTAACGTATTATGTGTTCAACTTTTCTTAAAGTTTTCATTATGTATGTAGGATTGGGACATGACGACAGACAATAAACAACAAGACGGGAACGGTACAACAACCAAGAATACAGGAACGGTAAACTAACAGACGACAAACAACAAGACGAGTACGGTACAAATAGCAGACAACAACCACCAAGACGAGTACGGTAAAATATAAGACGACAAACAACAATGTAGGTACATGCACTAACGTGTATAAACAAAGCTGACCAGATCGACGAGACGCATATCGGACGAAGAAAACACCAACGGTACGCAACGAAGTACGACACACGAAGCCACAGACGAATACCGACAGATGGACGTAAAACGAACAAAAACTACCCAGAACATACACACACAGAATTGACTGACGACGAGTAGTAGACAGTAGAGGTAGAGTACGAGTTCAGTTGAACATTGAGAGCCGTCTAGTGAGGTCTTCTTTAAAGGATCAAAATTAAATGTAAAATTAGTTGTAAGAATAATACAAAAATAAAGTTATAACGTGATCATATTGTGCGTTACTGTGTTTTCCTACAATTTTTGGGGGCTCAGCCGAAATAAATAGACGGAGATATTCTCGTGTTCAATTCAAGCGAAAAAACTCTCAGCCGAAATAAACAGACGGAGATATTATTCTTGTGTTCAAATTTAAATCGAAAAAACCCTCAAGTGTTGATCACTAAATTAAAGAAAATTGCGTGACAAACAAACAAAGGTGCAGTGGAGTTAAAAGAATAATAACTAAAAGTGGAAAAGAAAAAAAAAAAAAAACATTGAAAGAGCAACAACGTGAAGGCGATCACATAAAAAAAGTGCACAGACAAGAAAGAAAAACAAATCATCGGCAACGGCATCATCAAATCCGTTTGCAGTAAGAGTGTGTGTGTGTGCAAAAAAAAGTGGAAATAATTGTGTCGCCGTTGTTTGCTCCAACGTGAATGCGGCTGAGAAAAGAGAAAGAGGAAGACGAAGACGAAGACGAAGTCGAAGACGAAAGAAGGAAGAATTTGCAGCTGGTTGCCGAAATATAGTTGTAATTATTATTAAACTCATTAAAGTAGAAAATATTATTATTATTACTATACTATTAGTACAGAAATTTTAGTATTTTAAGTAGAATGGATGCAAATCGCATCATGGGGATGACGGTAGAGGAGTTGAAAAATCAGCTTAGGGAAGCAGGGTTGACTTTGACGGGTAACAAACACGAATTACAACAGAGACTGATACTTTTCTATGATGACGAGGGTGACAGTAGTTCCATACATACAATTCGCGAGGCAGAAATTGAACCATCAGGCAGTGGCGGGGGTGCGCAACGGCAGGAGAGAGCGAATCCGATTTCTAGAGGAACGAACAATGAGCCACCAAGCACATTCCAGTTCAAAGATATTGAGGAGAGTATATCGCCGTTTTCGGGGGAGGCATCGCAAAATGTTAATGCCTGGATTAAAGAATTCGAAGGTATCTGTTCGATCTTGCGGTTCAATGATTTGCAGAGGTTTGTTTATGGTCGAAGGATGGTAACTGGGGCTGCGAGATTATTCGTACAGGGAGAGACAGGCATATCATGTTGGGCAACGTTGAAGGAAGCGTTGAGGGATGAATTTACCATCGAAATAAATTCGGCAGAAGTTCATCGACAGCTGAGAAGTCGACGAAAGCAGCCAGGTGAGACAACGCGCGAGTACCTATATAAAATGATCCAGATTGCCAAACCGATCGAAATAGATGAGTCTTCTCTAATAGAATATGTCGTAGCCGGCCTGAAGGATGACAGGGTAAACAAAATAGTACTCTACGAAGCGTCGACTATTGAAGAATTGAAAGGGAAAATCAAAATTTATGAGCGTGTAAAGCAGCAATCGGTAGATAGCTCTCCAAAGTATCTATCGACAGCGTCATCGACTAAACAGGAATCAGCCGTAGTAAAAAAGGAAGGGTTGAAAAAATGTTTTAAGTGTGGGGATCCCAATCATTTCTCCAGGTCGTGCCCGAAGGGGTATAAATGTTTTAGATGTGGAGAGTTAGGTCATCGGTCATTTGAGTGTAAGAAGCAACCAGAAGATGAGACAAAGACGAAAGCGCATTTTGGCAGTAAGAGTGCTCACCTCATGAAAGACGTTACGGTGAGCGGAATTGAGATGACGGCATTGGTTGACACAGGATGCGATTTGTCCTTATTACGTTATGAGATGTTGTTAAGGTTTCCAGACGTTGAATTAGTTCAACAGCCAACGGTTCTAACAGGGTTGGGGAATAAGGAGGTGAGAACGCTTGGGTACTTTGACACATCAATAATAATAGATGACAACCAATTTCCAGCTAGGCTGCATGTTGTGCGCGAACGCGACATGTTATTCTCTATGGTAGTTGGGGTAGATGTGATAAATCAGGCATCGGTCACCATCAAGGACAACGAAGTCCAGTTTAGACGGCAAGAAGTGGGGGAAAAAGCAGAAACATCAATTAAGACGGATGTTTGTAGGGTGACATTAGACGAAGATGGAACTCGTAGGGACGATCCGGAACAAGGAGACGAAGTGGTGGAAGTCGAGGAGAAGGCTGTATCAAGGATTGATAGAAGGCGGCGGGAAGACGTCCCAACGCGAGGGTCGGTCCGAAGATTGACAGCAAGGCCGAGTATAGATTCGGTAGAAGAGCTACATAGTGAATTTGGGGCTATGTGTGCTATGGCAGTGGATGAAGATGCGTCCATGCCTGCAGTCGATTTACACCATTTACCGGAAAGTCATAGGAAGCGGATTTTAATGATGATTGAGAGGTATAATCCGAGTGCAGACGAACCATCACCGATCACCATGAAGATTATTTTGAAAGACGAGACACCACTTTTTGAGAGGGCGAGAAGAACATCACCACAGGAGAAAGACGAAATAGAGAGGCAGGTTGCCGAGTGGTTAAAGAAGGGCATAATTCAGGAAAGCAAGTCTGAATTTGCATCTCCGGTTGTGTTAGTCGCCAAAAAGAATGGCGAGAAGAGGATGTGTTGCGATTTTCGTCGTATCAATGCGAGAATGGTAAAGGATCATTTTCCTATGCCTGTTATGGACGACGTAATCGAACAATTGCAGAAGGGATTGGTTTTCACGACGCTTGATCTGGTGAACGGATTTTTTCATGTTCCGGTCGACCCGGAATCAAGAAAATACACTTCGTTCATAGTTCATAACGGCCAATTCGAGTTTACGAAGGTTCCGTTTGGGATATGCAATTCTCCAGCGGTATTTACAAGATTCATTATGACAATTCTGAGGCCATTGATCAATGAAGGCGTGGTTCAGGTGTATATGGACGACGTGATAATACCGGCAAGGGATGAAGAGGAGGCAATGTCGCGGTTGGAACGAGTGCTAGAAGTAGCCAGTAAAAATGGACTGGAGATGAATTGGCAAAAGTGTCAATTTTTGAAGCGTCAAATCAGTTTCTTAGGATACGTGATAGAGAGCGGAACGATTCGACCATCTGTGGAAAAGACGAATGCTGTAAGGAACTACCCGTTGCCGAGGGATAAGAAATCGCTTCAACGATTCTTAGGCCTAACGTCGTATTTCCGAAGATTTATCGAGGGCTATGCCAGATGGGCGAAACCCCTCAGCGATTTACTGCGAAAGAACGTGACATTCGCGATGGGAGAAGAGCAACAACAGGCTTTCAACTGGTTAAAGAGCGAGCTAATTAAGTCACCAGTCCTCAAACTGTTTGACCCAAATGCTGTTACGGAGATCCATACAGATGCGAGCAAATATGGATACGGAGCTGTGCTGTTGCAGAAAGACAACGACGATCAACAATTTCACCCAGTACAATTTATGAGTCGCAAGACAAGTCCGCAGGAAGAAAAGTACCATTCTTATGAATTGGAAGTGCTGGCAATTGTTGGAGCATTGAAAAAATGGAGAGTATATTGCATGGGACAACATGTGAAGATTGTCACAGATTGCAATGCTTTTGCAATGACAATGAATAAGAAGGAGGTACCATTGAGAGTAACGAGATGGGCAATGTTCCTGCAAGACTTCGATTATGAAGTGGTGCATCGGAGCGGCGCAAAGATGAGACATGTCGACGCACTGAGTCGAGTGGGTATGCTCATCATTGGTACATTGACTTACAGGATAAAGGAAGCACAGTCGCAGGATGAATACTTGAGAGTCATAGCCGAGGTGTTGAAGCAAAATCAGTATGAAGACTACTTCATGAAGAATGGCATCGTGTGCAAGGATTCTGCTTTGGAGCTGGTCGTTATACCATCCTCCATGGAAGATGAAATCATTCGGATGGTCCATAAAGAAGGTCACTTCGCCGCTAAGAAGACTCAAGAGATGTTGGAAAGGACGTACTACATTCGCGACGCTAAGACGAAAATCGCTAGGATTATCAAGAATTGTGTCGAATGCATACTAGCTGAACGGAAGGGTGGTAAGCCAGAAGGATGGTTAACTCCAATAGATAAAGGATGTTATCCATTGGAAACTTATCATATCGACCACATCGGGCCAATGGAAGATACGAAGAAGAAGTACAACCACATTCTAGTAGTTGTGGACGCCTTTTCTAAGTTCGTGTGGCTGTACCCCACCAAGAGTACCACCACAGAAGAAGTTTTGGAGAGACTTAGGAAACAAGCTGCCGTATTCGGGAACCCAAAGAGGATCATTTCGGATCGAGGGACAGCATTCACTTCAAATGCGTTCGAAGAATATTGCAAAGAACAAGCGATAGTCCATTTAACGATTACGACGGGAGTACCGAGAGGGAATGGTCAGGTGGAGCGGGTCAATCGGATCTTGGTACCGCTTTTGACGAAGATGACGATGGAAGATCCTGGATTATGGTATAAGAATGTGGATAGGGCGCAGCAGATTATAAACAATACGCCGCCAAGAAGCACTAAAGTGGCACCATTCAAAATCCTAACTGGACTGGACATGAGACTAAGCGAGTTGCCGGACATCCAAGAGATACTCCACGAAGAGGTCTACGAGGAATTACAAGCAGAAAGAAACGAGTTAAGAAATGAGGCCAAGACGAATATTGAAGATATCCAACAAGAAAATTATCGGTATAACCTAAGAAGACGAAAGGAAGCGGTGAAATACAACGTGAAAGATTTGGTTGCCGTAAGAAGAACCCAGTTTGGACCAGGACTGAAGCTCAAATCGAAATACTTGGGACCGTACCGAGTAACCCGAATGTGCAAGCATGACCGCTATGAAGTAGAAAAGGTTGGAGATCATGCCGGGCCGGGGCGTACAACCGCTGCTGCCGATGGTATGAAACCATGGGTGACGTCATTCGGGGCGAATGACAGATCAGGATGGCCGAATGTAGGATTGGGACATGACGACAGACAATAAACAACAAGACGGGAACGGTACAACAACCAAGAATACAGGAACGGTAAACTAACAGACGACAAACAACAAGACGAGTACGGTACAAATAGCAGACAACAACCACCAAGACGAGTACGGTAAAATATAAGACGACAAACAACAATGTAGGTACATGCACTAACGTGTATAAACAAAGCTGACCAGATCGACGAGACGCATATCGGACGAAGAAAACACCAACGGTACGCAACGAAGTACGACACACGAAGCCACAGACGAATACCGACAGATGGACGTAAAACGAACAAAAACTACCCAGAACATACACACACAGAATTGACTGACGACGAGTAGTAGACAGTAGAGGTAGAGTACGAGTTCAGTTGAACATTGAGAGCCGTCTAGTGAGGTCTTCTTTAAAGGATCAAAATTAAATGTAAAATTAGTTGTAAGAATAATACAAAAATAAAGTTATAACGTGATCATATTGTGCGTTACTGTGTTTTCCTACATGTATCTACTGCAAATATAAATCAAATTTATATATCGGGTGAAGAAAATGACTACATAGAAAAAAGAATCGTGTATTATTTAGGTACTATTGATTTTATTTTGTCTCCATTAGTGAGTCAATGGACTAGGGTAGATATAAAATATTTAAAGTGGTTGTTCATGGTTTTACTAGAAACTCATAAATTTGTAAATAGACGCCAACTCATAACTAATTTTCAACGACTTAACATTTTGTCAAAAAGGATTTTCAATCATGCAATAATCAAGAAATGAAATGTAATCGTTAATAGTTAAGCTACAAACAGATTTTCTAGTAGAAAAATATACTTTAAGCTACAAACAGATTTTCTAGTAGAAAAATATACTTTCAGTAGGTATCCTCCTGCACTAAATTCAAAAGCTTCATCGATATCCCTAGAGTTATAATGGGTTATGATTAGAAATTCCCTTATAAAGTCATCTTATATAATGCGATCGAATAAAAGTGGTAGCATAATAACTACTCTTCCATATTGGATTTAAAACCATTTCACTTCTAGAAAGTTATTAAAACTTTCTATTGCCTTAGAGGTGATTCGTGTTATGTATTCGATTGACTTCTCAGATTGAAGTTAACTTCCATCGACGTATACTATTCAAAGGAATCAAATAACTTGGGTTGATATCTCATAAAACTTTTGCCGAAGAATATTTCCTCTCTACAAAACTGATAAGCAATCAATCATTTTTCTAGACAAATCACTGTGATCAGATAGTCATCATAAGTTATTCTATTTATCTACATTGCTAAAGTTGCGAAAGTGTCAAAGTTTAACTTCTTATCCTCTTAGGATTACCCGAACCAACATATTTTCATGGCTATCTACTTGCGGACATCACATTGTAGGAACTTTTTATCAGAACATATAATTCCAATGGAATAGAGTATGTTTAATATTAAATCTTTCCATAATATATATAGAGTAATGAAATTTTTATGGCCAATAGTTTCAATATTCATAACCATTTAAATATTATAAAAACGTATTGAGTATTTTTGATATAACAGGGGCAATCTAAATATATTGTAATAACTTAGATCGTGGGAGTAAATGTGGGAGTAAGTCACTTCGTACAAAAGAGTAAATTCTGAACAGCGACAAAGTAAATACATTCGAGGTCTAAAATGTCCATCAGCACAGACTCTGCATCAATAGGCCCACTTGTGGCTTGCAATCTGTTGCAACGCAACATGAAACTAACTTCAACCAAATTTCATACTACACCTGCAATGCAATCTCCAAGCGAAAAACGCATTTTATGCACTTGCACACAATATCCGACGGCATAACACAAAAGCCGACGGCAAAACGCATTTCATGAAGCTACCAATTTCCCAAATTGCCAAAATTGGGAGATCATAAAATAGACAATTACCCAACGCACTCGAGTAAATCGTATCGTGGGGGAGGTCTTGAAGTGAAAGTGCATACAAAAAAAATGAGTCGTTTTTGGCAGTTTAGAACCGCCCACTCATCTGCGCTCCCAGCACTTGCAATCGATGCGTGTATGCATGTGTATTGGTGCCGATCTTTCATACTGGCAAAGGCAAAACACATTGCGCGGTGTAAGAGGCGGTGACAAAGCTATGCATTTGGCTAATGCAAAAAATAAACAAAAAATCCGCAATCCGCAATGGGTCAACGATCTGAGGAAATCGGAAACGGCAAAATCAGCTGGATGCAGAGGTTTCTTGTGACCGACGAAGAAGCGATAGATGGTATTCCCAAGTCTTAAGTTATAAGATCAAGTCGGAAAAATAAAATTTAAAGCAAAAGTTGAGTCTGAGTTTTCTGTTTTTTTCTTTCATCTGCATGTAGGTACCAGGTAGTACATACTGCGCGAAGTAATTTCGGTTGTTCGGCAACGCAATTTTGGTTGTGCGACTGCAAACTATAATCCTTTTTTTCGTCACTTTTTTTTTGCGAGTGTCCTTGCGACACACAATCTCTTCATATCTCTGGTTAAAGGAAAATGTTTAGAGCTCACTAATAAGCCCGATGCTTCTTCTATTAAATGGAATTGAAAATACATTTCTGACGACTTAAATTAGGCTGCATTGCACGCAACCTTCAAACCAACAAGTGAATACTTTAAAACTACGGGAACAAATCTGGTCAGGTGTATCTATTTAAAAACATCATGGTGCTGAGTCTGCAAGAATTCAAAAACGTGCTTTAAGACTTATAGGTGATAGCAAACAATGCAGAATCAATCGATCAGCTGGAACACCATATAATATTTTCCCGTCTTTTCCTGTGGTAACTCAACAAACAATGCTCTGACTAAATAACTTACTGCATTTCGCGCCTCCATTATTCATTAATTTGCAACACTTGCACCTCATCAAATGCTTAGCAGTTTACCCTCAAGTTAATCTTCGGACGTATTGTGCAATTTACGTATAGACTTTTATTTATAAGCCGCACAAGACACACGTGTGAAATGCAACTTTACCTTCCCCATTATAACAATCTACAACTGTCCAAAACCTCTCCATTCTTCTTACAGTCTATTTTTTCATTTCATTTCATTTCACGCACAGTACGTCAAACAGCATAAGGCAATAATCACATTCGCATTTGTACATAACAATTTAACAAAACATTAAACTTAGTTGAATACAACATTTTTTGAACAAACTAGTAGTAAAAAAGTTACGTATACGACACAGTGTACTTTTCAAGCCCATGGGATTGAGCTTTTAAACGTAATTTGAGTTGTTTTTTTTGGACGCGCTTTGTTTTTGTCAAATTTTGTCAATTTTTAATTTTGCCGCGTTTAGGATGTTTAGGAACGTTTAAGAGTTTATACGTACTCTGAACTGACATTTGAGGTGAGTCTGATTGCAGGAGTGTGGGGAATATTTTTATTTTGGGCTAACAAACATATTTATTTTAATTTTTAATTCTAATATCAGGCGCCAAAATTCAATTTACATTGATGCCTTCTAAGGGAGAATGATTTTCGCCTGCTAAACGAATAATTTTCAGAGTGGTTCGCTAAAAGCATCCAGTAGTGGTATTCATAGCTCTTTTGTTTATTATTTATTGGCTTACTTTTTAAGGTTCCGTTCCCGTAGGGAGAAAACGACAAATACCAATATAGCGATACATAGACTGGCTATAGAGTTATTAGTCATTTGGTTTTAATGCTTTTGCCGAATCGTTGTTTGTAGCCATTTTGACGCGTTTTTTAAAAGTAGTTTTCTAAATCGGATTTGACATGATTTTGGGCTCGCTTGTTGACCAGCTTTTTTCGTTTTCTTATTGGACTAAATATTTGTAATTTTAATCACATTTTTGTTGGCATTTCTTGTGTACGTACTACTTCTATTTTCCCATTTTGTCGCTTTTCACGATTTTGACTTGATTCTTGTATGATTTTTGCGGCTCGATTTTAAAGGCTCTTTTCGTTGTGTTTTCATTGCGTTATTTGACTCGATTTTTGTCGCCTTTGTAGTCGTTTTCACTAATTTGCTAGCACGTGTTTTGACATATTTTTTGTCGCTTACAATTTATTTGCATCGCTTTTGTTGATGGGTTCTTTTGTATCTTATGTACTGCAATTTTGAAAAAAAATTCAAATTTTTCGCGTTTTTCCGGAATTTTTTATTTTTCCATTCGAAACGCCATTCCGGAAAAAATGGGCACAAAATCCCATACAAAAAATCAATTTTCAATTTTTCCAATTTTACGACTTTTCCGGAGGGTGTTCCCAAAATTTTTCTTCGTAAAAACCTTCTCCTGGGAATTACGAACAACTGAAAAAAAAGTTGAGCCAAATCAAATCTGTCTGTTTTTATCACAGTTTTGTGGCATATTTTGACGGGTTTTATGAAACTTTTTTGATGTTTTTTCTATTTTGGTATAACATGTTATTTTGAGAAAGCATCACATGCACGCATTTAAAAATTTTAAAAACCTATTTAACCAATTTGCAGATACAAAATTTTCAGTAGGGTTGCTCACATATACCCGACTATATTTTAGTACATAAATCGAATAGCTATTCTTAATTTAAAAAAATATCACCAGTCTATAGTTGATATTATATTATATGTACATCACCCTGTGGAAATGCGGGTTTCACTGTACACTTACACATTACTTATTTCTAGGAGAAGAATAAACCTCAACACTTGACTTTGTTATCCGAAGCGACATTGCGGTTTGCTTTGATATGAGAATTCGCAGTGGGATAACAAAGCAAGGAAATTTTAATTAAAGTATGAGTGTGATAGAATTTGATTATCCCTGTACATTATTTTAACGTAATGTTACCAATTATAAAGAAATGCTTATTTCGGTTTGGATATGACATGTAAATTGGTTAAGGAAAAATTATACGTAGGTAAATGGTGTGCAAAATTTAAAATGCTAGAGTGCAGAAAAACGTAGTAAGTTTCCCGGCTGTTGCTATTCGCCCGTTGTTCGGGACACGGGTACGTAACGAAATGTCAAAGTTTATATTGCGTCAAGTTGGGGAATGTGGCTCGCTACGCTCGCGGCAAGGACTCTAAACTCCAGTATAATAATTTTCGGACATTATGCCGTACGTTTAGGATCCAACTTTTATATTTATAAAGAGTTTTTAATGAAAATAGGATTACGTTACGTTGATTACGTAGTCGTGTCCCGAACATCGGTAAAGGTCAGTTCAGTACAAAATCTGTCAAAATGAACGGGCGAATAGACACTCCGAAGTTTCCCCTTCTATAAAACTAAAACTACGAAAATTAAGGTAAACGTCTTAGACATGCATATTTTGTATCCCCTAAAATAAGATGCGAATATTAACTAATTCATAGCCATTACGTTGTTTATTCGATTTAACCATAACACGGATAACTCGGTCGCAGAAAAAAAAAAAAAAATTTCGTTACGTCTGCGTTGACATTTAAAATGTAATTGTTGCAAATTTTAATGCCACAAATGCCAGATACCTATTACGTTCAAATACCTAAATCTATTTTGGTCTTGCGATAAGATGCGACCACAGACCCGAGGTGAAGCTTAAAATCACATATGAAAGGGGAATTCCATTTGAAACGCAATTCGATAGACACTCGTTACGCAAACATTATGAATGAATACAGTAACGTTAGTAGTGTTGGTTGGCTGTTGAGCAACACCAGAGAGAGACATTGAAGATTTAAAAAGTAGTACAATGGATTGGAGCATTGATCAGCAAGTAAAACCGCTTTGTAAACACTTGATAGTCTACTTTATTAAAACAATATTTAAAATGTTATTAAAACAGTACCTACCCACTTGATTCAATACATGCTTCGAAATATTTATCATTGTTTTACTCAGGACCTTAACAGTATCAAAATGTGCGACCCAAATCAATGACTAAATGATGACCGAATGGACTACATAAAATACGATTTCTTTTACATTTTTGTACTAAACTTTAGTACTTACGAGTACTTTCTTTGGATCTGAAAGGATTGAACATGAAAAGTAATCGTAAATTTTAACAGTGCGGTAATAGGGGTTTTTATTTTTATTGCTATTACTCCACATCTCGCATTTTCAACTCAGTCAGTAGGTATTAAATTAATGGCACAACAACCTCTTTCGTTTGGTCATGATTCACTTTCATATGTTAAGAAAAGCACAGGGAGTTGCATACATATCTCACTCTTAATGGGATTTTTGTAAAATACAAATTATATTAAAAATGTTCGCGTTTTTTAAGCAAAATCTAGGCGAACCACCTTTACATATTGAAGTAGGGTTTCTACGTATTTTTCGCCTGTAAATTAATATAAGCCTCCCGGGTCAATACCTAAGAAAACCTGAAAATGTTACCTAGCTCAATAGTTTCGGTGGTTTTCGAGATATAAGATTTTTAATTTTTTTGTTATCCAGTTTTGACCAAACTTCACAGAAAATTTTAAGGCGTTCGGTAGTTTTCATGTAAAGATTGGTCAAAATCTGGAACAAAGCAGCGTGAATTCATTTGAACGAGTTTCATTAAATCACCAAACGGAACTTAAACTATACACAGCGCGACCAATATTGATAATTTCAATGAACTGCAGTTGGGAGGTTGATTGGGATTCATAATCGCTTGTGAAGCTACAAACTAAGCAGTTTTAGGTGGTACAGTGAAATCTCTCTTAAGTGGACACTCATGGGACCGTACACCGTACCTTTTTGTCCACATAACAGAGTGTCCACACAAGAGAAACATTAAAATTTTAGAAAACATTTTAAAAGAACACAAAACGTCATTTTAAATTCACTTAATTTTGTACACATGTGCATAGGCACATTTATATTCCATATATTAGTAGATATTAATTAAAAAAATAAATTTGCCTCTTATGTTTTCCAACCCATCAAGTCAGTTCCGAGGCCAGTGGTCTATATCAATCACCCCTATCGTGGACTCCGCCGGGGGGAATTATTCACGGAAAAGAATATTTTGCTATCGTCGAATCCGCAAAGTGAACAGTTCCCCAAGTGTGTACTGTGAATAAGTTTCACTGTATCCTTAAAAACGTTCAAATCGAATTTTTCCCGAACGGGGAACTGTTGAACTTGCGGATTCGACGATACCAAAATATTCTATCCCCCGGCGGATTCCACGAGAGGTGTGAATGTGATGTTGTTTTGTCCAGCAAATTTAAAACAAAAATAAATAATGATACAAATGGAAATCAATTCGTACAAGTTACAGGCTGCATTAGAAACGACACATGCCTTGGGGACGTTAATCAAGGAAAAGTGTGTGTTAATATGCGCAAAGTACAGTCGCGATCCCGATTTTTCTACACAAGTTTTGCATACATCGACACCCGATTTACACGCGAATGCTGGTAACTCGCACTTCGCTTTGTCAGGTCTGAAGTTTAACCAAATCTTCACGTTGCCGGGTATATATTCAATTATTGTTACGGTCGGTATAAGAAAATCCTATTAAGAATTTTTACTAGTATTAAGAGAACACGACAAACAAAGAACAGCTGTACAGTATACATAGACTAAAGTGTGGTGTTTCTTTGTCGGCAACACTGGACTTGATCAGCTTCCCTCAGCCTTTGACATAAACCTGTAAATTAAATGTTCTCTAGTGTTTGATTTTTGTAAGGTAGGCGCAGTGGCGCAGTGGCTCAGTGGTTAGTGTGCTGGACTATACTGTACGAAGGATCCCAGGTTCGATCCCCGGAAAAACACAAAAACTGTCTTGAAAAGCCCTTCCAAATCAGCTGATAGGACTCGGCATAAAATTGTAGATCACAAATGGTTGTGAGAAGCATATTCAACGCGTAGTCACACGCTTCGGCTACCACGATTTGCTGCTAGATGTACTCTCTACCTCTCAGTCCGAAAAATTACTTCGGGCTCTTGGTCTAAGAAGCTTATTGTATTTTGTAAAATGCTAGAAAATGACGTTAAATTTTTATATCGTATAAAGCCAGTTTTACTTTTAAAAATTTAGTTCTATCCTGGGTCTACCTAGAGGACGCCTGCCCGATGGTACGGATTCCATAGCGCGTCGTGGGATCCTGGTCGGGGACATACGTTTAACATGCCCAAACCACCGAAGCATGGACCGCTCCGTCCGGAGAAGTAGCTGCTCGACATTGAGTTCCTCACGTATTCTGGTATTTCTAATGCGATCTCTACGAGTCACACCACCAATACCACGGAGAAATCTCATTTCGGCAGCTTGTATCCGCGATCTTATTCTTTCAGTCATTACCTAAACCTCATGACCATAGGTAAGAGTTGGAACAAACACCGAATTAAAGACTGACAACTTAGCTTTGACACCAAGTTCAGTCCTCCTGATAACAGAATGACCAAGCTGTCTCAAAATCGATCCAGCCTGACCAATCCTACAAGAAAACTCGGCATTGCTCCTTCCATCACTCGTGAATAAGACCCCGAGATACTTAAACTTCTCCACCTGTTTCAATGGGACTCCACTAACATGCAGAGTGCATTGAACAGGCGTTCTGGAGACGACCATCACTTCAGATTTGTTCACATTTACCTTCATCTCAGCTTCAACACAAACGGCTACAAACCGATCGAGTGCGCGATGAAGTTCAGTCTGTGAGGACCCAAGGTTGACCAAGTCATCAGCGAAGAGCAAATGACTTATCCTCAGATCTCCCAATTCGAAACGTTCTTCGCCAAGACTGCGCTGTAACATCCAGTCCATATAAGTAATGAAAAGGAGAGGCGACAAGACGCACCCCTGGCGAAGTCCAACGCCCACGGTGAAAGGTATTGATTTAACGCCGTTTACCCGAACACAGCTTTTACAGTTTGTGTAAAGAGATTGAATGGCTCTCAAGAGAGAACCATCAATTCCATACTGCTGTAATACACTCCAGAGTTTCCCTCGAGGGACTCGGTCATATGCTTTCTCCAAATCTACGAAGCAAGCGTAAACAGGTGTAGCATACTCCCAAGCCTTCTCAAGTACCATTCTGAGAGTGAATAACTGGTCGGTTGTGCTTCTGCCTGGACGAAAGCCGCACTGCTCATCTCCTAATCGTGCCTCGACCACAGCTCTGCAACGCGTTTCCAGCACCTTGGCAAAGACTTTTCCGGGGAGACTTAAAAGTGATATACCCCTGTAATTGGAGCAATCCCTTTTATCCCCTTTCTTGAAAAGAGGCACAATCACCCCAATCTGCCAATCGCTGGGAGTTTCGCCACATTCCCAGGCCACTTTAATGATACGAGAGAGCCATTTGACTCCCTCTTCACCTAAGGCCTTTAGCATTTCTGGCCGGATTTCATCCACTCCGGCAGATTTGCCAGCTTTTAGCGATTTGAAACTATTTTCTGCCCTGCTTAAGGCGAAGGATGTGTCATCCTCAATGCCCTGGATTGGATTGAGCAATTCGGAAAAGTGCTCGCTCCATCTGCGCAAGATGTCCTCCTCATTAGAAAGAAGTGTACCATCTTTGGATTTGACTCCTTCGATAATGTTCCACTTCCTTCCTCTAAGACGGTCTGCCAGAACACCTTGCTTGCAGATCTGTGATCGCGGTCCAATTTTTCGCCGAACTCCTTCCAAGACTGTTCTTTGGCTGCTTTAACAGCCAATTTGCAACAGCCATATAAAATAGTATATGATACATTTTTGGAGTAATTTTGGTCCTGTTTGCTTTGCAGCCCTTTGAAGCAGGAGGAATTCTATAAGCGGCACAGCGACATTGCCCTGGATAAAGAAGTGTAAATTAGACTTCATGCCAGCCAGTAGTCAGTTAAAAAGATCTGCGTAGTCTTAGGTTCAGTTTAGATCGAAAGAGTTTGGAAGAGATGGAGGTAGAGTCGATTGTATTCATTGTACAGCTGCCTAAATGAAAGATATCAACAATAGTACACCTATCTTCTCTTTTATTCTCTCTATGTCATTCCTAGTTATAAATACTTTCTGACGAACTCTGTCCATTCATTCTCGAATAATCCAACTGTTATGAACTCAATGTCCTTATGCTACGTTTCCACCGGAGATTAACTCCGAGATTATGATTGATTTTCGTTAACCTCGTATAAATCTCAAGATTTATCATACAAAAATTTATCTCATAAAAAGGAGATTAAAAATTAATCTCCTAAACTGACCAGGTTTACATGTAGACTTCGGTCTCTGAACACACTCTCGACAGGTCTAGATGGCCAAAATTAAAAACAAACAGAGCTGCATGACATTATGTCATTGGTGAGAAAAATAAAAAAATCTTTTTTTTTCGGTAACCTAACCTAAAAGCTACTGCTTCCCAATGCAACCGTTAAAACATTCATACATATTAATTTTGAAGACAAAATGATGCAATAATAATATTTTAAGATTAATGCCACGGATATTTTGTTTATACTCTTAATTTCGAAAGTAGAAATTGTTTAATTTTTCATAATTGTCAGACTTCGATTTGACAGCTAATGACAACATCTGGTGAAACGTCAAATTAATCTCTTTTTTGTTGGTGGAAACACTTCAGGATTCATTTTAAACCTCTTGCACTTAATCGTGGGGTTAGCGTCCGGTGGAAACGTAGCATTACTCGTTTCCTGAGGTAAACTTAAACACATCATAATAAATATACTACTTTCTGGGAAGGACACTTTCGCCGCCATTTGTTTTTCTACATTTTCCTTCCTATTGTCACCATTTTAGGTTATCAGCTACACTGCCTACATCGAATTCTCTTTGTACGGATATTTGGTATTTTTCTTACAATAAATCTTCAATTGATAAACGAAACCAAAATACAATTGTGTACATACATTGACAAATATTTGTGTTATTCTTTTAGAAATTTCTTAGAAACTCTTAAAACGAGCACAAAGACGACATGATTAGCCTAATGTAACTGTTCAGATTGATATGTGGCCATTTGTATTTATTTTGATGTTTTCAATTTCATCGAAAGATTGTTTACTCAATATATAATAGACGTCTCTATGATCTTTGACATTATTTCTATTTAGCCTGGAAACGTATATATTCTAAGAATAATAACACAAAGTTGTCCATGTAAAAGTTTTGCATGTTGCCTGATTCAATTTGAATAATCCAATTTATTTGAATTTCTTGTGGAAACCTCTACCTACTTGCTATTGCCGACTGCGCCGTCCTTGGAGACAAAACGAGCATACAAAACCGAACAAAGTTCAATGGAAACTTCAGAAAAGTAGGAATCTCTTGTATGGTACCGAGCATTATTCAAGAGACCTTCCTTGAGTATATTTTCTTTACAAAGTGTTCATCCAATTGGTTTTATTTCTTCAAGACTTGCTTCTTGTACACTGCGGCTAGACTATTTGTTAGTTGGGTTTCGATATAAATTAAATTGGGTTACGAGTAGTAGTACATCACCGGTTGCGCTTTCCACAGGCAAAGGTCGATGCGTGCTCATCAGTATTGATTTTTATCTTGAATTAATTTCGTGAATTGTCTGTCTGATGTTTGCTTTAAATTTATAAGATTACTAGCGAACCCCCTGCACACTTCGTAGTGTAAAATTGAAAAATAAAAAAAAATAATTTCATTCATTTAAATCAGTGTAGTACACACAAAAAAAAAAAAATTGTGTAGTATTTTTTTTTCACAATTGAAATATTTTGAAAGTTGTGTATGCATTAGTTTTATGTCTTGTTCAACCGCTTAAACTCGGCAGAACATTTTATTCCGTTTGTTTCCCCTCATTTCAGTCCCCTCGCCTACAAAATCGGTTTTATGCCGGCAGAATTAGTCTCGTGTGCGGAGGCCCAATGAATATCAATGGTACAAATTTTAAAAACGTTGGTTCCCATGAGTGTCGAAGTGAACACTCCCAGGCAAAGACCTAAGATGAATTCACCACTTTCCAGGTCATGCATGAATTCACTACTTCCCAGGTCATGCATGAATTCAATACTTCCCAGGTCATGTATGAATACACTACTTCCCAGGTCTCACGCCCCTTTGTCCAATATTGACCAATCTTCACCGAAATACTCCTGGGCCAATACCTAAGATTATCTATAAATTTAAACTCAATCGATTCTCTGGTTTTCGAGTTATACGATTTTGAATGTATTTTTTGTATGGGAAGTGCCACGTCCCTTTGTCCAATTTTGACCAGTCTTCACAGGAATACTTCTAGGCCGATGCCTAAGATTGCATGTAAATTTAAACCTTTACAACGGAATAAGGGTGAGTTTTTAATTTTAAAAAAAATTGTAATTTTATCATTTTTTAAAAATGTTTCCAGAAATCTATATAAATCTGTGAGCTCAAATTTATTTAACGCTCAATAGAAAAATCGCATAATCTTAGTACATAAATATGCATTCACATAAGCCCGTTTTGACGTTCGCACTTTGTTGTTCTTCGTGGGTTTCGGCGAACGACGCGAAGAATTCTCCGATAAGCTTGCCGGCGAATGAAATCTTCTTCCGGGGAACTCGAAGACGAACAAAGTATTGTGCTATTGGTTTCGCAATGCACTTGACAGCACTGATTCGCGGTGGCTATCATGAGAAGGTAAAAACTTAACCCAACCCTTGTTGAGCATCCATTTATAGTTTCGGAAATGTAAAAGATAGCACAGAAAACTATTTGCGTAAGTTCTAAAATCTCTTTCAAAGTAACAACACATTTAGAGCGAAGAATATATTCCATTAAGGTAGATTGAGCAACGGAGAAATCCGTAAAGTTTTCTTAGAAGGTAAGCATTCATTTAATTGTTATCCTCATTATAATTGTTCTCATGTAATTTAGCCAATAAGTGATATATAAAGTATTTGTATCGACTAATGAACTGTAAAATGAGATTAAATAAAAACGATGCTCTCTACAACCTGGATAAACTTTGGATCATCAACCTCATTATTCCCTTTATTTTCCTAATCCCATTAGAGATTGTAGATAGAATGCTCACTTGTTGTAATACAAAAATATATTTGTAATTCTTTTCCTTTTAGTATTCAATTTCAGAATTGGGGTTGGTGGAGATAGAAATGTAATTGCCAGATACGTAAACTACTGAATGCAAGAGCTGGGAAAGAATTAGTAGAGATTAGTGGGATTGATTGGATTGTAACTTTTTGCAATGGTGTCAGTCAGAGTGAAATAATATCAAGCGAGACTGTCTGCAACGACTGATGGCTTAAACTTAAGTTTATTGCGGAGCAGACGCAACGATGAATTTTATTTGTAGGTTAGAATAATGAAATTGGTTTAGTGAATTTAAAGTTAAAAAAAAAAAAATAAATAAATAGGTGGCGCAACAGGCGGGTGACACCCAAGGCCTAGCTTCTCGCAACCATTCGTTTTGTGTGAGTTTCTATTTTTGGGACGAATGGAAGGAACCTACAATTTTATGCCGAGTCCGAACGGCTCAATTGAGAAGCTTTTTCATGACAGGCATACTCTCGGATGTTTGTCAGACGTTCGCGAGAGGTGGCGCAGTAGAAAAAACTTTAAGATGTAATTTTGGGTTTTTCCGGGGATCGAACCTGGGATCCCTCGCACAGTAGTCCAACACACTAACCACTGCGCTACTGCGCCTTCTTTAAAGTAAGAGTTACATAAAATCCTGAGTCTTAAAATCTGATGGTCATCATAACTCTGTCTCAGTCTTTGGCTTGGATAGTAAATTTGCATTCGAAATTATATGTTGGAGGTTTGCTTCACATCTTCAATATACGTAACACTTTATAAAACTTTGTATATATCCGGCGTCAGTGTTCGACTTAGCCGAAAAATACGTTGTTTGAACACTAAAACGACTCAAATGAGTCATTCATTTTATACTTTTACACTTCTATAGTATGTAGGTATAGTAGGTACAGTCAAAATATACCCTCAAAATATAGACATGGTCAACATTTAAAAAGTAAAAATAGGGGATCGGAATACTCACTATGTCACGTAGGAAAGGTAAAAAATTACATTTAAATTTATAACACACTATAATATAGTCATCAGCATTAGAGAGAGTAGGTACTAAGTATCATCTTTGTTAAATGCCACAAATTAAGGGTAAACTTTGTTACTTAGGTGGGTAGTGGTGCGTTGTAACTCCACCCTAATATTTGTATAATATAATTAGTTTCGGTCGGGACGGCTACGGCTATATTGTTTGAACAAGTAATGTACACTAAGGATACTTGGAAATGAAGAACACTTTATTAATAGATACATTTCATAAAGTATCTATGAGCTATGAATGTTACGATGATGATAAATAATTAAAAGAAAATATAAATAAATTAAATACGACCCCGCGCTGTGTTTTTAGCGCCTAAAATTTCAAAATGAAATAAAAAAATATTAAATATAAGTGGTTCAGTGTTCAGTGCTCTGTACTGAGTGAGGAGGGGTTTCAACTTTCAAGTTCAATCCCCCAAAAAATACCTCAATGTTTTTCCACTGCGCCACCACTCGTGAACGTATGACAAACATCCGTGAGAAAGCTTCTTAAATCAGTCGTTCGGATTCAACATAAAATTGTAGGCCTCTGCTTCCATTCTACCCAATAAACATTCCGGCGCTTAACTACTCGAATCGAACAGACTGGAATCACCACAGGAGACCATGCAGGGCGTGGCCGCCACAGTAATGTCGTTCGGCTGAAAATATCGGGACTATGGATGCCGATGTCGCGGAGAACGAATAAACATCAACCAGACGACGGGCCACCCAATTATGGGCATCACCAGACCCGGACCCTACGGCGAATTTGTGTGAAAGACTTATACACATGTTCCCGTACAAAGTGCAAATAGCGCATCAGTTAATGCCTGCTGACCATCAGTACCAAGCCATCCTCAATCTCAACAACGAAGAGGACGATTTTGTGTCGAAAATCATCATAAGCCACGAGGCGCATTGCCACTTAAGCGGCTACATCAATAAGCAAAATCTTCGTTTCTGGGGCACTAAAAATCCGTGTGATGCGCGAAGAGCCATTACAGCCACTCAAGCCATTGTGTGGTGCGGTTTTCACGCGAGAGGAGTGATTGGGTCGTATTTTTTTGAGGACGCCATCTCCATCAGCAATACGGTCACGGTTACTGGCGAACACTACAGGGCCATGCTAAACGACTTCTTACTGCCGGAATTTTATGAGCGGGGCTTGGTGAACATGCGGTTTCAACAAGACGGTGCAAATGGACACACATTGTGTGGGCACAATGGATATTGTAAAGGAAGCATTTCCTGGTCGCGTTATCTCCCGTTCAGGCGATTTGGCATGGCCAGCAAGTTCGCCCAATTCCCAGCTTTTTCTAAATTTTCTTCGGTAAAATGTGTAGCTGTTCTCAACATAATACAAGAGACCAATTTATTAAAAAACTAAGGGCCAGTTTCAAGACTAGCTGATAAAGTCTCGTATAGCCTATCCGGAATTTATATGTCAGATAAACTTCAACTTTCGGTTTCAAAGGTTTCGGGTAGTAATATCTGACATATAAAGTCTCGGATAGTCTATCAGCCGGTTGAAGTGACTGTTAAAGCCTCTATCCGGAATATAAACAAAATATTTATTTGAAGTGGCTGGAAAAAATATAGTTTCAGAGTCAGAAGTTTCCTATTATGGAAATTAATGGATTATTATTTGAAATCTTAGACGACGAATTTGATGAATATTACAACAAAATTACACGGACCCGTAGGAACAGAGTATTTAAAATTATTTTGAGAAGTCCCCGACGATGAAGATTTCTGAATTTTGACTATTTCGTTTAACTTTATCCACGCTCACTGAATACCTTCCACCCTGGGCTTTGGAATTTGCCAGGAGTGCAATTTGTTTAATATCTTTTTCATTAATGACAGAAAGAATAAGATCGCGGATACAAGCTGCAAGCTACAAGCTATGAGATTGCTTCGTTGTATTGCTGGTGCGACCCGTAGAGATCATATTGGATACACCAGAACACGCGAGGAACTCAATGTCGAGCAGCTACTTCTCTGTCCGGATCAATCCATGCTTCGATGGTTCATGTTAAACGCACGTCCCAAGACGTTCTAAGATGTACTATGGAAGCCGTACCATCAGGCAGGGGTCTTCTAGGTAGACCCAGGATGAGATGGTTAGATTAAGTCAATAATATCACCTCCACCCGTATGGTTTAGAGTCGATGGCGGAGAATCGAGACTATGGTGGGTCCACTTGGATTTGAGCAACCTACACCCACGATCCACTTAATGGATAAGCGCGCCATCGAAAATTAATGAAGGAATGAATTTGTCTATGCAAAATTAGAACAAGACAATTCACTTAAAAATGTGATAAATAATAAAAAACATCATTTCCACTCCTGTCAAGCAATTAGTGCCTGATAAATTTTTCAACCGGATAGTTTATCAGAGACTTTGATGATGAAACAGCAAAAAAATATCAGAAACTTTTATTTGGTGGATAGCGTTATGTGTCGGCTAACTATCCGAAACTTTATCCGGAACATTTGAAACTGACCCTAAAGCTAATCTATTGCCTAAATGTATCTGTTGTATCCTAAACAAAGGACATCCGTCTGGTTCTATCGTCTCGTATAAAGTGAGTTTTATTTCATTAAATCTGACATTTTATACAATGTTAGCATACACTAAACTTCGGACAATTTACATAGTATTTCAAGATACTATAGTATCGCCTTTTGTCCGCACTGTTATTGGTAGCTCTCGAAATATGGTCCCCATTTGTTCTTAGAATATTTTTTTTATAAAAATGTTCCCAATGTATAGGCTTGACATCTGCCATGTCCTTCGATGCATTGATTTCTTTCTTAAAGCCGTATTCATTGGTATTCCTGCCTCGAAACACCTTTACATTTTTACACTCGACTTTTAACCTACATCTACCTACAGTAAGTTATTTATTATCCAATAAAAAAAAGTTACGGCCTGACGGGAATGAAGTGACACAAATAAGACGTATTCTGTAGCATATTTTATACCACAGCGTTTAATGTAAAAAGTTTTGTGACTAACAGCCGACCGACAATATTTAAGTCTTAAGTCTGTTTTAATATCTCCAAGAGAGACTATATTCTCCAAATTCATGGCTGATATTTGCACTGTCCCCGAACTGCTATCAAATAATACTTTTATGAATAATAAAACGGATACGCTTCCTTAGCAAATTTAGGTTAATATCTTACTTGGTCAAAGGAAAAGGACCCATGTACATCGTACTTGACTTGGCATATGCGGCATAACCCTGTATAGGGAGTATAAGCCCATTTTTATATACGATAAATATTTGAACACTTGTTGCTTTCTTCACCTAAGGGTAGACATGGAGATGATTATCATCTCATTTTTTTAATATTTGTTGTGGCTTGGGGCATAAGGCCTTTTTTTATGTGTAGGTATTCGGTGGCTGGGACTAGTGGCATTAAAGAAATGTATACGTATTTAGTTGCGCCAATGAATGTCCTTGTAATTAGTTCTATAAATCTTACTTAATCATACTAGCTGGGTTGAGTCATAAATTCTAATTGGTTCTCGACAACAATCTACTTAACTGAGAGATATGTATTATACATAATAGGTTAACGATCAGCATCTCCCGATTTAGTAATTTATGTCTGCTTCTGTAGGGCTGATAGCTTTAAGGACGTCGTAATTTATGGGTTGGGATTACAACATTTCAAAGTGTATTTAATTTAACATTCGTACAACCGTTTTTACTGTTTGTGTAATGAAAGATGCATCAGACACTGAAGACTGAGTACAATGACAGAAGTTTAAGTTTGGGACTTGAACGAAATTGTAAAATTGATTTAAGTGGAGATTATACGCTGGTTGCTCCAGAGTCCTAAATTAGTAGGGATATCCATAAAAATGCAAAGTGTCTTATTTTAGGAAATTAACAGATACATATAGGTATCAAAAGTAGCTACAAAAATAGCTGTAATTAATAGCAACTAAAAGAGCGGTTGGGTAAGTAGATTGTAGATAGACGCCCAAATCGATTTGGAAATAACGCCCAAAAAAAAACTCCTGCAATTTGTTGTTGCAAAATTTTTCGTCGTTTTGGGTGTTGCGTGTCCAACCGCTGTAGGTGAATGTTTAAAATTCATTATATAGAATTAATAGTTCGGCAGTATTTTATGCTTTGGAAAGTCGATAGCTCGTCATAACCTTCTTAGTCGAGATTATGACAAGTGTACGATATGTGGCTCTATCTAGTGCTTCTTCACAGAGGAGGTGATTCAAGATTTCCACTTATTCCGGGTTTTATCAGCTGCGGCAGTGTATATGTTAAAAGCAATGCGTATCTTGGTATGGTAGCCTGTGTACCAACTAACCAGTAGTCGCTTGTTAAACCGTTCGTTTAGGGGCCATTTATAGCCATCAGAAAAGTACATCGGTAAAAACAAAAAACTGAACAAAACTGAAACAGTTAACCCCTACATTTCATTGGAATTTAGTGGAACCTGTTGTGCAAATGGCTGAGAAATTGAACAGCAGCATTTTACTGATAGCTGAAAAACAACCTAAGAATCCTGACAGGAATTAATACAGACCCCACATGTAGTCTGTGCCTTGAGAGTGATGAATCCTCTCTTCACATTCTCATGGAATGTCCGGTTCTCTTCCGTCTTAGAAAGAAAGTCTTTGGCAAAGAAATCGTTACCTCAGAAAATCTGGCTGGCGAGAATTTCTCCGTGCCACGCTCAGGTCAATACCGACCCATTGTGATGCCCGTAGGGGAAAGAGGTTGTACCTTACCCATTATAACTCTGTATTTAAATTATTTATGGTGCAGCTACATACAAGCCATCTTCTTGATTTGACGAAGTTCATTATCTTGTCTCTGATATGCTGGAAAGCTTGTCTAGGTCGTTGAAGAGTGAATTCCTAGGAATTTATACCTCAAGAGCTCCCTCATCACCACAGCCTCTACAGAGTACATTTCCTAGGACAGGGATTTTCTATCCTTTTGTATTATATTCTCGGTTTTGGTTTCGTTGAAGGACAGTCATAGCATTCTTGTGGTATTACAAGTATTTAAAGTTGCCCATTTAGCGTTCGCCTCTCTTGTGGCTTTTCTTCCAGCTTCAAGCTTGAGTGTGCAAGGCGGGATGTTCGCCGAGGGATCAGCTTGTCTGAAACAGCTGTCGAACTTTGAACCCGGAACTCAGCAGAGCGATACCCTGTACTGTGTACCATCAAGAGCCTTGAGTTCTTCGCAAAAGCACTTCATAAGCTTCGATTTTATTTCTGACTTTTTATTTTATTTATGACTTTTATTGCTGCCTGGCTGTCGATAAAGAAGGTAATACCTGCAGGTGGTATTGTCCTTACTACAGACTCATGGACAGCTGTTGTCACTGCCAGGACCTCTGCTGCTTGTTATGGTCGGGGAGGCGTATCGATTTTCAAAAGCACTTCATAAGCTTCGATTCGAAGAAGACACCTTACCCTACCCCAGTGTCCGTTTTAGATCCGTCTGTAAATACGGCTATGGCCTGTATGCTAGGTATGAGTCTGTCTCTCATTCTTCGCTGCTGAGATAGGCGCTAGAGAAGTTTCTTGGAAACTCTATGTAAGGGGTGATGCAGTCCGTGACAGGTACACGGCCAAAATATTTCTGTAGGATCATCATGGCTGATTCTCATTGCACTACTTGCGGCCGATAGTTGTATACGAATGTCTAGCGGTAGCAGGTTGAGGATAGCCTCAAGTCCTGTGGTCGGATTTGGGACCTACTGTTTTACGCTGAGTCCGAACGGCTAAATTGATAAGCTTTTTCAGGACAGTTATACTCTCAGCACACTAACCACTGACGCACTGGAGCCTTACTCAAGAAATTTATTCTTTACACTGTGCTGGGCTACCAGTTTGGAGGATGTGGTGCTTGACCTAAGTGCTTTGATGGTTGTCTGGCCACAAAAAATTAAACTTCGTGACCTCACAAATATAAGCGGAGTTACGCACTCATAACTCCTAACTCAGAGACTTGCTGTTTGTTAACTTTAAATATCCAAAACATTCTCCCCTTACCAACATTACAAGATTGCTGCCATATGTTGTATACAGTATACATACGATAATTGTATTGTAACTTTAATCATATGCTATTCAGCTAAGTGAATTTTATACAATGCATCCATCCCCATCGACGCCGACGTACATATGTACACGAAGCGTGGCTCTTGCCGTTTCTCATTGTATTTCATAAGGATCGATGCTAATATCATAAAATATACTTGAAAGGGACTCAGTTTTATTTATTCATTTTCCAGCATTGCTTGATAAACCTCCGGTACAATTACTACTCACTTATTGCTTCCCAGCCATTTCCGGTCGATGTCGATAATAATTCAGTAGGGCAAGACAGCTCCCTGTTGTATATTGGCAATTTGAGAGAGAATTTGATTTATCGACATGTCATCCCTGCGTGAAGCTTTTGACGAGCAATCACATGAAAATATTCGTTTAAGAGGTAATAAGGATAGTGAGAAGAATGCGTAGTTATATAATCGTTGGTGCGTTTTGTTAAAGGTGTGGCAACTTATGATCAACTTTACATATTTACACAGTATCTTTGAGACGATGGTTTGTAGTTTTTCTATGATCCCATATTTTGCACATTTTTTAAGAAAACCATTTTTAATGGCATAGTCTGCATTTTTACTGTAAGTACTAGAAAACCAAGAGGCCACCATTTGACCGCATTCTAGGGAAGAGTTAAATTTTTTTTAAGTTACTTGTTATTGTAAATGGAGACACACTTACTTATTGACCCTTTGCCACCATAATGCGTTAATTTTTTTCGTTGTACATAATATTGTGAATATATCACGGTAATCGTAATGCCCCAGCCCCCAGTCAAGTTCAAGGCACACAATTTGTTTTTACAGGAACAACCTCTCAATGTTTTTGATAATTGAGCCAATTTTCAAACTTGAAGCATTTTCTAAGCTCACAAAGTGTTTAATCTCACAAAATTTTAACTCTATAGCACTAATGGTTCTCGAGATACATTGCATCAAAAAACACAGAAACCATAACTGACTGACTCACTCACTCACTGACAGATCATCAAAATTATAAAGCACTCCCTGCCATCCTAGATCCTGTAGTGCATACCTATACTGAGAAAAGTCGAAAATGTCAGATTTTCCATTCACGAACTTTTGAAAATCAGTTCATTCAATTCAATTCAATTTCTCTCCTTCCTTTGACTTAAGGCATGTGAAGGGAAAAATCACATGTGATTGACGATGATTACTCACCTTGTTGTGGTGTGGAGGCTTAAGTAGAGCAAATCATGACAGGCCGGAAAAATTGCCAATCGCCATTCAAACTGCCAACAGCCTGCCAGTTCTATACGGACTAAGTGGTAATCAGCCGTCCTACCCTTCCCTCCAATTCTCATCCCTTCACTCCTTCTGGGCTGCGTTCAATTGACAAACCGTGCCGACGATCTGCCAGTCTGGTGCCGCAGGTCTAAACAAAAATATCACCTTGTCGCTAACGGTCTATCCAGATACCTGGCGCCCTCTGGATCATATAGTCTTGTCTGCATAATGTAAGGCTCTGTGTAGATTGACCGTTCTTTCTCTAGCTACTCGTGGGAACAAAAATAATAACTTCGGCTGCCAGCGGCCTCGCCACCCCAATGCAACGCGTGGAAGACAATTTTCAGGAACATGGCGCGCAATCCTGCATGAATCAGAGGTCGTCAAAATCCATGTATTCAATTACAGTAAAAAAAAGTTGGTTAACATATCTATGTAACGCCCACCGTTAACCGAAATTTTGTTTCTAGCATAGAAGAAAAAATGCCACCACTCCATAATCCGCACCAAACTGTCACTCTCTGTGGATGCATTGGCTTCTCAATAATAAAGTGCGGGTTTTTCGAGCCCCATTTGCGGCAATTTTGTTTGTTAACGTAGCCGCCGAGATAAAAAAAAATAGATTTTTTGCCCCAAATCGTTGTCCAATTCAAGCTGCTCTAAGGCCCAAATTGCGAAGCGATAATGAAGCAGATGGTCATGCGCCTGTAAGCGAATAATCCGAGAACTTTGTGCAGAATTCTCCTCAGGCTAGTTCGTGAAATGTTGAGCTGTTGAGATCGATGGCGAGTTGATGTTCGTGAATGGAGTCTCAAAATCTTTGCTACAGCAGCCGAGTTTAACGAACTTTTTGCACAAACTTGCGTACAGCAGGCGCCGTGGGTGCTTCATTTTAGCCAAAACTTATTTAAAAAAAAAAAAAACGGTCTATTTGGGCTATACTTATACAGCACTCACTTTGGAAATAAGTTTTCAATATTTCCCAACGTTGTTCAAGCGTAAAGCGAATCATTTCGTTCCGCGGAGGTACCATACTGACTTTCTGTCAAGATTTCGAGCTGTCAGTGACAAATTTAAACCCAATCGCAGTTGAATATTATTGGAAAAAATTCTGTAAAAAAACGCATGTTCATTGAACCAAATAAGGACTGTAAAATTATGCAGCTCTCCCCAAAAACAACTAGAAATTCAACGGTTTCTGGTTTTGACATACATATATGTATTTGTATATACGCTTGAACGTATGTAAATATCTATTGGACTTAAATAAATGATGATTATTAGTTGAGATGACGCTCAACTGAAATTGTCATGTCATTGGCTGTCAATTTAGCATTACCTTCCTGTGGTTTGGTAGACAAAGGCTACAAAATAAGGGCTGTCATTTTACATGTGGTTGCTTTAATCCAAATTTGCAAAGATTTTCATTTTATTTCTGTTTATTTAATGGAAGGGCTCTTCGTAATCAGTGAAAACCCTCTTCAGTGGGGATGAATTTTAATTTAAGGTTGTTGGGTATTTTGGAATGTTGAAACGGGAATGGGGAGTTAAAAAATGGCATCAAAACTGTTTTCAAAACATAGCAAAAAATGAATGTATTTGGTGGAGTTAAAAAGTCATCATGGTATCAAATGGTATATTTGGGTGGCCTCTACTCCAAAAATGCATTTTGCCCCAATATGTGGTTCTTCAGTAGACGACGCATTTTTGGAACAGGGACCACTTAAATACAAAGTTTGACAACTTTAGGTTTGTTACTTTGATTACATTTTGTAACTTGGATAGCAATGTGCTATCCACTGAGCTCATAATAAAGCGATCTGTAAATTTATCTAGAGTTTTGAACGTAAAATGTAATAGACTGATCGGTCCTAAAACTGTTGGAGTTAATGTACAACAATACTATACGGCAAACAGCAACTACTTTATGTGGCAGCAACATTTATGGCGTTGGACGTAAGCACTTTCGATATTTTTATCAAACGTATATTCAGTTGACTGACGATTGGGTAAACTCTTGTCAATTCGATTAAAAATAAATAGGTGGCGCAACAGGCGGGTAGACACCCTAGGCCTAGCTTCTGGCAACCATTCGTTTGTGTGTGTTTCTATTTTTGTGACGAATGGAAGGGACGTACAATTTTAAGTCGAGCCCGAACGGCTAAATTGAAAAGCTTTTTCATGACATTTATACTCTCGGATGTTTGTCAGACGTTCGCGAGAGGTGGCGCAGTAGAAAAAACTTTAAGATGTAATTTGTGTTTTTCCGGGGATCGAACCTGGGATCCCTCGCACAGTAGTCCAGCACACTAACCACTGCGCTACTGCGTCCACATTCGATTACATCGTGAAAATGTAGGTATAGAGCGCGCTAATTTAGTACCTACTTACTCGTTAAGCCGTTAAGCTAGCAGTTATCTCACTAACAAAGTGGTAACAAGATTGTGGAATTTTAGTATTAAATTATTTCATAATTTATTACCAAAGAACTGTTAACCCATTTGTTAGGATTCCAATAACAAAAATTCCAAAAGTGATTCCTTATACCTACTCCTACAATAAGATTTCCCCTAAATTGAAGATCCTTTACCGTATGTTAAATGAATATCAATTAAAGTTGATACCATTCGCACATACTAATTAATCCTATATCGATTGTTATAAAAAAGATACAGCCGTGTCCCTATTTGAAGGAGCTTTTTGCCAACATTGACATATACACTGATGCCCATACTTTTGTATTCCATTGGATATCATTAATCACATCAACAAAATGTATTCTATATACGAAGTTTTACACATGAGTGATGCGAAAACAATAGACAAGGATATAGACGAACAATAAATACGCAAATTGTTTTTGCCCTCATTTTGTTTACCAATGGATGTGGAATTTGTGCTCGCAATTAAGATGGTCGGAAGGAACACGAAGTCACTTAATTAAGTCTAGTTAATTTTGTTTAACGAATTTAAGACTTGACACCACTGCCACATTTTCGAAGCTACTGAAAATATCAACATTGATTCGTGTTAACCAACATTTAAACTTGGTAATACTTGGAAGTTGGAAGCGTGAAATTGCATATTTTAATTTTTCTATTTGTAAAGGGAGCGACGAACGAATTTATGAAATGCGAACAAACCACTTTCTATGAATTTTTAAACAGAAAATTGCACATTTTATTATGCCAAGAGGAGGATAATTAATTATCCCACCAAAATGTATTAAGGAAATAAGTTTACAAACAGTTTAAATAACGAAATTTCGAATTCCAAACTTTTTTCCGCGAACGAAAACACCCTTGCCGCGTATTTTCAAAGCTTATTCGCAATCCATATCATTTAATTCGCATTCCCCAAACTAGCGAATAAAACATTCGATCGAGCTTAACCTTAATTCGCGAACAGTTGCCACCTAGAAAAGTGTTCACGTGAACGGACTGTCAAAATTTGCGAATATTCGTTCGTTCGTAGGTAGTTTGTCGCTCTCATGTGAATGGTGCTTAAGAGTGTAAACATTTTATGGTGAGTTTTTCTTTTTGTTTAAAATATATCTTTAAGGCACAACTTCATTTGAAACCGTACACCTAAAGGTAAAGGTAAAGGTTTGTTGACAAAAATATGAAACATATAATTATTTAAGCACTGTTTCTGTCACTTGATAGCTACCATCACCAATCGGGAACACCGAAATTCCTTTAGTTTTAAAAAGTTTCTTCAGTCATTTGTAAAATATTTTGTAATTTGTGAATTTCAGTCTGCTTCTGTTAAGTCGTTTTTTTTTATTGAAAAAATAAAGTTAATTTATTTTATTAACACTATTAACAGATTACAAAGCTTTTAGTAGCTTATTAGCTGCCAAAAGCAATTACAAATAAAATACTGCCGTTCAAAAGTGCCCCATCCTGAATCATCCGATAAAAGTGGAAGCACATTCATTACGTCCTGCAAATCGCTGTTACGGCTGGAACTTGCTGTTGCTGCAGAGCTAGCCAACAATAAATAAACCATCTGAAACTAAATGTATTTCTTCTCATTTGGGAACTATTTTAATATGCCTGCAGGTAACTTGTTCTCGTCATTTTTAATTTTAAAAACTAATTGATCCTCTGTAAATTTTTTTTTTTTGAAGACAGAAATAAAACAGCTGAAAAGTCAAATGTCAACTAGCATAGTGATGCCAAGTCACAGTAAGGCGTTTTTTTTGTGTGTTTATCTAAGCATTATATAGGATTGCAAAAAAAAAATAATAATAAAAACCAGTAAGAGAATTATCTTCGACTATGCCGAAGCTCAAATACCCGGTACTATATTATTGTAAAAATAAAAAAAAATATTTAAGTATTAAAAAATTATATATTTGTATCGAAGGTATGGGTAGTTTTAATTCGACCAAGCTCATTTTTTGTCAACAAATTTTAAATATTATTGAAACAATATGTGCAAAGCTTAAACTTGCTATCTTTATTGTAGCTATTTAAATTTAATTTTTAACATCAAAAAGCTATATAAATCCGATATTTTTGTATGGGAGGTAGTAGTAGTTTTCATCCGATCTTGCTCATCTTCGAACTTAGCCTCAGTTTGGTGGATAAAAGCTTACGTACCAAATTTCAAGTCGATAGCTCTTAAATTACGGCCGTAATCGTGCGGACGGACAGACGGACAGACGGACAGACGGACAGACGGACAGACGGACAGACGGACAGACGGACAGACAGACGGACATCGCTAGATCGACTAAGAAAGTGATGCTGATCAATAATATATATAGTTTGTCATACCTACAACGCCTCCTTATGTGCGTTACAAATGGAATGACAAAGTGAATATACCCTCGCCACAGTGTGGTACCGGGTATAATAATATTGCAGATACTTTTACAGGTATCAAGGACAATTTTGAAAGCTTAAATTTTTACTTTGCGAAAATAAAGAGCAAATGATGACAGTATGCTTGAGGATGCGTGAGGATGATTTCGAAATCTCATGAAAGAACATTTCTTGGGCAGGGTAATACGCTGTCTTGTGTTTCCTTCAACATCACCCGAAACCAGAGTTACAACAGTTCAGTGTCCTGTGTCTGACAATCCAAATGATTCCTGTTATCAAAAATTAACTGAAATACACATTAAATACAAAAACGCCAAATTTGAAAAAAGTATTTCTGTCTCTTTCGTCTATGCGCGGGTGAGCTAACCAAATGGGTTCAAAATGCATGAAATTAATTTTCATTTTAGCCCAACCACATTATTGAATAGCCCTCGCACCAAATCCGTTGCCTTAATCAAGTTTATCTCAATAGAAAACTTTGCTCTTTACAACAAACGCCATCCCGTAAAGACAGAGGAATATACCATTTGATGGAGGCATTCCCAAATATTATGGAAATTATGTTAATAATCGCATAAATTAGGTTTATCCTAATTTCAATTACAAGCATCAAGAAAGATGCTTTTCTACACCTTACCCATCCAAAAGTGGCACATTTTGTATAGCAGCATGTAAACTGCTGTAGCAGCCTCTTTTTACTAGATATTTGTATAAATGGATAAGTGTATATTTCCAGTGAGATCCAATTTACTTGTGCGACAAATGGGATACGATATACAATACATATACAATATACATAATCCCTTTTTTTTAATCCTGAATCGCACCCAAGTTTTCCGCTTGAAATACCTACGTGACAACAAAATTGGTGTACGATTTGAATTCCACAAGCGGTGACTTTATTGGGAGTGAAGTGAATATTTTTGACAGCTTCCCTTTACATTCACTGTTATCTAAATCCGCTTCAGTTGAGTTGTGGGGTGACTGCTATTGTATTGTGCTTTGTAGCTCTAACATTTGTAAAAAGGCTCTTGCATCCTTATGGTTATGAAATAACTCGCCAATAGTGTGGGTATTTAAAAAAAAAAACAGAGCAGATACTACCTAAGGTCAAGAATCCCACACCGAGTTCCACATCCATTTTTTTTAGATGAACAATTTGATACCATTTCTGAATTAAAAACCTTTGCTCTTATTGTGGGGGCAGATAAGAATATCCTATGACGATGAAATGGGGGACACAATTTTGTGTGATGAACTCAAGAACTTGTGTCCATATCAAAAATCAATATTTATCTACGAGTTCGAGTACTACTCTATAGGGAAAGAATCAAAGGATTTATTTCACTCAGAGGGCCGACGACAAAAAAAAATTCGTATTAAATTTTAATTTAGGAGAAATCTGAAACTAAAATTTTACAAAACTACAGTCCATGTTTGCAATAATTTTCCTACGGGATTTGCAGTGGCTTCCCAATGTTTCACGTACCTGGGTTTATTTTTAACTTTCTCGTATACGTAGTAAGAGAAAGATATTGTTTTCGTACAAAATTTCGAACTCGAGATTTTGATCAATTCTGATATTACGATGATAGGGGAACTCAAAAAAGTGGGTCTCGCAATTCTGTCCGTCCGTATGTCTGTCTGTCCCACCCCTCGGAAATCTAAACGCTTGGACGGATTTGCTTTAAACTTCGTATTTAGAGTTTGTGGGCTGCCCGCTAGGGATGTTTTTTTAATGCTAGCCCTAATATTAACGGTACCTTCCTCCCATATAAACATTTTACGAAATATGCCTAAATTTCGATGTTTTCGAAAACGGCCCTAACGATTTGAACCAAAATTGATAGTTGAGTTAATGTAAGCATGCTTAACATGACTGCATACCCAGTTTTTCGCTAAAAAGTCCAGCAACGGCAGTTTTGAAAATTGACTTTTTCTCGAAAACAGTGAAAACGATTTAAAAAAAAAAACTTAATTGTAAGGTACTATTGTCATTCTTAACTTGATAGCAAACTCAGTGTTTCCCTAAAAAGACTGCGTCCTTTAATATCCATCCAAATCCTTAATAGTAGTACCTACTTTAAAAAACTGCTCATATCTCTAAAACGCCATTTTCGATTATGATAAAAATGTTACTGTCAGGTAATGCTTAAATCCATTTGCTCAGTTTCGAGCTAAACAGTTGAAAAACAGTGTTTTTTGAACCATGAATGCGTCCTTCGATTTCCACCCCAATCGCTAAAAACGGTACTTTAAAACTACACATATCTCGAAAACGTCATTTTCGATTTGGTTAAAAATGTAATTATATCCTGAAGAATACATCGTACTCAGTTTTCAGCTAAACAGTTTAATAACAGTGCTTTTCGAATCCAAATTGTAACATTTGTCAGCATAATTTTACAAAAAACCGCTCTAACGATTTTGATCAAAATACATATTTAAGACAACATAAGTATTCTAAACATGATCACGTACTTAGTTTTTCTCAGAAAACTCTAATATTGCCGTTTTATGAATATTTCTCAAAAATGACTACCCAAATCCCGACCATTGAGACCACTTTTTTTTAAATAATAATCAAAAATGAGAATTCGAAATTAATCGCCTCCTTGCCTATTTCAAGTATCAGTTTGGGGTGAAATTTGAAAGTTAAGTAATAAAGTGTTGTAGTTAATACGTACATAATGTCTATGTAGTATGTTTTACGTGTTTAGTTAACAAGGGTTCAGTTACTAAACCTACGTAAGATGTACGTAAGTGGAAATAATTTTAAACGTAAAATTTGTTGAAATGACTCGGAGATTCTGCGAGATTCGCAATAAACGAGAAAGTTTCGTGCGACCCAGTCGTGCACATTTTTTAAAAAATGTTTCATACACCTATCTTGACAAATTGTTACTTTGCCTCCAACTGGATATACGATAGAGGAGATGTACAAGAAGACTTCCAAACGTCTATACTTCAAAGTGTGAAATTTTAGAGAACTAAAAACTGGAACGTGTCGTGTCGAATCATTGTAGTTAATATAGAAATGCATCCACGTTTGTGGGAATAAAATAGCAACGTAAAGAGAGATCACTTCCCGGGTCTATTTTAACTTCAAATACGGTAGACTTTGTTCAAATTTGAAAGTTTCTTTTAATCAATGCGGGTCTTGAAGCTACGTAACTATCATGTTCTGGTTTTAGGAATTATGTTAAGAGTCAAGGGCCAAGGCTAAAATGTTGCACAAATTCATTTAACGCGATCGATGGATGGATAAACTATTTCTAGATTTGTGTTTTGGCTCTTAGCAATCAGTGTGGGCAAACTTTTCTCTTGTAGATATGCTGTGAAGGGGTGTTTACTTAGTCAAACTAACAGAGACCATGTAAGTCATCAGCATGTACCTACTTGAAATTTGCAAAGTAATGAGTTTCCACATTTATAAATTTAAGAAGTTTGAGGGACAAAGCAACATTAAAACAACTTTCTTCCGGGCGACAGTCTTCTATCGAGAAGTTCAAAAAAATAGTTTGAATAAGTTTTCTTACGTTCCATTCTGACAACTCCATAGTGAGTAAACACTGATGCTTCTTTGAGTTTTCTTTAGGGTCTGGAAACAAGTCTAAAAAAACAACAATCTGTCCAAAATTTGATTACGAAATAAGAATAATTAAACATATTTCATGTCGACAGCAAAAAATACTTTCCAAATATATAAAAAAAAAGTATATTCAAACATCAAATGAAAACCGCATTGCTGTTCACTCACTTTTGACGCTCACTCAACTTACCTTAAACCAAAAACAACTTCAACTTGGCACGAATTTATGTGTGAACAGATAGTCAGGTCAGGGTAGAAAAGGTTTAACATGTACGAAACAATATCGCGCCGATAAATTTGACACATTTAATTAAATATTTAGGATGCCACTTAAAATATGTCGACCTCCTAGACTTACCACTATGTAGTCCTTTTTTCTGATAGTATTATACCTTTTATGTATGCACGTATATCCGTTGCAGGAAGGCAAAGATATCATCTTCCGGACGGAAAAATATCCGCAACAACTGGCTTATCTAGTCATGAAATATTCATAAGAATGCCTTATATGATGAAAAATATGTGCAAATAGAAAAATATCAACATAGCAGCATTATGTACGCACCAGAAACATTCCATTTATTCGAATTGAATTCTTATTTATAACACATTCATCTCATTTAATGGGAAATCCAAGCGGGAAGAGTAGAAATTCATTCCTGTCAGAGACAGCTATTTTTATCCAATCTACTTGTATGCCTTGCGTATGGTTATATCTGTATCAAAGATAAGTATAGGTAATGCAAATAGCTGTAGGAAATGAGTTAACACCGGTCACAGCCGAGGATCATAAAATTCCTAAAAATATACGAAATGTGTTAGAAATAATTAATTTCGATTCGTGGAAAAACAAAACCTATATTTAATGGTTGGTTGGGCTGATGATGTTTATAAATTTGCCATAACCCAAAATTTTAATGAATTTTTGTAGCAACATTTATTCTACTGTCTCTGAAATGCTCGTGTTGTTTCATATTGCTTTAAAAAATACTCCATCAGCTGGATAAGCAATGCTTTGCCATCGACTATAAAAAGAAACCTATTATAGATATATAATACGCATTGAAAAATTAATTTTAGGTTAATAGTAAAATGGATCTATGTTCGTGCCTTAGTATTACAGGAATTGAAATATCCTTTTTGTTCTGAAATAAACTGGAATATATTAAATGGCGTGTCCGTTGCGGATTTGTAATTCTTATTAATTCTTTTCGGTTTTTGCTATTAATATCTATTAATAAACCTTAACTATGTGGTAAAATGAGTTAGTGCCCCAGCCAATTTCTCCCCCTCCCCCTATTATCTTTGGAACCATTTGAGCGCCAAAAACTTTAAACTTATAGCATTTACCAAGCTCACTAATAAGGTCCACCACAAGTTCCATATCTGTAGCATTAGTGCTTATCAATATTCTGGACTTCAAAAATCACAAAAACCGTAACTGACTCACTCACAGACTCACTTAGAGGGTGATCATCAAAATCATGAAGCACTTCTGGCCATCCAAGAATCGTAAAATTTGGTAAAATACTAGATCCTGTAGTGTATACACTGGAAAAAGTATAAAACTCGGCAGATTTTCCTTTCAGAGGGCGTGGCATACGGCCACATTTAACAAATAGTTATCTGTAGCACTTCTGATGAACGGTTATTATTATTATTATTATTTGGGTCACTTTCGATTGCCGTAGGATGTTGAAATTTGGTAGAGCGGTAGGCCCTGCATTGTACGAAAGGAGAAATATCTAAAACTAAAAATAAACTTATAATAATAAGTTCATGTATAATAATATATCTTAGCTATTTTAAGTTATATACGATTATATTATATGCACTCATGACATCATGTCATTTTCATGATCTCCGCGAATAGCCTTCTATAGTACTTCACACATGATAGTTTTTACATTTTGCGGAGTTTTGATAGATAGTATACATTAACAATATCGTCAATCAATAAATTTGTCTTCAGTGACATTATGCACGTCGAGGAAGTCTTCACAATCACTTTCACATTGTAACGTCGTAACTTCTTTATTTGCTAACAAAAATCTTCAATTTGACTATCATTCGACACTCTTCAGTTTGCCACGACGATAAAATAACAATAAATGCATACAAATTGGATAACGTATTTGCAAATAATAACAAACAGTTTTCTTACTGAAATCGAGTAGCCTTCGAAAGTGTACGGTAATAAATAAATTAATAAATATCTAAATTTTAAAAAAATAATTTAAAGCGAAAAATGCATTTGATTGAGGATAACAATAAGTGGCGGTGTAATGGAACACAATTGGAACGTTATCGGTCGAAAAATTGATTAAATCTGAAGAAAACCGATTGTCATTCGAAAGACACCAAAGTTTCCCACACGGGAACGTCACATGGCGATTCGAAGGAAGAAGTCAACAAATATACTGCGTCGCATTTGTTGGCCAAAGTCATGCTGAGATCACAAGTGTTCGAGCGCTAATGAAAAAGACGTGTCAATCATGCAAGTGCCCGCGCGAAGCGCTTGCCATTTACCAGGAACAGGTCACATAGGTTCGCGAACGCATTGGCGCTATTCTACGATACCCGGAGGCCCAGAGCTTATCTTCAATGAAGGCCGAGGCATGTGCCAATGTCTCTATTACATATATAGATATACATACATTCAGTAACAAACAGTTTCCTTACTGAGGTAAGGTATAAATAAAATAATAGTTTAAAAAACTAAAAAAACGCTTTTATCAGTAGGTAGGTACTGCACTAAAAGCAAAAAAATAAAAATTAACCAATCTATTTTGAAGGTTTATCCTGGAAGGGGCTTAGAGTAAGCCATGTTTGTGTAGTTTACACTCAAATAATACAATACATAACTACAAACATGGCTTACACTAAGCCCCTTCCAGGATAAACCTTCAAAATAGATTGGTTAATTTTTATTTTTTTGCTTTTAGTGCAGTACCTACCTACTGATAAAAGCGTTTTTTTAGTTTTTTAAACTATTATTTTATTTTTTGCTTTTTAGTGCAGTTTAATATCTACCTACATACTCACAAAAGCTTTTTTTTTACTATAAGTTTATTGTATTATCATCAAAACTGAAACATCAGCATGCAAAATTTCAAAGTCCTAAGTCAATGGACAAAATAGGTAGGTATGTATTCCACATAAATGAAAATTCGCGACAGGTATGATTTGATTGATATTACTACGCGTACCTACCTTACCTATACACTTTCCATAGCTGCAGATCTCAAATATAAGTATGTACGATTGTGCATGTGCATACCTACATATCTACGCATCACAAACTCCTATATACGTACATTACATATGTACATAGTTTGTTTTATCCATATCCATATTCCATACATCAAATTCAACTACGCCATACATGATATGAGCATATATTCTGAATGCCCGCCACAGTGACAATTCTATTTTTAGAACGCAAATAAAACTACCCTTCCTAAGCACAACTGCAATCAAGATAGCAATTTTTTTCGCATTTGGCCGAATAAGATCTATTTTCTATTTATTATATCTTGCCCTCTGGATGGACTAGAAAGATGAATGCTAGCTCAAAATACTCGGTGAAGTATTGCCTAACAATTAAAAAGATTCTTTGAGTTGACCTACATATATTTATGAGTATTATGGCAAGTTGAGCGTAGTAAGGTAAAAATAGAAATGTTTGCACCCCCTTTCTTCAGCCCTTATAGGACGAAACGGTACAAAGTATCAATTAGGTATGTAATAGTTATGACTTATCTATTGACATATAAAGTTTCAAGTTAATACGGCTAATAGATCATGCGTTATGAAAAAGCCTCCCTCAAAGGGGCAGGGGAAGTCAAAATCCAAAAATTCTTTCTAAATATTGCATTGTCTTCACAACCCAACCAGCATGGAAAATTTCAAAGTTCTAAGTTTAGCGAAAGTGGTTCGAATTTGACTTGCAAGATTTTGACACAACAAATTTTTCACGAAGTTAAGTAAAAGCCTTTAAAAAAAGGTAATCATATCGGAAAGACGTCATGGCTATAGTCGGCTATTACGGCTACTTATAGCGGGCGTTATTACAGTCCCGTGCAAGGTACGAATGCCAGCTGAGTTAGTTAAAACCAAGGTATATGAATAGAAGGTAATATATTCCGAGCACTCATTTTCGTTTTGTTCTGCGCATCTGTCAAAAAGGCATGCTTTTCCATATGAATAGTCACAATTGTCAGCCATATCTCATGCCCGCGCATATTATTTCTATACGATTATTTCACAGTCAATTGGCCGCCAGTGCGGGATGCGCAATATATTACCTTCTATTCATATACCTTGAGTTAAAACAGCCAAAGCGCTGTGGTTAACATTTGGAAAGATATTAGACAATATCACCGCGCAATACGTCTCGTATGAAATGATAATTTTTTTTGTAATAAGTTAACTGCACATTTGGTTAATACATATAATCAAATTAATTTCAGAAAAATTGGACACTCCGTTCTTTAAATCTTGGTACTATTTCATATGGTGGGCGCAGTAGCGCAGTGGTTAAAGTGCTGGATTACTGTGCGAGGGATCCCAGGTTCGATCCCCGGAAAAACCCAAATTACATCTTAAAGTTTTTTCTACTGCGCCACCTCTCGCAAACGTCTGACAAACATCCGAGAGTATGCCTGTCATGAAAAAGCTTCTCAATTGAGCAGTTCGGACTCGGCATAAAATTGTAGGTCCCTTCCATTCGTCCCAAAAATAGAAACTCACACAAAACGAATGGTTGCGAGAAGCTAGGCCTTGGGTGTCACCCGCCTGTTGCGCCACCTATTTATTTATTTATTTACTATTTCATATGGTATTTTTGAAACTTTGGGGCGTGTCATGCCCAAACAGTAAAATACCGCCAAACGCGAACAAAAATGAAAGTTACAGTAGTAGCTCAATTAAAAACATTTTAGGAGAATTTTAAAGAATTTCATATAAAAAATCCACTTTTTTTCGGTAATTTTTGATTACAACCCCCACAAGAAAATGCCGAATAACATAAGAAAATGGGCAGAGAATACCCCCAAAATATGATTTTATTTTAATTTCCTTAATTTATAACCCATTTATTAAAGAAATAGGCCCTTATTGTGATTCTCGATCAGCGACAATTGTCGATTGCGTCGATTGATTTTAGGTATTCGTATGAACAAATTTTTTTCACTTCCAAGAGAAAGCATCGATCAGACATTTGTAATCGACTACAAGGGACTGTCGAATCGACAAATATCGATCGCAATCGACAATCACAGTTCTCGATCGATCGACAGTTGTCGATCAACGATTAACTATCCACACTCACAATAGGGGCCTTAATAATGTGTTGTGCCACCAGGGTTAACTATGACTTCGTAGATCCTTTTGTATAATGAGTCATATAATTTCTTTATATAATCGAGTGAAATAGTCTCCGAAGCACTTTTTATTCCTTCAATGAGTTCTGATTCAGTTGGATACTGCCTTCCAGACTCGTATACTTTGCGTGCCAACCATCCCCAAACATTTTCTATAATGTTAAGGTCGGGTGAGTATGGCGGCTAAGTCAGTAAGACGGCACGTTTTGGAGCTCAATCCAAGACTTTACGACAGGTGTAGATAGGGGCGTTATCCTGCTGCAACTTCCTTTCTAAGGGCACAAAAATATCATTGATTGCAGGGAAAGCCTTTTTTAATACACCTTGGTATGCTGTGGTATTCATAAGACGAGTAAGAAATTGCAATTCAGTTGTGCTATAGTACGTAATAGCTTTCTGTTTCTCTGTCTGTTTAAAAAAAAAAAAACGGCACAATTGAGAAGCTTTTTCATGACAGGCATACTCTCGGATGTTTGTCAGACGTTCGCGAGAGGTGGCGCAGTAGAAAAAACTTTAAGATGTAATTTTGGGTTTTTCCGGGGATCGAACCTGGGATCCCTCGCACAGTAGTCCAGCACACTAACCACTGCGCTACTGCGCTCTCTGTTTTAACTTCGAAAATTATTATTTGTTTCGAAAGCAGCATATTTAAAATATACCTCCTTTTTCGCATTCTCTTGATTTAAAAATCTCCGTGTACACTTTTCCGTATAATGGCAACTCTTAAAATATCTCAGCTGGTGCATTCCCCTAAATTAAGCTCTATCGTGACTTGCGCAAAGCCTCGTAAACAATCACTAATATTGAACAAAATGACTGAAAATGTAAACAACTCTTTTGGATTGTCCATTTTATGGTGTTCTCCACTTGTCCAATCTCTCCATGATGTTGATGTTTCAGGTGCTAGGGGAAACTTTCGCCCAGTTTTTCACCACATCCTCGGTGGCGGCGGCGGATGTATCTGCTGAAAGCTCTTCAATCCAGCTGTTCCTCCTCAGTCTGTTTGGCTCTGGCGCCGGGACAAGTCATTCACGTTTTTCCAACGGAACCATTTGTTACAGTTCTTGTGTTTTTGTTGTACTATTTTATCGAGTGTTTAGTCACGGAAGTCGATATTTTGAATCTACAACGCGTTACTTTAGTCAGTTGAACATTGCACTAAAAGCAGGACGTTCGTACATATTTGGGACGCTCCAGACGTTGGCCCGACTTATCTCGAATCTATATGGTGTGGTGACCCGTGACCTTGTACCTCATTCTCCCGCAACCGCTCCCGAATATATTTACCTCTATAACACAGCATCTCAGTACAATCTTTTTCTGTCGCCTATAAAGTGAGTGCCTCACATTGTCTTCTGATTCAAGTCGATGTCAAAAACGGTTTCCGTCTCATACACATTAGACTGATAACACAAGAGGAAAAAAAGCAACAGGCTACCTAATAAAAAAAAATTATATATATTTCTGATTTTATCCGATATGTGTTGGAAATAGTGTGCTTAGTTAGCGAGATATTCTCGGAAAGAGTCTCACGGTATTGTGTGCGAAATATTGAAAGCAAGTTTATATTATATTTTTAAAAGTGAAAAAAAAAAGAATACAAAAAATAATAATAATAATAAAAAATATTCGAAATGTATTAGCGCTTTCAGCCAGAGTGTTATAAATATGTACATGTGTATTATGAATTTATAATTTATTTGTCAACCGAATTTCGTTCAACGACTAATAATAGATTCTCCGGCTGAGAAAAATTTGTCGTGTCACCAGCAGCAGCAGCAGTCAAGGATTATTTCAGCTGTTGGCGAATGCTACGGTAGGTGATTGTATTCGGGATCAATCAACCTGTTGAGATTGTTTGGGTTCATATATTTCGTCTCACTCTCTTCTCTTTTAAAGACTTATTTTTATATTCCTAAGACCATGTTGATTTAGTATACACCTTTTTACTCTTGTACTAAATTTATTTTGAATATTTTTGTGTTTGTTTTTTATTAATGTTTTCATTTCTTTTGTTCAGTGAGTATTTCAAAGATGATTATGATAAGATACATGTGTTCTTCTTTCACAAAGAACTTTGTGGAGATGTGACATTTATTCATAGTCATTTCTTAAATTCTCTACTTTTAAAATTTACTCTATTTTACAACTTGTGATCGAAAATGGTTAGTAGATTTTATTTTTATAAATTGCTTGATTTTTTCTTTGATTTCAACATCTTCAGTTCTAAATGTCTTTTTAATTTATTTAATTCTTTAGAAAAAATAAAACCAAATTAAAAAAAATTGTAAAAATTATGTTAAGAAAGCATACAGAAACAACAAATATATGGCGTATCAAATCCGCCTAGTTTTTCACTGGTTTACGTGAGTTATATTGATGAATGGAAGGGCCCTACAATTTGTTGCCATCTCCGAATATGTAGATGGTGTGGCATAATTCTCACAAAATTTTAATTTTGCTCCATTTAATAAAGGGTTCGCCAAATAACTTTTTTTTTTTTGAAAATGCTATAAAAAAAAACTACTGAATATTTTCTCAAATTTCTTTTTTTATTTGAAAGTACAATCCTTCCGGTTAATAATGGAAAATAATTTCATTCAAATGGCTGCCTCGGCTGGCCATGCAGTAGCCTACACGATCGGTCCAAAGTCTTTATGCAAAATTCGTCTCAATGATGTCTCCGAAATGTTCAATTGTTGACTCACGGTGAATTGATGTTGATGGCTCTTCACGCACACTTTCTGCCACAGCAGCAATTTTCTCGGGTGTACGCACTGTTTTTGGCTTTACACGCTTTTGGTTTATCGATGAGGATGCCAGTTTCTTTCACTTTTTTCACAAGATAACGAACATACGGAGCTGACGGTACTTCTCTTCTTCCAAAATCCGTACGCAATTTTCGCACACATTCTGCAACATTACCATGATTTTCAAAGTAATGTCGCAATATTTCCCAAGCGTTGTTCAAGCGTATACACAACCATATTCGTTCAGCGGAAGGATAAAACTAATTATCTGTCAAATCAGACATGAGCTAATTGTTACCATTCGCGAAATAAGCACTAGTTGAAAAAAAAAAACGTTAGATGGCGGACCCTTTAGTACAGTGATACCAACAGAAAAAGAGATAACAATGTGACAGCTGACAGTTCGGGCCTTCGGTGTTAGTAAAAATGGAGCGCTATACGAAAGAACAACGCATTTTCACTGTTGAGCATTATTTTAAAAATAATAAAGGTTTGTCAGCTGCAGTCCGCAATTTTCGAACAAAATCATTTTCAGTGATGAAGCTCATATTTTCATCTCGATGGCTTCGTTAATCGTCAAAATTGTCGCATTGTGGGTTCAGAAAACCCACGAGTAATTGTTGAGAAAGAAATGCATTCACAACGCGTGGCGTAACTGTTTGGCGCGAATTTTGGGCTGGAGGCATTATCGGACCATTCTTCTTCGAAATGCAGCTGGTCAGGCAGTAACAATTAATGGTGTATATTATCGTGATTATGTTTTTAGTGTCTAAATTACCAGATATGGATGTGGCCAACATGTGGTTTCAACAAGATGGTGCCACATGGAATACAGCCAGAGAAACAACGTATTTATTGCATGAGCATGACGCGTTTCCTAATCGCGTAATCGACTGTTTTTGCATTCAGAATTGACTATCCATTCGACTTTTTTCTTTGGCGTTTTTTTACGTCAAAAATATGCAAACAAATCCACGACAACCAACGCCTTGAAAGAATGACTCAATAAAAAATGTAAGCTTTCTAATTAAAAATCTGTATTTTCTATCAAAATTTTGCGTGAATTATGGGACACCCTTTATTTGATAATCAGAGCTGTCGTCTCACGATCAAGAATAAGAGTTGGTGATTATAACCGTCATTTTCAATGTATCTGTACTCATTTAAAAGGTCGGTAGTAACGGTAGTACAGTACCCATACCTACTCTCCAAGCCGTCGATATTCCGCCATTGACTTTAAATTCCCAGGCGAAGCAGCATTCTGTATCGATCTAACCCGATATGTAGAAAAATATCTCGAAAGCAGTTTTAATTCTTAGATTTATTTCGAGATAGAGTCTTTCGAGATTTTTGTACTTTCTAGATTTGGACCCATTTGAGATTTTTGCATTCGAGATTTATCAAATTTAAATTCGAGATTTTAAGCATTCTAGATTTTAGACGTTCTAGTGTTAACTTCATGATCCCGCTCTGTACTTTTCTTTTGAACAAATTCTCTCTTAAGAAATCGAGCAGCTACTTGGTGGTAAAGAACAAGAAAGTATCCCACTCTAAGACGAACAGTTAAACGAAATTGTTGAATTTTAAACACGTGAATAAAAATTATTACGAAATGTGTGACAGTTCTTTTATTGCAAACTTTCAAATTTCTACAGTGAAGCATTCTAGTCATAATCATCGTCGAGACATCCTAAAAAACTATTAGGAACACAATCTTTTTAGAGAACGCCTGCCGGAAGGCACGGATTCTTTAACACGTTTTGAAATCCGAGATGGGGCATCCGTTTAAAGGGGTTAAACCATAAAAGCATCGAGCAATACCACAAAGAAATATCATTCCAGCAACTTACGATCTTATTCCTTCGATTAGTAACCAAAAAATATGAGCATATGGTCGTATGCTCTTTTCATAGCTGGTAAAAAGGCCCAGAGATAAGGTTTAACGATCCATATTAATGTCATCCCAAATGTAAAATTAATTTGCTGCTAACTCTTTAGCCTTTCACCATAATATCGAAATTGATCAATACGAGTTTTTTGAACTTAAAATTTTGACCGAAAATACAACCTATTCGAAAAAGTTTAAAATGAATTGCTTATAGGAGAAAATATAACAGAAACTTCTCCGGAATTACGTTGGCGAAATAACTGTAGTCGAATGTATAAATAATGGTGGCTACAAAGCTCAATCCTAACGGATGCACGAATATATGAATAAGTGAAAATTAATGCATAGTACAAATGATTGTGAGAATGTTGCGGTCAACCAATTTTTCCAAAGTTCTCTCGACCGTGTTGAGATCTACCGCATAATATGCACAGAAGTAACCAATTTGAATGAATAAATTATTACAGCTATCGTTCTGTAGCTACATATAAAATCTAATCCAAGGATTACTTTATTCATTTAAAACTTGTCGAAAGGAGGATACCAAATAAAGCTGCTTACCGAAACTATTACTCTAACCTTGTCTGAGCAATAATACCTTTTTAGGGACTAAGCCGGCCGCAAAACAAGCATATTTAAAATGTAAACAAATAACACCGTCTACATTCTACAACTATGTAATGCATAGTCAAATTTCCTACATTTTTATGTAAATTTACTTGATAATGCGTTAAGCACGTAATGCCTTGGGAAATGAAGCAGCAATTTCTCGCGAATCCGTTGCGCTATTTGATGAAGTTCCCATTTATGTACGTTTGCTAGATATTTTAATATTCCATGCACTCCATAAAGTGGACGTGCCTTTGAATAAAAGTTTGGAATCTAAACCAATATACAAACAGAACGCATTCACCTTTACCCTTTTGATAGTGCGACCATGCACTTTTGACCTAATTCCATTTGTAATGCAGAACACTGCACAATACAAACAAAGTGAGTGATTGTTAGGATACAGTGACTTTTAGATTATATACCATCAGTTATGTGTAAAAGTACACCACATTCAAATCGGGCACTTTTTTGTGGCGTGCTAATGTCATTAAGCACGAGTCCTTTTTATTTTTTGCCACCCCTGCTTTTCGTTGACACAAATCCTCCAATTTGCATTCTGCATCAAGATAGACTTATATGCTAATAGATTTTGAAATAAAGTTTGGAGGGTTTTGAGAAGTCACTCATGCATATAGTCACCTTATACTCTGTCCAATTTGCATTTAACTAAAAATGATAGCGACACGATTTTGAAAAAGCATTTCATCATTTTACTACAAGGTGGCGCAAAAGTAATCCTCCTATCAGAAAATGCTTAAAATTTTGCGATTGGCCCCTAATGTCAGTTCTGTTTTGACATTTGTGTAGTAAACACATGCGAAATACACGTTAATAAACAATGTTACGCTACACTGCTCCATAACGCGGAATATTGGTGACTATTTATTTGAGCAATAATCGGTCGGTGACTTTGGCACAACGTGAATTTCGTCGCAGATTTCCTAGCCGTCCAACGCCTACTGGTGAAACACTGCGACGTTTAGCCGCTCGCCTCGAAGAGACTGGCACAACACGAGATGCTGCCAGGCGTGGCATACCCCGGATTAGCCCTTCTGCAGAGAATATTGCTGCTGTAGCCGAAGATGTCATGGACATGAAGACGTCGCGGGCCAAACGGTTACTGTGAATGGTGAGCGCTACAGAGCAATGATCAACGAGTTCTTTTTGCCGCAACTTGATGAATTGGGATTGGAAAACATGTGGTTCCAACAGGACGGTGCAACGGCACACACTGCACGTGCCACAACCGATATGCTGAAGGATGCATTTCCCGGGCGCCTAATCTCCCGTTTTGGCGATTTGCACTGGCCAGCAAGATCGCCTGATTTGACCGCTCCAGACTTCTTTTTGTGGGGCTTTTTGAAGTCTCGGGTTTATGTCAACAAGCCTCAGACTCTTGCAGCTCTTAAAGACAATATCCGTCAAGAATGTGAGGACCTATCGCCGGAAGTTTTGGCCAAAGTGATGGAAAATGCCATAAAAAGGGCTCAAAAGACAATCAACTGTGGCGGCGGCCATTTACATGACATGATATTCTCGACTTGATGTAAAAAAAATTAAAAGACCAAATAAAAATAATCCACAAGAAGAATCAAAGTTTTTCATTTTTTTTTAAATTACAGCCAAAAAACATCGGAAGGTTATTTTTGCGCCACCTTGTACTTACATTATTGTATAAGAAAAAGAGGATTATCGTGATTGAAGCTGGCTTATTAATTAATGACAATTTAATGCCGAATCAACGGCTATATTGAGCAGCTTTCTCAGGACAGTCATAGTCGCGGAAGTTTTTCAATGTTCGAGAGAGTTAAAAATAAATAAATAAATAGGTGGCGCAACAGGCGGTAGACACCCTAGGCCTAGCTTCTCACAACCATTCGTTGTTTGTCAGTTTCTATTTTTTGACATTAGTGAGGACACAGATACCTATGCTAAAATTATGCTGACGAACAGAAATCGGAGCTGCTGTACAAGTGTTCTGAGTTTGTCTATCCGAAATGTCACCATTTTTAGTTTATTACTTTATACTACTATAAAAAAAAAAATAATCTATTATTAGATAACAGCTGTCTTAATGCAATTTTTTTTGTAATTGGTGAAATTTCATTTTAGCCATCCTAAGGCCGTATGTCAATTGGGCGAAATAATTATCCTCGGATAATTTTCAGACTCTATCGTGGTGGAAAACGAATTTTTAGTTGTCAAAAAATGATCCTCCATTATCTTCTTTCAGCACGTCTTTCATAAGTGCCAGAAAATGATCCGAGGATAATTATTTAACCCAATTGACACATGGCCTAAAGGTACTGTTGGACTATCATTATTATTTTGGGATTGAACTACGAAATAATTTTCACCGCCATTTTACACTATTTGTCAATGAGTACAAATTCGCACGCAAATGTATCGAATTCTTTACCCTGTCTGATAAATCTGACAGATTTTCATGATTACATATTGTTGAAAATTACAAAGAGCCAGTGGTGATCAAAAGCAAAGGGATTATGGATAAGCCGTGGTCATTAAGCAAGTGTTGTGTATTCGTGAATGAATACCAGAATTCCAGAGTCTTAGATATACCCGTTTCAACCTCTAGACCAGTTCGCTGATAGTTCTTGCTGTCATAACTTAACTACCCCGCTCGATTAGAAAATACCCATATCTATTGGAGGTTGGAGGTTATAATATCATTGATAGCGCTCAACACCTCCGTAAATGTAAATCTCCAACGTCAGTCAGATGTATTTTTACTTCATTATGAGTTCTTAAAATTAGCATCAATTTCAGTTCAATAAAAATATCACTCACAGTCATTTGCATTCTACGGTTATTACGTGATGTAAAAATAGACCGAGTGCATCTTGAAATAATTCAGTATAGCTGCGAGTGAGAAATATACTCGAATATTTTGTATGATGTACATTTTTATGATTTATCTATTTTGTAATAGAAATTTAGGAAATTACTCATTTGTTATGCTTTGCAAAAGTGTGATTTGTATTTTATATCCCGTCTTAGTTAATAAAAATTAACATAAATAATAAATTAGCAGAGCATCACATTTTAAATTTTAAATCATTGGTTAGAATTTTTTGTGGGGTTTGAAAAATAGTTGCATTTTTTATTTTACTTTTTGTATTATAGGGAGCGTAGTAAAAATGCCAAAATTATAAAATTAGTAAATTGGAGTTCACGAATTCGAGACGTATGTATCGCACAGTGCTCTTCTGACATTAGTGATTTGAATGTAAGACAGTTAACATTGATGACTTTTTTCAGTATTGGATGCAGCTGCCTTCAATCATTACTTTGAAACCGCTGAGAGAGAGACTAACATCATTAGTTTGTCTCACTATATAGGCGATGAAAGAAACTGTTTACGTTTTAATGTATGGCGACTTTATTCCCTGGAAGCAGGGAAAGCAAGTTAAAAACGTAAGGTCTTATGGGAGTCTAGCTGACTAGTTTCTAAGTCTGGCTTACTGGTTTATTCTGATAAAACCAGGAGAAAGTAACAAGAACTGTTTTTTTTAATAGTTCTCCACTCAGATTCTATAAACTCTATAGTAGCCCTAGACTGTCGCTCTTCTGTTAGTAAGATGGCAAAAGAGTTCAATATTTGCCGAGGAATAAAGACTGCAAGGCTGATGCACTTAACAAACATGGAACTCCACTATCAGAAAAATTTACTTCAGGTATAAAGTGCAGACTCATAATAAAACTGGATGCCAATGAAAGAAGAAAGTGGTCAAATAGTGCAAAATATGTAGCGACAGCTGATTTGCCCAAAGCAGGACCTGAAGTGCTGAAAAAGTTTGATCTCTCTCGACAAATTGTATATATCAGAGCTGGGATAGGTGTTATCACAGGGCACTGTATTATCAAACGAAAAAACCATTCTTTACTTTCTCCGTACATGTCCTAGAACTGAAACTACATCTGGGAGTGGGAGCCTTTCGCTAGAAAGTAGTAGCCTTCTACGTTTCATTTGAAGATAGAACTGGTTCAACGAGTAGGGTTAAATTCTTGAACCACTTCAACTCAAAAGCAACCTTATCTATAGGCTGTCACCCGTGGAACATAATATTCAATGCAGCTACCTCTGACCTGTTTCCCGGTACCTTATTAGGCGGAATTACCATATACGGCTAGAAAACTTCACCCAATCTGCACTAGATCTAGAGTTGATCTTTCAAGCTTACACCATCCGATTGCGGTATCCATTCCAATAGTCTGCATTCCTGGCACTTGATCTCCACTCCCAACTAAACAGTGACTTAAAATATCACTCTCCACATGAGGATCTTTCATCCATTTAACAGCCTCCCAAAACAAGCTCCGTGTTTTGCTATGTGCAAATAAATGCTCCATTTGCATATCTTCGTAGAAATTTCGATTCAAACCCAGTCCCAATCTGCCAAGAGGATCTGATCACTTTGCAAAGGGCACCTCAATGTGACAAGCTTGACAACATGTGAGGCTCGCTTTAATCCCCTTGTCATCTTGGTGTGTATATGTGTGCCAAGTACATTAGAGGGTACTTAACAACATTTCGTATGTACGCGATTTCCTATGCTCCTGAACTTGTTACCGACTCTATAATATTACGGTCTAATAAGAGTGATAGCTCACATGTCGTTGATCACAACTTCCAGTTAAACCAATTGGAATAACACGTCGAATCAGTTTTGTTAATTGCACCGAATTCGGTAATAGAGCGCCCGTTTGTAACCAAATAACAAGCCATTACCAGGATTTGAGTTCATTCTAATGACCCTAATGATATTGGTAATGGATAAACGCTACAATTTGAAAGCGAACATGTTGAATTTGTTTTCCAGAATCGCAGGTAAATCGATAGGAACCACAACACGTATGTATACGTGTATGTAGATTGTCAAATAGATATCATTAATCTCTATCCTTTTACGGATACATACGAGTAGGTATACATTCGTTTATGCGCACACACCGGATATTTCTGTATAATCGGGTCGCACATACCGCACGCAGTTTTCCGTAATTACCCTCAAATGTGCAAACATTAGACGACGCGTTGTTCGTATTATATATCCGCATAATGGAGGGTAGTCATTATTACACTAGAACTCATAAGGGAATACGAATTTTACGATATTGCCTTGTTACAGTTAATAACACCGCATAGGTGGGGCACATTATTAACACCTTTAGTTTGGTATATTAAGAAACCATGGTCAACTAACATTTTGTGACATAAAATTCTAAAAGGATTTATGACAAAAATGGGAGCTAGAGGTAATAATTACACCGTTAGTTTAGTTCAAAGAAATAGCTATTCGTATGCGCCGCCGGAAGATTCGGGGGCATTACAAACGACAATTTTTTCTAACTTTTTCCATACACATAGTAAAAGAAAGATATTGCGCGGTACTTACATTACAATGCGCGGTAATAATAATAAAGTTTTTAATGTCCAGGGGGCAGATCACGTAAAATGAAAACGATCGAACGACGTCGTTTCGACAATAGCAGTCTCTGTTTATTGCCATAGATATGATAGAGACAGCATGCGTGAAAACGATATTGTTCAATCGTTGTTATTTTACGTGATCTGCCCCCAGGCTAACTTATACGAAGTCACAATTGCAAACATTTCCATATAAAATCATAAATCATCTATTGTGTCCGTCAACATATTTAAGGTGAAGAGTCCAGATTCAATTTTCCGAACTTACGAAATATTTATGGCTATATTATTTATTTATAGCTATATACAAAAAATGACGTTGCTAAAATGTTTTTTTTTTCTTTATTGCTTTCATTTATCAATACTTCACTGTAAATCGTAAACAAATTCCGACACCAAATACTGTCGGAGTATATCGGAAGAAAATTCGTATGAAGCTGTCAAAAATATCAGTAAAAACGCACTTGATCGCACTGCAACGCAAAACACCAGTGTGCGTTGCATATTTGTCAGAAAAAAGTTCCGAAAAGGTCTTCCGAAGTATACCTCGAAGCAAAAATCCTCCGATTCGTATGAAATCGAAGAATTTTCCGGAAACCTCGATAGGGCTGCATATCTACAGCGTCAAAAGTGGGTTAACAACGATGCTCTTTTCAGTTTTCTTTAATGTTTTGAAACATGTCTTAAAAACAAAAAATGTGTAAAAAGTTTGATAAAAAAATAACAAGGCAAAACATATTTCATCTCGACAGAAGCAAATACTTTATAGATATATAAAAAAAATTGTTTCTCAACTCCAAAGACAAATGAAAACAACATTGGTATTGACTCACATATGACGCTCACTTTACGTACATATATAATATACAGAATAGCAAAATTGTATTCCCCAAAAATCTTACGAAATAGCTATTGAACCGATGTACAAATTTCTTTTTTATACCCTCCACAGGAAGGTATATTCACTTTGCCATTACGTTTGTAACGCCAAGAAGGATTCACCGGAGACCCTATAAAGTATATATATTCTGAATCAGGATCACATCCTGAATCGATTTAGCCATGTCCGTCTGTCTGTCTGTCTGTCTGTCTGTCTGTCTGTCTGTCTGTCTGTCTGTCTGTCTGTCTGTCTGTCTGTCTGTCCGTCTGTCTGTCTGTCTGTTGAAAGCACGATAGCGTCCAAAGGAATTGACCTAGGCGAATGAAATTTTGTGAGACGACTTCTTTTTACCGTCGTCAGGTTGGTATTGAAAATGAGCTATGTCGGTCAAGTAGTTCTGGTACCTCCCATACAAAACCACTATTAGACCCACGTCTTTCTCTGTCTGTTGAAATCACGATAGCGTCCGAACGAATCGACTTAGGCAACTGAAATTTTATGAGAGGTCTTATTTTTATGGCCTTCAAGTTTGTATTAAAAATGGTCCATGTCGGTCAAGCAGTTCTGTTACCTCCCATACAAAACCACTATTGAACACACGTCTCTCTCTGTCTGTTAAAGCACGATAGCGTCCAAACGGCTTAACTTAGGTGAATGAAATTTTGTGAGAGGACTTTTTTTTAACCGTCGTCGGGTTGGTATTGAAAATTGTCTATGTCGGTAAAGTAGTTTTGCTACCTACCATACAAAACTAATATTAGACACATACTAACACGCATGGCAAGCATTTTGCATGACTTTTATGCAGTGGAGGGTATCAAAGCATCGGCCAGGCCGATGATAACACTTTTACTTGTTTTTATTTCAAGCTAGTACGCTGCTCGAGCTAAATTTTAGCTGCCATACAAAATTCTCTCCAAAATTTAGCTGAGTTAAATTTAAGCGAGAATACCTTTAGCCGAGCGGTGCGCTGGCGCTGCTTCAGCTAAAAATCAAATTTTCGTTTCGGACTGTACTGCATGTGTCTGCCACAATTTAGCGCGCCCATTTATGGTTCGGCACATTTCTTGAAGCTAAATTTTGACAGATCATGTTGTTTTTTTTTCTGTTTTGTTTTTGTGTTGCGGTAAATAAGGATAGTATTTTTCAATGAATACCTCGATGAGGAATCCTTTGAAAGTGATAAATTTGTGATCAAGGAATAGCAGACAAGGAAAAAAGAAAGTGCAACGGAAATATAACACTTTTTCGCGTCGATAAATTTTTGAAGAAATTTATTTTCAACAAACAGCTGTTTTCTGTGACACTTCTATGCACAGCGCACTCTATGTCAGAATTTAGCTAAGGTTTTAGTAAATGCTGGGAGAGAAAAATTGGAGAGCGGCTAAAATTTAGTTTAGTTATAGTAGGTTCATTCCTGTAGATCTTTCACCAAACTTTTTCAAATAATCAAATCAGCAAACATTTAGAGGTGAAGATTTGCGATTGCCATCTTTTGTTACCTTTATAACTGAGAGTATGCAATAGAAAATAAAAGCACTCATTAGGGTTGCCGTTTTGAAATCCGCCTTCCAGTCTGATTTGTCTGGAAAAAAAACAGTCAAAAATCTAAAATCCAGTCAAAAAAACAGTCAAAGAAATTCAAACTAAAATCCAGCTAAAAATCCAGTCATGAAAGTATAAAAAAATAAAAGTACAAGTAAAAGTGTTATCAATGGTCTGGTCGTTGCTTTTGATACCCTAAGCGTTGCCGCCGAAAATAAAAAAAGTGTGCCACTTTTTTCAGAAGAGCGTGCCCTTAGGGTGTCCAAAGAAAACTTTTTTTTTTCGCATTCACACAGTCAACGCCAAATCGAAACAAAAAACGAAGAAGCATTTAAGGACCATAGGTATACATGAGAGTGACCACTTCCTATGAACAAACGAATATTCGCAAGTGCTGACAGCCCGTTCACATAAACACTTCTCTAGGTCGTGGCAGTTCGCGAATTTCAGCCATTAGTTTCTACCCGAAATGTCTAATTTGAGGTTAATTTCGTTCGCTAGTTTATGGAACGCGAACTAAATGATGTGGTTTGCGAATAAACTTCGACAATTCGCGCCAAAGGTGTTTTCGTTCGCGTCAAAAAGTTTGGAATTCGAAAATTCGTTATTTAAACTGTTTATAAACTTATTTTCTTAATACATTTTAATGGGATAATTAATCATTAAACTTGCGAATATTCGTTCGATCGTATGTAGGTATAGTTGGTCGCTCTCATGTGAATGGTCCTTCATTTCAGGTGCCTGTTAATTCGCGGTTTTCTTTTCGCAAACTATTATCTCGCGACGGTTTAAATATTTTTCAACTATTTCGCAGAAGTCATGTGGCAAACTGTCATTTCGTCTTGCATTCATCTAGCTGTAAGATTGAATCGCATTTTTCTATAGCATTTATATGTTTTGTTCTTCTTTCAACTAGCTTTCGGTGTTTTTGCTTTTGCTTAATAAAACGTTATTTCGCGCCATGATATTTAGCCGCTTGTTTATATCGGCATGCATTTTTTTGTCACTTTCAAGAGGAAGTTGTGTTTTATATGTAAAAAATGACCCATACTTTGCATAATACTCAAACTCGTATTTACTCCAAATACTACAGTGAATACAAGCAGAAGGGTTGTATGGGCAGCATTCCCCAAACTTATTTCAATGTTCATGGGGTTCTTCTAAGGAAAAATTATAAAAAGTTTAAAATTAAGAATCTTAAAAGGTTGTGCGAAATGATCTATTATTGAAATGTAATGGTGTGCTTACACTTACACTGAGCTTTAAATATTTGAGTAAGGTAAGAGAAATGAAGAAAACGTGCCTTTTTGAATTTTTGCGTGCTACCGTGCCACAAATAAATTTGCGTGTCCAAAAAGCACGATCGTGCCACTTCGGCAACGCTGTACCCTACATTGCTTACAAATACAAGTCATGCAAAAAGTTAGCCATGTGAGGCATGAGCATTGGTCTAATGTTGGTTTGGTGTGAGGGGTACCAGAACCAGAACTACTTGACCGATATAGCCTATATTTTCAATACCAACCTGAACGGCAGAAAGAAGTCCTCTGACAGAATTTCATTCGCCTAGGTCGATTTCTTTCCTTTTGACGCTATATTGGGTTTTTAACAGAAAGACAGACAGGCAGACGGACATGGCTGAATCGATTCAGAACTTGATCCTGGTCAAATCCGTTGTCTACGTAATGATAAAGGAAATATTCCTTCAATCTCTCTGAGCGCTTCAATTGTCTCCTCATCATTTGCATCTACTCTACATATACATATGGCGTATTTTTTTGGGAAGTGAATATGTATAATAAAACCAAAAGTGAGTATACAAGCTTTACATGCAAAATTAAAAGTGAGCTAGCTATAGATTCTGAAAAAAATACGCCTATAATGTCGAATATTTTATTGCTGCTTCTGTAAGTAATATTAGTACCAACCAATTATTTTGTTACTTCGGCCGGTATAGGAAAGTTGAACCTCACACAACTGATAAGTTTTCAGTTTCAAATATTTGTTTTTAAATTGGTTCACTGTATGAGTGGGGTATGCCTCCAAGCTCAGAGCAACAAAAAAAGTGAATTTTAAGCAATATTTGTTCGTTTTTAATTTTTTTCTATTTCCACTTTGAATTTAAAAATTTATATTGATAGAAAAGTGATATTACACGAACCATTTAAAAACAGTCAAACAAAATTCGTATCCAGCTAAAAAACCAGCCGGCTGGATTTTAAAAAATCTTCCAGCTAAATGCATGTCAATCCAGTCAGATCTGACTGGAAAGTATTCAAAATGGCAACGCTAGCACTCATGTGAGTGAGCCGCTCAAAAGTACCTATGCAATGAATGTGTTTGTGTAATTTTGCAGTGTACTTGACGTTCATATTTCATATCCATGCTATTTCTGGTGGCCTTTATTTTTCTAAGGACTTTAACTTGTTTATCGTTTTTGAAATTTTTGAATATTTTAATAGGACTCCTCATATAAAATATTCGCAATCTTAAAATATAATAGTTTGGGGCCTGTTTTATAAACGAAGAAGTCGTTTTGTTATTATATTTTTTAGGTCATTATACCAGTTCAACAAATAAGTCGGAGAATAAATAAATTTAAATAAGTCTGAGAACAAAGAGATAAATTTACAAAAATAAACCGTTAAGTCCCTAGTTTATTTCTTCAAAGTATCACCGCACACGACATGAAAACATCCACACAGACATTAATCTACGAAACCCACTTTAGCAACTAAGACATCATGTATTAGTGTCTAATACCATTAAATTCTCTCTGTCGTCATATAGAAAGAAATTTCTTCATAGACTTTTGCGAATTCCATAGCAAAACTGTGCAGCAAATTTTTTTCACACCCTCAGTCCTCAGAACATCAAAGTGTGGTGCACGTGTGCTTTTTGAAAACTTTTTATTAATGAATCAACTGGAACGAGCATTCGCAAAACTGTAAAATGGAAATGTCGTACCTGATGTTATTTTGGCTTCGCTTAGCGCTTCCGTTTGCTAATGGTAGCGTTAGCCATAAATGTCGGGACATTCGAATAGTCTATAGGGAGAGATAAAAATGACTTAAGTCACCCCACCACCACGGGTAGGGTTGAATTATGTTAATGCACATGCTATGGAGTTGTCAACTTTTGTTTTTAAGAGGGCTTCCTATTCCTATAGCTGACACTAATAGGGCTACTAGGCATGACTGTTCTCGTTCTGTTAAGTGAGAGTAGCTATTTTGAAAATTTACGTAACTGAAATATGCAAGCAAATGGGGGGCAAACTTACGACAAGACAGTAGATTCTATTTTTCTCTAAAGTTATAGAGGTTCAATTTGAAGCAGAACTTGTTACATTTGCCTTAAATGTATATGTTGTGTGTTTCGAAAAACCTTTTACTACTATGGCTGACTTGACCAATATTTATAGTGTTTTAAGTAAACCCTTTAGCACAGATAATGGCTATAGCATTAAATGTAGGGCAATAGAAGTGTGTTAAAAATGGATATCCAAAAAGTCACTGAGGGTAGTAGACTGGACAGGACACTGAATGGAATTCTCGCAGAAACGATGGATACGGAACTGTCAAATGAGGTTATGTTCCAGTCAACCATTAAAATAAAACAATTTATGACTGCATTTGACGAATTGTTAGTCAAAGAAAGTTCAAGGCCAATTTATAATATGCAAATATAGCTGTGGTGATAGTATCTATTGTTTCTGGAATGGCCAAAATATTGGTTATTTCTTTGATGATAAAAATGACTACATCCTAACTGATGCGCAGATATTGAGCAGAAAACTGGAAGATACTCGCATATATGACGATTGGTGGAAGTAAAACTTTCGACAATACAATTAAAATTATAATTTTGTCCTTTAAAGCTTAAATAAATAAATAAATAGGGGGCGCAACAGGCGGTAGACACCCTAGGCCTAGCTTCTCGCTACCACTCATTTTGAGTTTCTATTTTTGGAACGAATGGAAGGGACCTACAATTTTATGCCGAGTCCGAACGGCTGAATTAAGAAGCTTTTTTAGGACAGTTATACTCTCGGATGTTTGTCAGACGTTCGCGAGAGGTGGCGCAGTAGAAAAAACCTTAAGATGTAATTTGCGTTTTTCCGGGGATCGAACTTGGGATCCCTCGCGCAGTAGTCCAACACACTAACCACTGCGCTACTGCGCCCACCCTTTAAAGCCTAATCTTTTTTTTACCTCTGAGAAAGATGTCATTAGAAATTAAATAGAAACCAAACGGGGAGCTTTCAAAAGTAACATATTATAATGTATACATTATTGAAGCTTGCACAATTTTAGAAGATACTGTATCTTTCTGTGTTAAGATTATTTGCAAATAAATTGAAATTGAAAATTGAAAAAAAAATTGAAATTGAGTGACATTTGCCATAACGACTAATTGCTACGGCTGTGAAGGACATTCGGACAGGTCGTCTCCCGAACAGCTTAACACTTTTTGTATAAGATATTAGTCATAAGATAAAGATCATGGCAATGTCAAACGAAATACCTCCTTTAAGCTGAAAATCATTGATATTATCATTGTCAAATAATATGCTTTTATACTCCTGAAAGCTTTCAGAAAATATAAATTGGATGTTAACAGGAAAAACTCTATAATAGGAAGCAGGAAATACGAAACTCTTTGTATCTTTATAGAGTAAATTAGCTTCGCTCCAGTTACTAAAGTACCTATTATGCTTAGCTACGCGCTCAATAGGATGAACAAACATGTTTTCCATACAAACTCAATCCGCTTTTTCCCTCGCTAAGAACTCGGGCTCCAAGCAAAATTTCGAACATCGGAGAAATTTGTTTTCTTTATTTCTTATAATAGAGTACACAAACCGAGTTTGAAGTCGATCGGATGAAAAATAAGAATATTCCCATCCAAACTTTGACTGTTGAAGATGTCGGACATCCATACCTACAACTAGGTATATAAAATGCAACGCCTGTCTGTTAGGTCCGTCTATAGCTCGAGAACCATTTATACGAGTTTCATTATTTTTTTTCTGATTTATAGATGTGTCGCCAAATAGTCCGTAGGGAGCAGTGCTGCCAGATATTTTTACCAGAAATCGTAATTACTAGCTTTCAAAATCGTGGAAATACGATTTTGTTGGAAATAAAAAAAGAACACAGGAGAACGTTATTATACCTAACATAAATTAGTTTGGATAACATAAACATTTTTCGAAACATAAGATTTTTAATTTATTATATAAGAAAAAAAACGTACATGTATACATGTTTTTACTACTACTTCATGTTTTTATTACGGTTTTATTTAGGTTAACCGCCGAAAATATATGTTCAACAATAGCAGATGAATTCGGAAGTGATAATAATTCAAAAATTAATTTTTTCATTAACGGAAATGCTAAACTTTCATTACCATGCTTTGTTTGTAAAACGTTTTTCCAAAAAACTGTTACATCTATTGAAGTTCGAGGTTCAGAAAAAAAAGATTTTCAAAATTGTAGGTTTCTTATCTCACGAAATTCGGCATCGGTGGTGTCTTGAATGTCTTTCTTTAGAATTAAATTTGGAAAACTTTTGAATAATGGATAAAAAGAATCTACTTCTTTTTCAATTAGCTATGTTTAGTGGACTTACAAGGGTTAAACTTTGAAGCAATTGGTTTTCGAAGTCAAATCTTCTAAAGATTTGATGGACAAGTTCTATATAGAAACCCAAGCAAGTCTGTTTGAATGCTTCAACATCGTTCCTGTTTAGATTCAAAGAATCCAATTGGTCTTGAACTACTACACCGAGATACAATTTGTCAAAATAAACAATATTCGAAAGCAATCTAAATTCATCACTAAGGTGTTTTATGTTTACCATACCTTTAAAATATCGGGTTTAGGAAAATAGTCTAAATTTGTAAAAACTAATTGCTTCATTTCATCATACATATTATGTATTTGTGGCTGCTCGTAGTGCTCGTTCACCTTCACATTTTTAGAAAATGTTTGGAAAATTGCAAACTAATTTTTGTATTCGATAAATTTGAAAAATCTTGGAATTTTATGCTTTTTTAGCTCAAAAATCGTGGAATAACTTTTAAGCCCTAAAATCGTAAAAATACGATAAATCGTGGAATCTGGCACCGCTGCGCTGGTAGGGAGAGAAGAAGTGTTTTATAAACAAATCAGAACGATCTGCACACGATAGGTAAAGCAGGCTGAAGATGGGCCAACACAGTCGGCCACCGCGTATCTGAGGGCCTGAAACGGACCACAAACGAACTAGGGAAATTCTTAAACTAAGCAGGGAAAACTTGAGTAAAGCAATAGGTAAGGTATGTCTGGCTACTGTCTTCTTCGAAAGTCACAGATATTCTGCAATGATATATAGGAGTCACACACACTGTGTGAATATCATGGCACGGACGCGATAAAAAGTTTTCGGAATCTACTTCGTATGCTTTTCCATCTATTAAAATATAGTTCTCCCTGGGATCGGTATGGGCCCACCAAGGTGCCTAGTGTCTTATGATGATTCTCCTCACAACCCTGTGCCTAACCTAACCTATAGACAGCATTGATCCAGAAGACTTTCCTTTCCAAAAATATCTATTAACCGATAACGAAGATTTAGAGGAATATTTTCATTATCGACGCATTTTCTTTTGAAACTAGACTATGCGCCAAACCAAAAATTTTTTCGAAATCATCTAAATAAATACGAGCACAATTTCACACTTTAACACTTTACTGTGGTTTACTATATCCTTAAGTCCTTCAATAATTCCTGCCATTCTTATAATATTGCGTTTGCGTACCATAAATACTTCCAATTTAACCCAGATCCGCCCAGACGAAAAAAAGTACTGCTTCTGTTACCCTATAATTTAAATAAATAATAATAGGGCTGAAAGCATTTTCATATTATTGATTGAAATCGTTGAATACGCTTAATTATGTACAAGTTAAGTATGTACTTTCAAACAGTATGAGTTGTGGTTAAATTGTGCAGTAGATACTTATTTATAGGTCCGCAAACTTTTTATTAGATATTATTCAAAACGAGTATTAGATTCAATTAAATTGAGTCCGTCATTCGACAGAATCTCGCTCTAATTGTTTCCTTTTGTACCAATCGAAGGGATAGCAAAAGGATATTGTACTCGACAATATTTTAAAATCAAATTACTTCATTAAAAAAATAAAAATCGATTCTCAAAGGCATCCACTTAAACTCACCTATCTATACAAAATTCATTTGAATGGTGCTTATGTTTGATTTGCTTTTATATTCCTGATCCTGACACAGAATGGGAGGTTTTTTACTTTTTTTTTTTGTTTAATTTCAATGTAGAAGCACACTTTAGCAAATGAAAATGTTCTTCAAAATTCTCTTTAAAATTCACCCTTTTATTTTAAAGAGTTTATGGAAAAGCTTTGCATAAATTATTAAGGAACTGAGTAGGTACGGTACACTTCATTTGACCCTTCAGTTTTCTGCTGTTTTTTTTCCTCAGCTTGTTTGTTCTGGCATTCTGCGACAAGGAAAACTCTTCAAAAATAGATGAAAATAATATTTCGCGAACTTTCCAAACCCTAGGCGTGCATACTTGAAGAGGGTTATTGTTGATGTTAGCAATTCAAATTTTCTAATGACAAAGTAATTTTCCTTAAGTAAGTTTCTCATTTAAACTTGAAATTTTAAATGTATGCAAGTATTTGTAATGCAGAAATGTCATAGGTAGGACTTTTCTTTGCATCAAATTAGCTTAATAAATCGATGAGCCGGCATTTTTATAAACCTTTAGAGCTCACAAATTAGAATATCAGTTTTTGACTTGATTGTAAAAATCATCATCAGAATCGGCCTTAGGTTAGGTTTATTATTAGGGTATGAGGACTCTTAAAGTATAATAGTATAGTAGGCATCATAGGCATATCAGCAGTCCTATAAGGGAGTACCTAGAAATTGTAGTGCATTTTCTGTAGAATCGCTTGCTCTGAAAAATGAAGACAGATTGTGTGGTTCTACAATAAATTACCGATATAGAACGATATAGATTGAACTACCTACTCTACAGATATGGCCCATTTTCAATACCAACCTGACGACGATAAAAAACTTCATGAATGAAGCAGTTCATTGCGCGATTCCTGCTCGAAAATAAATGGTTTGTTGATGTAGGCCTTGAGCTTTAAATAGCCTCACGGGGAAATGTCTGGGACCGACAGATCAGGCGGCCGGGCGGCTATTTATGCCCGGTGCACACATGCGTTTTTTACAGCGCGGGCCCGCAGCGACGCCGCAGTATTTCTATGTACACGTGCGGGCTTTTCCCGCTCTAAAAAAACGCAAGTGTGCTCCAACTCTAAAGTCCAAATTTTATAAGTTGATTGGGCTTGAAAATTGGTGTTCCTTTCATAATATATTATATAAAATATGGTATTAGAATCAACTCTCACTCCATCAAAACAAATTTAATGACCACGCATTGTTTTATGATTAGCTTCTTATCTGTATCCTGTGACGAATAACAAATTGATTTTGTGTGCGCATATCTACCTTGTGTAGATACTAGATACAATAATAGGTATATTGCCTAATACAAAACTATTGATTTTTTTCTGATTTGTAAAATATACGAGTGTGATTACGCCCATATGTTGTTTTAAGAGATTTAGCTCATTTATCAATGGCGATGTATAGCTTTTTCTTTACGTTCAGTAGCAGTTGTAGTAATGTTGCGTATAGTAAACAAGGTATAGTACAAGGAAAACAATTTCAATTTCAATTACAAGGTGACAATTTCTTTACGATTTGTCTGACCACTTTGGAGAGTAATGCCATTAGATTCACATTTTAGACCTCATTGTTAAGTGCTATGAAGTATAGACAGCCATATTACACAAAAATTCTACAGGACAAGCAAACTTTGGAACTCGCTTGCTGGGGATATATTTCCAGAAGACTACAATTTGCAGCAATTTAAATGCAGAACTAACATACATCTGCAAGTATCTTGGCGCTGATGAAGCGTTATAGTATAGGTTCGTATTTCAAAAAAAAAAATTCAATCTACGTGATACTACATGTATACTCACGGCCACGATTATGGGACATTTTTCAAGTAAATTGCTCATATCAGCAATTCGAATATCTCCTCAAGCGGTTTAAAAAGATTACACTTGACCATTTCGAAAACTACCAACCAAATGATAGGTAGCATGATCTTCTTCAAAAAAAGTTAGCTTCAAAGAAAAGTTGGTTTGTTTCCAATACTCGTGCTAAGCCATTACTTATAGAGCGTTTAAATTCAACCTTCTTTTTCTGATTCGTCTCTATTTTCTTATTTTCCATCTTTTTCTTCTCATTTTTCTTTTTCTTCTTCTTAAGCTACATTTTGAGAAATGTATATGGACCTCAACAATTAAAACTATAAAGGTAGATGGTTTCAGTTCAGTTGAGGTCGCCTTTACGACATTAACAACCCTGTAAACGATCTATGGGTATAGAATTGGAATGACACAGTGACTGGAAATCCAGGCATTTGGTGATATTATATTAATCGACTGCGAATTGACAAACACTTTCGACTTTAGCTTCAAATGGTTCGGAAGGCAAATAGGATAGGATACAGAGGTAGATATTGACATTATGAATAGGAAAGTTCGGGAAACTGTAGCCCTAAGCGTCGGAGGGCATGAATTAGTATCTTACGTACAAAGGACTCTAGGAGTGATTATTGCTAATCGTCTAAGCTTCAAACACCATCTAGATTATAGAGCATGTCTAGAGCAAAAGTCTTCAAAAAATGTTAGAACACTTTCGAGACTAATGAGTATGATCGGAAACTGAAACACAATAAAGACTACTTCTTGCAGAAGTTGTTGGTTCAACACTCATGTATACGCAGTAGAAATATGGTCATCACCCACGAAAGTCTTATATAAGCGGAATTAAGACCGTCTACCGCCTTAGCGCATTAAGAGTCGTACGTGCATTTATAACTTTTTTAAACGATAATATACTCGAACTCGTTGTACCATAAACGCTACTTATCGATTTACTGGCTAAGACAGGGGCTCCCAATCTTTTCCATACTGCGACTCTATACAGGTTGTAATATTTTCGGGACGCCCTTCTAAAAGCACTCAACGGAACAATGTACAGATATGTGAAGCTGAGGTTACTGAAGATTCACTAAAGGGGTTTTCAATAAGTGTGGGTCGACGCTGAAATGGAATAAAACAATCTGTGTGCACTGTATATTAACGAAATACTTTTTTTTAAAGGTCCATGCATGCCATTATTGGTATGGAATATAATACCATGTGCAAATGTTCGCCGCAGCTTCTCACGTTATCACGGATACGAGTGGTCCAATCCGACGCATAGATCCGGCTGAATTTGAGCGGTTTATCCGCAATGAGCTGTGATTTCAGACAACCCCAAAAAAAAAATCTAACGGGGTCACCTCTGCTAGAGATAACCATAGGTTAGTTACCCTCAATTCGTTCATGCAGAACGATGGTCACATCGTGGCAACTGCTGTGTTACACGTAACCACGTCTTTCTGGAATCACATGTCATATCGTTCAATTTGAGGCTTAGCATCGTTCTGTAGAGCTTACCGTTGATGGTAATAACCTTAGCAACGTCATATTCAAGAAAAAGTACGTAGATATGGATGCTTTTTACTGATGCATTGCCACCTCGGCTGGGATGGCGTCATCCTATATACGGCAATTTGGCCTCTTAACATAGCAATTCATCCAAAAATTCGCCTTGTCGCTAAAGATGATTTTTCTATGGTCATTTTCATTAACTTTGAGTTCCTGGGTCAGTTGGATCTTGAACAGATATAAGCCCAAGTCCCGACGCAAAATTCGCTAAGTTGAAGTCTGAAGAATGCCGACACAATAGCCAACATCGACCCGACCCGACATTTTTTTCAAATCGAGCTCAAAGCTGATGGAATGTCGTGTGCAGGCGACCTATGCGTACCGTCTTGCGACGGCCCTACAATAATAGTCCCACCACGCCCCAGGGCGTCGCGACGCACAGTTAGGGAACCCCTGGGCTAAGGAATTAAAAAAGCTAAGAAGCGAGCGAGTCAGAAATGTTCGGGTAGACGACGAAAGAAGAAAGAAAGAAAGAAATCGCAGAATCGCAGCCATGCAACAATAATGCATCTGTGGACACATCGTCTCATACCAGTGATGGACGCATGGATGATTAATCGAACTCATGGCGAAACTAATTTCTTTTGGACCCAATTTTTGACGGGTCATGGCTGTTACAGAGAATACAGATAATATCTCCTTAAATCTGAAAACATCCCGAATTGTCCACATTGTGAAACGGTTTGGAAAAAACGCGTAACACGCGTGGATATATTCTTCTCGCAACTAAGCAACTAAGCAACTAGCAACTGTCAATAAGCAATACGCAACTTTATTTTAGCCTATTCTCACATCGAAGCAACAGTATTGACTGAAATTTCTAACTAACATGTCATCCGACGACTCCGATGATTCGATTTTTCTAATGTGGTTCCATTTAAGAAAAAAAAGAGACAACAGAAAAGGAAATATTGGGTGCACCCTGCATTTACTAATTTAATAAATCATGGTGGAAATATTTGCACTAAGGAACTCAGAGCATATCCCACCCAATTTAAAAACTGTTATCGAATGAGCCCCGAAACGTAGTATGCACAAATGTGTCAATAATGACAAATATTGCTACTAGGAAGCAATATTATGTTGCTTTTCAACATGCGTGGGTATCGCTAGCGATAATTATTGTAGCAACCAGCAACATATTTCGTTCGAGCGATATTGAGTTGCTTTGATGTGAGACCTCTAATTTGATTCTATGTAAAATAAACTGTGAGCGATAATATTGCGTGTTTCCTATTGCCAGTTGCTTATTGAATTTTGCCTCAATGTGAGAGCCGACTAAGTCGTCGACATTCAAGTGGGCTTGGGTTTTATTGGCTTGGCTCATTTTCTGAACTCTTTGTGCCTGTTTCTGTCGAATGTCTGGTTAATCTTGTGTCAAAAAGGTCAAATCTTCCGGATCTTCTGACAACGCTGACAGCGGACGCGAATTCATGATCGCACTTGTTTTGAGAGGGTAATTTTTGAAAGGCGATACAACAACTAACTGAACGAGCTCTACATCCACAGGCCATCAATCCGTAGAACCTTTGATTCTAACCGAGAGGGTCAACGGAGTAGAGGAGAACATCGCGTAAGATGGCGCGCACAAATAGAAGAGAACCTTAATCAACTTAGAATTTAAAGGCTTGTTAGTAGAGATCGTGTTTTACACCGAACTCTAATCTTATTTAGTTTTTAAAATACTTATTTAACGCAAAATAAAGAACAATCAAATGCGGAACAGTAATACTTCTTAAAGCAGACAGATATTTGGCTATTATACAAATTTATGTTATTAAAATTTAAAAAAAATATATATATAAATATATATACCAAACATTAAAGCAAATTGCGCTAAACTTAACAAAACTACATAATTTAATAGTTCATTAATTATGTTGGTCTATAAAAAACAAAACAAGTAAAACAGGTAATAATCTATTAATGCTTTTAACAAAGCTCTTAACAGTAAAATATAAATTTTAAAAGAAAAAATAAATTTAAAAAAAAAAATAAATAAATTTCTCATTTTAAACAATAAATACAAATGTCTATATGCCCAAATGAATAATCATTAAAAACATGTGTCTCTGAGACTTATTAGCTTGGTGACATATTCCGCTTCTTTGATATTTCCTTCTCTACTGTGAACCTTAACTACACGTGACCTAATAATTCAATTCAACAAAATCGTCGATTTGCAAAAGAGAGAAATAAAAAAAAAAGAGAAAATCCATCGTGTCTGTTAGTGATATCTTCAGACAGAATACAAGAACATTATTTATAGAAGCATACGTTGCGTTGCGTTGTTAAGCAATAAATAACGCGTTATATCGATTATAAAAAGAACTGTAGTAAATCGCGGTTTATGTTTTGTTTTTGTTTGAATAAACCAAAACCACAATTAATCAATTCATTGACAAGCATTTTGCTGAATTCAAGACCGTTAAAGCAACATTTTGCTTCCATTGTTTACAATTAAAATTAACAATAAAATGCATTTTGTTTTAAATTTAACGATTATATTTATGTGTTTGTGTTTCTGTGCGGCGCGTATTGAGTTGGAAAAAAATTGTGTGTATACAGTGCGGAGCCTTTGCCTGTTGAGCTGGTCAATAAATTTTAAAAATAGGTCTACTAATCAATTTAGTTTTTATTTTTGTTTTTGTTTTTGTGTGAGGCTGTATTTTTCTGCCTTTGATTTTATTTAGCATTGAAAATATGTGGCAGAAACTATATTTCTGGTGGCTTATTTCACACACAGGGAAATCCGCGTGAATGAGGTAACGATTTACGGTGAAAGCGTAATTCCATTAGCAGGACCAGGAAAGAATATTATAGTGTAGCAGGTAGGTGTCTAGCTAATGCAGTGAGGGTAAACATCTACCCCTTGGAGCGCACATTTAGAGCTGTTTTTTTTTTTGTTAAATGCGAATTGCCGTGAAGGTTACAATCAAGTAGCGGCATTGCCACGCCGTTTGCTTGTGTACCCACCCTTGACTGTGAAAAGAAGTGGCAAGAGTCAGAGTGGTAGCCAAGGAGGGAGGCAGAACGGCGACTAAAATTAAAGATGTCTCTACTTTTACGCCTTGATTGCTTTCAATTTGCTTTCATGCAAACACTAAATGTCATTTATTTATTTTTATAGCAGTAGCAGAGGAAATTTGTTTAAAAATTTAATGACCAGCATTGTTAGACCTAGACGTCTGCACACAGAGAGCGATTAATTTTAACGGCAGACATAACAGACGTTTAGCTCTCGGCAGCAATAAATTATTTCTGCGTTTTTTAATTCGCATTTTTTTTGTGTACATATTTATTTAATAAAATGGGATACTGAGATAATCGGACGAAATCCGTGAAATATCTCATTCTGACTGGGAGATATGGTGTGCTTTATACTAACTGCTATAGGCTTTAATCCATTTTATTCCAAGGATTCGAATTAAACGGATATATACATTAAAATCGCACTTGACAGTGGTGGGTATTGATATCCTGGGAATGTAAAAATGTTTTTAATGGGAGATTTTAAAGTTTTTACGTCAGACGTTTATTTTTGGTAAAAAATGAATCGATCTTTTGAGATATGTTTTGACACTTTCTTTTTGTACTACTATACTCTGGTATTTAATCTTCTAATGTGAAGGCAAAGGACTTATTAAAAAAAGGAAGGGAAAATACAGAAATCTTCTCGGAAAAAATACTTACTTATTTACTTAGGTGGCGCTAAAGTCTGGGGTGGTTTGGTTAACCGCCTCCAGTTGCGCACTTCAAATTGGTTGAGGTTCGCTTCCACTTCTGAGCGCCACCTAAGGCGAGGTCTTCCTCTACTGCGCTGTCTCTCCTGGTTGGAATCATAGACTCTTCGGGCCGGAGGGTTAATGTCCATTCGCCATACATGTTCCAGCCGTCTTAGACGACTGATGCGTACTTTTCTGACAAGGTACATGCCACTGTACAGCTCGTAGAGTTCGCTATTAAATCTCCTCCACTAAATTCCGTCAACGCAAACGGGGCCGAAAATCAATCGAAAAATTTTGCATTCGAAGCGACCAAGGAGATCTTCATCCGCCTTGGATAAAGTCCATGTTTCTGCGTCATAAACCAGGAATGGGATGATGAGGGTCTCCTTGGGTCAAACTCCCGACTTTTAATCTATACGTACGTTCTATGAGATAAGACACGACGGTATGTTTAAAGGTTTTATTTGAGTTCCTTCGACTTAGAAGGTAATTATACATTAGGTTGGGTTTAAATAAAAAAAAAAAAACTAACCACTCACTACTTCATTAGCGGCACCATATAGATGGATGTTTTTTAGGAGGCAACTTCCTTTTAAAGGGGCCAACTGCAGTGGTAAGGTATGAATGGGAGTTACAATTGCTGGCAACCTGTCGATGCCAAGTATTAAAATCATCTCAAATAGACGGACTGATACGAAGAGTTTTGCACATAATCCGGCTGCTTCTGCGGAAATGATAATGGTGAACAATCATCTCTTCCTTGAAAGTGAGGCCATCTACCCTATGATGCTACAAAAAGGCCTTTGATGCCTTTGATCGCTTCATATCTAAAGAAAAGATGTATTCTTAAGCAGGTTAAAGCTGGAATACGTTTCCAAATCCTTTCGAGTAGCTACAGTTGTATTCTTCTTTATTTCATTCCTATAGTAAAACCCAGTCACACCACCGGCACCGGCAATGACTTTGGACCCACTAGATTAACTCCAATTGTTCAAAACATTTGACAGTACCATCAAAAGCTATACTCGGATTGGTCTACGAGCAAAAGAAGGGGTAAGAACACCGATGGCAATGTTTCTGGACAACTAAACTCAGACCTATGACCCAGACAGATCTGTAGAGATGAACATAAGGAAAATTTTGTAGTAGAGTCACAATCGGTGTTGAGAATTTAGAAAAAAACACTTTTGCAGACTTTTAAACGGCGAAGCGAGACATTCAATCAAAAAGATTAAAGCCAAGATTTCCGGCGACCCGACCAAAATGAAGTGAGGATAACACTATTCAAACTCAAGTCCTAAAAGGCTACTGAACCAAATGGGCTGCCGGTGGATCTATTAAAGACAGCGGAAGATGATTTGGTGGAGAACATATAACTACTCATCTCCAAGATGATGGTCGTAGGAAAGTATGCCTAATGAACTTAACCTCATCATCGTTTGTCCGGTCCACAAAAAGGCGACCCTGTAAACTGCGCCAAATATGGAGGAGTCAGGCACACAACAGCGACGAATCGGACGTCATAATAGACAGCTTTAACTTTGAGGTAGTTAGGGGCGTTATCTACTTCCGCTCCTCTATAGGCGTTTTTCTTTTTTTTAGCTGAGAGCATAGCCTGAATTGTCAAAAAAGGGGCGTGGCACCGCCTATACAAAAAAAGAACATTCAAAATCTTATATTTCGACAACCGCCGAATCGATTGAGCTTAAATTTACAGACAATCTTAGGTATTGTTCCAGAAGTGTTCCTTGAATATTGGTCAAAATTGGACAAAGGGGCGTGGCACCGCTTATACAAAAAAAAAAAAAAAACATTCAAAATCTTATAACTCAGAAATCGCCAAACCGATTTAGCTCAAATTTATGGACAATCTTAGGTATTGACCCGGAAGCGTTCCCGTGAAGATTGTTCAAAATTGGACAATGGGGCCTGGCACCTCCCATACAAAAAGCATCTTCTATGGGGTGAAACTCGATGATGTTATAACTCTATAACCGTTGGGCCGATTTTCATGATTGTTTTTTTTAACTTTCTCGTATACGTAGTATCTAAGAGAAAGATATTGTTTTCGTACAAAATTTCGAACTCGAGATTTTGATCAATTCTGATATTACGATGATAGGGGACCTCAAAAAAGTGGGTCTCGCAATTCTGTCCGTCCGTATGTCTGTCTGTCCCACCCCTGGGGAATCTAAACGCTTGGACGGATTTGCTTTAAACTTCGTATTTAGAGTTTGTAGGCTTCCCGCTCGGGACGTTTTTTTTTTTTTTAAGCTAGCCCTAATATTAACGGTACCTCCCATATAAAAATTTTACGAAATATGACGAAATATGCCTAAATTTAGATTTTTTCGAAAACGGCTCTAACGATTTAAACCAAAATTGATAGTTGAGTTAATGTAGGCATGCTTAATATGACTGCATACCCAGTTTTTCGGTAAAAAGTCCAGCAACGGCAGTTTTGAAAATTGGCTTTTTCTCGAAAACGGTAAAAACGATTTAAAAAAAAAAAAATTTTTTAAGGTACTATTGTCATTCTTAACTTGATAGCAAACTCAGTTTTTCCTTAAAAAGACTGCGTCCTTTGATATCCACCCAAATCTCTAATAAAAGTATTTTAAAAAACTGCTCATATCTCAAAAACACCATTTTCGATTATGATAAAAATGTTACTTTCAGGTAATGCTTAATTCCATAGTAATACCACTGGCTCAGTTTTGAGCTAAACAGTTGAAAAACAGTGTTTTTTGAACCATGAATGCGTCCTTCCCAATCGCTAAAAACGGTACTTTAAAAACTGCTCAAATCTCGAAAACGCCATTTTAGATTTGGATGAAAATATATCTGCTATGTAATGTTTATATCCTGAAGAATATGTCGTACTCAGTTTTCAGCTAAACAGTTTAATAACAGTGCTTTTCGAATCCAAATTGTAACATTTGTCAGCATAATTTTACAAAAAACCGCTCTAACGATTTTTATCAAAATACATATTTAAGACAACATAAGCATTCTAAACACGATCACGTACTTGGATTTTCTCAGAAAACTCGAATATTTCCGTTTTATGAATATTTCTCAAAAATGACTATCCAAATCCCGACCATTGAGACCACTTTTTTTAAAAAATCAAAAATGAGAATTCGAAATTCATCGACTCCTTGCTTCCTTCAAGTGTCAGTTCAGGGTGAAATTTGAAAATAAGTAATAAAGTGTTGTAGTTAATACGTACATAATGTCTATGTAGTATGTATTACGTGTTTAGTTAACTAAGGTTCAGTTACTAAACGTACGTAAGATGTACGTAAGTGGAAATAATTTTAAACGTAAAATTTGTTGAAATGACTCTGAGATTCTGCGAGATTCGCAATAAACGAGAAAGTTTCGTGCGACCCAGTCGTGCACATATTTTTTTTTGTTTTGTTCGTAATTCAGGTTTACGCAAAAAGAAAATGCCAGAAAACCAATTCATTCTCTTTTTTTTTGCATTTTACGAAAGAACATTACATATTGTCCTAAACCGAAGCAATAGAAATTCATGTGCACTGCACGGGCAAAGACGGACGGGTAGGTACAGCTAGTTACGTATATTCGTTAGTTATCGAATGTGGTGAAATATTAAAATTTGCCGCCACAACCCGCGCGATAATATAATAAAAGTTTATTTTAGATTTTTCCACACGATCTCTTCAAATTTAACCATTTAACTTTTGCACTTCAATGTTTATTATAAACTTTTGACCTATCTTTTGCAATATTTGTTTGTTTTCCTACAAGTTTTTTAGCTGTCGTTTTGTTTTCTTTTTCTGTTTTCTCATTTGACACTGACGTTTTTGGGAGCTACACTATTGCAATGAAATAAAATTTGGCAGCTAAAGGAATACTGAAATTGAAAGCACAAACAAATTCTATGGTAAAGTCGAAGCGGATGCCCGTTTCAATTCCTGTATCCGATAATTTTATTTTATTAGAATGACACCTTGTTTTTGTGTGTAGCCAAATCATTCATGGGAATGAGAGGCATGCTCATGATCGTGTGTTCACGCACAAAGTAAATCATGTGCACCAACTTGGCGATATAAAAGTTAGGCTGGCTTTAGCTCCCTGGCAATTGTCCAAATGAGCCGCTGGCTGGAGAGGTTTCAGAAAAACACGCCTACTGTATTTGCCACTATCCAGCAATCTGTCAGAAATACTATAGAAATAGAAACTACTTTTTAGATGGCTTAGAAAAACGTTCCGACAGGCTCGTAAATAGCCTGCTTAAGTTTGGAAATGCCTTTGGACGGCTTGCTTGGTTTGGGAGTTTTACAATCCCCAAAGGAATCACTATCTATATTGATCTAAGCATTCGGATATAGATTTCTCACGTTTCGTGATTCCATTAACTCTGATTTACCTAACCTTATCACTGTCTCTGTCGGAAGGAAGACGCACAGCACTCTAAGGAAGACGCACGGTATACGGATGAATTAACATGATTAGAAAATGCCAATTTGCACAAATTACAACCAATCCTACCCACTTTGCTCGAGAGCATAACATATTGCTCTCCTCAACTGGTCAAACTCGGTTTTGCACACGTTTCCGAAAAAAATCTGAGGATTCTTTCCCACGTTATCTCTCTGAAGTAGAACCAATTTATGTCTATAATATAAATCAATATAATATCTGACGCACACTTTCTAAATAATAAACAACAATATTGACACTTACGAGTGACAACAGCTAGATTGATTGCGTGGTATATCAGAAGCAATTATTTGCAGGACTATGTACCTGTAGCAATAATGATACGGGCAGCTGGTGTCTTCGCACGTTATTATCACAATACTGCTCTTACGCCTAATGACTGTAATAACTGTTACCCCTAATTAAATTCGACGACAGAATGAAAATGCCCATTCAGTTCTGAAACACTATTACATGAAGGGCGGTTTTAAAGACGACCCCCGCAATCCTTTTCGACAATTGTCTCTTGAAAGGAATGGGCGTAAGGAATGCTCAACAATACTCAGTGAAAGGAGACGGATACACTTTGTAACCAAATCGATAAATGTTCTTGCTATGAGGAGGTGTATTTGAAAGGTTGCGGTGGCAGATACTTACTGTTATTGATTTCAAAGAGCCCATAACCATCTACCTCTTTCGTCATAATAACTGGGTTGACATATTTTTGGCAAAGGTAGATGGTTTTACTAAGAGAGACTGTCACATCATCGAAGAACGAATTGAATTTGATGTTTGCATAAGTTTCCAAATTGGAGTAAGTGCGTCACCAAAGACCTTTAAATCTATCCCCTACAAAAATGGAGTTCGGAGACATGTCATTTCCATGGCTGGCTGCACTTGGCAATACTTTGATTGGCTATGTGTATTGGATATGATAGCCAACTAGAGAGTGAGAACGATGTTACAGACAGGAAGCTCCATCGCATCATTAATATTATTGCCATCGATCAAACTTCAAGTTGAATCTGCTTTTAAAACACTAGGTGTGGTTGGCAGATGCCAGTTAAATTATCTGCCAGAGACTGTTACGATTAATGTTGACTTTTATAAGTAAGAGAGCACAAAAATCATTTTGTGTTGGAAAGACGTGCTACTCAAATGTCAAAGAATTTTTCGCCTCTATAAGCAAAGGATGTTCAACCAACTTGATTAAGTTCTTCTTTATTTACTCTTTAGACGGTTTATATGACAGATTCCTAATGTACAGCTAAGGGGGGAGAAGTCGGCGGTTGATAAGTGGGGGATTTAGTTGGCTTAAGCCAAAAAAAATATTAAAGTCAAAAGGACAATGGAAATATATCTTAGGGATCTAAGCGGAGTTTTTTTTATAAATGAGGGTACTGTCGGTCGTGATACTGGCTCAAAAACGAGCATAGAAGTTAATTATGTACCAAATTGTGACACGTGTTGTCTGTCTATACTTGCTCTGCATTTGTCATTTTTGTAATCGGTCGACTCTAAGAACTGGTTTGTACAGATACAATCGGCCCTAGCGAGGTATCCGTCGGAACGGAAAATTCTCTGATTTTATACGAATCGGAGGATTTTTGCTTCGAGGTATACTTCGGAAGACCTTTTCGGAACATTTTTTCTGACAAATATGCAACGCACACTGGCGTTTTGCGTTTCAGTGCGATCAATTCCGACAGGAATTGGTTGCGGAATTTGCTTACGATTTGCAGTGAAGTGTTAATAAATGAGAGCAATTAAAAAAAAACGTTTAACAAAGTAATTGGTTGTATTTTTGTTGCTTAAATTTGTGTTTCCAGAGCAAAAACAAACGAAAAAACAAGTAAAAGTGTTATCATCGGCCTGGCCGATGCTTTGATACCCTCCACTACATAAAAGTCATGCAAAATGTTTGCCATGCGAGTTTGTCTAATATTAGTTTTGTATGGAAGGTAGCAAAACTACTTTACCGACATAGAAAATTTTCAATACCAACCTGACGACGGTAAAAAGAAGTCCTCTCACCAAATTTCATTCGCCTATGTCAATTAGTTTGGACGCTATCGTGCTTTCAACAGACAGACAGACAGACGGACAGACAGACAGACGGACATGGCTAAATCGATTCAAAATGTGATCCTGATTCAGAATATATATATATCCGGTGAATCCTTCTTGGCGTTACAAACGTAATGACAAAGTGAATATACCTTCCCGTGGAGGGTATAACAAGCACTAAATAGGAAAACCCCGATGTGCCACGAAACAACATCATGTCAAATCAATGCGTCGTCGCATTTTAATTATTCTTTCCGAAGGCGGATACCTCGAAGGTAGTTATAGAGTCTCCGACGGAAAATGCGATTTGTCTTCGGTGAAAAGGCGAGGGATGGCCGTAGCAGTCCAATCCACCGTCTGTTGCCTCTGAAGGGGTCAGAAGCAGTCTAACTCCCCGCTGGTAGCCTCTAACAGTCCGTTATTAAGGAGGGTGGCTGATACAGATCAGGGTAGGCTGCGACAGGAGAGATCGACGAAGGGTGACCAAAACAGTCTAACCCCCCTCTATCCCCTCTGACGGAATCCGAAGGTTGTGCGTGTGAAGATGAAAATTGACTGACGTGGTCAGCACCTTGCCGTTGGCGGTAAGTCTTTAGAGGCTGTCCGCAACAGTTTAGCCCCCCGTTTATCCATCCTGACGGAGTCTGAAAGCTCTACGTGTGCCATTAATTGTTACAGGACCAAAAATCCGATGTATTTTTTTAATTCGTGTAGTTCATGTTTAATCCGGGGTAGATGAACTCCTTAAGTACCTACCTTGAAATTATTGCTATCAATAGTGACGTTTTGTCCTTAGCGGTGGACAGACGTTTGTTATTTGTTTGTTATAGCATGTACTTAGTCCTGTCCTGTTTTACTTCAAGGCCAACGGATTTCGAATGTTTGAATGACTTGAATGATTCGCTTAAGGCCAACAAGTTCCAATATTTGGCGAAAGCGAAGTGGTTCGTAAGGACACCATTCAGTCATCTACTTTACAATTCTTCCTACTGAGAGATGAAAGGAAAGTTGCCACCCGTGAAAAAGACTTTTAACTCCTGATGTTTTCAAGCCCAGCGTATAGATTCGGTGTCTTGGGAAACCTTCTCTAAGTTTTGCCTTGTAATTTGATCGGTAAATTTTATTCTATGAATGCAAGTGTGACCCACTGCCCAAACTATTTGCGAATTATTTAGTCTTGCTATAAAATTGTTCAGTGTTCTTGAAATCATATACATCAGTTTCGATGTGGCTATAAGACGTCCAGCAACACAGGGCCGTAGCCAGGATTTTGGTTCGGGGGGGGCTTGATCCAAATCTTATGAAGCAAAAAACTAAGAATATTCCAATTCATTGATTCGTATTAGTTTTTAAATCGTATGTACTTAAACGAACATAGGTACTTGAATAATTATTTTACACACATTTTTTGAAGCAGAAGACTTCTTGATTTTTTTTTAACATGAGATCAATCACCTTATTTAGATCCACAATAATATCCGAATGAACAGATATCATAGCAAATGAGCTTAACCTTGCATTCTCTATAACGCTTCGGGACATTGTTTTAATCCTTTTCATAGCTGAAAGGGTTTTTTTAACACTATCTGTGGTCACTGGAAGCGTTGCTAAAACCGTAAGCAAGAAATTTATACCTCTAAAGTAAGTCTTGTCACATATATCAAGCAATTTCAAAACTTCGGTAGAAGGATCGCACCAAAGAATATATTCAGCTTTCACAGCTGACAACGAAATTGCATTATCAAAGTAACGTGTTAGCCTGTTAGCTTATCCATTTCGTTCACTCGCTCAACTGCAGCAAAACCTGGGAGAAGAGCTTGAAACGATGGTAGAACGTCAACGTTGACCATGAATCTGTCCGTAAGATTTTGTATTAACGAGTCTATGTAATGCAAGGAATCAGTATATCGTATGTGTAGACACTTCAAAATAGGCTTCAGTAGAAAGGTTTCTGGATTGGAACGCGAAATGAAGTTCTTGGAGCTCTTAATTTAACTTCAAATAAGTCCTCTGCAAGTTGGGATGCGGATTGAAAAGTCTCTCTAAAAAAATCTTCGGTATTTTCTCTGATGTTCTTAAGAGAATTCAGAACTTCTTTTGTGCGGTCGATTGCAGAAACGAAATCTAAGGAAAATTGATAAGGGCAGCGTTAAACTGAACAGATTTTCGCATGTAATGAGGCTTAATAGGAAATTACTTTTTTGGACCGCTGGCTGGCGCTGCCAAAAGTGTTGATGCTTTCAAGGACATCGTTCTGCTCGTTATTTCTTCAAGACTTATTGAGATGTATTTTCAATGAATCTTGTTTTACAAAGGCGTAGAAGTCGAGTTTTTTAGCTCTCTGGTGCGTGCTTTGTAATGACATTTTTGAAAGTTATAATATAATGCATTTGAACAGTTGCGAAAGAAATTTCACTAACAGGCGTATTTTTTTAGAATCTAAAGCTAAGTCACTTTTACTTTTCCATGCAAAACTTTTCTACTCTCTTTTGGTTTTGTTATACTCACTTCCCCAAAAAATACGCCAAACTACACAGAGGCAATTGCGAATTGCAGGAGTTGACTTGGCAGAACCAGGTTAAAGATATGGCTTGCACAGTGTACATACCTAGCGTTTGAATACTGTATACCTATACCGGGATAGTCTTATTTTTATAGATTTGAATTTAGGGCTTAAAGCCCTATTTTGACAATCATTTCAGTTTTAGTTTCAGTTGAGCTATCAGTTAAGCTTTCAGTTAAACTGATGTTCTGCAGTGTATTTAGACATCAGTCTAGTATTCAGTTGAGCTTTCTACTAAAACTTCTGAAAACTTATGGGAATTCCATCAGTTTTAGTCTCAGTTTTAGTTTTAGTTAAACGCTTTCATTTTTGCATTTAGTCATCGGTTTAACGGCTGATTTCTTCACATGAGTACTAGTACCCGGTCTAGCTAGACCTGGTACTAGCTCTGATACTCGGTACTAACGAGAACTTAGTACTTGTGTATTTCTTCACATTGCTAGTACCGGAGCTAAATTTATCAACCATACTACGACTAATACGTCTAAAAACTGGTCTAGTACCCATTTTTGACTGAAATGTCATAACGGTGACATTTTTATGCTCATTGGACGTCAAACATTTTGCAGGATGACTGATTTTTATTCATAAGAGCAAGTATTTCTTTTAATATTTTTGTTGCTTTCCTGTTGTAAAATAGTGTGTGTTTAGGGGTATCCAGTATTGGATAGCATATGATAGCGTATATGATTGGTTGTTTTTTTCTATTATTGCACATTATGGAACTGAACTAACCAATTCGGTGTTTGCAATTTAACATGAGTGCGGTAGGTTGCACTGATTGTTCGTGGAGACAATCAGTGCAACCTAAATAAATTTGTCCAAATGGCGTGTCATACATCATACTTTTGGCAGTGTGCGACATACACTAGCGGCTGGTACGCAAATGACGTCGGCAACCACTATTTACATCGAATCGATCCACTTGTCATGAATCGTAGAGGGATCTGATCAGCAATTGCTGCTCAGGCAATATCTAACGATTACTGGTAAAATCGTGAATAAAAACGATTACCGACTAAAACTGAATATAAATATATGTAAATAAAATATGTTAACCGTACTGCAATTCGTCCACGTTCGAACGTAAAAAAACGTTACTCTAGACAACTGATATCGCCGAAAAAATCCACATCGTTCTAAGTATTTACTGTATTCCATTGTAGCATAATATGATAGATGCGCCGCTCAGATCAACGAGTTGCCACCCCTTCTTCACCATTCACATTCTCAATGTAGTCATCGAAATTATTGAACCAATTATCCCTATCGAAAATGAAATCCATTTTCTAATCAACTTCATTAGACTTAAACCTACGATGTATTTACTTTTTGACAAAAATAGGCAAGAGCGAAAGCAATGAAATCGATCTAATTCAGGTACTAACGACGTTAGAATTCCGATTTTGAGGGTCAAGCTAATACCGAGTACTAACTAATACCGGTACCAAATTCAGCTTAGTACTTCGTGAAGAAATGACCTGATACCTAGGTATTTGAGTATCAACTTTTGGTCTAATACCGGTACTAGCGCTAGTACTTTGTGAAGAAATCGGCTGTAACAAGCTTAATTGATAACTCAACTAAAACTGAAACTGAAATGATAGTCTTAAATTCGGCTTTAGAAAATTTTAGTTTTTTGTCTAGACTTTCGGGGGGGGCTTCAGCCCCTCAAGCCCCCCCCCCCTGGCTACGTGCCTGCAGCAACACCTTCGCAGTTCATATAGATCGGCCTGAAAGATTGATGCATCTGGTGAGAATGAATACCCTTAGCTAGCTGTGGATTCGTCGGTGATGTGAACACAAAGAAAAGTCGAATGTACCTATTTTCTTCGCTACAGTAAGAAAACTAAAAAATAGGGCAGATCTAAGATGGTCACAAGGCTGCAGGGTCTCAAATGCCTTATGCCCTGAAAAGTAAATTTCTTGCTCGGGATAGAAGGAAACACCTTGAAAGGTACTTCTTCGACAATTTGGAGGAGGTAATAGCCTCGCAAACAAATTTTAAGCCTTTTCTAGGTTTTGTAGGCAAATTAAGTGTTTGATGGGCAAATTGGTTTAGGTTTTGAAGCTTGAAGGTTTTCCGGATATAGCGTTGGGTCCAATACGATTCATAGTCGACTGTGATGAACTCACACCCTACACAACCTAACGTAACCTCTTCTCTACGAGTATAGGTAGAAGCTAATCCTAATCAGTAGTAAACTAATGATTTAGGTTTCGTGGGGGTGGGGTTGCTATCCAGATGTCTATCAAAAAAATGCCTAAAATTTACTAATATTAGCTTTAATGACTTTTATTCAATCAAACCAACATACAAACACCATAAAGCAACATTTAATCAATCAGATATAACTACAACCAGATACCCGAGCATCTACTGGACATGCGTGTGACCGCGCCATTCTTGTTCCTTTGATGGGGACTAACCTACTAAACTAATAGTAATAGTAGATTATAAGGCAGAATCCCCCCTCCATTCCCATTATACACCCATATAAAACCACATTTAGCTACGCCTTGGACGTTGGACCCATTGTATTCTTGTCTCCCCTCACATACTAATTACATTGCGGCAATTACATTTCCTTTTATCAGATTTGTCCTTAAGCTCGGAGTAAAATGCATAAATCCCTAAATCCCTATTCCTGGCTGTGGTCTGTAAGTATATATAAATATATTGGAATTCGAGACGAGAGCACTTCGACGCAACACTCTTCAAATGTCCGAAGGAGTATATATCTTCTAAACCATTAAGTGTTTCCACATAATTTATTTTTTTTTCGTTTAAATGAAAAACAAGAAAACCGAAATACTGTGGTATTGCTGTTTTCGTTGTTCGATTTCGTTCAAACACAAAAAAAACAGTCAACACAAATAGCGTGAGATCAATTTCTAAGGTATGCTTCAAAATGTCCTTTATTTCTATTTTATTGCGTGACTATCGCTAACTGCATGGGCTTTTCAGGTCACGATTCATGGACGAGCATCAAGTATAAAGGCAGGACATATTATTTTCCACATCTCATCGGATTATGTATAGAGTACAGTTAATATACCGTTGGGACTATATAGACGAGTTCGAGGATACACACGTAATGACTGAGGAGTCACGGAAATACGATTGTGTCCGTATAATGTACGTTATTATTTCAGTTGGCTTGTAATTTATGTATAGGTAGTTCGGTTATGTAGGTTACCTGTAACATGCAGGGTTGTTACTGCCTGATGGTGGATGTCCTCAAGCATCTTGATTAATGACTTTGGTTCTTCTGTTTGGTGGACATGGTACTTGGAAGGGAATCTTTAAGTCCATTTGGCTGTATGTATTTCGATTTACTGATTGATACAAAGCTTTTAATTTAAAATTGCAATTTCCTGCAAAAATATATAAAAATTCAGGTTGAACTATGATCAGTTAAGTCTGAAATTTTGTCGTACTTTTGCTCGAACTCAAGGCATAAACTCGTATATGCGGTATATAGCGTAGCAGTATCCCTTAGAGAGACTGATTGACCTAGTAGTGGGTTTGGTAAGCTTTCAAAATATCTGCAAAACTTACCACGCATAACTCAAAAGTAAGAGAGTAGAAGAGGGCGCTCTACACCACGTCGTTAAGGAAATCGAAAAACTCACTCTGATAAAAATAATTCACAGTAGCAGCGGGTGTTTTAAAAACAACGATTTGCAGATGACTTCGAAGTTCGAACTTACCTACCATTCTACCAAACACAAAGTGAGCAATTACTCGCAGCTCGCAGGTTTCGCAGAGATGAAGTCTGAGAATAATATCGGTTGTGTCGACAGCTGGAGTCAGACGAGGAATGTTTTTTTTTTTTTTCATATTTCCGAATGTCTTAAAATTTATTTGAAGACCTACATGAATTGTTTCGTTCCAAAATTCAAAAAATTGATTGAAATCGAATTATTTTTCCATTTGGCACTACAAAAATGACCCTGTAATTTTTAACAAGAGCGCATTTCACCGACGCGTTCGAAAATGCGCTGGTGTATGACAGGGGATAATGTGAAACGCGGCTTTCAAGCGCGCTCTGTTTAACGGAGCCTTTAGGTGGCCTACTGAGATCCATTTGCCGATCAGTATTCTGCCACTCCTCTAACAGTTGAAGAACATTTTTGTGTTTTGTGAGGGAATCCGCCCTGTGCCCAAATTACACATAATTTTTCTTCTTCTATATACATAATTCCTTCGGGGTTAAACTCTATAACCGCTGATTCTGATTCATGATTTTTTGTTTGTTTTGCTGTATTTTAGGTTTAGGCAGAAAGAAAATACCGGCAAATCGAACGTTGGGTGCGTGTAAACTTAATAAATACTTATTGAGCTTCAATACCCATTCCAGTGCCAATAATGTTGTGATATTTGTCTATTTCCATGCTTCTCATCACTGCCAGTAGTGCCATAAGGATACGACTTCCCTCCAGTAGACCTTCTATTAAGCATAATGTACCTAAGTAATCAGCTCAGCCTGGACCATATCTCCGTCTGTGAAAGACACTATTTTACCAGTTTTTTTTCTGAAAATTATTCATTTGCATAATACGCATCTAACGTTGTTTGTAACATTGTCCAGGATCTGTCTATACCTACCGATTGCACCATTTTGTATCTCGTTGCGAGACGAAGTAAACCGCCGCCGCCGGCTTCTTACTGATTTTCTACTTATAGTCTAACAACAACTTTGCTATACGTTTTTCAACGTGGTTTCAGGTTTTTTTTTTTCTTTGTCGGAGGTTGTTACTATCCGATATGGAGCAATCAGACACAACTACTGGTCCATTGTACTGCCAAATAGACTTACTTTACTGTACTTCGTTGTCCCGTTTTTTAAAGAAAGATGAGAAGGAGCTTCAGTGATGAAGAGGTTAGATGTTCGGCACTCACCACGTCAGCCCCAAAGATCCGCCACCTAATGCGAGCAAAGGCAGGACGACTACAGAGGAAGTGTTCCACTGTATCGTCGTCCTCTCCACAAGTAGGACAGCTGATGGTGGTGTCGCTCAAGCCCAATACATTTAAGTGTTTGGCAAAAGCTTGGTGGCCCGAAAGGACGCCCATAAGCAGTCTGCAGTCGATTGTCCTGAGAGCCAGAAGGAAAGACGCGGACATTTTGCAGGTGTCCGGACGCAGTCGTTAAATCTCCGCTTGGAAGACAGACGCATGGTTACTCAAAGGGTAGTGTAGTCTAATGTTCTCGCTTTCCACGAAGACTTTAAAACCCGACCCCTGTCCGGTTTTAGAGCTATCCGTGAATACACGATGGCATTCTTTCCCTGGCTCAGAGTCTGGCCGAAGCCATTCCGTTGCCTGAGGAAAGTTGACGTGGTCGTTTTGTCGCAGTAGGATCCCTGATGTCATTGCGTCAGACGGCATATTCATAAGACAGGGGTCAAAGGCACAAGTTCTTTAAAACCTCAATGCGCGTGGTACCAAAAGCCACCTCCCTTTAACCGAGAGATGGTTTTCAGCGTACACCCCATTATAAAAATATCAAGGGGTAGGAAGTTCATCATAGCATCTAGAGCAGATCCCGGAGTGCTATGAAAGGCTCCTGTGCTGCCAAAGCAAACCATTCTTTAAAGTTTGGCGAAAGAGGCAGTAACACGTTTCCGCGAAAGCCTGTTTCACCATACAACCGATGCATATGAGAGAAGAGGTCTCACCATTGTCGTATAGATCCAAAGGACCCTTTTAGGATAAGGATAAGCCCTATGTCTTGCCAAAAGCACCTTTGCACTGCCAGAAAGTCGACAGCGCTTTATCGGTTTTCGATTCAACATGCTCGGACCAAAGAAGTTTTCTATCGAGGATTACTCCCAGATATTTGACTTCATCAGAGATAGTGACACCTTTTAGCTCAAGTTGAGTCAGACCAGTGAGAATTTTGGGGTAACAGAAGATACAAACGAATGTGTTTATATTTCTATTCAAAAAATGTTGCTTTCCATAGTGCAAGTGCTAGCAAGTCATTTCAAAAGAACTTACTTTGTAGCATCTACTTGTCCAAAATGGCTACATGGTTGGTGCACGTGTCTAAACAAAGTCGCCTCTAAAAATACACCCCCTTGTCAATTGATACAAGAAATCTAAATAATCAACTTTCATAGATTAAAGAAATCAAATCGCAACCAAAATTTATTTCCCTTACAACTACTAGGTATCCGTATTTACAAAATATACTTTTTAGTCGCAACAAACGCGAATAAATATTTTCAACAATTTGATTAATGTTTTCGTTTCATTGCAGGTTGCCACATCGGACGCCATTAACACATTGCGCGTCGGTTCTGTTGCATCCACCGAACAGCATAGCATGGTCAACGGCGAAATATTTCCCATACAAAAGTTTCCTCGACCGAGCTTTAATTACGTATACGACTGAGTGCACTTGGCCCCCTGAACAAAGCATACTCGTAGCTATGTAGTTTGCATGTGCTGCTGAAATTCAAAGGACGGTCAGCCGGATGACAATGGTCGCGAGTGTTTTCAAAAAATTACAATTGTTGACGCAAAGTAGTTCCGTTCTTGCCTGTTGATCTGTTTTAATGCCAAATTATCAATTATTCAGTTAACGTCGTCATTTTTGTAATAATAATTCAAAAAAATATGATTCACGTTATGTGAGTGCAATAGTGTGTGAGAAAAAAAAATATCTAATTGCAGTGCTTGTGTTTCGATTTTAAAAATATTATAAATCAAAGTGCCATTATAATTTATGAGAGGACCAAGTTAATTTAATTCACAATAGCTATACAAATAAATAGAGTAAATTGAAAATACATTGGGATATAACAGAAAAAAAAAATATAAGTTTCGAAAGTGTTTTGCTCCTGTTCTGCAGCTGCTGTATTTTAAAGGTCACCAATCAGATTGTTAGCATGCTTTTGGAATGCATTCAACTTAAGCATTAACATTTGCATAGATCGTATGCATATTGAGCAAAGTGAGTAGATTTGCGGAAATGTCATGGGAAAGGACTTCAAAAGGGATTTGCTCTTTTCAATTGGGGGAAAAATTCCTTTTTATTCAACCACCTTTCGCAAGGATGTTGGTGATGGTTGCTCGAAATAAAATTAAAATAAATATATTTGCAGAAACTTGAAGGTTGGAATTGGAATGCTTTCCGAAATGTATGCTTGTGAAAACTACGAAGCGTATAAAAATAATTTGCTTCCTCACTTTGGTTCAAATACGCGTACCTACGTTGAGTAAATATTTGAATATCCCCGAATGATTTTCCTTTTTGTATATGCACTTTTTTTTATTTAAGCTACCACCACTTTTATATATACATCACGAAAGATTGCAATTTAAAAATATTGTCTCATGAATTTACAATAATGTTGTAATGACATTCAGATGCAGCTATTCCGTTTGTATCACATCGGGTTGTTTTTATAAATAGCCAATTGAATTATTCCTCGATTTGTGCAATGCACAGGGATTTTTATTATTATTTGTCAACAGGTGGCAACGCGTGTGTTGCAGTTTTTGTTTGGAAATTCAGTTGACTTCATATAGAGAAAGCTTAATGCCCTGGCCTAGGACCTGGACTTATTACAATTATTGCTGCTATTACTGCCATTGTTCCCCTTTTGATTGACTCAATAAAATGTGAGTTTAATAGCTTTCCATAATTTCTAGACTAAGTGCCTCCCTATTTCGTTCTGCAGACCATTAAGCTGATTTCAGTGATTTGTTCAGTCTACTGCTTTCAACTTATTTCTTATTCAATTTTGAATACCATGTTGGTCCTGTGTAATGAATTGAAACTGCCACGGCTAAGAATAAAGAAGGGAAAGCGCAACAGCAAATTGACTGTTCTACAGACGGTTTAATAGTCGTCATTACTTTAACATAATTATTCAATGTAATTGTTCACAACAACAAAGGGTAGGTAGATTTTATATGAAACTGTACAACTAGAGAGAACAATATTTTATGAAGTAAGCGTAATAGCACCAAATGTTATAACAGGTCATTTATTAAAGTCGGAATGTCCTTGAATTTAATTGGGTAAACCAAGCTGTATGTAGGGGATTTTTTTTTTCAAGTTAAAGGGCATTTATTCTACAATTATATTTAAAAAATTATAATACTCATATAGAGGGTGCTTTGAAGGTTTGGTTCCTAAACTGGCAACACTGTTTCTACATATTGTCAATTTGACAGACGAAAGTTGATTTGTGATAGGTAAGTACATTTTGGCATTTCACGTTAAAAAGATTACGGACAGAATTAGTTCTCAACGCGTGCAAATTCAGCAAACCAATTTTGAAAGCCAAGGTTCGGTTCGCCAAACGTATCGTGCGCTACGTCCATTTTACGGTCGACATAATCGTCCATCTGAGCAAGTTATGCGGAACACGATTTCGGACCACATACACTCTAGTGCATAATACGCATCCCCAAAGATGACAAACAGTTCGAACAGAAGAAGTTATTGTCGTTGTGGAGCGCAGGGTGGAGGGGAATCCGAATGAGTCGAATCGCCATCGTGCATAGCACGTGCATAGTGGATCGGAGCTATGCCGATCCACTTTGTGGAAGATTTTACGGGAAGATCTTGGATTTAAAGCTGATAATGTCCAGCTTGTGCAAGAGTTGAAACCGCGTGACCATTAGGCGAGTCGAAAACTTTGCCTTTCATATCTCCGGGGGGCTAACTATGCACTTCGCCGCAAATCGCATAATTTGCTATTCATTCAGTTCGCTTCGCGGCGAACATGGCAACTATGCAAAACGATCGCTTGGAATGTCGACTTTCAAAGAAAATCACACTACAGTGGCCGGCATAAGTATTTTGACAAAACTAAAGTTAATTCTGCTCATAATTTGAAACTTACTTCATGTAAATTTTGGCACCAATGGAAATGTCATTTAAATTCCGTTTGAATGATACAAAACTTTTCTTAACCCATTGAAAATTTCGAACTTTTGTAAAAGTCTACTTTTTTGACTTTTTTCCTCAGTCCAAAAAAAAAAGTTTTGATGCAAAAAATGTCTTCATACAATTCTAATAGTGACTGCAAAATTTTTTTTTCAAAAATCTCTTCGCTAATATTTTTTATGATTTTCGTTCTCATTTACATAGTTGCGCGAATGTAATGGAGCGAAGTGCGATATTTTTCGCCGGCGAACTGAATAGTACCAAAATGCGAAATCGAAAAAAAGCGCTTCCCGTCGAAGTGCATAGTTAAGCTCCAGCATTTCGCTCGATCTGTTTGCAAAGTATCGTTCTGTTAAAACCACATGTCGCCAATACCCAAACGCAAAACAAACTCGGTTATCATGGCCTGGCATCGCTTTTCGAGGTCAAGTTCTTGCAATGACAAAACTAACTGAGCAATATTTGCGGTCGACTCGGTTGACGTACTTAGATTCAGCCACTGAACCATTGTTCTCGAATTTCTTCATATTTCGAATGTTGAGCTTGGACGCTCATTAAAACCGTTCTGGAAACAAATCTCGTTAACGAGCGATACGAATGTGTTAAGATTCTCTTAAAGCGAAGGATGACAATACTTTTATACATAAATATTTTCTGCAGTCAATAATATAAAACATAATTCCGTCCAGCCACTATTAGGAGTCTTCTTAATTATCTTTCAAAGCGGATGAACATGCGAATGTTCTAAACACAGCGCCGGATTTAGATTTGTTGGGCCCTAGGCGTTTAGGTACCTACAATAAAAGGTGCCCTATTTTTTTCCTTTTATGTTACTTGGGTAAATATTATCTATCTAAAATGAGAATACTTGGCAAAGACGAGCTTGTTGTGTAATAATTACAATTATTGTGGTCACGTAGGCTGAACCCACACCAAATAAAGTAGAAACAAACAAAGCGAAAACGAATCTTGCTAGCTCACACCAGAAAAAAACAAAACAATAACGTTTTATTTAATTTGCATAATTTGGTGTGGGTTATTGACAGTCATGTTCATTGTTCATGTGTACCAATTGCGCTTAAGATGGCTTCAGGCTCAGACGACAATATGGCAGCACAATAAATTATGCTGAATGAAAAAGTTAAACAATATTGGATGCATCGTCTAAACCAAAGAAGGACAAATGAAAATGTAATCATTAAATTTATTTATGAACTTCGCCAGGATGAAGACAAATTTAAAAACAACACAAAAATGAGTTTCGAATTTTCGATGCATTCGATGAGTATATTGCCAGCCGATTTTCAATCAACAAATTTTTAAAGTCGCACATATTGATGCTGAACTTCACAGAAAATGATTGAATGAAATACAGATAGGCGTCGCTCGCATGCTTCAAGCGTTTTATTTTGTTTTATCTGTTTGACTAGTTTGGTGTGGGCGTTCTCATTTGAATACACGTGTTTCTCGGCTAAACATGCCTTAAGTGTTTGATAGTGTTTTTGCCTAACTCGATTGTTTTGCTTAAAATGATTTATAAGGCAGTACACCAAAACGTTTTTGATCTCTTGCTCTGTTTTGCCTTATTCAGTGTGGACACTGTGGTATTTAAACACGTGTATTTAAATTTCAAAAACACCGTGAAAATCAGTTTTGTTTGTTTAAGGGGTTTTTGCTTCCATTTGGTGTGGAAGCGCCCTTTGGATTTCAAAAATATGGTAGATTGAGCACGTTCAAAACTCTAGCTTAGTCCGTTAGCTTTATACACTGCTAGCATTTTCTTCTTTACCACCAGAGAGACCCCCAAATTTGCCCACATCGTTCTCCAATTCGCATAAACTTCCTCAACGCATTTTTTCTTTTTTATTCAGTAACTATCTTTACATTGACATTTTGCACCGACGCCAGGCACACAATATATTTAAAGCTTGGAATTCTTAAATGAAATGAACTCGAAGCGATCGAATGCTAACTGCCTGTTTTGCTGAGATGTAAAGCTGAAGAATGAACATGCTAATGGCGGCATAAAATAGAAAACTTCAAGCAGATTATGTACATATAATGAATGGGTATGTCATTCATATGTATTGATAAAGAACAGGGAAAAATTTAACGTGTATTTGTATGTATTTTACAGATACCGGAAGAACTGTCATGTAATTTTAATTTCAATTGCTGCTGTAATCCAGGGCTGTAACGTGTATTCAGAGAATTCAGATTTTCTACAAAAAATGTTAACTGTCCATATATCCATATTCAGGACTCATATGTCAATTTATTCTGGGCTCACACACTGCTCGCTAATCAGTTATCATGCTCTAAATGGATGAAGAAACAAAACTTCAAAGCCCTTATACATATGTGTCCGAGCTAAAAGGAATACGAACTTTTTCATTTCGACAACTGCGGCTTATAAGGTCTATAAAGGCCAAGCTTTTTGCCATTCGACAGTGTGAGTTTTTATTTTTGGACGAATGGAAGGGACCTGTCATTATATACCGCATCTGACCCAAATTTTTGTCAGACATTTGATAGAGGTGATGCAGGGGTAAAAACCTTAGGGTGTAACTTATGTTTGATTGAACTGGAGAAATAACGTTCAGTAGTCCAGCACAGTAACCACTGGATCACTGCGGTCACTCAGCTTAGACTCTCCTTTGAATTATAAAGAAATAATAACCCCAAATGCTGGATAATAATCAGGAAAATGGAGTCAATATTGGGCTCCTTCTTAAAAAATAATCGTCATTGAGCTTTTGGTTCTGTCTCTGAAAAGGGCGAATGAGGTGTACGAGGATGTAAATGTACCTAGTCCAGAAAGACAAAACACTCAGCTTTCACTCTTTGCTTTTCTTTGGTTTATAAAGGGTGCTTTTTTAGGTATTTGGTTTTTAAAATTGAAAGAATACAACGAAAATTTTCCAAAATTGAAAGAAATTTTGATTCGTCTATAAATCAATTCTTGCCATTTACTTTTTTGAATATTATTTCGTGTAAATGTTGACCGTGACTACGTCTCAAGTGGTCCATCCGGAATGTCCAATTTTGGGCATAGTTTTTCCAACATATCGACTGGTATCTCACCAATAGGTATCACGAGTTATGTTGTCTTCCAAGGCAGCAATAGTTGCTGGCTTATCGGTATAGATGAGAGACTTAACATAAACATACAAAAAATCACCTAATTAAGTACACGGATAAAAGTTGGAATATCTACCTGTTTGTCCTTTTAACGTTTTTTTCATATTTTATCTGATCGTCTTATATCTAGTCCTAACGATTTTGTTGGCTATAATGCTGTGGCACTCCGACAACAAAATTATTTAAAACGTTTGCAATGTTTTTATCCGTCTACGGAGGCACCACGCCCCTTTGTCCTATTTGAACCGGTCTATACAGGAACACTCCCGGCCAATACCTAAGATTGTCTGTAAATTTGAGCTCAATCGGTTCGGTGGTTTTCAAGATATACGAATTTAAATGTATTTTTCTATGAGAGCTGCGACTCCCCTTTTTCCGCTAATCCGAGCATTTTTTACAGTTTTTTTTCCGTAAACCTTATTCGGTCTAGTATGGACATTTAAAAAAAAACGAGCCAAAGTCGTCTACCCATTTTCAAGTGATGCCATGAGCAACGAACATTATTTCATTTTTATTTGTATACATGTCATACTCTTATGTATCTACTCGTAAGTAGTTGGAAAATTTTGCAAAATAGTGTTTATTGTTTGTATATAGGTACCTACCAAGATATCTACAAAAAATTAGTGGGTTGTGGAATCTTTCATATAGGTACATTAAAAACTTTCAAACGCAAAATGCCCTACCTCTGGTTGTGAAATTTGACACATAGCGAACCGTAATGCGTGTTTATATCTATGATTTCATATGGAGCCCTTCGATACATATACCTAGGGAAATGAAGCGCATTTCAATTCAACATTTTCGGCAGATTTTTCCACATATTCCAAGATCATACCTTACGTCATACCTCACTCTATAGCCAATGGGTGTAGTCTTGTTTGCATTTTCAATACCCCTTACAAATTACTAACCTATTCGCACACCCTGACTGATTTAAGTGCATTCGCAGAATATTTCTTAAATACTGAGTAAGGCACACTTCCACGAGTATCCTTTCATTTTTTCAACAAATCCAACATTTTATTTGAATACCTTTTCAAAATTGAGTTAACTAAAGCCCCAGCGAATATCCATTCACATATACTGAATAGAAGAATCCAATTAGCATGTCCTCCTTGTTTTTCTACGTCTATTCACAACTTAACTTAAAGTTTAAATTTCAAATTAATTTCAATTTTCTAAAATGTCAACTGCTTCCTCAATTTTTGAAATGGCAATATTCCACATTTGTGATCTGACAAGTTAAAAAAAACCAACTTTCAGCATAAAACTTTTACCCTTAGATGCACCTCTACTCTAAACAATCTCTGTCAACATCCGACTACGAGTATGATACCAGTTTATAGTCGTCGTACACTGTGCCGTCCAGGACATGATATGAAATAAAAGTAATTTGTAGAAACCTAGTATTGCGGTAATAAAATGCGGTCAACATATATTTCACATACACAAATGCAAAAAAAAAAACTTGCATTTAAATGGATTCAATTTTCAAAGTTGTCCATTGTGCGGCAACATGATGTTGGAATAGATGTTCCTTATGCGAAAACATATGGCAACTGAAATGAAGTGACATAGGTTTGCTCTTTTATTTCAATCTAGTAATTGTTTTTAAATTATGACACGCACAACTATAAATTAGAATATTTTGGATTCGTATGAATTTAATTGGCCATAATCGCTTGAATACAAAATGTTGGTCAACCAATGTTGGTCAATTGGTTGCAATTAGTCAAGTGGTTGCAATAAGTTTGGAATATGTATTTATTCATTTATCTATTCATTAAAATAATTAAATTGCACGACTACAACTTTCTATTGTCCAGTTGGATGTTTCAAAAATCACCTAAGGCTGATACGGAAAAGTTATTATTTCAAATTTTTATTCTCTCAGAAATACATAAATGAAATTGCAAAACATAACTCCTGTTCCTGGCCCGCCATGCAAAGATTTTAATTATATTTTTGTTTAATTACAATTGCCATTGCAGTGGCTTAAAAGCTCATGGCAACCACATCATAAGGCAAACCTAAGCCTGTAAAATTAGCGCTGTAATTAACTGAAGAGGGAAATTATTTAAAAATAAAAGTCACGTAATCGTTTATATGAGTTTCTTCTGTGGCAATGCCACAGACTTAAGATTCAAATTATTTCGCCGAAAAAGAGAAATAAATGATTGACAAGGGTCTAAATTAAAAAAAAAGAAAATGCGGTTAATTATGCAAACCATCCTAAATGGATTAAATCGTCAGAAACGTTTTAAAAACAGGACAATCCGATTAGGAGGGGTTCGCGTTTATAATTAACTAAAAGCAATCATATCTCCAGTTGGAAGGAGACGAGACCCTTTGAATGTTCAATTTGGCGGTTGCTGTGGGAGTTGTCACAAATGCTACGAGATACTTTTTAAAGATAGCTATAAGGTCTCAAATATTCTAACAGAATTTATGTAATATTCCAACTTAAATGATGTATTAATTAAGTACAGCATTTGATTTAATGCACACTAAAGTGGCAAACAACGAATGGTGCCACCGATTCATCAGTTTTTAAAATGGTGTCCTATGTTGAATTTTAGTTCATCTCGCATGTTTTTATAGTTTAAGTGTAAACAGAAATACTTAGAGTTAAAGACTACACTCTAACAGATTTTCTTGACATTGAAGGCACATTCAATAATGTCAAAACAGATGCAGTTCAAAGAGTTCTTATAAACCTGAAAGTGAATACCATCATCAACTGGATAATGTGTATGCTCAAAAATAGACAAATTATCTCAGAACTAGGAGATGTACAAATTAGGGTATTTCTCTTGGTGGGGTCCACTTGGTGGGAGGCACTTCTCTTGGTGGGGTCCTGTCCTTTAACCCTCACTCTGGGTTCTTGTGGTCCTGGTTGAACTAGATTTTTAAGACTACTGTCCACGTATACGCACGCTTTCGTCATTTGCATCTTGGTGTACGCTTGTCCACGAAGCGACAAAATACGCTTGTCGTCATTTTCAGCTTGCATTGCCGCTCCGTGGACAGTGGTTCGTTTGTTTATATGGAAGCTGCAAGCAAGCGTACACCAAGATGCAAATGACGAAAGCGTGCGTATGAAGTGCAGCTACGTGGACAGTAGGCCTTAGTGGAGTTAAAGCAGTTGCATATGCCGACGACTTGCTACTGCTCGCGACCGTAAAATTCCTATCCACTATCAGTGAACAACTAAACTGATCACTATCCATGGTCATGGCCAATACCTGGACAAAGAAATGTAGGCTAGCAGTGAATCCACATAAAACGGAATTAGTTCTCTTTTGCAACAAAAGAACAATTCAGAAATTTAGCCTGCCGACAATTGAAGAGATTTCGCTAATAGCTTCTGATAACGCCAAATACCTGAGAGTTATCTATCCTAAATCGAAAATTAAAATGGAATCTCAACATTAAGGAAATAACTGAAAATGCAATGATATAGAAGTCGGAGTACTAGTCCTAAAATAGTCATCATGTGGCTTTACACGGCGGTTGTAAGACTGATACTAACATAATGGTAGTTTATTCTGGTGGCATGCATTGTAAAAAGTCACCAACCCTAGAACCATGACAAAAATTCAAAGAATGCCATGTATTGGCACCATGGGGCAATTAGAACTAGCCCCATAGCGGGGTTAGAGGCTATATTCAATCTTAAACTCCTATACCTTTTTGTACATGAATCTGCTGCAAACAGCACCCTTCGGTTAAGCCGAATCAAAAACTGAAAACACAGCCTGACGGGGCATGTACAAATTCTCAAATTTAGACGGACTACACTACTTCCCGTCTAGATTTCACAAGAACATTTACAACGTGTTTTCACAGTAGAGATGAATGGTACGAAGATCAACCGACATCCATCGGATCAACAATACCTATCTACACGGATTGATTATAGATGGAAATCGGCGTTGGCCAATCCGAACGTCTCGGACTATCCAGTTCAATCAGACTTCCTGACTATAGCACCGTATTCCAATAAAAGCAATCTCTGCCGTTGAGTTAAAATCAAGGCTTGAAAGTCGCTGTCGCGATGAGCTACGGGTCCTTGTCGCGCTGCACAACGTTAGACAATGCAGGGTTCCCGGGCACAGAGGTGTGCCTGGAATAGAAAAGCTGATGAGCTGGCAAGAAATGGGTCCTCCCTTAAACTAAACTAGGCCGACACCACAGTAATGATTCCTCCCTGTAATCACAGAAAGGGAGTTACTCCTTCAAAGACTTGGAAGAACTTTTAGATAGGTCCATTAATCTTACTTAAATTTGTAAAAAAAAAAACGGGTTGGTTTACCAATCCGTAGGTTTTTATACCCTCCACAGGAAGGTATATTCACTTTGCCATTACGTTTGTAACGCCAAGAAGGATTCACCGGAGACCCTATAAAGTATATATATTCTGAATCAGGATCACATTCTGAATCGATTTAGCCATGTCCGTCTGTCTGTCTGTCTGTCTGTCTGTCTGTCTGTCTGTCTGTCCGTCTGTCTGTCTGTCTGTCTGTCTGTCTGTCTGTCTGTTGAAAGCACGATAGCGTCCAAAGGAATTGACCTAGGTAAATGAAATTTCGTGAGACGACTTCTTTTTACCGTCGCCAGGTTGGTATTGAAAATGGGCTATGTCGGTCAAGTAGTTCTGGTACCTCCCATACAAAACCACTATTAGACCCACGTCTCTCTTTGTCTGTTGAAACCACGATAGCGTCCGAACGAATCGACTTAGGCAACTGAAATTTTATGAGAGGTCTTATATTTATGGCCTTCAAGTTTGTATTAAAAATGGTCCATGTCGGTCAAGTAGTTCTGTTACCTCCCATACAAAGCCAATATTTGACCCATATATCTCTGTCTGTTGAAAGCACGATAGCGTCCAAACGAATCGACTTAGGTGAATGAAATTTTGTGAGAGGACTTTATTTAACCGTGGTCAGGTTTGTATTGAAAATTGTCTATGTCGGTAAAGTAGTTCTGCTACCTACCATACAAAACTAATATTAGACACATACTAACTCGAATGGCAAACATTTTGCATGACTTTTATGCAGTGGAGGGTATCAAAGCATCGGCCAGGCCGATGATAACACTTTTACTTGTTTATAGATTCAATTTGTGGAAGTCATAATCCCTTAGGGCATCACAACGGTTTCTCCTGTCTTGCCAACCCACTAACCTAGCCTAACATAAAAGGAAAAACGCAGTTACAATGTCAAAGTCCACGACATCACCTGCCTGTACAATATGATCTGCCTCTACAAGTCCACGTCGTCAGCACCTTCTTGCCATTTGAAATATAATCTCGATCGAGTAAAAGTGGCACCAGAGACCAGACTGGCATCACCTCACCTGAAAAAACGTCGGTTCGCCTCCATCCCGCTTTGATCCGCGCGTCTACATTTGTTTACATAGGCTTTAGCGATGCCACCTGCCACATCATTCTAGAGTGCTTAAGAAATAAAGAAAAACAATTTCTCTGATTTTGGAAATTTTGCTTAGGACCTGAATTATGAGCGACGGGAAAAGGGATATTCAGTTTGCATGGGAAATATTTTTTATTCATCCTATTGAAAAACCACTTCTATTTAGGTTTGGCATATCTAAATGGTCTAAGAACACTCTTGAGCCCTTTTTTTCCAAAGCACTATATTTATAAGCTACTATAGGAACTTAAATTTTTATATAATGCTTTTCAATGCATGCCACTACCATTACGGGCTTATTTAGTAACCCTCAATTTAGGGATATGGTCAACCTTTGAAGTGCTAGATTTTTGACCGCCCAACATTTTTAAATGAAAATTGAAAGAATATCATCCTTTTCTGAAAAGGATTTAAGTTACCCCTTGTAAGTGGTGTGTTTAATATTATATGAAACGTATATAATGAAAATTGTATGATGATCCGCAAAACTCAAAACAGCAGTAGATGATATGAATTCCGGAAAGTGCAAACCATTTCACACACCACATTTCTCACGTGAGTCTCCATAAAATTATTGTGTTTTGCTTTTAACCATAGCACGGATGAGACTCTAATCCTCTTACGGAATTTAAATATACCCCAGCACAAAATGTATCTTCATTCTTTAAAGAGCGTGAAAAATGGAGTGCTTGCCATTTCTCGGATAACATATTTTCCTATGTGGATAAGCTTTTAGGATTTCCGTACCTAAATTGGAAACCAGGTATATATTATATAGAAATAAATGTTGTATGCGTTATTTTCCACTGAATAGCTTTTAACGGATTCAAGTATCAGGGATGTTAAAAGTATTTAATAAGTGCATGTAATTGACGCTATGTCATAAATGCTTATGTATAAATGTTTCGAGCCCAGAGGTTATTATAAAGCGATAGAGTCGGTGGATGGTGAAATAAATAAAATAAAATAAAATGAAAATTAAAATAAAAAATTACTCGCTACAAAGCTCGCGAGGATTCACTCAAGAAAATAGAACGGATTACGCAGAGACTTTCAGCCCAATTGTCAGAGTCATTCTTGTGATTTCTGTTGCAGAGAATTTTGTGCGAAAGCGGTTTGACATCAAGACTGCCTTTCCTAATGGCCAGCTGGAGGAGTTTATATATATGGCACAGCCTGGGGGCTATCACGACGAAAGCGGACGTTTGTGTAAGCTGAATAAAGGCCTTTATGGGGTTAAACAGGCTTCCAGATGTTGGAACTTAAAGTTAACGAAGCTTGTGATGGACGAATTCAACATTCGCTCATGTGCAGTGCGTTTTTGTCCACCAGTCAGCTAAAGGAAAGCTTTTAATGGCTTTTGCTCGTTGCAAAAACAAAAGAAAGAAGTTCGTTGTGGAATTGCAAATAGAATTGCAAACGCAATTAGATCAACCGCTGGCAATGGCAATGTGATTCGCGGACAAAGAAAATGTTTAGACAAAGGCGAAGCTGTACCAACTCAAAGCTGTTATAAGTAACGTTAGGAGAACGGAGATAAAACACAACTTTTTTGGATCACGTAATAAAAATGAATAAAATTTCTTTATTTGGCACTTAACAATTTGTATTTTTTCTTGAGATTGTTGTGACTAAAGCTGTGTTCCGTACTCTTTGGAATGAGTGCCTGGTCGGCTGCCTCCAGTACCTTTCTTTGGAGACGTCGTAGTCGTGGCTTTATACATCCACATGGACTAATTGCGGCAAGTGATTGGAAATATTTGCAAACTTTTTTCGAGGTTGAGGTGTCTGACGCAGAATTTTATCTGGGACTTCACATCAATCAGAGGAGTCATGGCTCGATTAATCTTAGGCCCTGTTTATAGCTTTCAGTAATATGCAACCGAAAAAATATTTGTTTGCTTCTTTGAAGCACTTAAACTTAATCGTTGAACTCAATCTTGGTCTTAAAATGTTTCTTATAAATTATAAAGTCAGTTCATCTAAAAAAAATAAGCAATTGATCTAAAACTTTTCTAGAAAACGAATTTATTAATTTTTCCTTACGAAAAACTTTTTCTGTTCAACTTCTCAACCAGTTTCACGATCTTTTCCACTGAATTCCTATGATATGCTATGGTTAAATGTTTTAGTATTGTTCTGTTTCATTACGGATAGCTATAAACGACGCCTTAGTCAATTCAGCTATTCGTAGGAATTCTAAATTCAATATTGATTCTTACAGCGACGGCGCGGTGGTTTCGTTTTTCTGATTAACGAAACACTTATTTCTTGGGCGTCGCAAAGGCAGAAAAGTGTGAGTTTGTCAACATCAGAAGCCGAATATGTTGCTGCACCTGAGGCCGTAAGGGAGCTAGTGTGGGTCAAGACACTTTTCCAAGATCTTCTTCCTGACCGACAACTTCAAGCAGAACTCTTTATGGATAACCAGAGTGATTTGAAACTTGTGAAAAATCCTCAATTTCACAAGCGGACCAAACACAAATTACCTTAAAGTTTTTTCTAACTGCTCCACCCCTCGGAAACGTCTGACAAACCTCAAACATCCGGAAGTATAAATGTTGTGGAAAAGCCGTTCGGACACAGCATAAAAACTGTAAAAATGTTCAATTTGGTATTTTTAGCGATTTTCATTTTCTTCTTCTGATTGATTTAAGTCTTCAAATGGATAGTTTTATTTAGAATTGTGCTAGGAAGAATATTCATAGGGGCAATTCAAAAGATGATCCATTGATAAGATTAGCTAAGCCTGCTGCTTCGAATTTTTTAAACATATCACAAATGCCTGTAGCATTGGGGACGTTTAAGACTCTATTTTACTAAAGCTACGATTACACGGTCATTTTTTCGAGTGATTTAAAGAGCACTCTGACGTAAAAATCACGTCACAAAGCAGTCATTTAAATGTCGTTCTGTGTGATCGCCATTTTTAGGATAACATTTTCGGCGTCATTTAAATGACTAGGAAAATGTCGGACCAAATGAAATGTATTTAGTGCCATTTAAATGGCGAAAAAGATGGCCTTGTGATCGTTCTTCAATGACGCCTAGGACAAATGACTAAACTTTTCGGCTGTTGCGCCATTTAAATGGCAGCCTCCAAAAAATGGCAAGGCTCGAAATTCTAGCCATGCCATTTTATTACGCAAATTAAGGAACATTTTATTCCGCTCGTCGCGATGGTTGGTTCGTAATCAAGTTGTCTTCTTCCAGCACACAGGCCGCTAAATACGGTGTCTCTGCAATTTCCAGCATCACCCACAAAGTTATTTTTGACATTTTATTATAATAATTTTTTTTCCTTTCACTTCTTTCACGTATTGGTCTTCGCCGAGAGAAAAACACTAAATGACAGATTGACACCAGGTTCGAATTGCCGATATATTGTCGGATATTCACACCGGTGCGAACTTCCGGTAAACAAAATGACAGTAGGCTTTATTTTTCTCATAGGACATTACCGTCTGATCGCAAAACAGATAAATGACGGGAAATCGAAATAATAGGAAAGGTGACATTTGCCATTTTGATGCGGCAAGTCATTGCCGTGTGATCGCCATTTTTTCGCTCGTCGTTTAAATGGCATCCCAACGGAAAATTCTAAATGACTCACAGTGTCCGTCATTTGATTTTGGGGCACAAATGACCATGATAGTCATTTCATGTGATCGCCATTTTTTCAATGACGACTCGTAGCTTAAATGTCGCTCTAATGCGAGATTTAAGCTACGATTCTATTTTTCCCGTTGAGGTTTATGAAAGGGTAACCGAAAAATACAGTTGTTAAAGATTGTATATGTGTAGATATTTAGAAAAATTATTTATTAATTTTGTGCAAATAACTGATCTAGTACTTTTATGAACAAATCTGTTTAAAATTACATTTTGGCAGCATCGAATTAATTATATGTACTGTCATTGTCAATTTTTGCTAATTACAAATTGTCAACTATGTAAGCCATTTTTTGACGAAGAATTTAACCTAAACTATCGTAGCATTTATAACGAATAGTTGCGTTTAATTACATTCTTTCTGTTAAGTAGAAAAAATCTCAAGTTTAAGTGCCTCAAAAATATGAAATAATTTTACGACTCATAGTTGGCATTTACCATAGTGATATTGAAAACCAATTTAATTCTTTCGTCTATGGAAAATCTAGTCCAAAAACATCTAGTACATGACATCTGAAACGTACTCAGTTTCCGCTTTAAAATAAACACAAATAGTTTTATGAAAGAGTACATTACGTACCTATGTAGGTACATACGATTAAGTTAATAATGGAAACAAACGAAACAATGGTAAAAAATTTAAAAATTTAAATGTATACCTTTAATCGAACAATATAATTACGATAATAGTTTATAATGGGCCGCCCACAGGAGTTTGCTTCATGGTTTCATTGTATTCCAATTTTTCCATTAAAAATGTATTCACTCAATTAATTCTTATGTTTTTATAAGCAACAATGCAACGCTAGGAAATTAAATAGTCCCTCACTGGAAAAATTGCATATCTAGGAATTGGCTTGGCATGCACCAGTTTAAGTGAATTTCTGAACGCGGTTTCAACCGTATATCATATGAGCAACATGTTGCTTCCCTCGGGAAATTAAAATAATAAGTTATTTAGGTGTGCACCGTATGCATTGTGCTCACGTCAAAGATTGCATTTTATGCATGCAAACAGTAATAACGAAAAAGTTTTTTTTTATAAATTTCATACAATGTACGAGTACGAGTACTATTCTAGTTATGGAAAACTGGGAACCTCTGAAATAGATTGGACCACTATTATAAATGTATAGGTGGTAAATATTACTTCCTCCATCTAATGGCTAGTTCTTTCATCTTTTTAAGGTTCCGTTTCCATAGGGACAAAACGGAATCATTATTGTTTTCGCTACGATGCCGATGTCTGTTGTTGTCTTAAATATGTATTTTGATCAAAATCGTTAGAGCGGTTTTTTGTAAAATTATGCTGACAAATTCAAAAAACACTGTTATTAAACTGTTTAGCTGAAAACTGAGTACGACGTATTCTTCAGGATATAAACATTACCTAGCAGTTACATTTTCATCCAAATCAAAAATGGCGTTTTCGAGATATGAGCAGTTTTTAAAGTACCTACTATTATTAGGGATTTGTGTGGATATAAAAAGACGCAGCCGTTTTCGAAAAAAACCTAAATTGTTTAATATTTCGTAAAATTTGTATATGGGAGGTACCGTTAATATTAGGGCTAGCATAAAAAAAAAACGTTCCTAGCGGGAAGCCCACAAACTCTAAATACGAAGTTTGAAGCAAATCCGTCTAAGCGTTTAGATTCCTCAGGGGTGGGACAGACAGACATACGGACGGACAGAATTGCGAGACCCACTTTTTTGAGTTCCCCTATCATCGTAATATCAGAATTGATCAAAATCTCGAGTTCGAAATTTTGTACGAAAACAATATCTTTCTCTTACTACGTATACGAGAAAGTTAAAAATAATTAACGTAGAAGGCTAAAATTTACACCCAACATCAGGTATTACTCATAATTAAATGACCAAAACCAATGATATCGATACATTGACTAGTTTTGAAGTAATTAGTAATTTGGTTAAAAACATATTTTCCTTTATACAAAAAACTGTTTAATTTTGTACCTAGGTCAAAGAACAACCGACTAACGTTTTCAAGACACAAACTCTGACTTAGTACGGAACCCTTGGTGCGCGACTGATACTTGCACTTGGGCGGTTTTTTTTTTATCTTCTGGCGGATTATTAAAAATCGGTCTAAGCGTAGAGGGGCTGGATAACTGAAATTTGAAAATTTACAAAAAATGTGCACGACTTGTTTCATTATGCTATAATCGTTTTATTTTTGCGTTTTACGAAGTTCCTTGAATTTAGCAGCTAAATTAAAAATTTCAATTTCGGGTTATGAGCCTAAAACTAAAAACCGGAGGTTATAACTCAAAATTCTAAAGCTATATATAAAAAAAATCCGTAAGAAGAATTATCGTGTTTGACAGATGACCAAAGCCTCAAACAACAAGCCCCTCCAGCCAGCTCGGTCCGTAGCTAGCTGCCTCCATTTACGCACACCAAGTTGGTGAGGTCGCCCTCTTATTGTACGTGCCACCTAAAGTTGGGTCTTCCTCTGCTACGTTGTCCCTCAGGGTAAGACTAAAACACTCGTCGGAATAGTGCGTTGCTGTTCATAGGCTCCACATGCCCCAGCCATCTCCTCCGTTGTATCTTCAGCTTTTTGACCAGGTTAAAGTCGCTATGTAGGCGATAAAGCTCTTCGTTAAATCTTCTCCTTCACACTCCATCGGTACAAACTGCACCGAATATCGTCCAAGCAATCTTTCTCTCAAAATATCCCAGAGTTTTTATCCGATTTTGACAGAGTCCATGCTATTGGCACCATAAAGCAGGACCGGGATGATTAGGGTCTTATATAATATCTCCTTGATTCTATGAGAGAGGGCTTTGCTTCTTAGATCCCTTCTTAGCCCGAGGAGACAGTGATTGGCAAGTGTGATTCTTCGCTTGATCTCTGCGCTGATGTCATTTTACGAGGTGATAGTGGAGCATTTAACGACGAGCTTTAGGTAGACAAAGTCTTTAACTACTTCGAAGTTGTATCTGTTCATTGCGTCGTTTATTTCGAGTCATCGATGCTGAGAATCCTTTCTCGTTGACAGCACATACTTGGTTTTGCCCTCATTTACAGCCAGATCCATCTTCGTCAATACTTGCAAATGCGCCACTGACAGCTCGCTGCTATCTTCCAATAATGTCAATATCAGCATATTCAAGCAGTTGAACAGACTTCTGGAAAAATGTTACCTCTATTGTTGTCTTGGGAGTTGCGTACAATTGTTTCGAGGATGATGTTAAAAAAGTTACACGATAACGCATCGCCTTGTCTCAAATCATTTTCGACATCAAAGGGCTCGGTGATGTTTTGCCGATTTTGACGAATGAGTTTGGCAGGAATGCCGAAACCCGAAACGTGACATTGCTTTGTATAGCTCGTCCCTCTATACGCTATTATAGCTATAGGCGACTTTAAAGTCCATAAAAAGGTGATGTGCATCGATTTGAAATTCCTGGGTTTTTTTTAAGATCTGTCGGAGTGTACAAATAGTCGATGGTAGACTTTCATGGCCTAAAACCGCACTGATATGGGCCGATCAGGTTGTTGGCGAAATAATTTTAGACGTTCACACAGTAGGTACCACTAACAAAATCGTATATGCAACATTCAAGAGACTTATTCCTCTGTAGTTGGAGCAGTTCAGAGGATCTCTTTTCTTTTGGATTTGACACACAATGCTGAGGTTTCATTCGTCGGGCATGCTTTTGTCCGAATAACTTTTATAGATGAGTTGGTGCATGCTCCTTGCCAACTAATATCCGGTTGCTTTGAAATGATCGGCCAGATAGTTTAGATATCGCTATTCTCACTTCGTGCAGGTCGGGTGGATAGAGTTGTTGGCTATCATCGTCCAGACAGAATGGGTCATTCAAACGATAACACGTTCTTTAAAAATAATTCTTAACACATAAAGCTCTATAAACTGCTTTGCCCATGCCCAAGCCAACAATTTGGTAAGCAACCAGTCAATTTGTCAGGAAAGGATTAGGACTCCCAACTACGGCGCTGGACATTATCTGGCATTATGTGAATAAGCTATCTACATAATATAATTCTATAGACATTTTACTGATTTTTGCTAGAAGATAATTTTGAGATGAATGGATACCATTTCGAATTTTGAGTTTTTGCATTTAGGACCAGCATCAGATTTAGCATATATTAACAGATACTAGCTTAGCTCTTCATGAGAACTTTTAGCACACGAATTGACAAAATTACCATGAAAACTCAGTCCTTGTCTACGGTCTTAAAAGATTGACGTCGTTAAAGAAGAAATAAAGAAATTGCATTCGATTTATAGCACGCACCACGCAAAGTTTACCTCTCTCATATCTACGGTAACTTGAAATATCCAATTAAAATTGCATTAGTTCTTTTGACAAGTCTCGAACATACTCTATTCACATGTTATTAAATTTACAAGAAACGAACTCAAAACAACACTTAAGATAAACAGTAACTAAATAATGGTCTGCGTCAGAGAGTATGCCCTGCAAAGTATTTGTTAGGGTGTGTCCTCGTCAAATCGCTTTTCAAATATAAATAACTGTCACCATTATGTATATAAAGGGCCACCTTACCTACGCATACACAACTTTATTAAAAACACTAATTAAAATGAAAACAAAAGCTGCTCTAGGTCATCATCAACAGTATTCTCGAACACTAGACACCAAAACAATAATTTAAAAGAAAAAAATGATTTGGCAACCACTACATAAGGAAGAATTTTGTCACTATGGCTGATGCTGATGCAGCGGCAGAAAAGTGTACCAATGCTGTTCCTATTTTTAGACTGGGATATATTTAATTTCTCTGTCATTCTTGGTACCTTGGCAATGCTCTTGAGATAAAGCATGCTCACTGCTCATGTAGAATACGACGGGATTGTATGTTGATTTGGCCGAGTCATCAGCACGACCTTCCCCTTCGCATTATAGCTTTTCCGAGCGATTAATTAATTAATGAAGACCCCTTACAAAATCAGACGCATGAAGAGGCTACACGGGTTTATAGTATTCACTTTTCAATTTCTACGCAATTTTAAAAGATATTTTTGTACCTACCAGGAACGACGAAACAACACGACGTTTCTTCAGCATTAAAGCTCGGCTGTTCATTATAAAGATCTTCATAGTTATTTATGAATAGAAATCTATGCCAAATAAACTTTGAATTACGATTCTGATAGAGAGGATGGACGGAGTAGAGTGGATGCGATAAAAAGGAAAAATAGTGAATAGTGGCCTTAAACAATACGAGGCGACATTGTGGAAAGGGAAATGTGTATCAGTGGGTAATCTCTAAAATAAGCATAAGGAGAACTTATGCTGTTTATAAATATGATGTGCTCGATGGGATTGTCTTAAAGCAGACTGAATTATGAGCGAAAATTCGAAGGACATTATTTCTTTGATTAATTACGATTAAATGAAAATCAGAATAATATCAAAAAAACTTACGATAACAAAAGTTATTATTAGTAAATTTGTGATATTTTTGAACGGTTTTTTTTTCGTTAGTTTTGATTAGAAAGAACTTAGAAAATGGTTGATTGTTAAGCGAATACTGATTTCGCCTTTGTAAAGACTAAATAAATCACTTAGAGAAATATGATGATGAATGAATGCTGAAGTTTGAAATAGCTATAATTCCAACCGAAGTGAGTGTTAACAAAAATGTTTGTTCTATCAACACAACACCTCAATAATAAGCTCTACAACAGTTCGTAACAAAAATTGGTCAGGGATGGTCTCCAATTTAAGGGAAAAATGTAGGTATTCCTCGCTTCACTTTGAAAATTGTTGATCCAAGCAACTTCACAAGATCGGTTTTAATGAAGATGCTGATGGCTTGGTGGACTTCAATAAGCTAAATTTCAGCATATGGAGTAAGAGAGCCTCTTCAGACCCAGTCGAATAGAAATGATCATTTTAGTACGGCATGCAGCGTGATTTGCACCCAGTAAACCTGGCATTTCGATGCAAATTTTTTATCCAAATAACGTGGAAGATGTCCTACTCCATCGATCCTGATTTCGTGCTGTGGGTGAGATACTACTGGCCTGTATTTTTTCCTTGGTTTTGCATCTACTTCCGTATCCTTATCGTCATTGATCTTGCTGATACCCCTCGGACTTGGCCTAGGCTGCAGAAATATTGGATCAACCTAACCGCTCTCAAACTTGGCCATGGGCGTGAATATATTCAGGCGGTAGCGTATCAGTCACAATCTATCCTTAGCTGCAACATTTTCTTCTTTGTAGAACCGGATATACATGACCCAAGAATTGATAATTCAGAGGTCTACACAGTGATTTTAACTCTCTCACAGTCCACTTGTGACCACTGCATGGTTCTTCGATAGTAAGCTATCGACCTATCGCAGAGATTAATACCAACCATACATGCATTGTAATTTCTTACCACTGCTGGCAACAGATTTTTTTTTTCGCACTGTAAAACCTCGGTGGATTTTTGTTAAAAAATTCAACAATATTTATAGTGAATTCAGTCGATTCAGTGAGTTATTTTGAAAAAATCGATTCGTGGAACTTATAAGCTTGTTTTTTTTTTTATCGCAAACTTGTGTTTAGTGTTGAGCCATATTTCTAGCTTGACGGGCTTGTTAGTAAGCAAATCGGTAAGATATCCGTTTAAGCGCTCTACACGCTTTACTTCTAAAAAAAAGAGACTGAAGCACAATGACAGGGCAACTGAAAATATTGATGACAATACTAGAACAGTCCGAGTAAAACTTAACCTCGTTAAGGTTTTAACAAAGAAGGCCCTTCCTAGGCACCATGGTTATAGAGTTATTCTATAATATTTCTATTACTAAAAATTTCTTTATTTACTTTATTTTGAAAATGTAAATTTTATTTGAGACATTACAAACTATATATATGAAATCTTTAAATATTCTTCTCTATATATATAAAACAAAGTGGAAAAAGTATGTTTCCCTCTGCCGCCCGTAATTTTCAACCGATTTTGTTGATTTTTTTTTTAAATGTCGGTAATTACGGTGATCGGGCGATAGGCTAAACATATTCAAAATCGGACAAAGGGGCGTGGCACCTCCCATACAATAAAAAAAACATTAAAAATCGTATATTTCGAAAACCAAGGAATCGATTGAGCTTAAACTTACAGATACTCTTAGGTATTGGTCGTGGAGTGCTCCTGTGAAGATATGTCAAAATCGGACAAAGGGCCGAGGCACCTCCCATACAAAAAATATTAAAACATTGTCGCCCGAAAAAAAATAAAAAAAAAATAAAAAAAAAAAAATTAAAAAAGCAAGAAAAGGCCTGGCTAAGCTGGCGGGGTTCAGCTAGTTATTTATTTTCTTTCTTTATCCAAAGAAAATATGACCGACCATAAGCGCGTATCTGAACATTTGTAATTCTTATTCATTCGACTTTAGCTGGCTCATCATTCGTCATTCATCATTCATCAATAGTCATCCATCGAACAACATTTGGCTCTGTTGGCTGACATCCATATGGCTGTCCCTATCAGTGTGAGATTTCTTTGAGGATGAGAGGAGGAGAAATATAGATTTCTACAGTACGTTCTCCTCCCTAAGAACGATAAAAAAATATGACGACAGCGTATAGGTTCAGTGAATAGTGTGGCTGGAGGACTACTGAACTAGGGGTCTCAGATTCGATGCCCGAAAAAACAAAAATTAAATCTTGAGATTTTTTCCACTGCGTCAACTTTTGTATGTATACATACATCGATGTCCTGGAAAAGCTTTTTAATTTAGAAGATCGGACTCAGCTTAAGATTGTTCGTCCTTTCCTTTTGTCAAAAAAAAAAAAAAAACATAAATTAATATAGATCCATTGTGATACCCTACGGGTTTATGACTTCCATACTATAAAAAGCCTACGGGTTGGTTAACCATCCCAATGTATATGTATTTACAAATCTAGGTAGGTATTTTATGGATCTGTCGAAAAGCTTAGAAGTCTAAGAGCTAAGTTCTAAGTAACTACCAATAATTATATTTCTTATGTGGTAGAGCGGTGGGCAGTGACAAAGAAAGTGTAGGGGGTATTCATGCACCTATATACTCATCGCCGCATCCTTTGCGAAGGTCATCTTTGCTGATTTTCATTTTCTAGGTATCATTTCCGAGCATATGTGTCCGACAAACACGGACAATAATTTCTTGGTCATTTCTAAGATTCTGTGTCCACATTTTCCTGGTTATGAAACAGGAATATATCTTGCTCCATCTCTCATTTGTCGCCATTTAGGTATTTTGTTTCCAATTTAAAAAAATATATATTTTTATCGATTAGTAATGTTATAGGCCTATATAGATATAGGGAATAAATAGAGGGAACAGCAAGCAAGCATGTTGACGGAATCTGTTCGATAGTGGTCGCATTTATCTGCTTTAATATCCATGAAATTGGTTCTGGTTCCAAAAGACTTTTGTGAGAAACACCAACTATTTTGTTGAAAACGGTTACCTATTCAAAAGCGACATTCTACGAAAAGTCGAGAAAACACCACACATAATTCTGATTCCTTTTTACCAATATTGTAAAATAAAATCGCAATTGAATTTGTAGATACTGTCATACTGATACTAAAGAAAAGCTATTTCTGAATTAGGTTTTTGAAAATATATTTATATCGACATAGCTATACCTACTTTTCACTCAATGACAAATTTTTCTTTCGTTTCAGATTTCACCAGAATGTCTATGTCTATTTGACAGTCAACATACCGAAAGTGATCGACTCCAAGATTGTGATATTTTTAAATAAAGTACGTGTAAGAAAAAACAAAAAAGACAAACACTAGTTCAATATACTAAACATAGTTTTACACTTATATACAACGAAATTAATTTTTAGTTTTAATTTTTGGTTCGTTTACGTAGCAAAATATTCAAAACTTAGTTCAATTAAGCGCATAAAGACACGAAAAAGACATTTTAACAAAATAAGAATAAATCTGCGATTTAAGGATACTACATATACGAGAGAGAGAACGTACTTATTTTTAAGACACATACAAGCCTGGGGTCAAAAGTCGCCATGTCACATGGAGGCCAGGAATGTATGTAATATTTCCAGCTGATGAACTCATTTTAATGACATACGGACCAGCATTACCAAGAATAAAGCCGCGACCAACATTAGATTGTCTACGTGATCCATTGGTAACAACCGTTGACAGATCCTTGTCCCCAAACGTCCAAAAGACATCTTCAAAGTCATTAAATTCAGTACAACAGCACAAGCCGCCACCACCGTCACCGCGTATAACAAAACAGCCACCCATGCACACTTCTGTATACGATGATCCGTCGAATACCCGTTCCTCATCTAGTCGATATCAGCCGAATGAGTCCAGTTCGACTGCTGTCGAACCGTATCCCTTAAATGAATCTGAAGCCGCTGTCGATGATCCCTACCTAGACGAATATGGAATATCCCGCGAACGTAGTCCCAGCATATACTTGGAACCTCCAAGTCCCGATTATTCGACCAGTCGTCCGACAACGCCGTTCTCAAAACCCAAATCCCCACAGACCAAAACGAAAACTCGTCCAAAACTTAACATCTCCCTAGGTCGTTTAGGCCGTCAGCAGCGCGAACAAAACGAATCGAGTAGACTGCGTGAAGACCTTCATCTGCATGTCGAGAATCCAACCTTCACCAGTGAGAATCTCCGGCAAAGAAACTTCGATGCATTCTTTGAATCTGGTGAGCCAGTTTATAAGTTGCACCCGAAACCCGCATCTTCTAGCAACCTAGAAACTATGTCCGGCGATACGGCTACCGGTGGATATGAGCCATCGGGATCACCGAAACCCAATAACCTTGGTGTCTTTGGACGTTCCAAAGAGCCTTTAAGTTCACGATCCAAAAGTGCTGACTACGATAGTGAGAACACGACGACCGGTGTGCCCCAGAAAGGTGACAGGTGCCCCCAAAAGATTACTTTACAAAACTTAGTTTGGAAATTTTTTTCAGCTTTTTGATGAGCTTGGTTCAACTAAAATATAAAAAAAAAACATTTAAATTTACGATATCTAACTGAAAGCGACGTAATCTTGTAATTTTTAACGTTAAAGGTTTTCGAGTTGGGAGTGGTTTTGCATAACCCCATGAGTTTTGTTTGACTTTTTTTTTTGGTTTGCTTTGGCTTCTTGTCTCTAATATATTATTACAATCGATTTCACAGAGAGCGTGCTATTTAAAGGCTTTTTTTTACACAAGATTTCAAAATCAAAATCTTAGATATTTAGATACGTTTTTTTAAAATCAACAACTTATGAGGTAGAAAATTGGGTTTACGGAATGGCTTTACCAGACATTCGTCACGAAACTCTAATCTCGGGAATAGTTCAATAAGCAAATCGGTTACTAGAGGATCTTCCTTAAATAAACTAAGCAAAATAATGGAATCAAAGCTTAGTAACTCAATTAATGGGCTTAAGAGTGTGGATTTCATGTCAAGCGGGAAAAAACAAAATTGGGATTCTTTAGCACGAAATACAAGACACAACTTTTCAAAACTGCTAGAGTGGAGCTTTCCCTCTCGGATAGATCGAGATTTCTTGATGCGGTACTATGTAGAAAACTGAATTCAAAATATAACTATCAGGAAAGAGTCCGTAAGCTTAACAATGCTATCTTCATGTAATTTGCAAAAAGACAGCGGGGGAAAAAAGTGTGGATTAAGACCTATGGTAGTCAGACCTATTCTTACATGGGACTCTCTTTTGGTGGAAGGCTACAGCCAAGAAGTGTACATAACGGATATATTGACCAGGGTACAATGAACAGCCTGCAATGCCACCGCTCTATACGCACAATCAAAAACCACATAGAACTAGACCTTCGATTTCTCCCACATAACGGACTTTACCTACAAGCTGCCTGCGGGCTCAGCATTTTTCATGTATTGGTTCTGTACAAAATCAAAGGAGCGCCATTAACGCACGCATACTTGAAAAATCCTAGGCCCATGGTATAGCATGGAAAATCATTGCCGCCATTGATTTTGACATTTCACACGCATTCACAGACAGGGGAATTCATTCCGGGGAGAATCGGGTAGGTAGGTGCACGGAAGTCGGCGGTCTAGTTCTATGTGGTTTGTGCGCACAATACTCTGGGTTGCACTTGCGGCATTCACATACATTTTATCACTGGACTTACAAACAAAACTACAAGCAGGTATTATCTAGGGCGATTCGGCTTAACGCATGGTCTCCTGAAAACCAACTATGTTTAGTCATTAGTGTATTGAAGGTAGGTGTTCTGGCCGTATTCAGAGCTGCGGTACTACTTGATTTGAGATCAATATCCCGCCAAAATATAACCAAGTGAGAGTCATTCTGCGCTAGAGGCACTAGAGTCTTACGTCACCTGAATCTGAACTAGTCAGGAGTTGCCACTGCCACTCAATACTCAGAGTATTCTGCTTGCAAAACCGACGCTCGCAGTGGCCGACGGCGACGCTCTAGTGAAAAAAGGAATAGAGCTTCTACTAATTGAAAGAATTGATTCAAGTGCATTATACACTCAAATGCTTGGCGATAGGGTAATGCGAATAAATTCTATGGTGGTAGTATGACTGGATTTACCAGCCTTATCCTATTCACATCGCATTGAAAGCTTATGTTTCAACAAAAGTTTTACGAAAATTCGTCAAGAAAAAGAGAATTTTTGCTGTTTACGGTGCAAAGATAACCAAGGGCTTTCACATTTGTGACCCAAAGAGCTTTGAACATAACTATGGAAACAGCAGCTTTAAGTGAGAGCTATCATGGCAGCAGTTTTGCTGAACTCGCTGAAGGTCACAAAAGATATGTCTGCTTCAACAAATCTACAATTGGAAGTAGTTTTCGAGGTGTTTTCTCTGAAAACTACTTTAAGCAAGAGGTTTTAAAAACTGGAATAGGTACATATGAGAAAAGTTCTGTTTTCGATGAAGTTTCCTAGTGCTTTCGCAAAAACCCAGTTTTCGGTTCAGTGTAAATAGGGTATTAGGTTTAAGTGCCAAAGTAACTTATCGCTATGATTTTTTTTTTAGAAAATGTACTAGTAATAAGCCAATGTCCGGGTCCGTATGACTTTCTAACCAGTTATAGAAGCGGAATTTGAAATATGAACCCCAACCTACTACACCGGTGCATAATCAATGTACTCAGTCATCGATCAGGCTGTCAATACGTGTCATTTAATAGGGTCTCAATCAATCATTGTTAATAGTTTTTAGATAAGTTGATTGCTTCAAATTAATGATGGCTCAGCAGTTGCCGTTGGCCATTGCTTTGGGTAGTTGGTTGGTGTCCTGCTTAATGGGTGTATGTATTCTAAGGCGTTGTTCTCACATTGAGGCAACAAACAATTTGAAGCTAATGTTAATGTCTATCATATTAGCCTTAATTAATAGACAATTTATGTCATTACTGTTTAAAAATGATTTCAGGCATATGCGCGCCACGGCTAGCTCGAATAAAGCGCAATGGTGAAGTCCAATTTTCGACAACTTTATAGAGCAACTGGGGCCGTATATCAGCAATAACACGACGAATATTGACTTCCAAATCGTCCAACGTCTCTGGTTTATCGGCATAGACTAGTTAGTAGTGACTTCACATACCCTCAAAAAAAGTATTCTAAAGGTGTGAGATCATAGGATCGTCGAGGCCAGTTAACAGGTCCATTACGTGAAATTATGTGCTCAGCAAATGTTTCTGGCGATAAATTGATGGTAGCATATTGCGTCATCTTATTAAAACCAAATCTCCGTCACGTCAATGCAATTCAACTGAGGAACAAAGAATAAGAAGTCAGAAATCATGTTTCTATAACGCTCTTAATTGACAGTAACATTCTGGCCGACATCTTCCTTAAAGAAATATGGGCCGATGATTTCACCAGTTCATAAAGCACACCAAAAAGTGAGTTTTAATCGATGTAAGGTGTCTTGATAAAGCCTTTTGAGTTTTCTTCACTCCAAATTCATTCGTTCCGATTCATCGTGTTCCGAATAACTTGTTTAGATGAACGACATACGACCGTAAAATGGACGATACGTTTGGCGAACCGAACCAGGTTTTCAAAATAATTTTGCACAACTTACACGCGTTGTTCTGACGTTAATCTATTCATCGTAAAATGGCAAATCGCAAAACGTACCTTCTAACAACATATCAACTTTCATCTGTCACATTGACAGTCAGCATCAGAAACAGTGTTGCCAGTTTAACAACCAAACACCCTTTTATTAAAAACTGGATCGTATGACCTATTTTTTAAAAATTAATAAAACGTAGTATGTACTTGGTATGCGCAGACGTTTAGCGGCTGGCGCGGCGTGTCACTAATGACAAATATTGATTTCTTGACTTATTAATAAGTTGACATTTCTATTGAGCTCTGAAATGATCGCAGTTTTACATTCGATTTGCCCTGACGAAAAGCAACATTCAGAACCCTGAAGTGGTTTCCAAATTGTTTATTGTTAACTAGGCTTAATTAATATTCATTAAGTTACTTTTGGAGTTTGCAATACTTTTTGTTATAATGCCACTCTATATGCACGCATAGAAAATTTTCTGTGTGGGGCACGGCACTGTCGCGATCATTTATTAACATCTTTATATATAAAAATGGATCGTGATTTGTGTTCGGCTACTTAAAACTTGAAAACCACCGACTCGATTGACACAAATTTACCCCAGGAGCGTGGCACGTCTCATACAAAAACCATCTTCTATAAGGCGAAACTCGATGACGTTATTACTCGATATCCGCTGGGCCGATTTTCATGATTCCTATCTATTTTGTTCGTATTGCTGTATTTCAGGTTTACGAAGAAAGAAAAAATTCAGAAGATCAATTCATTCTCACTTTTCGCATTTTACGAAAGATATTATCTAAAACCTAAGCAATATAATAATTCCTGTTCAGGTGCAAAGCCGGGCGGGTACAGCTAGTCTGATCAATTTGACGTCAGAATATGTCACAAAAGGTGCATGTCATGTACTCGGCATATTATTATTGACGCTGGCATTTATGTTGGCATGTATCTGTCACCCATATGTCCGATTCAGTATGGCATGTAAATTTCGGAGAATACAAAAAAATATCTTTTGAATTGAAAATTTTTTGGACGTTTTTTAATCCATTGATATCGTAGCCATCCTTTGATGGAATTTGTTACTTTATGGCTTGATAGAGACGAACCATATTTTGAGGTATATAGTATATCCTGCATTTATTTCGAAATGTCACCAGAAAGCCCTAAAATATTAAAAATTTGAGTGATTTTTTTTCGCAGCCCAGGAGAAAAACCATAAAATAATTATCAAAAAGTGGCGTATACCGAACGATATAAATTAGTTTTGGCGTTCAAGCGCAATTAAAACCTAGACCATTCAAGTCGTCTTAAGATAACTAGATTCTTAAATGCGGCCATACACGAAAGTTTTGAGTGTATATCTACTGCCAGTTTTGCACCTTTTGACTTGGCACGTTCAGGAACTTACGTCAAATGGGCTAAATAAATACCCTCGGATAATTTTCTGACACTATTTTGGTGGAAAACGAATTTTCCAGCTGTCAAAAATTTATTTTGCTCCGGGAGTAGTTTTTTGACGTTTGATTTTAGTTATATTTTGCTATTATGTCGAAGAGCAAATAAAATGCTGTATTTCGATTAATTAATATCGTGAAATTAAAGAAATATGTGTTTTAAGACTCTAACACTCTTAATAAGTGTCAGAAAATTATCCAAGGATAATTATTTAGCCCAAATGACACACCGCCTAACAGATTAATTTCTTCATTAGTTTCAACGCAATAAATTTCATAATATTCGTTGCCATCAAGAATTTCCGATACAATTTCATGTTTAGTAGGAACACCACAAAATTTTTATCAAACCGAACAAAATCTTCAAATAAAATTTTAGGCTAGCCGCACATTGGATACGAATTTACATCGTACGTAAGAGAATACGCACACTGAATACGATTTTCTCTGTAAAATAGACAGCGCCCAGTGTCCCATACCCCCTTTTGTGTCTATAAACATCGAATTTTAATGTTTCAACGCACGGGATTGTATTCGGCCGTCGGAACTATACGTACGTATATGTACGACGAACTCGCATCGAATGTGCGCGCTCCCATATTACTTGGAAGGTCGGGATTGTTCGTGCATGTTCGCATGAGAGAAATTCGTACGAAATCGTATCCAATGTGCGGCTAGCCTTAAAGTTTAAAGTTTTGTTTAGTAGGTAGGTAACCTGCAAGTTTGATTTGAAAATGTATTATTTATTTTTTTTGCACTGTCATAACTTGCAGAGTGACTTACAAATGGAGTTAGTTTTTCGCGTGAGGTTCTTATTGAAGGAAAAATTTTATTTAGGAACTCAGAAATAGCTTGTCAGTAAAGAGATATACTTGTAGATATTCGTGTAGAGATATACCTAATATCGAGGAATGAGGATATTACGAGCACTTAACTGAGTTTTACTGCATTAATTTAATAAAAATCGACAGCTTTGTGATTATAAATTATATTTTTTTTTGCAATTGACATATATTTTTGAATTTATTTTTTTAATAGTCGCATAACTTTTATATCTGATTTTGGCTTCTTGTGTATTATATAGCGGTTTACTTTGTTGAGCTTCAATTACCATTGTTATACCATCATACTCTTGTGAATTGTGTGTCTTCCCATTGCAAGTAAATCATCTACATACGTTTGAGATGTGTACACACATATTCAGTCGGGAAACTTTTACTCAACCCCCGAGTTACATTTGTAAGAAGCTGTAAGCCCCTTCCTAAAATTCATAATTTTATATCTTTTATTTTTCCATTGTCCCATAATTAGATTTAGTGCGTCTGGGTTTATTTTCATTCAAAGTCTATGTCATCCTGATGATGGTGGGAAGGCCTATTTGTGCCCTGAATTTTAAGAAATGCTTAGCGGTATTTATGATCAACCTGTTGGAAATTAATTTTGTATACTTAATGCTGAACGATTTATGTTCTCATTTTTAATTATAAAAATTAGCATTAAAGCTCATAAATCCATCATAGCTGAAGTAATTCAGATGGAATTTATTTCATTGTTTAGGGTGAAGTTTGTAAAATTGATGCTGAAATAACATGCCTTAGGCAGGCATTTTCTATTTGAGATTAATAATATTAATTTATTCACTGATTTAATTATTCGGAATAGGTACAGAAGGAAAAATCAATCGACAAGAAATTCAAATTGTTGTCCTTATAGGTACTTCCCTATATATTTTGAAGAATATATTTCTAACTAGCTTTGGAAATTTCCATTGGAAAACAACGTTATCAACTTAAATAATTATTATCAGTTCTTCAGAAGTACGCTCAAAGACTTACCACTATCATGAATAAAACTTGTAAAACCTACTAAAATGTTGGGCAACATTTTTCAAATCGTGGTATAATTTTTTTTTATTTTCATGTGTAAACATTTACATTTTGCATCATCTTTGTACCTATAAGCATGTTTCAGACCTTACCTTACCTTCCTTTCAATTACACTACTCAAATGTTTTTCGTAGCATACTATTTACCCAAGTCAAGGGTACCTATAGAGATTTTCAGCTTTTGAACTAAAAGAAAGTAAATTTCCAAAATAAATCCTGTCGCTGCTAAGGAATAAGGAATAATCCTTCGTAATAAGCTGAAATCCAATATAAAAATTCATAAGATAAAAGTATTTCCCTCTATTTAATTGTCCGAGTCAAAACTAATCCCCGGTATGATATCAAGAGTGAGTTTGTCTGCATTAAGAGGTTTTTATTTGACTTTTGGTTTGTTTTTGTTTTGGTTTGAGTTTTCTTTTGAACATTTTCTTTTTGATCTTCTCTAATCTAGATTTTTATTTTCTTCTTTTTCATTTCACGTTGAATAAAAAAAAATGTATTATAACGTGAATAGGTTTTTCCGGAAAATCTTCAAGAAGTGGTCAAAAAGGACGTAGCTTCTTCGGGTGGAGGGGACCACGTGGTGGTTCCCTTAGCCCCCAGGCCAGTATGGCTTCCTACAATGGGGTGCTAAAGGAATACGGACATCCTAATATGACTGAGGCTTTTAAATCCCAAAATAATGTTACCTTCAAATTGATTAAAACAGGTGAGTTATTATTATTTAATTTTAATTTTAAGTAAATATATGCATTAGTTTTAAGCAATGGTAACGATTTTGAAAATAATGTTTAAACAGCCGATGAAATTAGTTTGAAATTGAACACTTTTTAAAAGACATTTTTTAAAGGAAAACATTATCGCAAACGGGTGTTTTGAAATCAGTGCGAAATTTATTTTAAAACAAAAGCTTTAAGAAAATATAAATACATGACAGATACAGGGTGTGGCCGGATAAAGTATAAATTTGAAAAGCGCGGGAATAGTATAAAATATGTATGGACATTGTACTACAGTCGTGTCTGGATATAGTGAACTATTTTTTGCAAGGCCTGTTCACTGTATCCAGGGTGTAAAATTCGGGAATAAATGGTTCCCACTTGCGTTTATAAATTGTCTTTTTGACCGCATTTTCGCGTAGAATTTGTAATGCTAGTATGCCAGCCCCAGCATAATCATTTGTGCTGGTCTCCATGCGATAACTTTATCGAAACTTTCAATAGCTTCAGTATTTTTTACAGGATTTGTGATTTGTGTTTAGTCTTGGTCGTCATCATCAGATTTTAGCTGTTCACTATATCGAGGTGTTTACTATATCCAGACACGACTGTATATGCAATATGGATATAAAGAATTTTTGGGAATTTCATATATGGTGGATTCTGAATGTGAGGATTCTTTTTTTTAATTTTGTATTTGTACATTTTTTATAAGTTGGGGATTTAATAGATTGGGCAGGGGTTCCCAATCTTTTGCATACTGCAACTCCTTATACAGGTTGTAATATTTTTGCTACATATTAATATAGGAACAGATGTCTTACTGAAGATTCTCTAAAGGATCCAATAAGGACGGATCGATTTTGAAATGGCGTCGTCTTATGCATTACAATTTGGCTTGTTAACATAGCGAAGCCAATTCCAAATTTTTCGTTCAAAATTGGAGTCGTCTTCCAAACGCTCCGCAGCCCAGCCAGCGAACAAATGGCGTTGTCTATGGTAATTAACTTTGAGCGCCTGGATCAGTTGATTCTTGAAAGGGGTTCAGGTCCAATTCATACAAGTGAGAGACTTCACATAACTCCCAAAAAATAGTCCAGCGGCGTCAAATCGCACGATCTAGGCGGCCTATTCACAAATCCAAAACGTGAGATGAATTTCTCACCAAATGCTTCTCGCAAGTCGCAATATGTCCAGGGATTCGCGAGCTGTGTGGCATGTCGCGCCGTCCTGCTGAAACCACATGTCGACCAAACCCAGCTCTTCCATTTTGGGGAAAAAAAAGTCAGAAATCATCGAACGATAGCGAGCACCATTGACCGCAATGTTGTTGCAATCATCATCTTTAAAGAAATACGGCCCAACGATGCCACCGGCCCATAAACCTCACCAAACGGTACATTTTTGTGGATGCATTGGCAGTTCTTGTAATACTTGTTCTGGTTGCTCAGCAGACCATATGCTGCAATTTTGATTAAGTAGGACGATTACGACGACCATAAAATGGTCGAGGTGCTCTAAACACGTTTTTTACTGAGAACGATTTTTGGTAATAAAATTCAATCATTTGTAAACGTTGTTCGGGCGTAAGTACATTTCCATGATGAAATGGCAATGCTAACTGAGCATTTTTTACTTCGACACGTGTCACGTCACGAATCACTCGTGAACTGTCAAAAAAATCAGGCTGAACAACCAAACAGCAAAGAAATCACCCTTTAGGTCAAATTTATTGAATTCTCTTCAATCTGGGCTTAGATCTTGTCACAGCTACATATAGGCCTTGTTGAAGGTCTCCGATCCCGATGACATTCGCGAAGCAATAAATAATAATTCCTGTTAGATTCCTCAAAGGCCTTTGATTCAGTTGAACCGACTATATTATGTCAAAAGTTCGATTTGATTTTTTCCTATCTAAATAGTCGCATTCAGGCCGATATAAAAATAATCTTTCCTCTTTTCTACCTTTAAGAAGCAGTGTACCGCAAAGATCTTTCTTTGGACCTTTCCTTTTTTCCTTATTTATAAACGACCGACCTGCCATATGCTATTAAGTATTGCAACTTCCACTTTTTTGCTGACGATGTTCAGCTGTATTTCTGCTTTCCTATATCTAGGTCTTGTTAAAGATGCCGTGGTGAAAACGAACAAGGACCTGGCGTCGATAGTAAAGTGGTCAATCCAAAACCAGCTGGTGTTAAGTCCTGCTGAAACAAAATGCTTAGCGATAGAAAGCCACAAACCAGATTTTGGGGGACTTCCCCCCATTTTGTTAAACGAGTCACATGTTAAAATGGTGTCGAAAAACAAAAACCTAGGAATAGTATTTAATAGTAGGCTCTCTTGGAACGACCATATAAAAACCGTTCCATCACTAAGCACTTCTTACCTGTGGAGATTAAAACAAGACTGAGAAAAGCACTGCTTACACCAATTTTGAGCTATGGTTGCAAAATTTTTGCCGACTTTAGACTCAGCCTCTATACGTAAATTGCAATTAGCCTTCAGTTCCATTACCAGATTTGTATTTGGCTTCCGCAGGTTTGATCACATTTCCGGATACTTGCAACAAATCCTCAAATGCCATAGCTTTTCACGTACAAATTATAAAAAGAAAAATATCAACGTACATAGCTATTTGTTTAACAAACTAACTTTTTCACAGGCAGGGTGAGGTAGGACTCTGATACCTTGTACCTGACAACTCGTCGTAAATTTTTCGTTTACTCTGTTAGCCTTTGGAATTATCGTCCTCTCTCCTTACAAAGCAAAATCGAACGCCAGTTTTTATCTGCCGTTTTAGCACTGGATGGATAATTGTCTTCCCATATAATAAAATTGATTCTATAATTTTAAAGTTATTAAGTTGCAAGTTCAATTTATAAACAAGGCAAAAGATATAACTACCTTTAAAGAAAAATGCAACAACCAACCATCTAAACATTTCCTCCGACAAGGGATACAACCTCTCTATCCAAATCTACAAGTCATACAATGCAACCACATTTATAGAGTTGAATATATATGAGTTTTTGCCGTGCGTAGTGTCCCGCCAACTAATTGGTCTTCGTATTTTCTAAGGAGTCGGATGCAATTATTACTACTGTCGAGTGATGCAGTTGAAAGGAGAGTGCACTTATGCGCCGTCTTTAACAATATTGTGTGAGGTTTATTTATATACATAAATACCTGCTTGCACAAAATGCATGAATGTGGACACTTTTTGATTGAAATGTGTATTCATTAAACTTGCGGAAGAAATCCTTGAAGCCCAACATTCTAGGTCAAGTAGATTCACGTGCTTGTTATCCTGCATAACAATGCACCACCACTACAACCGTACCTTACCTACTATTAACCTATAAGAGCAGTGGCATAAAGTTCAACGTCTTGTGCATTTATGCGATGGAAATAGTTTCGTCATATTTTGCTTGTGGAACTTTTGAATATTTTATGACTTTATACCTACTGACGATACGAAGAGGAAAATGCAATCGAAAAATAAAGGAGGATTTTGAATTTTTAATTTATCTCTACAGTTTGAATAAATCGTCGTCGGTGAATATTTATGAGACATGTAGCTAATTATTTATACGATATTCGGTTTGGAAGTTTTTAAAAAACATTAAAGCAACAACAACAAAACGATTTTTGTCATTTATTCATTGTGGAGTTATTCAATAAATTTTTAGGATGTTAGCGATTATAGGGGAATGAACTAAAATTATGCTTTAATGAAAAGCAGATAAATCTGGTACAGTGGCAACCATTGTCCTATTTAAAAAAAATTGACAATTGCGACAGTTGACAATTTGTAAACTGACAATTGGAGAATTGTCAAATTTCTGTTTCATAGACAATTTTGTAGAATTGTCGGAAAATAACTGACAATTGTCAAGTTTTGGTTCGGATAGAGTATCAGCCGGCTCAAGTGACTGTTAAATCCTTTATCCGGAAGATAAACAAAATATAGTTTCAGAGCATTTTTTCGTTGACGAGAGTAGATTGCCTCGTAGGAATAGAGTATTTCGCCCAAGGCGACTTTAAAAGGAAAGTTTTATAAACTTTTCTCCTAAATCTTCCTACCACAACAGGCTATGCTGTCGGCGGCTTTCGTTGCCAGTAGGGTCACGCATGACAGACAGGCTGCTTTGATGAACAACGAACTAAGAACTACCCAAAAACTCTTAATTAGAGTGCTCGATAAGCCTGGAGAGCTTGTCTACTTCCGCCCTCTTCTCCTACTCCTATCCAGAAATCACACTTCTCTCTACTCTTATCCTATACACCTTCCCCCTGGGCTGGACGAAGGTGTCATACGACCCGTGTCGATAGTCAGCCTGATGGTTTGGGGCTCAGTTTAAAAAATATCTCAGCCGCAAACGGAGTAAACGGATACCTGCTCCAGCTCCTCTGTTAGAATTTTTTTTTTAATTTTTTCTTCCGTTAATTTCTCAAAGGTCTTTTTTGCTTTATTCTAAGGGCGTCGCAAATTTTATTTTTTCATTGCTGTAAGACTTATTAGAATACTAAGATACTAAGAGCAAAGTCGAAGCGAAATCCAATAGTCGAATATTAAGCTCGTTTGTGTTTCCCGCATTTTCAGTCAGACTTATTTGTGGCTGTCACTCGTATTTGCCTGGCACTTAAAATTTAATAAAGGTTTTTCAATTGGTATGGGTCGTTGCCAGCCAAATTCGTCGGGAGCATTGCCGTGGTCCATGAGAGTGTACAGAAGAGCTCGAGGCAATCAGTTCGACGTGCATAAAGAAATCGCCCTTTCGCAGATTCCAACTTGACGAATTTTGCATTGGGACTTGGTCTTACGCCAGTACAAGATCCAACTAATCCAGTTCGCTGACTTGGCTTCGGGGCGTTTGGAAGAGAACCTCAATTATTTTGGCCGAAAAATCATCTTTATCGACGAGGCGCATTTTTAGATGAATGCGGGTGCAAAATTGCCATAAATATGGGACGACGATATTTTAACGTTTACCAGTCGTTATTGAAAAACCCTTTAGTGAATCTTTAGTAAAATCATCTTCAAATATCTCTGCTTTTAGAAGGGCGTCGCAAAAATATTTCAACTCTCTAGGGAGTCGCAGTATGAAAAATATTGGGAAACCCTGATCTAGGGCATACAGCAAAAAGCAATTAATCTCTTGCTGATAAGACCCACGACAAATTTGTCAAAATATCTACAAATATGACAAAATTGTGAGGTAAAATTTGCCAAAATATTATGACAATGAAAAAATAGTCATGACAAATTTATCGTTGTATTTGATTAACAATTTTGTCACCTGTCGATATTTTATAAAACGAAAATTTGTCACACAATTTCAAATCTGTGGAATTGTCACCACTGTCAATGTTTATGAAGTAGGGCTCAGGTTTCAACTATGACGAAATTCAAAAGAATGAAAGGTGTTTTAAAGTCTATGGCAGTGAAGAGATATACTTACTACTTACTTAGGTGGCGCTACAGTCCGGGGTATGGACGTTTTTTGGCTAACCGCCTCCAGTTGCGCTCTTCAACTTGGTTGAGGTCTCCTTCCACTTGTGCGCGCCACTTAAGGCGAGGTCTTGTCCACAAACCAGAGAGTGGTTTGTGGTCTTGTCCCTCCGGGTTGAGATCGAAGACTGGAAAAAAAAACTGATCAGCGATGCGAGTTGGGAAATAGTTTGGTTTGAGTCATAACCTATGTAATCGAATAGGACGACGCACACGACGCTATACTGGTTGAAAACTTGTTTGCGATTCACAAAAACCAGTTTGTAACCAGTCGTCTGTATGTCGGGTTGCCTATTGATTTTAGTTTTTAGTTTTCGAAGATGAGCGAACAACAGACTAACCTGTTGCTGGTGGGGGAGGTTGAAAAACATGACGACACTGAACTAACCAGAAATTTTGATTGGTTATGAGTTTCCTCATGTGTAGAGTAAAGTCACCGCTGAGTCCGTAACTGATCTCCAACCCGAGTTACCAACCAGTTTAGTTGTTTTCCAGTTGCTCCGTGTGCATTGGGCCTACTTCTTCGCTTGATTTCTGATGTGATGTTATTTTCAGAGTTAATAGCGGATCCGACTTTGACAAAGTCCCGAACTACCTCAAAATGTTAGCTGTCTTCGTGACTTTCTGTCCGATTTGTCGTAATGTAATGTAATGTAATTATTTTGTTTTGCCCCCATTCACCACTAAACCCATTTTTGCCGCTTCTGTGCTAATACATACTTGCAAATGCACCAATGGCAGCTCGCTGCGTTCTGCCAATTATGTCAATGTCGTCAGCGTATGCAAGTAGTTGCACAGACTTTTGGAAAATTGTGTCCCTGATATTGGTTTTCGAGTTTCGTACAATTTTCTCCAGTATAATGTTGAAAATTCACATGACAGCGCATCATTTTGTCTAAATCCTTTTTTGACATCAAAGGTCTCGGTGAGAATATTTCCGACCTTTATGGAGCAGCGAGCATTCTCCATCGTCATTTTGCACAATCTGACAAGTTTGGCAGGGATACCAAAACTTGACAAGGCTTTCTATAGCGTGGCCTTAAAATCGATAAATAGATAGTGAGTATCGATTTGGACTTCTTGGGTTTTCTCCAGGATCTGCCGTATAGTGTGTATATTTTGTCGGTTGTTTACTTACCGGGCTTAAACCTCACTGATAGGGTCCAATAGTTTTAGGCATTCACACAGTACGGCAGACAGAATCTTGTAAGCGATATTAAGGAGCGGTATCAGTCTCCTGTGAGACTGACTATAGTGAAGACAAATACTTGGCTTACCTCAAACAAATGATAGCCTTTACCTGCGTTTTGTTGACAATTTTTTTTTTTAATTGGTTAGGTATACGTCCAAGCCTAACCTGGGCCTCAAACAACATTCCTCTCCAATAAGTGGGGGTTTTTACTCACTGCCCCCATTTGCTTGACATTTCCATCCTAATTGTCTCTATTTTATCGACACTAATATTTACGAGTATACCCGAGTGTCCTTGAGGCTTATAAGGCCATAATGAATGTACGCAACACGTTAATAATTACGAAAATCCTGCAAAGACATCAGTGATAATAATATAACCGCTTCATGGAACATTATTAAGGTTATCTTATCAGACAAAGCCACTAAAATTGGAAGGGTTATGTGAAATTGGTTACAGCAACAGCCAGTTTCAAATAACCCTTAAACTTTTCAACTATTCTAAGAACAATCTTGCTGTAGTTTAAATCATTTATAAAAGCAGCTGCGGTTAAAGCGGCACAGGGATAATCCTCTTTATATGCGCGAGGTTGATGATAGCTAGATCACCACCAACCAAATAAATTTTATTGGAGCATGAAATGGATTGGGATGAGTTGGTTTAGGATTCCATGAAATTTTGGTTCATTACTTATTTCCAATTTAGTTGATATCAATGTTATGTTGTTTTGCATAATTTTAGTATTCGAAGGAGTCTGCGGTAAGATTTTTGTTTTAGTGGTTTTTGGGTACTTTGTGAGTGTTTTTTGTTTCAAAAAGGGATAATTAATTTATGCCTAATAGACTAGGGTCGGATTATGGTGAATTAGCGCCAAGTAAGCTGTGCTTTATATTGCGTTTAGTGCACGGCAAGTTATCCTGTCATATCAATGAGATAAGTAAATTTTAAATGACGATTATGGTACATCGATTTTCAGCCTAACTAAGGTAGGTAAAAGTACAAGGCTTTTGATGAGAAATATTTAGAAGTAGGTAGGTATAGCCAGAAAATAGCAGCGATAAAAAAACACACATCTGGGACTGCGTTACGTTCTTTAAAATAAAACTCAGGAACGCTTTTGCTCGTTTTAAAAAGTATACCTCTAGTACATGGACAGACAGCCCTTGACATGAAAGTCGTGTTGGGCGATGCAGGCTTATTAGTAGATAAGAAAAAGGACTACGGTGTAATCAACTCTTTTTTTCAGCCAAACTAAAAATATACCTGAGTCATCTGAAAAGACTTTCATTGGAAGGCCTGTGTCTCCATGTACCTCCTCGATTTTGAAAAGTAACTTGCAACGAATTCAGATAAATGGTACTACCAAAACTAAGGTGCTAAAATCGATAGTAATATTTGGTCGGTTGTGCACTGACCAGGCCTAAAATTGTACACGCTGTCATAGCCCAATAGGTTCGTTGAAAAATAGTTTTAGACATTTACACAGTACCGAGCGATTTGTATGTGATTTTAACAAACGTGTTGTTTGAGAGAACAAACACTTAGCTAACAAATGCAATACATACTTCGGTTGGAATGATAGTTATTTGGAGCTACGCACCACTGATACTCTTATTGAAAGGACATTACTGTTTTCACCGTCTTGTGATGAAGACAAATGCACCAATTCATTAAGGCAAAGTAAAGCTTTAGTTCATAGTGGCCTGGGAAAGAATTTGGACACGGGTCCATTCTAAAGAACTTCAAAAACTCAACCGAGAACACTGACTACACCACTCCACCTACAAATTTTGACAAAAACTATCTCGTCCTCATCCCCTCCAGATCAATCTGGAATGAGAGTATATTTTCAGAAGATGAATCTTCGAAAGTCTTAATCTTAAGCTCTCCTTCCGTCTACCTAACTATTGTATCGTGTTCCAGGCGGAAACATTTCGAACAGCTAAGTAGCTATCAGTAGCTATCACAGGTCCGTCCAGCTGCTTGGCTATGCGGACGATATTGACATCATCGGTCGCTCCCAGCGTGCCGTGATAGAAGCGTTCACGGCGATTGAAGAACAGGCGAAATCCGTTGGGCTTGAAATAAATGAGGACAAGACTAAGTACATGCTATCAACAAACAAACAAGCATCTGTCCACCGCCTAGGACAAAACGTCACTATTGATAGCAACAATTTCGAGGTAGTTAAGGAGTTCACCTACCTCGGAGTAAACGTAAACTCCACGAATGACACCCTTCGGTTTGGCAAAACAACTGGGTTCAAAACTCCTAACTCGAAGGACGAAATGTGTGCTCTACAAAACCCTTATCCTGCCAGTTCTGCTTTATGGCGCCGAGTGCTGGACGATAAGCAAGAAGGGAGAGCTGATACTGGGCTCCTTCGAAAGAAAAATACTTCGGCGGATTTTTGGTCCTGTGTGCGAGGAGGGCGAATGGAGGAGAAGATACAACCGCGAACTCTATGAGCTGTACCAAGATGTGGATGTAGTCCAAAAAGCCAAAACACGTCGACTACATTGGCTCGGCCACATCGAGCGAATGGAAAATAATGCTCCAGCCAAGAGGATCTTCGAATCCCAGCCCCCAGGTTCGAGAAGACAAAGAAGACCGAACCTCCGTTTCAAAGACCAAGCCATCGCGGATGCCAGAGCGCTTGGTCTGGACAATTGGAAGCAGCGTGCCCGAGATCGTAGAGGATGGAAGGCTGCAGTGTCTCAGGCAGAGACTCTTCACGGGTCGGGAGCCCGATAAGTAAGTAAGTAAGTAGCTATCAAATTGTTGGAGACGATCTCCATAACCCCCGACTGCCGATCGTCTCTTCCAGAGAGGGCCGAACAGTTCAATATTCACCTATTTTGGGTGCCTGGTGCAAATCTTAGGTGGACAAATTGGACTTACATGTCTATCGACTAAACAAATTCGGCCTAAGTTGGATTTGAAACGGTCTAAAAATTTGCTCTCTCTGAACAGACTGTACCTATCGGCACTATATACAGGTGTCATTACTGTCTATTCTGAAAGCACGCTGTAAGGCTAGGCCTTTTTACAAGCGACTTTTGCAGAAACTATAAATGGATGAAGAGGAGGAGAAAAAAAATCCTCACATTCCTTGTTCATGCCCTGCTCTCTTCCGTAGAGCGAAGCTTCACTTTGGAGCCTTCTATTAGAACGCCTTGATCTGACAAACACCAGACATCAAAAGCCTCTTCATAAGAAGCTTAAAATCGTTCAACCAGTATAGGGATAGACAAAAGTTCTCCAATGATCCGTTCTTCGTGGTAGCATTACAATGGACCTATCCGGGTCTAAGTGTGTTGGCGTTTCCTAGCTGGCAGCCACTTTCAACCAAATCAAACCATATTCTGAAGAAGTTTAAAATACAAACTTGTTCATTTGCAAAAATGCGGATTCAAATGATTTCATTGGTGCTCTCACATTTTTGGGCGATATTCGCGTTTTTTTTTTATCTCCAGTCGACAAAGTTGTTTTTTTTTTTCAGTATTTCGTCTTTTTTTTTTAAACGGATCATAATTATTAAGCGGCTCTTAAATTGACGGTTTAAAATAATAGCTTTTCGCAAAAATCTCAAGCAAAGAATTATTATTAGCACGATGTTTTCGCCATAAAAAAAAATCAGTTTAACGATTCGAACATAACTTGTTTGGTGTAAATGTTTATAAATTAAATGCATGGGATCCCAGTTCAAAGATTTCAAATATTTCATAGAGCGAGTATACCTTGGCGAATTTTAATAAATTAATATTCGCACACACGTTTTCGACAAGCAAATTTATTATACCAACTTTTATTCGTGTGTTTACTCACGATCACTTAGGCTATTGTATTGAAATTTCGGCAATTCATTGAGATCGAAATAGTCAATAAGAAAAGAAATTATGGCCTCTCTCTGCGAGATCGCTTTTAATCGAATAGATTTTATAGAAACCTGTCTGCGCACCAATCCATGGGGCATTCGATAGATATTCGATAAACAAAGTGTGCACAGAAAACAATTCCATCCGCTATATTATTTGGAAGTGCATATAGTGTTTTCTTCGGCAATTATCAATTGACTAATCATAAAGATTATCGAGAGAAAATATTTATACATTTAACGAGTCGATTTATCGAATTATTTACAATTTGGAGTTGGGCCAGAAACAGCAGCTATATACTCGTACCACATGCGGAATGCTTTACATTTTTGATGTGGTGTTTGAGGATTTATGATTTTTTAAACTGTATGAACTTCCTTTGGATAATAAACAAAAAAAATAAATGAAAAGTTCCCATTTCATTTGACCGAGTATTGTGAGGGATATTTGTTTGTACAAGCTGCATGATCAATGGTTTCTATGGGTATATTCAAAGTGAAAATTGTTACGAGCAATAAACCGAACACAAAATTAGTTACGAAACGATCAGTAGAAAATTAAGAGAGCAAAATTAGTTTTTTTTTTTTTTTGAAAAATCGGTTTAAATTAAAAACAAGTAAAAGTGTTATCATCGGCCTGGCCGATGCTTTGATATCCTCCACTGTATGGGTACACGCGTGTGTCTAATATTGGTTTTGTATGGGAGGTACCAGAACTACTTGACCGACATAGCCCATTTTCAATACCAACCTGACGACGATAAAAAGAAGCCCTCTCACAAAATGTCATTCGCCTATGTTGATTCGTTGTTTCCAACAGACAGACGGACAGACAGACAGACGGACAGACAGACGGACAGACAGACAGACGGAAAGACAGTCAGACGGACATGGCTAAATCGATTCAGAATGTGATCCTGATTCAGAAAATATATACTTTATAGGGCCTCCGGTGAATCCTTCTTGGCGTTACAAACGTAATGACAAAGTGAATATACCTTCCTGTGGAGGGTACAAAAAACGGCAACAATTTTTTTTAGATTAGTTACGTCTGTTTTGCACATTTGAAAAATGTAGGTACTTATGGTATCTACAACACGTCCTTGGACAACATTTTTATGTGTAAAAAAAGCGATGAGCTCTCTGTTAGCAGGCTCCGGCCACGCAATGGGCGCTTAGCGACGCAAAAAAATTAAAACACATGAAATCGTATGGAGGTGGCCTGGCCACATAAACCCTGATTTTTTAAGCGACAGAGCGACAACGCTCTGCAATCAAATCTGTTTTAATTTTTCAGTCGATCGCTGAGCGACGAAGTAATAAGATGGACAAAATAAACAGAAAGTTTAATTAAGGTCGAACTTTTTCCAACAGCAAATCAAAAGATGGTACTGACATACGACAATATTGCCAAAATCGATCTGGAAATCTGCGAAGATTTTGATATAAATGATGAAATTCACCATAATTTGCCCTTTCACGATTTATGGGGTGTACACCAAATCTACGTTCTCTCGATCTTATTATAGATCTATAAATATGAACGCAACTTCAACTAATAAGCTACCTACGACGAACCGCAATTGACGATGGCATTTCCCCAATCAATCGCTCAGCGACGTCGTTCATTAAATGGCCACCCATCGCTCATATTCGTCGCTCAGCGACTCATCGCTCATTGCGTGGCCGGACCCTTAGGTATCTAAAAGTTCTTAAATTATTAAGCTTACATTTTCCTAGCTCAAAGTCTTTCATAGTTCAAAGGCCAAAGTAAAGAAACGGGCATTATGCTAAAACTGAATAAAACAAATTGGCCGCGTTCAATTTAGCCGCTAGGATGAGGAGCCGCATGTCAAACTTCATACAAAAAAATGACATTTTACCATTTGGGCTAGAATTCTAGCACTTTATGAACCATTCACATGAGAGCGAACGAACGAATTGATGAAATTGATGAAAATTGCACATTTTATTAATCCAAGAGGAGAATAATTAACTATTATCCCAACAAAATGTATTAATAAAACAAGTTTAGAAATAGTTTAACAACGAAATTTCGAATTCAAAACGTTTTGCCGCGAACGAAAACACCCTCAGAGTGAATTGTCAAAGTTTTATTCGCAATCCACATCATTAAACCGCGTTCCACAAACTAGCGAATAAAACATTAGTTCGGACTTAACCACAAATGCGAAATTCCTGGTAGAAACTGATGGCTTAAATTCGCGAACTGTCGCGACCATGAAAAGTGTTCATGCGAACGGACTGTCAAAACTCAAGAATGTTCGTTCATTCGTAGATAGTTGGTCGCCCTCATGTGAATAGTCCTCTATTGGGAAATATCCTTTTCAGGGACATTTTTCTAGCGCAAAATTACCCACTGGATTGAGGAAGTAGGGGGAAGAATTTAGCTGTCAATGCAGTTCGATTTAACAAATTTGGGAAAGCAAACAAAAGTGGATGTGAAGTTCGATAAAATGGTCCAATTTTCGATGACTCTGGGCGCATAGGTCAGAATGAATTTTAGCGATGATTTAAAGTGATAATTGATATATACCTACAACAACTAAAAAAAAATCCCACAAGAAAAAGTCGAACGGAGACAAATCGTACAATCGACAAATCTCGTCGCCTCTGCGTGAGATAACCATGCTCCATAATTGCTCCTGTAAAATGTTCATTATGGCATAAGTAGTACTACATGTCGTTAAAATATATACCATCCAATTTAGGCCAATAAAATTTGGTTATCATCGAACACTAGTGCTCTGCTCTCTGTTGAAGATGATCGCCTGCAATCATCGTTTTTGAAGAAGTATACGAGACGATGATGCCGCCGGATCGCAATCCACTAAACATTGTTGGACCTCAAATTCAGGAATTTTTCTTGTTGACACATCCGTTCAATGCTTTTCAATGCTTGCCATTATGGGCTTATTCAGTAACCTTCAATTAAGGGATGTGGTCAACCTTCGAAATGATCGATTTTCGACCGCATCCAAGAATGGGCATCGTCGTTAAAGATATTTTTTTTAACTGAATTCAGGGTCTGCTTCCATCTGCTCCAGCACCCGATCAGCGAACACATGGCTGGCAATGTTTATGGTCATTTTCCTTTGGCTCATAGCTCAGTTAGATTTTCTATGGATATACATAGGCCCAAGTTCCGACGTAAAATACGCCAAGTTGAGATCTGCGAAAGGCTCAGTTCTTGAGAGCGACACAGAATCGACTACCTTGCGGTCTTCAGCACACTCTTACGGACAGCGGCAATGTTTTCGGCAGATCGTGCCTTTCTTCGACAAACGAGTGTTGCCTGTATTATCTATTAAATCGGTCGACTCGAATGATGCCACCAAACGTTGAATAGTCGACTGGGAACGACGACTAGCAGGACGACCTATACCTACGGGTTTTGCTTTGCGAAGATTTGTCATTCATCCAATGGTAACCCAAAGAGCTCTAAAGATTGAGGGACTTATATGCCAGCTTTAACAAGAAGACTTTCAAGCAATTTTCTATCTACCCTGACAACTTTTGTGCTACTTGGTATAATAAGGTCAATTTTATGTTCGTACAAACTTTGGCACCCATTTTTCGCCTTTGGAATTCGAATTTTTCTAAAATGCTCCTAAATGCGCTCACTTTGGTCATAAAATTAAAATTGTTTTAAAATGTCAGCTTCCTTGCTCTTACCGTTTTGACTGAAGGTTGACCTACAATCGCCACAGTAAGGATTTCCTCTACGTTATCTGATTTCCTGAAGATGCAGAATTAAAAAACACCTTAACCTTATAATTGTGAAACGTCATAATATTAACACTGACATTTTATTCAAGGAGTAAAATGTCAAAACGAAAATGCAATTTATGAAATCGACAAATAATTGTCAAACTAAACTCGATAACCATTCATTTTAAGGTAGAGTAGATTTTACCGAAGCTGTTGAAGACATTCCTATTTGTTTGCCCTTCAAATAAGTTCGATGTTTACTCTTATCTATTTTTTTATGTGGGTACTGAGTACATACTATCAAAATGCCTCCAAAGATGTGTTGTGTATACTTGTGCATATTCTGCCAGATAATATGTTTAACCTACGTACACTCTTCCTATGTATGTTGCCTGTACATCAAAGTACATACATATAACTTTTAAAATATTTATGCCGCACATTGAATTGGCCACAAAAGTGCGTAACTACCTACCCAATATACCAATTTCTCTCCCTGGTACTGTAATGAAATATTCAAAATATTCGACACCGATTGATTGATTTTAAAATGTTCACCACTGGTCTTGTAATTAAAATGTAATTTAATGAGAATTGGAATTCGAATGCTGGCCAAACCAGGGTTCCCGCATTTTGATAAATAGGGTATCACATTCACGGCCATTACACAAGGTGGCGCAAATGTCAACATCACCCTACTGGAAATATTATAATTTTTGCAAATGGCAGCAATTTTACTTTGGGCCTTACCAATAATCATTTTTAATCTTCAGCTTAAATATTTTGACGGTCACAGTGGATTATTTTATATGGAAATTTTCGCCATTGTGACTTCGTAAAAGTTAGCCTGGACACTAAAAATGATTATTAGTACCGCGGTTTGACTTTTGTGAAGTAACAGATTCAAAATACACATCTCGCGGTATTAATAATAATTTTTAGTGTCCAGGCTAACTAGGAAGTCACAATGGCGAAAATTTCCATAAAAAATGTTCCATTGTGACCGTCAAAATATTTAAATTGAAGATTAAAAATGGTTATTGATAAGGTTCATCAACAAGACATGAATCGCTTGTACTCCAACGCGGAATAATTGTTTCAAGATTTTTTTTTGCGGAATAATTCGTTAGTGGCATGGCGTTGACACTAATGTAATAATAATGACCAAATGGCCAAACATACGACGTTTAGCCGCTTGCCTAGAGGAGTATGGGACAACACGAGATGCTGCCAGGTCTGGCCGGCCTCGGAGCAGACGTTCTGCTAAGAATACCGCAGCAGTTGTGGCTGAACATGTCGCAAAGGACCCCGGAATATCGGGGGTCTTTATATATAATTTTTGGTAAAAGACTATAAGATGTTCCCTTACAAAGTATGTATAGACAGCGCAATTTCTGTTAGCTGTTGACCACCAAAAGCGTGTAACCGAGTGAGCGACGATGCCCATTTCCGTCTCTTTTTGTGGATTTTTTTTTAAAACATGCATGAGTCATGAGGACTATGACTTCGTAAATCACGCAAAGAATGCGAGAATAACAACTGGCAATAGGAAACACGCAATAATATTGCTAACAATTATTTTACTTTGAATTAAATAAGAGATCCCACATCAAGCAACTCAATATCGCTTGAACGAAAAATGTTGCTGATTGCGGCAATAATTATCGCTAGCGATACATAGCGCATGTTGAAAAGCAACATGTATTGCTTCCTAGTAGCAACATTTGTGATTATTGACACATTTGCGCATACAAACTTCTATAAAGTTTTGGAAAATATATCGGACGATCCTGTTTTCAACAAAAAAAAATCGTTGAAGTTGCGAAAAATTATCTTCGATAGCTAGAAATTTCAGGCAATATGTTGCTTCGATGTGAGAATAGGTTAAAATAAAATTGCGTATTGCTTATTAACAGTTGCTAGTTGCTTAGTTGCTTATTGCTAGTTGCCTTAATCTGAGAGCCGCCTAAAACTCAATATCGGTCAAACGAAAATGTTGCTGATTGCGGTAATATTTATCGCTGGCGATATACAGCGCATGTTGAAAAGCAAAATATTGCTTCCGAGTAGCAATTTTTGCCATTAGTGACACGTCGCTAAACATTTTTTGCGCATACTATGTTTCATTAATTTTTAAAAATATGTCGGACGATCCAGTTTTTAATAAAGGGTGATTTTTTAAAAGGTTTAGAACTTTTTAAAAAAAAAAAAAACACAAAAAATTCGAAAAAATGAATGAAATATTTATTTGAATCGATAGTTTGAACCTTGCAATTTAATGTTTAAAGATAATTTCATGCAAATGTTGACCGCGGCTGCGTCTCAGGTAGCCCATCCGCTGAGTCCAATTTTGGCATACTCTTTCACACATATCGGCCGGTATCTCACGAATGAATGCATGGATGTTGGCTTCCAGTGCGTCAATCGAAGCGGGCTTGTCCCTATACACATTAGCCTTGACATACCCCCACAAAAAATAATCTAATGGTGTCAAATCGCACGATCTAGGCGGCCAATTGACCGGCCCGAAACGTGAAATTAACTGTTCACCAAACTCGCCTCGCAATTGCGCCATTGTTTCGCGTGCTGTGTGGCATGTGGCACCGTCTTGTTGAAACCACATATCATGCAAGTCAAGAACTTCCATTTCGGGCAAAAAAAAGTTTGTTATCATCGCTGTAACAAAGGCCTAACTGCTGGGAACGGCGCCGAATCGACATTTCGCGGTCTTCTGTCACACTAGCTGATACGGCCGCAATATTTTCTTCACTACGCACAGTACGTAAACGTTTTGGTGGTTTAATGTCCAACAAAGTAAATTTGGTGCGAAATTTGGTCACAATCTTCCGAATAGACTGCTCAGAAGGTCGAGAATGCCGATCATAAAATGGAAGCAGCGCGCGATGAACATTTCGAACCGAGCACGAATTTTGATAGTAAAATTCAATAATTTGCAAGCGTTGTTCATTTGTAAGACGATCCATGGTTAAATTGCAAACCAAACTGAAGCTGATTGACAGTGACACAAGGTACTAAACACACGTCAGCTGTCAAAACCAGTGTTGCCAAAACCAAACCAGCTAAAAAATCACCCTTTACAAAGTTCGTAGAAATAGTGAACAAATATACCTAATAGCTGGAAATTTCTGGCAATACTGTTGCTTAAATGTGAGAATAAAAATAAAGAAATAGTTTTCGCATGCACCCTATGCACCTAGTTTTTGAGTTTTTTTTTTACTTTTTTTAGGGACGAATGGAAGGGACCTACAATTTTATGCCGACGAGTCCGAACGCCTGAATTGAGAGTCTTTTTTAGGACACTTATACTCTCGGATGTTTGTCAGACGTTAGCTAGAGGTGGCGCAGTGGAAAAAACCTTAAGATGTAATTTGTGTTTTTCCGGGGATCGAACCTAGGACCCCTCGCACAGAAGTCCAGCACACTATAACCACTAAGCCACTGCAAGAATAAGTTAAAATAAAGCCGCGTATTTCTTATTGACAATTGCTAGTTGCTTTCTTGCTTATTGGTTGTTGTCTCAATCTGAGAGCCGCCTTAAAGTAAACGATGGTTACATGGTTACATACCAAAATTATGGAGAGAGGTGAATGTGGTTTTTATACCCAAGACGGGAAAAGCCTCTCACACCACTCCAAGAACTTAAGGCCTATTAGACATCAATTATACACAAGCAGTACAAAAGTTTTCCGTTCATACACAAAATTACAAAGTAAAACTTTTGCACCACCTTGTATAGAGCAGATAACAACAATTTGACGCAAGTTACATTTTCTCTCATTGACTGTGAAAATGGTGAGATAGTACCTGGTTTTCCACAAAGAGATTCACAGGACAATGATAAGAAAATTTACAATCTAAGGGGTAAAGTCGGTAAGGAGATAATAAGATGTATGCATACCATGAGCAATTTTTCACCCAGAACGGAGAGCACTTTTCAAATCACTAAGGAGTGTGACACATAGGATTGCAAAAGATAGGATGTGAAATGTAAATAGAATTTTGAAAGTCACACTCCATAGTGATTTGAAAAGGGTGCTAATATTATTCTATTAGCTGACTAAATTATGTCTTTAGTTGCGGACGAACAGATCTGTAGGTATCATAGATATGTTTATTTTTTTGTTCCAGATATGCCCACTTCAAAGCCTAAAACTGCAGGAACATTTCGTTTCGCCTTTAATTCGCTAGGACTTTAAAATCGACACTTAAGACCGCCCGATAATATCAATATCACCGACATTTGAAAGCATCTAAATACTTTATCTGTTCGACGTCGCGTCGTGTCGGTAGATAAATGAAATTACTGTAGGTACACCACGGAGAAATTTTAAATTATTCACATGCACAGCATGTATTCTGGCGTACGGAGGCTTATACACGTCGCTTTACGTGTTCGACAGTTTGGATACGTGGCCACACCATGGGAAATCAAAAAAGTTCTTACTTTTGCCATTTTGTGGAAAATATTGTTTTGTGTGGCGATATCTATATCCACAAATTCAATACAAATTTCCATATCAGTAGGAGGCATTTTTTGTTTGTTAAATAAATCGATAGAGTTGCTGCTGTGGTAGGTCATTTATGCGAACTGAATGCACGGATAGAAATCACCTTTTAAGACATATACATATATTTGTATAGGATTTGGATTGTATAAATTAGTCACAAGTCTGAGAGTGCAGTTCTTATGTCGTGAATTCCCAATACGACGCCATTAGAAATCATGCAAAGTCTTGGTTTTCCCTCAGTCAAAGATTTCTAAAGCCCTATGGCAACCTTTGTCCAAACTCACGATGAATATTTGACATACTCCCAATTCCCGCTGGCAAAAACCAATCGATATCATATAACTAGATATATGATTTCGATACGCACACGTTCATTGTTGAACAGGAATTTCCTTTTAATAACTCGATATGGCCATCCATTGAATGCCTGTGGTGTTGTTTTAACTATGTTTTTATTACGATTCTATTAAATCCAACCAATTTATAAAATTAAACACATTCGTTTTCATTATACACGTTGCCTATAGCAAGTTAAATAAATTAAATTATTATCAACGCAATTTGTTTAAATATTTTAGCAAATTATCCAACCACAAATGGTATCAAGTATATTTACTTGTACTATATTAAATTGGTATTCGAAATATCAATATAAAAATATTACAATCTGAATAGATGCTCTCTATTTTAAGCACACAAATTTCGAATAGTTCAGATATATTTTTGCATATCCAAAATTGACTATTCATAGCTTTCTGATGGGTTGGGAATATCAGGAATGCTTTAGTTTAGAGAACCAATTAAATCATAAAGTTGAGTATTTTATCATGTTATGTACGATTTATCAATATTGAGAATTCGTTTTCAAGTAGAAGTTCATTTGCTTCGAACGTACTCCCACACACCTCGTTATCACCAACGATATAATATGTTATGTATACAAATTACGTGTATCTAGATATTTTATGGATTACTATAGTTTGGGAATATGAAATGAAATTGGACAAATACTTAGCAATGGGGTGAATGAACTAGTCAGTGTGTCGATAAATAAAAGAATTCAAGCTCGCTCTTACCGAAGGGGGAGGGATAAGGTATTGTGATTCACGAACTTTATTATTATTATCATCATCAGCGTAAACATGTTGTTATAGGGGTAGATATACTGAATAACTACCCGTCGGCATTGACCACTGACAATAGACATTTTCCGATTGAATTGGGTATAGAATTCCATAGTCTCGTATAACAAAATCGATATAGAAAATGCTTAGACTGTTCAGACAAGTAATTATAAGGAATACTGTTTGAGTTTGAGTAGGATAATAATTGTATATATTTTTATGAGGTACATAATACACCAATGATGATGATATATGGTTGGAACATTCTTGAAATACGTGCCTGATAAATATTTCACTATTCCTATAAACAACCGTCGGTTGATTCGGTGAAAATAAGACCCTTAGCCGAGATCAATTTAAAGAATGCTTTGGCAATTTGGTAGGGAAGGAGGTTCATACGAAAATGAGAGAATATTTGAGAAGCTTTTTGTGTTTTTGGAAGGCCGTCTGTAACCGGGCAGATCATATTTTGGAAAAATCAAAGAAAAAGCCATTCACCCCTATTCACGTTGGCGTTTGTCGTATACGACTCATGTTTCGTGTCGTTGTAAAAGGATGTTGAATTTTTTTTTATTGATTTTATTTTCTTTTCTATGTGTTCACCATCATTTCAATTAATTTGTCTCAAAAAGTTAAAAAATGGACGAAAAACAAAACGAAATACGAGTCGTTTACGACAAACGACAACGGGAATAGGGGTGATTAGCTATCTCTTTTATTTTGAATCAGACTTGCTGAGCTCAGTAATGTCACTTGGTTCATATACCAAAAAATACATATGGGCGCAGTGACTTAGTGGTTAGTGTGCTGAACTACTGTGCAAGGGATTTAAGGTTCCATCCCCGAAAAAACACAAATTACATGGTTTTCCACTGTCCTTAAAAGCTTCTCAATTCAGTCGTTCGGACTCGGCATAAAATTGGAAGTCCCTTCCATTCGACCTATAAAGAAAAACTCACACAAACGAATGATTGTCAGGCCTTTTAAAAATGCAAAACATTTTTTTGTTAACTTTTTTATAATTTTTATTTTACAAAAAAATTCCATAAAGAGTGAAATACATATACGCAGCCCGGTTTCACTAAATAATATCGCAAATGCAATCAGAGCAGAATATTGTGCTAATGTTGAGGTAAAACTCGCTGGATCCGGGGTTTTCCCAAAAAAACATGAACCTTAGATTATAATTATTCGATAAACCACAAACAATTACGATTTAAGACCACCGCCCGCAACTAAATCGTCGTAATTATGGCGACAGAAAGTGGGCTGCGGGCGAATGACGAACGCGGTTGCAAGCGACCCGAACAGCGACGTGAGTGCCGAACGTCTAAGCTCTTCATCACTGAAGCTCCTTCTCATCTTTCTTCGAAAGACGGCAGTACAATGAACCAGTAGTTGTGTCTGAGTGCTCCAGCTCCAGTATAGCAACCTCCGAGCTCCGACAAAGAAAACGAAGAAGCGACCCAAACGACAAAGCGTGGTTCCTGATGAGGCCGACAAAAAACGGCCCAATGATGACAAGCTACCTATAATATCTAAGAATATCTGAGGATAGCAAGATGACATAGCATGGTTGCAGTTACTGGGTCGGGGTGGCAAAAAGCGATCCAATCACCCCTATCGTGGAATCCACCGGGGGGAATTTATTCACGAAAAAGAATATTTTGGTATCGTCAAATCCGCAAAGTGAACAGTTTCCCGTTCGGTAAAAAATCGATTTGAACGTTTTTAAGGATACAGTGAAACTTATTCACAGTACCCACTCGGGGAACTGTTCACTTTGCGGATGCGACGATACCAAAATATTCTTTTTCGTGAATAATTCCCCCCGGCGGATTCCACGATAGGGGTAAATAAAGATCAAGATTCCCAGTGGGCCAACGCAACGCCCAACGCAACGACAAGGCGTGGTTGCAATAAGTCCCTGAAAATGAAATAAAGATCACTCTTTTCGGCATAAAAACATTTTATTTTTTAACATAGTCTCCTTTTAGCTCGATACACTTCAGAGAACGTTTCTCCAATTTTTTGATGCCCTCCTAATAATCCGATTTCTCGAGCCCCTCAAAATAAGCGTTTGTTTTAACGATGACCTCTTCATTTGACCCAAATTTCTTACCTCCGAGCTATTTCTTCATGTTTGGAAACGACAAATAGTCGCAGGGAGCTAAATCTGGAGAATATGCTGGATGAGGGAGGAGTCGGACTTGTGCGCCCCCGCCGGCACCGGTGCTTTGTCCTGGCGAAAAATAACTTTTATCTTCGCCAAATGTGGCCGGTTTTACTTCAAATCGGCAGCTCTGCGTAATATGCACCGGTGATAGTTTTACCCTTTTCAAGGTAATCGATTTGAATAACACCGCACGCATCCCAAAAAACTGTCGCCATGACCTTGTTTAATGACAAACCAGCTTGGCCTTCTTCGGCTTCGATTCACCAGGAGAAGTCCATTGTTTTGACTGTTTCTTGGTTTTGGTGTGTTGTGGGGAATGCAGGTTACGAAACGGCTCAAAAACTTAGGCCCCTATTGTGAGTGTCGATTGTTAATCGCTGATCGACAACTGTCGATCGATCGAAAACTGTGTTTGTCGATTGCGATCGATATTTGTCGATTTGACAGTCGCTTGTAGTCGATTACAAATGTCTGATCGATGCTTTTTCTTGGAAGTGAAAACATTTTGTGCGTACGAATAGCTAAAATCAATCGACGCAATCGACAATTATCGTGACGATCGCTGATCGACAATCACAATAAGGGCCTTAGTTCAATTTTTCTGGAACATCGCCAAACGCGGCACCCATCTTGAGGAAAGCATTTTCATGTCCAAATATTTATTTAAAATCGAAATTACTGAACCATATGATAAGTCTGTGGCCTCTTCTTCGCTCGCCAATCGTCCATTATCAAACCATGGATTTTGTCGACCATTTCCGGTGTGGTGACCTTAATTAGGCGACCAGAACGTTCGGCGTCACTTGTGCTTGAACGTCCGCACCGAAATTGAGTAAACCAGTGGTGAATGGTTCCTATCGATGGTGAAGAGCCACAATAATATTTGTGAAGCTTTTGTTTAGTTTGCATGATAGTTTTTTCTAGCAAGAAAATATTTCATTCTTTTTCGTATAACGAAAATGCTCGTAGGCGTTTATATAAAATGGCTGCCACAACAAAACTATTTGACAGATATGTCTGAAAATGTGGGTGCGTTTTTTTGAAAGACGATTCTTGACAAAAAAAAAATTAAAAATTTAAAGTGTCGATACAATTTATGTTAATTTTCAGGGACTTATTGACCCACCCTTAATTTAGGGACACAGTATACAGAGAGTAAACAAGTTTATATTGATCTTCGGTTTCTGTTTCTATTGCTTCAAGCGATTTATCGTAGAAGCCCATGCTTTTGTTTTAATTTTAATTTTTTTCCGCATCTGGATAGGCTAAGCCATGATGGAATAAGTATAAGGTGGTCTCGTCGGCAAAAAGTAGTCTATGCTTATAATAAGTGCGAGTGAAAGGGTTCAGCGTAGTAAGTGTGAGTGAGATGACATTAGAGTGGAAAACAAATTCACATCAACAAGCAAACACGCACTGAACGTTAACGCACCAAAAAACGAACGACTAGGCACCCGACGAGACCACCTTATACTTATTGCATCATGGGCTAAGCTACCTTACCTAACACCTACCGCTACCTGCTTAGTTTTGCGTTTCATTGCAAAGAGTAGCAGCCTTACTTTCCTGGATCTGTTCGCTGTGCCAGTTCTAATTTCGTGTAGCTCAGGGAGCAACGCAAACGCCAACAGAATTTACTACAGAACGAAAGGAATTCCTTTTCTGTTTCTGTTCTCTGTCACTTGGTGGCTTTGCAGGATTCCATTCCAGTATCCTCCAATGTAAGCCACCCATTTTGAGTAAAAGGCTACTTCAGCCTTCTCTAAGTTTTAGTAATTTCGCATTCAGAGCCCCCCATAGGCGTCTGTTTTCTCGAGGAGCTCATAAGAGTGACTTTGTAGGCTTGCTCTTTCTCCTCTGGTTGTATCTTTTAGATTATAGCTTAAATAGCGAATTGCCATCTTCGGTTTGCATCCTGATCATTACTCTAACAACAAACCCGCAAGTTTTTTCACTTTGCATCGGACGGTTTGATTTTTCGTACATCTATAATCCGAGAGTTTCTGTTGATTCTGATGTGCAAGTTTGTGTATGGAAATAGTGTTTTAGATGTTCATGTACGTCAAAGCATTTTCAGGAAACTGAATTTAAGTATGAAGAACGAAAAGTTTCGGTTTTGGGCGGTTTTATAAATTAGTTACCATCACCACTGTCAAACTGTAAAAGGATACCTTCCTTATCCAGAACACTTTCAATATATTCAGTGTATTTTCCTTTATTTTCTACTCAAATTGACAGCTCGGCTGCGACATGTCTTTGAAGGGTTAATATTGCTTTTTCTGTAACAAAATTTATCCCAGGATTGTCCTCATGATGCTAAAGGTATACGATCCCCAAAATGTGTCAATATTTTGTTCTTGTAATGCTTGTCCTTTTATCCTTTATTTATCGCTTGTATCCAATAGATTACCACTTTGTCAATAGCTTCTATTTTATCGGACATAGGTACATTGTGGTTTCTGTGTGAAATTCTTGACTGAACTTCATATACAAGTACACGTGCACAGGACGTTTTGTTGAAATATTATTTTATACGAAGTGTACTACATGATGCACGGAATTTTCGGATATAATATCGAAAAATATAAAAGGACTCGAGAGTATATTTTTCGAACACAGTGCGCGCTTCCAATTAAAATTGTTTTCATCCATGCGGAGGTAAGCCTGTCAAGAGCATATTTTTGTTAAGTATCCACTTCGCCAATTAAAAAGAGGATCTAACTATTTTAAAGTTTAGCAGTTTAGAGTACCTTGTCATTCTGAAATTTATTTGGCACTTTAAAGGGGCAGGCGCAGATTGCGTTAAGTACTCCTGTGGAAGTACTTTTGCATTGTGGTGGACTCTGTGCACGAAATGAATGATCAGAGGACGTGACAAAGTGGATTGTACAACTGGGCAGTGCCAAAAGTACTTTGAAGACTACTTTTACATTTTTGAAATTACTTCCCAAACCGATATCAAAAGCAACTACCTCTAGATTATTGCTAATGGAACGACCCAATCAGTAGAGTACATAATACTCACTCACACCCAACTTCAAATACAATGACCAACAATATACAAAAGACAAATTTCTTTTCAAAACTCATAAACACCGTCAGTTCCAATTATATTATGAGTAAGCTGACAATTTTCGTAATTTCTCAAAGTACCTAGATACTTGCTCTGATTTAGTTTATGTCAGAGCTGTACCATTTGATTGATTGACTATACGGTATACTAGGAAGTCTAGTCTGAAAGTACATTTTTCATTGTGTTACAAAATGAAAAAGCTTCTTGCTTAAGGGTTATAAAGGGTTGTTTAAAAGTGCACAGCCCCACGTCAGAGACGTCACTCTTCGAAATTTAATCGATTTGACAGGGGTGTCGATATTGAATGGCATATACCACACTGCGAGTCAATTTGTTTCCTATTCGATGATAAAAAGCACCACATGAGACTTTAATTTACTTTACATGAGACTGCTTTAACATTTATGATATCTACCCCATTATCAGCATACCTTCAGTTTATTACAAAACTCGGGGCCCTCCTAGAGATAGATACCATAATCGATGTCCCACTGATAACAAGTTAACTCCATTTGTCTATTATATATCCATATACCTATAGTGATTGGCATACTTTTGGTATAAAGCAATATATCCGTGTATCCCCCTGATGTTTTTGGCTCAGTGGCATTTTATTTACGGCTCCTCGTCGCCAATGCCTGAGAAACTGTTATCAGTGTGGTGTCAAATCAAATCATATCTTTGGGACTAAAACTCATCTGGGGTAAAATGAAATTAGCTTCATGAAATATTGGTCTGCTATTTTCGGCGATTGAATGACAGTTCATGGCAGAAGAAGTTTTTCCTCTTGACATTTGGCACGTCATTGATATGGGTAATTGAAAGAAATGTTGTCTATTCGCTCGTGTATTTAATTTAGATAGAAAAGTAATGAGATTGTTGGATTTGAAATGGAATTGTTTAAAAGGCTTATTTTTGGAAACCTTCAAAGGCAATATGTCTAGAGGCTAAATTTGGTGTAACCTAACTTAACATCGAACTGAAAATTATTTTCGATTTGATCTAAATTTGTTTCGTCAGAGTAAATTTGGAACGACATTTACTGTCAACTGTCACTCGTAATTACAAGTTAGTAAATTGAGGTGGAACTGGATTTGGAATGAAGGGAGCATCGCGTGGAAAAGAGTCACGAACTTATCAGCGTCACAATGCGAGGGAAGAAGGTCAATCTGACAAGTTTTTTTCAAATGTTTTTTTGACAATAAGCTTAACACTTGGCATTGGCATATCTCACTCAAGCACTATACGGGTGCACTGAAAACCCGTGTCAATGTCGTCGATAAATATCTCGTTTCTACCAAAGTGGGAGCAACGAGATGTTCTATGAACTGCTGCAAATATTAGTAGCTGGGTCTAAATCGAAGACGGAGTCGGTGCTGGTGTTTTGGCCGAACACCTTTACGTCAATCTCTCCACTGGCGAACTTTTGCATACTCTTATTTTAGGCCGAAGACACCTGCTGCCACTACGTCATTTTACCTGTTGGTGATAAATATGAAGGATATTGTCAAATATAAATATATTGACAGTCAGGAAGGGGCGACTAAGAGGCAGTGGTACCCGGGGCGGTAGAACAAACTTACATCCCTTAAACAATTTAAGAAAAAAATACAAACAAAGATTTTATTTAAAGGTGTAAGGGAGAGTAGGCGAATTACTTGCCGGGCGGAACGCATAGCGGAGTAATTTCCTAGGGCCTTAGCTGGAAAAATGGAGAGACTACTCGCCTGGCGGGACGCTTAGCGCAGTAGGTTCCAAATTTTCTGGAAATTGCAAAAAAAAACTAAAGGAAAGCAGGACAGTATTAATTTAAAAAAATTGTATGTAATAAAAATTTATTAATTTTATAAAAATATTAATTTAGGGTGGTAGTTTGCTACAAAGGTTCTTTCGAGCGTTTATTGCACTGAATGTTTCGATTAAATCAATACATTCTAAATTGTTTCTGTGCTCCTTTTCAATTGAAAGTGTAACCAGATTAGTCAACCTATTTTAGCTCATTGTTGATCTAAGATAAGTCTTAATTTATCTTTAATTTTGAGAAGCTGCGTTCGCACGATGCCACTGCGTCAGGCAGTCATCAATCCCCTTAATAAAAATTCCAATTTTGGCCATCTCTAAACGAGTGACGTGATATAAGGCCCAACGAAATAATACTAAAGTCCGAAAACAAAATAAAACCAATTTGGCTTTAGTTCGTTTTAATGTTTTGTAAAAGCACAGTACATACATAAATAGTGAACTATGAATGAGGGAATATGCTGCCTAATTGCTTTGGGTCACTGTTGAATTTGGAGTAGATGTGAAGTTTTTGTGAATCCATCCGCATCCAAGTTAGATTCCGCATTCATGGCTATGCGCTAAGAATGGCATCAGGCCTTAGATATATAAGAAGCTTGATAAACGTAACACTGCTTAATTTATATTGCCAAATTTAGACCAGAAAATGTTCAACTATAGGTGGCAGGTATGTTCTTTTGTCTTAAGCAAATATTTTGTTTTAGTCAATCATATATCATCTTACTGTATGAAGTAAAAATTTATAGCTTATAGGTGATATACATTTGGCTTTATATTTTTAGTTGGTTGCCTTGCTGTCTTTGTAGCATCCGGCAGAATGTTTGCGTTAACTCAATTTTGAGCCTCTCCCATTGACTAAAAGCATTCCTCAGAGTGTTTTGTCTATATCCTCACCCTCAACACTAACTGTGAGTTTACTACAAGACTGTATTGCCCATGTCTTCAAAGCTTTTGTTAACTTTTGACACAAAGTTCAAAAATTGTTCATGGACTAGCACGCCCAATCAGAGAAAGAATAGAGCGGTTCTTTGAAAGCCTTTGTCAGTGCCTCCTCTTTTGCACTTGTCTTCCTGAGCAGAGCCGCTTCATAAACAAGTTCGTTTATAACAAGTGCATGGAAACAAAACCTCATCTTATCCTGGGACTGATGGGACTGGTCGTCCAGTATATAACTCAAATTGACTCAAATCGTATAAATATTTGCTTATCAAGAGAGAGTAGACCATCGATTTTTGCCGCACAATACATACAGTTAAGGTATACTAGGTCCATGAGTGCAATTAGAGGAAGAACGTTAAAATACATCCAAACCCCCAAAGTAAACTAATAAATTCTACATAACGACCAAATGATTCAAATTCGTCAGAACGTTGCTAACTCTTTCTCAGATATTTTATCCGATATTCCTATACTGAGTAAAATGTTAACATGTAATGTTTAATGTATATGTATATAAAATATGCTCTCAAATCCTCCATGATTTTCGCAATGTCGGACAAGGTGGCATAACATATTATATGATTGACCAAGGTAGGTATAGGCTTATCCTTAGAGAGCAGAGTTTAAATTTCATTGCTCCATCAAAATGGGTGTCTAATTCGGAGAAGTCAAGGTTAATGGATGGAATGCGCAATTACCCACATGACTATGGACTGTGTCCACTCAATTTCAAGCAGCAAGGTCAGTCAAAAAGACAGATACAAGTCGCTATATGATACTATACACAGCCTTTTGTTGCTGGGAATATTGGTGATTATATCAACAAATTTTAAAGACGGGAAACCCTAGCTGGGTTAATTCGAGCCCCGGCGGGAGACAGCAATACTCTGCCAACGACTATAAAAGAAACGAATAATATCAGAGTTTCTCCACCACTACACACCAAAAAAAGGGGTTTCTGCTTGGTAGTACAATGGACCGAGATTCGTCTGAGTGCTCTAGGATCCCCTTTTTTATCTTAAAAAAAAAAAAAAATAGCCCCCTCATGTAGCTGACCTCCCCGTGGTGGGGGGCGGGCAACATGTCTAGGTTCACCTAGACATGGCTAACGAAGCACACACCCAATGATGACAAAGCGACGAAAGCGAGCCTCGGATATTGCCAAGCCTGTCAAAATAGGGCGCCCTTTGGAGCCAGGCCTGGAGGGTGGCAGTTTGCGAGCGTCTGGTGGTCGGCTTGTCACGCTCGGCAGTCGGCCGGGTTTAACCCGAAACGGCTACGAGCTTCCTGTCAATGGTCTCGCAAACCATTATGGGGGTCAGAGGGTGGATGCGCTATGCACCAATAGGGGCATAAGTGGACTTTCGGTTACTCGACAACGGCATCGACTTAGGATAGGCACGTGGAACATCTCTTCGCTCACGGGAAAAGACCTGGAGCTTGTTGGGGAGGCTGTTAAATATCGACTAGATATAGTTGGTGTTTCCTCAACAAAGCAAAGGGGTTCTAGAACTGTGGACCTTGCAGATGGGTGGAAACTCTTCATGTCGGGAGTAGCACCTTCAATGTCTGCTCAGGCGGGAGTGGGGATACTCACAAGTCCCAGGCTGTCAGGCAGAGTATTGGAGTGGATTCCGTTAGGAGGGAGAGTTGCGATATTAAAGCTTAAGCTTGAAAGATCAACTCTGGCTCTAGTGCAGGTGTATGCACCGAATCTGGAGTCAGGGTACGCAGCTTTCTTAGATGAAGTTGATGCAGCCCTTGAAAAGGTTGCAGATATGGATTCTTATATCCTGATGGGTGATTTCAATGCTCACGTGGGTGCGGATTTCTCGACATGGGGCAGCGCGATTGGGAAACACGGTGACCCCGATCAGAACGCGAACGGAGAGAAGTTGTTGGACTTTTGTTGTTCAAATGGAATGTCCATTATGAACACTTTCTTTCCACACAAAGATATCCATAAATACACATGGTACCGTCGAAGTCTTCAGCAGAAATCGCTGATAGATTTCTTTGCGGTACCATCGTGTATTAAAAGGATGGTTTGTGATGTTCGTGTGTTGAGAGGGGCTGAACTGTCAACTGATCACCACCTGGTGTTGTGCAAATTGTATCTCAACGATCAAATACCTATCCTGCCAAAGCGTAAACCAAGAATGGTTACGCGCATACGGTGGGAGGGGCTACAGAACGATGAGATACGGGAGGAATTTGCACGGCAGGTATCTGAAAGGTTTGAACAAATTCCAAATGTTCCATTGAATGTAGAGGAAGAATGGCAGTTGTTTTCAACAGCAGTTATTGCCTCTGCAGGACATGTTTGCGGAGTGAAGCGGCTCGGTGTGGCGGCTGGTGGTGAGAAAAGAACTGCGTGGTTTAAAACGTCCGGAGTTCAAGAAGCTATCAGAGAGAAGAAGAAGGCTTTCAAGGTGTGGATTCACTTGGGGGACTCTCCTTCTCGAAACCGGTACATTGAGGCGCGAAGAACTTGCAAATTGGCTGTTAAAGCAGCCAAAGAACAGTCTTGGAAGGAGTTCGGCGAAAAATTGGACCGTGATCACAGATCTGCAAGCAAGGTGTTCTGGCAGACCATCCGCCGTCTTAGAGGAAGGAAGTGGAACATTATCGAAGGAGTCAAATCCAAAGATGGTACACTTCTTTCTAATGAGGAGGACATCTTGCGCAGATGGAGCGAGCACTTTTCCGAATTGCTCAATCCAATCCAGGGCATCGAGGATGACACATCTATCGCCTTAAGCAGGGCGGAAAATAGTCCCACGGTAGAGGAAGTCACTTTTGCGATCAAATCGTTAAAAGCTGGCAAATCTGCAGGAGTGGATGAAATTCGGCCAGAAATGCTAAAGGCCTTAGGTGAAGAGGGAGTCAAATGGCTCGCTCGTGTCATTAAAGTGGCCTGGGAATGCGGCGAAACTCCCAGCGATTGGCAGATTGGGGTGATTGTGCCCCTTTTCAAGAAAGGGGATAAAAGGGATTGCTCCAATTACAGGGGTATATCACTTTTAAGTCTCCCCGGAAAAGTCTTTGCCAAGGTGCTGGAAACGCGTTGCAGAGCTGTGGTCGAGGCACGATTAGGAGATGAGCAGTGCGGCTTTCGTCCTGGCAGAAGCACAACCGACCAGTTATTCACTCTCAGAATGGTACTTGAGAAGGCTTGGGAATATGCTACACCTGTTTACGCTTGCTTCGTAGATTTGGAGAAAGCATATGACCGAGTCCCTCGAGGGAAACTCTGGAGTGTATTACAGGAGTATGGAATTAATGGTTCTCTCTTGAGAGCCATTCAATCTCTTTACACAAACTGTAAAAGCTGTGTTCGGGTAAACGGCGTTAAATCAATACCTTTCACCGTGGGCGTTGGACTTCGTCAGGGGTGCGTCTTGTCTCCTCTCCTTTTCATTACTTATATGGACTGGATGTTACAGCGCAGTCTTGGCGAGGAACGTTTCGAATTGGGAGATCTGAGGATAAGTCATTTGCTCTTCGCTGATGACTTGGTCATCCTTGGGTCCTCTCAGACTGAACTTCAGCGCGCACTCGATCGGTTTGTAGCCGTTTGTGTTGAAGCTGAGATGAGGGTAAATGTGAACAAATCTGAAGTGATGGTCGTCTCCAGAACGCCTGTTCAATGCACTCTGCATGTTAGTGGAGTCCCATTGAAACAGGTGGAGAGGTTTAAGTATCTCGGGGTCTTATTCACGAGTGATGGAAGGAGCAATGCCGAGTTTTCCTGTAGGATTGGTCAGGCTGGGTCAATTTTGAGACAGCTTGGTCATTCTGTTATTAGGAGGACTGAACTTGGTGTCAAAGCTAAGTTGTCAGTCTTTAATTCGGTGTTTGTTCCAACTCTCACCTATGGTCATGAGGTTTGGGTAATGACCGAAAGAATAAGATCGCGGATACAAGCTGCCGAAATGAGATTTCTCCGTAGTATTGCTGGTGTGACCCGTCGAGATCGCATCAGAAATACCAGAATACGTGAGGAACTCAATGTCGAGCAGCTACTTCTCCGGACGGAGCGATCCATGCTTCGGTGGTTTGGTCATGTTAAACGCATGTCCCCGACCAGGATTCCACGACGTGCTATGGAATCCGTACCATCGGGTAGGCGTCCTCTAGGTAGACCAAGGATGAGATGGTTAGATCAAGTCCATAATCTCTCCTACACCCGTATGGGGATTGCCCTTGATGATTTAGAGTCGATGGCGGAGGATCGAGAGCTATGGAGGGTCCACTTGAGCAACCTACACCCGCGACCCACTTAATGGACAAGCGGACCATTGAAAATGAATGAATGAAAAAAAAAAAAATAAAAATGGCACATTTTTTTAGCTACATCATAGAAGGTAACTGTCACTAAAGAGCTTCTCGAATTTTACAGAAACCTGGGCACAAACCAGAGAAATGGGCACTGGTTTGTGAACCTGGGTGATTGAGAAAAGCATCTAAACCCTCAAAGTGCGTAAGGATAGAAATAGCACGATATTGATAATAATTTTTGATGTTCACATTTCGGTATTGTGAACTTCATTAAATTTAAGATGGGCATTTTAAATTGATGACAGGGACGGCTAGCGAACAGAAATGTTAAATTTAGAAGTCACCATCAGCAACAAGCCTTCGGCTTATTTATATTTAAAACTTCGCAACAGCCCTAGCTTTTCACAACCATTCTGTCTGTTTGAGTTTTTATTTTTGGGAGCGAACTGAAGAGATTTGCACTTTTGCCGAGTGCAAAACGGATGAGCTGAGAAGCTTTTCCAAATCGCTTTTAAGTGCTCACTTTGGCCATACAAGGAAATTTGTTTCAAAATGTCAGCTACTTAGCTCTTAGCGTTTGGGCTGGGCGGGGATCACCAATCAGTCAGGATTTGATTGAATGTATTCAGGATGAGACTGAAGACTGCGTTCTATTCTCCGAGCCTCACTAGGTTTGTTCCTTTACTTTATTAGTAAAAATGGAAAAGACTGTCAAAATGGCTATGGTGGGGATGATTTCTCTCTCGAAGTTACTCTCTCGAACTTACGAAAACGTTAGGGAAAGTTTTTGTAAGTAGTACATAATCATGAACAGTGACAGAGGCATATTGTTTTTCCATAAATTGCATGCGAGTATAAATCTATTATATAAAAACGAAGTCTACCAAACCCCAAACCCTTTGCTCTAGAAAGCTTTTCACAGAGGTTCATTTTATGATGTATACAAGGAATAAGTATATTTTAAAATTCAACCACTAAAGGGGTGAAAGAGGGACTTAATCATCCGATTAACTTGAAACTCGGTTTTTATACTTTGGGATCTATACGTTATCTCTTTTTTCAAAATCCATTATTGGACATAATCTCTCATTTTTTGTATCTCTTTTTCCAAAATCTCTCGGGACGAAATCCCCTATGCCAAAATCTCCCACCTACATATATACTTATTAAATCCCTCGTTAAAATCCCCTGTTCGCACAATTTAGAATTTATCCGTTTTTAAACGCTTAGTTTTGGCAGTAAAATTAGCAAACACATAATATAAAATTTGCATATACCCAACCTCGCACCATCTCCAAATCCTATACAGAAATTAAAAGCAGGGGGGTTGCAGGGGGGCTTCCAGTGACCACAGATAGCGTTGAAAGAACCTTCTCAACTAGGAAAAGGATTAAAACAGTGTCACGAAGCGTTATGGAGAATGTAAGAAAATTTGTGTATGTTCGTTTAAGTACCTACATACGATTTTTTAAATCGTATAATAATAAAAATCAATGAATTGAAATAATACATATACATACCTACAAACTTTGACCCCCCCCCCCTTTTTGCCCCTTTAAGGGTTGAATTTTCAAAATCGGAGAAATTAGTTTTCTTTATTTCTCATAGAAAGTATACGGGTTGGGTATGATATATCCTATTCCAAAATCCCCTTTCCAAAATCCCCTGTTCCATAATCCCCTGTGCTGGAATCCCTTACTTCAAAAGACCCTGTGATAAAATCCCCACGGGACAAAATCTCTCATTCTTAGATTATTAATTCTGTCTCGCGACAGAAGTGAGATACGTTGTTTGTTTCAATGAAGTTCTTGGAGCTCTTAATTCAACTTCAAACAAGTCATCGGTAAGTTGAGATGCCGATTGAAAAGCCTCTCTCAAAAAATCTTCGGCATTTTCTCTGATGTTCGTAAGAGAATTCAGAACTTCTTTTGTGCGGTCGATTGCATAAACGATATCTAAGGATTTGTTCTGTAGAAAAACTGATAAGGGCTGTATAATTTTTCGCATACAATGAGGCTTAATAGGAAATCACTTTTTCGGACCGCTGCCCAAAGTGTTGATGCTTTCGAAGACATTGCTCACGTTCTGCTCGTTATTTCTTAACTTATTGAGATGCATTTGAAGAGCTCTACAAAGGAAATGATACTATCAAGCCTTTCAGTGAATCTTGTTTCACAAAGGCGTAGAAATTGATTTGTTCGGCTATCTGGTGTGTGTTTTTAAATGACATTTTTGAAAGTTATATTTTCATTTGAATGGTTCAACGTTCAAGCGATGGATTGCACAATGTACATACCTAGCGTTTGGATACTACCTACCTACTTGAATAGTCTCCTTATTATTATGGATTTGAATTTATATGTATTAGAAAGTTTTAGTTTTTTTGTTTTTTGTTTAGATTTTCGGCAGGGGGCTTTAGTGACATTTTAAGGAACATTTAAGGAACTGGCAATATCGTTCATACAATACGAAATATCCAATCAGGCAGACGGTGTAATTGCCGTGACCTTACAAAAAAATAGGCCCGCCACCCGCGGCTCCTTTTTATTTTCATAACACTTGCCTTAAAAATGTGAACACAGCTCGCATTTGCCTTGATTTGTTTGTCAACCAACACTCATTCGAATTTTGTTTTTTTTTTTTTGTGTTTGCCTTAATATTTAATTTTATTTTATTTTTGCCACGCGAAACGACGCAACGAAACGCGAAAGGCAAAACCTTGAGATTATATTACATATGATATATTCTAAAGACCGAATTGCCGCTTCATTGAATCATTTCGCAGAATTGATGTATAACTCGGTTCCTTGCACTCCATAGAGCAGCACCCATACCAACTATTAATTTCCAAACGAAATTGGTTTGACGTTTACCTATCCTCAATCGAATCTGACTGTGTAAACCTTAAGCTTTATAAATCTTAACACAATTTCATCATCAGTTAAGGTGAGGATTCCTTTTTTCCATTTCTACAAGGTGAGCATAATTTAAATAACGGCTTCAATGCTTCAAATATTAATCGAGCAGAAAAACCATGAATGATTGATTTAAGGAGCCTTAGCCCTGTCCTCTGTCACCCTTCGTCTTGTACAATAAATAATTACACACGCCAAAACTTGAAGTAAAATTATTCAATTGTTTCCTTTCGTCCTTCATCATTTCAGTATCCGATTTCAACGAAACCCTTTCCCATTTATACGAAGAACATGCAACCGCACTTCAGACGTTGGTATCCAACTATAGAAAGAAGAATGGAGAGCTAAGAAAAGAAAGGTAACCATAGGATAAATAACAGGAAAATCAATACTACGACAACATTTTTGATTTCCTCAAACAAAGAAAAAAATTTATTTATTTATTTATTTATGTTTTTCTTCCACCCCTCTAGACCGGCATGCCATTCGAGCATATTCCAAGCATGGGAACAATTCCTCCAGGAAGTTGAAAGCGATGTTCAGGCATCGAATGATGTGGCCAGTGTTCTCTCGAGACAGGTAAGTCAACTCTCTCTGTGTATGTGTGTGTGTTTATAAAAGTGGTTTCCTTTTCCTAATCTTGCCTAAGATGTATCCCCCCGCCAGAAGGGAAATCTGAGTGCTTCTTGTCGGTTTTTTTATTTCGCCTCTTGGTGGATATTTTTAATGCTATCTGTCAAATAGGAAAAGTGGGGAAGGGAGTGACAAATGATCCGAACTGAGTGTCAAAACATTTGAATTTCGACTTGATAAAAATCGTTGCGTTTGTAACGCTCATATTTCTGGTGATATTAAAAGGACGCCATTAGAGCTGGAAAATGAGGAGCGGGGGAAGTCTTCTTAAAAGTACGATATCTTGTCTTATAAAATCATAAATCTTTATTAGAGATTCCCAGGGATGCGAATTATTTGTACAACAGTTCAAGGATATCTACATGGGTACGAGTATTTAAAAGAAAACACCCTTGGGTGAATGTGCTATTCCCACGTCCCGAGGTGGTACATATATTTAAAAAAAAAATATGTTAAGTAGGAGCAAGAGATATTAATAAGGCTGTAAAGAGGAGGCTTACATAAAATGTTACCTTAAACAATAATCTTAGCTGGTACTATATAATTGGGGGCAGGCTTTAGCAAGAATACACGCACTGCCGAGGGATATTTGTGAGAAATATTGGTCGCCTTAGACGCACAATGGTTTCCACGAAACACTTCTTTTAAAAATGACACATTTTTGCGTGTTCCCCAGTAATAACACTTGGTGATGTAGAAGCGACGTAGAAGGAGAGGGAGCCGAGACGTGGGCTGGGAACGTTTTGAATACATAGTTATCTTTTAGAAGACAATATTAGACATAGACGGGCTTGTATCTTGTATCTATGGATGTTGCGATAACAATAGCAACAACCTAAGGCTTATGGTTACGTTACTTTATTAGTTATGCCATATTTTTAGTAGGGTCGATAAATCAGTTCTTGCCATTTCCTTTTTGAATATTAGTTCGTGTAAATGTTGAGGTGTAGTCTCAAGTGGTCCATCCGGAATGTCCAACATATCGACAAGTATCTCACCAATAACACGAATTATGTTGTCTTTAAGGCGGCAATAGTTGCTGGCTTATCCATAAAGACGAGAGACTGACTTCACATATCCCCCCAAAAAATAGTCCAGCGGCGTCAAATCGCACAATTTAGGAGGCCTATTCATAGGTCCAAAACGTAAGATGAATTGCTGACCAATATGTCCATGGATTCGCGTGTTGTGTGGCATGTCACGCCGTCCTTTTGAAACCACATGTATCCGGTGTTTCATTTCCCTCAAACCATTTCATTGCGAATGAATTCTGTCTGCCTGTCTGTCTAATGTTTGTTCTTTTGATAGCATCCAGCTTTATTATTAATAAGCATGCGCTTACCAGAAATTAGTTGCCTGTTTTTTGACATGCCGCACCAAACATTCAACCTGAAGGGTTGACCCCTAGATGCCAGGTCGAATATTCCGATGCTAATAACGCTTTGAATGATTAAGGATTATAAATACAATTCGACAGTTGAAAGTTTATTTTTTGGTTATGTACTACGTTTTGCTATCTTACGATGAATAGATTAACGCTAGAACAATGCGTGCAAATTGGGCAAACTTATTTTGAAAACCATGGTTCGGTTCGCCAAACTTATCGTGACATTTGACGGTTGACATAATCCATCCATCTGAGCAAGTTAATCGAAACACGATGCATTGTTTTCGCATTAAGTACACTCTAGTGGATAATACACATCCCCAAAGACGACAAACAGGGCGAACAGAAGAAGTTATTGCCGTTGTGGAGCGCAGTGTTGAATGAGTCGATTCGCTATCTTCCACAGAAATTGGAGCTATGCCCATCCACTTTGTAAAAGATTTTACAGAAAGATCTTGATGGCTTAGAAGCTTCCTCAGTTGAATAACATTGACGTGACAGAGCTTTGGTTCCAACAAGATGACTTAATATGCCACACGGTGCGCGACACCATCAATTTATTGCGAAAAACATTAGCTGAGCACACAATTTTGCGTAATGGACGTCTGTGAACTAGTTACCACGATCCTGTGATCTCACACCTTTAGATTACTTCCTTTGGGGATATGTGAAGTCCTTAGTGCTATGCCGATAAACCAGAGACGTTGGGCGATTCCGATCGAAAATTGGACTTCACGATTGCACTTCATTTGAACTAGCCCGAAATAATTAAATCCTTTAACCAGTAATGGCATAAAATTATCTATCAAATAAAGCAAACATCATAGACATTAACATTAGCTTTAAGGATTTTATTTCATTTTGAATTTGTATACCTCTAAAAAAACACCCTTCACTTGAGATATAATCAATTTCGAATCTCAGAAACGTCAATTAGAGTGCAGTTGTTGTAATGGCGCGTTTAAGGTTCTACTTTGCTTTGCTTTACTGAAAAAATTGTTTATTCAAACAAGTCTATTGATATAAGCTTTCTGTCAAGCAATCACTTCCGACGCGGCCTTTCACAGATAGATGGCTGTATGTCAAACTCACTTCAGAATTCATGTGTACAAGGGAATTGACATCTAGAACAAGTGGTTAAATGAATAGTTCTTTATTTTTGTGCATAAGAGTTTGACATTGGCCGCGTTCCAGTGTTCATGCCGCATATTTATTAATACACTATAAATTAAATAAACGAATACAATGTATATTAATTACATAGAAGCTTGAATTCCTTTTTTACACCAAATTGGAAATATTTGACTTCTGCACTTTTATGTCGTTTTCGGTTGGTCGTCCAGAACCGTCCGGAAGCAATCCGAACGCTTCTGAAAGCGTTCGATTGGCACTCAACTGACAGTTCTTCTACTGAAAAGAAGAGAAATTTGCTTCTGGATTTGAATTCAGAATCGCGGAGAGTTCTTCCGGTTCTGGACGACTAACCGAAAACGACATTACTTTTTACTTTTTGACAGTTCGTTATTTTTTTTTCAAACTAAAGGGTCCGCCATCTAACGTTTTTTTTTTCAACTAGTGCTAGTGCTTATTTCGCGAATGGTAACACTTAGCTCATGTCTGATTTGACAGATAATTAGTTTTATTTTTATCCTTCCGCTGAACGAATACGGTTGTGTATACGCTTGAACAACGCTGGGAAATATTGCGACATATCGCAGAATGTGTGCGAAAATTACGTACGGGTGAAAGAAACTGGCATCCTCATCGATAAACCAAAGCGTGAAAAGCCAAAAACAGTGTGTACACCCGAGAAAATTGCTGCTGTGGCAGAAAGTGTGCGTGAGGCATAATTGGGCCATTTTTCTTCGAAAATGAGCAAGGAGTGGCCGTTACAGTCAATGGCGATCGTTATCGGGCCATGGTGAACGAATTTTTGTTCACAAAAATTGAAGAAGAGGATATTGGCAACATTTGGTTTCAACAGGACGGCGCTACGTGCCACACAGCCGAAGCTACACTCGATGTTTTGCGCCCTGTTTCTGAAGATCGCATTATCAGCCGCAGAGCTGATGTCGTTTGGCCACCGCGGAGCTGCGATTTGACACCGTTGTACTATTATTTGTGGGGTGCCGTAAAAGATAAGTGTTACGCCGACATGCCAGAGACAATTGACGCTTTAAAGGACAATATTCGTGAAGCCATTGGTGAAATACAGCTGCACACAATCGATAATGTGCTTAAAAATTGGACCGATCGTGTAGGCTACTGCATGGCCAGCCGAGGCAGCCATTTGAATGAAATTATTTTCCACTATTAACCGGAAGGATTGTACTTTAAAATAAAAAAAGAAATTTGAGAAAATATTCAGTAGTTTTTTTTATAGCATTTTCAAAAAAAAAAAAAGTTATTTGGCGGACCCTTTAGCAGTTCATTTGGCGATAGATTGAAAAATTTTCCATAAAATGATATTTCACAAAATGTAGTAGAGCTCTAGCGCAAATGCTGAAATGTCAGTTTTTTTTTTATATGGAGTTTGACATGCCGCAGCCGCTTGTAAACTAGCGGTCAGTGGAACGCGGCCATTGATTAATTTGACGTATCGCTATAATAGTCTTCTAGGGGGCAAGGGAACTAACGTAATATTTTGTAGGAATATTCAACCAGTTGACTGTACCGAATTGATTCTCGTCTATTTTTGACACTAGCTTTAGTTGACATAGTCGAACCTTTAGTGAAAATACACTTCTTGCTCTTCATTCGATTTTGCAAAGGGGTTGGCTAATCTTTTAGCAGTATCCAACAGGAATAGAAAAATTGTCTGATTCCCTTTCAACGGTTAAAGTTAATTGATGGAGCCCACCACCCACATGCTGTCGGTTAGTGGTGCTTTTTAAAATGTCTTTTACCTCATAGTTTCCACATCGATATCCTTTTATTTCCAGAACCAGTTCAAACCTATAATTTGTATCGAATGCTGACCATGTCCATTAGCGTCGACACAGTAAAGACATTAATGCGATTCGCAACGCGTCATTACTTTATGTTATATTTATGTAATTATCTATCATTTGAGAATCTCCAATGTGCATTCCCCGAGCTTAAGTGGCAGTATTGACATTGATTGCTATTTAATTATGTTGTCCTTGTTGCGGAAGATATGTTAGACTGGTTTCGAATAAAAGCAATTTCTCCTGCCACCTGCACACCAATATTGATTTCAATAATTAAACCGTTACCAATCAGTCTAAGTAATTCCTCTGTTCCGCTATTAAAACAAGGTTAAGTAGGTACCTTACCTACTGGGGGTAATACATCTTGTGGATTACAAATCAAAAGTGGTTTACATTTGATCAACTTTTTGTTGGGAAGAAAAGGGGAAACCACTTTAGGGCCCAGTTAATGGATTCACTACATTATGCCTCTCTATTCCGTCGGATAATGGAATTTCTCAGCACTTTGCCTCAAGTAAACATCTTAACACCTTCAAATCAATTGAATTGATCAACTTGGGACTTAGCACATATACCTAGCCATTGCCTTAGTCTAACGAGAATTCAATTGCAAACTTTTCCTTGACATTATAAAGTGCAAAACGATTACATGTAGCCCGTTTATTTATAATTGCAGGTGTCACGGCCAATGCTCGACAAGTCCTTTCATCGTAAAGTTCAGAGCAGGAAGATTTTTACACACAGGGAGTCTTTTGAAACCATTATCGCAAAGACTGAGGAGAAACTATCAAAGGTGAGTTTGCATGTTTCAAATGTATTTTATTTTTTACCTCTTGGCTTGAACAGGAATTTATACTGATTTTCTTTTATTTATTGCTGCAGTGTCGCATGGACTACAAGCAGTGCTATGTGGCGCATAGGCAAAATCCAACACAAATGTCCTTAAGTGAGTACATCGATGCCCACAATGCATATGTGCAGCAGTTACATGCCACAAATGCGATGCTTGATACGTATCATTGTGAGACGGTGCCACAATTGATGCAGGAATTGGAGGAGATACACAATGACCTAAGCAGTATTATAGCCGAGTCCATTCTTCAGGGTGCAGATGTAATAGCGAACAAGGTAAGGGAATATGGGATTTTTTGAAATGCCTTTCAGAAATGTTCATTGCACTTAAATCTACATAAATCACAAGCAAGTGATATGGAAGCACATTTTTTTGCCACCTGAGAGGACTGACAATATCCACAAGAGTCGTAGGTATATAAAGTTGTCCGCACATTCCTCGACCTATATATCTGTTTTAGTATTCAAAGGAATTTTTTTTTTGTGCATATACCTTACTTTCAATCATCCCAATGGTATTCGTTTGGCAGTAGAACGTTACTTTTCCCACTTATTTTTTTAGAGAACTTGCAGAACTCTTGCTACGAACTTTGGGATTTAAATCATAAATAAGGACTAGTTGGATTAGGCAAACATAAAGCAAGTTCGTTCGAGTTTGGACATATGCAAATTTGGTCATATCATCCAGTAAGTCTTCTGTTTAAGGCTAGAATCTACTTCGGCAAGGGAAACGTCTTTAGGGACATTTTTTAGTGAAAAGGTAAAAGCTATCTAACAAAGTTCGTCTGCCTCTTCATTGGACCAAAACATCCATATGCCCTCACCCAGCTCATACTGTCTCCGTTTTGGGATATTATATTTCTTGCAATTGGCTTACTGCCCCTAATTTCAACTCTACTGACTTCATGGCTTTTATGGCCTCTTGTTCGTCAGGGTATAGAAATGTCTTTAACGACATGGTAGCGTCTTTTCAAGTACTTCCTCCCATTCGCTTTGTTAGGAATTCTAGTAGTTAGAGTCTGCTTTAATCTTCTTTGGGGCGATGAGCTGACAAGATTAAATTTAGTTTTGTCCGTATAAGTTGCGAGTGATACAGATATTTTGCTGAAGATGGCAATTGATGGCAATGGCATAGGATCACCATTAAACGTGGATAAGAGATTTATTCTCGAGAAAACTGAAAATAGAGCAGACCTAAGATGGTCTCTTTCATATAGAAGGCCACAGGGTCTCAGAAGCCTCAAAGAAATTGGAATAAAATCTGTAGAATTGTAAAAACTCAGCCGATCAAAGCTACGAATGTTGATAGGGCATTGCCTTCTTAAGAAACAAACTAGGAGCATAGGATTTACAAATGTAACCACATGCAGGTATTGCAAGGACCTACGTTACATATTGCAGGGACATATTACTCATCTTGTCTGTGAATGTCAAGCTATTGCTCGGAAGAGAAGGGGACACCTTGGAAGGGACTTCTTTGACAATTTCGAGGAGGTTGGCTACTTAAACAAATTAGAAACCATTTTTAGGTTCTGTAAAGAAATAAATCTGTAAGGAAATAAAACGTTTGGGCGAATTGGTTTAGGTTTTGATCGTGATGGATCCTCAGGGGTGGCGATAGGCCCAATATGGTGCCTAGTCTTCTTTGATGAACTGGTACCCTATTCAACCTAGCTCAACGTAACCTATGCTTAGGGCCTTACAGAAGTACTATAAAAATACTGCACATGCAGAGCCTTTTAGAAAGCTACGCGTATAGAGTCGTTATTAACATTGAAGGGCAATTCAAACTCTTCGCTTATAGTTTTTTGAAATGCATCTTCAAATGCAGACCTTGGTTAACTGCCTTTAGTTTCTGTCCCAACCAAGAATAGATCGGTTGATGTATGCTATCCATCAAGTCGTACCCCGCTACCTTAAATAATTTGACCGGCAGACTGTCCCGTCCAGTAGCTTTGCTGAACTTGAGTTTAGATATTGCTATCCTCATACTACTCCATTTTGGCATTCAGATTAAATGGTTTGTTCGCCCTGACAATTGAATTTTTGTCATCTTTTAATCGTATAATTTTTGTCGTCTTCAGAGTCTGCAGAAGAGCCTTTTCATCTTTTTAGTGGTAAGATCGCGTGGACTATATAATTTTCGAAACTTTTGAGATTATAAGCTATTTTTTGACGGGTATATATTTTTTGACTACAGACGTTTTTTTATAACATTTGGTGGAGACTGAATCTTCGTTCCAGTTTTGTAAAATTCTGAGCACTGTAACTAAAATACTACCACTTTAGTCTCCATTTCCTCGATCGTGTACTTGTCGTGGCTTTCTTTTTGTTCCGGAGAAGTCGATAATCTTCTGCCTCCATAAGACTTCAATATTTTAGGAGATACGTCATCGCCAAAGATTATGTGGTTTTTTTGGTAATTGCAGCTAATTGACGTTAGACCTCTCCTCAAAGCATTTCTCAACTGTTGTTGCTTTGGAGACATCCGTATATGTAGCTTGGCTATCTTTGTTCGAAGCTTGGAATGTGCGAACACCTATAATATCCGGGAAGTGTCTTTTCATTATCATAATAAAATCCTTTATGCAAGGAATCCCTTTGTTAGTTGGGAAAGCGTAGCGTCCAGCAGCAAAATCGATAAACCTTTTGGTCATGGTCACTGATTGTGTTATTTATTATTCAAATATGTTTTCCTTGACAATTTTGGCATCAACATAACCGAGGACATCATATACTTACGGCATTGCTCTTATGTTTCTTCAAGGACCTTGGTGAAAGTAACTTGGAGCTTGTCTTTGAAAACCTGTCAGACTGATATTAGTGGATTCAACCTTTTTTGGGATGGTCAGAAATCATTAGCTGACATGTTAAAAGCTCAAAACTTATTGCCTTAGTCTGCCGCTTTTAAAAAATCCGCACCTGCATAGATATATAATCACAAGCATATATCACCATTTCACAAGTTATTTGGTTGCTCGTGTTCTTTCGTCATGGTCTGAACATTCCACTAGAATGTTTGAGGGCCTTTGTATTTTTCATTCTGCAGAGTCGTTGACTTAACAGTAAGTTCATCACTATCCAAATAGTTTTAACGTGGTCCGGGTAGTTGACCCCACGCACAACACCCAACCAGGCGGATCAAGCAGGTGCCCAGTAACCACTTTCCAAAAAGTGTTCATCCGCTTCCATCTCTACCTAAGGTATTTGCCATCTTAACCATTATTGGCGGCATTGTCGATTGAATCTTCTAAATTTATCCTTGATAACCACAAGTCTTTCTTCTGTTCTGTAGACGCCCATGTTAAGCGCCCATATTAGACTTGTTAAACTCATTTAGGCATTCATTTTTGTAGGAATCTTTTAGTTTGTTAAATTTTCTTTGTATCTCCAAGTAGGGATGGACAAGATCTGAACCCACTACCCATTAACTACCACTGGGGATGAAAATGGAACCCAATTGGTGTTTTTGAGACACTGTTTATCACCCGGGGTGGAATCGCATTACCCTTGAATACGTATATCTTTTAGACATAAAATCGACATCATGCAACCACCAACCTTCGAACTACAGATGAGAGAATTTTCGGCAAATTTAAAATCATCTTCGTGATCTTTTACCACCTACTCCCTTCACAACCGCCAATGTAATTACTCATTTACTTTAAAATTGTGTGTTCCGCTTACGACTTTCTCTCCGCCAACTGCACACAATTTTTAAACATCCACAGGGCGAACAATTTGTGCCCCATATCCAATGGGGGTAGGTACCTAGTTTTTAAGTTTCCAACTATACAAATCACCATTCCTGCTACTAGGAAGTAAACATTAAAGTCATGATTATGCGACTCGCTAAAGGAGACTTCGTGTCTTTGAATGTTAATTTTCGCTTACTTTTCGCTTACAAAAAACAGAAAATTATGTTAGTTCTGTATATTAATATTTTCAAAGAATTTTAACAGTCAAAAGATGAATGTAAAATAAATTTTTAAAATTCCATAGAAACGTAGGTATATATATACCTATAAATGTTAAACTTATCTCCTGAAAAGTTTTTTTTGCCGTAATTTTAAAGGAATCGCAAATGTTTTTCGAAATCAAATTTTGTTTCGGGTTTCTTTCGTTCATTTCCATACACAAATAAATCGTTCATTTAAAGTCGCTACTGAGTTTCTTATAATTTAATAGAAAAAGAATGTAAAATGTGTTGAATGTAATCGTACAACGTATACCCACATGAGGGTACATTAGCGTTACCACGTCATCACCAGATATTTAAATTACGGATACAACTACGACGCGACGTGAAAAGAAAAAAAAAAATACTGAAAAATAATTCCCGACCCACATCTTTCCCATACGCATGTGTTTAGACTTTCAATGGCTGTAATGTAAATTTATGACATTTTTGTTACAGACTGCCCCAGAGAGTTGACTGTACTCGTATAATATGTCTGACTCCGAAACGTAATGGATACAAATCTTTCATGAAATTATGTCCCAAAATAACTCATTTCAGAGGACAACTTGCCGGCAATTTGTCTGGTAAAGACGTTTCATCAACATGAGTACCTTTTAGTACGCGTCTTCTTACAGTTACGGGTACCTGTGAAGGGTTGGTATTGGCTTCGCTAAATTTTGTTCGCTCTATGGATGTTGCATTTCAGCGGATCTATTACTTTTTGTTCAGCATTGGGGAAACTGGTACAGAGATCATGGTGATCATCAAACCATTCAATTTAAAATGGTAGAGAAAGCTCGTTGCCAGTGGCCAAACGCTGTGCTGGGAAATGGTCAGCCTAGAATTGCAATTGAGAGACAATATAAGGTACCATCGGACATGCAATGAAATGGGAAAGGAAATGGGAGAGCACAGGTGGATCAAGGACATTGCAAAGTTCCCATCGAACTGAATTTAACTCATATCAATCAAGTGCCAAAAGTGATGCGGAGAAGAATAGGACATTTTACAAGAAAAGATTTAAATATGGTGAGTGAATAAGGTGAGTAGGAAAGCCCTCTCTCGAACAACTAAAGTGACCTTTATAAGACCATAATAATCCCAGTCCTTCTCTATGGTGCCGAGGCATGGACTCTATCAAAAGCGGATGAGGTCACTCTTAGTTGTTTTCAGAGGGAAATTCTTCGAGTAATTTTTGGTCCCGTCTGCATACAACGACGAACTGTACGGGCTGTACAGCGACATCGACCTAGCCAGAAGAGTGAAGGTCCAACGACTGAGGTGGCTGGGTCATGTAGAGCGAATGGAAGTGTCCGGGCTCCTACCCGGAAGATCTTCGAATCCACATCCAAAGGACGGCGCAGTAGAGGAAGACCGCGAGTCAGGTGGCGTACTCAAGTGGAAAGGGACCTTAACCAATTTAGCGTGCGAAACTGGAAACAGCTGGCCAAAGATTGTGCTGGTTGGAGACGTTTGTTGGTTCAGGCGCAGGTCCACCCCGGACTGTAGCGCCACCTGAAGGAAGAATAAGGTGACTCCTTAAATTGATTAAAAGCAAAAGTGACTCATCCGCTCTGGGAGAAATTATGACACATCCCGCTCAGAAGCGCATACCAAATATTCATGTGATCACGGTAGCTGCATTGAATTGCCCTAAAAGGCCGACTATGCGAGTATCAATAATGATTAGGAGCTTATGTTCGAAAAAAAGGATTCACAGTTACAAAAGAAATAGCAGACACAACTAAGACTACACCAAACACCGATAGTAAATCGTACAGCGCAGTCTTGGCGAAGAACGTTTCGAATTGGGAGATCTGAGGATAAATCATCTGCTCTTCGCTGATGACTTGGTCATCCTTGGGTCCTCTCATACAGAACTTTAAGGCGCACCCGATCGGCTTGCAGCCGTTTGTGTTGAAGCTGAGATGAAAGTAAACGTGAACAAATCTGAAGTGATGGTCGTCTCCAGATCGCCTGATCAGTGCACTCTGAAGAACTCAATGTCTAGCTTTCATGCTTCGGTGCTTTGGCCATTTTAAACGCATGTCCTCAAGCAGTATCCCAAGACGTGCTATGGAATCCGTACCATCAGGCAGGCGTTCACTAGTTAGACCAAGGATGAGATGGTTAGATCAAGTCAATAATCTCTCCTACCCGTATGGGGATTGTCCTTGATGATTTAGAGTTGATGGCGGAGAATCGAAAGCTATATGGGGGGTCCACTTGAGCAACCTAAACCCGCGACTCACTTAATGGATAAGTGGGCCATAGAAAATTAATGAATGAACTGTCTTTTGAAATTTCGTTGGGGCGATAGGGTCTTCCATGTTTCGCTGCTGAATTTAAAGTCCTCGAACGTATCTTTGTGGACGGATGTGTCTTTCTACTTGGGCTCTATTAGTGAGGGGCGCTGCTTGAGTTTGCAGATATCTGTCTTCTTTAAATATATTCGACTTTTGCAGGAGTAAGCCTTTTCTGAGTATATTTCTTGCCACCATATGAGCAAAAACATGCGACCACTGTTTGTCCTTTTTCAAATTTTCACTTCACTTTCCTTTCCACCACTCACAAGTCACAACATTAACATAAATTGCAACATCCTGCGGAAAGATGTTCACACCTTTCCAAGTGATGAATGCCACCCTCGTTGTTTTAATTAACGAAATTCTTGACGCATTTCATACTTGAAAAAGTTCTGCCTTCACTTTTAATAATATAAACTTTTTTTTTTTTTTTATTTTCAAGGCATCAGAGCAGGCGAAGCGGTACTCAAATTTAACATCACAATGCAATGTAGTAGCACCACAGCAGGATTTAGCGAACTTTGTTCGAATACTTCCTCTGCCGGTGAATTCACAAAAAGTTCCTAAACGTCCATTTGCGCCACCCCAGCCTCCGGGCGAGGCCGAAGACGTAAACGAGTACAATGTTAGTAGTAAATATTAAAAAAAAATCTATTAAACTTTTTTTGTAATCCTTTGTTGACGAAAACAATTGCTCGCTTTCCAGGATATGACGCCGGTGCTGCGGGATGAACTTGTTTTTGAACGTTATTCATCCCTGCAATTGCGTCCAGCTCTGGATTCCCTGAAGCGTGAAGCCGCTGACTTGGAAATGCAAATACGACAGCTACAGGTTTGTTTGTCAGAAATCCATTAAAAAGGGATTTACTCGGATAAGGCAGCTGAAATCTCTTTGATATATATATTTTTTTACTCTTTCTCCCCAAGGATTCTGTTGATTCGCTTAGTCGCACTCAGTTGAGAGGTATTGAAGGCCAACTTTATAATAAAGTTAATGAACTGCAGGAAGACCTTTCGATGAAAAAGTTTGATTTGAGAGCGAAGCAAATTCACTTTGCTGCTGTTCGAGCACAGGTAAGTTTTGTTACTTATATATAAACAGTACAGTGTAGTTAATGAGAAACGTTTTCACCACTACTGATGGTAAGTTTGGAAGCAACTACGTGCCAAAGTTCTTAATTGTGAAATTTTCTTCGAATAGGTACGTTTACTGCTTCATTATCGAAATTAGTTTGATGAATGATGAAATGTTTTTCTTGGTTAACAGATTTATTGGCAATTACCTTTACGAGGGGGATGAGGTACCCGTACCACCGTTCTTCTTAGATGGGAACGTGAATTATATTTATAGATTATTTCTCAAAGAGAATGGTGAAGTTGGTCTGATTTTTTAAAAGTTTCCATCACTCTATCTTATAAATTGATGGTATGATTTTGATTTTCTGTTCATGATGGCGGATGGAATACCTGACGCCAAATAGATAACAAATACAGCAACTTTTTTTAATTAATTCGTGGCGGCATAGTAATAGACTGAAACAAATATACATATTGCCTGAGGTTCACCCCCATAGCAGGTGTTCAATTGTATTGACCCAAGTAGACTAAATAAATAAACAACTTTTGTTTGTTTAATGAAAACACCATACAAACACACAACCGACCGAACACAAACAATCGAAGAAAATAAAATTAATTGCCACTAGCCTTTACGACGACCGACGGGCCAAACGTCTATAATTAAATTACCAACAGCGAAGAGCAGCAGCTTACTACCTACACGTATACATCCCTACATAATTATTGTACTTTAATTATAAGGAGAAGTATGCCCTAGAAGCATACAAGGTAACAGCCACACGGTTGTAAACATTTCTTCCAAAAATAGGTCCATAGATGGTTATTCGATAAAACACCGTGAATGCAGAGAATACAATTTCAATGCCACAATTTCTGTATTACTTCGGTTTGTAGAAAGTTATTTTTGCATTATGGTTGATTTTTCATATTGAAGTGGTTTTAGATAGCTTCCTTGTCATAATTATCATTCATGAGCGTGAATCCCTATATGAATAGAGGAGAGATGCCAGACTTGATACAACCATCTCATCCTCGGCCTACCTAATTTTTCGCAACCATTTTGTTTGTGTGACTTTTATTTATTTGGCGAATGGAAGGAACCTATCATGCTGACCTGAACTTTAGAATTGACAAGTTTTTTCAGTTGGTCAGACGTTCTCGAGACGTTGCCGCAACGGATGCGACGGATTCTATGGGTCGGGGCCTTTAGTTGACTGATTCGTACTTTTCTGACCATGTCGATGTCGCTGTACCGATCGTAGAGTTCGCTTTTAAATCTCCTCCTCCAAAGCTTGTCAACGGAATTGGGACCGAAAATCATTCGAAGAAATTTCCGTTCGAAACGACCAGGAAGCGCATTTGTTAACGTCTATGATTCTGCGCCATAGAGCAGGACTGGGATGAAGAGGGTCTTATATAGAGTCTCCTTGGTGTTTCTTGACAAGGCCTTACTAGTTAGTTTCCTTCTTAGGTAACAGCGATTGGCAAGTGTAATACGTCGTTTGATTTCTGCTGAGGTGTCATTATCAGAGTTAATATCGGAGCCAAGGTAGACAAAGTCCCAAACTTCCTCAAAGTTATAGCTGTCTATCGTGATGTTCTGTCCGATTCGTCGATGTTGTGTGTCCCTTCTTGTTGACAGCATATATATTTTTTTTTGCTCTCATTCACCACTAAACCCATTTTTGCCCCCTCTGTACTGATAACTGCAAACGCACCAGTGACAGCTGCGTTCTGCCAATTATGTCAATGTTGTCGGCGTTGCACAGACTTTTGGAAAATTGTGCCCCTGGTGTTGGCTTGCGAGTTTCGCACAATTTTCTTAAGAATGATGTTGAAATTGTCACATGACAGCGCATAACCTTGTCTAAATCCTTTTTGGATTTAGGGAGCAGCGACCATCCTCCATCGCCATTCTGCACAATGTGACAAGTTTGGCAGGAATGCCAAAACCAGACATAGCTCTGTATAGCTCTCTATAAATGCTGTCATATGCGGCCTTGAAATTGATAAATAGATCGTGAGTATCGATTTGGACTTCTTGGGTTTTCTCCAGGATCTGGCGTAGTGTGAATATTTGGTCGACTGTGGACTTATCGGGCCTAAAACCGCACTGATAGGGTCCAGTCAGTTCACAGTATGATAGACAGGATCTTGTAAGCGATGTTAAGGAGACTGATGCCTCTATATTTGGCACATCCTTTCTTACGAATCGGGCAAACAATGCTGAGGCTCCATTCATCCAGCATACTTTCCTTTGACCAAATCTTGGAGACGAGTTGATGTATCTCTCTACGAAGTCATCTCCCGCTACCTTAAAAGCACACTAACCATTTAGAGAATTTTTACCACTGAGTTTTCCCCACAAAATCGTAATATCTAGAGGCACATGTATAAAAAAATTAAAATGTAAAGGGTTTTCCAATAAGAGGTGTTATTTTGGTATTCAAAATGCTATTTTTTTAAATAAATGATCGGATGTTTATTTCACTATAAAGAGGAAGGTATGCCGTTAATAATGAAAAACAACATTATCCAAATGGCCACCACGAGCACGCTTACAGGACCATATCCTTTTTATGAAATTTTCCATAACCAAATCGCAAAGTGGCTGCCCTATGTCCTCGATAGCCTCACGAATTTTATCTTTGAGGTCTTGAATCGACGCTGGGCTGTTGGCGACGTTGTTGATGATCGGCTGGCTTGAGTTCTTGTGTTAACTGAACTTTATAAGCCTTAAGACTCAAGTCTTTATACAAAATACGGTGTAATGACGTTTGTGCAATGCCCAATTCCAAAGAACGACGAGGAATGGACAAACCTGGGTTTTCTTTAACACTTTGGCCTACATCAGCAATATTCTCAGTTGTTCTTGAGCGACGTGCACGGGTTTTATTCTTCACATCACTAACTTGGTCCCAACAGCTCGAATTTTTCCACCAATTTTTGTATTGCGGTCCGACAAGGTGCTTCACGACGACCAAAAAAATGCTTTAGTTTTGCGAACTGAGACTGCAAGATTTTCACCATTTTTGTAGTGAATTTTAATAATTTCAAATGCGTTGTTGAAGCGTGTATCGTTCCATTTTTAGTAATGGCGTAGTTTCTACTTGTCAAATGTCTAAGAATGAAAGCTTCAAAAGTGACAGCTACCGAAATAGCGGGCCATTCACAATGACACCTCTCATTGGAAAACCCTTTACAACAATCATCCGCCCCCATTCAGTAATTCCTGCCAGCTTCTGTATAGTTAATGGCTTTAACAATTCTCGTGCTTTATTTGGTTGTCATGTCAGTGTTTGAAAGTGTCCTTAACTTGACAATCGTACAACTTTTATTATCTACCTCTTCATATTGCCTTATTGGGGTTTCTATAATGAAATAAATGCAAAACTAAGTAGGGTACAAAAGGACAGCGAATGTCAGGTCTTGAACGAAATTACTGAATTGATTTAAATAGAAATGCTTGAACTTTTGTAATCCGAGAATAATTGGAATTTCAATAGCAACGCAAGGTATCTTATCTCAGATAGTGAACAGATAATTGAAAAGTGCTCAACAAAATAATTGAAGGAAAGTAACATATTTAAAGAGCAATTAAGTTGGAATAATTTCCTCATCAATTTGGAGCCAGTGCAGTCTCACAATACTGTTTACCAAAATCGCAAAACTGATGACAACACATAACCCAGTAAAAATACAGTTTTTTTTTTATATCAGTCATCTTTATGCATAAAGCATAACCTATACCTATATAAACTGGTAGGTATTTGAAAAATAAAGTCAATGCTACGTTAGTCAGTGAACTGTTCAAACAAGGGTGAGTGCGCGAATACAGTAGGTAATCCGCTCTAAATGGAGAACACTTCCGCCGCCGTCTAGCTCCAACAGGGACCTAACCGCAGGGACAATAAATATTTAATAACTACATTTTGTGAAAACTGGTGAGAGTCATACGGACCGCCATAACTTAGGGAAAAGTAAACAATTTGTTTGACTTTAGACAGTCAAAAACTTTTGGCCAAACAACTCTGCATACAATATTCAACAAATAAGACGTGAGATCTACCTCTGGCAATGGGTAAGTCTTACCCAACTGATGTTGGATTCCTGAAATCCCTTGGTGGATACATTTCCCATAACACTAGATCGTCGGCAATTCCCACCAAATTGTCGCTGCATACCTCATAAATTGAATTGCACAACCTTCGGCAAGTCCAAAATACCTACATCTATCTCCAGAGAGACTTCATTTAACCTAAACACAATTTTCCTATCATAAATCTAACCTTTACCCACCCATAGACAGATGCCTCTCAATTTCTCCGGCAAATTGCTGTGCAACTTAAATAACGCAAACAAAGTTAGCTTGAGCAACTTCATATACTCGCAGGACTATTTCATCAGTGAAAACTTTCGGCCGGGAAACTTGATACCTATAAATGGGTTTCCATTGGTTGTTGTTGCTGCTTTTTTAAAAGTTTACACAAGTCAATGACATTGCGTTGTCTTCTTTAGATAAATACACATCGCTTCGCATAATTGATTCATTCATATTTTATGATATGAAACGTATCCATTAATAAACTCAATTTGAACTTGTCCTTTTCGTCATCGAAGCCAAAAAGGATGTACTCTTCGTCCTACCTCTCAGTGAGGATGTATGGGTTCGGGTGCGGTGCTACTGTCACAAATTCTTGACATTATGAATCCACGCCGTGTTTTGATAGAGAAGGCTACCCTGATCGTAATACAATTATTTATTCAGATATAAATTAAATATGAAGCTAAATAAAACATGAGACGAAGAAGAGAATGGTTTGCTAAACATTTACATGCAAACGTTGTCCTATATGTGCTTTCATATTTTCCCTCCATTGATTGAGTGCTACTGGTACTGGTACTGGTAGATGAAGAAGCGCATTTATTCTTGGGCTAAAGCTGAAGTAGGTACCTATCTACTCGCTCAAGTTGCCTATTGTGAAGGCAGTCTGAAGAGGTGACGTTAAAGATGTGCTTTATTGATTTTTGCCGGTTATCTTCGTACCTGGCAACATTAAATATTTAGAGATTTGTCTCCTTGGTGTATGCTCGCATTCAATTTGAATTCAATAGACGTTTTAGAAAAGCGCTATTCAGGTGGAGGAATGTAGACAAGCAACGTGCAACTGTTATTGAGAGCAGGAAAATGTTCGTTAGTACTTTTGTATGCATATATCCTTATGCACATGGGAATGACAGCTCCAATCCGGTCTTCTGTACTTCTGACACTTTTCAATTATCTCGTCTGCACAAATTGGTGCGGATGCAGGTACCTGTTGCTTAGAAAGGGTATTCCAAAATGCATGCAAGAAGTAATTTTTGATAGCATAAAGACAGGTTTTTAATTAATAATTGCTATATAGAGTTATGTATGGAGTAACGTCATATCGGGTAATTGGCCTCCAAAGCTTTGTCTGCGCATATACACACTTTTGTCGAAATGTTCCATAACCGTTTAGTAGCATAAATGTGGGTGAATTTTATAGATACATCGCTTAATGTACCCCCTAAGGCGATTGTGGTCGTGGTCGTGCCAAAGCAAAAAGTTTAACCGCATTAAATCGCATAATCTAATCACCGAAACGGCAAATTATACATAGCCAGGAAATGATTCAAGCAGTAATTGAATTATCTCTCGAGCTGTAGGGCATGTAGGACTTGTTGTCCATATCCATATCCTTCCATACAAAAAACTGGCTTACCATGTCGCAGTAACGAGCGCAAAATTTTCAAAGAAGAATGGCCACCTAAAAGCCATACGAAGATTGAAATGATCCACATCCCTGGGGATAAAAATTCTAAAATGTTGCTGACAAATATTTACTGTTCTTTTGTGCGTCTTTCCATTTTTAATAACCTTGAACTGTCAGCTGCCAAGCTGTCTTAGTTTTGCAGTTGGCAGCACTTTACCGTAAAAAATGGCGTGAAATTCAAATGCTGAGTGAGTTTTGATACACCCTTTAGGTGAGTGTAGTTTTTCATTGATTTTTGAGCCAAAGTTATAACATTTATGTCAATAATTACCAGCTTTATCAATATCCTTGAAACAAGTCAACAACTAGCTGTTGTGGGTTCGGTATCGCCAATTCATCTTAATTCTGGGATGATTGAAAGCAGATTGTGTGTCAACTAGTGTCGCTGCTAATGAAAGGGAGTTTTTTTGTACAGGTATACAAATTGAATAAAACACTTGAAGCTAATGTTAATGTCTATGATAATAGCTTTATTTAATAGATAATTTTATGGCATTACTGTTTAAAAATGATTTCGGGCATATGCGCGTCACAGCTAGTTCGAATGAAGAGCAGTCCAATTTTCAACAACTTTATCGAGCAACTGGAGCCGTATATCAGCAATAACACGGCGAATGTTGACTTCCAAATCGCCAACCGTCTCTGGTTTATCGGCATAGACTAGTGACTTCACATACCTCCAAGGAATATAATCTATCTAAAGGTTTGAGATCACAGGATCGTGAAGGCCATTTCACAGATCCTTTATGTGTTCTTCAATAAATTGATTGTGTCACGCGAGTTATATCTGTACGGATACAATAGCCCAAAACATGTGTACACAATGATGCAAACGTGGGCACAACGGCAAAGATCGAGGACTATGTACAGGGCGGGCCAAATACAAGTTTCTTTTAAAAAATTCAATAAAATGAACAAAATTAAATTATCTTTTTGATGGTTTCGGGCTATAGCTCACTAATTGCTTGGATGATATTGACCTTCAGTGCTTGAATCGTTTCCGGATTGTTGGCATAACATCGGTCATTCACGGTTCCTCAGAAAAAAAAGTCCAAACGGGTCAAATCGCAGCTCCGAGGCGGCCAGTTGGCATCGCCAAGACTGGTAATAACACGATTTGGGAATTTGGTGCGCAATTCAATAGTAGCATATGCCATGTGGCATGGCGCGCCATCCTGTATGAACTAGAGGTCGTTCAAATCCACGTCTTCAATTTCAGTAAGAAAAAAGTCGGCTAACATGGCTCTGTAACGTCGACCGTTTTTTTTTGTTTTTTCTAATTCACTAGTGCTCAAGGGGTTTTTGTTCCCTTCTAATGCTAATGCACAGCACGAGTGGAAGGGTTAATAGGGAGGATAGAGAAGAGGTACTGGTGCACATTGGTTTTAAACAATTGTGGGTTGTAATGAGAGGGGAAAACCGTGTGAAGCTATGCATTCCACATGCGTGTTGTTCGACTAACAAAAGAATCTCCATATTTTACAGTACGTCCGAAGGTAGGCTTAAGGGTAAACTGATGTGCATTCGATGAGTGACGGGTGTCGCAAGAGAATTGTTGAAGGGGCGGAATGCGGTTAGCTATTTCATCAGAGCATCGGTGGTGAAAATATCGATAAAATAAGGAAAGGCAACATTTCTGCGATGTTCGAGCGGGTCAATAGACTCCGCTATATTTTTATCACCTATAAGTTTTATCGCGCGCTTTTGAATTCTGTCTAGTAGGTGCAATGAAGTTTTTGGTGCACCTGACCAGATATGAGCGTTGTACTCAAGCTTAGAAACGTTGCCCAAAACGTTGTCACAAGCCTTATTTTCGAAGAAAAATCGTTCAATAATGCCACTACTCCACAATCCGTGAATTGAGTCTCACACTCTCGGCTACAGCAGCCACATTCTCGTCTGTGCGCACCGTACGATGACGGGGACCATGCGTGCAGTCGTCTTTTTGCACAAACTTGCTTACAGCAGGCGCGGTGGGTGAAGCATAATAACCTATGATTTAAAATGAAACCACTAGATGGCTAAAATTAAAATTACTCTTATCCGGATTTTCGGACTACACGTACACCTGAACTAGAAAGAGAACTTAAGCAATTCTGCCACCCCAAGGACACGAATTGTTCTAGTTCTTTGATTTTGTCGTCATCCCCACTCGATTTTTTATTCGACGGGACAGCCAACAAATGTAACACTTATCTGAAGTAATACACAAATATGTTATTAAGTTAACTAGACTTTTCATTTTAGTTAAAATATTTTCCTTAGAATTTTCCAGTGATACTATTTGTTTTTTCAAATTAAAATTTTACTGGAAATGTCAATTTTAAGGTATCAAGATTGATGCTTTGCGAACTCATGTTTTCATTGTTCGAGGTTTGGTTTTTTCGACTATCCTTGATAGACACGCTGAGGGTGACGAAAGAAACGTAGATATTATAACGAGGAAGTAAACTATTATTTCGCCAATTTTCCACTATTTTTTACATAAATACAGAATTCAATATTTGGGAACTGCTATAACTATCTAAAAATATTTTCAAAAAATAAATTCACTCAAGCGCTTAGTGTCCAACCATTCAACCAATTTTATTCAACATTCAAATTGAGCAACGTAATTCCAATTAAAATGGAATATGTCTCTGTTGAACGCGTTGCGGGCCCGGTACACCTAGTTTACCAACTCACTCAACTGTTGAATGACCCCGTACACCTAGTTGAGCAATTCATTCAATTGTTGAATGACCTCGTACACTTAGCTAATCAACATGTCTGAATTTGGCAAAAAAAAAAGTTCCTCGAGTTGGACAACAGCGTTTTCGTTGTAGTTGCTCATAGAGTTGAAAAATGCGTTGATACCCTCGTACATGTAACCAAGCATCAATTGTTGGGCAACGCGTTGAACGCACTTGGTAGCTGACAGCTTCTCACACCCTTATGTAATATTTTGAGTTTCGCATTCGATATCAGTTTGGTAGTGATCTTCCTTTCCTAGGGTACAGAGCATTGCTTCTTGTTTATTTTTTTTTCATTTGATTTGTGACTGAAAGCAATACATACTTCGTTTTACTTTCATTTTGCATCCTTTCGCTTTCTGGATTTTCCTCATGACTTTATTTTTATTGCTTTATTAGGGGTGGGTGTGTTGTATAGCACCAATTGTTCCACAAGCATGTTCAACGAGCAACAAGAGCTCGTACACTACCCGCACACTTCCTTAACAACGCGGTGAGCAACGATGTCCTACCGGATCAAACGCGTTGGTTGGATAAAATTGAGGGCATCGTACATTAGAGTTGAATGCGTTGAATTCGAAATTAATGCGTTGGGCACTAAGTGGACGAGCAACATCAGCCAATTTGATAAATGAAATTCCTCTTTCCATCGAAACTGAAAATGTGGGCAATTTATGCGAGTGAATGTTCTGAATTTAAAGAGTTATGGTAACCCTAGATTGTTTTCTGTGAAATAAAGCTTTTAAAGCTTTTTTTAAATCGAGCTTAGTTTGTTCTTGAACCTTTTTTGTTTGCTAAGGAAATATGCATTTAGCGAATGCACTAAAAAGTTTCCTTCGCATATCTGAACCAAACAAGGACTTGTACTAAAACAAGCTCCTGAAAGCACAGTTTTATCTTTAAATCGTATACTAAAACCGTTCAAATAAATACATACTTTTAGTATAATACGGATGCGGATGTTGAGAAAACAAGCTTTGGTCGGTTGGTTGTATATCAAACTGTCAACTCATTTTGAAAACTCTGGTGGTAAATGGTAATGTTGTGTCGACCTAAATTTCGAGCCTTATTATAGTTATTATTAACCTTTCGTTGAGTTTAAACTTTAAATTTCAACCCTTCGTATGTAAATGTGAGCTTTTGGGTCACTTTGAATCAAGTTTTCAATGCAAGATACAACAGGTGGATATGCTTTTACTTCGTAACTGTATGTCAGTATGACAATTAAAATATCCCTTCAATTTAAAATACGAACACGGAATTAAAAATATGTAATAAAAACATACACACAACTAAGTGCGTTTAGGTCAATTCACATTTTTGTATCATTTCCTATTGAGGCAAATCAACGTCTCATTTATTACTTTCTTTATCGAATCATGTTCCTGTAACTGTATACCTACCACTCGAGTTGTTGTCAAAAGCAATTTCATTAATAGCTTCTTAACGAAAAGGGAAGAAAACACTTTCCAATAAAGTCTGCGTTTCAGCCGATACACACATTTGCACCACCGACAGCGTGTGCGTCTTTCTCGTTTTCATTCGTTCTTGTTATCAAATTATTCCATTGGCCCATTTTAACCCATTGGATGACCGTGTTTCACTTTCCTCCTCGAAATGAAAATACTGGAATACCCTTTCCTAAGGACATTACTGTCAATGTAGGTCTTTGGGTACATCTGAACTTTCACTGGAATAATTGGACAAGTGCACAGACTGCGCATGTGACCAAAATCCACCGCAGATACAGCGGTCCCCCTCGAACTCTCGCAAACAATACGATGCGCGAGGAGTTTCGCCCCCCATAAGATTTCCCAGCAGTGCAGCGCCTATACCAACAATTTATTTCTTCATATGGCCAAAAGAATTCCAACTCTTGGATCTGTCAGTTTGTCTAGCGGGGTCAGCAAAGCGATTACTTCATCCTATAAATACCAGCTGCATTCGGATAGTTTTATCTTAATAATAGCCATCGCACCGCCATCGCAGCTAGATCCTTCGCAGCGGACGACAAATTCTTCCCTTCAATGTGTCGTTTTTCGGGTGTGTTATCGTTAAGTGCCGTGTTGCCATAAAACCTCACCAACTGTTATAGTGAACATGTTTTAATCATTGTATCGAATTATTCCGCCTAACGCCTAAACTGACAGTAGATAGTAAATTAATTAACTTCACAGTGTAGTGTGTCGAACCGTAACGAACCGAGACAGACTCTGATTTTTTGCTTCGTCCTTTCGATTTTGTACTCATGTAAAATTCCCATACTCAGAACTCTTCGTCGCTATACTATTGAGAGAGAGGCAATTTGTCGACGAGCTACCACAAAAACCCACCCCGAGACGTGTCGCAAGAGTCACGTGCCACTATACCCACTTAATATTTGTTTACATCCTTGATTAGGATAATTGGACTCTGATTTCGACAAACTCCTATCACACACCAACACACATACTCGTACGTAGTTAAGTCATAATCGTAGTTAATCAGCATACAAGTAGTTTAAAAATTTATTGTGATAACATGCCAAAGGACAACAAATACGCACACCAATAATAAACCTATAAATATAAGATTCGTGATTGTTAATCTAATTCGTAGAGTAATAATTGTCAACGTAGCACAATTATTAACGTTATCGCTTGTTATTACTAATAATTGTAGTGTACTCGTATTGATTATATTAGTGAACTAAGCTCGTTCGTAAGTAGTCGCTATTATATGTTGATGATAAAATCAATTGAATATTAAAATAGTTAATTAGTGCCAATAAAGGATAAGTGAAACTATCCAGTGTTGTATAATTATATATGTGTAAGGATACGATTAACATATAGCGCTCAGTTGCCATTGCATTGGTTTGGCCGACTATAATTTAGAGTAAATTTTGACGAAATTCAAATAACTATTGGTAAGTGTCTAATAGATGGTAACTTTTAAAATTGTGATATTTTCTTGGGAATATAATTATGCCGACAAAATGACTCCCATATTTAGTAAAAGTCCACTCTACCCTCAAGGCAAAACAATTCATAAAACTACCCGTGGACTTACATTTTTTTTATCCAACAAGGAAGTCATTAGGATATTAACTTTTGGTGTTTCTTAAGGTGATATTCCGACACAACTTCTCATGCCTTTCGCCTAAATTATAACTACCTACCTACATAGGAAATTTATTTTGTAATGTTATACCTCCTTCCATATTGAAGGCGAGGACACATTATCTTTTATAATGAACTAATGCTCAAGGGTCTATCTTACGTTATAGTAAAGAATTAGGTTACCTTTATCGAGGTGGGAAGTTTATCTTTGAGAAATATTTTCTTCTTCACATAGGATGATTTAAAAAACAAAATATTATTTTCTTTCTTGTTAAAGATTCATAAACATACCTCCTAACATTTTGCCCCCATTACAGAAATATATAGCGGGATTTGCTACGCCCTCGATAGGATAAAAAAAATTCTCCCCATGCAAATTGAATCGCCTTTTCAAGTTGATAATAACTCGGGACCCAAGTAAAATTTTACAATATCACAAAAACTGATTTTCTTTTTTTCCAAAAACCGTGTTTTTAAGTCGATCGCATAAAAAGTAAGAATTTTGCCATACAAACTTTGACAACCCTTTGCCCCCACTTGGAGTTCGAATTAGGTACTCAAAATCGCTTCTAAGTTCTCACTTTGCCTATCCTACCGTTTGGGATGGGCGTTGATTAACAATCACCAATGAGTCAGAATAAGTTGTTTAACAAATGCGAAAATGTTTTGTCGAAAAGCGACTCTGACCATTTTCAAAAAAAATATTGTTTCTGCAAATTTTTGGTATACAAACATAATTTTAAAGAAAAATATCTGTCCCGCTTAAATCGTGTCGAGAAAATGTCAGGCTTGTCACAAAATTTCTCAAAATCAAAACAAATCTTTAAAACAAATTTAATTATGCAAATGTCTACTTGGTCCTGAGTTTCCCAACAAAAAGATTTGTTCAACCTCGTAGATGGTTTTAGGTCTCAAAAACAGACATTCATTCATTTCATTCATTTTCAATGAACCGCTTGTTCATTAAGTGGGTCGCGGGTGTAGGTTGCTCAAGTGGACCCTCCATAGCTATCGATTCTCCAAAAACAGACATTTTTTCCAAAAAGTTTATATATAAAGGGTTTTTTAATAAGAGCGCTAGTTAAGTATCCATAGCAAAACATATTGAGAAAAAAGATAACATTATTTGTATTCAATGATATCTTTAGCCTCTAGTACAGTCTTGCACACAACGCTACAATGATAACATATGTACAAGAGATAATATCGTTTGTATACAATGTTGGAATATTATCTCTTCTTCATTATCAAGCAAGACGATTGTACGCTTGGGTCTCCTTGTAGATAGATAAGAAAAATATATAAATACGACTGTATGATGAATTTATCGATAGTCTTATTGTAACTACATAGTAGCCTTAAGCTCCTTTTAGAATTAGTAAAAAGTATTTCAATAATAAAGGACATAGTTCCAAATAAATATTGTTTAATTTTAAAAGTAAGAAACAAGTGTTTTAATTGGCGATCCTGCCAGGAGGTTAAATATACTTTTTAACTTCAATCGAGCGGACCTCGGGAACAAGTAGTGAAATCTAGTATAAACAGAACACTCGCGTTACCGGTTACAAGAATTACCTAGCATAGCAGGTACAAATATAGCTTCTTCATACGAAGCAGCTAAGCAATTCAGTGAAAGTGTATATGTGGAGGAAAAAAACACACAAATTCGACGACAACAGACACGAGTTCAAAATGGAACAACTCGCAGTATTAATGGCAAGATTAGAAGCTTTAGAAACCAGGTGCAACACAGTAACACAAACCCTAGAGCACACACGCACAGAGAATGCAAGGTTAGCAGCAATAATAACTAACCAAAATCAAATAAACACTAATTTAGAAACAAAACTAAATGAAGTAAAATCTGGATTAGGCATAGTACCAAACATACCTGTGCTAGAGGAAATAAGAACCACATATACAGATGGTAGTGAAATACAGTTAGACGCATTTAAAAGCCTACCTATTTTCAACGGCGATCAATCAAATTATCGGTCGTGGCGCGAAGAAGCATCCAGATTAATGGACAGCATTAAAAACTTCAAAACACACAGTAAGTACGCAGCAGCATTGACTATAGTAAAAAGTAAAATACAGGATGCAGCCGCGAATGTGTTAACTAATTATAACACAATTTTTAATTTTGAGGCGATACGTAACAGATTAGATTATACGTACTCTAATCAAGAACCTCTATACGTGCTACAAGACATGATGAAAGCCATCACGCAAAAAAGAAGCACACTGTCTGAATACCACGACGAGATAAATAAAAATCTCAATTTAATAATATCAAAAATCACTATGTCAGGTGATCCGCCGAATATAATCGACAGACTAATTAAAAATGCTAACGACGACGCAGTTCGTATATTCATTGATGGTATGAGTGACAACTTTACAAGAGGATCATTATATTCAGCTACAATAAATGATCTAGAACACGCATTCGCAATTGCTCGCAGAATAGAACATGATAATGTGCACAGGCATTTACATCTCACTCAAGATAAGCACCACAAAAATATGCCACATGAACGCAGAAACGAAAGAAGACCAAATTATTCGAGCCAAACAACGAATTATCAACCCCAGAAGCAATACGATAATATGCAGCAACACAATCAAGGACCACAGCCGATGGAGATAAACTCGAGACAAATTGTACATGCACAGCGACAAAATTGGAATCAATGCAAACCCGATGTATATAATCCACCAGCGAAACGTGAACACAGCGGGAGTTTCAACACACACAACAGACCGCAACGATCTTATCAGCAGAACTTCAAGCAGCAGAGAGTAAATAACTCCCGACAACAACGCAGAGACGATGCCAGCAGTACATATGCAGAAGCAGATGAAACGGAATGTATGGTAAATAATAACATAAGAATAGATCATTTAAACTAGTAGACGGGTTGCCCTGCTTAAATTTAACTAGTACTATTCATAAGAAAATTTACAAAATTCTTATTGATACTGGTGCAACCCATAATTACATTAATAGAAAATGCGATTCTAGCGAAAAAATTAAAATTAAACCTATAAAAATAAAAACAATGCATGGTTATTCTATGGTAGATACAAAGAAAGTAGTTAGGATATTAAAGAAAAATATAACATTTTTTGAATTAGAGGATATTCAGTCTTTTGATATGATATTAGGATATGAAGGACTTAAAGTTCTAAACGCGGAAATAAATTTCAGTAATATGACTCTAACTACCATAAGCAGTGTCGAATCTATTCAGAAAATTAATTACATAATTGGGGAAAATAATATTTATAAAGCAGACATAGATAGACTGATGAAGATTAATAACAGCATAGGACCGTTACCCTTTACAGATACTATAGAAGCAAGCATTAGGACGACCAATGATAATCCGGTTTATGTTAAACAATATCCATATCCCATAGCAGATAACGAATTCGTAAACAAAGAAATACAGAAACTCTTACATGACGATATAATAGAAAAAAGCCATAGTCCTTATAACAGTCCCATATGGACAGTACCTAAAAAAGGTTTGGACGAAAAAGGAAAACCAAAACGGCGCATGGTTGTTGATTTCCAAAAACTTAACGCTCACACTGTAACAGACAGATACCCCATTCCGGATGTCAACATGACAATTCAAAATTTAGGTAAAGCCAAGTACTTTACAACGTTAGATTTGGAGTCAGGTTTCCACCAAATTAAAATCAAAACAGATGATAAAGAAAAAACAGCTTTTGCTATAAATGGCGCAAAATATCAATTTAAACGAATGCCTTTCGGGCTCAAAAATGCACCAAGCATATTTCAGAGATGCGTGGACGACATTTTGAGAGACTTTGTAGGTAAATTCGTACACGTTTACATTGATGACGTATTGATATATTCTTCATCTGAGGAAGAACATATACAGCACATAAGTCAAGTATTCGACGTACTCAATAAAGCCACATTAAAAATATCTGATGAGAAAAGTAAGTTTTTTCAAGAAGAAGTAGAATACTTAGGTCACATAATCAGACATGGTAGAATCACTACGAACCCTGAGAAAATAGCAGCTATAGAAAATTTTCCAGTCCCACAAACGGTAAAGGATTTGAGAGGATTTTTAGGTCTTACAGGTTACTATCGTAAGTTTATAAAGGGATACGCAAGCATAGCCAAGCCCCTGACATTATATTTACGAGGAGATAACGGTAAAGTAAACAAAAAACAAAGTAAAAATATTAAGTTAAATCTGAATGATTCAGCATTAGAAGCGATTAGAATTTTAAAAAATTATTTGAAAGAACAAGTCGAACTTTTTCAACCGGATTATAGTAAACCATTCGAGCTTACTACTGATGCATCCAACATAGCTATTGGAGCCGTACTAAGTCAGAATAAGCAACCTATACACTTCTTGTCAAGAACACTGAGTAAGACAGAAGAGAACTATAGCACAAACGAGAAAGAGCTATTAGCGATCATATGGTCCTTACAAAAACTCAGAAACTACATATATGGTATAGCAGACTTAACCATATATACCGATCACCAGAGCCTTATATATTCTGTATCAGAAAAAAATCCCAACACAAAGCTGAAACGTTGGAAGGGAATCATTGAAGACTTTGGAGCAAAATTAGTTTATAAACCAGGAAACCTAAATCTTGTAGCTGACGCATTATCACGTCAACGCATAAATACTTCTACCATAGAAACAGCACATTCAGCTGAAAGTTCTTCTAATGATATAATAAAAACTGTGAATCAGCCTTTTAATGCATACACTGCACAGTTCGAACTTATTGAAGATATAACAAACAATATCGAAACACAAATCTATTTTGGTAACAAAATAAGACTCATAATAAAGTTTAAGGACAAAGACTCTTTACTAAGGCAGATGAAAGAAGTTATACAACCCCAAAAGATTGTAGCTTTGCATACGAAATTTGAAAACATATACAAATATGGTGAAAACATAAAAAAAGAATTCCCACTAGTAAGATTTATATTCACACCAAGAAAACTTCAAGACGTGACAAATTTGGAGGAACAACTAAAACTTGTAAGGGTAACTCATGAAAGAGCACACCGAGGGTTACGTAACAATATACAAGAAATCTCAGAGAAATATTACTGGCCCGATCTAAATAAACAAGCAAAGAGTTTCAACAAAAAATGCATAGCATGTCTATTTGGAAAATATGAAAGAAAACCTATCAGAGAACCTCTGAATAATTCAGAAATACCAACACATGTGGGAACACACATTCATATGGACATATACTTCAACGACAAGTATACTTTCCTTGTAACAGTAGATAAGTATTCTAAATATACAATCCTTCGGGAAATCGAAACTCGAAACAGACTGTACGACGTTATGGAAGAGGTCTTATCTAATTATTTCCCAAAATGTGAACGACTCATGACAGATAACGAGAAGGGATTCAAAACAGAAATGGTGAACCAAATGTGTTTGAAATACAACATAACTAAAGTAGAAACTCCAGTATACAGATCGACAGCTAACGGTCAGGTAGAACGTGTAAACGGTACAATAACTGAACTGTCTAGAATATTCACAATTCAGAATAAAACAAGACTTATCGAAGAAATATTTAGAACAGTGCGTGAATTAAATAATTCTATACACTCAGTTACCGGTTTGAAACCTAGAGACATTTTCTTTAATCAAAATAAATATAGAAATAGTGAAATTATAATAAATAAACTAAACTCAGCATCCAAAAAAGTGATCGAACGTCTAAATAAAGGAACTCGACACAGAGAGTATAAAAAAGGAGATAAGATAATGGTAAGAATCACAGGTCTTAGAAAGAAATCTAACGCTAGATACATAACAAGAATAGTAGAAGAAGATAAAGGAGACACGGTAATCTCTAAAGAAGGAATAAAAATTCACAAGGATAACATAAAGAATTATCATTTTTCAGATGACGAAAATATTAATATTCCTAACATTACTAGGAATTGTACAGAGTCAAGAAGGGCAAGGAAACGTTCAAATAACTGAGATACTAAACAAGAAGTTTATACTTACACAAACAGATGACGTGTATTTATTCAAAGAACAAACTTATTTGTTACATGCCACCAACCTGACTTCGATATTTCAACCTTACGTAAATATCGTAACTAGTAAATATCAACCTACACAGGAAGAAAAAATTTGGTTAAGTAAAATTAAGAATTTAGCAGACCAATTACAAGAACATACTAGGCATACTAGATCAATTAACTTTTTAGGAACAGCTTTCAAATATGTGTTTGGTAATCCTGACCATTATGACTTAGTTAACATAGAAACGAGTATAAATAATCTCATAGAAAACAATAATAAACAAAAAACTATAAATTCTAGATTTGAACAAATTTTGCAACAATTCGAAGGTCAGAGCCTTAAAGAACATTTAGTAATAGAACAAGTGTACGAACAATTATTATTATTGACCAGAACAATTAATGCAGCAAAAAATAATGAATATTTATCAGAAAGCCTAGACTTAGATGACATTAAAAATATTATTCAACATGAAATAATTCAAGTACCCATAATAAATATACTTGAGTACTCTAAAATATTTTTAGCTAGAACTGATGAATTCTTCATCACAATATATAAATATCCAGTTCTAATTAAATCATGTAAATTGTATAAAGTAACACCTTTAAATTCAAAACATGGAAAAATCATTACAGATAAAACAATTGCCTTATGTAACCAAACTTATTTAAGAACAAGAAATTGTCAAAATCATCTAAGTAAAAACATTTGTGAAATTAACTTTGAAGAAGAAAATTGTCTTATTCCACTTTTAAAGAATATAACTTCAAAATGCAACATTAAACAAGAATACGATTACGACTTAGAAATTGAATCCGGTGTTATGTTATTAAGCGGTAAGCATAAGTTAAATAATCAAACAATTAATGGTATAAACTTAGTTACTTATGAAAATACTATAAATCTAGACGATAAAATATACAAAAACATGCATAAGCAAATTAAAGAAGTTATATTAAGAAATCATAATTCAGAGTCTTACATCGACCAAATAATTAAAGAAGATACAATGTACAAATTCGATAACATAGATACTTTAAAAAAACTAATTATTCCTTTTGAAGAAAAACCGATATTATCAACTATATACACAATTGTAACACTGATTGTTATTCTAGCATTTACGTACGTAATGATAAAAACTATACAATGTATAACAGATCGTCAAAAACAAAAAAAGATTGACGCATATAACAAAACTTATGAAAGAGAAATGTTAAAAATAGCGTCGAAAAATCGGGACGATTTCGTTTAACAAGGGGGGGAGTTAAGTATCCATAGCAAAACATATTGAGAAAAAAGATAACATTATTTGTATTCAATGATATCTTTAGCCTCTAGTACAGTCTTGCACACAACGCTACAATGATAACATATGTACAAGAGATAATATCGTTTGTATACAATGTTGGAATATTATCTCTTCTTCATTATCAAGCAAGACGATTGTACGCTTGGGTCTCCTTGTAGATAGATAAGAAAAATATATAAATACGACTGTATGATGAATTTATCGATAGTCTTATTGTAACTACATAGTAGCCTTAAGCTCCTTTTAGAATTAGTAAAAAGTATTTCAATAATAAAGGACATAGTTCCAAATAAATATTGTTTAATTTTAAAAGTAAGAAACAAGTGTTTTAATTCGCTACAAAAGTTTTTTTTAAATAAAACAAAAACGGTTTTGGATACCAATGAAATTCTTTATTCTTGTGAAAGTACGTTCGATGCCATTATGTATGGAACTCAATTTCTTTTGCATGGCCACCACGGGCACGCTTGCAGAAGTCCAGACGCTGAACCCAATTTTCGACGGTTTTCAATTATAAATCGGCCGATACTGCTGCAATTTCACGTTCGATATTCCTACGAAGTTCATCAATCGTCGCTGGCTTATTGGCATAGACCATAGACTTGACGTAGCCCCACAGGAAATAGTCTAACGGCGTCAAATCGCACGACCGTGGCGGCAAAGCGACTGCACCATTTCGTGAGATAACACGTTCTCCAAACTTGGTTTCCAATAAATTGATTGTGACATTCGCTGTGTGGCTTGTGGCGCGCGCCATCCTGTTGGAACCACATGTCCTCCAAGTCCATATCATCCAATTGGGGCCAAAAATATTCGGTTATCATTGAACGGTAGCGATTCCCATTCACAGTAACGTGCCGGTCTTGATCATCACGGAAGAAGTACGGCCCAATGACGCCGTCGGCCCGTAAACCACACCAAACCGTAATTTTTTCGGGATGCAATGATGACTCATGGAGTACGTGTGGATTGCTGCCTGACCAATACCGCATATTTTGTTTATTGACGAAGCCATTCAGCTAGAAATGAGCCTCATCGCTGAAGATGATTTTTCGATGAAAATCCGAATCATTTTCAAGTTGTTTCTCAGCCCAATTCACGAACATACGACGCTTCTGGTAGTCAAGCGGCTTCAGTTCTTGCGTCAATTTAGTCTTGTAAGGATGTAGGCCAAAATCTTTTCGCAAAATTCGCCACAACGACGTCACAGAGATGCCCAACGCTTGAGAACGACGTGTGAGAGACACATTTGGGCTTTCTTCAACTGAAGCCTCAGCGGCAGCAATATTCTCGACACTACGGGCACTTCTTTGTCTCACTGGCACGGGAACATTTTGTACTGTGCCTGTGGATTCAAATTGTTGATCAAGGATCAATTGTTGGTCTGCTAGGACGATTATGATGATCATAAATTGGACGTAGCGCTCTTAACGTTGGGGCCACTGACTCTGAATTTCGGTAGAAAATTTTAATAATTTGGACTCGTTGTTGGCTCGTATATCTTTCCATCATGAAATGGCAAACTTAATTGAAGAGAAATGTCAAAAGAGCGGGAAGAAATTCGGCGTCGTTTGCTGTCCCTGTCGCTCTACTTTTGTAGCGTCCATATTGAAAAACCCTGTATTTGTTTAAGCTATGTAAATCAAAAATATTGATTTTTTTTCAATCAATTGTTAGTTGCGCATTAGCGGCACAACTCTGCTACATGAAATAAGGCCCCGAAAGGGAAAATGAAATGAGGCCCAGAATCTGACAGTAAATCCAAGCAGGGGGGTTGGTGGGGGGCACCGTGTCCCCCCCCCCCATACGTTTTCGATTTTCCTTTGGGGTCTTATTTTATTTCTTCTTTTTCATTAGAAAAAATCGTTGTTGTTGTTTCCTGTATAAAATTTTTGGGGCCTTCATTATTTTTTTGGGGCCTTATTTCGCAGAGCCGCACAACTCAGCAAAATATCTATCTCTTCCAGATTTGGAAAAAATTACGACGTACCTACTCCAAAACAATTGTGCATTTTTATGTACTTCACACACATTATGTACTTCTCGGCTTTGCAAAAAATTTGCTCTTTATAGGTTTTAATAGCTATCAGAAAAGTGCATATTCACTTACTTACTTATTTAACGGGCTTCCGACCATGTGAAGGTCCTTGCCCGAGATACTGCAGCCTTCTATACTCGTTTCTTACAGTTTTCCAGACCAAGCGTTTGGTCTTTGAATTTTGAAACGGAGGTTCGGTCTTCCTCGTCGGACCTGGAGCTTCGAAGATTCTCTTAGCGGGAAGATTATTGTTCATTCGCTCGATGTGGCCCAGCCAATGTCGACGTATTTCGACTTTTCGGACTGTGTATATCCACATCTTGTTACAACTCATAGAGTTCGCGATCGAGGTTGTAGTTTTTTCCTCCATTCGCCCCCCGCGCAAACAGGACCAAAAATCCGCCGAAGGAGCCCAGTATCGGTTCTCCTTTCTTAAGCTACGATTTCACGGCCATTTTTTTGAGTCATTTAAATGGCGCTGTGACGTCAGGAAAAAATGTCGCATAAGAGCGACATTTAAGCTACGATTCGTCATTGAAAAAATGGCGATCACACGGAATGACTATCATCGTCATTTGTGTCCCAAAATGAAATGACGGACACTGCAGAGCGATTACACGGCCATTTTTTTCCGCCATTTAAATGGCACTTAATTCATGTCATTTGGTGCGCCATTTTCCTAGTCATTTAAATGACGCTGCCAAAAATGGCGATCACACAGAGCGACATTTAAATGACTGCTTTGTGACGGGATTTTTACGTCAAACGCCATTTAAATGACTCGAAAAAATGGCCGTGTAATCGCAGCTTTACTTATCTTCAAGTACTTGGAGATATAAGGCAGAACGGGCAGGATAAGGGTTTTGTAGAGCATACATTTCGTCCTTCGAGTTAGGAACTTTTAACCCTTGTTGTTTTCCCAAACCGAAGTAGAAACGTTTTCATATAGGGTAACTCTTCGCTGGATCTCCACTAATGTGACTTTCGAAACTTTTTATAACAATAGTGACGTTTTGTCCTAGATGCTTGTTTGTTTGTTGATAGCATGTTTTCAGTCTTGTTCTCATTCATTTCAAGGCCAACGGATTTCGCCTGTTCTTCAATCGCCGTGAAAGCTTTCATTACAGAAACGGTGGGAACGACCAATGATGACAATATCGTTCGCATACCCCAGCAGCTGAATCGACCGACACTTTGAAGATAGTGCCTTTCATGTTGACACCTGTCCTGCGCACCTATGTGCTCCAGAACGAGATGATAACGCGTCTCTTTGCCAAAATCTCGTGCGTGTCTGAAATGGCTTGGAGGAGCTACTTTCGAAATGCACGTTGCAGCGCTTGTTTTCCAGCCACACAGCTGAATCGGTGCCAGGAAATAAAGTCTTATGCAAAAAGGTCCAAAACGTAATTTCGGAATTAATTGCACTTCTGAAATTGCAATAAAGTCCAAAAAGATTTTTGACTTTGTTTCATTTTCAAAAGTGCAATAAAGTCCAAATCGAAGTGGAAATAAAATCCACAATGCATAAGCAGTAGAATATGTATGGGGGTGCTGGTGCATGCTGCCCCCGTGCAACCCCCCTGCTCGTCTTTCTTTTAAATAGCTGAGTGCAATAATGCCCAATGGCTTTATTGCACTTTTAAAAATGAAATAAAGTCAAAAAAAGGCAAAAATTACGTTTTGGAACTTTTTGCATAAGACTTTATTTCATGGCACCAGCTGAATCAGTTTTGCTGGGATTCCGAATTTGGCCAACACCATATAGAGCTCCTCACGATGCATGCTATTATGCTCGGCTTTGAAGTCGATGAATTGAAATTCGTTGGTCTTTTCTAGGATTTACCGTAGTGTAAAAGTTTGTTCTATACCTTACAGTCGATCTGCCGGGCCGAAAGCCATACTGGTACGTGTTTTGTCACCTGTTTCCTGTACAATAAATGTCGAAATAATCAAATATCTAGAAGTCCACCGATTAATAAGCGACAGGCAATACGAATTTCGGAGCCGTCGTTCCACTGGAGACCTGCGGTAAGCTACGTAACGCACTTAAAAAGACACAACTCACAACATTTTCTAGGAAAAATGCATCAGCATAGTTCCTTAGATCCAAATGGATGACCTTCCAATCTATCCCAAGGGCTAAATGCACCTTCTTGGAGTCACAGTCAATTCAGGAATCACATGGCAGGACCACATATCCTATATCGCAAGATCGGCGTCCGCTAAGTTGAGCTTCCTCTTTAGAGCAAAGAGGTATTTTAGCCCCAAGCAACTTCTCCTTCTCTAAAAAGCACAGTTTAGAACCAGGCCTGGAATATTGCTCCCATATATGGAGATCGGGCAATCTTCGCTCGTCAACGAAAAAATGCTCTGAAACTATATTTTTTTCAGCCACTTCAAATAAATATTTTGTTTATCTTTCGGATATAGGATTTAACAGCCACTTGAGCCGGCTGATAACCTATCCTTGACTACATCTGTCAGCTATCACTATCCGTAACCTTTGAAACCAAAAGTTGAAGTTTAGCTGACAGATATAAGTTCCGGATAGTCTATCCGAGATTTTATCAGCTAGTCTTGAAACTGGCCCTAAAAATTGCTGCCACTCTGGTAACAATTTTATATTTTGGGCCATTTAGAGATGATAGAGTAAGTCAAACAATTCTGACTGTTTTTTTTTTTTTGTTTTTGCACACTCAGCTACAGTGTAAAGGGATGAGCGGATTCGCACTAAACTTTGCTGGTGACTCCCTTAGGTCTACAGCTCGATGCGAAATAAAACTTCAAAAAATGTAGTTCTTAAATTTGTACTATAAAAGCGCAAGTAACTTTTGACTAACTTTTTTATCATTCAATTCATCAGCTTCTGAAGGCGTGTGAACTCACCAACAAAGTTTAAAATATTTTCACCGTATTCTGATTGCTCTCGACGTTTCAGTGATTCTCTGCATGAAAAAAAAAACGTGTGTCCGTATATGCATTATGCATGCATGTAATATATGAATATTTATTAACAATATTTAAAATTACAAAAATTAGACAGTTTAAAGAAAGGGGTTGCATCGTTTGTAGAGTGTGAACGAATTGTAAACATGTGCGCCTTTAATTACAAAACACTAGCGCTAATTTGGACAACTAGCCCGAAATCGATGTTAGGGTGAATCATATTTAAATAAACTTCATACAAAATGTACCACTATGTACCTACTTTGTCAGTTAATACACTTTTTATTATTATTGGCCGTGGCCTACTGTGGACTTGTTACAAGCCGAAAAAAAGTCTTCACAAGCTTACAGTGGAGAAACTTTAGAACTAAAAATGAAATAAGTGGGCTAGGATGAGAAGGATATGGTCGTGGTCGAGTCGGCAGGAAGAGGAAATTTAGACAATGATGTATCTATGCACTACAGAGAGATTTTTTTTAGTGGATTAAAGCGGATTAAAGGATATCAGTTTTACCACGTGATGCCTTTTGCAAGTAATATAGATCGCAGTAGTAGTAGGCCCCCAGATGAAGTTTTCATGTTTGACAGAAAGCCGGTATTAAAACAGTGGAGAATGGCTTTATTCTACCATTTTCCCATTCAGCTTTACTATGCGCTTGCAAGTTGCGTGCGGAATACGTAAGGTATACCTTTTGTAGGGAATTGGTTTACGTTTTGACCGTGAAGGTTCTTAAGGGATAGAGTAATAGGCCTCTACCCCGAAGACAAAATGTCAACATTTCAACGTCAAAATAGTATAAAGCAGATGCTTCAAATACCCAAATAATTGTCTTTGGTCTATATCAGCCACCATCCTTACAATCGGACTGACAGAGGCTATCAGCGGGAGGTATGTCACCTGGAGGAGCTGACTACAACAGTTAACTTCATTTCGACACTTTTAACATTCGTCTTTGCTTTCCTTGACGACAAACCGCGACCTCTTTTTCGCTAGCAATTAGTAGGGCGGTTTGCTCAAGTTCTTCTGCTCAGCACTAGTCTCTGACTCGTGGACGGGTTGTCAAATGAAATAAACAGGGGACAGACTGCTTTACGGTTACCCTTCGTCTTTTGCTAGAAGACAATCCGTCCATTGACTTTTAGTCAAGCAGAAAAGAGGATTTTTTTTAAATACTTCTCCCGGGAAAGGCGAACCTATAACGCTTCAACAGCGCCCCGAGATGCTTGCAGATAATGTTAGTTCTGCACTTAAATTGCTGCAAATTATAGTCTTCTGGCAATTTATCTCCAGGAAGCGAGTTCCAAAGTTTGCTTGTCATGTAACAGAAGGATTTTTGGAAAGTTGATGTCCTCGCGGTTGTCAAGTGTACTGTTCGGCCATGAGCATTAGCTGCCTGTCTTGTGGGGCATCCAAAAGTCGCATTTCGAGGGATAATGTCTTTGAGTTCCTCGGAACATCTACCATGGAAGTACCTATAGAACAAGCAAAGGCCAGCGACTTTTATTTTGTGCACCAACGGTTGTAGATTCGATGTGAGTGTAGGGTCTCCAATAAGTCGAACTGCTCGTCTCTGATGTATGCTGGCAAGTAGGTTCAGTGAATGTTTTGGGGCCGAGCTCCATATATGGGAACAATATTCCAGGCCTGGTCTAACCTGTGCTTTGTAGAGAAGGAGAAGTTGCGTGGGGCAAAAGTACCTCTTCGCTCTAAATAGGTAGCTCAACTTAGCGGACACCGATGTTGCGATATAGGATATGTTGCCAACCACCCATTTCTGCCACGCACCAATCTCTCTCCTTAATAATGGACAGTCACTTGTCAGAGGCAATAGGCAGGGGGCAGACTACTACGGCCATTCTCCTTTCTTATCCAAAGGCAAACCGCCACCAGGAGGTGCTAATTAAGGGGGTGCTAACCATCAGAACCTCTTAGCGAGTTAAGATACACAGGGATATCTTTTTCAATAGAAATTTCAAGGTAACACCTGTAACGTCCGGCGCATAGTTTTTTTTCTGGCCACTTTCCACTTCTTCTTCTTGTGGTACCTACCACGATGGACCTACAATTATTGTCTAAGTATGTCCTCTAAGGGCAGCCACCTAACCTAACCTAACCTAACCTAAAAGGTCAAAGATGAGATGAGGTTGTTTTGAAAGCACTTGCCTTGGCTATAAAAAACACTTTAGGATTATCTCTAGGACTAATTTCATATATCTCTCATAGCTTCATCCTCACCTTCATGTAACAAATACCAAGAATATTGTACAAAATTTACTGGAATCCATTTGACCGTCAATTGTCTATTTGTGTATCCCAATTCGTGTAAAGCGAATTCTTAGAAATGGCGTTCCTCTCCATATTCACCGCATTCATGATTCCAACGACCTTTCGTTATCCTTTAGTTGAAGCAGTGTAAAAAATTCGATTGAACTGACAATTAGTGCACTGTATGCCGTCCATTCGCCTTAAATTCTCAGAAGTACAGCATGGGTATCCACATACAACTGGCAAGTTCCTTTAAAGGACTGATTGGTAGAATGCCTGCCACTTAAATGCAGGCCAATTATAAATGGAATCTAATTTTTACATTCATTCGAAAATGCTGCTGCAAACTCACTCATGCGAACAAACAATCCATTACCATTCACTTGAATTTGAAATCAAACTCCCGACATTAATCTTCTGAATTAATGCGGGAATATGTCATAATTTTGTAGGGCGGCCTCTCACATTGCCAGCACCATACAAACACCCATCCACTTACACAGGACTGTGCAATGTGTATACCTACTTCTCGTTTCCTTCTATAGCCGAAGGCAAACTTATAGAATGCATTTTCATAAATTCATAAAACTAACAGAACGTTGAATAGCGGAATAATCCCAACATAGAACACACCACACCCGCACCGCAGCACATCGAATGTATAAAGTATCTGATGGTAAAAGAGAAGGCTTCTTCATGCATTTGGCATTGCCATTCATATGTCCGTGTTTGCACATTAGTGAGACGATACCTTATTCCGGAGATCGTGTTTCTCCATCCACTTAATCTGCTTAAGAGATAACCAATCCAGTATCCAGAATCCCAGTTTCTTGTATCTATAGCAAACCACAAATACCATTGAGCATCCAGTACACAGCAGCACACTCCAACTCATGCCTGTACCGAAAAATAAACATAAATCTAGAGAAACGAGCTTCTAATACATTTTGTATGGTTACAAATGACACCGAGCCAGTTCTCAAACGAAGATCTCATTAATAAAGTCGGATAAATATTTTACTAGCGTAAAACTCTACGCGGCATCCTTCATTTAACAAGGACACAAACACCACTGACACCGACACACACTTGTCAGTAGGGAAGCAATTTTCGAAATTGGATTTTGCGGCTGGCATTGGTCTATGGTGAGACTCGAATAAACATCGCTTGAGACTAGTGACAAAACTTCAACTCCTTTTTGAAGCACACAGTCGGTGCATTAATTATGCAATTGGTTATTAAAATTGTCGCTTTTATTAAGTCGGTCTTCATCATCAGCCTGGCCGTAATGAAGCCATCAGCTCTAAGCTTGAGCCCTAAGATGTTCCCAATCGAACGCCTTAGCTTGGCCCGAAAATTCGGGAGGAACGGGTGTTTTAAGCTTTTAATCACGACACAGTCTGCCCGGCACAGTTGGTCCTTAATCCTTTGCGCTGTTAGTTTTCCAAAGGGTGTGGGGGAATTAATTTAAGATTTCCGCTTTTCGTACACAATTAATTACGGGATTTTATTTTGTCTATCGCTGTAGGAAGGAGATAGTGTATGTACGTGGGCGTTGGTGCGCCACTGATGATGCTGAGGAGACTTTGTTTTCTCATTCAAATTGAGAGGTCTTTGTGCAATCGGTTCAAAGGCGGGCCGAGTGGTGGGAGACGCGAAAAAAAAGGATGCAGTGCTTACTTACTGGTAGGACAGGACGAACGAGTGAATTAAAGAGAACAGAGGCAAATTAAAAATTTAATTAAAACTCCCCAATGTAAAGTGGGCGGTTTTGGCAGCAGGTACCTGCTATGTACGTTTCGGAAATGACTACAAGTTTTCTGGGCAAGAATCAAGATTTCGGGGGTTGGTTTCGTTTGCATGAACACTGAACAGGGATGGGCATTATACTCCATTGTTTGGTGGTCAATGTTATGCTTTTGTTCGATTAGAATATGAATTACATTTTATCATTCTTTCGCTTGATGGGGCACATACATTTGGCTGAGAAATTTAATCATGCTGTTATTAGTTTCACTCTGGTGGAAAGTGTGTCAGGAACGGTAAAATGGAGCCGCACAACAGCGCGGATGAACGTAAATTTAATTAAACGCAGCATTTACATGCGGTGATTAGAAGAGGAGAGTGTTTTGCGCGAAAGTTTCTTGCTGCTTTTTGGCATTTAACGTTTTACTTTCATTATGCCATTTTCTGTATTATATCCACCCGGTGTGAAGTGAATGAATACAAAAATTTAAACGTAAGTTTTTAATTTGAGATGGTGTGTGTTCATTTTAATGGTCACAGATATTTTGGTATTTGACAGATGATTTGAATTCAGATAAGCTACGTAGGTTAGGTATACATCGATTGAACAGCGATGCCATTTTTAAGGTTCCGTTCCCATAGGGACGAAGCGGAGCCTTATTGTTTTTTGATTGTCTGTGGGGTATGGAAACACGTCTAAAAACCAATACAAAGTTTGATAGCGAAATAATAATAACAAAACATATTTCATTTTGACAACAAACATTCTTCACAGAAATTAAAAAATAAATTGTTTAATAAATTAAACCGTTTGGTGTTTACTAACTTTTGGCGGTCACTGTATATTTATAAATTGTCCTCCTGTATGTTCGATTTTCTATAACCTAATCAGCCAGTTAGATGGGCAATCAAAATAAGAAACTGCCATATTTTTTACTGCTGTCTCTTGGGACCATAACCTGAAAAACCTTCCCAAGGCCGATTAACATTTATAGTTTGTCTGCATTCAATTCCACAAATCAGCGATTTATTTTTCTAAATTTCAAATTTTCTAAATCGCAGCCCCGCACGTTCTTTTATGGTTTTGTCTACTTCAAATCAACCCTTTTCGAATGCAAGATATACGTGTGCTAGTGTGGTTTTGATTTTGTTTGTCGTGTCGCACGATCGCAAAAGTTTAAGCATCCATGTGTAGCAAAGTATATATGTTGTATTTTTATACTTCTTCAAAAAATACATTTATAAACGACATAGTCTCACAGTCTTAAGGAACATTTAAAAAAAAGTTTCATCGAAATCTCTTCAGTAGTTTTCGAGTTTTGTGACAAAAAACATTCCTACAGCTTTATTATATGTATAGATAATCACAATCATGCTTTTAAAATGCTATGTCCCACCAAAGATGGTTGTCAGTTGCAGCATTGGTTTATTTTCCTTTTGAAATTTAGAATGTACTTTCGTAAAATGCGAAAATGAGAATAAATCGATTTTCTGGAATTTTCTTTCTGCCTATACCTGAAATACAGCACTACGAAAAAAACTAAAAATACAGAACATGTTTTTTGTATAGGCGTTGCCACGCCCCTTTGTCCAATTTTGACTAATTTTCACAGCAATACTCCTCCGCCAATACCTTAGATTGTCTATTATCTATCAAATCTGTGGTTTTCAAGTTTTAAGTAGCCGAACACAAATCGCGATCCATTTTTATATATAAAAGATAACAATATATATAAAAAAACAATAATAGTTTTTTTTTAATTTTGGTGTTTTCCTTTTGTTACTTTCTTTTAGAAAAACACCGGAAAAAGAATCATTGACAGCAATGTTTTCTCAGCTAGTAGATATGTAGAAAATGTGTACCTACCTTCTAAGCATGCAAATTATAATCTTCAAACATTTTCTCCACAGAATTGAAAAGAAATTCGAGCCGACAGAAACTGATTCACTTCGTCTAACTAAATTTTTTCTCTATCTTCTCTAATTGAATCACTGAGCAGAAAAAGGTACACATTACACAAAAATGAGAAATGAAACTAAAGCCGTGTGTTAATTGCGCTAAATAATTTATCTTCGGCTAATTTTCTGACACTTTCCTGGTGAATAACGAGTTTTTCAGCTGTCAACAAATTATCCTTCGCTAGAGTGCTTAGGAGGAAATAGAATACTGAATTCTAATTGCATAGAAGCGTAAGATTTGAACTTTTTTTTTCAGCCCTCACATGTGTGTCAGAAAATTTACCCATGATTAAGCGCAATCTACACACTACACTACACACTGCCAAAAACTCTGAATGAGAGGTACAACGTCCCTTTATCCAATACGGCCTACATTTTGTTAAATGATTTTAACAGGCAATAAACTCCCATTTGACAAATTAAATTTCAAGACTAAAGCTGTCATATATGCCAAGGTATGGTATTTTATACATGTTCTTTGTATGGTGTGCCGTGCTCATTTATTCAAATTTGACTAGACTTTACAGGAACACTTCAATCCAATAGCATAGATTGCCTGAAAATTCGAGCTCAATCGGCTGGGAGGTTTCGGAGTCTATGTAGGGATGTATGCCAACATTCATGGGTACACATATATTTTAGGTACTTACATAGGTATACATACTTATATAACTAGAATAGTCATTCTACATGGCATTTTCTACTTTCAGTGGAAAAAGGAAAGTGATCCCGCCTCTTGAATTCGGATTTCGACTTAAAGCTTTGGGTCGGTGGGTACTTTTCTTCACTAAATTTATTTCTTAGGCAATTTTGGAATATGTTTAGCTTTTATGTTCGATGATAAATAATATTATATAAGTTCTGTCCTTTTGTAAGTCATACTTCTGATCTTCACATTTTGAATAAACTTTCTTTTAGGCACATGAGTGAGTACAATTTGTTTGCCAAAAGTCAACGAAAACCTGTAGGATTTAAAACATAACTACATATTTCTATCCGGTGACAGTGACCTGACCACTTAAGTATCGATTGTCCATCAAATTGTACTCAAGGGTCTTTTTATGTTTCGTACATAGTAGAGATGGGTCGTTCCGGAGCTGTATAGTTCCAGGAACTATGTCCTCTGACGGAAACATTTCCTATCTTTCCGCAAACTAGTTCCGAGTCCAACACAGAGAAAAGATAAATGAAACTGAACGTCAACGAACGAAAGACAAGACAAATGTGTGTGTGTAAACAGATACAGAAAAAACACTGCATACAGCGTACTTGTACTACCTATAAACACATGTCGAAATTCGCGCCTTAATGGGCAAGAAAAGTGTGTGTGTAGCGTATCGCAATTGGAATAGAACTATACCATGCCCTGCCCATGTCCATTTCCATACGTACCAGTACAATCATTATGTTCACAGTGTTCTCTCGTTCTTCTAGTTCGATCATATAACTTTTGTTCGAAGTTCCAGTTCGTTCAGAAAATGTCTATGGAACAGGAACTATATAGTTCCTCGGACATGTTTCCAGGAACTAGTTCCGATCAAAAAAAGAATCGTTCCATGTTCGTTCCATTATTGGAACTGTTTAGCGCAACTCTAGTACATAGTGCAGTATTTGATTATAAAATGTAACTGACCAATTTTTGACACGCAGGTATTACCTATACTCCTATCTTTGACAGGGTGACAAGTTATACTCAAGCTATGAATAATTTGACAAGTTCATTTGGTTTCTTTTTTCATTTTACGAGTTCAATTATTAAAAAAATTAGTTTCTTTTCTCTAAATTTATGGGTCATTTGTCGATAACAATTAACTTTAAAAATCAAGAAAATTATTAAATATTAGTAAACAAATTTTTTTTATAAGCGCTTCCAAGCTTGTGGTACCATTTGGAGTGTGTATGTGAATCGTCTGTAAAATGCCTCTGTTCGTCTCTATTAAAATTTAAGTTACATTTAACTAACTGTGAAACCGGGCATAATAATCATACCCTGACGCTTTCATTTGTTTTGTTTATCAAGAATTATTTGCTGACAATAAACGCCCTAAGTGTAAAAAATTATGTCGAGATAACGTGTTACATTGGAAAAAAAAAAAAGAAAAAGAAATAATGTTACGTATACGCCCCCATAAACCCAAAGGGTATGATTTTTATTTTGGTGGTGCGGCTAACGCCTATTGCGTGTGTATATTTTTTTATTTCTGTTAGCAACATATTAGCATTTAGCGCAACACTGTGACTTTAGTAGGTCTTTTGTACTCCGCTCGAAATCACTAGTGATTTTTTAACGTATCATCAAATCAATACGTTAAAATAAGGTCCCGAAAGAACCTTTCGATTGTCGTCGACTCGTCGCTGGTGAGTTTTAAATTATTTGGTCATGCTCTGTGTTTTTTTTTTTGATCAATGATGTACTGTTGGTCATCGCACAAATGGTAGTCTCTGGTTCATATCGTGCCAAGGAAAAAAAATGAGTGTCAGAATTTTATGCAATCTGATGTGATGTTAAAAATTAGTATAATTCCACCCAAAGTTTGTGTTCATAAATTTTTGTTGTTCTCTCAAAATTATCTTACCATTCATGAGAAATTGACAATTGTAAGATGTACGCTTTAGGTGTTACAGTGAGCATGGGTATTTTCCCATTCAAACCAGGATGCTTTTGTTGCTCAGTAGTTTGCGCCAATTTTCTTTCAAAATTCGTTAAGAACCCACAGAATATATGAAAATACTAAGTTACATAATTTTTATTTTCTTATTTGAAGCCCACACACAGATTAAAATTCATTCGTTGACAGTTAATAAAACTGAGAATATAATGGTGAGCTCAATTTAGTAGAAGATAGTTTTAGGGTAAAAAGGAATAAAATTGCAACTTCGTAACGTGTTCAAAAGCTTGTTTTATTTTTCCATATATCAATAAATGAAATCCATTTTGTTTCTCTTTGTTGTCGTACTGAAGAAAATTTCAATACTTAATGACGGCATCCGCTTCTGACAGCTGACGATGGGTTGCATCTCCATACAGTAAACAAAGTTCTCGACTGTTTCGTTTTGCAACGAGTATCATAAATGCAGAGTCGTTTATATTCTTGTTTTTGGTAAAAGAAAATATAGACGAAGAGGATATGGGATTTAATGTGTAGCTGTAGGCAAACTCAAAATCCAAATTGGTATGGCTTGAAATTTTAAGATACATCAGCTCGAATTAATTTGAATGAGCTTGTTATATGATATCCGAAATGACGACTGTTGAAGCCATCGTTGGTTTAACTTATTGGTGAACTTATTCGCCGTTCCTTCTGAGGGTGTTCCTGTTCATGTTCATGTTACTTCTAAGATTTGTGAAGGGAAGGATAGAGGAACAGGATCGCATGACGTGCTATTGAATCCTTACCATCGGGCAGGCGTCCTCTAGTTACACCCAGGATGAGATGGTTAGATCAAGTTCAAAATCTCTCCTCTCCCCGTATGGGGATTGCCCTTGATGATTTGGAGTCGATGGCGGAGGATCGAGAACTAAGGAGGGTCTACTTGAGCAACGTACACCCGCGACCCTCTGGATAAGCGGGCCATTAAAAATGAATGAAAAGGATGGAAAAAGGGTACCTGATTTCATAGGTGGTGTAATATAATCGCTTGAATACATGAAACCATGCCCAAGAATGCAAGGCGCTGTCGAAGACAAGTTTTTTTTTTTTGTTTTATTAGTTCCCTGCCCAATTGGATAACACTGCGAACTTAAATGATCTATTGTATTGAAGAGGGATATAGTTATTCTAAGAGACGGATGACCTTCCTAGTAAAGGAAAATATATCCTCCTTAGTAGCGGAGTTCCTAAGCTCTGCTGTTAAACGAATCTCCTTGTTAAAGACGTGTTTTTTTTAACCAATGAAGTATCGGGCAATCACAGAGAATGTGCTCGGATAATTCTTCATCCTCAGGGCAGAACCTACATTCTATCTCCAGATGCAAATTCATTTTGTTAAGATGATATCTCAAGCCACAATGGCCTGTGAGAAAGCCCACCAGCTTTCTGATACCTTCCTTATTTAGTTTGACGATTTCCTTGTATGAGTAAAGTTTAATCTTAATCTTTTGGGTTGTCTTAAGCTCGGACTATTTTCCCAGTTGAACAGACGAAAGCAGTATAGTTCAATTCACTCTGCAATAAGGTTCTGGTCCACAGAACTCGAATTCAGTTCCAGCAATAGCTAGTTGTTCCACTGATCGTTGCCTTGTTGGCTTGGATAGGACTTGCAAGGCACGGTAGAAGCACCTTACTATTTTTAAATCCATTGTATTGGACGATAAAGCTTGTAAGGCCGTTTGACTATCTGAGAAGAACTGTATTTGGCGCCTTTTGATTCCCTTTTTGGAGTTTAAAATGGCGCAGAATTCAATGGCGTGGACTTCCGCCTTAAAAACCATGGGACACATTCCCATAGATATCGAGACGTTGGTGTTGGCGTTGGGTCCAAAGACACCAGTACCAATTCCAGATTCCATTTTGGATCCATCGGTGTACTAAATCATACTATTTGGGTCCAGGGTCGAGGCACTGTTGGCCCATTTTGTACGGTTCAGTATTTCTACCTCAAATAATTTCCCAAAGCTGTATTCGCTCACCATAATGTCGGGGATAGAAGAGAACATGTCAATGTTTGGGATTGAGTTAAGTATTTTCAGGTGTCCTACATGGTCAGCTGGTGTCAAATAAACTTATCGGCGAACGCTAACTATATCTAGAAGCGAACATAATGCAAATGATTGTTATTCCAAAGAATTGTGTGCGTCTAGTGGATATTGTTCGATACGCAGGCAAATATCTACTCTTTATAAAGATGATCTCCTGTTAAATTATTAAATGAATATATGAACGCATCCAGACTCCTGCTACCAGCGGATAGTGCTCCCATTTCCAATCGCTCCAATTGGCAGGCAATTAATGTTTGATGTTTGGTGGCGAGGACTAAAATTTTCGATTTCAAATAAGTACTCAGTTTTTCCACATAGAGCAGACATCGTGTGAACGTTCAATACTATTTGCGATGCGGCATATTCGATACAGATACACACACCCAGCCAGCATCATCGGGTACATGCACAAAAAACGAACATCCAAAATGCTGAAACACGAGAAGGCACTTTATTTTAATTGAACTCTCCATCTCGATTGCAAGAGATGTATTTAGGCAATTCAATTGCCAAAAAACTACTACGTTCTCTATTATCGAATTACATACATTCACTATGTGGCCACAGAGATCGACACTTAACTGTCTAAACATAGAACTAGAGTTTGTAGCCAGCCACTCACCATCAGGAGGAGAACTTTTGGGTTAATCGATTTCTCCACACACTCCCCCGGGAGAATATTTTACTGAAGGTTTATTATAATTGCCTGAAAAATAATGCAAAACGTGAGGTAATCTCTCGCAACTCAATCCCATAGACTATAATTTTAAGGCGACATTTTGGAACGCAAGTACATAATAGACGAGAGTACGTGCATACGTGCCAATGTTTTAATCACGTTACGATGATGCATGCTATCCTGAAGTTGATTTTAAATTTCATTGATGCAACGAAACGAAGACCATCAGAGCATCAGCATTACTTTGAAGCTTTCCTCTGTTGGATATTTCGAAGAACGTGACCGAACGGTCCAGTGACTTGCTGGAGGTAAAATTATTTTGAGTTGAGACTTGAGAGACGGGTTAATAGTTTGTAGTGTCATCTTGAGGATTAGCTATTTAGCCTGAGGTCTTATTGTATCTTTAGTTAATTTGTAACTTATCTGTTTGGTTTTGGTATAATGAAGTGCGTCTCCAAGGGAGAACATTCACAGAATTATTGTTTTGGATGCAGAGTTAAGTAAGGTATCTACGTATTTTTTTTTACAGCAAAGTCTACAAGTTTTTGGCAGTTTCTTCTTGTCAAATTTTGAGATCGCAGAAAGTGAATGTGATTCGAATAGCTAATAGAAAGAATATTATTTGGTAGATGCTTCAACCACTTATGTGGTGAAGATACGACAAGGAATTGTAGTCACTTTCAATTTGTCCCGAAAATGCTGCTCATATAAACGAATAGATGTGTTGCTTGAACTATTTTTTTGTATTTATTAAGGTCTTTTGGATAATTACAACGACTTCTGATAAGCTCACATATTCTGACAATAGTACCCTGACAGCACTTTAGCAGCTTTTGACTCAACATGTCTAGTTTCAAGCTTGTATATGGGATGGTGACAATCTTTATAGCATTGGATGTGTCAGAGCTATCTGCTACCTTCTCATTGTTAAGGAGTCGGACTTATATCATAGAGAGATGGACGGAAAATCATTCCATCGGTCATTTTCAATCATAACTTAAATCTCATGCTACATTTATAAAGAGTACTCTTTCTTGATCCAGAGAACAAGCGTTTTACCAACACCATACAAGTAGAGCTGCACACATGCTGTCAAAAGGTTTAGCGAATTACTCTTTGTCAAAATTGCCATTTAAACTACCAACTAACTAAGTTTTGAACGCAAAATTCGTCGAATAATTTTTAGTCCCGTTTGTGTTGTTAGGATTTAAGAATCGAATTCGACAGAGAACTTTTGCGAGCTGTACAGCGATGGTCAGAAAAGTGCGAGTTTGTCATCTAAGACGGCTAGGGCAAGAAAAGGGAATGGACACAGGTTGGACAGAGGTTGAAGTGACTGCCAGCATACGTCAGCGGTCAGCACACTTACACCAAGTAGGTGCGTTGTGATATCATCTGGATCATATGTTTCTCCATTCCTATTTTGCTAAAACCATTTTGAGCTTCTAATGCAGCGAAATAAACTGCGAATGTCGTTATTAATGACATCTCCAGGAACGTTAAAGTAAAAGGCTTCTAAATAGAGTTTTCCTTTACTGAGAGAGAGCAAGGCAGGAGCAGAGACGGTGGGGGACAATTTCCTTCTCCTCCTCATTTCTGCGGCTTCTACAAAAATCATTTGAGGAAACACCAAGCCTATTAGATAGTGTCCAGTGATGACACCAATAATAGCGCTAATATGACGTAAATTTAGAAAGATCAAACACTTGAGCGTCTCAGATCCAGCTTCGTCGAAATCTGCCTTGTCGCTAGGCACGTTGTACCATTTGACCACTAAGATTTGTTCCAATTTGCTCTGCCGTCACTAGGAGAGATGATCGGCAGTCCTGGGATACTTACGAGTCACTGGAGAGGGATTCCAAGGACTTAATAGCTGCTTGACTATCTAAAAAGATACAGATATCTGTAGTTGATATAACACATTTTTCTTGAACCAGGATAGGGTTTCTTTAGTCATCATTATTTACGCCTGGAACACACTACAATGAGTAGGAAGACGGAAGAAGAGATTGAGTCTGTTTTCAGATAGTAGCTTCTGGTGTTTTACAGCCATGATTGGCGAACGTTATTCCTCCTTATGATAGAAGCGGTGGCACCGGTGTCGATGGTGGCCACATACTTTTTCTGGCCGATATGGACTTCCACTGTCAAATTCTTGTTACCTCGTTTGGTCTGGGAAACGAAATTGTGGTCTTGGAGGCATCGACTTCAGAAACTAGCTTCTGCCCCGCGGAGTTGGTTCTTACGCGTTTCCCGATTGATCATTTTGAGAAGTTTCTATCCTGTCTGGGTGGAGCTCTGCACTGTCCAATGTGTGTAGATGTCCAATTTTGTTGCAGTTCCAGCAACGGATCGATCCCCTGCGAGCACTGTTGTGTTCTACGACGTTTGCCTTTTGCCACGAGCATTCGACGGCTGTTATCACTCTCACGCGCTGAAACCCTTGTGATGCTTGGTCAGCAGCTTTCATTGTTAGGGCAAATGCCAGTGCCTCAGAAAGAGTTTTCTTTCCAGCCATTTGTAAAGCCATTTGCAGTTGACTGTCCTCTATGGCTTGGATAAACGCCTCCACATTTATTGCGCTGATGAAGTCCTCGCCGGGTTTGGGATACGACAAGTGCGCCAGCAGCCGTTCGATATCCGTTTGCAACGGCTGGAGCGTTTCTTCTCGCTTCTGGATTCTACTGCGCAGTTGTACCCTACATACTTGCTGCATATGGACATCACGAAAGCGCATTTCGATAGCCTTAACCAATGCGTCGTAATTGCGTTACTTTTCTTCAGAACTAGTTTGAAGCAACTCTGCAGCTGTGTCTCGTTATGCCGACGGACGTTGTAAACCGACTTGTCATCAAGAAAAGGCTATCCTTCCTAGAAAAAATGGTAGAAATCCCCTCCTACCTGGGGTAGTCTGTGTTTTCAAAAACGATTTCGAAATTATTCAGTATAGAAGGGCATCCAAAAACTTTACTAGAACACTGCGATACTGCTTTCGTACGAACGGCTGAATGAGCAGCAATTTGTCTGCTAAAAATGTAAAGAAGTGCAAGATGGAACAAAATGCCCATTGCTGCTGAGGGTGTTGTGCGAAGTGCTCCACTAATGCACAAACAGGCTGATTGTTGGACTTTGCTTAGATGAGGTTAAGGTTTACAGTCTACCAAACAATCACTTGAGGACGACCCAACAAAAAGGATGGTCTGGACTAGCAACATGTACATACATCTCTAATAAATTCCCCATGCTTTATTCAAAAATAGGGTTTATTTTGTAAGATTAATTTGTTAACACAATAGTGAAAGACCCACTTGCCAAAAATTTGTATGTGAAAAATTCCAAAACTTGAAAAACCTCTGGCAACTTCAACTGATAGCTGAAGCTAACTAAGCCAGAACGTGGATAAACATATAAGTGAAAAAAGAAACAGATTTCCTGCTAATGGCATAAAGTTACTATACACAGACATGGGGGCGGGGGCGGGTCGAATAGAGTAAAAATAAAATAACATTAGCTATCTATAGTTTTACAAAACGTTCCCGATTTCATACAACCAAACCACCCACGTTTCGAATAAAAAATGTAATTTTCTCTTTCGTCATTTCTATCCTTTCCATATGGGCAATAACATGCGGGTTTCTGTAAATCTGGGTTCATATACTCGTACGTATCCGATAAATTGGTGCATCTTGCTTCCAGCGGTAAATATCAACAAACGTTCCCTTTCGGAACAAAAGTACAATTACGAAGCACGTCTGCTCTATATGGGGAATGCTTATCTGTAAACCTTTTCGTTTCATGCTGTTCCTTTTGCTTCGCATACAAATTAGCCCCTTGAGGTTCGGTATTCCGTAACCAGATACTCTTGGTAATGGTATCGTATGTATTGTATGAGTGAAGTCAATAAGCATAAAGCATTTATTTTGGTTCCTTCATTTCTTTTTTCGTTAACGAATCCGTTTGCTAAATACATTGGTACACATTTATCTGCTGAACAAATGAAAGGATTTCAATGGCTTATTGTATGCGCATTAAATCAAGCGTACATACAAATATTGTCCCATCTAAGTTGTCCTTTCTGCATCGGAGTAGTCCTTTCTCGTTAGGAAATGATAATAGTCAGTTGTATACTTAGTGCAACCATTGACATACTAATTTTTGGTTAGATTCGTTATGTTACTTTGCTTGCACATGCATAGCAACTCAAACCGATATCCAACTAGATGTGAATATGGAATTGCCGATGTATCATAGTATTCAAAGTATCATCCCATGTCAAGTTAGCGTCCCACATATTAGGGAGTTCGAACGATGGAGAGTGTTTTCAATAAACCTTTATAACCAAACAATTAATTGTTCAACTTTATTCGATTTATCTCATCTAAAATTATTCCTAAATTCATTTTTACGGCAGAATTTCTGCAAATTGGAAATATTAAAAAGTTACTCTATGTGCTAGTCAAAGGATCCAAAACGATCTGAATATCGAGCCCTATTAAACTATTAGGGAATGCAGATCTAGCAACATGTTCTTTGCTTTAACTTTATTGTTGGTGCACCTACAATCCATTTTTTTTTCTGTTGGGCGAGAAGAAAGACCATCCGTGTATCCGACATCCATTTGTACAGGGTATATGTAATGAAGATTAAACTTCCTGACCCATCGCCATGGGACAGTTGCTCGTATTAAAGGGTGGTTAAGTTTTAAGGGCCGATGTTGATTTTGAATAAAACACAAATTATTCAGGAAATTATTGTCATTTCTTTTTATTTTATAATATTGGCATGGTTCAATTATGTATGGAACAAAACATCGGCCAAATGGCCGCCGCGATCTCGGCGGCACACCTCCATCCAATGGTTCAAATTTTCGATGACGATGAGGCATAATTGAGGTTCTATGCCGTTAATGTGCCGAATTGTCTCATTCTTTAGCTCTTGAATTGTTGCTGGCTTATCGACGTATACCTTTTCTTTCAAATAACACCAAAGAAAGAAGTCCAACGGTGTCAAATCGCATGATCGTGGCGGCCAATTAACATCGCCACGACGTGAGATAACACGGCCATTGAATTTCTCCCGCAAAAGAGCCATTGTTTCGTTAGCTGTGTGGCAAGTGGCACCGTCCTGTTGAAACCACATATCGTCCACATCCATATCTTTCAATTCGGGTCATAAAAATTTCGTTATCATCTCACGATAGCGAATACCACGACGAGTTGAGGTGGACGGCTCTTCAGCCACACTATCGCGAACAGCAGCAATGGTTCAAATTGAGTTAGTCTGAAATTGAGAAATGTCAAATGAAATGCATGCAGAAAAAAACTTGACGTTTAGGTGTGGTTCACATTCAACATCGGCCCTTAAAATTGAACCACCCTTTACTTTAAGAGGCGGTGTAATCATTCGGGCTCACTCTGTGATTGCTCTTCACGGGATTACTCTTCTTCTATGTTCTTCCTTCTAGGAATATGTTGGGCAGATTTGGCTCCAGTTCTGTTCGCTAGTCAGCATCTATCATCAGCTATGTTCTTCGGAGTAATGATAACGATATTTCTCTCGTCCCAGTTCCCCTCTTTTGGATTCCGATCTGCTACAGGCAAAGAAGGTATCCGTGTTCCGTGATTCGAAATAGTTACGTGTGACGTAATAGTTAACCTCACCGTGTTTCTGGTCATTTCACTGAGCCACGTAGCCCCAAAATCGATGCTTGGGCTGCTCCGGAGGTGTCTTGCATTCTTCGTTGGCCTTCTGTGGACTCATAAATCCTTAAAGTAGTCAGACCTTCACGATCCGTTAGAGATATACTGGGATGTTAAAAGTGTTTTCGAGTGCGTTTAGCAAGTTACTCCTGCTGGCAGAGTTAAATGTGTTCCTAAAGTCCAGAGTTGCGATGTTCCTTGAGTAGTTGCTTCCCCGTTGGGCGATCTTTGTAGTCTTTTACTACTTCTTCTATCGCTCCCACCATAGGGTGGCCTTTTCCGAAGCCAAATTGTCTTTCCGATATGTCTACTCCTCTCTGTATATCACTGTATCGGTGAGTCGCGGTGAGCAACTTCAGAGGGAAGATTCATTCCTCCAGGCAACATATTCAAAAATATATGGTATGAGTTGGCGATCACCTTTAGCACGTCTGACCCTGACGGTATCCCGTCGAGTTCTATTTTGTAAGGTTTTCACTGCTGAATATAGCTCTTCTTCACTAAAGAATGACACTTCCTCTCGTTGGGCCAAAGTGGTGTCGGAGGTGAGTTGGGAAAAGCGTGTCTAAATAACCCTTCATTTTCTCTTCGAATAAATATGAGAGGATCTGAGCTCCAAGCTTCCGTAATAAAATCGCCACTACGATCCATGGTGCACCTGGCCCACACACGACCAACAACATACCCCTCTATCCAGCTCGATTGCTTCGATGTCCCCAACTAATACCACCTTCGATAAGGTCGTTCTCTTCCGTATTGTCCCTCTTTGCTAGAGTTACAACTACAAGTTCTCGAACTGAGCAGATTAATATGACTATATTTTTACTGCCACGAGACGCGCATTCCCTGACTGGGTAGGTACTAGAGCAGTTGGAAATTGAGCCCAATTTTTGTTCAAAAGTTATCTGCAGTGACGAGGCGCATTTTTGCCGGAGCGAGTTTCCATTATGCGCACAAAGCTAACATTAAATTTTTTTTTTTTGTTGCCTTCAAATATATATTATATAGGCGGCGCAATAGGCGGGTAGGCACCCTGGGACTAGCTTCTCACAACCATTCGTTTGTGTGAGTTTAGATATATTTTTGGGACGAATGGAAGGGACCTACAATTTTATGCCGAGTCCGAACGGCTGAATTGAGAAGCTTTTTCAGGACAGTCATACTCTCGGATAGAAAAAAAACCTTAAGATGTAATTTGGGTTTTTCCGGGGATCCCTCGCACAGTAGTCCAGCACACTAACCACTGCGCTACTGCGCCCAAATGACCCAATGTTGCCTTTATGTTAAAGGCAAACTTATGCGATGTGCATGTAGCATGTTTTACGCAAAAATTTGACATCTCTGTTCTCGAATGATAGCAACCCAGCAAATCTGTGCACCATGTTATTTTCAATGGTATCGAATACTTTAAATAAAAAATTCAGCTACAACTTGTTTTAATTAAATTTAAAGATGCATCCCGCCTAATGAATGACCCTTTCTAATTATCCTTATACCCTTCCTTCCAATCGAAACTTAATTCAATTGTACTACTTAAAACATTTTTATAAAGCGATAACTGATTCGAGTAGGTACCTTAGCTGTTGGCTGTATAATGTATACATATAAAAATATCGCGGGTAAAACACAGAAAATCAATTTCTAAATTTACACGAGGATTAATAGAAAAACGAAACTCGTTCACCACACACTTATTCTCATTAATCAATTCCCTTATTGTTTTATATAAAGGAAAATAATTATTTAGAGCTCTATACGAGTGGACATCTAGAGAGAGAGAGAGAGAAAAAAAACACGTTCAGAATTAAGTGTACAGAAATATTAAATTTAATGCCGGAAAGTTGCCATGAAACCAGAGGCGTCAAATTATATCTAAAGCGTATTGTATATAGTTTCTCTGTCGGGTTATGGCTGTAGAGAAAGCAAAGAATTTCAACCAACATAATAGATTGCTTGTGTGAGTTCACCTTCGTGCCGGATGGGGGGGACCGGGACTGCCATAGGTATACCTACGCTAACCATGGGTATCCATTATGTATACCATAGATGACACTGAAGATGCAGTCGGTTTTTCTATTTTCACATTTTCTTTTCGTTTTTTTTTATTGCGGAAATTTTTTATTTTTTTTTTTTCAGAAATAATTCAAAGCATTTTTTTTTTTGTATTCTCAACTTCAACAATATTGCACAACCTGACGGCTAACAACAATTCACGTATATATCCAATCCACATGAAGGATAATGGATAATATTAGTGTTGCTTCTCGGATACGGATGACTGGTGCTAGATGCTGTTGACACAATGTGTTGGAAACAAGTTTGTATTTAGTGAAAAGCAAAAATGGTGACGGATAGCAATCAGTGTTGTCAGTGAGAGTTGAAATTATTTGAAATGGGAATGTCATATAGCCTTGACTGCCCTAGGGGATTATCCTAGCCAATTTGTTGTGTTCCACTCATAGTAGTGATTTTAAAAAAATGAGCCGGTTGGGCTCATGAAGTTGTGGTAATTGAGATGGCTATTAAGTTTGTCAAAATAGGTTAGGCCCAATGAAAATGAAGCAACTGGAAAGAATAAACTAAATCGGTTGGCAACTCGGGTTACAGACCAGTTACGGACTCGGTGGTGGCTTGACCCCACACATGAGGGAACTCATCAGTGCTGTCATGTTTTTCCTTCTCCTCCACCAGCAGCAGTTTGGTCTGTTATTCACTCATCTTCGAGAAACTAGAAACTGAAATCAATAGGCAACCCGAAATGCAAATCAACAGACGACTGATTACAAACTGGTTTTTGTGAATCGCAAATGAGTTTTCAACCAGTAGCGTCGTGTGCGTCGTCCCATTTGATTACACAGGGTAAGTATGACTCAAAGCAAACTAGTTACTAATTCGCATCGCTGATCAGTTTTTTTCTAGTTGCTCCATGTGCATTGGGCCTAAGAGATAGTAACTCATAGTGGGATATTTTAGAGATCCAAATTGAATCCGATAAGTTTAATATACTCAAAAGTTTAGAAAGTTTAGACAATCATTTGATATTTAAAATATCCACACGGGGCGGCGCTTTATAGCTTCAGAGTTTCAATTATCGATTCGAAATCTAGTGACATATATACTAGCAGTCCCGGCCTTGCCCAAGCCCACAAATTATATGGCTTAAAAATATTCTTGTCTGTCAAAGAAGGGCGTCCTATGGTGTTTGCTTTTTTGAAAGTACTAATTTATCTGACGCTGTATGTTTAATTTTTCACATATTGTGAATGTCGCTTTTACAGATCCCATATACTATGAACAGCCTTTTTCTTTTTAAATCCTAAAAGCTATTTGATGGGTTAGAGCTTAAAATGAGGAAAAATTGATTACAACACCTTTCTGCCAGATAAGCCTTTAATGCTCAGCTAATAAGATGAGTAGAAGAAATTTTAATAAGCATAAACCTTCCCCGAGAAATACAGATCAAAATATTGAAATTCTCATACATATCTGTTCGTTGGCACTCAAGATTAGCGCGAACTGACAGATGAGTTTTTTTTTTGTTGCTTCTTTTGTAACTTTTGTTACTTCTTTTTATACTGTGTATAGTGATGGTGATATTTTTTTTAAGTAGGTAAGTAGGGCAAAACAAATCTGCATTAAAAATGCGCATACATCCGCAGTCAAATTACGTTCTTCAATTTTATTGTAACCTACAAGCTACAAGGTATTTTTGTTCCATTAGCTAATCGATTAAAGTTGGAGGGTTATTCTTAAATATACCTTAAATGTTATTTAATCTATTCTAAACTTTCGAATTTATTGGAAAAAAATATTTCAATTGCACAACGTAGGTTAGGTACATAATTTTAATAAAGCTACTCATACGTCATGGTTGCAACACACATCACGCTTGAACAAATAAATTTAATGTGGGTTTCGTCACTCCACTGGCAATTTTAAATAGACCACAATAAATAGAAATACAATTTTAATAGGGAACTGGTGTTGGTGACTGATGACATCTATGGTGCAATGAGAGAGATAAAATTTATAAAATCCAAAGACGGATAGGATGGCCAAATGACATTTCCATACGTATCAATACGGTCAAGCAAAAAGGTCAATTTTGTGCTACCAATGATTTGAAACTTTTACGATATGTAACGTAACTAATGCCAGCTTTAAAGTCATTATTGGCATCATCATTGGCATCAGCTTTGGAAGTAACTTGTAAAAAGCTGAAAATAATTTACGAAGGACCGCACGGACCGCACCCTTTTATGGCTGGACGGACCGCTCTTCCCCTCTCAACCACACAATCGCTGGCCACTCTTCCTTTATTCCAGAGGGTAGTTTTTCCATTCCAATATGGCCGTTGGTGTTGACTGAAAAAATGAGTCATTTTTATTTCTCGTGCAATGTCATACAGCACTTTGAATTTTGAAATGTATCTCAACATTGTTCAAACGTAAAACGGTCCATTTCATACGGCAAAAACATTTCAAATCAGAAACCACTTTACTTAACCCAGATGCATTTATACGTCATTTTGTTAAAAGGGAAAAGAAAATGTACCTTCATGAACAGAGTTTAATTCATAATACCTTAAAAATGTATTCCCTAGTAGCTACTATATGAGGTCTATCATATTTAGAAGGTTATAACATAGCGAAACCTATTTTCAAAGATGACAACACTTTGGCAAGTCTGTCAGATTAAGGCGCCCCCGACCCTAGGAGTCAGCCATGAAAGGTAGCAGTTTGCAAGAGTCGAGCCCGAAAGGGCAACCATTTACTAAAGACGTCAAACGGTGGATGCGGTGTGCACCAATAGCGGCATATGCTGATTTCTGGCTTCTCGGCAATGGCATATCAAGGTATATGATACACGTCAAGACTTCCAAGCAATTCCTTCCTGATGTGTTGAAAGCCATAGACGTGGTTGGTCAATAACCCTTTTATCTCCTTAGTCTCTAGATAGTTATTTGTCCGACAGGCGCACATTCTTTTCATAAGCTACCGTAGACGTAGAGTGACTATAATAATTCTTACGACTATAGGATTGCAGTACTATTTTTTTTTTGTCAGGTTAGGAAACACTCCACTGCACTGAACCACTCAGACGCAACTTGTCCATTGTACTACCAGAAAGCAAATCTAGTATTACCCATTTTACTAGAATTTCTTCGACTTTCGGAGAAAGCTGAGAATGCAATTCAGTTATGGGAATCTTAGGTTAGGTTGATGGGTTGGCAACACAAGAGAAACCTGTATGTGCCACACTTAGATCAATGTAGATCCGTTGTAATGTCCTATGGGTGTATGACTCACACACTGGAAACCTATAAAAAACCTATACGGATTGGTAAACCAACCCGATGTATTTACAAATTTAAGGAGGTCCTTGGACCTTTCGGAAAGTTTTTCCAAATCCTCGAAGAAGTAACTACGAAGGATTCTATTTGTTATATGGCAGAGCTCTGAGCAGTGACAAAGAAAGTGTGGGGTGTCCTCATCACCGCATTCTCTGCACAGGTCATCTGTACTGATTCCCATTTTCTTGGTATGGTATTCAGCACATTATACGGTCGGTGATAATACCCACAATCGAGGATAATGATTTCTTGTTCAATTGTAAGATCCTTTCAGTTTTCTGTTTGTTATAGATTGGGCCACGTCTTCGTGGTTATGCCACAGTAGTCTGTCTGAGATTATAGCTCTTCGCGACAGCGACTTACAAGTTCGATTTTAACTCAACGGCAGAGATCGCTTTTATTGCCGCTTCACTGTCAATGAAAAATGTAATATCTGCATGAGGTATTTGACATAATTGCAACATGTTTAGCAGCTATTGTTACTGCCAGTACCTCAACTTGGAATACGCTGCCGTGATCAGCATGTCTGATTGAACTGGATAGTCTAAAACGCTGACCTCCATCTTTGATCCATCCGTATAGATAGGTATGGTTGATCCGATCGATATCGGCTGATTTTCGTGTTCGTATCATTCGTCTCTGCTGGGAAAACACGTTGTAAATGGTCTTGTGAAATCTAACCGGGGATTAGTGTAGTCCGTGCATACATTATTGCCCGTGTATTTGCTTAGAATTGGTGCATGCCCCGTCAGGCTGTGTTTCCATCTTTTGATCTGGCTTAGCCGAAGGGATCTGTTTGCAGCAGATTCCTGTACGAAAATGTAACCCTGTGGGGCTGGTTCTCATTGCCCCCCCTGGCGCCAATACAGGTCATTCTTTAAATTTCAAGTCTGCTTCTAAACGCTTGCCGCCATAATAAACTACCACGTGTTAGTAAAGGTCATACAACCGCTGAGTTAGGCCACATGACTATTTTGGGATTATTACCTCATGTTCATCCGAATATCCTATTACAGGCAAGACAATAAACGTGTATTTACCAAATTTCAAGGCTAAAGCTACCACAAATGTCAAGGTAGTGTAGTTTTGTGTGCTCAGCGCCATCTGTCGGAAAACGAAAAAACTTTTGATTAACTTGGAATTTGCACTTCTAACCGCAGATATTATGTGTAAGTTTCTGCTTAGATTAGACCAACTACTTTTCAAAGTGTCGAAAAAACGTTTAAAATGTTTTCTTGAGTGACAGATGCCACGCCTCTTTGTACAATTTGGACCAAACTTTGCAGCAACACTCCCGGGTGAATATTTCAGGTTCTTTGAACACTTAAGTTCAATTGCTTCTATGATTTTCGTGAATCGCGATACCTATAAGTTTTGAATGTTCTTTGTGGGAGGTGCCACGCCCCTTTACGGAAATACTTAACCCAGTCACAGAGCTCGTCTGAAAATCTAAGCTCAATCGGATCGTTTGGTTTTCGAGTCTTAAGCTACGATTACACGGCCATTTTTTCGAGTCATTTAAATGGCGCTCTGACGTAAAAATCCCGTCACAAAGCAGTCATTTAAATGTCGCTCTGTGTGATCGCCATTTTTGGCAGCGTCATTTAAATGACTAGGAAAATGGCGCACCAAATGACATGAATTAAGTGCCATTTAAATGGCGGAAAAAATGGCTGTGTGATCGCTATTCTAAATGACTGGCAGTGTCCGTCATTTGATTCTGGGACACAAATGACGATGATAGTCATTTCGTGTGATCGCTATTTTTTCAATGAAGAATCGTAGCTTAAATGTCGCTCTAATGCGACATTTTTTCCTGACGTCACAGCGCCATTTAAATGACTCAAAAAAATGGCCGTGTAATCGTAGCTTAACGAGCAAAAACATACACAGGCTAAATTTATATATACAGAAATGTCAATGCTTAGCACAAGATCTAAACAGCTGTCCTCATGTGGAATTTTATGCACATTAAAGGGATTTATTATATGCAAACTCATAGAAATAAATTGCATTTCATCATGTAGTTCTTCCCAACAAGAAGTTTCATTAAAACTGGCCATCATTGTGGGTGGCAACATTCAAGTTAATTTATTAATTCTCAATATCAATTTGAATACCTTTTGTTGAAATTTTTGTTATGAATTGCTTCTTAACTTCCATAAAAGAAATATTATATTAAAGCCACTTCCGCAAAGTCATTCAGTACACGCCACTTGAAAGTGAAACAGCTATTATTTTCATACAACTTTCTTCATAAACTGTATTGTTGGAGGGTAGGAGACGAAATTGCGCACACACCTGTGCCCGGGACCCGATACCCGACACCGAAAAACTGTTCGACCTCCAAGAAATATTGCCGAGCTAAACTAAGATAATAATTTTCCAACTATTCGCTAAGACATACATTTTCGTGCACCTTATCATGTAGACATCAGACAAGAAACTTTATGCACGAGCACAAGGACCAAGGACGATGAGTTAAACACACATTTTTCACAAATACCCAGTCATGTATCTAGAATGCTATACTCTTTAAAAAAAATTAAGTAAATTCCCCTGGAAACGAGTCTTTTAGTGCCTGTTGGTGCGACGGTCTAATTTATTAGATGCAGTTCAGTCAACCGTTTATTGCATAATTGCAAGGACCCTTCGCACTGGTACACATATTTAACACTCTTTCCAATTGACCTACACTCTCGCTTGCATAAAGATTATGCAGATGCCTTTCAATTATGTAAACAAGGTGAGCATTCCACTCATATTGACAACATTTTAAATGTCAAGCATTAATCCAAAGTCACCACTTAACATATAAAAATCCCCCATTAAGTTCCGGCTCTGCCCCCACCTAATTAACTTTGCCCCCATCATCCCCAGCACCATCACCATCGTCATCATCATCAGGCATCTGATTATTCTGAAGTGTTATTCAAAAAATGCATCTATGTAGCGCAAATGTAACTACCGCATCCGTAAGTATCTTTCCCGCCCCCGCCAACCAAGTCCACAGCCACACCCACGTTCATACGTTACATATGCCCACAATGCACACGTAGCCTCGGTTGTGCGTTATATTATAGTGCATTAACAAATCCATACACAGCACCTAGACTCACACCATAACATATAGCTGAAGGATGTGTGTTTACTAGTACCTCGAAGATAAGAAGCACGGCAGACCAATGGGGTGTTCGGCGCGAGGAAGGATGTCAAAAGAACATCCGAGTGCGGCCAGATATAGTTGGGTGTGGGTCACTCCCGCTTCGTGGGACCGTTTCGTACTTGAGATTAATTATTCAAGATATGTAGGTGTAGTCAGTGGGGATTGTTTGCTGGTCTAATCCGAAATTAAGTTCTTACCGAGAGGCCTTCAAACCAGAACTAGAACATATCTCGTCTCTTCCTTCCCAAGACAATATCTTTACTTTGTGCCGCTATGTAGTGTATATAGTATTGCATAGTATAGGCATCAACATCATGTATCTACTCTATACAATAAACTGAAGGAAGTGTGCTGTGCACACAGGTATGGTAATTTGCATAAATGACAAAGAACCCCAGTGTCTGAAGGGTATGGCATGGAATTCCCTTAACACAGTAGCATTGCTAAAGAACAGCAGTTTTAAAGGGAGAAGAGTGCTTCAGTGGGTGTATAGCATTTTATTCCGCCTTATATCTTCTGGTATTGTAAAAGCAAATCCCTCGTTTATTAAAGTTTACGTGCAAACACATCCTTGCTTCAATTAATTCTTTTTTTTGCATTTAAAAAAAACAGACAACGATACAGGGAGGGGTGGTAGGTAAGCATGGGATGGGTATCTTAAAAGTCAAACAAAAAATAGATAAATACTGTCATCACTAAAGGAAATTTGCAGAGGCTTGTTTATGTCCGCGGTGGGATAATTGCAAAGCAATATAAATGGGCAATACCGCTGGTGGCAAGACGAGCCTAGGCCTAGCTTACCAAAACCATTCAACTGTGAGATTTAGTTTTGGTAGGTTAGGTTAGATCAATACTGACCCATTGTGAGGCCTGTCGGGAAAGAGGTTTTCCCTACCTATTATATAACCTCTCCATACTGAGGAAATTTATAAACTTGTCTGTTGATGTGTTGGAAAACTCGTCTAGGTCATGGAAGTGCTAATTCGTTTGCCTTTTCACTGCCCGAAATGGCTTCATGTCCGGGAACCCAGTAAAGCGATACCTTGTGCTATGTACCAATAACCTTGAGTTCTTCCCGACCAGCATTTCACAAGCTTCGATTTTATTTCTGATGCAGTTATGGCTTTTATTGCTGCTTGGCAGCAGATAATGCCTTCAGATTGTATTGTTCTTACCACAGACTCACGGGCTGGTCTTCTCAGTGTCAGGGCCTCTTCTTGGAAGACACTACTATAGTCGAGGATGTGTACCGATTTTGATATACCTAGAGATACAGAGAAGACGCCCGTAGTCCATGATAGGTACATGACCAAAGTATTTCTGTAGGATCGTCGAAAGATCAATTTCTCTTAATTTTGGTGAGGGACATACAGTTTTATGCATTGTCCGAGTCCTTGACATGGTAATCTAGCGGGAGGATTAAACACTCGGACAGGTGGCATGTGGTGTGGCTGTCTGTGAATTCTGTAAATACTAAAATCAGTGACAATTCTCCGTAAGTTATTAGGACGTCATACGTCAAATAATGATTTGGTTCAAGTTACCTTCGACTTGTGCAATGTGAATGCCACGTAAGATAGGGTAATTCTCTCCTTTCAAGGTTTAATTTAATGCTTTAAAACGAGCCCAGAATGCGGGCGGAAAATCATTAAAACTCCACTAACCTGTTGTGAATTGTAGTTGACCTATAGTCTCTAGGTCTAGAGATATGCAAACAACAAAGATCCCGCGTACTATCAGCTGTCTATTTCAGCAATCTGCGCCTTATAAAACTTCCGGATGTTCTTTCAGCCAGAAATCTTTTATATTTTAGTCAGATCTTCTTCTCCTTGCTTTATCATCGATCGGTGAAATTTCCCCGCAGCTCTGCAAACTTTTCCCCAGTTTACAGATTATGGAGTCTCTCAGAAACCGACCCTGGTTTTGGTTAACTCTTTGATAAAATTGCAATACTTCGGCCGCTATTTGTTGGCGTTCATGATAGACGAATACTCAGACGGGACTTTCTTTCTAGACTCTGAATACTTCAGGTAGGATTATGCACTGTGTCGAATTTCTTCTTCACAGCTAGACCCTCCTTGCTCTGAACCTTAAGCTAGTATTAGACGATATTTTGAATCAGCATACCTATGCTAGTACTGAAAAGTGAAAACCCTTAATTTTCTGCCCCAAACTCGCGCAGGAGCTTAGGTAAAGTATATGTCAACGACACCATTTATTTAGTCTTTAAAATCCATCCGCTGAGAGTCTTAGGATGTCCTGTTGACCTTCCGAGTCGCTTTTCTTTCAACGAGTCATTTTATGATTTCCAAATTTAACTTTTGTTATTGAATTGAGGTCAGGCAAAACACTAGAATGCATTTGATAAAATAGGGAATGTCCTGACATTTGAACAAAACAATTGTCAAAAAATAAATATTTTGAATTGATGTTTCGAAAAATACTAAATCGATTTCAAACAAGGAATTACTACGCCTAAAAAACGCTTTACAATATGAAGGTTTAAAGTGGCTGCCAGCTAGCTATGCAGTATGTTAAGAGAAACCCAGCGTTTTAAACCCAGCTTAGGGCAAATTTGTTTTGTCGCTAGACATGCTGTACCAATTGTCCACCTAAGATTTGCCCTCTTATTACCATTCGGCTCTAATTTTTGTTTGCAAGTAGTGATTGGTATGCTAAAGGTGCCTTTATCTGTCATGGATGGGTAGAGTTATTCCTATTCGGACGAGTATCTACATAAGCCTTACAATTCCCTGGAATATCTCTATGCCCCGGCACCTAAAATAGGTGAATGTTGAACTGTTCGACCATCTCCGTAAGAGACGAACGGAAGTCGAGGGCTACTAAAGGAGTTCTAGAGATCGAATCCAAAAATTTGGTAGCTGCTTTTGTATCTAAAAATAAGGAGATACCTTTAACGGATGTCACGTTTTTCTTGAGCCAAGATAAGACTTCCTTTATCGCCATTGATGCAGCTAGCTTCTTAGCTGCAAATTATAATTGTTAACTTTGCAAAATATAAAACAAAAAAGTAAAAAAAATCAATCCCTTTGGGTAAATGTTCTTTATTATTATTGCAAAAGAATTTAATGTGTCTGTTCGCGATGAAAGCTCGATCTGTACTGCCTATTTGCTTGCAATCATCGTCGTATATCTTCTTGCTCGCCAAATGCACTTGATGTCATCACAATAGGAACGGGAAGATAGCTCAAGTTTTCGCTCTTTTTCGGTCCCTACTACCGCTACTCGGCAGCGACCGTCGTTGCTGGTTCTTGTGCTAGCCCTTCCATTGGTGTTTTGATGCAGTTCGGCTCGTTGTCGTTGTCGGGCGCACTTGAATTTGCGAGCAGCAACAGCCATAATTTCCGCCTGAAACACATTACAATATGTTGATATGTGCAAGTAGAGCTTAATATTAAGAATTTTGAAGATAACACCCCCACCACCTCCGTCTTTGGTTTTCGAGCCGTCAGTTTAGAAGTGATTGAATTTCTGAAAATGTATGCTCATTCCAGACTTATCTGGGAGAAAAGGTGACGAGAAAGTTATTCTTTAAATTTAGCGATGGAATGGTGTAGTCAGTCTTTCCTGTTAGGATTCTGAAGTTCTTCAAAATGGAAGTTTTTTCCTTGTACACTGTGAGGTAGCTTTACTTTGTACAGCTTTACATAGTTTCCTTAAACGAATATCAGCTCTACGTTACTATTCAGCAGCTACCTAACTAGCTACATATATCTAGATACCTTTGAATATTTCTATGAGCTCAAAAAAACGTGGATATAAGCAACAGTTTTAGCTCCTTCCTTTTATTTATTTATAGAAAACTACAACCACAAATCTAAACAAAAATAAGAAGTTTGCCTCGTGCATAGGGTTTTAGATCTCTAAATAGCAAGTTTAATATTCTGAGTGAATCATCAAAAAAACAAAAACACAGACATTAATATCCATAAAAGTCCCTGAAACTATTCCCAACCGTTTCCAAGTTTATCCGGTCAGGAATGTGTTGCATTAAAATAAATTGAAATGCATAAATCGCCTCGTTTAGAGAAATTTGAATATTAATGCGACTTGAACACTTTTTACCCCATAAGCTGATAGACACTAAAAAAAAAAACAGAAAAAAAAATGGAAATAAAACTGTTATCAAAACAACCAAAACAGAAGTCATGAAGCGTTGTCTGCCATTAGTGCATCTCATGTCCTTTGAAGAAGAATTTATTTAAAATTTAAAAATGTTTCTCCTCGAATCGCACGCCCAATATAAATGTATGTTCGTTCCACTCGGTCCACCTCGTTGCCAAATATAGCCATGCAGTATATTTTTAAGGACATACACTATACAGGGTGTTGTGTATTGGACTGATGTTGTAAAACAAAAGAAAAATATTTTGTTTGGCAAAGTTCCCAACCCAAATTGGTTAACAAATTGAACCCCAGTATAAATTGTATGTGCAACATTTTGTTGTATACAGCTCTATTTAAGTGACAGAAATTTGTTGTTTCCAATGGGGTCGTAAGGTGGCATTGAGAAACTCTGCCACAATTAATTAAAGGAAGGGGACTATGTTTTTATTTTGTATAATGTGTGTTTTCTGTTTTCTGTTTTCTGTATATTATGCAAATTAGACAGGAAAATGCTTGTAAGCAATCAATGGGTTTGAGCACTGAGCTGACAATTACTGGGCTGGACACTTGGCTGGTATTTGAAACAGACCACGGAAGGGCAATTCAGTGACACAGTTAAAAAAATACGACTGCGTTACACTACTTCGTTTGTCCAAGACCCTAGCTGAGGGGTTGTGAGATCTTGCGATTTGCTGAACAGGAACATACTTTTAAAGCAAGTGACTTTTTTTTAAAGTAGGTAAAGTTAGAAACATGTTTGTAAAAATACAATTTAAATGAAAATTCAAATGAATGTCACTTAAAATGTCCTTAACATCTTTGCGACTATAAAAAGTGCAAATTAGTATGAAATACACAATATCCTTGCAGAAAAGTTCGACATTTTCAAGACTATCTATACTGGGAGCGGGTAATGCATTTTTACAAATTTACAAGTGCCCAAGCTCGTCGAACCATCGATAAGTTCTCTGCTTCATTCATAGAAGCAGCTGAAGTATTCTGGTATAATTTACGAGATCTCTGTGTATCGAGCGTTGCAACACTGGAATCTGATTTTGGCAGCGTATGTTCGCCATTCAATTTGTTTAGTCAGTGTACCAAAATATTGTGATCATAGCTAAGAGCTCGTTTAACTAGCTTTAACACCAAGTTCGGCTACAAAATTTGCCTACGAATAAACATAATGACTTCCTCCAGTCTATATGCATCAACCTTGTTGGTTGTACTTATATCAGTTGTGTTTTTATGAAACCTCTCCAGCCAGTAGTTGCCAGTAGTTGGCAATTGAGGCACATTTCACATGCTAATTTAAACAACAACCTGCTGGACCTCACTCTTGATTTTCTCCCCAGCCGGAGAGCTGCTGGCTGTCAGCTGGCTAAATTCAATTTACAATGAACAAACAGGTGGCGCTGAAAGCAACAAGTTATGGACACCGTGGTCCATGTGATAAAAATAATAAAGATCAAAAATCACTTTTTTCTATCAAAACTTTATTGAACAAAATTAATGTATATATCACAAGTAGAGATCTGAAAAGCCACGAGAAAGATGCCGTCGTTGATAAAACTCCCTCGAGTTTTTTAACCGACATCTATATGTCACTAATTAGTTTAGCGGTTGAGATTTTCTTCTGCTGAAGTCGCCACAAAGTGGCTTAGAATTTTCGTACAAATTGCCTAAATCATAATGGCGTTCTTATCTCATGCACACAACATTCCAGAGGAAAATGTCAGAATTTATCAAATATTTCTACCAAATGCATAATTTTATACGAAATACTGGTATGCTTTTAGGCGTATTGCCTAAATTCATTCGGCTGGCTTCATCTTGCTGGCAATTGTGCTGGCAACTGTCCAAATGAACGGCTGGCTGGCAAGGTTTCAAAAAAACATGTCTATCGACGAATTTAGCCTTGCTGCGGATTGGCATTTGGCACTAAACGTTCGCTTACATGTTTATTGCTCAACATTTGTGGCTTAAGTCTGTTTCCAATGACAAATCTGCAACTAAATAGACTCGGCTCTGATATCAGTAGCAATGGCGGAAGTATATGTCTTCCTACTCATTTCACTTATCGCAGCTCTTCAGTGGCGGTGGCAGCAGCTTTATAGACCTCCAGCTCCAATATATCCAGTCCGTTGTTCGTCAGTCAGTTGTTCGTTAACATCAATCTAAAAAAGACAAGGAGCTGGAAGTAATTTGTGGATTATAACCGGCACATATTGTTTACAGCAAGTTAGTTTCATATGTCAGTCGGACTTATTATTATGACAGCTGGAGCCGACCAAGGCAACTAGTTTCGTTGCGTTCCTCCTTAGCTTTCATGGCTGCATCGAGGGACGCACTTAGGAAGTCTGGCGAGTAAAGTCTAGTATATTGTGGGATCTATTGGATTTGTTCTGCAGTTAAGTAGCTGAGCTAGATCTGATTAAAGTATTTAAACAAAAACACGCAGTCAGACTGGCGCAACAGGCGGGTAGACACCCTAGGCCTAGCTTCCCGCAACCATTTGTTTTGTGTGAATTTCTATTTTTGGGACGAATGGAAGGGACCTACAATTTTATGCCGAATCCGAACGGCTGAATTGAGAAGCTTTTTCATGTCAGTCATACTATCGGATGTTTGTCAGACGTTCGCGAGAGGTGGCGCAGTAGACAGCAGTCCAACACACTAACCACTGCGCTACTGCGCTCGCCCGATCATCGTTAGTTCACCAATAACAACTATTAAGGCGGGACCATGAAGCATAAGTACAACTTTTTAAAGAGCCTGTAGAGTGCACAAATGCAACTTCCTTATTTTTGCATCTCTTCAGTTTTCAACATTCGTCAGACTGGCGCACTGTATTGGCTGAGGTCAAAACCATGGTTCTTAAACGTGGCATTGGGAAATATCTTTTCTCTCTACTGAATGAATGGAAAATGTTACTGTTGCAATATCGATTTACATTTATGCTTCAATAGAAACAACATTTCTGTACTCAAGGAACTGTTCATACGTAAAACCAATTCATCCATTCATTCATCCGTCTTTGATGAAATCGCTTCTGAGCGGAACTTATGGATGATAGTTGTGTGACGGAGGGTTTTACTTTACTCGATTGTCTCTCTGTTACTCAAGGAAACATTGGTTGGTAAAAGCTATTATTATTTTATTGATCTCTGTCCTGCAGTGTTTTTGTTTTTACATAATTTTTAACCAGAGTAGGTAAATAAAACTGCACTAGAGAATGTATAGTTAGCTGTAGATTTCTGTAGACATAGATAAATTATAAGTTGGAATAGACTTCATGGGACTCTGGCATTGCGGTCTGTTTAAAATCAGCCTATTGTGCCTTCTCTGATGAGGTCCAGAGCCATCTTTTCACTCCGAAGACTGTCAGAAAGACGATGACCTTTTCATGGGGCTATGTCAGAAAGGTTTGCTGAAGTAACGATTTCCTTGCCAAGAACAGTATTTCTGGAGGCGAAAGAGATTGCATGAGTATGTGAAGAGAGGATTCGTCACTTTCTAGAAATAGTCTACATGTGGGGTCGGGTCTGGTATGACTCCAATTGTTCATAAGGCCACGCCCGCCAAAATTAAATCGGTCATGAGCATCAGGAGATTTTTGTCCAGTTTAATAAGGCAATCGCATTTTCTGGAGGTGAATTTTGGGAAGAATTGTCTGGTGCAGATCTTCCCTGACTCCATCTTAGAAACGGCCGTGTACTAGACTAGGTCATGTTTAGTGATGGATTGGGTTTATATTTTTCCCAGACCTCCCTTGGAGTGATGATGATAGAGAAGCGATATTCAGGTAGCATATGTGATCTAGAAACATACTGAATGGGCTTTCAGGCTCAATAGCGAGCGTTAGGACAGGACCTTCATGATATGAATAAGGGTCAATGTTGTTCGAATTTAACATACGATGAATACTCAATCTTGCCTTCTTTTGAATGCGTATTTAAGTTGATTACAGACCTAGGAGACCTTTAAGTACAGTGGTCCGGGTGGCGCGTATACACCCCGTCGTACAGTTCCCAGGTATTCGTTGCACCCGTTCTAGCTTTTTGACTGTAGTGATTTCGTTAGTCTTTGTCCACCAGACCACGGCCGCATCGGTGATCGCTGGTCTACTCATACAAGCGACTAACCAAAGTATCATACATGATGAGGCGAATAAGGAGATATAGTTTTTTCTGTTTGGTAAAAGGGACGATAGTCGTCTTTTTTGGATTTACAGAAAGTCCGTCTTTATTACACCATCTCTGAACTACCGATAGTTCATTTTAAGTAAACCGTGCGTTCAAATATATCTTGTGGCATAGATCCCTCTTGATTTGACAGGAATTGAAGTAGGTCGTCAATGACTATAGGGACCATAAAAGTGGGGAGAAAACGCCACCTTGAGGACACCCTCTAGTTAATAGCGCCGAAAGTTTCACATCTGAGCATTCCCATTAATCTTCTTCCTCTGATTGGGGATAGATTAATTTTGTTGAGAGACTCAAAGGATCTATAGTTGAAAGTTCCTTCAATATCCAGTAAAGCAACAAGTCAGAATTCCTTTCGATTGACGGAGTACTCAATTCTAGTTACTAAGTCATTAACTGCTGACTCTGTGGATTTACCCAGTTGATAGGCATATTGGGTTTTGCCCAAGGTATATAGAACTACAAGGTATGATATTCCGCGATTAATTTTTCGTTTGTTCTACGCATGTACGTCACTTGACGACAACAATTTTGACGTTTCTGTGGAAATGAATTGAAATACGGGTAGATTTCTGTGTGCAAGTTTTATTTTTAATAACAAATAATGTTTTGTGTGCTGCTTTCAGTGTAATAAAATAGTATACAAATAAATAAATTATTATCTGTTCCCTATGTTTTGTCGTCTGGTGACGTCATTTTGAAGAGAGAGATGCAAACAAACATGCGCAATATCATACCATGTATTTCTATATACCTTGGGTTTTGCCTATCAATTCGACTCACTATATGAATAAATTTAATAAATAAAAAAATTTTTATGAGTCATCAGTGATGATTACTTTGCCAAGTAAATTCTCATGAGAACTAGCCGTACGAAGCCAGTAATGACTCTTTGTGCCTTTAAAGATACTTCCACTTGATCACCGTCTGAAAGTGACAAATTACTCTAACCTATATATGGACGCGTCTATAGGACACACGAGATGAAGTGTCGGTATTCCTCGCTTGCACTCACCTCATTTCGTCCGAGTTAATGCCAGACCTCGCGCGTTAACTCAACTTCCTCTCATTTTGCTATGCTTATTCCAATCCTGTTGCCTTTTCGTTTCTTTCCCGTTTCTCATTCTGCCTGACCAAGCTGAACTACAGCACAACGATCTTGCTTCAACCAGTCGACTTTTCGTTCCACCGGACTTTGGAATTTCTTCTTCTGTTGGTTCTTCTTCTGTTTCACTTCGACATGTCACTTTTTGTTTCATCAGAGTTTGGAAAAAGGCGTAGCAGATGATCGACAATTGTATTAAAAATGCGTTTCGCCCCAATCAATGTGATTGCCAACGTCATCAGTAGACCACCAAACCACATCTGTTGGATACTTGGATGCAATGTTTGCTCAATGTTCACAGAGACTTATGATTTTGCAGTCAAAAACTGACCGAAACCCTAAGGCGGCTCTCACACTTAGGCAACAAGCAACTAGAATTGCCAATAAGCAATATGCAACTTTATTTTCATACATCGAAGAAACATTTTTGCCAGAAATTTCAAGCTATCCAAGTCAACCTTCATAGATCGGTGGTTGGATGTGAGATTTATTTTTGTGTCGATATTACATTTTTTGACACCCCTCTGTGTGTACCTATATTCGGCAAAGTTTTTCACTCGAAACTAGCACCACTTAACACCATTCGGGATATCGGTGAGCCATACCTTGACTACGACATCAAACTTTTAAAATTATTCGCCTGCTTTCATTCGTCCTAAAAATGCATTCCACATTTTTTCAAGAAACTCATTCTGAAAAGGCCCAGCCCAACTTGTTAGCTACTCTTTCCGTCTCTCGCTTGATGGCACAGCAATTTGTGTTTCATTAGGAAGAGCACACACAATCCCTCCCGCACACATTCCTCTTCCTGCCAACAAACTCAACGAAAAAGAATTATCTGAACTTAAAGAAAGACATACATATAAAAAGAAAGAAATTTTCTTTTCTTAATCCAATTTTGTTTATTCTATGAAACACTTTTGAAATTCACGCTTTCGGCGTTGCATTCAATCATTCAATCAATCCAATCCGCCAGTATGAATCGGAAATTGCCTTTTTTAGTCTGCCGCAGGATATTTTCATTGGCGAAAAAAAAAGAAAAAAAAAAAAATTTAACGCGGGAACACTTCCCACACTTTTGCCAATGAGTTTCAGTGTTTCCACAACGCCTTGAGCGCACTGAACCGAAACACCCTGTATCAGCATTTCATCGTCAGCGCGCTGATTCAACTCAGACCTCGCGTAAAATACTTTTCGACGATTTAAAAGTCAAATTTCAACACGAAAATGCGCTCATGCATAGCAAATAAGCTGAAAACTTTGCAGATCCTGTCCCAGCAGCCAGCGTTCAACCCAGCATATCACACATCGCGTCGAGAGGAGAGCTTCTCCGGGGCAGGCAAAGTATCCCTGCTTCGTCGAATCCTTTGCCGTTTCTCGCTCGGCTATCCTCCGATTTGAATGAGTGCGACAATATCTCACTCTCGGTCTTAGTGCGGGTGCCGCATTAATTTTAACTGTTGTTCATTATGCTTATGCTTTTTATACTGCTGATGATTGCTTTGTTTAAGAGAGCGTCTCACTGTACGGATATGGTGCTTGTGGTTGGTAGCGGTAGGTACCCCATACAATGTATGCATAGTGTATGTCACCCACTATAGCGCTTTGCATGTGTGCGGCTTTAGTTGTGGCTGCAACAACGATATCGTGCCCCAAGGTTGTTTTTCAGTAAGTTTTCAACTATGAAGTCGTTATTATTTTTGATTTCCGACAATGGACAGCGTTGAAGAGCTGAGTACTAATTACGCATTTCGTAGTAATGAGCAAAGTTTTTGCGACAAAAAACGAGCAAAAAAGAACTAAGGACTTGAGCTTGTTTGAATTTTAATTAACACTACAAAGTTGGACATAGCATAATTAATTGTCAAATAAGTTGACTTGTTCTTTGGTACATATATTTACACTTGGCCGAAATGATATTTTGATAATATACTATGCAAAGGTTGTAATCGTTTGGTTGGCTCAATTCTCTGTTAATAGTTTTGCATAATAACTGGATTTAATTGCAGAGATGGGTAAGGTAGTTGCAAAATGTTTTTTACATCATATCACATCACACTACTTTTAATAGAGGTAATGTTTTTTGGTAGGAGGTATAAGCTCTGAAATAAGTAAACCGATTTTAAAAATTCTTTCACTAATAGAAAACTACGGGATAGGGTATCTGGCGATGGCACCTCCCTTGGAAAAAAAAATGTAAAATAGTATATCTAGAAAACCACCGAAACCGATTGAGCTACATTTTAAGTCGATCTCAGGTATGTTTTAAAAACATGCAAAAGATTGTTTCGACACCTCGAAAAGTAGTCATTTAAGTGGTGGTTCAGGTAGGCATGAGCACTAAGATGTGCCGTTTTGTTACCACGACTCGTGTGATCTACTTTGTGATGATAGTTAAAGTTAAGGATTGTTCGGCAATATGATTCCTGGGCACTGTCAAACTAATCTTCATCAAGTGTTTAAAATCTATTGTATAAAAATGGATCCTGATTTGTGTTCGGATATACGTATTACTTGAAAACCACCGACTCGATTGCGCTGAAATATACAGATAATCTTAAGCATTGGCCCAGGAGTGCACTGAAGGAGATTGGTCAAAATTGGAGAAAGAGGCGTGGCACCTTCCATACAAAAAAAAAAACATTCAAAATCTTATACCTCGAAAACTGCCGAATCGATTGAGCTCAAATTTACAGACAATCTTAGGCATTGGCCCAGGTGTGCTCATTGGCCAAAACTGGCACCTCCCATACAAAAAACATCTTCTATGTGCTGAAACACGAAGACGTTATAACTCGATAACCGCTGGGCCGATTCTCATGATTATTTTTTTGTTTTGTTCGTATTGCTGTATTTCAGGTTTACACAGAAAGAAATTCCATAAAATCGATTTATTTTCATTTTTCGCGCATTTTACGAAAGAAACATTATTATCTAAAGCTTAGTACGCTGCTCGAGCTAAATTTAAGCTCTCCTACAAAATTGTCTCCAAAATTTAGCTGAACTAAATTTAAGCCAATCCATTTAGCCCAGTAATGGTTCGGCACATTTTTTCAAGCTAAACTTTGACAGATCATTTTGTTTTTTTTTTCTGTTCTGTTTTTGTGATGCGGAAAAGTGTTTTTCAATGAATACCTCGATGAGGAATCCTTAAAAAACATACAATAATCGAAAACTATTTAGTTTTAGCTAATGTTTGGAGAACAAAATTGGATAGCCGCTAAAATTTAGTTTCGCTCGAGCAGCGTACTTAGCTTAAGAGTCTAAGACCTAGGCAATACAATTCCCGTGCATATGGGCAAAGCCAGGCGGGTACAGCTATGTTACATAAAAATGTTGGTGCGTATGGAAGTCCGATAATGGCCGATATAACTATTTAAGGCAGAACAACGTTTGCCGGGTCAGCTAGTACATTTCTAAAACAAATTATGTGATGGCTTACAAATTAGGTAGAAAATGTCCTTAACAATTCCCCTATATAAAGTTAAAAGGCATTTGGTTATATTCAACGAGAAATTAGGCAGGAGTGATTCATAATGTCTAAAACTTACTTTTCGAAATTGCCAAAATTTTGCTGAAATTTGTATGAAACAAAAAAGGCTGTGCAAAAGAATCCAACCACAGTTAGAAATTTCTAGTCTGTTTTAAAACAACGTTTAACGAAAACCGCGCTTAAATGTTGAAAATGTGTGTGAAATTTTGCAGCACCCAAGGGCATAGATGGGTGCCCACTTTTTATATTACAACTAAACCTAAAGTTTTTCTATTTTTAAGACAAATACAATAACTTCTAAATCTATATAAAAAATAAGTTATATTGTGTTTGTGGCTAATGTTCTCTGTATCTAATGCGTGAACCGGTTTTGATTTTGGAAATTTCCCATGAAAGGTGAGGTTAATACCATGGTTTATAGGTGTATACGGTCTTTGTAGGTGTATTGGTTCATGAGTTATAGGGGCGTGGCACCTTCCATACAAAAAATGCATTTAAAATCTTATATCTCGAAAACCACAGAATCGATGACCTAAGTTTTAATTTACATAAAATCTTAGGTATTGGCACAGGAGTATTCCTGTCAAAATTGGTCAAAGGGGGGTGGCACCGCCCAGCCCATACAAAAAAAAACAATTAAAAATCCTTTATTTAGAAAACTACCGAATCGATTGAGTTCAAATTTTTGGACAATCTTAGTTCACCTTTTTTCGACAGTCATAGGGGGGCAAAGTTTTTAAAATTTGTAAAATTGATATGCATTTTCCTGATAGACAAGAAAACTATCTAGGCAATGCGGTTCCTGGAAGAACAAAAAATTGTAAACTGATTTAAATGAATTTGAAATTTTTTTTTTATTTTTCTAATTTGCACTACGAAGTGTGCAGAGGGTTCGCTAGTTATTTATAATACTTGAACGACCTCTCGATGGACTTGAATAATCTCCTACACCATACAGATTCATGAATATATTTTATGTATTTGAATCTCGTTTGTCATCTGTATTAACAAGACAAATCACTCCAAGAGCTATGAATGCCCAAGTGGCAGCAGTTTCCATTTTACTCAAGATAAGAGCTAATATACACGCACTCAATGTTGTACATAATTTATAGCAACTGCATTCATAAATCTCAATGCATATATCTATTCTGTTGTGTAGCTACGAAATGATATAGCACTGTTGCCATTGTATTCAATTTTCAAATAAGTCTGTCATATCATAGTCGAATTATGTGATAACAAATATTATACGAGCCGTGCGTCGTATACATTCCCATAAACTATGCAATGTTTGCACGACAGCATACAATTCAGCCCAAATTAAATTGGACACAACAGCATATGTCCAATAATGTCTTAAATCTTTCACAAGATGATTTAATGAAGCCATTAATTATTTCTCATATAAAGGTGCTCTCGAATTTCAGCGTAAGTGCAAACTTCAAGAAGTTAACACCCACATAGGCGTACTTAACCTGTTTAGTATTAAAGTGACTTGAACAATTGGAACTAATGAGATTTCAATTAGGGCAACCTACTTGCAGCTGGGTACTTTTCCTATACCTAGTAAATACCAATCGATTTGTTTCCCTGGGGAATACGAATATGATTTGAGTTTTGTTTAAACAAATGTACCCATTCAAAAGGGATTTTTAGGAATTTTTTGTAATCTCACATCGATAATTATAATTATGATTAATTTGACGTTATTTCCATAAATTAACCTATTGTAAATTAGTAAAAATATAGATGCCCCTGTGAACTTTGTATCACCCAAAATTGGTTTGTTTGTAACTCTTCATAAGCGATTATGAATCCCAACTCCAGTTCATTGAAATCGGCAATATTGGCCGCTCTGTGAACGGTTTCAGTTTCGTTTGGTGATTAAATTATAATTAAATTGAATCTTGAAATGGGAATAAATAAATCTATCTAATACTAATAATACTATATCTTAGGCACGTCAAAACTAACTGGGAAAGCTTCAAAAAAGATCCCCAGCCCATGTACAATCCAGCAAATGCTTTGAAATTCTTACAGCTGAAAAAGGGTCCAAGTACTCGCTATTGAAGACTTTTAATTAAGATCACAAAAATGTCGGTCGCCGATTAACATAACCGAAGAGGTATTGGCTAAAGGCGACAAAGACAAAGCGGACGTTTTGCCGCCCATCAAGAGGTAATATTTAAGCCGATCAATGGTCAAACCTCAAATGATTTCGTAAAATACTTCAATCCGGCAGTATTATGTCCATTTACCAAAATTCAAAGGTAATGCTATGGTGAAGATATTTTGTCTTAAATATCTTTGTGGTATGTTTAGGTCGTGCCATGCCCTGTGTTCCATTCCAATCCCGCCTACACTTCTCGATGTTGTTTGTTTATGCAATACCGATTGTGAATGTCGAGAAATAGCATTTCAATTTTTTTTGTATGGGAAGTGCCATCGCCCTAATTTTTGACCAAACTTCACAGGAACACTTCCCGACCAATATATATATGAGAATGCCTGAAAGTTTGAGCTCAATCGATTTGGTGGTTTTCGAGATATACAATTTTTAAGTTCTTTTTTTTTTTTGTATGGGAGCTGCCATGCCTATTTGTGTAATTTGTACCAAACATCACAGGAACACATTTGGGTCAATAACAACCATTTTCTTAAAATTTGAGCTCAGTCGATCAATAGGTGGTGTATATTCCCATTCAAATTGGAAATCGATATTTTTTTTCGATTTTTCGGCTTTTTATTTGGGGTTTTCCGAATTTTTTTTTTTCTAAACCACCATTGGTTCAAGACGAAAAATACAAATTGGTCGAGCCTTTCTCAAGGTTTTGCGAGATAAACTAATACTTTTATTAATTTATTAATGAAATTTAGACATTTTAGCTTCTATAAGATTTCGTGAACGTTTAGGAATTGATTGTATAGGCCATAGGTACCTACTTAAAAATTGCACCTACATTTTTTGGTCCGTGTCGAACAAACACGTCATTTTCCTTTTACGGTCGTCCACACATTTTCGATGGGTTTCAATTGGGTTTTGTAACACGGAATATTGTCCTGCTGAAAAAATAAACGACTCTGTGACCAAGATCGAAATTCATAATCATTTAAGACAATCAAATACATAGTTGTATTGGTTTACTGTTCTATCAATGAATTTTCGCTATGTTGCAAAATTGGAACACTTTCCTTACGCGTTTCTTTCGGCATTGGGACAAATATCTTTTTATGAGATCCACGGACACGGAGCTCAAGTGAACTTAGTTTCAGAAACTCGGTTACTTATTGGAATATTCTTTTGAGAATTTAAGCCATAGCACTCACTGTGAAAACGCAAATCAACCCTTTTCGAATGAGAGGTATACGTATGTCCTGTCGCACGATCGCAAAAGTATAAACATCCAAGTTATATGTGTATGTACATATTTTCACTTCAAAAAATACATTTTGGCTAAAAACTTTTCCTAAGGACGTGTCTATAAACTTCATAGCCTATAGCAGTCTCAGAGTCCTAAGGAACATTTAAAAAAAACTTTCATCGAAATCTGTCCAGTAGTTTTCGAGTTTTTAACGGCCAAAGAAAATAGCTACAGTTTTATTATATGTATAGATTTTTCTGACAACACTTGTATCTAAATTAGATTTAGCAAGACGCCTAAAAATTTTTCCTTTACTAACGGAATATTTCTTTAAATTTTGATAGTTTTTTGGTGTCAAAGCAAAATTAATTTTACAAGTTCCCACAGATGGCATCTATCTTGATTTGGGACACATTTCGGTTTTCATTCCGTATGCGGCAAATTTTGCCCAGAATTAGTTTGTTTATATATTTTTTTATCTGGTAGTGTTCTGTTTGTCTTAATAAAATTAATGTTGTATTTTGTAATTCTGATATTTACATTCATACCGTTCTTTTACTTTGCCACCCTACATGCTCTAACCTTTATTCCTTAATTTCTTTACAAGAAAATAAATGCGTCATATTTTTAATTTGAATTTCTAAGAAAAAATTTTTTTCTATTTTCAAATCCTAGTGAAATTGTTCGTCAACATATTTATGGTATTAAAAAAGCTGCACTGTTAGCTAAAATTTATACATCTACTGCCGCAAAAATTGGATAGCCTGTTAATGACTAATACCATAGACTGATTACAGCCAGCAAATGTTAGCTATCCGAAGCTAGATATTTTTTTTACACAGAAGAGCGAACCCCATTCTGTTGAAATAATTATGCCAATGACTGTTGTAGTTATGCCATAAAATAAAATAACTTTTATTTTTCAAAACACTGCCAAATATTTGAAAGTGATTTTATTATGGCCTTTTTTTTCGTTTTGCATAGCCTTAGAGAATATTTGCAGAGGACTACTACATCTACAGCTAACAAGAATATAAATGCAATACTAACTCCTACCTGTAAGGATTTTGAAACTCGGTTGTCGCGTTAGGTAGAGGTTCACCTTTCATGAGAGAGGTATTAAATAACAAAAAAAAAATAATTAATAATATCAGGTTATAACAAAACTTATTTCAAAATAAATCCTTTCAACGCTGTATAAATGTATACCTCAGCGGTGCTAAAGCACTCCAGCTATATATCAAGCCAGTTACGTGTAAAAGTTCGAATATGAACCATAAAACGACTTAATTGCTGAATTGTGTGCTACATAAATAAAAGTACCACCCGCTCACAGACTGTTTGTATATACCTACCTACCTCACTGAAAAAGAACGATAAAAACGTCCTATTAAGGGATGAGAGACATCGTCGACATTTCCGTAGTAAATTTGTGGCAACAAAAGTGAATGTCGTTTCAAGTAAAGGACTAATTAATTAATTAACGTGGTAGATGCAAACTTTCATTTGTACAGCACAAAAAAAATGTCTGTTGGTAGCACAGTGTCTTTATTACCATTTAAGTAGATACAGCCACAAACACAACCGTTTCAATTTCAGGAAAGGAAGATATAAAATAAATTGTTAGAACATTGGGAATACATTTATTATAAAGTGTATCTTTTGTATAATCGTATAAAATTCCAATACAACAATAGCGAGCACACTATTTTTTAGTGTAACAATAATTTGTATGTAGATATGTATTTTCAGTTTTTCTTCCATTCACCCCAAATTGATCTCCAATGTCTGTCGTTTTTAAGACAATAGTCAATATTTCTATCAATTTTAATAGTAAATAATGAAGTCGGCGTTAGGTAATAACGCTCAAGGATATGGCACCCAAATCGATTTGGAAATAAAAAAAAACTCGTACAATTTGTTGTTGCAAATTTTTTCGTCATTTTGGGTGTTATTTCCTTTCCAGGGTTCGTTTTTTTTTTTTGACAAGCAGTAAAGCCCAAACTAGTAAGTGGAAATGTATAAAAATTGGAATAAGTAACTGCAACTCCCCGTAACCCCCTGCTTGGGTTTTCTGCTGAATTTTGGAGTAGGTGGGAGTTTGTACTGGAAAAAAAAACTTATATCCAATTTCGCACATACTCCAAATCTGACAGAATCCCAAGCAGGGGGGTTGCAGGGGGGCAACATGCCCCCATACATTTTAAACTGCAACTAATTTTTGGGATTTATTTCCTTCTTGTGGTTTATTTTTGGTCGCTATGCATTTTTTGGGGCGTTATTTCCAAATCGATTTGGGCGCTATTTCCTTGGGCGTTATTGCCTAACGCCAATAAAGTCTTCCCCCAGGGAAGTCTTTCCCAAGTTGCTGGCTTGGAAACCCGTTACAGAGCTGTAGCCGAGTAACGATTAGGAGATGAGCAGTGATGTATTGGTCCGGTCCGGGCAGAAGCACAACCGACCAGTTATTCCATCTCATAATGGTATGTCCTTGAGAAGGCTCGGGAGTATGCCTGTTTACGCATACTTCATAGATTTGGAACATACGACCTAGGGGACTCGGTAAGGTCTGGAGTGTATTATCAGGAGTTTGGAATTGACCGTTCTGTCTTTAGAGTCATTCAATCTGATTACACAAACTCTAAAAGCTGTGTTTGGGTAAACGGCGTTAAGTCAATACATTTCACCGTGGGCGTTGAACTTTGCCAGTGTTGCGTCTTGACCCCTCTCATTACTTATTGGGGATCTGAGGATAAGTCATTTGTTCTTCCCTGATGGCTTGCTCATCCTTGGATGCTCTCTGACTAATCTTTAACGCGCATTTGATCGGCCGTTTGTGTTAAAGCCGTTTGTGTTGAAGCTGATATAAAAGCAAACGTGAACAAAGCTAAAGTGATAGACGAATCCAGAACGCCTGCCTTGTTCAGTGCACTCTGCATGTTAGTAGAATCCCATTGAAACAGGTGGAGAAGTTTAAGTATCTCGGGGTCTTATTCAAGAGTGATGGAAGGAGCAATCCTTTGAGTTTTCCTATATAGAATTAGTCAGACTGTGTGAATTTTTAGACAGCTTGGTCATTCTGTTATTACCTGAACTTGGTGTCAAAGCTAAGTTGTCAAAGCTAAGTTGTTAGTCTTTAATTCAGTATGTATTTGTTTCAACTCTTAACTATGGTCATGAGATTTTGGTACTGACCGAAAGAATACGATTGCAGGCACAAGCTGCGGAAATGAGATTTCTTCGTTGTATTGCTGGTGTGACCCGTAGAGATCGCATCAGAAATACAAGAATACGTAAGGAACTCAACGTAACGTAAGGAACTCAAGCGATCCATGCTTCGGTGGTTTGGACATGTTAAACGCGTGTCCCCGACCAGGATTCCACGATGTGCTATGGAATCCGTACCATCAGACAGGAGGCGTCTTCAAGGTAGACCCAGGATGAGATAGTTAGATCAAGTTCATAATCTCTCATCTACCCGTATGGGGATTGCCCTTATGGGGATTGCCCTTGATGATTTAGATTTAGAGTCGATGGCGAAGAATCGAGAACTTTGGAGGGTCCACTTGAGCAACCTACACCCGCGTCCCACTTAATAGATAAGCGGGCCATCGAAAATGAAAGAATTAAAATGAATAATGTTCAATGAATAAAGTTAGTTATTGCAAAATTTCAAATTAAATCAATTCCTGGCTACTCTAGAGATAGAAAATATTTTCGAAATATGTAACTACAAACCTCCCGCTCACCAAACTTACAAAGAACCGCCAATGGGTATCTCGCTGTACTCTACGTAGAGATGGGTACAAAGTATTCACCTCACTGCTATCACTGCTTGTGCAATATTGTGCCCCTGAATATGAACAAATTAAGATTTTATTCCTTACTATAGGGATTTCATACGAGTATATTATCTACCTACCTACGCGTTGAACCCTTTTGTATCCTCATAGTGTTGTTACGGCTAGCCTCAACACGACCACAAACCCACTCATGTGAACGCCATCATGATAACACAAGCCGTGCACAAACATGCCCTTATGACGGTGCGAATCGGGGCTGCCGCAGCTGAAACCTGAAAGGATTGTCGCAAAATCCACAACCCCAGTAACAGAGACCAGAGAATTTTAATCACGCCTCACCAAACAAAGAAATTTGCTAATAGATCCATTGGTTTCTTTGTGTGTGTCCGCCCGTACTCTCTGCTCTGCTGTACATCCAGAATAACAGAGCGGATGTCCTGTGGCGTTGTGCTCCGATACATAAAGTAATGGCTGCGCCTTGCCAAAGTGTAGGCGGTGGTGTTCTTGCCGCTTTTTTTTTTTCTCAATTGAAAAATAACGCAAAAAATTCCAATTTAAGCAAAGAACTCTCATGCTCGAACGGGACTACAAGCCATAGTCATTCCGTTGATTGTGTGAGCAAGTAACAAATTGCTAAAACCGAACCTAACAGTGGGTGTGCACAGTCTGTAGTATGTATAGGCCGTAGGTAGGTGTGATCATAACTTTTTGCTTTATCCGGGAAAGGACTTCAATTTCGTTTTTAGATGTTTTAATTGTCCCATAACTTTGCGTTCCTTTTTTTTGTGTGTGTTTTTTGGTTTCTGCTGTTCCCCGCTCTAATCTGAGAAAAGATTAAACCACAATTTAGTTAAAAGCTTAATGACAATATTCTTGTTCCAGTTTTTCCCTAGCGTGCTGGTGTTTTACGAGTATATCTGCAGCTGGAACATGATGATTCGAATACTGATTCACACTCATTCATATCGTAAGGATTCTGTGACACAAAAGCTTCTCGCGATAAGTATGCGTAAAAGCGGAATGCGTGCGTGATATAATTTATCTGAACAAAGACTGAAAGCCATTTTGCGGATTTAATGAGTGGTGCGTGATTTGCTGCCATTAGACTTTAGACTTGGAGTGAAAGGAAATGTTCTTTGTGAGAGCGGGAAATCGTTTGCATGTTCTTAAGGATTTTGTGCCAAAGTCTGGTATAAGTAAAAATGCCTATGATTCAGAAACACCGTCTTAAAGGTGTTTGTTATGTAAATAATTCCGACCTTATAGAGTCCAAATCTATAAAGAGTACCTGAATGCTTAAATTGAAACATTCGAACTCTCCCCTGAATGTTAAAGTTGCAAGCGCGTGGTATTATTATTTTTAAGGTCCTTGAATTGCTTTTTCGTAGCACATCCATTCCGAATAAATAAAACTAGCCTAAATACTATAGATACAAATACATGTGTTAATTAATGTGAAATGTCCTTTGTGTTGCTGCTGTCTAGCCGGAAAACAGAATTAATGGCTTAAGAGCCCATAGCAATCCATATATTTCTGAGCGTGCGAGAGATAGCCTAAAGCAATCGTTTGGGTTAAGTTAAGCAACATCTGCTTCAATTTGCGTGTGTGTGTTTATCGTTATACGAAGCAGTTATTATGCCTTTTTTTCGGAGTACAAAAGTCAAAGTCGAAACCTGTGGTTTGTTGCGGTTGTTGCAGGAATGTAGCTGATTTGCTTAAAAAAATTATAGGTACGCAGTTCTTTGTAGTTTTGCTAATTCAGCAACCAGCAGTGTGGTGTTTAAGTCGGGACTTATTCTACGTTTGAAAGGGCTTTACCTTATAATATTTGTAGTACAGTAGGCACCTTTTGATGACAGACCTCATGCTTTGGCAGAATCACCTTTAAGCAGTCAACGCATGTATTGTCTTCGTTTTAAAATGCTCGTATTATGTACCGAGTTATATGGCTTCGAGTAAAAGATCTCATAATTTTAGTAGAAATTGTGGGCGGAGTAATGGCTCAGTGGTTAGTGTGCTGGTCTACTGTGCTAGGGGTCCCAGGTTCGATCCTCGGAAAAGCACAAATTACATCTTAAGGGTTTTTCCACTGTGCAACCTCTCGCGAACGTCTGACAAACATCCGAGAGTAGAACTGTCCTGGAAAAGCTTCTCCATTCAGTAGTTCGGACTCGGTATAAAATTGTACGTCCCTTCCATTCGTCCCAAATATAAAACTCACACAAAGGAATGGTTCTGACTTGTGAGACTGTTGCACCAATCATTGTTTTTTAGTAAAAATTTAAACAACTGGTGTAATGGCTTAAGCCCAAGCCCAATGCACACAGAGCAACTGGAAAAAAAAAAGCCGGGGTTGCCAACTCGGGTTACAGACCAGTTACGGACTCAGCGGTGACTTGACTCCGCACACACGAGGAAACTCATCACCAATCAAAATCTCTAGTTCGTTCAGTGTCGTCCTGTTTTTCAACCTCCCCCACCCGCAACAGGTTAGTCTGTTTTTCGCTCATCTTCGACAAACTACGAACTAAAATCTATAGGCAACCTAACAAGGAAACTCACAGACGACTAGTTACAAACAGGTTTTTGTGAATCGCAAACGAGTTTTCAACCAGTAGCGTCATGTGCGTCGTCCTATTTGATTATAAAGGGTATGACTCAAATCAAACTAGTTGCCAATTCGCATCGCTGCTAAGTTTTTTTCCAGTTGCTCCGTGTGCATTGGGCCTTTTTCTCGTCTAGAAAATTCAGTTCTAAGAAGATTGATGGAAACGCCATTCCATATAATATACATTAATCATCAATCTGACTTATGTCAGATTCCATTTGTGCGCGCCACCTAAGCCGAGGTCTTCCTTTACTTCGTTGTCCTTCCGGGTTGGAATCAAAGACTTTTCAGGACGGAGCGCTGGTGTCCATTCACTCTACATGTCCTAGCCATCTTAGTCGACTGATGCCTACTTTTCTGGCCAGATCGATGACACTGTACAGCTCGTTAAGTTCGCTTTAAAATCTTCTCCTCCATAGCCCACTAATGCAAACGGGACCGAAAATCACTCGAAGAGTCTTGCGTTCGAAGCGCCCAAGGAGATCCCAATCCGCCTTTGTTAACGTCCATGCTTCTGCGCCATAGATTAGGACTGGGATGATGAGAATCTTATATAGAGTCTCCTTAGTATTTCTTGATAAGGCCTTACTAGTCAGTTGGCCTCTTACGCTAAAGAAACAGCGGTTGACTAGTGTAACTCTTCGTTTGACTTCTGCTGTGGTGTCATTATCAGAATTTATAGCGGAGCCGAGGTAGACAAAGTCCCTAACTACCTCAAAGTTATAGCTGCCTATCGTGACTTTCTGTCCGATTTGGCGATGTTGTGTGTCCCTTCTTGTTGACAGCATATAATTTTGTTTTGCCCTCATTCACCACTAAATCCATTTTTACCGCTTCTGGTGCTAATATGTATGTACTTGCAAACGCACCAGTGACAGCTCGCTGTGTTCTGCCAATTAAGTCAACGTCGTCAGCGTATGCAAGTAGTTGCACAGTCTTTTGGAAAATTGTTGGCTTGCGAGTTTCACACAATTTTCTCAAGAATGATGTTGAAAAAGTCACACGACAGAGCATCACCTTGTCTAAATCCATTTTTGACATCAAAGGTCTCGGTGAGATTATTTCCGACCTTTATGGAGAAGCGGTCATTCTGCAGAATCTGACAGGGCAGAGGGATGCCAAAACTAGACATGGCTCTGTATAGCTCGTCTCTATAGGTGCTGTCATATGTCGGCGATAAATAGACGGTGAGTATCGATTTGCACTTCTTGGGTTTTCTCCTTGATCTGCCGTAGTGTGAATATTTGGTCGGTTGTGGGCTCACCGGGCCTAAAACCGCATACTGATAGGGACCATTAAGTTCATTGACGAATGGTTTCAGACGCTCAGACAGTACAGCAGATAGAATCTTATATGCGATGTTAAGGAGACTGGTTCTACACACCTCAACACCGACTGTGACTCTTCTACAAGGTTTCTTTGCTCATCTCTTCAGGTCTCATATCGGATTGTGTTGCTTTGACACGTTCTTTTTACCTTTTTGTAAAACTTCCTCGATTCCTCGATCGAGCGTATCTCGTACTCTTTTTTTTTTCTGAGAAGTCGGCTTTCTTTCCTCCGGTTTTGCTCGCAGATATTACCACCCGCTCTCATCGTTCTCTTACTAACCAGCAATTCCCTGAACGTTCCTATGCCACTTTTTTGTCTGTCATAATTCTCATCCCAACTTACGACTAGTCCTTGCCGGTGTTTTCAGTGCGACATTCTTTGATTATCCCCTCTTGGCAAATCCTTCCTATAGATTTTTTTGACGATTTTTTAATGTATCCATGTCAATGCTATAATGTACCTCAGGGACATACAACCAGGCACCTGTGGTATTACAAATCAATTTAAAAGAAAAGTGATATAAAATTGGTTTCTGGAAAAAAAAAGTTTCTAAAATAGAAATTTGAAACATTTCCTTAAGCAACAAAATAGAAAGCCATGCTTAGCTACCTACATTCCCTGCTTCCCTAATATCACCATTAATGTCATACATAATCAACACATGTCTCCATATGTGACATAAGCTGAGATTTTCTTCGATACTCTTCCTATCCTGACCGGTTGTTACGAAAATGTAAACATCCCAGCATGGGATAATCAATTTTGACTTTTGCCTCAACTCTCAACTTAACTTAAATCATATTAACTGTCTGATTTTCTTTTCTGATGATGTCAAAGTGTCGCCTGCCTTCCAATATCATAACAGAGCGTATAGTGTCCTGCATGCATAATGTGCTTAGTTAACTACGAGTGCATTGCATATCCATATTTCTAACGCCCTACCTCTCCCCCCCACATCAATGTCGTCATCAAGTCAGACAGTTTAACTCCAATGATCCCAAAATATATATGAAAATTCTTGCTGTAGCCACAGAAATTTAACATTCAGATTGAAAAAGTGTTCCTCACTTATGCAACGATGTATCCTTCGCACTAGATATAGCCGGTTGCCGGTCTCCATGGAGAAGAATAAACCGAAAGCATACGTTATCCACGATTGGATGCTTTTATCTCGTTACCATACCATACTGACAAGAAGAGAATCGCAAAAGTATGTATGTGTGTGTGAGCATTCCCAAGCCCGCAAGCAAGAAGTCTTACTATACTTCACGTTCACCCCACCTCAACGTGACAAAAAAAAATATAAAAAAAAAAAATAAAAACCAAATAAAAATGTCAAAGTGTCCGGGCATAAGGGCGACATATTCAACGCTGTGAAACCCCATAACACACACACATTGGGGAAATGTTGGATTTTTCTTGTTCTCATTCCGTGTCTGCCTGCGAATGCAATAAAACGAGGCAGGCATGCATTTGCGAGCCACTGGCATATTTTCAAATTGAAATAGAAAATTTGTTGCGAACAATTGCCATATTTTCGGATGTGGTTAACATAGGAAGTGAACGCGTGTTTAGGTCTTTTTGCCTGTGTTGTCAGTTCGAATAGCACGGTGCTGGTTATAGTGGCGGAGCAATCCTCACCACGTTATACCTACCCCATACACTCGCGGTTTACTTTGAAAAAATAAATTCCAGTTTATTGAATAGTATGTCAAAATAAAAGTTTCAGATACAGCCACCTTGGCTTAGAAGCTCACCCGTAAATATGTTGTTCATCATGATGAGTATTGTGTTTATTTGTTTGTAGAAAATTCAGAGCGTTAGGGGATTTTTAAAGCTTACGAGTAGGTATACGAAGTATCTCTGTTATGTAACGCGGAATGAATGTCTGCTTACACAAGAGATTCATTATGTCAGTGTATACGTTGCCAACATTTCCGATAATCTTACCAGTATAGGGAAATATCGTTACATAACATAATGTGAATACATATATTTAGTTGCTTACTTTATTCAGGTTTTTTAAGGTAGAATTGGTCATTTCCAAAGAGACTTCAATTAGACCGATCTTTCCGCAGTTTTGCGCACCAGTACCATTCCTATCCTATTGATGCCTAAAACGAGACTTTTACCATCCCAAAGGGTCAGGTACGACAAGAAGAACTTTCCAATGCGAGAAATACATTCATACGGGTTTGATAAGAGTCTATTCTCCAGACAATATAGACTATAACGAAGTTTTTGATACTTAAAGCCTTTAGGGCAGAGGCTCATTATTCAATTACTTTTAGAGCCCAACGAAACAGTGAACGTCCTACAGCCGCGTTAAATGTAACGGATACCTTTATACATTTGAAAATGATGACGAATCAGCGATGAACGAAGTATTTTTCTTGTCCATCAAATGATGTCTTGTCATATCAAATCTGGAGAGTTTCGAATCAATGATCCTTTGACTAAAGGGTTTCTGCTTATTGGCTCATATTTACGCACTATCCTTTTCCATCATTCGCCCTTTTCGAACTCTGGTGGACTTCAATTCTGTTCAAGAATCTAGAACTTTGCAACTGGCAAGATAAGACCCCCATAGAGTATTGATTTTGTATTTCGTCAGGAGTTTTAAGCCCAACTGTTTCGTAGGGTGATTCTTCACCTGATATCCACTTGGGTAACCCATGTAGAGTTCATCTGCCTTAATTCGAAGTTGTTACTAAAAAGAATGACGGATTTGTTTGTTAATAAACGTAGTCTTGTCTTCATTAACTACAAGGCAACCGTTTTTGACGTCAAGATGTAGAGCTGGGGCCGAATCGTCTCATCCGCAAACGAGCAATACGTGCAGGAATTTGTTTTTATTTCGATTGATTCCGTGAACGTATAGCTCGTTCACGGATGCGGCGATTCGGCCCCAGATTTGAACCCACCCATAGTCTTTACAAGCGAACTGTCAAAGGCTGTACCAGCGGGGAGGTTAGACAGTTTCGGTCACTCTTAGTCTTTGCTCTCCCCGAAGGACTACCTGTAACCCTTTTTCGGTACCAAGCAGTAGGATGGTTTGCTTCAATCAAGCTCTTCTGCTCAGAACCAGTCTTTTTCTCGTGGACGGGTTGTCAAAGAAAATAAACGGGGGGCAGACTGCTACGGTTACTCTCCATCCTTTTCCAGTGGTCATACTCTTTAAGTCCGAATAGAAGTCCCACCTCAATCAATCAGCCTAGATAGCTGCCTCCCATTACCACACCAAGTTTGTGGAGGTTATCTTCATTTGTACGCGCCACACAAGGTGGGGTCTTCCTCTGCTGTGTTGTTGCTTCACTTAAGTGGCCCATAGACACCACACTTGTGTCTGCACCGGTGTCGGTGCACGGAAATGTGTGCTGTGTGTGGGCTGGTGCGCACACCGATTTTGGTGTCAGACACGGTGCGAGTAAAATCAAAAGTTTTTGATTTTTGGTGTCGGTGTCTCGATCGGTGTGATTTGTATGGATGAATGCCACACCGGTGTCAATACAACATTGCAGACACAAGTGTAGTGTCTATTGGCCGCTTACCAAAGCCGTTGCATTTCTATCCATCAATCTCGCCATAAAGCCCTTAAATTTCGTGGTTGATTCTTCTTCTCCACACCCAAAAGATCTTATTCTCAAAACATCCCAAGGCGTTTTCATCGATAAAGTCCATGCTTCAGCGTCCAGTTTTTTGACTTTCTTATAAAACGTCCGGATTGTTGTTTCGATTGGGAAACTTTAAAATTTTTATAAGCTGGAAGACTGATGATCTTATTCTGCTATACTTTCTGAAACTTATTTCGGAATATAAATTGAATACGTCATCTGACTTTTTTCTGGAATGTCTCTGAATTATTGTTTGAGAGAATTACATTAACAACAACTCGTAGACACAGTCACTTTGGTAGGAATGATAGCTATTTCGAACTACACCACTAATTCATCATTAGACTCCTTTAAGTGATTGTTTGAATAGTTTTTGAATTCTTACAGTCAATTCTCCATATATATCCACTTGGGAAGACATTTCTGTTTTTCCCCTGTCAGGAAGTGAACTTGCACCTCGATTTTTCTCAATTGACCAAGTGACTACCACTTGCGCTAATTGAGCGACGATTACAAGCCCGCCAACTGGTGATTAGAACAGAGGAGAGGACCAACCTCTGTGCTTTGTTGTTGCTACGAGGTGTTTTTGTTTATTGTCGTTCTCTCGGTTTTCTTCGCCTCTTCCTCTCTTTATTCTGGAATGGCCCGTAAACCGGCGCGCGGTTGCTTCCCATTAGGTCGCGTTACTGGTAGCTGTGGGACAACTGGCGTATATCGTCAGTTGTAAGTGAATGCAAAGTAAACATGTTCTCACTCTGGCACTCCTTACAGGCTATAGCTACTCCAAAGTCCAGAAGGTGCAAAATGCCGATTTTCTTTATCTGGTTAAACAATCGAGCTCTGAGCTTAGAGGCTAGAAAGTTATAGTCACGACCGCGAGACCGGAGTTTGCCACTCCGCATACCTTTAATTATGTTAAGCATGATTGGCTTGTTGTCTAAAGGTCCTCCTAGACCCATTGCCATACTTATAATCGTATTAAGATCTGCTGCATAATTGATCAGTCGTCAGATGTTTGTCGTTTCATAGATTCTGTGCTTAGGCCTCAGTTATAGCTATCAGTAAAATGCATCCGTAAAAACACGAAACAGAACAAAACTAAAACATTTAACCAAAGCGATATCATAGGAATTCAGTGGAATACTTCGTCAAACTGGTTGAGAAGTTGAACAGAAAAAGGATTTCGTATGGAAAAATAAAGAAATTCTTTTTTTTTTTTAGAAAATTGAAAGATAAATTACTTAATTTTTTTGCGAATTAGTTTTCAAAAGAAACATTTTAAGGACAAGATTGAGTTCAACGATTTAGTTTAAGTGCTCCAAAAAAGTGAAACAATTTTTTTACGGATGCATTTTACTGATAGCTATAACAAAAGCCTTACCAATTACTACCCCATTTTAACATTGAAGCCCAGAGAACAACTTCATCGTACTTCGGACAGGGAGGTCATAAAACTCCTTAATATAGTCTTCAAGCTCTTTCTCACTACTCAAAATATTATTTTTTATTAAAGGTCGTGTCGAATGAGGATTTGCAAAATTTCGTTAGCGAATTCCACTTATCCTTCCCATAGAGACTCAGCTAAATTGTAAATCCCTCGAAACCATTTTCTAAAAGAAATAAGTTTCTGCAAAGTGATATCTTTACTTGACCAAAATGCCCTATAGTCCGCATATTTTTGCCCCTAAAGCACGTGCAATTGATTCAAAAACTTCAAGTCCAAGTTTTCGTCTTTAATTTTGTCCTTTATCGTCCTTTTGTCTATCACTGCTGGGTATACATTTTATTTTCTTCTTAGTTTCATGTGCACGTGTGCGAAAAAGAAAATTCCTTACCTCCGGCTAAATAAGCTGACAATAATAATGTTATTTGTTATGGAATGGATTCCATCTAATGTTCCTCCACATTTATTATCACATTATCTATTGATTCACAACCTTAATATCTGAGTAAAAATGTCCCTTATTTCCTTTCCATACACCCTGATAAACTGCCTCCAACCTCAACGAAGATAAATTGCAGAATTAAAGCTTTTACGGTGGTAAACATTAAACGAAGACCGCTTTGGAGATTAATCAATCACTTTGCACCCTTACCCGCCATAAGTACATATTTGGTATGAATTCGGTCGGGTAGGTTCTGTATAGCCAGCCATACTGTAACGAAAATTTTGGGCGGACCCTTGTGCATACACCCACACGACCTATGTATTTATTTATCAGCGTGATGAGAAATTTTATTTTTAGATATTCCGTAAGAACTTTTTGTTGTGTTTTTTTTTTAAAGGTGTGAGCCTTTTATTAAGAGTTGGTGTGGCTTACATTCAAAAAAAAATAAACAAAACTGACTTTGGCTATCCCAATCAATTAGGGCTGTCAATATTGTGTTGTTGAAAGAAAAAAAATTCCCATTTGGATATCTTAAGAAAACAAGATTGATTTGGTGAGATATTTTCCAACTGGTCTACGTGTCTCAATGAAGGGGTTGATAGATCTTCATTTGTTTTGAGCTCATATGTACTCCGCAACTTACAGATGGACATCTTCCAATACCTTTTTAAGGTTAAGTATAAATGACTGCTATCATAAATGCTGAATTTAAAAACATCGCTTTCAGGCCTTTTTTGGGGATCCAGTTTTTGTAGCACATTTCAATAAACCGCACCATTAAACTTTTCTTTGAATCTCCAGCAAAATCACCACCAGAGAACAACGACCGCACCTTGCACCTATGCCAGAACCCGCCAATCGTAACTACAAGCGCTGATAGAGCTGCGAAAGAAAGGCAAAACTTAAAAACTTTTAGCCGATACCGTTGGCTACTTCCAGACTCCGCAACAACATCAATCGGCAATCGGCCATTCCACACACAGAAATTAGGAAGAACTGTGACTATCGGTACAAGCAGCTACACTGAAAAAAATATTGGTTGTCATATTGACAATCGGTAGTTGTTAACTGGAAATTGTCAAATTGACGAACAAAATTGTCAATATGATGAACATTTTTTGGAAATATCAAAAACATTTAACAACCGGATAGTCAATATGAAGAACGGGCAATTGTCAATTCTTAGTATCAAACATTATGAATAAAGTTGTAAGATTGACAATTGCAGTTGTCAATATGATGTATACGCACTTTCATTGTAATCACATTGAAGAATGCGTTTGTTGAATTGAGTTGTTAACAACTTTTCCTTCAATATAACGAACATTGTTTTTAATATGACGTACCTTTTTGGTTCAGTGTAGTCTATACCTCTTAAAATAAACTAAAAATTAGTAAATAGGTCCGATGGATAGGTCCCTCAACGCCAACTTGGTTGTATCCATTTTGTGAAGAATTTCAATATTTTAAACTGTATCCCGACTTCTTTTATCTGGAAAGCTTCGATTCTGATATCACGATGCAGGAAATACCCTCGCGGTTCCCTAGCACGATAAGAAAACATAAAAACACAAATAAAAAAAAAAAAAACTAAAATAGTAAAACTAAAAAAAAAATTGCAATTAAAATAGTAAATTAACCAAATTCGCTATTTAAATTGTAAATCGATGGTTTTACAATTCGGACAGTAAAGCCTTTACAATTTGTTTCTATGAGTGTATTTAATACTACTTCCTACTTCTCTTTTTGGAATACCTACATCGACATCCACATCTTAATATAGCTCGTAGAGTTCGCGGTTGTATGTATCTTCTTCTCCATTTGCCCTCATCAGGACCACCAAATTTTGTCGATTTTCTTTCGAAGGAGCACAGTATCAGTTCTCTCTTTCTGCCTAACATTCACCACTCGGCTCGGCGCCATAAACCAGAACTGACAGGATAAGGTTTTTGTTTTTTCTTCGATTTAGAAATTTTGAAAACAATTGTTTACAACGACCGATATAGCAGCGGTTATTCTAGTGTTATTCTTCGTCGGATATCCACTAGGGTGTCAGTCGTGTGGAGTTCACATTTACTCCAAGGTAAGGTAGGGCAACTTCTTAACTACCTCGAAATTGTTGCTATCAATAGTAACGTTTAGTTCTAGGCGGTGGACAGGTGCTGATTTGTTTGTTGATAGCATTATGTACTTAGTCTGGTCTTTGTTTACTTAAAGACCAACAAATTTTACCTGTTCTTCAATCGCCGTGAAAACCTTGTCACGGCACGCTGAAAACGATCCACATACCCCAGTAGCAGGGGCGTAGCGAGGGGGGAGGGTGTGGGGGGGTGCGACACCCCCCCACCGTTTTTAAGAGTCTGCAAATCAAGGAAGTAACATTTTAACTCGAGCAGCTAAAAAAAACATTTCTAAAAATTAAAAAAAAAAAAATCGAAAAATTTCAAAAAAAATTAAAAAAATTTTAAAATTTGACTCGGAACAAAATGTTAAAAAATAAGAAGTGAGTTTGGATTTTCATTAGGTATATGTTTTCAAACTCGTAAATGTATACAAGACGGCATTTTCAAAGATTCCACCTTTCGGAAATGCGAATTTATATTTTTTTGACTGTATGTATCTATTCCGAGTTTCGATTTTAAAAAGGACTGTCGGCATCGGTGAATTTGCCGACTGAAATCCTTAAAATTTAGCGAGTTTCGATTCGATTTAAAACAAGAATGTCGGCATCGCTGAATTTGCCGACTGAACATATTAAAATTTCGCGAGTTTCTATTCGATTTAAAAAAAGACTGTCGGCATCGCTAATAATCGGCATAATTATTTTTTATAAATAAATAAACTCCTTCAACAATTGTGCAATAATAATATGTATAAATATTCATTAATTCATTATTAAAAATAATTTATTATTTGGATAAATTGCTGCAATATTAACACTAATTTATTTATTTCATTGTTATAAATTATTTATTATAAATAAATGCACCACTGTAATAAAAATGTCTCATATCGTCTTTAACGAAAATGGATTGTGGTTTGTGTTCGGATGCGTAAAACTTGAAAACGACTTGACCAAATTGGATACTTCCTTCTGCGGGTTTGTTCGTAATTGCTACGCGAAGGTTTAGGAAAAAAAAAGTCGGAAAATTCTCAACAGGTGGCGCTGTAGCCACACATTTAGATATCTCGAAGACCACCAAATCGATTGAGCTCCAATTTACAGGTAGTATTAGGTATTGGCCCAAGAGTGTTCGTGTTAAGAGTGATCAAAATTGGACAAAGGGGCGTGGCGCCTCCCATACAAAAAAAAACATTCAAAATCCTATATCTCGAAAACCACTTAACTGATTGGTCTCAAATTTTGAGGCAATTTTAGGTATTGGCCAGGGATTGTTCCTGTGAAAATTGGTCAAAATTGGACAAAGGGGCGTCGCACCTCCCATACAAAAAACATCTTCTATGGGGTGAAACTCGATGACGTTATAACTCGATAACCGCTGGCCCGATACAGTCGGCAAGTTCCTAAAATAAATCGGCATTTCAATGAAAGTCACCCCCCCACGGTTCGAACCCTCGCTACGCTCCTGCCTAGTAGTTGAACGGACCTGTTGAAGATAGTGCCTTATCTGCTCCAGAACGAGATTGAAGATTTTTTATACTCAATTTTAAAATATGAGATGAAGAAACATGTTTTTCATAATTCATAAGCCACAGCAACTTAATACCTTTTAACATGCATACTGCAGCTTTTTTTTCGAATAAAGCAAAATCTGAAAATCTAACTTTCGAGTCATTTTTTGATCAACTATTGTCGTAAGTCTACAATCATGAAAATGTAATTGTACTTATGGTAATATTGTAAACCAAGGTGAAGACAAATCAGCTGTCCCCTATTAAAATTGAAGACTACGTCCTTGTGAAACTTTTTTGTTTTGGAATTTAGCAATTAAGTATATGTTGATTTTAAGCGTTAACGTTAATTCTGCTCATAATTTGAAACTTACTTCATGTAAATTTTGTCATCAATGGAAAGGTCATTTAAATTCCGTTTGAATAATATAAAGCTTTCCTTAACCCATTAAGTACCCATTGTCCCATTTAAAAATTTTAGAATTTAGAATTTTTGTCAAGGTCTAGTTTTTTGACTTTTTTTCCTCGGTATCAAAAAAAATGTTTTGATGCAAAAAGTTTCTCCATACAATTCTACTAGTGTCAGCAAAAAAATTTTTCAAAAATATCTTCGCTAATTTTTTTGATGATTTTTGAAATTTGCTAAAAAGGACTATTTTAGTCACTTTTTTAAAGGCTTTTACTTAACTTCGTGAAAAATTTGTTGTGTCAAAATCTTGCAAGTCAAATTCGAACCACTTTCGCTAAACTTAGAACTTTGAAATTTTCCATGCTGGTTGGGTTGTGAAGACAATGCAATATTTAGAAAGAATTTTTGGATTTTGACTTCCCCTGCCCCTTTGAGGGAGGCTTTTTCATAACGCATGATCTATTAGCCGTATTAACTTGAAACTTTATATGTCAATAGATAAGTCATAACTATTACATACCTAATTGATACTTTGTACCGTTTCGTCTTATAAGGGCTGAAGAAAGGGGGTGCAAACATTTCTATTTTTACCTTACTACGCTCAACTTGCCATAATACTCATAAATATATGTAGGTCAACTCAAAGAATCTTTTTAATTGTTAGGCAATACTTCACCGAGTATTTTGAGCTAACATTCATCTTTCTAGTCCATCCAGAGGGCAAGATATAATAAATAGAAAATAGATCTTATTCGGCCAAATGCGAAAAAAATTGCTATCTTGATTGCAGTTGTGCTTAGGAAGGGTAGTTTTATTTGCGTTCTAAAAATAGAATTGTCACTGTGGCGGGCATTCAGAATATATGCTCATATCATGTATGGCGTAGTTGAATTTGATGTATGGAATATGGATATGGATAAAACAAACTATGTACATATGTACGTATATAGGAGTTTGTGATGCGTAAATATGTAGGTATGCACATTGCACATGCACAATCGTACATACTTATATTTGAGATCTGCAGCTATGGAAAGTGTATAGGTAAGGTAGGTACGCGTAGTAATATCAATCAAACCATACCTGTCGCGAATTTTCATTTATGTGGAATACATACCTACCTATTTTGTCCATTGACTTAGGACTTTGAAATTTTGCATGCTGATGTTTCAGTTTTGATGATAATACAATAAACTTATAGTAAAACCAGTAAGACAATTATCTTCGACTATGCCGAAGCTCAAATACCCGGTACTATGTTATTGTAAAAATAAAAAATAATATTTTAGTACTAAAAATATATATATTTGTATGGGAGGTATGGGTAGTTTTAATTCGACCAAGCTCATTTTTTGTCAAAAATTTTTAAATATTATTAAAACAATATGTGCAAAGTTTAAACTTGCTATCTTTATTGTAGCTATTTAAATTTAATTTTTAACATCAAAAAGCTATATAAATCCGATATTTTTGTATGGGAGGTAGTAGTAGTTTTCATCCTATCTTGCTCATCTTCGAACTTAGCCTCAGTTTGGTGGATAAAAGCTTACGTACCAAATTTCAAGTCGATAGCTCTTAAATTACGGCCGTAATCGTGCGGACGGACAGACGGACAGACGGACAGACGGACAGACAGACGGACATCGCTAGATCGACTAAGAAAGTGATGCTGATCAATAATATATATAGTTTGTCATACCTACAACGCCTCCTTATGTGCGTTACAAATGGAATGCCAAAGTGAATATACCCTCGCCACAGTGTGGTACCGGGTATAAAAAAAGCTTTTGTGAGTATGTAGGTAGATATTAAACTGCACTAAAAAGCAAAAAATAAAATAATAGTTTAAAAAACTAAAAAAACGCTTTTATCAGTAGGTAGGTACTGCACTAAAAGCAAAAAAATAAAAATTAACCAATCTATTTTTAAGGTTTATCCTGGAAGGGGCTTAGTGTAAGCCATGTTTGTAGTTATGTATTGTATTATTTGAGTGTAAACTACACAAACATGGCTTACTCTAAGCCCCTTCCAGGATAAACCTTAAAAATAGATTGGTTAATTTTTATTTTTTTGCTTTTAGTGCAGTACCTACCTACTGATAAAAGCGTTTTTTTAGTTTTTTAAACTATTATTTTATTCTCCTTTCCATACAAAATTTGTCTGAGATCATCCAATTCAAAAAATCATAAAAAATATTAGCGAAGAGAATTTTTGAAAAAAATTTTTTTTGCAGTCACTATTAGAATTGTTTGAAGAAACTTTTTGCGTCAAAACATTTTTTTTTTGAGACCGATGAAAAAAGTCAAAAAAGTAGACTTTCAGAAAAATTATATATTTTTAATGGGTGCTTAATGGGTTAAGGAAAGTTTTGTATCATTCAAACGGAATTTAAATTACCTTTTCATTGATGCCAAAATTTCCAGGAAGTAAATTCAAATTATGAGTAGAATTAACCTTAGTTTTGTCATAAGTATGTACCTATTTATCCATTCTTATAATTTGTAATGAGGTACTGGTTCTTCGAAGCCTAATATCACTTTTTTTTTATTGTCAATATTGTCACATCCTCCTGTCATATGTTTTGTCTAAATAGGTCGTACACTCAACATCTTATTACCATCAACCTATTGAACATACATTATGCGTATCGAAATATTGGTCAAGTCTAATTTGTAGGTCACAAAATGAGTGGAATTTCACTTCCTTGCATAGAAATAGTACGCCTATTCTTCCCACTGACGCATTCTTATGCCTGAGTTAATCCTTTTAAAAACATTGCATCTGCAACTTCACTCATCGCCCATTCCAGGACCGTACCGTTCTAATTTTTTTGCCGAGTTCTTATATATATTTTATGGAAATAAAAAAAAACTCCAACGAATAATGAGGTGAAGAATATAAATTCATTAAAACATCCACTTCAGAGTTAGAAGAGGAAATGGAGGCATAATTTCCATTCATCCATCGTCGTAGTGCACTCTCCAGGATTGCCATAAACACACTGTGGCGCAGTGCATAATACGTGCCACTATTAAATATTTTTTTTTCTTCTTCTCTATACGTCTACATCTTGATAATTATACGGCAAATATAAACTTTAAGCATTGTTATCCGCAAATGAGAAAACGATGACAACTCGTCCTTAAGCCCGAGGTATTAATCTGAGACAACATTCGCTATACAAAGCGCCAACAAATCCCAGTAGATTGTGCAAAGAACTTAAATTGAATCACCATAGAGCCTGAATTCGTTTTGAACTAGACAAAATAAAGAAACGGGTTATTTTGTTATAAAATATCCATATCCTAGTTAAGAAGGAAAATGGGACAAAAACAAAGCAACCAAATGAAGAAAATTCTCGAAAAGGACAATAAATCAAGAAAAATGCTTAAATGCAAAACACAAACGAAAATAAGAACATAACGAAAAAAAAATAAAAAAAAAAATTGAAAGGAAAATTGCAGACTTTGACAATAAGCACTAAGAAAAATCACCCCAGGTTAACTCGACATGGGACATAAATCTGTGGAAATATTCTGCTTCTGCATTCAAAGGAAGAGACTACTACGATAGGTGGGTCGGAAAAAAGGAAAACTGAATTTCTCCTCTGTGCACGAATACCGAAAATACCCGCGTGACGTTCGCATTAAAGGTGTCCCCAGGGTACGTTTGCTTCTAAGCCGGTTAAGTGGAATTTATTTTAGAAGAGAAATAGCCAAAATGTTTCTACTTCGAGCATTTGCACATTTGTTTTGATAGCAACCTACCTCTCTATATATTTTTAAGGACCCGTTGTGTGCTTACAACTTTTCACGGGAAACAATTTTGATTATTAATCGGAAAAGTATTGATTTACTGAGTGGTTCTGATTGATAAATTTATTCGCAGAGGAAGGGTGACTTTGAAGCTTTGGGGGCGTGAAATGTTGCCACACTTTATTAGAACTTGTGGTCATGGTCATGGCCTAAGAATAGCCGGAACATTTCACAAGCACACACACAAACACACACGTTCTTTTGAAGAACTTTCTGGGCACTGATAAAGCATATTAAACTGATATGTGTTTGGATGTAGAAGGTTCTTTGAAACAACATAAAAGCCTGCATAAGAGGATTTCGAAACTTCGCAACGAGATAACTTGCGGAATTAATAAGGACTTTTTGGTAAACTTGATTTATGGGTGTGGACTTTGAGTTGTCTAACTTTGATTAGTTGGAAGAAATTTTGTGAACGTTTTCCATATGTGCTTATGGATATGGCATGAGATGTTGCCACGTGGTTTGATTTTGATGCACAATTTATGTAAAGCGCATATTGTTCAGATGAATTGTAATTTTTCCCATCGAATTGTTTAGAGATATCTGCCGAAACAAGACCTCAACTAAAGAGGGCTGTTGTGCACAATTTGGAAGCGTTGTTCAGGCGTCAGTCTATTCATGTTGAAATGCCGAACCAAACTAAAAATAAATCACTGGACAGCTGAAAAAATGGCTGCCATTTAAAATAGTGTTGCCAAATTAAAGTTCTATACCTCTTAAAAAACAACCTTTAATTTACTGTCGCTGGAAGACACCGTTTGGGGGTAGAGCACCTGCCTACGTCAATAAGTAAAATTGTCCAATAATGTATCTACAATTGCATGAAAAGGAAGAACTAAATTGCTCAATTTTAACAATTTCCTCGAGAAAACTAGAAATGGGCAAGACCTAAAATGGTCTTATATAGAAGGCCACATTGTCTCAAAGGCTCTGTGGTCTAAGTTAGATCGGAAACAATTTGTAAAATTATAAAAACTCAGCAGATTAAAGTCTACGAATGGCAATAGGGTAGGGATACTCTCTGGGCACTTTCTTCTTAGGAAACACGTTAGAAGACTAGGTTTAACAATAACAAAAAATAATAGTGCATGTATTGCGAAGACCTACATCCTACATGTCGCTCACTCATATTCTCTGTGAAAGTCAAGCTATTGCTAAGTGCAAGAGGAAATACCTTGAAATGTACTTCTGCTACAATTTGGAGGAGGTTGGCCTTACCAAACAAAATTGAAACCTATTTAAGGTTCTGTAGGGAAACTTAGTGTTTCTCATGTTACTAAGAAAACTGAATTTGGTGTCAAAGCTAAGTTGTCAGTCTTGAATTCGGTGTTTTTTCCAACTCTTACCTACGGTCATGAGGTTTGGGTAATGACCAAAAGAATAAGATCGCGGATGCAGGCTGCCGAAATGAGATTCCTCCGTGGTATTGCTAGTATGACTCGAAGATAGCATTAGAAATACCAGAATACGTGAGGAACTCAATGTCGAGCAGCTACTTCTCCGGACAGAACGGTCCATCCATCGGATGGACCCATGTAAGCTAATTGGGTCCTTTATCGGTTCCTTCCTCAGTGCATTTCTCTCTCATGGTGTATTGAGAATTCCGTCTGTACATACATACATGCTATTAATAATATGTACAATTTAAGCCCATACACATGCAAACCTTTCCAACTGAGTGGTTTTGTGTTTTTTTTTGCGCTATGAATTGCGAAAGGGATTTTTCCACGTCCCAAGATAATTGCGTACGAAAGCGTAAATGACTATTAAAGGAAAATTTCGCTTTGAAATTATGCAAACTCCATTACGGTCTTATGAGTAAACGAACAGATCTGTAGTATTCTAGTGAATATACTCGACTCGTATATCCTACACAACTACACGTATGCTCCTCGTAAATAGTAGCAATGTCAGCCAGCAGATGGTATCTGCAAATATCACTTGACAGTGATTAATGAATTTTTTGGAGCGAAAAGAGAAATCCTTGATCTTTTGTAATGTAAGCGACAACGTTACATTGAATTCGGGATATGAATCTTCCTTTGGATAAGAGTATTCATGAATCCGAACCGAATGCTATAAATATACCCCTATTCGAGAGGTGCATAGGGATACGGCTCGCGAAGCCCTCGTTAAGTGTTGATAGATTATTTCTATATACACAAACACATACATAAACATATAGGTATGCATGAGTTTACCTACCACTACCCTTTTCCATAGAGAGGTCGACATCAGAGGCATCGATGTAATTGCCTAGATAATTTGGTGCCACACCATCAGCCCCGATATATGTGGGGACTTGGAGTTTAATTGGCTGGAAGAATTTGTAGATTAATATCTTTTTGAATATTTCGGGGTGCACATGAAGATTTTTATTTATTTTCCGGACCTTTTTTTGTGGATGAATTTTTCCAAATGGGACAGACAGTATGATGTGGTAAATGTGGTTGTCGCTGGTGGTTTCTTTTGTGGTCTTAAAAAGCGGGAAAAGGTAATTGTTCCTTTAAGCAACTAAAAAAGACATGAACTCTATCCAGCAGTAGACTAGGATAGTCTAAGCACTGGGCAAGTTTAGGAATAGGCTAAAATTAGAGCTCGTTTTGTGCACCCCTCTGTGCATATCTTCTTTATTACATAACTAGCTGGACCCATGCTCGCCTTGCCCGCTGGCACAAAATTATATTTGGTTCATTTAAAATTACACTTTGTGTGTTTCATTGAAATCTGTCCCTCGAATGCGAGATATACGTTTGCTAGTCTTGTTTTGTTTTTGTTTGTCCTGTCGCATGATCGCGAAAGTATAAACATCCATTTGTAGCAAGCTATACGTGTATGTATATATTTTCACTTCAAAACATACATTGTGGCTAAAAACAGTTTCTAAGCACGTGGATATAAACGGCATAGCCTATAGCAGGCTCACAGTTCTAAGGAACATTCTAAAAAAAGTTTCATCGAAATCTGTCCATTAGTTTTCGAGTTTTTAACGGCCAAAGAAAATTCCTACAGTTTTATTATATGTATGTATAGATTGGTGTGGTTATAGTTGCGCTGAACATAATGTACAGTACCTATAATAACTAGGTACGCTCTTTTAAGTAAGTAACCTAATTCGTTATAATTTTCTATCTGGTACATACAACAATACTCATCGTCATCAGTCATCACCTTTGAATGCATTTCCGCTGTTTTAGCAGATCAGAGGTAGGATGTTCTGATGAGAGCTGAGATCTGCGCCCCCCATTTTTCTGAGTCAGCATCGGCTCGCGCTCATCCTCGCTATTTTTGTAAGAATCAGTCATCTTGGGTTTTTTTATTTTCTATCCATTTCCGCCATTTGAAATCCGTTTAAAAAAAAGTACATAGGAGACAGTCGCATTGGCTGAGTGGCTTTAACCGCCAAAAAATACATACCTAACAAAGTTTGCAAAGTTTGTTTGCTGAAATTAATTTTTCAGGTGGCATAAATGTTGTCACCCGATGACGCTTTCGCTGTCATTTTTTTTATGAATGAAACACGTTGGTTTTGCTTTTGGATTGTGTTTATTTGAAATCTTAAATTTGTTCCCGATAAGTCGAGAAAATGATAACGGCTAAGTGGCCGCGGCCAGTCTTGATGACTATTCGGTTCGGATTTATGGCATTTTATGTCACTCTTGCCAGAATTTCCGGCGATAGGTCCTCGCATATTCTTGATGGATATTCTCTTTAAGAATCTGAGGCTTGTTGACATAGACTCGTGACTTTAAAAAACTTGTCTGAAAAGATGTCTGGAACTGTTAAATCGGACGATCTTGCCGGCCAGGCCAGTGCAAATTGCCAAAATGAGAGATTATTTGACCCGGAAATGCAGCTCTGAGAACTTTGGTTGTATCACATGCAATATGAGCCGTTGCTCCATCCTGTTGGAACCACATGTATCCTCTAGTTCCAATTCATCCAATGGAGGAAGGAGAAAGTCGTTGAGCATGGGTCTGTAGCGCCCGCCGTTCACAGTTGTAGTCGTTTGGCGATTTCGAAAAAAATATATCCCGATGACGCCTCCAGCACACCATACACTATGTGGTCGATACTCTGGCGATATTTTCAGCAGACCGGCTGCTTCGGGCCAGACAGACCTGGCAGGATCTTGTGCTGTCTTATAGTCTTCTAGGCGAGTAGCTAAACGTCCTAGTGTTAGTCCAGTTCGAGTCGGACGACCAGGATATTTGCTGCCCCAACACCACAAACGAATTATTCCGCAAAAATCAAAATAATTATTCCGCATTCTTTAGGAGAATATCAATTCACTCTTGATGAAGTATTTGATGTATTTTGTATCTATTTACAGTTTACTTCAAAAATGATAAAGTATAGAATTGACATTTGCCGCCATTTGCAGAAACTATATTTTGGGTGATCATAGAATGCGTCGTATTCGGACATTCATAATATGTGACATTCAGATGTCCACTACGACGGATTCTGTGATAGTTCTTTCGGGGTTCGTATAGCAAAATTTCGAAAATGACGGATTCTGTGATCACCCAGATTATCTTCCATTAGGGTGATGTGATGAGTCTTGCGACACCTCAAAATCACATGAGGCATTCCAGTCAGTCACTTTTCTAAGGAATCTATATTCAAATTGAAACGCAAAAGTAAGTCTGACAGCTCACTGGCGATGAGCTAAATATTTTAATACTAAATACCCAGCTTAGCTCGGGAGCAAAATCCCCAAACTATTGTATCCTGTATTAATAACAAATATTTCATAATTTTATAAGTCATAGTTAGAAAATGTAAGCCCTCGCAATGTTCTCTTGACATAAAATTAAGAGCACAATATAGTATATGACTATTAATTTTCTTATCGTGATAGAAAACGATTTTTCAGCTGTCCTAAAATTACCCAACCTCTAAAAATAGTATCATAAGGAAATTCAGGACGGTGGGTACTTTACTTACCTGCTGAAATGTTTGACTTAACAGCATCAGTATCTCGTCTATACCATACAACTTGGCCCCCCGGTCGGCCTATCTATCTGTTCCATCTGTCAAAATTAAGTTCGGGCCACCTTAAAGTCGCTTACTAAATCTTTTGAAGTGTGAGCTCAAAAAAAAAAAAAAATAAATAAATAAATAGCGAAACAGGCGGTAGACACCATAGGCCTAGCTTTTCGCAACCAATCGTTTGTGTGAGTCTATTTTTTGGGACGAATGGATGGGACCTACAATTTTATGCCGAGTCCGACAGTCATACTCTCGGATGTTTGTCAGACGTTCGCGAGAGGTGGCGCAGTAGAAAAAAACCTTAGGATGTAATTTGTGTTTTTCCGGGGATCGAACCTGGGATCCTTCGCACAGTAGTCCAGCACACTAACCACTGGGCTACTGCGCCCATGAGCTCAAAAATTTACTTGAATTTAAAAATTAACAAAGTTTTTATCCTAGATAAGTGTTTGAAATTACATCTTTAGATACAGAGGCAAAATAATCGGGCGAAGCAGAAGAAATACCTTAGTGCTTATAAGATGACTTTATAGAGGAAGAACGAGGTCATCATTATAATCTGAATGTCTCCTTATCATTCCAAATAGGACTGTGTTCTTAAGTTTATCTTATTAAATACAAGCAATAAAATAAAATACCTTTTCTCACACACTCCTTAGTGTATTCTTAGAAGCAAGCGTTCGTCTGCTAGTTCTAAAATTTCAACATCATTAACATTACCCTTACTGCTTACTATACTATCCTCATTGTCGCCATTATGGTTTATTTATGTCGGCCTTATCTCCTATTTTAGAAGGATTCTTCCTAAGCATTCTCTACTTTGTTTCAGTTTGTACTAATTAAAACGTAACTTCCTCTAACTGCTACCATTTCAACGCTCCACTTCTCAGACCAAAGCTTTTGAAAACATTCATCATATCGCTTTCACCGTATAGCGGTACGCTTTTTACACTAATAGACGTATCTATAAACTTAAATGCAACGTATAGTCAGTGCAGTCAATACCTATATAATGATTATCGAGTAGAACGTTTTTTTTTTTTAAATTTCCATCCTATCGTTAAAGTTGCATAACGGCCTATGCTAAAGGGTTGCAATTTCTCCGCACTGAAGAGTATTACCTTTGTAACAAGCACTACACATAATGGCCTTGACAATTACCACCATTTATTTGCTTTGGTAAAGCCATAAAGGGGTACCCAGTCAAAAGGGAGGAAATATTGTTTCCTTATAGGAAACAGGAAATTGGAAGAAAATGTATTTTTTATTGATTTGCTATTTTTAGTTCCACTATTGCTATATTTCTTGTAGACGCGCATTTGGTATCTTAGATAAAGTAAACGCTCAATAGGCCCATTTAATGGTTGATAGTCATTGACATTGTATACTTGTATTCAACTCAATATACACGTATATAGGGTTTTGCTGTGTAACGGCGTGGTTCGTCCAAGCACTTAAGGAAATCATTAACATACGAGGTATAAAAAAAGCCCCAAACGATGGATAATAATCAGGAAGATGTAAGTTTGAACAATTTGTATATTTTCCGGCATCATTTCGGATTTTTTTTTTATTTAAAATAATTCACAAAAACAGGGTTTTTTTTTAATTTTATGTTTATTATTTATATTTAATTTGAAATATATAAAAAAAATATTAAGGAAAGTGCTCAACATTATTAGGAAAGACTTGGTTAACGTACATTTTATAAGGAAATAAATTTAAAATATCTATTTCATCGCGTTATTGATTCTAACTTCTAAATTCGGATGGATTCCTTAAAAAAAAAAAAAAAAACAATAATTTGCAAACGTTGCTCGGGCGTAAGTCTATCCATGGTGAAATGGCAATGCTAACTTAACATTTTTTACTCTGACACGTGTCACGAATCGCGCGTGAACTGTAAAAAAACTCAGACTAAAAAACCAAACAGCAAAAAAAAAATCATCACTTTACAACGAACTAACTTAATGCAATTGTTCAAAAAATTGTACTAATAACCAAATTTAGACTTTTAGATGAAAAAGTCGAAACTAAATAAAATTGCGCACCATTACCAATAAAAAAATATTATTCCTCGAGGTAACTCTAATGCCGACTCTAATTTATCGATCATTATCGACTCATCGTATAGTAGTGTCATTCAAATGATGGAGTGTCAGTTTTTAGTGCATATATTTTAAATCTTCACTTAAAGTTCTTCAATTAACCATTCTTTGATTTAATTTGATCAATAAATTTGCGATAAAATTGAATGGATGTGTTGGCTGAGTGGAAGTATGAAATCGCGAAACTTTATTTTCTGTCCATATAAAAAAAAATAACGAAATATTTGTCAAGAAAGTAAAATATTTTCCTGGTTATCGATTGATCGAAAGAAGGCAATTCCTTCAGTTGGTATTTCCAGTACCACAGACTTACGGGCTGCTGTTGGCACTGTCACGACCTCTGCTTGGAAGTCACTACTATGGCCGGAGAGGCGTACCCAGCGACTCCATTAGTGTCCATTTTAGATCCGTATGTAAACACGGATATGGATTGCGTACTAGACATTAGTCCGTCTCTCCATTCTTTCCTGCTGCGATATGCGCACGAGGAAGATCTTGTAAACTCTAGGTATGGTGTAGTCCGTGAATGACCCGATTCATCCAGTTTTCAGTTTACTTATTGGCTGATTCTCATGACACTAATTGCTGCTGATAATTGTATAAATGTCGAGCGGAAGAAGTTTGACGATAGTCTTAAGTCCTGCAGTTGGAGTTGTCTTCAATGAATTGGTGGTTCCTCTGCACGCTAGTTTTTGAGCTTTCGTAAGGGTCTTTAGGTAAGTGGCTTATATGGTTGGTTTACCATTTGGTTGGTAGGTATTACCAATTTGTATCAGGGTATACGTTTTAAGCTGCGATACAGTCTTTAGGCAGTAAATGGATCTTGAATTTCAAATCAAATTGTTTACATAGTAGTTATAGGCCAGTTCATGCCGAATCGGGCGACTTTCTTAGCTAATACATTGATGAGGCCTTGAATCTTTATGCATATGAAAATGAAATCGTGATTTGTGTTCGGCCGCTTAAAACTTGCAAACAGGCCACTCGATTGAGCTCAAATTTACAGATAATCTTAGGTATTGGTCCAAGAGTGTTGCTGTAATTCGTCAAAATTGGACAAAAGGGCGTGTCACCTCCCAAAACATTTTCTATGGGGTGAAACTCGATGACGTTACAACTCTAGAACCGCTGCTGGGCCGATTTTCATGATTTCTTTTTTATTTTTTTAGGCAGAATGAAAATTTCAGAAAATTGATTTATTTTCGTTTTACGAAAGAATGTTATTATCTAAGACCCAAGCAATACAATTCCTGTGCACTGGCAAAGCCGGGCGGGTTGCGGGTACAGCTAGTTTAACATAAAATTGTAGCGCGAAAGATGTCTCTTTTATGTGGAAGGAATCAAAACTTAATTGTCTACTCCTTAAATATAAAGTGCTTCAAAATCTTGTAAGAATATTATGTATGTGATGGCACTTTTCACAGATAACAAGTATTTTCGGTGGCATTCGAAACCCTTTATGATATTGAGATGTTTAAAGACTCAGAAAATATTCCCGGACATACTCCACAGTCCGTTTTCCAACCGTTTGCGTAGATTTTTAAATCCAAGTAACTTGTTCGTCTTGCCAATATAATCTTGTAGGGAAGTTTACTTACTTCCTTACTTATCGGGCTCCCGACCCGTGAAGAGTCTCTGCCTGAGACACCCTGTATCGATCCTGGGCACACTGCTTCCAATTGTCCAGACCAAACGTTCTGGCATCCGCGATGGCTTGGTCTTTGAAACGGAGGTTCGGTCTTCCTTGTCTTCTCGAACCTGGGGGCTGGGATTCGAAGACCCTCTTAGCTGGAGCATTATTGTACATTCGCTCGATGTGGCCGAGCCATTGTAGTTGACGTGTTTTGGCTTTTTGGACTACATCCACATCTTGGTACAGCTCATAGAGTTCGCTGTTGTATCTTCTCCTCCATTCGCCCTCCTCGCACACAGGACCAAAAATCCACCGAAGTATTTTTCTTTCGAAGGAGCCCAGTATCAGCTCTCCTTTCTTGCTTATCGTCCAGCACTCGGCGCCATAAAGCAGAACTGGCAGGATAAGGGTTTTGTAGAGCACACATTTCGTTCTTCGAGTTAGGAGTTTTGAACCCAATTGTTTTGTCAAACCGAAGTAGCAACGGTTTCCTAGGGTAATTCTTCGCCGGATCTGCACTAGGGTGTCATTCGTGGAGTTTACGTTTACTCCGAGGTAGGTGAACTCCTTAACTACCTCGAAAGTAGGGAAGTTTACCTAAAACTATTTTGTGAAAAGCATTTATTTACTCGGTTAAAGTTTACACGAGTACCTAATCTTAAAAAAGAAGGTATTGTTGGACCTATGGGGTTTTGAAGATCAGCAACCCGAGTCGCTGAGTCTGATCGAGCTATGCATATATTTCTGTGATGTTTCCGAGTTGAAGGTCTATAAGTAAGAGGACAAGATTTGTGATATGAATACCTATAATGCTCTTCAAAATTAGATCCGATTCAACGCCTCTAACTATATACCAATCATTTGTATAATTCTTGCGAAGATTTTACTTCAATTAAAACATACAACATACAGCCCCTAAAACGGAAAAGTTAACCCCAGCCAGCACTCATTTAATTACGCCACTGAAAAAATCATTAACACAACACTCAAGATGTATACCTAGACCTACATAGGCATACACTGAAAATCGTTAAGTGCACTCAGTTATTGCGTTGCCATTAAAAGCGTTTCTCTTGTTGTTGTTGTTGTTGTTGTTGTCCTTAAAGAAACAATATCATCACACATAGTACATTTAACACTAAAAGTTCTCCTACATATACATTCACTGAGTATAGAGTGTATGCATGGGGTTGCTGTGCTGTTACCTACCGACATACTGGTACATATTTCCGGTGCGATTTGGTCCTATATGTATCCAAAGTCAGTGATGAATTCACTAATGCAATATCCCGGCCCGCAAGCTTGCTGTATATACGTATGTAAGTGGGCAAAAAGCATCCTTTCTAGTAATTTATGAACAAAATGGGTTAAGCACTCAATACCAAAACTGAAGATGCATCCACAATGTATTCCACTCATTCCCTATGCCGAGCGCCATTATTATGCATTATTACTGCAACGCACAACGAAGCAGTGTATAGAGCAAGCTAGAGGAGGGCGCTGGCGCTGGTCTGGTTGCTATATAGGATATATGCAATTGCCAGCAACAAGAACGCTTGTGGCCTCATTGCAATGAGGTTTCCTTTTAATAAACAGAAGGTGGTGAAAAAGGTCAGAGTTGCATTAAACCGGGCGATTTTCTTTCGACTTTTCTGCTTAGGATGTACTACAGCCTGCAGGCGGACATTATACCCACCTGTGAATCCATCTAACAGAGGGTTTGTTTTAATTGTTCTAACCCCTATACTTGCACACTGAGGTGAATCCAATAAAGGAATTTGTGTATACGGTGTAGTTTTAGGTAACCAAACCACCCTGTATAGCTATAGTATGAACCACAAAGATTTTTCGGCACGCTGCATCCTGCATCCTCGCACAAACGAGCAAACGTACTCATTATATCCTGATTTTCACATTCAATGATTAATTATAGCGCTTAATGTTGTGCATAATGGTTGCCATTGCCAAGCCAAAGTGGGTTCCTTCGATTGCATTGATTGCATCAGGGTTTCCGTGTTAAGTGAACATTTCGCATTGTGTGCTTATGCTCAATCAACAATGAAATGAAAACCGCCAGCGAGCAAAGAGAAAATCGCTCCATGATGGCAAAAACACAAAAAAAAAAAATAATAAAATTCCGAGGACGAGAAAGTTCACTTGGCTTATGCAAACGTTTACACAGAGACAACATGCTTATCTGATGTTGTTAGCACATGAGTTCAGATTAAATATTTAGATTGAGCGAACTTAGGTAAAGTTTTAGAGATATGCATCATTATATCGAGTTGAAGAACTTTCTTCATGAGTTGATTTTCGATACATAAAGATTCATTTTTTTTTTTTTTTACTGATTTATCCCCACTTGTCGTTAATCTTGTGAATTGGTTGATGTTTGAATAAGCCATGAAAAGTCGGCTATATAAGGGCTAAGTGCTTGAAAGTTGCCATACAGAACGGAAAGGATAAAGAAGCGATATTGATGGAAATTGGCTACCCCTATCCACCCAATCCAATGAGTGCCCTTCACCACACAATAACCCTGATTCGAAGAGCGAAGTACGAGCTACAGTGACACACTGACAACGGTCATTTGACTTCAATAAATTAGCTGATGTGGATAGTTTGAAAGACAGATTAAGCGAGTGGTATTAAATGTGTATATTTGTCCCCAGATTTAGCTGTCAGTTAGATAGTAAATGCAGTCATAGGAGATGTACATATATGACGTCAGTCTATACGCTTGGTTAGGATCAGACGAAAGTAGGTATATATTCAAGTCTTAATTGACGTGTCTGCATGGAAATTGCCTTTGAATAGTGCGGTTTGTTGTCGAGCCATTTTCAATAAATGAACTAGGGGTTCCGATTTAAATCTACCTATATGTTTAGGTAATACCTACATTATTCAAAATTGTATCTTCAACAAGTGAGATATGTACAGAAACAATACATAATGGCCAAACTCATCGTTGTAGTCAGTGTTAATCGAAAAAGCGCAAAAGAAACATTTACGGGTGAGGTGGGATTCTCTAAACTTAGCACCCTCCTAGCTGCCATTACCTTACCCAAAGTCATTATTGACCCCTAAAACGGCGCAGCGATAGACTTGTCCAATAGTTGGAGTTATTTATGCAAACGTATCGCATAAAATACAGGGTGGTCGAGTTAAGAGATTCCTGAAGTTACAGCAAAAAAAAAAATCGCATGGCATAGGCGAGGGGCTTTTGCTTCTTTTGAAGTTGTAGCCCTTCGAAGAGGACAGCTTCGATTTGGAGGCTATTACAGCTACAAAAATGGTTGTGTACATTTTACATTTTACACTTATTCTAAAAATCCATTCAGACAAAAGGGTTCCAACAAAATTAAGTTGCGTATTTCGTTCTGGTCTATGGTTTTGTCTGACAAAAAAATGTGTTAAACTACAACTTCAGGGTAATCGTAGCCGCCGTAGGTAAAAAGTTGTTATCTTTCATAAGCCTTGGAAACGTATTCCTTGTATACATTATAATTGGGATCTCTGTGCAAAATTTCAGATTTCTAGGGCAAAGGGCTTGGGCTTGGTGAGTAAGCGAACTGTAATTTCCAAGATTATTATTTAACTTAAGTATCTTGTCTCTGTCTATCATTTAAATCGCCTATAAAGGGTGTCCCATAAATCACGAAAAATTCGAATTTTGCGCCTTTTAATAGTAGATACATACAGTGATGCCAACGGGAAAAAATATAACAATGTGACAGCTGATAGTTCGGGGTTAAGCTACGATTACACGGCCATTTTCTCGAGTCATTTAAATGGCGTTCTGACGTAAAAATATCGTCACAAAGCAGTCGCTCTGTGTGATCGCCATTTTTGGCTGCGTCATTTAAATGACTAGGAAAATGGTGCACCAAAGGACATGAATTAAGTGCCATTTAAATGGCGGAAAAAGATGGCCGTGTGATCGCTCTTTAATGACGCCTATGACAATGGCATCCCAACGGAAAATTCTAAATGACTCACAGTGTCCGTCATTTGATTTTGGGACACTAATGACGATGATAGTCATTTCGTGTGATCGCCATTTTTTCAATGACGAATCGTAGCTTAAATATCGCTCTAATGCGACATTTTTTCCTGACGTCACAGCGCTATTTAAATGAAAATCATCTTGAGTGATGAAGCTCATTTTCATCTTAATGCCTTCGATAATCGTCAAAATTGTCGCATTTGGGGTTCAGAAAACCCACGAGTAATTGTTGGGAAACAAATGCATCCACAACACGCGTGACTGTTTGGGTCAGATTTTGGGCTGGAGGCATTATCGGCAGGGGCGTAGCGAGGGTTTAAGCCATGGAGGTGACTTTGATTGAAATGCCGACTTATTTTAGGAATTTGCCGACTGTGTAGAAATCATGAAAATCGGCCCAGCGGTTATCGAGTTATAATGTCATCGAGTTTCACTCCATAGAACATGCTTTTTGTACGGGAGTTGCCACGCCCCTTCGGCCAATTTTGGCCAAGAGTTCTCAGGAACACTCCTGGGCCAATACCTATGCCCACTGTCCTTTTTAAAGTCAAATCCAAATTCGGTAAATTTTAAGGAGTTCAGTCGGCAAATTCACCTAAACTTAATAAAAATCCAAACTCACTTCTTATTTTTCGGAGCTAATTTTTGAGAATTGTTCGTTTTTGCCGATTTTGTTGCACAAGTTAATAAATGTAGCTTCCTTGATTTGCCGACTCTTGAAAAGTTTAGAAGGTGTCTCACCTCCCCAGGCCCCCCCTCGCTGTGTTCCTGATTATCGGACCATTGTTGTTCGAAAATGCGGCTGGTCAGGCAGTAACAATTAATGGTGTTTGTTATCGTGACATTATAACCTAGCTTTTAGTGCCTAAATGACAAGATATGGATGTGACCAACAGGTGGTTTCAACAAGACTGTGCCACATGCCATACAGCCAGAGAAACAATTCAATTACTGCATATTAAGCTTGAGTCATTTTCTAATCGTGTATTCGGTCGTTTTTGCGATCAGAATTGGCCATTCAAGATCTTGCGATTAAACGCCAGTGGACTTTTTTCTTTGGGGTTTTTTGAAGTCGAAGGTCTATGCAAACAACCCCCACGACCACCAGCGCCTTAAAAGCGGAAACTGGGAGGTGTATTAATGAAATTCAGCCACATTTATGCGAAACGGTCATATAGGAAATTTCAACAAAAGAGTACGTACTTGCCAGTAAAGCCGTGGCGGCCATTTATCCGATTATTTTTATCAACCAATACCGAAGTTAACCTTACTTTTCATTTCTTGGAATTGGATGTTTTCTTCGGTTTAAATGGAAATAAATTTACCAGAATTGAATTAATAGAAGTTCTTTAATTTTATGCGAACTCTTGAACTTTCAGAGTTAAAGGCCTCTTAACGCAAAGACTAATTAGTGGGAAAAACTGCATCGCACAAAATATTAACAAAATATATTTTCCAGTCTAATATTATATTTGCCACATAGTTTGATACATTTTCATTTGGTCATATTTTCTTACGTAATAGATTGACGTACTAGTGTGATGGTCAAATTGTCGCTTGGTCATATAAACAAAAATGTACTGACCAAGTCATTTGTCATATAAATTGCGGTCATTCACAATTTATATGACACAGCTACATCCACATATTGTGTCATATTTTATGTGACATCATAGCTCCGTTTTTTTTTTAAATTGATAATGGATCGAAAATATATTCGACAGTTTGCAAAGGATCCTTGTGTACCACATTTTTGGATATCCAATTAATTGATTCTCATATTTGTCAGTGGTAGACAAATAAACACCTCACTCTCCCAACTACCAGCCACTATGGCCATCTTTATTTAAAAGTTGACTTATAGTGTTTTTTTGTTTGGGGTTTCCTATGCGGACATATCGCATTCGCATTCCTTTTGGTTTTGGACTTTTTTTATGGTCACACTGTGAAGTATTGAGGCTATATCAAAGTGAAGCCAGCTGTCACTATCTCCGTTATAAACTGTGTCAAACCCGTTCTATACGCTACGCACATTGTATCGTGAATCATTCCTTAACTCTGTCCTATATGAACCTGAAAAGTGCCCCCTCACACCCATTTGAGTGATTGAGGAGGCCAACAAGTCATACTGCTCTATTTATCGCATCAGCTATCAGCATCGACATCAATGCAATTGTTACATCACATAAGGAGGGGATTTGTTGCTGTTGCGTTGAAAAAATCGAACAATACGCCAACTGTTGGCACTAATTAACCTCCTTTAATCAAGGACGAAGAATGGAAATCATAACTGCAACAGTTGATATACCACCATTCTTATTAGCTAACGAAACTTGTCTGCATTTGTATTGAAACTAAAGATTACGAAAGGAGTTGGATGCTACTGTACCTTGTTTACATCTTAGTTCATGAATGAAAATATGAACAAATTTCATGAATTCTAATGCAATAATTGAAAGTTATCCTGGTTCTATTGTTTGGCATGAATGGAATATGTATAGTATTCAGATTGAGTTTTTTGATTACAATGTTCAGACAAATGTATGGATTTACTTACCGAGATTTTAAGGTTTTATGCAATATCGAATGCGGTATAGGGCTCTATAGAGATACAGTATCTATGTTTATTAGCCATCAAAATTACCACAACTGATGTGTTGAGTTTCAGTCGACCGCCCTTAAGGACCATTCACATGGGAGCGAACGAACGAATTGATGAAATGCGAACAAACCACTTTTTATGCATTTATAAACAGAAAATTGCACATGAAATTTCAAAACCACAACTTTCTACAGTTTTGGCAGAACGAAGGCCTCAAAGCAAAAGGCTTCCTAAGCTTCCTAAAGGTCTGCTGGCATGAACAGCCTATAGATAGACCTATCTGTGGAGCTAGTTAGAGCAGCGGGAGAGCAGCGTGTTTACGTTACTGCTCTCATGCTTACATAAGGAATTATATATTGAGTGACAAGGTAAGAGACTGCTCTCTGAGACTTTGTCAAAATTTAAGAAATTTCTTAAAGCTAACCGAACTTTTGAAACCAATTTTTATGCAGTCACTAAAAAAATATGAATTTTTTTTTTGTAACATTAGAATAGCCTCAATCACAGTTTAAGTAAAATTTGGAAGCTTGGGTGTCGAAAAGCTATCGGGAAGTGACAAGACGGAAATTGTATTTTTTTGCTTCAACTGTTAAAATGGGTAAAAAAAAATCATTAACAGTATAGCAGAAATTACTAAAATAGAGGACTATCATGAGCAATCCGTTCTAACCGCATTGGTAGCTCATAAAATTAGTCGAAGCCCGAAAGTAATTAAATTATTAATTATTGCAAAAATCTGTTATGGAAAAAACTATAAAGGCCTTACTTCTTTAGGTCTTTCTAATCAAATTATTAGATTAGCTTCCAATTCTACCCACTCTTTCAATAAATAAGACATGAAGCTGAATTAGAAGTTAGCCGAATGGCAATAAGTCGGGTTATAAAAAGTGCTAGACACCTAAAGCGACTAACGCTGAAGAAACACCCACCAATTAAACTACAGGGACTTACTTTTTTTCACAATTTGTATGAACTTCCCCTAAATGTTCTCTGGCGATGTTTGCAGGCGAATCAATTTCCTTACAATTATTGCAAAGGATGGGCCAGATGCAGGTTTATACTTTTTTTTTAATTTTCTAAAAAATCAACTTAGAAAAAATTTTGTGAGTTTTTATTTGTTGGGTTAAATGGAAGGGAACTACAATTTTATGTCGAGTCCAAATGGCCGCATTGAGAAGTTTATACAGGACAAATATACTCTCGGATGTTTGTCAGACGCCGCAATGGAAAAAAACTTTAAAATGTAATTTGAGGTTTTGTGAGACCCCTCGCTCAGTAGTCCAGCATACCAACCAGGGAGCCTAACATAACCTAACCTAACCTAAGCATTCCGATAACTGCCTGGGATCGATTACCCAGTAGCCCATTATGTTTCAGATGCTTTCACCAAATAGGTCGACTATTAATGATGCTGAACCTTTAACCGTTGCTAGATTATCAGCATAATTATAAACCTTTAAAAGTGCCACCACAAAAATAAGTCCGAGAGCATAAAGTCTAAGCTCTGTGAAAGACAAGCGACGTCATCAAAATATCTGTCTACCCCATTGTCAAACTATGTGTGAAAAAGATGGGGCACGGCTTCAGTGAGAAGTAGAGCCTTCTGTTGGAACCAGATCTCATCCAATTACAATTCTAAATTGTTGGCATCTCCATTCAGCATTCACAAGGTAACTCAGTACTTATTAGGTTCCCTTACGGATCTACATTGATCTAAGTGTGGCACAAACAGGTTTATCCTGTCTTTCCAACCCATTAACCTAACTTAACCTATTAGATTCCCTTTAACTGACGATAAACCTGTCAATCTAATGAACTTTCGTCACAAACTTGCGCACCGAAAGCGCGATTGATAGATATTTCGAGGTGTTGGCCATGGTGTAGTGGTTAGAGTCATTTCTTTTGACCCGAGCGGAGTTGGTTCGAGACCCGGCGGGGGACAACAATACTCTGCCACCGACCATAAGAGAAACGAATAATATCAGAGTTTCTCCACCATTACACCAAAAAAAGGGGTTTCTGCTTGGTAGTACAATGGACAGAGATTCGTTTGAGTGCTCCAGGATTTAAAAAAAAATTAAAAAAAATTTACACTAGGTATATAGGTATCGGCAGCCCACTTGAAAATAAGTCTGGAATTTTTCGGACTGTTGTTCAAGCGTAAATCTTGATCCATAATACCTACTCTGCCCCTTTTTTGAATCCAATAGGGCAACCTAAACCAATGGACATTATGTATTTGTATACAGGCTTGCAAACATTTGTCAACGACCTTGTTGTCCCTTACTATAGTGCGGTTTTAGGCTCGCAGTCGACGAAATATGTCAGATTATGGATTATTCTGGGTGCATCTACTTAGATGGGCTATAAGGAGGTATGATGAATTTTTCACGAATTAATTTGGGATAGGAAATTGCAGTTTAAAAAATCAATAAAACATCGACTCTCAGCATAATTGTTACACTTATCCAGAGAGAGGTACTCTTCCTGGACTAATTATTTTAACAGCATTTCCAGTCTCTTCCAGCTTACCACTCACCGGAGTGCTGCAACAAAACGTGCATAAACTTCTATTGATCCGATCCGAACATCTTATACACACAGCTTATCCCTCGTCAATTAGGAAATGCAATTACGTTCCGCCTTGAAATGTTCACAATCTCCTACATAGATTAAAGTTTATCTTCTAATTCAATTAAAATAACTGCCGTCAGCAAAGCACCAATCTGATTTGACATGTACTCGTCGTACACAGAAAAATGTAAAACACCTCCGAACTCTTTACGGACCATGATAAACAATCAGCCCTGCAGAGTACAAGTACAGTCGTTTGTCAAGTACCTACCTACTCCCTCTCATTCTTTCCGACAGTATACCTACATATGCAGAGTATGGAATTCCAGGCACGCCAACTTACTTATCCGCAAATTTATATTTGCCTCAACGACACCTGACGTGCACAAGGGATTTGTCCACAGGATTATCTGTATTCGCAACAGATATCAGATATCAGGACAGACTTCTCCTGGCACAATGTCCAATTGCATCATGTTGCTAATCGGTACAGTATGTGTTGTGTATGGGGTTGAATGGGGCGAGGGTCTACCTCTACATCACTCCCTAGTGAGCAATATTATAAAACATAAAGTCCTCTGTGGCAACTCACGCAGGCGGCGGCGCGGCGGCACGGTTCAATTAATACGAGTATTCATTATAACGTTGCATTTTAGCCCAAAACCGCGCCGCTCATGGCACATATAAACTAATATAACCAAAGGTGGTTACTGCATTTCTCATCCGGTATGCCGTACGGGACATAGGGCACAGATGGAATTTAAATAATTAATTAGAAGCGGCAGCGCTGTCACAAGCCGCAAGCCTCCTCGGTGCAGTGGAAAATATTCATTTTATGAAAAAAAAAAAAAAAACCACAGCAATCTTGAAATGCCTGTTCCATAATGCATGCCATGCTTTCTATCATTGTTACAAAAATGTGGGGCAGGGGCTATCAGAAACGGATTTCGATTCGCCCACACACACATACACAACACAAACACACACAGGATATTAAAACCGAAAGGCAATGCAATTTAAACATATCACCATTTTATGGATACATTTATATCTTTTATCTGTTTGACTGGGCGCGTTGTGTGATTTACATTTGTTTGATTGAATCCCGATAATGAATCATGGTCTCGTATATTTTCGAACGACTGCTGCAGGATGGGAATTCGCTGCTGCGGTGACGGCCAAAATGCAATAAGTGGTACGTGTTAATTTTGACGATTCGTATTTTCATCATAATTTGGTCAGCAACTGTCCGGAAATAGGTTTGGGCGTGGCGCGCGGGGGTGTACTACAGTGAGTGGGAAAATGGACCTATTCTCGAAACGGAAACACAGATCAACTTTGATGAAAATTTGGTAATCAAGTGTTAAATAGGACGGAGTCCTAGTTATTTTTCTCATGTTGAGTCTGTACCATGAAAAACAATAAAATCGCTTCAACAGCAGGACGTGTCTGCTGTGGTTTCGATTTCATTTAAGGACCATAATAAAATGTACTACGACTCGCCGGCTTGACTTTAGCTTTGCCAAAGTCAGTTGGGATTTTATAATACAGCCGGCTACATTTTGTTTTCGAAAGAGCAATAAATACATCGGCATAGGCACATAAATTACGAACTGCCAAGTCGTTCGAAATTATGCCGATTCGGTCGTTATGAGTGATGAGAGGAAAACTGCGTTTATTAAAGGACCGTTAGAAGTTCTTATAAAGTTCTTTTGAAGATCTCTTTAAAAATTTAAAGCAATTGGTATTGGAATTTTAAATCTTGTGGAGCGAATGGTTTTTCGAACCTGAGTCAATAAAGTTGCTGTTTTGCCGTAGACCGCCCGTCGTTGTGTGGCCAACTAATTCCAGTTGCAATCATGAGACGTTCCATAAATAAACAACAGCTTTCTCTTGGAATTCATTGGTTCAAATTTAGACTATACTTGCAGCTTAGTTCAAAATGCGGGGGTTAAAAAAGAAGTGCTGTATAGATTCTCTTGGCGACTGTATGAGTAAACAATACAAACTAAACACAAAAATGGAGAAACTAGATATGTACTTAAATTTGAATATCGTTTGTGTTAAGCTACGATTTCACGGTGATTTTTTTGAGTCATTTAAATGGCGCTGTGACGTCAGGAAAAAATGTCGCATTAGAGCGATATTCAAGCTACGATTCGTCATTGGAAAAATGGCGATCACTCGAAATGACTTTCATCGTCATTTGTGTCCCAAAATCAAATGACGGACACTGCGAGTCATTTAGAATTTTCGTTGGGATGCTATTTAAATGACGAGCGAAAAAATTACGATCACATGGCAATGACTTGCCTCATCAAAATGGCAAATGTCACCTTTCCTATTTCGATTTCCCGTCATTTATCTGTTTTGCGATCAGACGGTAATGTCCTATGAGAAAAATATAGCTACTGTCATTTAGTGTTTTTCACTCGGCGAAGACGCATACGTGCAACTTTTTTATTTAAATTAAATAGGAAATAGCAGTGAAAAGAAAAAAAAATATTATAATAAATAAAAAATGTCGAAAATAACTTTTGGGATGATGGTGGAAATTGCGGAGATGGCGTATTTAGCGGCATGTGTGCTGGAAGAAGATGATCTTGATTACGAGCCAACGCGACGAAAGCGGAGTATTTGGCAAAAGAAGTGATTGAGCCGTGCGTCGCGAGAAGGGTGGATTTTTTTTGTGCTGGATTACTACTCGAATTGCGCGAAGAAGAACCTGAACTATATCGCAATATCCTTCGTATGTCAGGCAATCAATTCGATTATTTGTTAACCTTGACCCGAAGACTAAGCCGCAACCAGGTGATGTAAACTTATATAAGATTTGACTGCCTCAGTCACCACCAAAAACCTCTCAACGAGGTAGGACACCCAAATTCGCAAGCTGGCTGGGACACGTGGAGCGTATGGACAGCAACGCACGAAACCGACGAGTCTTCGAGTCCACCTCTGAGGAACAACGCAGCAGAGGAAGACCCCACCTCAGGTGGAGTGGCGCTCACAATTGGAGAGTGACCTCAACCAACTTGGTGTGCGTAACTGGAGGCAGCTAGCGAGGGACCGAGCTGGCTGGAGGGGCTTGTTGGTTGATGCCGCGGGCCACCCCGGAATGTAAGCGCCACCAAAAGAAAGAAGAAGTTTGAATCAAAATGACAACAGTTTTTTTGCTATTAAGCTTTTTACCTATTTTTGGTTTTTTTTTATACATGTTTCATGACATTCAAGAGAAGAAGGCATGATCTTGTCACAATATTTTTTTTTTTTATAAATCTTGTGCAAAATTTCGCTGAGTTTTCCTTCGAAAGTGTACGTCAATAAATAAATAAATAAACAAATTTCGAAAATATAATTTAAAGCGAAAAATGCATTTGCTTGAGGATGATAATAAGTGCCTGTGTAATGAAACACAATTGGAACGTTATCGGTCGAATAATAGATTAAATCTGAAGAAAGCCATGGACGAGCTCTAAGTTCAACAAATTGTCATTCACAAGACACCGATGTTTCCCACACGGGAACGTCACATGGCGTTCGAAGGAAGATAAAAAAAAAATAAATAGGTGGCGCAACAGGCGGGTAACACCCAAGGCCTAGCTTCTCGCAACCATTCGTTTTGTGTGAGTTTTCTATTTTTGGGACGAATGGAAGGGACCTACAATTTTATGCCGAGTCCGAACGGCTGAATTGAGAAGCTTTTTCATGACAGTCATACTCTCGGATGTTTGTCAGACGTTCGCGAGAGGTAGCGCAGTAGAAAAAAACTGTAAGATGTAATTTGGGTTTTTCCGGGGATCGAACCTGGGATCCCTCGCACAGTATTCCAGCACACTAACCACTGCGCTACTGCGCCCACAAGGGCGAAGGAAGCCCTTCTTCGAAGGAAGAAGTCAACAAATATACTGCGGTGCATGTGTTGGCCAAAGTCATGCAGTGATCGCAAGTGTTCGAGTGCGAATGAAAAAACGTATCAAACATGCAAGTGCTCGCGCAAAGCGGATGCATGTCATTTACCAGGAACAGGTCACATCGGCTCGCGAACGCCTCGGCTTCAAGAGTATTTCGCCACCAGGTATAATGACATCGTCAAAGGTCCAGCTCTACTTTGATAATATCCCTCAGGAGAAAGTTTATAAACTCAGTTCAAACGGTAATATGTAAGAACCTTAAATATTTACGTCTCTGTAATTCTTCTACTCTCAATTTTATTGCTTGTGTGTCTTTCTCTGCCATAATTTGGTTGTTATTATCTTTGACTGTGTTTATATTTTATTTGGTTCCAAGCTCTGCTACCATGTCAGAGACCAAAATTAAATAAGGAACAAGTTTATTCAAGGAATAACACAAACAGAATGAAAAATCTTTACATATAATAAAACTGTAGGCATTTTCTTTGTCAGCTAAAAACTCGAAAACTACTGGACAGATTTCGATGAAACTTTTTTTAAATGTTCCTTAAGACTGTGAGACTGCTATAGGCTATGTCGTTTATAGCCACGTCCTTAGGAACAGTTTTTAGCCAAAATGTGTTTTTTGAAGTGAAAATAATATCCCCATTATGACCCCATTAATAATCTTATTTTCATAAGAGAAGATAGGTATAATACAAAATAGGTTTCATTTCAGAATTTCATTCTGATAGGTGGTATGGTAACAGTGTAGGTTTGGGGTAGGTAGTTGCTTGAATTCCATAGGAAGAGGGAAACAAAGGAAAGGAAATGCAGTATTACAAATAAGTACCAAGATCCAGGAGAGGAAGGAATTTTCTTTTTCTTCTAAAATCGCGAAAACTACTGGATTTTTAAATGAACCAAATCTAATTTTGTGCGAGCGGGCAAGGCGAGCACGGGTTAATATCATCTGACAAACGTATAAACGAAATATTACTAAGATAATTTCTTCAACAATTAGCTTATTTACGGGTTTAGTTTTTCCATTTGCATTGGCGCTATTCCACGATACCCGGAGGCCCAGATACCCCAGGCTAATGTCTCTATTACATACATACATACAATCTTGTGCAAAATTTCGCTACTCTTCTGCTTGCCAGAAATAATTCCATAGATTTCTTTAAGTTTATATCGTCCTATGAATCACAACTTTATTGTCGCTCTTAAGACTCAAAAATAACTAAGTTATAAATCTATCAGAAGTAGGGATGCCAGACGCCCCCCTTTAGGGGTGACAGTCCCCCTTTTTCATACAAAAACGCTGTTTGTGCCTCCTAATACAAACCACCGCCCCCCTTATTAAGTCAAAATTCAACAAAAGAAAATAACTTTAATAAAATGATTCTCATTCGTTTTTAGTAAATTGTTCTTTATTTTTGTCGTTTTTGTTTTATTTAATTTTAAATAAAGTATGTACATAAATAATATTGATGCTTTTTCTGGTATTCAAAAAAAAAAAAAAAATGTTGCCCCTTTTGAACACTTGTTCCCCCTAGAAAACTCACGATGTCCCCCCTTTTCGTAGCTTTTAATCTGGCAACCCTCAGAAGACATTTGATAAAAATGCGGTTTTTGGCGATTTCTTCCATTTTTAGAACAGAACAAAAAACACCTAAAAACATTGATTCTGTCAATTTTTACAAACCGATTTCTTTTGGTATGTTTTCCAATTCTGAAATTGGTAAAAAAAAATGGAAAAAAATACCAAAAATGTTTATCAAATTTAGCAGACAACTTTTTGGCATTAAACAACAAATTTTGGCGTAATATTCTCTGGCTTAGTTTTCGGAAGCTGTTGCTCAAAACACTAGCAGCCTTATTTATAAACTTATACACTCTCTATAATAGGTCTAAACGCAAAAATATATATTAGGTTTTTGCGTTTAGAGTTATTATAGAGAGTGTATAAAGTTTATAAATAAGACTGTAGGTCTATAAAATGAATAACCGCAGATATTTTAAACCGAAGAAATTTGTCGTTTTTTTATATCAACCTATAATTTCGGACAACATTTTATGGTCGGTACATATCCGTACGTTGATATTGCTATGCATTCTTTCCAGTCATTTGTCTTAAGTTAGCGGGTTGTTACGTTGTTGTTCACGTCAAATGAAGAAAATAGGTGAAAAATGTCATCTACATTTTTATAGAAAACATCCTTTGTTTCGTCGCCTGTATATAGGTACCTCCAATACACCTTTACTATAGCAGAATTGCATGAAACCAAAATATACAACACAAAGTCCCTTTGAAACTAATAAATATACTTGCACCACAACAAGTATGAACAGTATTTCTGGTTACTTTTTAACTTTGTGCTTCACTGGGTTTGGGTTGCTATATAGATGGCTGTTTGACAATCGATTGTTTTATCTAGCAAACTACTTTAAAAGTCACCAACAAACTACACAACGATACAACTTCTTGACTGTAGTAGGTAGTAGGTATATCCAGTATTTCCATGACACCCTTACATAAATTTAATTATCGCAAATAGTTTCAAAATTACTCAATGCCATGCATAGAACATCGAAATCGAAATGAAATACCAAAAAAGTAATCTAAAAATTTGCATCTGTTCGATTCCCCTGGTGAGCGCAGTCAACCCCAAGGGAGAAACTTTATTTTCTCGAAAAAGCAATAAAATTCCGTCTACCTCCCGTTGGCATAGGTACACACACACACAACTACATACATGATGTGCAATCAAAGTCCATCCCATTACCAAAAGCACTCCCAATTCACTGTATCCCCGGTAAACATCGAACTTGGTGCTGAAAATGTTCGCAACTCTATAAGTGGTGAAAAGTTTTTCAGGCGTTAAACGTTTCCATAATTAGTGTCACCTAACCTACATAATACTGCTGGCATGTGAAACATAAACTAAAGTGCATTTAACTTTCTCTTTTTAATTGCAGAAAGATTTATTCCTGAGCAAACTAGATCCAGGTTCACCACGAGGGGAGCGTAAACTTTCTGCTGCAAGTGCGTCTTCGATGAAAACAAAGTGGCTGAAAGCTTTTAGAAGCCTAAAGCCGGCTTCTGGTTCCGCAGCACAGCCAGATAGGTAAGTTACAAAATTGTCCCATCATTTTGTGTGGGTATCTCTGATAGTTATTATGATGGTCCATTTATTATATCGTCGTATGAAGTTTACCCCATAAATTATCGATTTTTGTTGTAATTTGTTTTTATTTTTTAATCGCCTTTAAGTGTGCATATAGAGTGCACGCCATCTGTTCACGTATATATATACAAAAGTGCAGGGAGTAAGAATCGTTTTAACGAACTCACTTTAATCTATCAAATTGGATTAAGTATTAGGATATTATATATGTGTAGGTGGGGATATATAGCGTTAGGACAAGGGCGAGGATGACGAAGGAAAGAATTCAACTTTGCCCAACAAATTGGATCGATTTTCTATTTTTACTTTTTGTGCATTCACTGTCGACGTTGTAATTCAGCTTGATCGATGTATAACTTCTATCGCAAAGGACACAATTTATTTTTATCTTAAGCACTGATTGGAGTCGCATATACTTGTACACGTATAGAAAGAGAATTTATGCTACAGTAAAGCGCGAATCACTGAAGAAGCTTAAATTTGATTTAATGCAATTATTCTTGAAAAACTGCGAGTATCATTACATTAAAGAGAATATTATGAAGATGGTCAGAAATGTTCCTGCGAGATTTCATAAAATTTAATTTAATTTTATCGGGAAAATTATAAATTTTAAATTTTTTTTTAATGTGAACGATAAGATTGCCCGGAAACCAAAATCCCGAATAATGTGTTAAAGAAATTTCGTTATTAGGGATTTTCATTTTCATCTCTTTCATTTACAAAATGCCGATTATTCCTTCATTCATTAATTTTCAATGCCCGCTTATCCATTAAGTGGGATTCAAAATTTCGAATTACCAAAAATATACAAATCTCGCAAATGGAGGAAAATCTCAAATTATCGAAATCTCATGAATATAAACATAAACTTTCCATACACTCAACCTCACACCTCCACTCCAAATCCATAAGTGACCCCAAACAGGGGGATTGCAGGGGGCAACATACCAACCTGACACACGACTTTATAAATATTTTTTGCTTAAGCGAGATTATTATTTTCGAGATTTTGATAATGCGAGATTTTGGTTTCCGAGATTTTGAAAACGAGATTTTAAAATGCAGCCAATTGTACCCAACCTCGTTAAAGCACAGCAATCGCAACTCTCGTTCCCATTAAACGTTTTAGTAGTTCAACGAGGAACGCATGTTCGCGCATAGCCTAAAATAAATTAATATTTGCTTTTACAAATGGCAACGTTTTCTCATTATTGCTTACTTACTTAGATGGCACTACAATCCGGGGTGGACCTGGCTAACCGCCTCCAGTTGCACACTCCAAGTTGGTTGTGGTCCCCTTCCAGTTGCGCGCATCACCTAAGGCGAGGTCTTCCTCTACTGCGTTGTCCCTCCGGGTTGGAATCGAATACTCTTCGTTGGTGTCCATTCGCTCTGTATGTCCCAGCCATCTTAGAGAACTGATGTGTACTTTTCTGACCAGGTCGCTGTACAGCTCGTAAAGTTAGCAGTTATATCTTCTCGTCGAAGAATTTTGCGTTGGAAGATACAAAGGAAATCTTCACCCACCTTTGATAACGTCCATGATTTTTCGCAATAAAGCAAGACTGAGATGATGAGGGTCTTATAAGCCATTTGGTTGTTGTTGTAACCAAGGTATTAAAAAAAATATATTTTACCCATTTTGGGAATCATTTTTGGAAATTATTATTCTTTTCGACAAATCTATGAATAATAAGCTTTAATTTGGAAGAATAAAAATAGAATTGATTAACATTAAGCGGGGGAAATATGTACCACAAGAAATAGCAGCGGTGATTAATGTATAAATTCTGTTAAACCAGCAGCTAGAATATGTTTGCGACTTGCTTTCGCTTGTTATTGTTGCATAGATGCTGTTCATTCAGTTTGACTATGACTAGTAGTTGATTTAAAGACAATGATTCTAAGGAAAGCTCCAGTTGTGGTGTGTCTTTTGCACTGTGAAAAACTGTTTTTTGACTTTAAATCTGTCGCTTTTGAACTCTTTGTTTTAAATTAGATTTTGTTATAGGTACCTATAGCGAATTACACTGAATGAAAATATCATCGAAACAGAGCCTTTTATCTTAGGCCCAATGCACACGGAGCAACTGTGCAAACAACGTGCAGGGAAATAAGTCCACGGGAATCTGCTCCGCATGGGAATTTACTCCACCCCAAATGGGAAATAAGTCCACTTTTTCAGTGTGGATTTGTTTCCCACACAAAGTAGGAAATAAATCCATTTTTTAGAGAGAAACAAGTCCACATTAATAAAAAGTGGAGTTCATTCCACATAATATTGGGACATAATTCCAAATTTTGATCATGGACGGAAATAGTCATCTAACATGTTTTCGGAAACTTTCATTTTTATTTCCTTTAATTTTAGAAGCAAAATCTTATTTTATTTTATTTCTCTTCGAATATGAGAAAAATTCGGCTTTGTCCCTTTCGATTGCATATCGGAATTAGCATTTTAAGAAGATTAAAAAAATGTATTACCTATTTGTTTTTGCTGAATTGGGAATAAGTATATAAATTTTGAAAACCCTCTTTAATATTTTTACTTCATTCAAGATGTTGCATATCAGATATCACCTAAGCCTTTATTATAGTGGGTGTCCTTTTATGCTTTAAATGCACTTCTTGGCCAGTTTTAAATATCTGCAAGGCAAGCAGACTATTTTAAGTTGTAGGTTGGCACACTGCATAATAGGAGCGATCAGGTTGGGCATGTAAATAAACCAAAGGCGTAGTCAAGAAACGATGGGAAAGGGATAATCGATATTCAATGAACGTAAATGCGTAGCCGAAAAAAAAATTTTACTTATGTCGCTTTGGAAAAATTACATAAAGCCGAATGTTAGAATTTTGCCTTTTCATGACGTATTCATGTCACGGCACCGCAACGATATTACGTACTAGTGAGCAAAAAGTCCACCAACATTTTAAGTGAAATTATTTCCCACATTGGGTGAGAAATAACTCCACACTGAAAAAGTGGAATTATTTCCCACTGCGGGTGGAATAAATTCCCATGTGGAGCAGATTCCCGTGGACTTATTTCCCTGCACCCACGACGCTACTGGTTGAAAACTCGTTTGCGATTCACAAAAAACAGTTTGTAACCAGTCGTCTGTAGATTTGCATGTCGGGCTGGCTATTGATTTCAGTTTTTAGTTTGTTGAAAATGAGCGAACAACAGACCAACTTGTTGCTGGTGGGGGAGGTTGAAAAACATGACAACACTGAACGAACTAGAGATTTTAATTGGTGATGATGATGACTGATGAGTTGCCTCGTGTGTGGAGTCAAGTCTCTGCTGAGTCCGTAACTACTGGTCCGTAACCCGAGTTTTCAACCGGTTTAGTTTTTTTTTCGCAGTTGCTCTGTGTGCATTTGGCCTTAGTGTTCGTAACTACATAATGAGTATAGTCTTATTTAACTCAGTCAGAATCAGAGATACATAAGTGTTGACGGGTTTTCCTTCGACTTTGATTACTTGTTCCCTTTTCAATATTTTTCAATCAATAAAGGTACCTACATGTTAGTTAGAATCCATTATAATGATGTTAAATTACTCTTAGGCGGCTCTCAGATTGAGGCAACAAGCAATAAGCAACTAGCAACTGCCAATAAGCAATCAGCAACATTTTTCGTTCGTGCGATATTTAGTTGCTTTAATGTGAGAACTCCAATTTAATTGAAGGTAAAATAATTGTGAGCAATATTGCGTGTTATTGGTGTTGTCTTCTATCAAAATAGCGACTTTTTAACCATAACGTTCCCTGTAAAAGAGCTCAAATGTTTTATCACTTCTCCTTTATTATAATCTGGTAATATTGGCACGAAAAAAAGAGTTATAAAGAAAAGTAAAGCACCGAACCAATCCTATTCCACTGAAAGTAATTTATTTGAGAGGTTTCTCGGTTGGATTAAAACTTTCTCTGAATATTATTATTTCCTGATGACCTTCTGTATGAGGTAAAAACTATTTCTAGAACAGAAATGGGATTACGGTTTCTATTCAATATTTTAAATGCAATACTCGTAATTACTTGGAATATTTGAAATTTCTAAAACCACCAGAGATACTATATTTAAAAAGCATTTGAATGGCCCCTAGGTAGGTATGAGCATTTTTAGAGATTTCATTCATTACGTACGTAGTCGTATATTTTGTTAACATGCATTTTATAAAACTGCATTGAAACGAATTAATACAGTTGGGTATTTTATTTAGATGCCTTGTTTCTTTATTATTTCCATAATCTGAGATAAGTAGGTATGAGGAGTTGAATACATACTAATGTCTACCCTAAAAAAAGTGTAGAAAAGTTTTTTTTTTTTTAAAATATAACAGCAGCTTTTTTGTGCGTAACATTTTGTAAAAATTTAAGACAAAAAATACAGTAGGTACCAAAATAAAAAATGTTTGCACAACTTGTCATTGATAAATTTTTCTTTTATTTTTTTGAGAAACTTAAAAAAGCAAGTAAACTCTGGTGCAAATTGGACCAAAGTGAGACCAAACCATCAGTTGTCTTAATGTATCTCTGAATTGGACATCACAAGAAGCTGACAAGTACTACAAGTTTCCAATAGAGCCATCAACTACATTGATTAATTTAAATTAAATATTTGACACGACAAATCCATAGAGGACGCTAGTCCCCTAACCTTAAATGGAAATGGAACCATTCGTTTGTATGACCTAAAATTTTATGCCGAATCCTAACTGCTGAATTAAGAAGATTTCTCAGGAAAGTTATACTGTGGGATGTTTGACAAACGTTCGCAAGAGGTGGCGCAGTGGAAAAGCTTTAAGGATTTATTTATTTATTATTTTTCCGGAAAGGAAATCGGAGATTTGAAACCTATCACTTAAAGACACCCCTAAAAAAAATCCATGAATATATACGAATGGTTTCGTTGATCGCATGTCCTACAAGAAACTATAAAACAAATAAATAGGTGGCGCAACAGGCGGTAGACATCCTAGGCCTAGGCTTCTCTCAACCATTCGCTTGTGTGAGTTTCTATTTTTGGGACGAATGGAGGGGACCTACAATTTTATGCCGATTCCGAACGGCCGAATTAAGAAGCTTTTTCAGGACAGTAATACTCTGGAATGTTTGTCAGATGTTCGCGAGAAGTGGCGCAGTAGAAAAAACCTTAAGATGTCATTTGTGTTTTTCCGGTGATCGCCCAGCACACTAACCAATGCGCTACTGCGCCCACACAAGAAATTATAAGGTAACTCATAATTGGCCTCATATTGGCCCTGTGAGCTGACTTGTGAAAATGGCACTGTGTGTTGCACATGATGACCCACTTGTCAGAAAGCACTCTTATGGACTATTCACATGAGAGCGTAGAGAGAACGAACGCAACGCATGTTCGCAAATTTTGACAGTCCGTTCACATGAGCACATTTCTTGGTCACGAATTTCAGTCATCAGTTTCTACCAACAAGAATGGTAGAATACAAGATTAGGCCGATATGTCAAAAGAAAATTGGCATGTAGTCGTGTAACGTCAGTTGGGACGTTTGACGTTTGTATGTTTTGTTTTTACTTCCGAAAGATTGCGAGTCGAAATGTTTTACTTTTACTTTCTTTTAAATATTTTATTAAATTTAAAATGTTTCTTTTTTTTTATTAAAGTACGTGCATTTATGTTTGCAAAGTTTATCATTTTTATATCGTTAAATTTTAGTATCTAATATAATTCGGCGTGATATATGAAAATGTTATTAAATAAGTGTAAAAATTACCAACCAATGAAACAATGAAGTAGTCAAAATGGAATTATCCAGTTATATTTTGTTCATTCAATATCTCAGTTAACTTTCTTATTTAAAAAAACATTCTTGTCAATTTTAGATGTTAAGAAGACCCAAATTTGCTGCCGATTGGGCGATTGTATGCGAAAACAATTTCATTTCCATTTTTACTTTCTGCCGGCCAGGTCCAACGACACGTTGAGATGGCTGCTCAATATTTAATGAGGTATTGTCAGCTCCGAAGAAGTACACAAGAGTAGCCTAACAATAATTTCCTTCTTGACACATTTTCCGTTAATTAGTTAATCCTTGATCAACAAAATGATTTCTAAGAAGTTTGAGCCGATGTAGAACATCAATCAATTGGTCATGGAAATAACAATGGATACTGTATTAAGTGCTCCAAGACATTGCCAGTACTATTTTCAGGATGAAGTCAATGATACATATTCTTCGTTGAGTTACTTGTCAAGCTTGTCAAAAGAAATATGGCAGAACCAGAAATATCTGTTGAAGACAAAATGCAGCCACGGCTCAGAAATCCCTTTTTTTTATTAGAATCACTAAGATCATGCATTAATCTCAGAAGCGCTAAAAGTTCTGTTTTATTAAGATCTCTAAGTTTTTCTTAAAAAGAAGTGAGGAGAAGGAGCTCTCTTATTTGGTAGAACCACTCAGATTTAAGTATGAATCTCAGGAGTTATTCTATTGCCCAGACGACCCTACTCGGTAATGACTCCTGCGGTAGGTAGATATTCGTATGCGCCGTTTTATAAATTTAAGCCCAAAGATGCATGCATTCTTAATACATTTCTTGCGAGCTACTGTAAAGTTGGAATTGTTCCAGGCTTCAAGTTCAACTTATGTCGATTTCTTACACAAAGTCCTGAAATATTGCACACCTCATTTTAAAAAACATAAACATATAAAACTTCAAATTCAAATAAAATTAAAGGGTCACGACTCATGTCACAGCTGTCAAAAAAAAAAAAAATGGCGGACGAGCAGACCGCTTAATCTTGTATTCAATCATTCCTGAGTTTCTACCAGCAATTTCTAATTTGAGCTCCCAGTATCCTGCTCGCGCTAAATTGTATCTCCCATACAAAAATGTCTACAGAGATAAAATTTAGCGAGGCAGTTTAGCAAAGCAGTATCCTGTTCCGCACGCTAAATTCTTACTTTCATATAGATGGGACACTTTAATGTCAGTCCGATATAACAATATTGTGTGTTATACGTACATACCTAGGGGCGTCGCAAGACGATACGCACAGGTCGCCTGCACACGACGTTCCATCAGCTTGAGCTCGATTTGAAAAAAAATTTCGGGTCGGGTTCGTTCGATGTTAGCCATTGTGTTTTGCCGTGCACAAGAAGTATACGAATTTTGCAGACCTCAACTTGGCAAATTTTGCGTAAAAAATTCTCCGTAATTTTTCATGACGTTGGTAAGGCCAATACCATTAACGGCGAGTACAACAGAAAGATGCTGCTAACATGTGGTTCCAGCAAGAGGTGGCTATGTGTCACTCAGGTGCAGGGTATGGTTATCTGATCTCTATCAGAGGTGACGTAAATTGGCCACCAAAATCGTGCGATTTAACTTCGCAAAATTTTTCTTGAGGCGTTGCCTGAAGTCGCAGCTCAATGCTCAAATTAAGGCGGATCTATTGAACCACTCGGATCCGTGACAACGTGAGAAGCTGCGGCGGACATTTGCGCCTGGTGTTATATTCCATGCAATAATGGCATACATGGGATCGTTAATACCTTGCACACAGCTTGTTTTATTCCATTTCAATGTCGACCAATCTTCATTGAAAACCCTTTTAGTGAATCTTAGCAAGCTCAGCTTATATTCACATATCTGTGCTTTGTTCCGTTGTGTGCTTTTAGAAGGGCGTCGTAAAAATATTATAACCTGTATAGGGAGTCGCAGTATAGAAAAGTTTGGGAACCCCTGGCCTAGTACATTAAATCGGCGATAAATTTTGACATTTTCGAAACAAAACAATTTTTTAATTGAATATTTCATGGAATACTTGATAATCGATGTAAGTGAGTAGGAAAAAAGTGAAAAAATAACAAAAATCAAAATAGGTACATGTGGCAATAAAATATGGGTGTGTGTCCTCTCTATATCCCTGTACAACGAATTTAGCGAGCATTTATCTGTGCTGTGGAGAGAAAAGCGCTCGCTAAAATTAAGCGCAAGCAGGATACTAGGCTTAAGTTCGAAAAGTTTGGAATTCGAAATTTCATTATTTAATCTCTTTTTAAAAATGTTTTCTAAATACACTTTGATGGATTAATGAATTATTCTAGGTACTGTTGAAATAGTAATACGTGCAATTTTCTGTTCATAAATGCATCTAAAGTGGTTCATCAAAATAGTTCTTAAATGTATCTAAAATGATATTTATTTATATGTGGAACTATCCAAACATTTATATAGGCGATTATCAAATACGCTCCGATTATACTTCACGAGCTGTTTAATATTATTTATTATACTTATTATGTATTATTTATATTGGAGTTAAAAAGTCCATGAACGTTTATTTTCGGACGCCATTATATTGTCCTAATTGGTCATAGTTCAAAAAACAGTTGTAATTAAAAGCTAATAGCATTATTAACGTAAATGTCGTAATTGCAATAAATATGTGTAATCACGATTTATTATATCCGATGTAAGGGAGAGCTCCGCATTTGAAACTGCAGTTAAAAAATTGTATATTAACCTCGGTATTTTGTTTACTACATTGGGCACGGGAATAATGCATTAGTAGCAGATCCGGTTCAAAATTAATCATTAATCATTAATCATTAATTAATCCGGTTGAATTAATCATTAGTATTTCAATGGCATTTTTTGATTGAGATTAAGCTCAAGACCTCTTTTTATTTATGGTGGTGGCGCCGATGCGCAATAATCTTTGAGATTTGCCTGGTTTTGTATGATTGTCGGATTTTCAAAGTTTTGCAAATCACTTAAGTTCCTTTCTGATTACAATCAATTCCTTATTGGAATTTAATTTTTAGCTACGATTTTGTGAAGATTTCGTGGCACCAATTAGGTATAGCTTGGCATTCGTTTTTTTTTTTTTTTTGGATAGGTTTCTTAAAAACTGAATTAAATTGGTCAAATAAAGATATTGTAGCTAACTATAATAAAGGTCTCTGGATTGGATAGGTATATATCTGCGGATAAGTAGGCAAATAATGACCAGCAGTTGAATGTTTATTTTGCTACTAGAGCATTATCGCAGGTACCTATTTATGCTTTTACAACCAATCGATATCACTATTATGTAGTCATCTAATTCTAGGTGAGCACTTTTGTTGCCAAGGTGCGTTACCATCTTACGTAATCAAACAAATTTCCTTTCGAAACTAAACGCTTGTCTTCTATTACACAAGATATCAACCCTTATACATTTCACTTAATCTTTATTGCATTTAACGTCCATCAAACGTGTGTATATATCTATGTACTGTACATTTTAATTTAGTTGCTGTCAATCAAAAAGTAATTAAGAAGCACCATGTCTTTGGAGCATACAATATTGCTACAGACAATATACGGGTGATTCTTCATTAATCCTATCACCAATGCCAACGTAAATGTATGTTTCACTATACCCCATCCACCAAGTTCACCATCAGTTACATTGAAAATTCAGCATTCCCAGAAGAAAGTGTCTAGAACTAGCGGTACCACTACCAATATTCAATTTTAGTTCTGCAGTTAATGCAAAGACTCAACAGTTTCCAAAATGCCCGCCAAAAAAGTAAGACCAAAATACTGGTGGGCCAGGCGTCATTCAGGGAGATAATTCCAGCTGCAACTTTGTTACTAAAATCCTTTCCTGTTGAAACATCTTTTGTGTAAAATGGTTCCTGCCAGACGTAGATGCAAAAATTTGTCGGCAATTCGCCAAAGTCCCCGATGAAGAACAATTAGCGTGGGGGCAAAACCGCACATGCGGGCAAATCCATTTCTATACTGTTTTGTATGAAAAAAAAAAATGTAATTGGTGATATGTACTTTAAATGGTAACACGTGGCTAATGGTATGGCAGCTGATATCTGTCAATGCCAAGATAAGACAGTTAGGTGAAGACGTCAAAAAGTTATGCTCATTTTTGTTGTGCGGTTTTGCCCCCTACCTCTATAGGTATTTATGCAAATTCATATTCCAACTTTATGTGAAAGAATAGGTGTTTTATTTTTTTTCATATTAAGGATTTTAAAAAACATTTCATTTTCCTTTTAATTACTTTTCCAAACACAGTTTCCCCGTTTGTCAAATAGGTATAACAACAGTTTATTTTAAGTTGATATGTGATGGTGCATCTTTTTTTTTGTCGCACTTATTGTGGAAAGTGGAGATGGAGGCGACAGTTTAAAAAAAAACTCTTAGCGTTAATAAAACGTTTATGCGGCTTCCTATTATGTGATTTTAAATTGCGTGCCGAACGAATTGACAGGTCATAGTTTTTCTCAGCGCTCAAATGGTTATACTTATAACTTTTATATTTGAAAACTAGCTGACTCGTACTCGCCTTGCGCCGTCTATGCTATAGCAGTCTCACAGTCTTAAGGAACATTTTAAAAAAAAGTTTCATTACAATTTGTCCAGCAGCTTTCGAGTTTTTAGCTGACAACGAAAATTTCTACAGTTTTATTATATGTTTAGATGTGCTGGGCCATTTACCATTTGAGTCCATTTGAGTCCAGAAAAAAAGTGGTTAATAATTTCTATGTGATTTTAGTAGTTTTTTTTTTTTCATTGCATTAATGATTTTTTTTCGCTTCATTAGCCGATGGATAATTCAATAACTTGTATTAAATTGTGTTCCAATTATAACATTGTAAAATGTAAATTTGGTTAATAAGAACTCTTACGGCCCTAAACAACTCGTCATTCTCTATAAAGTACAGGTTAGACCAGACCTCGAATATGGCTAACATATTATGGAGGTGGGTCCCTCAACATTTACTTAGTCTACATACCGGCATACACAAACTAGCGGTTTGACTGAAAGCTGATGTTCAGAAATAAAGGGTGGTTAAGTTTTAAGGGCCGATGTTGATTTTGAATAAAACACAAATTATTTAGGAAATTATTGTCATTTCTTTTTATTATGATAATATTGGTATGGTTAAATTATGTATGGAACATCGTATCGACCAAATGGCCGCTGCGACCTCGGCGGCACACCTCCATCCGATGGTCCAAATTTTCGATGACGCTGAGGCATAATTGAGGTTAATGTGCCGAATTATCTCATTCTTAAGCGCTCTTGAATTGTTGCTGGTTTATCCAACGGTGTCAAATCGCATGATCGTGGCGGCCAATTTACATCGCCACGACGTGAGATCACACGGCCATTGAATTTCTCTCGCCATTTGCCATTTCTTGCCACCATTGAGTCAATTGCACATTGTAACTTGTAAGCGCGTAAATGCAAGTCTTTATGCATAATGTTCATCAACGACAAACGTGAGAGGTGCAATTGTTGGGCACGACGACGAGTTGTTTTTTATAGTTGTCGTAGTATGTGGAGCGTTGCCACTTTGCTGCAATTGCAGTAAATCTACTGCATTTTTTTCAAAATTTAAATCTACTGCCACCAAATTAAATCTACTGCATTTTTGTAATAGCTTAAATGAGGAAGCCCAATCTAAAATACAAGCCAATTTGGGAAACTGCGTTTTCCTGGCTTAAATTGTCGAAGGAAACTCTGTTTTAGGTTCAGCAAAATATGTCTTTGAACAACATTAGGTCAAATGTAGACGTCGATTTTTCGTGTTGCGATTTTATATCGAGGCTTGTCAACAGATAAAAAATCGTTTTAATTTTAATGATGAGAGACTGAAACCTCTGAGGTACGTAGATACAAAGTTAGTACCTAGTGGAAGGCAATATACCCTCGATATTGATTATTTTTAAACTTCTTTCCTTTTCATGATGATGAAAAAAAAAGAAAAACCTAATAGCCAATGAAGATGAACAATATTCCATGTTCATTAATATTAATGCATTTTTCTGTTTTGTTTAAATACTCGTCTTTATTAATTTTGTGTTGTTTATGTTATGTTTTGTAATTTACTTTGGTTTTGTTTGAAAAAAAAATCTACTGCAAAAAAATTCAATCTACTGCATTTTTTTAAAGAATCTACTGCGAAAATATAGTCCAACAGTGGCAACGCTATGTCATTTGTTTTGTCTTTGTTTATTTTGAGTTTAACCAGACGCAACACATTCTTAAGTAAATTGTGTTATTCTGTTACAAAAAGTTGCCTTGGGTAAAATACTCACTTCCTACGGGCCTTGTAATATGGTTGTGATATTTATCGACTTTGTCGTCTCTAAAAATTCAAATAAATCCATGATAGGCCACTTGTGACTGCTGTATACGCCCGTCAACGAAATAATTCTCTGAAACTATATTCTTTTCAGCGACTTCAAATAAATATTTTGTTTATCTTCTGGATAAAGGCTTTGAAGGCCACTTGAATCGGCTGAAATGATATCGAAAACTTTATGTGTTAGATATCCGAGACCTTTAAAACAAAAAATCTGACAGATAAGTTCCGGATAGGCTATCAGAGACTTTATCAGCTAGTCTTGGCCCTTAATTTTTGATTATTTCTAATGCCATATAGTTATGAGGCAGTCCGAGAAGTTTTTTTTTTTATTAGGTAGGTACATATAACAAAAGATTTTCAAAACTAACATTAATTACGAACGAAGTAGAACGGTAGACATATGCAAAAAAAAGGGCACGATGTTCGATGTATTCAAGAATTTTAGGTCCAAATTTATAGATCAATTTGTAGACGAACACCAATAGGTAATTCGTTATTGCTATCTTTAAAATAATATCTACTATTTACACTTATCACTTTAACGGAAAAGTTAAATGTATACCCTACTTGACTTCGTGTCAACGAAATTATTTAGCATTTTAACAAAAGCTACATTTTATTGTTTGACTTTCACTTACAAAAGAAATTTATTGTTGGCGTTGTTCATATCCTGAAACTGTTTAGGTATTGTAGGTATGCCATTTCCACTAAAAAAAAAGATAAATTCCCTGATGGCCTGATATCTAAAATTCTCTCTGGGTAGTATATACCTAATCCTGATTCACCAGTAAGATTGTGAGTAAACAAAAACCGTGTACACAATGAAATGGTCAAGGATGTAATTCGATACCTGTCTGCTTGCAAATATGAAATTCATTGTATCTGCAGTGTAATTATTCATAATTTAAAGGACATCCACAAAATGCATTTTTTACCCATACTATATGAAGTGTCAGCATTTAATTAACTGACTTAATTAGTTGAGCCGTAATGTTTTCATTTTAACAGCTTATCCGCAAAGTCATAAAATCGACACCAACTACTCAAACAATCAATATTGATGATATATTACCGGATTTCAATCGCATCTCTGTTCCATTTTTTTTTATCCATGAAGGAGTTCATTTCTGTGAAAAAAAAAAACAATCAAAGTCTGTTGGTGATTGGTTTAATGAATGCGGTGGTTGATGGTCAAGAATTAATTGCATTTTCATGCAATTTTTGTGGGCAATGTATATTTTTAGATAGGACAAAGCTTTTGATGAAACACAACCAATCTTTTCGATTGCATATATGTAGGTATTCACTTTTTATATGCATTTTGGGCTCATTATAGAAATTTTGCTTTGTTCATCCATGCATCCATGCTGCTGTAAAATGGTTGAGATTACAGGCCAGTGTGAAATCGAACAGAAGTGTGACGTTTCATTAATAAAATAAACATTTTTGTGCCCAATAAATGTCTATTCGCAACTGTATCGAGACAATCACTTAAAATTTGTCATATTCAAAAATTTTACTTTTCCGTATACCCCTTAGCCGAAAAACTGGTCCAAAATGTTTCTTGTTTTTATTTCGTTTCTCTGTCAATTATTTTTCTTTTGATAATTTTATTGTTATCTATACATGCCGGCAGAAATACCCTAAACTGCTTACAGCCAAGAGGGTAACTCCTCCAGAACCAGAACGTGTATAGACTTTTTGTGATTGCGATCGATTTAATAGACGGACATATCAACAATTTAACAAAATGACAGTTTTCTTATTTATAAAACGTTTCACTGGGACTTATGGGAGCTTGAATAGACAGATGATGATTGTAGTAGAATATCACTGCCGGTGTTCAGGAAATTCCGGCAGGCAGAACAAAACAATCAATCTGGGCGGTGAAAGTTAAGACTTCCGTCTGTCCGACTAAAATTGAGTGACAAGAGCCTCAGAATCGTTAGCCCGATCAAGAAATGAAACTGTTGAACTTTGCCAACTATCAATCTCTTTAACATTGCATTGAAGATACTGGATAAACGTCTACCGTCAAAGACTGTTTGTCAACGAACTGGTTGTCCCCTAAAAGAGCTGGTAAGTCCACAACTGACGAAAATATTCACACTACCGCAGATCCTGATGAAAACCCAAGAAGTGCAAATCGATACTCACTATCTATTTAAAGGCCGCTATGACAGCATTTATAGACCCAAGCTATACAGAGGCATGACTAGTTTTGGCAGCCCTGCCAAACTTATCAGATTGTGCAGAATGACGATGAAGAACGCTCCCTGCTCCGTAAAGATAGGACAAAATCTCAATGAGACCGGTTTGATGTCAAAAGGATTTAGACAAGGTGATGCGCTATCATGCGACATCTCATTCTTCTCATTCTTGAGAAAATTGTGTGAAACTCCCAAGCCAATACCAGGGGCACAATTTGCCAAAAGTCTGTGCAACTACTTGCCGACGACATTGACATAATTGGCAGAACGCAGCGAGCTGTTACTGGTGCGTTTGTAAGTATTAGCACAGAATCGGCAAAAATTGGTTTAGTGGTGAATGAGGGCAAAACAAAATATATGCTGTCAACAAGAAAGGACACACAACACCAAAGAATCGGACAGAACTTCACGATAGACAGCTATAACTTTGAGATAGTCTGGGACTTTGTCTAGCTTGGCTCCGCTATTAACTCTGAAAATATGACTTCACATCAAAAATCAAGCGAAGAATTACACTTGCCAACCGCTGTTACTTTGGCCTAAGAAGGCAATTGATTAGTAAGGCCCTGTCTAGAAATACCGAGGAGAGTCTATATAAGACCCTCATCATCCCAGTCCTGCTGTACGGTGCAGAATCATGGATGTTATCAAAGGCGGATGAAGATCTCCTTAGTCACTTCGTAAGCATAATTCTTCGAGTGATTTTCGGTCCCGTTTGCGTTGGCGGGCTTTGGAGGAGGAGATTTAACAGCGAACTATACTAAAAGTAGGTATCAGTCGACTAATATGGGTAGGATATGTAAGGGGAGTTGACAACAACGCTGCCGCCAGAAGATTCTTCGATTTCAACCCGGAGAGACAAGGCAGTAGTGAAAGACCTTACTTTAGGTGGCGGGATAAGTGAAAGGGGCCTCAACCAACTTGTAGTGCGCAACTGGAGGCGGTTAGCTAAAGATCGTACTAACTGGAGAGACAAGTTTGGCCTATAGGTCTACCCCGAGCTATAACTTCACTTAAATAAGTAAGTTTAGGGTAGTTATAAGAACTTCAAAAACTAAGCTTACGAATCCTTGGTTTTTGGTTATATTTGGGTTAGCAGAAGCAGGCGGGCATTATAGTGATGGCGAATGACGATAGTCATTTGAACACAAAGTTCGTCGCGTGATTTTCATTCTCGCTTGCCTTGACGGCTTTTGGAGAAGAAGAAGAGGAGAACAGCAAACTCTACAACGAAAACGTTCTCGCCAGAATAATAGGCATAAGTTGTATGTAGATAGATCGCAACTTTCAGGCTCGAATAATTTTCTACAAACGTGACACTACCGAGATTTTCCAGAAATTTTTTTTTTTTTTTTGCTAACTTCGACCATGCGTAACATTTTTAACGGCATATATATCGATGGATATTTTATGTAACGGGTTTTTCAACAGGGACGCTACAAAAGTAGAGCGACAGGGACAGCAAACGGCGCCGAATTTCTTGCCGCTCTTTTGACATTTCTCTTCAATTAAGTTTGCCATTTCATGATGGAAAGATATACGAGCCAACAACGAGTCGAAATTATTAAAATTTTCTACCGAAATTCGGAGTCAGTGGCCTCAACGTCCAATTTATGGTCGTCATAATCGTCCTAGTAGATCAACAATTGATCCTTGAGCGTCTAGTGAAACAATTTGAATCCACAGGCACAGTACAAAATGTTCCCGTGTCAGCGAGACAAAGAAGTGCCCGTATTGTCGAGAATATTGCTGCCGCTGAGGCTTCAGTTGAACAAAGCCCAAATGTGTCTCTCACACGTCGTTCTCAAGCGTTGGGCATCTCTGTGACGTCGTTGTGGCGAATTTTGCGAAAAGATCTTGGCCTACATCCTTACAAGATTAAATTGACGCAAGAACTGAAGCCGCTTGACCACCAGAAGCGTCGTATATTCGTGAATTGGGCTAAGCTGAAAATGATTCGGATTTTCATCGAAAAATCATCTTCAGCTCATTTCTGACTGAATGGCTTTGTCAATAAACAAAATATGCGGTTTTGGTCAGGCAGCAATCCACACGTACACCATGAGTCATCATTGCATCCCGAAAAAATTACGGTTTGGTGTGGTTTATGGGCCGGCGGCGTCATTGGGCCGTACTTCTTCCGTGATGATCAAGACCGGCACGTTACTGTGAATGGGAATCGCTACCGTTCAATGATAACCGAATATTTTTGGTCCCAATTGGATGATATGGACTTAGAGGAAATGTGGTTCCAACAGGACGGCGCCACAAGCCACACAGCGAATGTCACAATCAATTTATTGGAAACCAAGTTTGGAGAACGTGTTATCTCACGAAATGGTCCAGTCGCTTGGCCGCCTCGGTCGTGCGATTTGACGCCGTTAGACTATTTCCTGTGGGGCTACGTCAAGTCTATGCCAGCGACGATTGATGAACTTCGTACGAATATCGAACGTGAAATTGCAGCAGTATCGTCCGATTTATGCTTGAAAACCGTCGAAAATTGAGTTCAGCGTCTGGACTTCTGCAAGCATGCCCGTGGTGGCCATGCAAAAGAAATCGAGTTCCATACATAATGGCATCGAACGTACTTTCACAGGAATAAAGAATTTCATTGATATCCAAAACCGTTTTTGTTTTATTTAAAAAAAAAACTTTTGTAGCGCTCTTATTGAAAAACCCTGTACATTGTTTGAACACAAAAGGAAGGTTCATGCAAAAGTACAGCTTTCCGGGAATTTTTCCCAAGTTTGACCTTATTTTTTGTCTTTATTCCCCGAACTTTAAACAAATAAAAAAATGTAAAAGCCGGCACTTTTGATTCATAAAGGTCTAGATACTTACGACCATTAAGTTTATTTTTTTGACACATTAAAGTCAACAAACGTAACAACTTACAAAAATATGCCCGACATGATAATTTATTTTATTTTAAATTTTTCCCTTTCGTATTCGAGAACATTTCCGTTTAAATTGTTGTTTATACTCGTACCTATTCACTAGTACCATATCACAGACATTTATGTGAGTGTGGATATTTTTCAAACGGATGTGGTATGAATCGTTAATTTGTACGCAACTCCCTATACATATAGGCACGTCCATGAAGCAATTTAAACAACATCCACGCTTCGCTAATTTATCAGTCAGATACATAGTTTCGTATATAAAAAGCACTCTTGTGATTGTAAGGATGAATGGTAATAGCAAAATCCACAATCCATCGTTACCATAGAATTTCCAGTGTATGTTGCAAATTGAATTGCATACTGCCATTTGTTATGTAAACAATTGATTTCATTTTATACAGTAGGAGGACACATGAAAGAATAATTAATAAATCTTGTCTATAATTTGCGATGTTTTATGGTTCGCTTACGGTGACCATCGCCGTCGTATTCAACACTATAAAACACCCACTCTCTATGAAGAGATTATGTCCTTAGTGTAGCACAGATTGAACCCACGCACTTGCAATTTCCACCCACATCTATACAAGGAACTGTTCATGATTGAAATAGCTACGAAGAAGAAAGAAGTAAAGTATACGTTGTTGCTTTTATCAGTAGGACATAGCATGTCCTATTTGGTCGCATTGAGGCAAATAATCACATTAAATAAATGTATGCAATAAATTCCAGGATATACTTACATTTTGTGAGTAAAAGAACACTCATCAGGTTATACATAGTTAGAGATTGTCCAAAAAGACGACTTACTTTCATCACCTTCTACAGAATAAAAGCGAGCTCCATCTCGCTTAGTGTAGTATATCCATCTACACTCAGTCAAGAAACCCTCATCCTGTTAGATATAAATCCAACCATAGTTAAATACAAAGCAATTGTCGTACAATCATAATAAAAGGATATCTTCTCACCTCACTTACCTACCACAAATCCATTAAAATCCCATAATTCTCTCTGCATAAGTAGGGAGTTTGAAATTAGTGCGGTTTCTTCAGCTAGTGACTCACCTTCAACGCACCACTTCTCATCCCATTATCTCTTAAATGTAATTTAATAATTTATTCGTGGAAGACAGTTCCTACGTGAGATGCTTGATTTTACTGCTGTGTGAAGGGTCTTAGAACCTAGATCACCACTCGTTCCCCTTTGTGCCCTGCAATGCATTGTCAAATCTTTTCAACTAAATGCAAATGACTTCTAAATCGTTATGAAAACTTTATCGAAAACTTTCTTAACAGGAAAAAAAAAATTAGATAAATCAGATAAAAGCGTAAAACTTAAATTCTGAAGAGACTTTTGTGGACGAGCAGAGAACAGGAATTTGATTTTTATGTGTATGCATGCAGTTTTTTTTTTTAAACTTACGTTAGGTCTGAACTGGACACCATTGTGTAGAAAATTATATCTTTACTTTTACTACAGATGCAGATACTTTGGCTGATTAGTGGGTCTTTAAATGCATTCACTAAAAAAATTCTATTCGTCTAAGAAATAAAAACCCCCTGGTGAGAAGATAGGCCTATATCCGAATACATCATCTGTTGCACTAAATATTTATTTTTTTAATTAAAAATATACAGATTTATTTAAAATCATTAAAGTGATTTGACGGACTTTATTTACCGAAAAATCTGGATATAGAAAGAAATTTGATTAATCTGAGTAATTTCGATATGGACACCGCGAAAATTACCTTTGTTGTTTATATTTTTACTTCCATTTAGACACGCCATACAAATAAAAATTTTTTGCAAACTGCGAAAAAAATTATATACCTAACGATAAAAATAAAAAAAAAATTCTTGCGTTCGTTCCTGCTAATTGCGCGATTCAAGAATACTCGACAAAATCGTTAAAATATCAATCTTTTGAAAAGTTACTAAGTTTCCATGAGTAGAGTTGTGAACGTCGATTGAGGAGTCTGGAATCCTTATAAACGCAATTTTTAGAACTTAATTTTATTATAACCATGACCAAGAAACTGTAGATATGTCCTATAGTGCTGAAGGTTCAATAGCTCGAGGTAATAATTCGAACTTTTATATGAGTTTGCGGTATTTTTTATTATTCTTTTAAACTGTACTTATTGTCTGACTGGACTATTAAAAATTGATTTGTTCATAAGCGGCTACACCGATTTTTATTAAGATTGAATATAAATAGCATGTCCAACATAACAGCTGACATAGTTTATCGCTAAGAATAGAAATAGCCGAACTTTTAAAGGTAGTTTTACTTTCATAAACTTTCTCTTGCGATACAATTGTGACAAAAATGATATTGGGGGTATTCACGATTATATTATTATATTACGCTGATACACCGTAGTAAAATTGTGAAATTGTATTTTTTTTTATCACATCGTGAGCACACTTTTTCTTATTTCTATAGCAATACTGAGCAAACAACAAAATGTGCACGACTGGGTCGCACGTAACTTTCTCGTTTATTGCGAATCTCGCAGAATCTCAGAGTCATTTCAGCAAATTTTACGTTTAAAATCATACCCACTCAAGGTGTAATTAATACCGTAAATACATACATATGTACTACATAAACATAAACCTACGTATTAACTAGAACACTTTATTACTTTCAAATTTCACCCCGAACTGACACTTGAAGGAGGCAAGTAGGCGATGAATTTCAAATTATATTGATATGTACTGAAGTTTTAGACTTTACAAAAATATACCGTGTGTGAATACAGATCGGGATTTGGGTAGTCATTTTTGAGAAATATTCATAAAACGGCAATATTCGAGTTTTCTGAGAAAAACTAAGTACGTGGTCATGTTTAGAATGCTTATGTTGTCTTAAATATGTATTTTAGCAGATATATTTTCATCCAAATAGAAAATGGCGTTTTTGAGATATGAGCAGTTTTTTAAAGTACTTTTATTAGGGATTTGGGTGGATATCAAAGGACGTAGTCTTTTTAGGGAAAAACTGAGTTTGCTATAAAGTTCAGAATGACAATAAAACCTTAAAAGTATTTTTATTTTTTTATTTTTTTACCGTTTTCGAGAAAAAGCTAATTTGCAAAACTGCCGTTGCTGGACTTTTTAGCGAAAAACTGGGTATGCAGTCATGTTAAGCATGCCTACACTAACTCAACGATCAATTTCGGTTCAAATCGTTAGAGCCGTTTTCGAAAAAAATCTTAATTGTTTAATATTTCGTAAAATGTTTATAAACACTGTTTTGCAACTGTTTAGCTCAAAACTGAGCAAATGGTATTATGTACTATGGATTTAAGCATTACCTGCCAGTTACATTTTTATCATAATCGAAAATGGCGTTTTTGAGATATGAGCCGTTTTTTAAAGTACTATTATTAGGGATTTGGGTGAATCTCAAAAGACGCAGTCTTGCCTTCATTAACTCAACTATCAATTTTGGTTCCATTTGTTAGAGCCGTTTTCAAAAAAAATTTATATATGGGAAGTACCGTTAATATTAGGCCTAGCGGGAAGCCCACAAATACGAAGTTCGAAACAAATACTTCCAAGCGTTTAGATTCCCCAGGGGTGGGACAGACAGGCAGCGTTGAAGGTGAATGCACAAAAAACCTACCTAGGAAATTCGCTAAGTACTTATAAGAAGGAAAACATTTTTGGTTTTTGGGTAAGTGTTTAATTTCTTTCTTCTTTTTTTTTTGTAAGAAAATCGATCTTCAACGTCGACATGGTTTACATCGCTTTGGCGAGTAATAATCTGAAAGAAATGTTCTTGTATTTCTAAAGTATTCCTTGTCCTAATGTTGTATCTTTTGTTATTTAAAAGTATAAAACATATAAACTTATAGGTCACCGGTAAAGTTTTCTGTTAAGTTAAAGTAAGAAAATCTTCTTTTTTTTAATTAGCTGGATTGAAAAAGTATAGTTTTGAAATTCTTGTTCTTTAGTTAAGTCAGAGAAAATACAAGCAATCGATTTAAAAATGGCATAATCCTATTTTACAAAAATTTGTCAGATTTACCACAATATATGTATGTATGTACATGTAAGTAAAAGTTTTGCAGTCATAGCTCAGGAGAAGAATGGTCATAAAAAAAATCGTTATGATATCAATGGATATGAATTTCCGAAATATTTTTGAGACCAAGGCCTTTTTTAATTTGTTTTTAATTAAGGCTAAAATTTAAAAGAATTTTGAGAGGTTCCATCTGCAAATACTGAGTTGTAGCATCTTGCTGATTTAAAATTCATGGTTTCACATACAAGACCTCAAATAATAATATTTTACTACGGGTAGTACTACTTTTAAACAATTGCGTATTCAGTTTTATAAACGAATATGTTCTACTACAAATAAAATTATATAAATAGGTCATTATTATGAATAAAATAATTAATTTAAGCTCCCTTTTACAAGAATTAGTTAGGTCACCAAACTTATATACTTGTCTCTTAGTTTCTAGTTAAGTAAATTGTAAATAAATACAACAAAATCGACCCCACCAATAATGAATTATTTATTATCTACCTTATCTAACTCACTGAGATTTTTGCAATAATATTACTCAATTAATTTTATTTAATTTCACCATCATCATTATGCCAAATCAAATCAAAAAAAAAAAAAAATAAAAAAAATACAAAAAAAAAAAATTCGTAACCAAAAATCTAAAGTCATCCCCGATCAAACCAAATGTATCACGCCGTTTCAACCGTTTTAACCCTAAGGTAACAACCAACAAAAATTCTGTATTTTATATTAATTGCATATTGATACATTTGTTTCATTCATTGCCTGTTCATTGAATTGTTTTGTCATTTGGAATCGAAAAAAAAAAAAAAAAAAAAGTTTGAGAGTTCATTTCCATTTGCATAATGATTTTTATCGCGCAGTTGCTTTCCCATTTCGTAGTTAAAAATATTATTGTCATGTTGTCCCGCAAAAAAGTTCGTTGCCAGTGTAGTTGCGCTCATTTAATTTGCTCCCATATTCCCTGTAGATTTGTCTCTTTTTTTTTTTTAATCCGACAAGCCACACGTGTTAATTTTTATTGCAATCATCCATTTTATACGATTATCCACAATAAACAGACTTGTGTTTGTCAGGACGGTATTAATAAATAAAAAAAAAAAACATAAATAAAAACATAAAATTTAAAGATATAAAAAAAACCTTGTTATACATTTTGTAGTGTCTACCATTTTTGTAGTTTCATTTAGTACCTACACGTACACAACACATGCATGTTTGCCCTCCCCCCCACAGCCGCACAAATTGGCAGATTAAATTTAAATAGTTAACCCAAAATTTTACAGCAAATAATCATAAATAATTGGAAATATTTATATTTTGTTTTATTATTTATGCAGTATGTTTAAATTGGCGATAGCCTCAATAATTTATTTATTATGTAACGTTTTACAATAAAATTGACCTTTTTCGCATCTGAGTTTTGAAACTGTCATTGAGACGGTTTCTTATGCTCGACGGCCAATTTAATGGTAGAAAGAGTTCCTGCAACTAATTGCTGAATCAGATTAAGTTACTTTCTTTAGATGGCTCTCACAGTCCAGGGTGGACTCTAACCAACAAGACCTTTCAGCCAGCTTTGCCAATAGCTAGCTATCTCCAGTTACACACACCAAGTTGGTTGAGGTCGCTCTTCAATTGTGCGCACCACCTAAGGTGGGGTTTTCCTCTGCACATGCGTGGACTCTAAGCCCCGGTGCACACATGCGTCATTTTAACGCGCGGTGACGCAGCTTCAACGCATTTGCGTCTGGCGGTACTCACAAATAAATTGAGGGTGCCATAAAATAAAATCTTATGCAAAAAGGTCCAAAACGCAATTTTAGACTTTATGGCACTTTTGAAATTGCAATAAAGTCCAAAACGATTTTTTCATTTTCAAAAGTGCAATAATGTCCAAATCGAAGTGGAAATAAAATCCACAATGCATAAACAGTAGAATATGTATGGGGGTCATGCTGCCCCCCTGCAACCCCCCTGCTCGTCCTTCTTTTAAATTCCTAAGTGCAATAATGTCCAATGTCAAAACTCGTTTTGGATCTTATTGCAATTTCAAAAGTGCAATAAAGTCCAAAAAAGTCCAAAGTTACGTTTTGGACCTTTTTGCATAAGACTTTATTTCATGGCACCTAAATTGAGTGGTGCACACACATGTGCGATGACGCTGCGGCACCAAGCGTCACTCTTGCGGGAAAAAAGACTGCACCGGGGCTAAGACTCATCGGGCTGGTGCGTTGTTGTCCATACGTTCCACGTGACCCAGCCATCTTAGTCGCTGTATTTTGAGCTTGTTGACCAGGTCAACATCGGTATATAGCCCGTAAGACTCGTCGTTGAATCTGGATCACAAAGTGACTGTGAACCATAACCTAATACGAGTAGGTATTTGGTGGTGGTCTTTATACAAAAAAAAATTCAAATCAAAAAATGAATACAGTTTTTGGAGTGTCTATGCTTTTGCACCATACGGCAGGACCAGGATGATTAAGGGCCTGTACAATATCTCCTTGGTTCAGTGAGAAAGGGCTTTACTTTTTAAATGCCCTTTTAGCTCGAAATAAACAGCGATTGGCAAGAGCTAACCTTCGCTTGTTTTCTAGCCCAATGTCTTTTTACGAAGTAATTGCAGAGCCTATATAGACAAAGTCTTTAACTGCTTACTTCGAGTTATATCTGTCACAGTGTGGAACGTTTTGCCTGAGTCGCCGATGTTGAGAGTCCTTTCTCAATGACAGCATACATACTTCGTTTTGTCTTCATTGACAGCCAGATCTTGGCCGCCTCCATTTCAATGCTTGAAAATCGCCACTTACAGCTCGCTGAATTCTTCCAATTATATCAATATCATCTGTATACATAGTTGAACGGAGTAGTAGTTGCGAGTTCCGTACAATTGCTTCAAAAACTATTTTAAAGAAGTTACATCATAGCGCGTCACCTTTTTCGACATTAAAAGGTTGCTGAATCAACATACCTAGGTATTTCCAAAAATTGTATTCAAGTTTATTTTTAAAATCGCATAGCTTTTCGCCACAAAGTTCAGGGTCCCCCTTTTCGAAAATAATTCAATATTTTGCTACCTTACGATAGTTTTGAACTTGTGCGAAAAATATTCTCATAAGGTGTGAGCACTCGGGCGGTTGACTATCTTGTTTGGCAACAGCAACTCGTTGACCTAAAAACAATTTGCCCAAATTTAGCCACCTTTTCATTCATTTATTGTCAATAGCCCGCTTGGCGTTAGGCAATAACTATCAAAAAACAACAAGATGGAAATAAAGCCCAAAAATAATTTTCAGTTTTGAGTGTGTGTGAAATTGGATATTTTGAAGGTTTTTTTTGCAGTACAAACTCCCACCTACTCCAAAATGCTATAGAAAAGTCAAGCAGTCCACTGTCTGTGCATTTCCACTTACTATTTTGGGCTTTACTGCTTGTCAAAAAACGAACCCTGGAAAGGAAAAAACGACGAAAAATTTTGAATTGGAAGATTTTATTTTTGGCGTTATTTCGTAATCGATTTGGGCGCTATTTCCTTGGGCGTTGTTGCGTAACGCCAGCCCGCTTATCAATTAAGTAGGTTGCTCAAGTGGTCGACATTGAGTTGCTCACGTATTCTGAGTGTTTCTAATGCGATCTCTACGGGTCACACCAGCAATGCCACGGAGGAATATCATTTCAGTTTGTACCCGGGATCTTATTCTTTCGGTGATTACCCAAACCTTTTGTAAGCGTTGGAACAAACGCGGAATTAAAGACTGACAACTTAGCTTTGACACCGAGTTCAGTCCTCATAATATTAGAATGACCAAGACGTCTCAAAATTGGCCCAGCCTGAGTAATCCTATACAGGAAAACCCAAAGGATTGCTCCTTCCATCACTCGTAAATAAGACCCCGAGATACTCAAACTTCTCTAGCTATTTGAGACTCCACTAGCATGCAGACTGGTTTGAACAGGCGTTCTAGAGACGACCATCACTTCAGATTTGTTCACGTTTCTTTTATCTCAGCTTCAACACAAACGGCTACAAACCATCCAAGTATGAGCAAGTATCAAGACAGAACCGTCAATCCCATACTCCTATAACACACTCCAGAGTTTACCTCTATGGACTTGGTCGTATAACTTCTCCAAGTCTATAAAGCCTTCGTAAACACGTGTAGCATATTCCCAACCTTTTTCAAGTTCTATTCTGAGAGTGAATAACTATGGTCGGTTGTGTTTCTGTCCGGACGAAAGCCTCACTGCTTATCCCCTTATCGTGACCCGACCACAGATCTGCAACGCGTTTCCAGTACCTTGGCAAAGACTTATCCGGGGAGACTTAAAAGTGATATACAGCTGTAATTGGAGTAATCCCTTTTATCCCCTTTTTTGGCAAAATCATTGATGAATTATTTGGATGAGTTCATTCAACAATTGAATGAGTTGATCCAAAAAATTTACGACGCTATTTAACAATTGATCACAATTGACTTAATTTATTAATTGATAATTGATCAATTAGGTATTATTGAAATTTTAGACTAGAAATTGAAATATGGTTACTTGCACCGTTTTCAAAATTATATGCTTAGTTCCTTTCGCTAGCACTCATATCCTGCCATCACTAGTTTTCATAAAACTTTATTTAGTGTCCAACATTTTTATATATAATTTTATAAAACTAAAATAATACTCCCTAATAATAATTATACCTACAGTTATAGAACAGTCGTTTTCGTCCATTTCCTTTGTGTAGTTTGTTCCTATTTTGTATTCGTTATATTAGCAGGATATTTTCTGGTGTAAGTTTCGTTTTGTAATTCGTCCTAGTTGACCGAGTAATTGTTAAGAATTTAAACAAAATAAGTGTAACCACTGTATTGCGTTCAAAAAGCCTGTGTAATTGTTTCTAATGTGTTTCCATAGAAAATTATGAATAATTTTTTTTTTTTCGTTTCATATACAAAAAACAATGACACTTATACATTAACCCAACACTAGAAGTATACACACTATTATTAGAGACTCCTGCCAGAGCGTTTACTTGAAAAATAAACCATTGGCCCGGTTTTTTCTTTAGTTTCCCCATTTATCCTTCCTAACTTTTCCTATACCTATATAGGTGTTCCCGGGGTTGTGGTGTTCTTGTTTAAAGTGGGTGTGCGACTTATTATTTGCGTGTGCAAAATCCGACACAAATGAAACACTTCTTCCGGGAGTGTAAGCGAAAGCGATTCCACTAAAAGGATTTCATGTGCGCGTTGAGTGTTAATTTTTTTGTTATTTCTTTTTCATTTGTAATTGTGAGGATACACATTACACAAGGGATGTGTTTGGCTGTTAACTTTTCATCTACTTCTTCTACATGACAAATTCTCGTGAGCATATCCTGTTTACAGATGAGATGCTTGCTTGGTATAAATTTTAGTGAGAAAATGTATAATTTGGAGCAGCTAGACGATGGAGTGCTTTTGAAGTGAGAATGCAAGTGAAGGATTTGTGACAACGAGTAATAGAAATGATGATGGTATTCATGTTTGAAGATAATTTTAAAGAAAAGTTTCATATGCTGGGAATCCACTTTTAAGTCACAAATACATTGCAAAGAGAGTTTTGTTTTTGGAGATTTTATCTCTTGTATAATTCAGAAGTAGTTAAACAAAACTTTGCTCTCATACTTTCTATACTATGAAGAATAAACTTACTGAAACAAAAGGGAGTTATGTAGTTTGATGTTATGCTATTTTTGGCATAGAGTGTGTACATGAGCGTTAGGCAATAACGCTCAAGGAAATAGTGATCGTTTTAAAAATTACGTCTAAAAAATGTATTGCGCCCAAAAATAGGCAACAAGATGGAAATAAAGTTAAGAAAGTATTTTTTGCTGTTCAATACGTTTTACTTGGGGTCACTGTTGGATTTGCAGTTTTTTTTTGTGCGAAAATGAATATACGAAAGTTTTTCATGCGATACAAACTCGCATCTACTTCAAATCCAAGAGAAACCTCAAGCTATGGGTTGCAAGGGGCAGCATTCCCCAAATACCTATTCCCGGTTTAATCATTTCCACTTACTATTTTGGGCTTTACTGCTTATCATAAAAACGAACCCTGGCAAGGAACTAACACCCAAAGCCTATTTTCCTCGTGTGTTCTCTTAGTATACAGTGTTCTGTTAGAAGATCTGTGAGGATTCGTAGGTTGTATTCACTTACCCCAAAACATGCTTTGAATCTTCCAGGAAGTTAGAAGTTTCTTAGCTTGTCTCAAGCCTTAAAGGTTTTTAAAAGCTGCGTTTTTAGTCCTCCTCAACTCCTCAACGTAGGCTGTGTTCCTCTATATGCCACAGACCGGTTCAGGTCCTATGAAAGGCTCCGCTGCTCTCTGTCTTGCCAGAGAGGTCGCAAGCCTCGTTCCCCATGATGCCTGCGTGGTCAGGTATTCAGCATATGGTTAGTCTGCTGTTTTTACCTAATTCGTTAAGCCTGTGCAGGCATTCGCACACATTTATATAAGCTTGGATTATATGATATAGGCTAGGCATCAAGTGTCTTAATGGCGGCGTGATTATCTGACATCACAGAGTGTCTGTAGTTTTTCTAAATAATGATCCGAACGCACCTATCTATAGCGCATATTTTTAGCATTATTCCAAATTAATTTTGGTATTATTTCCTTGGATGTGTACTTCTTACTTATGTACCTATAATATTAAACGAATGAATGCCCTAATACGATCTCTAGTATTTTTCAAATGCTTTGTACCTAAACGGCACTGCCCTCGATAAGAAATCCAATTCCAGGAACTGAACAAATATCAGGAAAATATGGAAATTTCTCCAAAACTCAAAATGGCACAATTGACCAATTTGTTCTCATCTGAAGGTATCGGCAAATTGCCCGATCTAATTTTCTTTTATGGGTATCAGTGGCAATACACACTACGCGTCTTTCGCAGTTGCCGTTAACATCTCGGTAAACCCACTCCTCTTTTATCTACTTTGGGTTAATGTCCGCCTAGTTGGTTATGGAACTATTTCTTCAAAATGTTCGAACTTCCACATCCATTCCTATAATTACCATTGCGAACTACGATATGGGTCAACTAGAAAATTCTTTAAATATTTTGTCGGAATGACAATCTTAAATGTATGCGCAGCTTTCTCGTAAGGCCTACTGTCCACGTAGCTGCACTTTATACGAACGCTTTCGTCATTTGCATCTTGGTGTACGCTTGTTTGTAGCTTCCTTGCAGCTGGCATATAAACAAACGAAGCTCTGTCCACGGAGCGGCAAAATACGCTTGTCGTCATTTGCAGCTTGCATTGCCGCTTCGTGGACAGTGGTTCGTTTGTTTATACGGAAGCTGTAAGCAAGCGTACAAGAAGATGCAAATGACGAAAGCGTGCGTATGAAGTGCAGCTACGTGGACAGTAGGCCTTACTTAAGGGGTTATACAGCAATGCATACCTCAGCAGTTAAGTTATACATGGACGACATCTAGCCCCCTTTATATACAGACTAACTATCATTGGTTGAATATCCATAGTCCTATTGGAGTTGGAGAGCATTCATCGCATCAGGTTGAGATCTAAGAGTCAATCCGCAGCCGATCTACGAATTACGTAGAGTACAAAAGAATTAGAAGAAAGAATGGATCTCTATATGTACTCCGCTTTGGTCTTGAAATTTATTCTGCCAACTTTCCATTGTGTAGAACACTACTCACAACTCGTCAGCCATTACGATGATACATGATGACACGATGAATTTCAGTGGTAAAATTTTATCAAATATCCGAAAATGCGGTTGTTGGTTTTTCTTTTAAGTCAAGCGATACAACTGAACTCTAGCACCTGCAGCTGGCTGATTTTGGTACCTAAAGGGAAGAGCTGTATATCTGGAGTTTTTCTGAAATGCAGCATTAATCATCAAAATTGATTTGCCTCAACAGGTTGCATATCGGCACCACACCACAATAGGTGTCATTACTAGAAAATGGCTGATAGAAAAGCATGCCGTAAGGCTAGGCCTTTTCGCAAACGACTTTTGCAGAAGCTGTATGGATGAAGAACAAGGAAGGATTGGTGAAGCAACAAAATGTAATGGAATGTAAATTTCATCTATCGGGCCACGTTTATTCGCTTCAAATTTTTCTGGAAAACACCATTGACCATTGATAACTGATCATTGATTATTGACATTACCGCTGACATTGACAAAAGCCATAGATGTGTTTCTTCATTGACTTTAGTCAATTATACCTTGTACCACTAGGCGTTGACAATCGCTGTTCCCGGGGTCTATAGTCCTGTCGTTAATATGCAGTCATTATGATTTTTTGGAAATATGAGACAGCTTTGAGGCATAAGACTTTCGGTTGATTCTCAAAATGAAATTGGGTCTAGGTAATTATTGCAAGCAAATAATATTAAAACGATGTTCCGTGGCTATGGCATAGTCAAATTGATGTCATATCTTGTTTTACATAATGATCCGGACAAGCATTTTTTCAAGTCGCTATAAAAATTGTCAGGGGAACAACGTAAACCAAAAAGTTGGTACTCCTTGTTTTCGCCAAGACAGCCAATAACTTTTATATGGCATGTATAACCTTGACTCTTCAAATTGCTAATTGTAGTCCATCACGCGGCACTGAAAATAGAACCATCGATTGCCAATTTAACGTAATGCGCGTACCCACCAACTAATCGCATGTCCCAAGCAACTTTTCTAATTGAACAGGTATCAAAAGAGATGATAGCACGCGATTCACTTGCATAATGGCATTGTACTTCCCACTTCACTGTCAATCGATTTTCACGGTCGTCCTTTCGATTGAAATCCAATTAAAAGCATTCATCGCTCGCACATTCGCAACCCACTAGTCAATTAGAAGGATCACGTATTCATGTGTAATTACCACTACTAAATAGCGCCAAGAACAAACGGTACAATAATTTAGATGTCCATAATCCTTATCCCATTACGAGTCTCTATATTCACATCTACCATACCTACATATACTTATAGCACACCACCATCACTGAAATTATATTTAAAACGTGTATCTACTACCTTTCTGTGCTATTTCTTTCACACAGACACTAATATTGTGAATTTGTATTTGGTGTTTAGGCGAAATGGTGCCACTGGAGGTGCGCCTTCTCAACCACTGCGACCCAACGAAGACGGAAGTCATCACCTGCAAGAATATACGTACAAGAAAATCACCGCATGCGATGTCTGCTCACAGATTCTTCGAGGTAATTGCTCTGCCAACCATCCAATAGGTATACCACCTTTTAGTATATCTCATACGCTGCTGCAAGTGCACTATACGCGAATCTACAACTACGAAACGCGTACATAAGTCATTACATTATCATCATCATCAGATTTATGGTCGGTGTAACTGCCGAGTCATCGCGTCATACATACCATACATAAAGTCCCGAGAATGTGAACGAGAAGGAGCTGAGATTTGTTTTTTTTTAATTTTCGTTGTATTGCATTTTTATACATTGGGATTCGTCCTTTTTGAATTGCTTTCACTTTCTTTTGTGTTTTTTGTTGTGAAAAGTTCTTCCTAAATAATGATAATGTTATGTTCTTTCTCTCTATGGCAAATGTATTGCAATAGGACACACAAGACAGGGACTACGGTGCAGGATATGCAAGCTGAACACACACGGAGACTGTGCACCTCAATTGCCGAGATGCCAAGCTAAGCAGAAACTCCTAAGACGACAGAAGAGCACTTCAGAGCTAGAGAATCGTGTAGATGTCGAGGAAGAAAGTAAGTTGAATTTCGTTTTCGAGTGCGCAAATCCTATTGTCAAGGATATATGCGTTTGTATGTGGGTTTGTGTGGCTGTGTGTGTGTTTAACGAACGGATACTTATTCCTTGTTCAAGGGAAACAACTGGATTTGTTTCATTTCTTTAAAGATTTCTTTAACATTTTTTTTTTGTTTTTATATTTATTTTGATTTTGTTTTTATTAGTTTTTTTTTTACTGGTACATGTACATATATATAATATATATCCTTTCCGAGAGCGAAACGCTACGAACATATGTGGTGTGAACGGTTTTTTTTTTGGGTCGGTCCGGAAGTTTTTGGCTTTTTATTTTGATTTGGGGGAGGGTTGTTTTTTTTTTTTTTTTTTTGTTGTCATTGTCCTCTGCCAGAATTTATTTCCTCGTCTTTGGTTTTAGTGTTTACAACTAAAGAGAAATCAGATTGTCAAATTGTTTGTTTTGTTTTGCTTGTCGAACAGTATCTGATGTATATATGTCTGATAAAAATAGAAAAGGAGGTAATTGAAAAACTTTGAGATTGTTGTACGGGTATGTAACCGGGTTGGAATGGAATACAATTTCAGATGAGACTCGTAACGAGTATTGGGACAGGATGTTTTTTTTTTTTTGTTTTGTGAGGAATGTTGATAAGACAGACGATGGGATATTTATTGCAATTGATTTCCATGAAATTGCTACCTGGGGTACTATTTGTAACCACAAGAATGGGTGGATGACAGAGAAATGGTTAATTGAAGAGTTAGATAGTTCTATCTTGAAGGAAGTTACACAAATCAGTTGGGTATTTCTATGTGAAATTTATCTCCATCTATACATTTCAATAAATGGAGATTTATTGAAACTATTTGCCAGATAAAAAACATTAAATTGTTGGAGTAAGACAGAAGGGGTAATGCATGCAAAACGTATACAGTACCTATGGCATTTAGAGCAGTACCTCCATGAACAGGGCAGAAACCTGTGTGATGATATCTGTCTGAAGATTCTTTTTTAACGAATGTTAGGCCCGACTATTTAGAAATAGTTATGTTCGATCGACTTATGGTTTATTTTCCACGCAATTAAGTTTAAAAATTACCGAATGGGGTCCAGATACTAGTACCTTGTGATGTTTAAGGAAGTTTTGTCCTTATGGCTCACTGGGCCTTAAGTTTCGAGCTCCGATGAGACGAGAAAGTGATAGGAAAGGAGAGGCGATAAAGCGCGTGGTTGGGCATTAACCCTGGGGGCTTATTCCCAAATGCGCGGCGGATCGCTTTTCATGGCGGTCAAAAGCGATAGCTATTCAGGTAAGGCGGATTTATTGCGAGCAATCCTCACAATATCTATCGCTTTTGAATGGATCGAATCGCTTTTGGAAATATAAAAATACCAATCCGCTATGAAAAGCGATCCGCCGCTCGCATTTGGGAATAAGCCCCCTGGTTGAAACCCTGAGCGGTAAAAGGGGAGCGTCATGGGAAAGTGTACTATATTCACCTGCGAGATACTGACACTCAATCTTATGTCCGTATAATTTACTCGAGGATAGCCACATAAAGTCATGGCTAGTTTCATTATGATTGTTGCGAGTTCTCACAATGATTTACATAGCTATAATGTTTTAGAGTGTCCCTACTAGGGACTCCTTAGCATATGTCATAAATCGTGCTTGTTAGCTATAAAGTTTATTATATAGTCTGCGAAAGTCATTAAGGTCATAAAAAGTAAGAATAGTGTCAAATAGTGTGAAGATTATAACAAAGTGTAAATCGTGGACAAATTAACTGCCCAGTCGTGTAAAGAAAACATATAGAGATAGATTGCGTGCTAAATATGCACTTAACAACAAGTGTTTTTTTTTAAGTAGGTACTGCTAAACGATTAATTTGAAGAACTGTCGGTTTGGACAGATTACCAGCTGTCAGTAGTCTCTTCTTTGAACTAAAGAAAGCGACTGCTCTCTAGTTCTTTATCCTTCAAAGTGGTATATAAAAAAAAATAAATAGTTGGCACAACAGGCGTGTTTGAGTGAGTTTTTATTTTTGGGGGCGAATGGAAGGGACCTACAATTTTATGCCGAGTCCGAACGGCTGAATTGAAAAGCTTTTTCAGGACAGCTACTGTCGGATGTTTGTCAGTCATTCGCGAGAAGTTGCGCAGGGGAAAAAATCTTAAGATGTAATTTGTGTTTTTCCGGGGATCAAAACTGAGCCACTGCGCCCAGTTAGTCGGCTCTCACATTGAGGCAACATTCAATAAGCAACTGGCAATAGGAAACATGCAAAATTATCGCTCACAATTATTTTACTTTGAATTAAATTAGAGGTCTCACATCAAAGCAATTAAATATCGCTCGAACGAAAAATGTTGCTGATTGTTTATTGGCATTTGCTATAGTAACTATAGTTGCTTATTGCTTGTTGCCTCAATCTGAGAGCCGCCTTAGTGGTATGCGGATGATTTTAAAATGGAAACGGGGATGGGAGCTGGTATTCCCGGACCAAACCGAACTAAAAAATGCGCAAACATTGTCTACAATTCAGATATCAAGGGCGATTACATCCATATTTTTGCGGACAATAAATCAGCTAAAAAAAACTTAGCTCAGCCATTATTGACTCCAAAAACGGTACTGCACTGCTTCAATACCCTTCGTTACAAAACCAGATTATGGAGGGCTTCCCAGCCATGAGAGAATTGAAGGAAATAAAAAAAGCTGATGAACCAGCGAGAAAGATCTTCGGAAACACCCTCTATATAGCACCGGAACCTTTCTGCGTAATCCCCAGTTTCGCACGCAAAGTTGGTTAAGATTTCCTTCCACTTGAGTGCGCCACCTGAGTCGCGGTTTTCCTCTACTGCGCCGCCCTTTGGCAACAGATATTCTTCGTTTAATCTTCAACTTAAATATTTTAAAGGTTACAATGGAATAATTTATGTGAAAATGTTCGCCATTGTGACTTCGTAAAAGTTAGGCTGGACACTAAACATGATTATTAGTACTAGTAGAGACTAGGTAGACAAAGTTCTTAACCACTTCAACCAGTCAGTACCTAAATCGTATTAAATACCGATAATTTATAAAGTTTTCAAGCCAAGTTCGGACCTCGTGGTAACTGATTCCAAAACGGACCAATACTGCAGGAAAGTTCCTTCCACAGCTCGTGCATAAAGCCTCCAAATACTTCTTAACATATTTCAACAGAAGTCCACTACCATCCTTGGCACACTTTAAAAGGCGTTCTGGATTTGTGTACATTTATCTTCATCGCAGAACTTGTGACTGAGAAGCCAGCATAAAGTAAGCTTGCTGTTGACAAATAAAAGGTGCCGCACAAATTGCCACCTTTGGCTGTAATTTTTCTCTATGACCATTCGAGCCCTATTTATGTCATTTTCAATCGCATTTGCCAAACCTTCCATCGGTAGATGCTGGCATTCTTGACGGATATTCTCTTTGAGGGATTCAAGCGTCTGAAGCTTGTTGACATAGACTCATGGCTGCAAGAGACACCACAAAAAGAAGTCTAGAAAGGTTCAATCAGGCGGCCAATGCAAATCGCCAAAACTTGAGATTAGGCGAGCCGGAAAAGCAGCCCTCAGAATTTCGGTTGTGCCTCGTGCAGTATGCGCCATTCTGTTGGAACCACATATTCTCCCATCCCAATTCATCCAATTAAGGAAGAAGAAAGTAGGTAAAGACCGCCGATTGATGCCCAATTACGTTGGACGTCGGTCGTCTGGTCGATACTCCAGGGTCATCTGCGACATCTTCAGCCACAGTTGCCATGTTATCAGCAGAACGCCTCTCGGGTTGCCCCATAATCTTCTAGGTAAGCGGCTAAATGTCATAGTGTTTGCTCAGTTAGAGTCGGATGACCGGAAAAGCTGCGCCAACACCACCGACAAATTCTTCTGCAAACAACTCGAGACAATTATTTCGCGTTTTTTAAAAGTATAGCGATAAATGTCAAAGTAGAATTGGCATTCCGCCATTTGCAAAAAAATATAGCATCTTCCGATAGGGCGATGATTTGCGTCCACTTTTAGCTTTGTTTTCGGTTTTAATGATAGAGTAAGGAAGGCCGAGGTTGATGTCTTTGGATATGACATCAGCGCCAATTCCTTCGGGCGTTTTCGAGCCGTCTCGTCTATGCAGATTGATTGTGATATGTATACTAAAGGACTTTACATAGTTACTTCATAGTTGAGGGCTACTTTGAAACCTTTTTTTTTTCGTAGAACTGCTGTGATGCATCAGCCGTTGCTTTCCTGTGCGCCTAAAAGAGAGATGCGTGCTGATATATTAGATAAATTCCAATCCATAATGTGCGATGATTAAAAACATTTTTATTGCCGAAACAAGCCCCACATGACGCACTTATGGAATTTTACTTTACAGACTCTGTTGCCTTTGTCTCTGCCTCTCTGCTGCTTCAATGATAAAAATTCCTTTGCCATCGCCTGAGTTATTGGAATACCCCCGCCGCCCCATTTTCAACTCAGATTTAGATCAAAAATCATTTCCTCACATTCGATAAACCAACCACCGTACGATGGCTTATCAACACATCCATGCACTGCACACCGCATGCAACTTTGAGAATTGCAAATACGAGCGAATGGCTCTGGCTGACGGAAAGCCCTGTCAGACGAGACCTTTTAACATGCCAAATTAACCGAGAATTCTCGTGTAAATTCCGGGAAGTGCAGCAAATTGTACGAAAATCGAAGTCAGGTATAGCATCGACGAGTGTGATTGATGGCTCGAACAGGAGTGTATACGTCAGTACCTATAGTGAATGAAAATTTAAAAAAAATTCAACGAACTATAGGTTCGCCAAAAATCCTGATAATTACCAATTTTCAATCTGTGTAATGTTTCCAGAGGTTTTATCCGGAATCAGGACTCTTATTACATATTTCGAATTCGAATTGTTGCGACCCAATTCAGTGAACTGTATGAGGTGTTAAATGAATTTTAAAACACTTCGTACAACTATTTCCACGAAAGGACATTCAGTGAACTGAGAGATTGGCAAAAACTGTATATGAATGGCACATAGCCTTATAAATTGTTGATTGGATGAGCTCGGTTTCATCCCGATTTCAGTGTGCAACAGCCTGATTTATTTTCGTTTCGGAAATTGTTTTTGAATGCAATGAAAATGTCAGAGCAGCACAACTTGTGTAGAGCTTATGGCAGCACAATGTGTTTCATATTCTAAATTCTATTTTTTGTTAACAGACATTTCCTGTAGTCGAATGGATTATCGGCTTAAATAAATGGACTATCCTATTTGAAAGTGTATTCACTTTTATTGCGGGTTTAACATCTGCAACTCAAGTGTGCCCAAGGACTTGCACGGAATATCGTTTCGCGTTCACTGTACATACATATAATACCCTTGAACTGACATCGATATATGCGAGATAATGAACCGCATAATCCTGAGATGAACATGCTAATCTAATGAATAAGTTGATATTTGTCCTTTGGCGGTCCATAGACAGAAGTTGCCGTCTCTGCATACAAATTTTAGGATATTCCATGTTTTCCTTAGTCGTAGGAATGTCCTTGTGTACGTGACAAGATTCAAAGGTCTGAGTATTTAAATTCTTCGCCATGAAGTTGGAATAATTCATTAGGTACATTCCTTCGTGTATCCAGTCGAAATGGCTATACAGAAAGAGAATGTTCGCTTAAAGCCAGCCGAAATGTGTTTATACTCCTGAGCGAAATGGTCGGCAGAAATGCGAGCAAAAGTCTTGTTCTCATTCGTTGTGCTATGACAGATGGGCTATGATTGTCGGGCTTTAGTTTTATTTATATTCTCTGGCAATATTATGTCTTGCTATCATAACAATGAAACTATAAGTTATTTTTAAGTAAGTGTTGGTTTAGATGGGAATAGTGCATTGGAAATGCTTCTTGTGGTGTTTAAAGAGCTGTTTGATGCTTATGTTTATGGTTAAATCACTAACCAAATGGATATCAAAATCAGAGTCAGGAATACAGTCAGTAAACTTGTACAGAAAGTGAGAATAATCGATGGAATTACATTCTTTTTATATCCAATTTTCCGTCGGTTCTCATAGACTCTAGGTTTGCAGAGAACCTGCATTCCATTCCTGAAACATTCTTTGAAAATCTGTAAGATACTTTGCAGATTGTTGTTGTTAAAGGAATGTAACTTGACAGCGGTGACCACTCTTAATAATTCTATATCCACAAGGGGTTAGCTTTTGGCTCAATGGACTGTTGGTAGAGGATTCGAAAATTGGCCCTAGTTACATCTTAGCAGTACCTTCTGGGAACTATCTATTAAGCTTCATACTGCCATTAGACCTTAAGTAGGTATTATTGGTGATGCTAAGGGTGATACTAGTCCGACTCCTGGTACGCACGATTCGCAAATCTGGACACTTGATAGTCTTGAAAATTCCTATGTAATTAACCACACCTTAAGCATTTCAATAACTCTAACCTCTCAGGACAACCGTCAGATTTCCGAGGCGCTGCGCTGGGTTAGAAATTTATGATCTGCTTCCGTATTTGTGCTTGCTATTCATCGTTCTATGCCAGAGGTTTTTTGGGCTTGCCGTTCATTGCAACATTTTTTGATTTTGTCAGACCACCGGCAACGAAGCAACAGGTAGAAACTAACTTCTCCATGACCTGAGTCTATTTTTTCTTTTATAATTTCCAACAAGATATTTTTGATTAAAGCTTGGGAGTCCTGGATTTTTGCATCAAAAATTCTCTGCAGTTCGGTGGCAAGAATATCTACTGCTCTGGTAGCATTCTGGAGGTGATTCGTATAGCACCATCTGATGTCGTCGGGAATGCACAGCATACTCACAGTTGATTTAGACGGTTTGACAAGATTAATCAATAAAAACGTCCAAGGGTTTGTTATATGTAGTTGATTTGGCTTTTTTTTTTGTTGGAAATTGTTTTTCCGTGAATGCGTTACTCCTTAAAAAAAATAAATTAATTTTTCGCTCAACAGGTTCATATCGGAATTTAGGCCTATCAATACATTCGTTTGTGTGAGTTTATGCTTTTGGGGCGAATGGACACTAGATTATTTTGCCAAAATTTAAAAAACCGATGTGTCTGTTCAGTCTGTCCCAGCACCCTGAATCTTCTCCCTGTGCTGTGATAACCTCTGCTTATACCTATTTCGCACGTTTATGGTTATCTCTCGAATGAAAAGATGTGACTTTTGTTAGCTCTCGCATTGGAATTTATGTGACACCATCAGAAAGATATTCTAAGACTTCTGTCACAATGGCACCAAGAAAATTGCGACGAAACTACATTTTTGACTTCAGACTGACACTAAAACTTTGAGCGGGTGCATTTGATTTTTCGTAGATAACTTATAGATGGATAGAACTAACGTGAAGCGAAATCACCAAATTTAACCTTTTGCTAGAGAAACTTGCATCTTTTAGGAAGCTGTCTTATATGTCAATGCCTTATATGGTTAGGTATTATATTTTGTAAAGAATAAGTGAAGTAGTAGTCGTATATGCATAATGTAGCTAGTCTAGTTCATTAAGCACTTCAAAACTGCTGCATGAGCTCAGTGAGTATCAAATTTGCTCAATACTTTGAAACTAGTTGCAGTTCTAAAGCTAAATTCTACATACGACTATCAGATTTTACAATATTGTTAAATATGTCAGTAAAAAATATGTCGCAAATGTCTTACAACTTAGAATTTTGTCTGACGACAATATTCAGAAAAGTAAATATCAGCCCATTGTCAGCCCTATGCTACGTAGAGTATAAAAACTGCTCAAAGAAGCCCTGCAGTAAGATTTCGTTGATGCGATTTTTATGACAATTAAAGGCAATTTGACCAATCTGTGCATCACATTTAATAGAAACCTCAACAAATACAGGAAGAAATAGTCGGGTCAAGCTGCCAATGAAACCTTCTTGATTTTCTGGATGATGCTAGTACCAATATTGGTGTCTTGTTTTTGGATTTTTAGAGCCATCGAATTGTTTCGAGTACATTCGCAAAAAAATTGTGATATACCTAGTTCCGGGTCCTGAGCTCGCGTAATTCGATGAGCAAGTTGGAGTAGAATCCCTCTTGCTGATGACGCCACCCAATGTTTCGTCCAAACACTACGTCGGCGTCGTTTTTGTGGCAATTCATCCTTCTCGCTGGCGTCCAACATGTAAGCAGTTAAAATAATCGCAAGGGCAATATTTTTTTCCATTATCCGTATTGCAAAAAAACAACGAAAATAACTCTAAATTTGTCTGTCAATGTTTGATAACGGATAGACCAAAGTTTCATATCCAAATATCTGCCAGCGGACAGTTTTGCATTGTAAGGTATAGTTGGCTATTATCAGTCATTGTGAGTGAGAGCATTGACAGATCTGACAATATTGTAAAATCTGACAATCGTGTGTACTTAGCTTATATCCTAGCAAATGGATACGTATATACTTATTGTATTGGAAGGCTAGCTTCAGAGATAGTTTTAGATTGTCAAGTAAAACTGTGTTTAGTTTGTACCTGGTACGCACAGTGGTATAAAGGGTAATTGTAATGAAATGAGCAATCTGATGAGTAAGCGAGATAAGGATGGAAACTAGAAAGTAGTGAGGATGTGGTAATCAAACTACCGAATATTTAAGGCCATTATCTTGTATACTTTTGTATACTTTTTCTACTGCGCCACCTCTCGCAATTGTCTGACAAACATCCGAGAGTATGACTGTCCTGAAAAAGTTTCTCAATTCAGCCGCTCGGACTCGGCATAAAATTGTAGGTCCCTTCCATTCGTCCCGAAAATAGAAACTCACGCAAACGAATGGTTGCGAGAAGCTAGGCCAAGGGTGTCTACTCGCACATTCTTTAGGACCGTTTTTGGCGGAATTTTATTCTTTTTTTACTTTACTGCCTTTAACTTGCCTATTCTCAAATAATAGATAATTATTCAATACAAAAAAAAACTTAACGTTTGTTCTTAGATCAGGTTATTAGAATGTCGGGCCGCAACAAGTGTAGTCTCACTTAGGCCAGAGAAGTCCCATTTTTCGAATAATCTCACAACTGTCGGTTGAACCAATAGGAGCTAAAGGATTGTTTTTTTATCGTGGTTCTGTTTTATAATGGTGGTCGGTAGGAAGCATAATTCCCTTGAACAGGCATAGTATAGTTTTGTCTGAGAAACAAAAGAGGAGCATGCGAACAGCTCAGATCAAATGTGCAGATGGCTGAAACGAAATGAGACAACTGGATGGAAGTGTGGTGGTGTGAATACAAATTGAAAGCGTTTCCCCTGGTTTTTGGAAAAAACACTCAATTTAGTGTGAATACGAATTGTTTTTTGTCATATTTTAAGAAAATAATGCTATACGTCGCGAACAAAGTTGCGGGAAAAGCTTGGAATAATTATTATACCTAAGGCTCGTCATCCTAAAATGATCCAAGATATATGCAGATTCTGTGGTGACATACAAGCTGAAGTACATACAGTGAGCGTCAAAAGTCAGTAAACACCAACGCTCTTTTAAATGTGGTTTAGGGTCTTGAAAAAGTTCTTTAAAACCAGCAATCTGTAAGACTTTTGATAACGAAATGACAATAACAAAACGTATTTCATTTGGACATACTTAAAAAGAAAAGTTTCAAAACTTCAAAGACAAATAAAAACATAATTATAGGGTTCACTCACTTTTGACGCTCACTGTATCCTATCGATAGCGAGAGAGTACCGCGAAACGGTGGACCATTTTTACGATAATACTTCTCTAGGAATTTTTAAGAATTAGGCGTTAGGGCTATTTACATTCTGTAGCAAAATTAAAAATTTTTGGGGGAAAGTGTGAAGGTTCTTCCTTATGACATTTGAATTTCATTTGATTCCTCGTGGGTAGCAAAAGGTATATTATGGTGCCCAGTTTTATATGAGCGTCCTCATATCGTATTTGACCTAATCTAACCTAGTTTAATGGCTCAGAAGTTGGTGTGTTCTACCACTTAGCGAGGAGTCTCAGGTTTGATCAGCGGAAAATTGTATCTCTCGCAAACGTCTGCAAAATGTCTAAGAGAATAGCTGTCCTGAGAAAGCATCTCAGCTTTGTCGTTTGGACTCGACATTAAGTTGTAGGTTGTGAGAAGATATAGGTATCGGGTCTTGTATGCAAACTATTTTTTTTTAACTCAGCCCACATACCCAAGCAACAATCTCAATATTAAGCTTCCCACTGAAAAACCCGAATAACTCTGCACGACTATTTTTTACAATTTTGTTTGTTTTTTTTTTTTTTTTTAATTATCAACATCCATTGACCGTTGTAGGAGAAGAGGCCACTTCACTGAGTGTTTCTGTTCGTCAAAATCCACCACGAATCGAGAGATTAGAGCAATTAGGTACACACAAAAAATATTATTGGAAATAGTAATAATAACCAAGCATAAAATTAAAATCATTAAATTCTAAATACCTATGTTAATCGCATAACAGAGCTTACATACATAAATGTGTTAAAACAAACAAACAAAATATTAACACTATTAAAGCCTGCCTCATAGTGGAGCATGCGCATTTCGAAGAGGTTCGTTCGTTTTCTTATAGGACACACTAAGTAGAGATACACACAAGTTTTGTTCAGAGAAATTTGAGTCGAGACATTGCCTATATAGAATAGACAAGTTTAAGCACATTTTACAAGTCGAAACTTTTATTTTATTTTATTTATATGTGTATGTCGGGAGACTTACTACGTTAACCAGTGTATACACTTTTCTATAATAACAAGCTAAATGACAATTTGAACTGTTATCTGTGCGATATAGAAATCACGGATATCGACCAAATCTATCGAGTCCTTAAGCAAGCCGGAGATGCGGGTAAATCCAGTGCAGATAAATCATCCGTCCAGTTAAAGCCGATTGGTGCATTGGATCCCAGTCAGGCCTTGCAAGTGCAATCTCAGCATGAGATACCAATCGTCAATGTTCCCGAGTGTCCAGAGCGATCGACTCTACCGGTATCGACGACATCTGGGAGTAGTCGTCGCGGAGGACTTTCCTATCGATCATCTGGTGCTAGTGGAACTCAGCAACAGCAACCGCAACAACAGCAGAAAGGACTCACAGCTCCAACGCCAGATATCTCTAGTTCTTCAGGTCCGACATCAAAACCGCTTTCAAAAATAAGAAAAAAAAAAACAAATCTCTTGTTCTCTATTTCTTTGTTCGAGACACCCGTCTTTTTGTTTTTATTAAATCGAATTTGTTAAACGACACGCATTAACTTAACGATGCAATCACAGTTCTACAAAGTTGACTTAGAATCTTTTTTGTTTTTGTTCGTCTGTTTCCTTTTTCCTCAATCAAGTATAGTAGATGATTTTATTTAGTTTTGTGACAAGCGAAAAAAATTGTGTAGTCTTGCAAATTTTGTATATCTGTCTTTTTGTACAATTTAGCTTTCATTTTTGGTTTTTTTTCTATTGTTTCCATTGAGGCATGCAACAAATTGATTTTTTTTTTTAATTTTTATATAACTTGTATAAAGTTTTAGGATATTTATTTTTTTTATAAGGGGAAATTGCGGGAATTTCACAGCAAATCTATGAGATAACATTTTCTAAATTTTAAAGCAGTTGAAAGGTGAGGTTACCTAGGCCTACCCGTAATTGGTGTAAAAGATGGCGACCTGTTAGGGACTCACGTATAGGTTTCTCCACAATATATAGGTACTCAACTATAGCCAACATTTTCCAAGCAGATAGTCTTAACAACAATTCCCGTTTGACAGCACTTGATATTTCATAGAAATTACGTCAAGTGAATTTGTTGTCTTTTTCCAACAGAATGTAGGTTAGATAGGTAAGGTACTCAGTTTCGAATCGGTTTCGATATAGATTCGAAATTTTTGGTCTGGGTCCGGGAGTCGGAGTTCGGGTATACCTAGTGATATAGATCATCGTCAATCAACTCATCCATAGACAGATTAAAAGTATTGAGGGCCTTCATGGGGCTCTGTCACTACGGCCCTTTAATAGGAGCCTATTGTGTCTTCCCTGGTAAAGTTCTTTTCACTCTCAGAGACAACCCGGAAGACAATGTAAATATTTCCTCGCCAAGGATATCCATTCTAAGGCGAAAGAAAGCCGGACATTCCATGAGAATGTAAAGTCAGGATTCGTCACTCTCAAGACAGCGTCTGCATGTAGGGTCCGGTGAAACGCCAATTCGGTGAAAATGTTTTTCATAAGGCCATATGGCCACTAATTATACCTGGTACCTGGATTCTCTGGATATTTTTGTCCGGATTATTGATAGGGTATAGGATTTTCTGGGCTAGAATTTTGAGAAGAATTGTCTGGTGCAGTTCTGCTTAGGTATTCAAGCCAGACTTTATTCGATACTATTTGAGACAAGCTCTTGATGTAGTTCCTGAAATGTTTTTTACTGACACCAGGTCCAGGTTCAGGTCCGATAAGTGGTATTGTCGATTTTAGCCAGTGAGTCAGCTTTTTCATTGCCAGCAAAACCCCTGTGAGCTGGAATCCAATGAAGAAAGACTAGGTTTTTTTTTCAAGTTCGTAGATGGCCACGTATATTTCCAAGACATAAAAATATTTTGTTAGAACTTATATTTATTCTAGCGCAATTGTTAATAGCAAGGACTTCAGCCTGGAATGTGGACGAGTTTTTGCCTGGGCTGATTAAAAAGTTCGCTTAAGGCGCTTCTCCATAAATGCCAGCTTCAGTCCCTGACTTGATCTTAGAACCGTCTGTATACTACAATAGTTCAAGTCGTCTCAAACATGGCCGTCTCATACTCATACAAATAATCAAATCATCTATGAGACAACTGAACTTCAGGCCAACTCATCTATCAAAAATTTCGTTTTCATCATTCCCGTCAGGGAAAACTTTTACTTGCCCAATGTTTTCAAAAATATTGAGGAAAACAGGGGTTGTTGATGAAATCTATTTTTCCAAAATCCCCTGTGCTGAAATCCCTTACTCCAAAAGACCCTAAGAGAAAATCCCCAGGGACAAAATCCCTCATTTTTAGATTTGGTATTATTAATTCTGTCGCCGCGACACCTAAAAATGGTGTTAAAAAGTGACATGCATAAGGGGGCATGCTGACCCCCTGCAACCCCCCTGCTTGTGGTCACTATAATATTTAGAGTAGGTGCAAGGTTGTATATGCAAAATTTAGTTTGCTTGTAGGAGATTTTGGAAGAGAAGAAAAACGGATAACGTAGTGATCCGAGAAAACGGATCTACTTACTCACAGAAACGTTTAATATATTTTAATAGGCTATCAAATTGAATCGAAATACTGGTAAATATTCAATCTATTTAGTTTTTGTGATTGCTATAAGTAAATTAACAATTTAGACTCGTATGCCGCCACACGAGTAGATCGATGTTTGTAATTTTATTTAAATTGTTGTGGTAACTAATTTGTAGTCATAGAACGATACTTAGATGTGGAATGAGGAAGATATATCTTCAATGACAACTACATGATTAGATGAATGAAATAGCTCTGTCTGTAAACTTTCGATTTTGTTCGAACTACGTCTGACATATTTTTTTTTATTAATTTCTACACAATACACGTCGTGCTTACTGTTTGAATTAAAAGTAGGACAAATCTGTGTAGCAGACAATAAACTGAAACTTTCTACACCTACCTGCAGGCTTTTGTGTGTAAACTTTGAGGTACTTCTATACCTATCCATAAATAATTAATCGAAGGAATACCTTAAAGATGCCAGACAGTGTAAATTTATTTTCGATGTATGAAGGAATTCTTGATTTTGTGTTTTGGAAAATGCCTGCGGTTCACCTGTCTGTATTAACTATACCAACATGAATATGGTGAAGACCTGCAATAAAGGCTGAGGACCACTGATATTGATGCCAAGAATTCATCAGAAACGCGACAACTTATATGTGCTTGAGTATACAAAGCACCAAAGAAGAATGAGAGCTGTCTAATATAGGCTCTCGGAGTGAAGAACATCGGATTCTCAGAAAAAAACAATGAATTAAGATCGAAAGAAAAAATTGGAAAGATGCTAATCCCCGGTACAATATTCGAAAATGTTATGAAAAGCTAAAGAGAACGAGTCAAGGCAACAGAACCCGAACAGCATGGTATAGAGTTAAGTAAGGGAACCTTTTAATAGTGTCACAGCCGGTAGCAACTTATGCAGACTGTTCAGTGTTCAACTTCGAAGACGATTGAAATTCTGCTTTCATTCAGAAGCATCCAATATTACGAAAGCCAAAACTTCTATCCACCTACCAAAATGAAGTGAGGATATAGTATTTTACCAATATCTAAACTACAGTCAATTTGACGTCAGAATTTGTTAGAAAAGGGTGCATGTTGTGTACTCGGCATATGTTTGACGCTGGCATATGTATGCATGGGTATGTCACCTATATGTCCGACCCAGAATGGCATGTAAATTTGCAAAAATATGCATACCCGGCAAATCGTTTTGCATGCCGGAACTTTATGACATGTAAAATGAGTATGTCACTACGAATTGAAATGTCACGGTGCGAATTTCAGACACGACATATCGTAGTGAAAAGCGTGAATTTCAATGAGAACGTCTTTTGTTTTGTTTGCTTTGTTACAGCCTTTAAGAGAAGTGTATTTTCTATTTTTTTTAATTTTACCCATCAAAAAGTATGTAAAGGGTAACTTCAGCATATTCGGGGCTGGGCGTTGTTGATTCACGTTTTTGATTTTTGAAGTGAAACGTTTATGAAATTCCTTGAAATCCTTAAACAGAAAATGTCTCTCTAAAATTTAATTTAAAAAAATAGTATTTTTAAGGCTGTCTTGAAAATTGATTTTTACGAAGAAGCTCATAAAAATATTTCGAAAATGCTCTTGGAAAAAGTGGTAGATTTAGGGATTTTTTTATCCGCAAAAAACGGCATTGCTCCCAAGATGAAAGAAATTTACATAGCAAAATGTACAATATCGACACATTATATACCTCTGGTGTGCAGCATGTCGTGCAATCACCATGTTCGGGCAGCCACATTCGTATGTCAACATTTAAAAAACACACATGCTATTAACCGGCAACATACGAATATGCCAACTTTGAGACCAAATGTGCATGCCATTGACATACTATACATGGACTGCTAGAGAAATGTCTTATACAAACCTGCGAGAAAAAATTAAGAAAACATAAGCACTAGCCCTTTTGGTTCAGTGCGGCGAAAGTATGAAAGAGATTTCAACCTCTGCGCGCCTTTGCTATTTTTTTTTACATAGAACACAGTGCCATCCATTGTAGAAACATTGCAACTGCGCAAAAATAACGACTTATTCAAATTATTTCAAATGTTCTATAACAGATGGCAGTATGGCACACTAAGCACACAAACCTCGACACAAACCAAATCGCACGAATTGCTCGATGACATTTGAGTGTTTTCGTTTCTCTCCGCCGTGAACCAAAAGAGCTAGTGCTTATTTTTGCTTCAACGAAAAATTGGCTGCTAGCAGTCCATGTATAGTATGTCAATGGTGCATGCATATTATTCGCATATGCCACAATACATAATACGTGACATGTTTTACATATGCTGAGTAAATATAGTGACGTCGGAATTACATGCGTCGGGTTTTGCATGTCGCGTACTCGTATAGATTAACGAATGGAACCTCATCAACCTTTGCCTGATTCACACAATGTAGCCCTTCTCAAATGCGCCATCTATAGAAGCATCAGTCTTGAACATCTCATACAAAGTCCGTCCTGACTGTGTGAATGGTTTAAATCATTTTCCAACGAACTTGATTCACAACAAATTCATAATCGAACAAATATTCAAACTACGAAATATCCGGGATAACTTCCAAGAAATCCAGATCGATACCCATCATCCGTTTGTAGTTTTCAAAACTGCTCTTAAGGAAGCACGGGAAGGAAGCTAATTTATTAGTTGAATCTGTTAACTGGAGAATTACGGGAATAGGAGCTCCCCGAAATCACATTCGGCTACTTATAAAATTCCTTCAAAAATCGAGTGTGGATAAGACTAATCGAATAAAGAATGTTGTCGGTACTGCAGATACTGCAACTCATATCTGCAGGCTGCTGTCAACTTTTTCAAAAAAGAATGGACCTTATTCAAAAATTAAAAAACCTCGCTGCTAACATGGACTATGGTCATTGCCAAGCTATTCTATACTGTTTTTTTATCAAACCCGGGTTGAGGTCATCCACATATCACAAAATTTTTAGTACTGCTTGATGAACTGAAAACGTGTTCAAAGACGAAGAATTGTCAATTCTGCTTTGTTTGACATACATTGCTCTCAGTACCTTTGAAAAGTTCGGCTTATGCCACAAAAAAACTGCTGAGTCTGCTGAGCATAAATAGAACTCTTATAGCATAGATGCTGGAAAGTTAACAAGCCTTGACACCGATTATAAAAACAAGCACATCTACAAAAATGAGTCCCATTTCTTGCTCGTCAACTGCGGAACTCTGGGTTCTGATAATCTAAAAGCTGTTGTTAAGGTCGAATGCATTAGCTATTAGCACACTGTTAGTGCGTCGGTGTTATTGGAAACCGAAGGTAAGGCGCTAGGGTCAAATAGTAAGAAACTACTTTTAGCCTGGAGATTAAAGGTATGAACGACATGCGAATCACATAGGATGGGGCACTTATATGCTACACAGAAAAACAAAATTTAACTTCATTGGACGAAAAGTTTCCGGGAAATTTAATTTCGAAATTTAGCGACATCAATTGGCCCCCACAGTCCTCTGATCCAAACCAGCTTGACTTGTTTTTTTTGTGGGTATGTGCTAAAGACTATCCCCATTGAAGCAACTCTTGGGCCATTTCAAAGCAATATCCGTAAAGTAATCCATATCCATACTACTTATAAAATGCAACGTCCGTCTGTTCGTTTCTCCATAACTCAAGAACCATTCGTCCGATTTTCATGATTCTTTTTCTGATCTATAGATGTGTGCCCAACTTAGTCCGTAGGGTGGGTGAGAATTGCTCAGGAGTAAAGCGGTCGCGGGGAATAAGAGGTGTCTCACGAACCTTTAGCCGTATGAACTTGAAAGTTTGTATGTTGATTGATAAGTCAAAATAATTACATGCCTCATTCATAGTTTTTCAAAATTCGTCCTATAAGGGTTAAAAAACGTTTGCACCCTACTTTTATATTTCGACCTTACTACGCTCAACTTGCCATTATACTCATAAATCTACGTATGTCATTTCAAGAAATGCTTTTATTTGTTAGCCAATACTTCATCGAGTGTTTTGAGCTAAAGTTCATCTCTCTGGTCCATCCAGAGGGTGAGATATAATAAATTGAATATAGATCTTATTTGGCCAAGTGCGAAAAAAATGTTTTCTCGATTGCAGTTGTGCTTAGGGGTAGTTTTATATTGCGTTCCCAAAATAGAATATGATTACTCCCACGACTGGCATTCAGAATGCACATTGTACGACATACTCATGTATTGCGTAGTTGAATTTGATGTAGGCAATGGATATGCATAAAACAAACTAAATATGTATATATGTACATCTACGTACATATAAGAGGTTTGTGGTGCGTAAGTGATAAATACATATCTACATATATGTATTTGAGATCTGCAGCTATGGAAAGTGTAACAATATGATCGCGTAGTATAAATAATTAGATCATACCTGTGACGAGTTCTTATTTATGTGAAATCTTATGTCCACTGACTTAGGACTTTCGGATCAGTACAGGTTACGTAAGGACTAAGTTGGCGACGGAGGAAGGGTGAAGGGGTGGTAGGGACTAACTCCGGAACTATTTGGTCGATTTTAAAAATTCTTTCAAGATTGTACCGGCTACATCCTCCGGATCAGTATAGGTTAGTTAGGGTGTGTATGGTGGAATGGGAAACGGGGGTATAGGGGCTATCTTCGGAACTACTCGGCTATTGCCAGAGTTGACCTCCGACAGTCACGTCTTTCACATGGACAGCTATATATTGAATTTTCGCGTGTGAGCTGTAGGCGTGATTTTTTTAAGGACTATTCACATGAGAGCGAGCGAACGAATTACTGAAATGCGAACAAACCATTTTTGATTGATTTATGAACAGAAAATTTCACATTTTACTAATTCCAAGAGGAGGATAATTAATTGTTCCATCAAAATATACTAAGAAACCAAGTTTAAAAATAGTCTTAATAACGAAATTTCGAAATCAAAATTTTTTGCCGCGAACGAAAACACCCTGGCGCGAATTGTCAGTCTATTCACAATCCACATCATTTAAATCGCGTTCCAAAAAGTAGCGAATAAAAAATTCGTTCGAACTTAACCTTATTCCAAGAGGAGGATATATTGGAATAATAAAATTTGGAATTTTCTGTTTATAAATGCATAGAAAGTGGTTTATTCGCATTTCATCAATTCGTTCGTTCGCTCCCATGTGAATGGTCCTTTATAGCTACTTGCGCTCATTAAATAAATAACATGTAGGTATAATTTATGACAAGGCATAGCGATCAAATATTTTGTAAGCTTAAAAAGCTTGAATTTAATTTAATAGAAAAGAAACCAGCGGGCGAAGCCGCGGGCGTTGCTAGTACTAGTATATGTGTCGAAAACCCATTGCATTGGCAAGCATTAAAGCTCTCCAAAACTCCTGTGGCACCCATTTATTCGATGTTGTATTCCACAGTCCACAGTTTAGAGGAGTAAAAAATAGTTTTTAGATTTTACATTTATTCTTCATTTCATTCAAAAAAGCTTAGATAAAGCTATACAACAGATAAATCAAAAGTTCAACAAAAAATATTTTTTAAAGGAATACAGCTTTTAGCTTAAAAGTGAAATAGCTACATACATTCTGTTGACAGAATTCTGATCTGACAAGAGGCGATTTTAAGAATCGTAATCCATTGAAACCTTTAATACGCCTTGTCCTATTCAAATTTTTAAATCCTAAGGCACAAAATGAGTTAAAGGAATTCCCTCTTCTATTTCCCAAAATTGGTATTAACGTTTCAGATGTTTTCATAATAGGCAAAAGCGGTCAATATGGAAATTTTTTGAATTGGAACTCTCAAGTGTAAAATTACCCGCATACTATCTACTTACACTCACATCATGGCAATACCAGGTACAATCAATTCAAAGGATACACAAGGGACTATGTGCGAAAGTAAGAGTTCGTTTTCCAGCCATTGGAAAATTCTTAAGAAAAAAGTCTCTGTATAGCATAATGTTGGCAGGTGGCAGGTCCTTTGAAAATCTATGAGGTTCAATTTTCCTTTGTGAAAAAATATTTAAGATTCAGACGACAAATGATCGCCTTAGTATCGAAGCAATTCTAACGGTCTCTAAGAAATGGCATTCAATTAAAAATATGCTCACTTATTAATGGGATCAAATTAAAAGCGTATTACATGACATCTCCTGACCTTTAACGCCAGAAAATAGAACTTATGCATCATTTGCTGGTAGAAAGAGCATATTTTAATGAGTGTCGTTAATTAAGAATAAAAGCGCACACACATTTCACATTATAACCAAGAGTAATACCTTCCACTAGCTGAATCATTGTGGTCTTTCCTAATTCACTTATATATACCCTCCGAAGAGATAGTGAAGCCTCGCCAAAAGAAATACCAACCATAAGAAGATTAATTTCCAAACAAAGACGAAGAAAATAAAAAGAGAAATAGGTTATTCGTAAGGGCTTTAATGAGTGGGTGGGGCCACACTCCCACCGTGTAGACATAACCCTATTTTGTGCTTCGTCTGGATGATATTGCGTCGAGTACCGCATACATCCCGTACAGGGGTTATTTCGAATTGCACACAATGCCTTTGTTTGGTAACTGGAAATAATTAAAATTACTTACATGTGGCGGGTGCTTTAATTGGGTTAATATCATTAGCCTGGTGCATATTTTAATGCATTATCAGTTTATGGTAGGCGTTTTCATTGCGGGTGTTAAACTCGTTTGTAAAAATTAACATGCAGTGGCTGTCACAGCAATTATTCATTTTTAATTTTAACAATTAATTTAAGAGCGAGTGGGTATTTGATTTTTTTTTTATTAATTGTAGCCGTTTTTATTACCGATGGGTTGAATATTTTAAAGGCAGCATTTGAGTGGATAATGTAGTATGTACATATTTGATTCCCTGTGCTTCGTCCTACCCTACATCGACTGTCTATTCGTAAAAATAATGTGTACACTACTGAGTAAATGAATTATTCAATTCATTTGTGAATAGAGAAACATGACATCCGTATTTAAAAATCGAGTCCCGTTTCTATTAATAGAGCTAATAGAGCTACTAATTTTCAAATAGAATCACAGAAAATGTTTGCAATAGTAATAGTATCTATATAAACAATGCAAATAAAAAATGTATGCTTAAATGACTTCCGACTTCCTACACAATCATCATAAAATTTTTAATTTAGAGTATATCTAGAATAATGCATTTAATTGGAATTATCTGCTAGAAATATGCGATCTGATTAAGTGCCAAATCAATAAAGAAAAAATTAATGCTCGAAATTAAATTAATAAATACATACCAGAGTGTCAAATAGAGAGCAGGATATTTTAAATATGTACATAGGTGAATATCTACTACGTACTTTATGTTTCCTCTCTGACGTAAATAGGAATTTCCCCGAATGTGAAATGGTCACTCTCAACAGTTAAAAGCATTTAATAGATTTAACGCCGAAGGACTTTGAAATAAATGTATTTTCTTGTGAAATACATGCTGTAAGACCAAAGGCAACTATTTTTAAATATCTAAATAAATAAAAAATTGGAAAACAAATTCCAAAAATTGATTACACGGAGTTTAATACTGCTATTGAAATAGACAATTTATAAAAACCTATAAATAAAGTACCTTCACACTTACGCTACTATGTAGTTTTTAAAAGGAACAGTTAAGCGATATTTTTTGTTGTCCTTTTCCCCAAAATAGTTGCATTTTTGTGTATACGGTATACCTATTCATTATGAAAAATATTTGAAACAATATGCAACAATCGCTTTGTTGTGTCTTTGAGAGGGTGATCCAATAGGAGCTTCCTGAAGTTGTTTTTAAATAAAAAAAAAGTGCATAAAAATCAAATATCCAATTTGAGCTCTTAGTTCGGTCTATGACCATGACAAATAATATTTGAAAATAATCTCATGTAAAATATCAGTTGTCCGCAACTAACCCTAAAGGACCATTCACATGGGAGCGAATGAAAGAATTGATGAAATGCGAACAAACCACTTTTTATGCATTTATAAACAGAAAATTGCACATTTTACTACTCTCAGTAACTGGATGGTTACTCAACACTGATCCAGCAAATAAATTTTCACAATTTGTATGTAGACCTTGTTTATATAAAGGGTCCGCCATCTAACGTTTTTTTCAACTAGTGCTTATTTCGCGAATGGTAACACTTAGTTCATGTCTGATTTCACAGATAACTAGTTTTATCCTTCCGCTGAACGAATATGGTTGTGTATACGCTTGAACAACGCTGGGAAATATTGCGACATACACCCTTTGAAAATCATGGTAATGTTGCAGAATGTGTGCGAAAATTGCGTACGGCTTTTGGAAGAAGAGAAGCACCGTCAGCTCTGTATGTTCGTTATCTTGTGAAAAAAGTGAAAGAAACTGGCATCCTCATCGATAAACCAAAGCGTAAAAAGCCAAAAACAGTGCGTACACCCGAGAAAATTGCTGCTGTGTCAGAAAGTGTGCGTGAAGCGCCATCAACATCAATTCACCGTCGTTCTCAACAATTGAACATTTCGGAGACATCATTGAGACGAATTTTGAGAGACATTGAGACAAAAATTTAAGAGGAGGATATTATCAACATTTGGTTTCAACAGGACGGCGCTACGTGCCACACAGCCGAAGCTACACTCGATGTTTTTGCGCCCTGTTTTTGAAGATCGCATTATCAGCCGCAGAGCTGATGTCGTTTGTCGTTACGCCGACATGCCAGAGACAATTGACGCTTTAAAGGACAATATTCGTGAAGCCATTGGTGAAATACAGCTGCACACAATCGATAATGTGCTTAAAAATTGGACCGATCGTGTAGGCTACTGCATGGCCAGCCGAGGCAGCCATTTGAATGAAATTATTTTCCATTATTAACCGGAAGGATTGTACTTTCAAATAAAAAAAGAAATTTGAGAAAATATTCAGTAGTTTTTTTTATAGCATTTTCAAAAAAAAAAAAAGTTATTTGGCGGACCCTTTATATGGGAACAGGGGGAAAAATCGCAATTGTTTGAGCTGAAATTATCTAATGGATATAGTCATACTGCACTTTATGATGATAGGATAAATTAGATGATTTTGCGAAATTCAAAATAATAGCTCTTATTGTTGAATACTCCATCGGGAGGGAGGCCTGAACATACATAATTTTTAATCGCGAACCCAACAGGCGGACCAGTAGTGATTCAGTAAAGTGGGAGGCTTATGAACCGTAGGTATAATTCTGACCATAGCCTCGCAGAGCAATTCGGAAGAAAAAGACTCCATCAGGATTTAAGACTACGAGCCTGTCTCTCTCTTTTTATATCCTTATTGCACTTTACCGAACAAATTTGTGGAAATATTTTTTGTTTATTTTTAGTACAAATTTATTCCCACAGAGGAGATACTTGTATAGACTTTGTGCGATTATTCTCTCTTCTATATCAATTGCGTTTTGATTCAATTAAACTAAGTGCGCGAATGGATCTAATCTCTTATAACGAATATTGATTACGTAGCATTCCGTAATTTTTTTATTTACATTTAAGTGATATTGATATAAAATACTGAACGCTTTGAAGGCCTGTTTGTATATTTGTTGCCAAAAATGTTCATTGTTTAGGTTTCCTTAGAAAAGTGGTGTTTTCAACAAATGACAGGTCCTGCAACCTCATTATTATGAAATACTTTTATTACACATTATGATTTATTTTTTATCTGTTAAATTCTTATATGAATTGGTGCTAAAATGAAGGGACCTACTACAATATATAACTCATGCAAAAGTTAATAACCGCAATAATTTAAAATCAATTTTGCTGTGTAATATCCTTTCAAGATTACCGCATCACATCATCAACGGGTACCTCGACAACCATGTTACCAACCACCCAATCCGTACAATATCCAAATGATTCCGGACTACGGCGTCGATTGTTCGCAGGATTCAGACCGTTGTCTGGCTTTGGACGTCTGCGCAGTCGCTCATCCCAACATCGATCAATATCATTGCCTGAAAGTAATTACGTGTCCACTTACAATAATTGTAATAATGCAATCAATAATTTTCTATCTATCTCTTTGTCGTCAAATGTTTTGCCATAATTGATGCAGCTCAATGAAATGATTCACAAATATCTTCATTTTTTTTTTGTCTACAATGTTCTCGAAATTCGTTTCTTTTTTTTTTTACTAAATCATTATCTAGATGTTTTAAACTCAATTGTATTGCATCAAAATGGTAAAAATTATTCTGAATATGTTTACACACTTTATATACACAAACTCTACAAGGTGCGCTGTCAGATGATGTGTCGTTTAGTTTTCCTTTTTTGATTGAGATCATCAATTTAAATGTAAAGTGTGTTTTATTGTGTTTTAGAATCCAGTCCCAAGTTTTCTTTTATTAATTGTACAAACAAGAACGTATTTTCTCCCACTCTCCCTGCTCGTTTAGAATATTGTTTAAATTATTTTGTTCGTTTCGTTACAATGCACTATTTGCTCGCGCAAAAAGGTAGTAGCGAGGGAAGCAGAAACTGCATTGTATCCTTCTGCAGCGTGTCATTATTCTGAGTTTATGTTTACTTGTCGTTTTGTATCCCTTTTATTCTTTGTTCATTCCGTCCATCGTTATTATTTTTCAGTAATTTAAAAGCTCATTTACACTTTCCGACTTGTGAAACATAAAAAATGTCCTCAAGATCCTTTGTTTAACTGGGCTGTAGATTTTTTTTTTTTTGTTTTTCTTTTCTTTTAATATTCTGTTCGTTTTTCTCACTTTATATACGGTGAGCCTGAGCTGCGACCTTCCGCAAGTGAAGTTTGTAATGTCTAAGAGGCCTGTTAAGTGGGTGGATGGCATTTAGTTTAAAGTGTAAATGGGCTTACTAGGTGCGCGGTATTAATTTAGTTTTTATTTTTTTTATGTGTGTGTACTTACACAGCTGCGAAGTGTGAATGTTTGTATTAAGTGTTTTCTGTTTACATAGAAATATTTTCGTGTTGGCCCTGGAACAATATGGTTGAAAATTATGTATTATACAACTTATGTGTTGATTGTTTTTACTTCATTTTTTAATGTCTAGTGTCTGATCGTATTTAAAAAAAATTTTCTTAAGTTTTTTAATTGGATGTGTTTTTTACCATTTTAAAGATTTCTTCTTTTTTTTTCCAAATTTTTATCTTATGAAGAGTAGGTCTTGAATATTATTACTAAATTCTTACTTTAAGGAAATACTCATCCGTAGAATCTGTGTATAATTTTAAAGGGGTTGCGTTGCGGCAATGTGAATTTCATAAACTTTATAATGAGATAGGGGAGCTTGCGAAGGGAATAAGAAAAGGAAGTGCCAATTAGTTGCAACTTCTTTATTATTTGGACAATAAAAGGGTAAACTTTATGGTTGCATGCTGTGATTTAAGGGTTATCTGTATTTCTTAGCAACGCGAGCTGTCTTTGGAAGGAATTTAAGAAGTAAAGTTTGACCAACGTTCGAGGGAAAATATTGAGAAAAATGTTTCTTCTATTAGGGTAAACTGAATTTTTTTCATGTTCAGACTTTGAACTAAAATAACACTCTTGCTTGTATGAAGATTGGGTCACTTCTTCACACGAAAGGGAATTATTGAATTCATAGTATACAACATGGTCTATCTATGTCGTTGAGTTTACTCCTGCAGGGAGGCTGCTGAGGTTGTTGTACTAGCATATGTGTTATAAACTCGAAAAAGTTTCCCCATCTGACGTGTCCATATTGCATTGTCAGTGTCACACTGATGAATAATGTAATATCGTGTAGATATACAAATTGATACCCTCACAAGGACTTATATTTTATTTTTGTAATATTGGTTAGGTATGCCGTATGCATATCATAGTACCTACTCCCATGTCACCACACTTCATGCGATGACATAAAATTGAATTCCTCGATTTACATTTTACATTGCATGATTTATTCACCAGATATTTTTAATTTTAAACAAATGACGTTATAAAGGGTGTTTTTTTCTGGAGGTATAGAACTTGAAGTTGGCAACACTGTTTTAACTGGTGGCCATTTTGTCAGCTGTCAAGTGATTTATTTTTAGTTTGGTTTGACATTTTAACCTGAATAGACTGACGCTTGAACAACGCTTGTGCAAATTTATTGTGAAAATCTTGGGTCTGTCGCGTACCACGTCAATTTCATGAGCGAATTTTGTTTAGCGATGAAGCTCACTTTTGTTTAAATGGATACGTCACTAAATAAAACTGCCATATTTGGAGTGATGATAATTCTTAAGTGTATGTTGAGACACCGTTACATCCACGTTGGTGTGCTTTATGGGTTGGTGGAATAATTGGTCCGCACTTCTTTAAAAACGATGCTGGCCAGAATGTTACAGTCAATGGTGACCGCTATAGAGCCATGATTACTAACTTTTTGGTTCATCAATTGAGCAACCATGATGTGCAGGAGCTGTGGTCTCAACAAGATGGCGCAACATGTCACACAGCTCGTGCCACAATTGATTTATTGAAAGAAACATTTTTTGGTAAACGCATTTTTTCACATTGCCTTGAATTGGCTTCCAAGATCGTGCGATTTAACGCCGCTTGACTTTTTTCTGTGGGGATATGTGAAATCGCTAGTCTCGCCGATAAGCCCGATACGATTGACCACTTGGAGGACAACATTCGCCGAGTTATTGCCGATATACGGCCACAAATGCTGGAAAGAGTCATCGAAAAATGGAACTCCAGATTAGACTACGTCTGAGCCAGCCGTGGCGGTCATATGCCAGAAATCATATTTAAATTATAATGCCAGAAGATTGTCATCCGCATAAAGCAAATTTCATTTCAACTTAAAAAAATAATCTTTGTTTTATTCCAGTTCAAAGTTCTATACCTCTAATAAAACACCTTTTAAAATCAATTTTTTTAGATTCAGAAAGCCTGACTTGCAATAGAAAGAGGGTTGAATTGACACTCTATGAGTTTCCAAAGAATTATCTGATTTTAATTTGTTTTGAGAACCTCCTTCTATCATTTCGTAGAACCCCTTAAGGACTATTCGCTAGTTTTGACAGTACATTCTGATAAACACTTCATGGTCGCGGCAGTTTGCGAATTTCAGCCAACAGTTTCTACCATCAATTTCTTATTTGATGTTAAGTTCTAACGAATGTTTCAAAACTGAATGACATGAATAATGTTGCATTGGAATTTTTCAAAAAAGTCGAATTGTGTTCAGTTTTTTTTTGCAAATGTTTTTCCATATTTTTCCAGATTTTCTTAAACTAAGTACACAGTTATGATCGCCAGAGGCCAGGCCCCTTAATCCTTATTCAGTTTGTTCATAGTGTCGTGGGCTATTGAATGCCACGGCCTTACATTGTCAATGTCCAGTCATGCACATTATGAATGACACGGCCGTTGTGGAAACATTTTGTATTATTCATTTTTGAATGATAACGCCTGAACGGAAATATATTAATTTTTTTTTAGTAAAACGGTTAAAACACATCGAATAATTTTTTGTTTTCACCTTCAGAAATATTGCCAAAATTGGCTTGGCAGCGAATGTGTTTGTACGAGAGAATTTTAATACGAATTCTTATGTCTAAGAGAAATAATTACCCTGTAGGAAAGTAACTGCCGAAGTTGTGGTTCTCGAACTCTCAGAATACTCTTGCCATATGCATGCTGCAGTAAAAACTACTAAATGTCCATACTTAGGGTGATTTTGCGTAGAAGTCTCGACCAATTTGATATTAATACATATAATAAAAATTGTTAAACGATAGCTGTCCTTTTTTCGGCTTTTTTGGTCAATTGTTTGTTAGGAAATGAAACAAATTAGTTCATTTGTTTTCCCATCCGATGTTTCGATAGAGGTTTCTGTCTTTCTCAGGGATCATTGAAAAGTATTACAATATTACAATAGTTGGTACAACAAATGAAAAACAATGTGAAACATTGGGAGCAAATTAAGTTAAACTGAAATTAAGACAAAAATTAAAAACAAAATATAAAACAAAAAAAAAACAAAGAAAACACGAACCACTTCGGATATTGTATTATTTTAGTTTAGAGTTGAAACCTCTTTGTGGAGGCTAGCGGATGGACTGGACAGACACACTAATTCGAAACCTTCTAACTTTCACTTCATCCATCTTGTGTTCTGCCATTTCTAATATTATGATCTCTTTTTCAGTTAAATCTATAGTTTATCTAGTTACTTTGTCGTCACCGCTATGGCTACTTTACTTTAAATAATCCTATATAGGGTAGGGCGGGGATAGTTGGGCCACTTTTCGTTTGAAGTCCTGTTTTAGCCATCAGATTATCCATACTATAACTTCAAGAATGGTGTCAAAAGATAGAATGGTGTTCGTGCTTCTTAATGTTTTTGTAAATATTTGAAAACATCCATCCGCAAGGGAATAATATTGTCCTTAATGCACTTAGTCCAAGTCCAAGCAAGTTGGGCCAGTGAGTGGTGTAAGTTAGACCACGGCCTAAAAAGTGGAAAAATGAGCTCCATATAAATTAGAATTCTAAGCACAAAATGTTCATGTTGTCATGAACACTTGTATGAGCCCACTTTCGACAAGTATGACACTGTATCCCTCACCCGGCAGCGCTCTCAGTTTTTGGCTTGTACGTACGCATTCTAACAAATAATAATGGACATACAGATAGGTAACACATGTATTTATTTATTTAGCGGGGCAAGCTTATCCACCTGGCCTAACATGCCCCACACCTAGTTTGATGAACATATTGTGTCAGAAAAACAAAAATACTCAAAACTGTCCAATTTCGTATACTGAATACTAAAATATATTAATGTAGCTCATGACAAAACCTTACCTTAATGTTTATCTTGGACCTTATCACAACTAAAACAATGAAGGAATAACTGCAACTTTTTTACTTTTTCACGCTAAAACGGAAAATTTGAAGCGCTTCTCCTCCTGCTGATATAATGCAACTGGGACCGATTTTGCTGTTGGTTATTGTATTTACTGTTTTTGAGTAATTCGCGTGGCCCAACTTGCCCCATGTTCCAACTAGCCCCGCCCTACCTTACTCGTAGTTGTGTTGCCAGCATGTTGCAGTTTCAACATAACATCGTACATGATATAAAAAGAACAGGTCGGAGAAGCGTGCCAGTAGAACGCCAGTGGTAATGTTAATATTCCATGTACTGTACATACATATACTAGGTATGCTAAAAAAAAGAAATAATAAGGTTTTTCTCAAAATGGTTTAAGATATCGATTTGCTTTATTTTGATGCTTGGACAATGCAACTACATATAATCGGAACTAGATATCCTTAAAATGTCCACCACGGCTTCGTTTGAAGTGACACAACCGATTAGCCAATTTGCTGGCAAACAAACGGTAATCACTCGCAACTGAGCTCGAACTTTGGTAATAAGTAATAGAATATAATCAGAGAGTAAGAAAAAACTACGCTCCTGTTTTACGATTCAACTCGGCAGCACTAGTCTAGCAAAGTTCAAACTAAATTTCTTTTGACAGCTTTAATATTTGGTTTTCTCAACCAGTGTTAGGATTAGGTTAGGTCAGATTTGTAGGTCCACGAGGAGTATGTGTTCCGTACCACACCACACTTATAGGTCAATACAATACCCTTTGTGATACCCGTAATGAAAAGAGGTTGTCCCATTCGCTTATCCATTATAATCCTGTATATAAAAAAATGTTGTCAGCCTAAAGCTCCTTTTTTCTCCTACAAGCATTCTGTGCTGTGAGAGAACGAAATTTCAGAAATAACTCCCACATGGGTAGGTATGAAGTTTCTTTTCCGCACCATTGCGCTTTCGATGCAAATCTTAATTTGGTATTTTTGTTGAGACATTGAGGATATTAAAAACGAGCGTCGTACGGTTTTGCCATAAAAATTGTGTATTCGATTTAGGGTTGCCACCCGTCCTCCTTTGATGAGGACAGTCCTCCTTTATAAGGTGATGTCCTCCGCCCTCCGCAAAAAGAAAAATGTCCTCCACTCACAATAATTACTAAAACAAAAAACATCAAACCCCTTACTTCTCAAAAAGTACGATTTTATTTACAAATGTGGCAGCAAATACAAATACATTAGAGTCAAGTTTTAATATAAATAAACGGCAGCGCCTTCAAAAGAGAGAGTTTCATGTTTCTTATCTCTTCAGGTTCTATTAACCTCTGCAGTCTGCCTCTGCATCCGCATTGACCATTAAAGCCTAGTACGCTGCTGCTGCGAAATTATGTCAAAAAGAGGCAATTGTAGTAGAATGCTTGGTACAATTCTCCACTCCCTCTTCGCTTGCGAAATTGTACATTTCTTTTGACGGTGGCTACACGATTCATGGGAATGAATTTTAAATTTTAAGCTGCTCTCCAATTTTTCTCTTCAAACATTAGATAAAATCGTAGCTAAATCATTCTTATTTATTTTTCAGCAACACAAAAAAACAAGAGAAATAAACTAACATGATCTGTCAAAATTTGGCTTGAGAAAATGTGCCGAATCATTATTGGGCACCGTGCTAAATTTTGACAGATATATGAAGTACAAGGTGGCGCAAAAATAACCTTCCGATGTTTTTTGGCTGTAATTTAAAAAAAAAATGAAAAACTTTGATTCTTCTTGTGGATTATTTTTATTTGGTCTTTTAATTTTTTTTACATCAAGTCGAGAATATGATGTCATGTAAATGGCCGCCGCCACAGTTGATTGTCATTTGAGCCCTTTTTATGACATTTTCGATCACTTTGGCCAAAACTTCCGGCGATAGGTCCTCACATTCTTGACGGATATTGTCTTTAAGAGCTGCAAGAGTCTGAGGCTTGTTGACATAAACCCGCGACTTCAAAAAGCCCCACAAAAAGAAGTCTGGAGCGGTCAAATCAGACGATCTTGCTGGCCAGTGCAAATCGCCAAAACGGGAGATTAGGCGCCCGGGAAATGCATATCGGTTGTGGCACGTGCAGTGTGTGCCGTTGCACCGTCCTGTTGGAACCACATGTTTTCCAATCCCAATTCATCAATTTGCGGCAAAAAGAACTCGTTGATCATTGCTCTGTAGCGCTCACCATTCACAGTAACCGTTCGACGGCGCTTCCATGACATGACATCTTCGGCTACAGCAGCAATATTCTCCGCAGAACGGCTTCTCCGGGGTCTGCCACGCCTGGCAGCATCTCTTGTGCCAGTCTCTTCGAGGCGAGCGGCTAAACGTCGCAGTGTTTCACCAGTAGGCGTTCGACGGCTAGGAAATCTGCGACGAAATTCACGTTGTGCCAAAGTCACCGACCGATTATTGCTCAAATAAATAGTCACCAATATTCCGCGTTCTGGAGCAGTGTAGCGTAACATTGTTTATTAACGTGTATTTCGCATGTGTTTACTACACAAATGTCAAAACAGAACTGACATTAGGGGCCAATCGCAAAATTTATAGCATTTTCTGATAGGAGGATTACTTTTGCGCCACCTTGTATCTACAGTCTGAAATGAAAATTTAATTTTTTATCTGAAGCAGGGTACCGCTCGGCTAAATAGATTGGCTTAAATTTTGGAGAGAATTTTGTATGGGAGCTACAATTTAGCTCAAGCAGAGTACTAAGCTTAAATTATTATTTTATTAGTATTTATTGTATAATAATTGCATACGCATTTTGGGTTTAAAAAACGATTTTTTTAAAGTCCTCCACGAGATTTTCTAGAAGGTGGCAAGCCTAATTTGATTTCTTATTCTTATCCCTTATCTGCCAAAATCTATTTCATTCCAATGACGCCTTTGTTTTTGTGTAGGTACAGCCAAGTCAAGTCGTTTATGTGAATGAAAGTCATAACCATGATCGTGTGTCCATGCTCTTTGGTAGCTGTTATATCTTGAACAAAAGACATCCGTCTAGTTCTATAGTTCCATATAAGTAAAGTTTTATTTTATTAAAACTGACATTTTATACAAAGTTAGCATAAACTAAACTTCAAACAATTTGTATAGTATTTCGAGATATGTACTACAGTAGCATCCTTTAGCGAGAGCATATCTACCATTCGAATATTATCAAATTTACCTCTAAGACAGATTTTTAAAGCTGCTAACTCACGTGTCGAGTTCCTGAATTTTCTTGCCTTTGACCAACGCTCATTACAAACCCGCTGCCTCTGTTCGCTGTAGCCATCTCCGTATTAAATGCTCAAGTGGTTAATCCTACTTCCCGGCACTTGCTCGACTGCAGTGAAAACAAGCTTGAAGCTTATTACAGTCCATTGAACCGGTTATCATTTTGGTGCAGGCAAATTATTCAGGGTCCGAACATTCCACAGATCCGAACAGAGTTGTCCTTTTTTCGTTTTTTATATATTTTATGTCAATATAGTAATTCTTTCATTATTAGTCCTACTGAAAGCAGTAGGTTTTGATGTGCTTGAACGCCACACGCACAAATTGTATATTACAAGGTATTGAAAAAAAAAGTCCATGTTACATAAAAGCACATCCTGTTGGCTATTATAGTTCAATTATGATTCGTTCATTAAAATTTAATCATCACATCGGAAAATATTGTGAAATCACATTTCTCTCTCTGAACTCTGTTAAAATAAATTGGGAATTGATTTATTAGGCGACAAAGAAGGAAGAGTCTTCCGATTTTTCTCCACCCCCAATTGTTCCTTAATTGGCTTAATTTATTTTCACTACATCTCAAAAGTAGGTACTTATACTCTACCGCAGATACATAATATCGAAACGTGTACAGAAAATTTTGTCCTGTAATCAAAAATTTCAATTGTTCTGGGTTGACCGCATACACTCTCCAGTCTCCACTCTCCATCCCCCCGAAAGAAGGATAAATCTATTGTTTAAAAATATCTTAATGTAGGGCAAAGTTGGCCAGATGGTACATTTTTCTGAAATCAAGGCAATTGTCCTTTCTTGGGTGTGCAATAAAAATAAAAGTAAAATGGCAACAGAAAATGAGAAAAATAAATTCCTCTCTATATCCACGAACCACGACATCCGCAATTCTTTGCAGTTAGATTTAAGTTATTACAATAAAAGTGTCATTCTACAACAAGAGAATATTGAGGAGTGTTTTGCCAAGAAAATAGATTATCTATTAGGATGTCAGCTGCAGGGACTTCCACTACGAGTATTGTGTGGACTTTTCACTTTGGCTGCGATGGTTGTTTGCATTCTCTTTCGACATAATTTTTAACAGAAATGTTACAAGTAATATTTAAGTATTATTTTATTCAAGTAGTATTTCCCCCCATTTTGTGTGATTTTAACTGAGTGCTGTTGTGTTATATTTTTTATTTTGTTTGTTTCACGAATTTGTTTTCATTTTGATTTTTGCCATTTTGAAGAAAGAACAAATCGCGATAAAATATATACTAACCAAAGTGAATGTTTTTGAGTTGCATTACCAAAAAATTAACGAAATGCAATGATGTTGGTGAGTTGGTTTGAAACACGAGTTTTTTTTTTCGCTTTCTCTTCCCTTTCGGTTGAAAATAACACGATGAATCCGAAAGAAATGAATTAAAATTAAGAAAACATAAAACAAAAATTAATCTGTGCGGAAATTATTTATGAATTATGTTCATAGTTTCAGAAGATGACACAAAAACAAGTCGACCGTTTGGTCAGCCACTTTTCCTGCTACCAACAGATACTAATTACGAAGAGGATAGTAAATCAACGCCAACCAAGGGTGCCCGCAAAAAGCGACAAAAATAAATTCTGAAAATAATCCTAGCATTAATTTTAATTAAAATAAATTCAACTCCCCCTCATTAAACTGCCACATTTATAAAGAAAAAAAAATTTATTGTGAATATGCTATTATGGCATAAGAGAGCAATAGAAAATGTCCCATTTTGAACATAACTTCCCGTTTGACCTATATCCATATAAAATTTAAATTAAAAGAAAGTCTCAATTTTTATAAAATTATTTTTTTTTCCATATGTTAAATGTTTTCAAATAAATTCATTAATAATACCTAGGGGAAGCCGTATCAATAAAAATATTTTAATCTTAATGTGTTTAGTTTTATTTATTTATTTAAAAAAAAAGGTTGTTTGTGTAAAAAATTTGGTTTTTCTTTTATTTATCTTACTTCACTTGTAAATATATTGTACATTACAATTAAATATATATTTATGCACATTTTTTATTTGTTGTGATAATATTCGGTGGTATCAAATTTTTACTAAAGCTTTATACAGGTTATGCCGTCAAATCATATATTAAGGGGAAATTTTGAGAAGAAATTAGGTACACACACATAATATTTAATAAACTAAAATCACTTGCAGGGTTTACGGTGAGTTTAACAATTGATACTAATTTCTTAAGAAAGTATAGAAAGGGTGGTGCGATATGAAGCGAATTTTTATAAAGGTTTAAATTTAAGTGCGCTTTTGCTATAGAAATAAATTTCGCGTGTAATATTGTTTATCAGTAATTGACCACATCTGAGTTAGGTGTACCTACTACTATTTTGTCAGATTCGCAAATTGTTTGGGGCCATTCACAATTTAAATCTTGTATATATTTTAAACTGAAGGGTGTTTTTTTAGAGGTATACAAATTCAATATGAAATAAAACATTTGAAGCTATTGATAATGTGTGTGATATTAGATTCATTTAATTGATAATTTAATGTCATTTCTGTTTAAAAATAATTTCGGGCGCGCAACGGCTAGCTCAAATGAAGCGGAATCGTGAAGTCCAATATTCGACAGCTTTATAGAGCAACTGGGGCACTAACACGGCGAATGTTGACTTCGAAAACGTTCAACGTCTCTGGTTTATCGGCATAGTGTAGTGACTTTACATACTCACAAAGAAAATAATCTAAAGGTATGAGATCACAGGATCGTGGAGGCTAGTTCACAGGTCCATTACGCGAAAGTCGAAATTATGCGCTCAGCAAATGTTTCCCGCAATAAATTAATGGTGTCGCACGCCGTATGACATGTTTCGCCATTTTGTTGAAACCAAAGCTCTGTCACTTCAATGCCATTCAACTGAGGAACAAAGAAGTCAGAATAATTTTTCTATTGCGCTCTCCATTGAGTTATGCTGAGTCCGAACGGTTGAATTGAAAACAGTGAATTTTTCATTATGCAAGAGAACTGTCATAATTTTTGATGTCATATATGTATCTATGCAGCCAAAAATGTGCCTCGCCGCTGGAAATTATTTTTTGGGCATACCATAAGGTTTCACAAACAGAACTAAAATTTTGATAATACATTTTTATAATTGTAATTATTTTTTCAAGTTAATTTCTTTTAGCATCCGGAAAATTGCGTAAATTTAAATTTAAAACTTTTTTCTGAATCTGGCATTGACTATACCTTAAAAAATATGTTTTTAGTTCACATTATTTAGTGACAGCGTTTGACAAAAAAAACGGCGGCCATGTTTTTCTGGATCTGTTCCAGTTTTGTGTAGCTGAGCTAGTAAAGTAAACAGAAACAGAATTTACTACAGAACGAAACAGCTTTCTGATCTTTAGCTTTTTGTTCTTTTTTTTGTGTTGCTCTCATAGTCTAATCCAGGGGTTCCCTAGGCACTATCCTAATGGCGTCGTGGGTTTTATTTTTTCACTGTTGTAAGACTCCGAACAAAGAACGCAACGGATGCGACGGATTCTATGGGTTGGACCCTTTACGTTTCTCTGTACAAATACCAAGAACAAGGTAGAAACTAAATCCAATAGTTAGGTACATTGCAGTCGAAGATTAAGCGTGTTTGTGTTTCCCGCATATCCAGTCAGACTTGCTTCCTGGCTGGCACTCGTATATTTGCCTGGCACTAAAAATTAAATAAGGTTTTTTCAATTGGTACGGGTCGTTGCCAGGCAGATTCGTCGGGAGCATTGCCGCGGTCCAGTAGAATGTACAGGAGAACCCGAGGCAATCAATTCCTCGCTGTGGACAAGAAATCGGCCTTTCGGAGATTTCCTACTTGGCGAATTTTGCATCGGGTCTTGGGCTTACACCCGTACAAGGTCCAACTAATCCAGGAGCTGAAAGTTAATGAACAGGGACAAAGCCCTTTGTTCGCTGACTTGGCTTCGGAGCGTTTGGAAGAGGACCCCAATTTTCGCCGAAAAATCGTCTTTAACGACGAGGCGCATTTTTAGATGAATGCGGGTATTGCCATAAATACAGGAAGATGGTATTTCAACGTCCACCCGTTTTGAATTGAAAAGCCCTTTAGTGAATTTTCAGTAAGATCAGCTTTTATTCATATATCTGTGCTTTTAGAAGGGCGTCGCAAAAATATGTCAACCTCTCTAGGGATTCGCTGTATGAAAAAGATTAGGACCCCCTGGAATCTAAGCAACTGACGTTTGAAAGAGAATTTCCTGCAGCACCCACAAATAGTAGGAAGTGGGAAGGGAATTTATCACATGTGGTTTTAACCTGCTCTAATTCAAAACTGGGAATGGACATCTTACTTTTATTCAACGCTTCCTCTTTCCATTTTTTGGGTATGTATCCCCACGCGTAGCTAGCGGTGAATATAGGTTAATTAAAACAGGTAGCAGAATACCTGTTTGTTGTTGATATTCGAGCTGCTCAAGACCGTGTGATTTGCATTTGAGTCACAACCTACAATATACGTATACAAGTAAGTCTAAGTAACGATCCGAATTTTTAAAAGCAGGTCTTATTGTCTGAAGCCGAAAGCCATTTCGGTCTTAATTTTTCTAAATTTCTTACCTAAATTTATTTTAGGTACTGGTTCTTATTGGTCATTAAATTAAAAATATATAGTATAGCTATAAGATTGGATAAAAAATTAATCAAAATTAAGGTTCGTAAATGTATAAATAAATAAAATAAAAACGTGCACTACTGGGTCGCATGAAATGTCGCAGAATCTCAGATTTATTTCAGCAAATTTTACGTTTAAAATCATACCTACTCAAGATGTACTCAGGGGGCTTAAGGCGCCGACCCATAGAATCCGTCGCACTCGTTGCGTCGACGGATTGGTGAATTCGACGGAACGAACAGTCCAGGCCCCGACCCATAGAATCCGTCGCACCCGTTGCGTCGACGGATTGGCGTATTCGACGGAACGAACAGTCCCATAGAATTCGTCGCATACGTTGACAGCCGACGACATATGAGAGACAGTTTCTCTCATTATCTTATATTTCCACCAATGAAAATGCTTACTCTCACGCTCTGCCAACTGTCAACGGTTCGACGGACAGAAAAGTAGAAAGTAAACCTACTTTATACGTCGCATCCGGCACGTTCGTTGCTCATGGGTCACGTTCCATAAGCTACTGTGTATTCTATCAACCTGTCAGTCAAATACATTGCCGCAACGGATGTGACGGATTCTATGGGTCGGGGCCTTTATTCTCAAATGCGCGGCGGATCGCTTTTCATGGCGGATTGGTTATTTTATATTTCCAAAAGCGATTCGATCCATGATGACATTTCCTTCCAGGCAAGTAGGCAATGAATTTCAAATTATATTGCCACTAAACCGGTTGTGATCGGGATTTGGGTAGTCATTTTTGAAAATTTTATAAAACGGCTATATTCGAGTTTTCTGAGAAAAACTAAGTGCGTGATCATGTTAAGAATTCTTATCTTGTCTTAAATATGTATTTTGACCAAAATCGTCAGAGCGGTTTTTTGTAAAATTATGCTGACAAATGTTACAAATTTGGATCCAAAAGGCACGGTTATTAATCTGTTTAGCTGAAGACTGAGTACGAGTATTCTTCAGGATATAAACATTACCTAGCAGTTACATTTTTATCCAAATCGAAAATGGCGTTTTCGAGATATGAGCAGTTTTGAAAGTACCATTTTTAGCGATTGGGGTGGAAATCGAAGGACGCATTCATGGTTCAAAAAACACTATTTTGCAACTGTTTAGCTCAAAACTGAGCTAATGGTATTACTATGGATTTAAGCATTACTTGCCAGTTACATTTTTATCATAATCGAAAATGGCGTTTTTGAGATATGAGCAGTTTTTTTAAAGTAGGTACTATTATTAGGGATTTGGGTGGATATCAAAGGACGCAGTCTTTTTAGAGAAAAACTGAGTTTTTTATCAAGTTAAGAACGATAATAGTAACTTAAAAATACGTTTTTTTTAAATCGTTTTGATCGTTTTCGAGAAAAAGCCAATTTTCAAAACTGCCGTTGCTGGACTTTTTAGCGAAAAACTGGGTAAGCAGTCATACAAAGCAGCCTAGCGTCCTAGCGTTTAGATTTCCCAGCTATGGGACAGACAGACATACGGACGGACAGAATTGCGTGACCTACTTTTTTGAGTTCCCCTATCATCGTAATATCAGAATTGATCAAAATATCGAGTTTGAAATTTTGTACGAAAACTTACTACGTATACGAGAAAGATAAAAAGATTGTTGTTAACAGAAGGATACTCACTACTCAGTACTGAAAATGCTGATCATTTATTAGATATTTGCATAACGTCGTTCCACTGTCCAATTGGTTGAAAGATAAAGCAGTTCCCCATCAATAAAAAAAATTAAAACTATGCCCACATATCTTTCTATGACTTTATGGATTCTAAAATATTCTCGAAAAACCATTTCAAGAAAAATAATATGGTTCCAGCCTTACTAAGAACTATTCTAGGCTCTGTATTCCCTTTGGTAATGTAATGTATTCCCTCTTATATTCTCTATCTGAAAACAGAACCAAGAATGGCTTCGCCTTCAAATACAAGTCATTTGTTGTTTAAAAATAATTGGGTAAAATTGAATGTTTAATTTTTGACAGATATAAATAGGCCCAATATACATACTAAACGTTGTCAGTAAATCTTTATATAAAACCTTTATAAATGTCATAATGTTGTTTATTGTTTTGTTGGATATAGATCTTGTATATGTTTGCATCTATTGTCACCGTACACCCTTTGTATTGACTACACTGCAACCTCGGGAATGTACCCTATTACAGTATACCCTGACTAAAAGATAAAAGCTTTTTATGTGCAAATTATAATGCATGCTCACAAAAATAAACACTGCCTGCCTTGTGCACACACAAAATTACGTCTTAAATACAACTGCACTCTACTACAAATGACAAATTTTGTGTTCTCAAACTAAATATTCGTAACAATAAAATTCATATATACTAAACATAAACATGCCAACTACAACACATTTGTTTCTGTGACTTTCACAAAAAAAAAAATTAAAACCAAAAAATTGTAAATACCTTTCAATAACATTCCAACTTCATAAACAAAATCTAGCGCCCCATTCACCGCGACGCCAAAAATTAAATCTTCGCATGAAATCACTCAGTTTGGACTCTCCCGAGTCATCTGAGTTGCACGGACAGATGCGAAGAAGGCCACCGGTAGCTGGAACATCCTCATACTATCATGGAGGATCCGGAGGTCAATTGGAACACAGTACACCGCCATCCAACAACAGCCGATTGCATTGTAAGTATTCGCTAAGAGATAGACATCTTTTTTTTTTTTTTATTCCCATTCCTCTTTTGCCTCTTGTCCTGCATAAGTCCTTCAAGTAACGAGAGCTGAAAATAAAAATAAAATTAACACACAAACTCTGAGCTCTCAAAGGTGGATGCTTGAAACTTGATAACTCTGATGTCTTGGTTCCTGGTCAAATACTATGTTTCCGCCATCAACACATAAAAAAAAAACATAAGCACCACAATTTACATTTTTCCAACCCCGCAGAAACTGTTTAGATTTGTATGAATTATATACATAAATGGAACATGAAAATGAATATTTTCCCAAGCGAATCACCAACTTTAACAATAGTAAACTTAGCACAGCATCCACGCTAACCCATTTATATACAGGGTACCTATATCAACATTCCTACAATCTACCACTATCATATAGACGAATTTAGGACAAAACAAATCCAAAACTATTTCATAGTACCTACACTGTTACTTGTAGAGTTTTTTTGTAAATAAAAAATGAGTTGGGAAACTTTGATATTCATCTTTTTTTAAACAAAAAGTAAAAAAATTGTAGAAATGAAATTTAGAGCTTAAACAAAATGTTGTTGTACAATTGACAGAGCGTAGCGGATTAAAAAATTAGCTTTAACATTTTTCTCAAATGCACGACTCTTAAGAAATATAGCTTTTTTTTAACGCAATTAGATTTGATTCCTTTCCTAGTAGCCGTAGTTGTTAAATAAAAATAAAATAAATTTAATTTAAACAATAATATATTGATTTTGCTCTTTTTTGTGACAATAAAATAATTTATAAAATCAACTTTAACATTTACAGCTCCATCTAGTCCATCACATCAACGTAAGCTACTCTATGCCAATCGTGGTATGAGAACCGGATCGGTGGACCTGCCGGATGACATGGAGAAATCGCTATCGTCCGCCAGCACGTCGCCGTGCCCCTCTCCCGTAAGACAAGTACAGGTAGCTTAATGGCTTTTTGCAAATAATTCAAAATTCAAAATATGCATCATGCTTGTGTTAAATATTTTGTTCAGTTTAAGGTTCAGTTTCCCCTGTTATTTTAAAATGTTAAACCAAAAGTATATCAACAGATTTAATATACCTTATTGCACAATCTTCAAGATTGCAATACTGACCTCGAACAGGTGATAAAGCTCTTATTAGAGTCTATATGATAAGCATCCCACTTACTTTTTGTATTATGTAAAACAAGTATTTTTAATTATATTTAATTGTCTTTGAGTTTTCGGTTATCTTTAAATTCACTATATGAATTTCAGTTTGAAATGCTACAAAACATTTATGGTCCTTTTTACACGTTTTTAGAAACCTTTTTTTTTCATCGGTTTATTGTTTTTTTACAGACAACTATCTGAGCCGGCAAACGTTGTTTTGACTAAATTAATTTAAATATTTCAAGATTTATTTTGATATTTTTATTTTTTATTTTTTTATTTTTTCAATTATTAAATTTTGCCCGTTCAATATTTTGCGAAAATAAAATAAAGTCATCGACTGCCCTTCTGACTTATTTATGGTCATCGCAAATGCAAGTTTCACTGGGAAATTAATGCGTTTGAACTGGAACGGCAAATCCGTTGGCAAATATCGAACTGTAAATGATAATCACTTTGAATAAATCGCACATACATTTTTCACTACCTTACCTTTGAAATAGCCAGTGAAGAAAGTTAACGAACGAAAAAGATACAATTGAAATTTGGAAATCAATTTGAGAAACAAAACAAATCGATTACTTTTACGTTTTTTTTTTTCCTAATTCTTCGGGTAGCAATTACGAAGAAACCCGTAGAAGAAAGTATGTATTCAATTTGGTCGCGCCATGCCCCTTTGTCCAATTTTGGCCAATGACCACTCCTGGGCCAATACCATTGATTGTCTGCAAATTCGAACGGAATTGATTTGGCAGTTTTCGAGATATAAGATTTTGAATGTTTTTTTTTTGTATGGGCGGTGCCACGCCCTTTGTCCAATTTTGACCAATTTTCAGAGGAGCACTCCTGGGCTAAACCTAAGATTATCTGTAAATTTGAGCTTAATCGAATTGGCAGTTTTAGAGATATACGATTTTGAGTGTATTTTTTTTGTATGGGAGGTGCCACGCCCCTTTGTCCAATTAGGACCAATATTTTTCAGTGCACTCCCGGGCTAATATCGAAGATTTTCTGTAAATATGGGCACAATAGAGTCAGTGGTTTTCAAGTTATACGTATCCGAACACATTTTAGAACTCATTTTTATATAAAGGGTACGCCAAATAAATTTTTTTTTTTTTTGAAAATGCTATAAAAAAAAACTACTGAATATTTTTTCAGATTTCTTTTTTTATTTGAAAGTACAATCCTTCCGGTTAATAATGGAAAATAATTTCATTCAACTGCCTGCCTCGGCTGGCCATGCAGTAGCCTTCACGATCATGCTACCGCAGAGTTTTGTGCCCTGTTATGATACATACGAGGGTGAACAGGGATTTCCTATCCTTCCGCATTATATTCTCTGTTTTGGTTTCTTTTAAGGACGGCCATAGAATTGTCGTGGTATTACGAGTATTTAAGGTGGCCCATCTTGCGTTCGCCTCTCTTGTTGCCTTTCTTCCTGCTCCATGCTTGAGTGTGCAAGGCGGGATGTTCACAGACGGATCAGCTTGTTCTGAAACAGCTGTCGAACCCTGTCTTGCTAGTTCGTCTGCTTTCTCATTGCCTGGAATGCCTTCATGTCCCGGAACCCAGCAGAGCGATACCTTGTGCTGTGTACCAAGAGCATTAAGTACTTCGCGACAGCACTTCACAAGCTTCGATTTTATTTCTGGTGCAGTTATTGTTTTTATTGCTGCCTGGCTGTCGATAAAGAAGGTAATACCTCCAGGTGGTATTGTCCATACCACAGACTCACGGGTTGCTGTTGTCACTGCCAGGACCTCTAACGTATCCATTTTGATATACCCAGCGATTTAGAGAAGACACCTGACCCCACCCCAGACTCCACTTTAGATACGTCTGTAAATATGGCTGGTTTTTGAGGTACGAGTCCGTCTCTCCATTCTTCTCTGCTAGGATAGACGCTAGAGAAGGGTCTTGTAAACTCTAGGTAAGGCGTGATAGTCCGTGACAGGTACATGGCCAAAATATTTCTGTAGGATCATCGAATGACCCGCTTCGTTCAACTTCTTGTTTACTGATTGGCTGATTCTCATTGCACTAATTGCGGCCGATAGTTGTATATGAATTTCTAGCGGAAGCAGGTTGAAGATAGCCTCAAGTCCTGCGGTTGAAGTTGTCCTCATCGCACTAGTGGTGCCGATGCACGCTATTCTTTGAACTTTCGTTAACGCTTTTAGGTAAGTGGCTTTGTTGGTTGCCGGCCACCAGACGAGACTGCCATAGGTCAATATAGGTCTTACTATAGCCGTGTAAATCCAGAGCTTAATTTTCGGAGATGGTCCTTAGGTTTTCGCGAAGATTCTACTGCAGGAATAAAAGGCTATTGTGACTTTTTTAATTCTTTAATTGATGTTCAATTTCCAATTTAGTTTTTTGTCTAGTATAAGTCCCAGGTACTTTGCGCTGTCAAAGATCCTGAGGGGTGTGCCGCCAACAGGAGGTGTAGTAAACTGTGTTATTTTCCTTTTATTTGTGAAAAGTACCAGTTCAGTTTTCTGGTGATGGACTGGTAGACCGCCAGTTCCTGGGTCAGGTGTCAAGGGTTTTCAGGGCGCTTTCACTATGTTCCGCCAGTGTTGGAAGGAATTTACACGTTGCCAACAGTACGACGTCATCCGCATAAGCCGTTATTCTGATACCTGTAGAGACCCAATATTTCATAGTCGATTGCTTTATATTTTTTTATCAATTGACTTCTATTTTCCGTATTTTTATTTTATAAGTGCGACTTTATTTTCATTGTTTTACATTTTATATAGTCAAGTGTTGGCATCGCACAGTGCCGATACTACAATACCCTTGTTCTTATGAAGTTTGAGAGCTGTCAGACTTAGCCCCGGTGCACACATGCGTCATTTTAAATCGCGAAGCCACAATAATTCAGTACACACATGCGGGTTTTTCTCGCAGAACTCAATCTGCAGTACAGTCTCGCGGAAACCTGCGAGTATTTTTATTACCCGCAAAAATGACGCGCGATGCCACAGCGAAATTTTCCATACAAAAAAAAAAACTATTGTGACCTAACAAAAAATTTAAGTTGACGTTTGGAAATGAATTTTAAAGGCCCATTCAATAAAACAAGTGACCGTCAAAATATTTAGGTTGAAGATTAAAAATGATTATTGGTAAGGCCCCTAATTTTTTACCTTTACATTCATAATCACTAATTAGTATTTTTTTAACTTGCATGTGCATATCTTGATACATTGCATATTGCTTAAGTTTGCAGGCAATTCCTTCGTCAACCTTTATGATTCTGACAAAACAAAACTAATATCTGAACATAATATTCTCCATTTCAGAAGTCTCACCGACTGTTGCCAACAAATTTATACGTAATACTTTACAACTTTAAAGCACGACATGCGGACGAACTGGATTTAAAGGCTGGATACAAGGTAAGCTATATGTATTTCCTTTTTAAACTACAGGTTGCTTTTGGTACTAATAATATAATAATATTTGTGATGTCCTACTTAAGTTTTACGAACTCACAGTTGCGAAGACTTACACAGAAAGCTATCTTTGCTGACCTGCTATATATTTAAGGTGAAGAAGGTTCAAAATGTTTAAAAATAAGTGCCATAGATTGTAAAATGAAAATGTTTATACCTATTATACGTCAATAAACACCACTTATAGAATGATAGAGATTCAAGGTCCTTTTTACTAAATTCGTGAGTGTGAGTTATGGTATTTTTTTTAACTACCGAAAGATATCCAAACTTATCGATCCAAAAAGTGAAGCAAGAAAGAATCACGTTTTTATCTGAGTTATAAATAAATTTCAAAATTTCAATGACAGACGAATCCTTTCCAAACATTAACAAATGCATTATTATTAACCAAAAAAAAAAGTGTTTACCTACATGCATTTTTAATCACGTCGCATTTTGCTGCATCCTCCAAGGCGAAGACAAGTTTATCCTTTAATGCATTTATCTTTAGTCAGTAAGACTTCTGCACTTCTTTTCGCGACTATTCGATGACTAACGACTGTGATGGTCATTTTTCATTCTCTGTCAGAAATGCAGATATCTTCTACCAAATGTCGACCGAAAGTTACGAAAACCTATTTATATTCTTTAAGATGCCTGTCACGTCCATCGATGGCATCGTAATGATTTGTGCATATTCTGGATGCATTTTCGGATGCATGGTCATTCTATGGTCACTGGTCAGTTGCGAAGAGCTCATACGATATCTAAGTGCTGAGTCTTAATTGAAGTGCTTATCGCAAACTTAAACTCTCAAAGCGAAACGACTTCAAAGAAAAGAATGTGTATACAGTAGAAATGCATTGAAATGAAAGAAAAAGGATAAAAGGCTTAGTTGCTCTTAGAAATTGTATGATTTTTTTTTTTGTGAAAACACCTACGACTAGGTACAATGTAAAAAAAAAAACACCCCGGGGTTGGGTGCTTGTACAATATTTCAAAGTCATATTGATGTTACAAGTCGACCTCATTGTTGAATGTTTGTTTGATATTGTGAATCAAATATATTGCCATGTGCCCCTACAACAACTGTTGTAATTGTATGGGTATAGTATTTGTCCTTTGAATGGATTTGCTTTTAATGATGGAATAGCGAAAAAAGTGTAAAATTTTTTCTCAGATCAACTGGCGGAGTAATTCTTGAAAGCAGACGGTTCTTAAAACGATAGCCCCCCAACTGTAGAATTTTATTTCAAGAGTTATGATTAAACTTTTTGTTTGCTTTGAGTATTATTTTCTTTTAGTCAGCGTTCCATTGTTATTATGTAGGTCTGTTGTGCGTTGAGAGGAATGAGTCTATGGAAGGAATTGAGGTTGAAGTGAGCATTACCATTAATTGCTTTTGGTGGTCGTGCAAATAAACAAGGTCACAGTATGTATAGTATAGGTAGGTAGTAAAAATATTGTTTGGATTTGCTAAGCAAACTTCTTTATTAAAATTTAATTTAAAAAGGGTTCACACCTACTCTTTAAATGAAGCACATCACTCAGTTGATTTTATAGACCTCCTTACTTACATCCAATCTCCACGAAACTTAATTTCAGTCAAGACTCAAGTCGCATGACAGCAATATGTCTAGTGTAGAGGTAGACCGCGATTTTTTCAACATGACATTATATATAATATGTATACGTACACTCTCGCTCAAATGAATAGGTTCAACATTATTTTAAAAAGTAAAATAACGATATCTCCGTAACCAACTTGCCGATTTTAATGAAATGCAGTTTCTAACACACGTATTTATATTTTTATGATTATTTTTCCAAAAACGTATCGAAAAATGACCATTTATTTTGGCTCAACTGAATAGGTTTAAAAATTGAAAATTAAAAAATATGTATATTAAGTACTAATTCACAGCTTTGTTTGTTTTTAACATTTAGCTACATATTTAAGTATAATTTAGTATGTAGTACTATCTCCTTTGTTCAATATAACTTCATTGATATGATTTGGAAAATACTTATAATATTTTTCAATAATTTCAAGTGAAATTGTTGACCCGGCTTTTTTAATGGCGCCAATTAGGCTTGCAGGATTATCAAATTGTCCTCTGTCCTCATATACTTTTTTGGACAATAGACCCCAAACGTTTTTAATAATATTTATGTCCGGGGAGTATGGCAACCAATCGATCAATTTCACACTTTGATCCTTTATCCACTGTTTAACAATACTCCATTAGGTTTTTTTTTTTTTTTTTTTTTTTTATAATTCACTAGTGCTCAAGGGGTTTTTGTTCCCTTAAATTGCTAATGCACAGCACGAGTGGAAGGGTTAATAGGGAGGATAGAGAAGAGGTACTGGTGCACATTGGTTTTAAACAATTGTGGGTTGTAATGAGAGGGGAAAACCGTGTGAGGCAATGCATTCCACATGCGTGTTGTTCGACTTACAAAAGAATCTCTATATTTTACAGTACGTCCGAAGGTAGGCTTAAGGGTAAACTGATGTGCATTCGATGTGTGACGGGTGTTGCGAGTGAATTGTTGAAGGGGCGGAATGCAGTTAGCTATTTCATCTGAGCATCGGTGGTGAAAATATCGATAAAATAAAGAAAGGCAAGAAACATTTCTGCGATGTTCGAGCGGGTCAATAGACTCCGCTATATTTCTATCACCTATAAGTTTTATCGCGCGCTTTTGGATTCTGTCTAGTAGGTGCAATGAAGTTTTTGGTGCACCTGACCAGATATGAGCGTTGTACTCAAGCTTAGGCCGAATAAAGGCCTTGTATATTGAAGCTAAGTCGGAGGGTGTAAAGTATTTCTTACACCGATTTAAGAAACCTAGACATTTCGCAGCGTTTTTGGCGACTTCGTATATGTGGTCATTCCAACGGAGTTTGTCGGTAACACACATACCAAGTATGGAAAGTCGTTCGGTTTCGTCGATGCAAGTCCCATTCATGGATAATGGGTGAGGGTTCAGGTTTCGCTTTAATGATAGAAGGCAGCATTGTGTTTTGGAAGCATTAAATTCCACTCTATTGATTGTACCCCATTTTATAATGCTGTCAAGATCGGAATTTAATGTGTTTAGCATACGTTGCCGTTCCAGTTCCACGGCCGAAGAGCAGGGACGTGATTCAGGGAACGAATATGAAAAACTGAGGGTGCTATCATCAGCGAAAGAATATATTGGATTAGAAGTAACAGACAAGAGATCATTGATGAATACGAGAAAGAGTGTCGGAGACAAAACAGAGCCTTGGGGAACACCAGCATTTATATGGTGAATTGCAGACTTGAAACCGTCCAAAACAACTTGAATTGAACGGCCAGAAAGGTAGTTTCTAATCCATTGAAGAAGAGACGCGTCGATCCCATAGGCACGCATTTTCGACAAAAGAGCTTGGTGCCAAACTCTGTCAAATGCTTTCGAAATATCAAGCGCAACAATCTTCGTTTCACCAGAGTGGTGGAGAGATTGGTTCCACTTTTCGGTGAGATAAGTCATCAAATCACCAGTGGACCTGCTGCCACGAAAACCGTATTGCCGGTCATTGAGAAGTTTTCGTGATTCAAGATATTTCATAAGCTGACGGTTTATCAGCGTTTCCATGACCTTGGAAAGAATGGACGTAAGTGCAATGGGTCGGTAGTTGGTGGGTGAAGAAGAATCGCCTTTTTTAGGAACGGGCTGGACAAATGCAATTTTCCATCTACTCGGAAAGAGTCCAGAAGAGTAGGACAAGTGGAAAAGCTTACGCAGTGGTTTTGCCAGCGTTGAAGAACACCTCTTCAGAATTATGGGGGATATACCATCTGGACCAGCGGATTTGTGAATGTTAAGATCTTTTAATACTCTTGCTACTGTGCGAGTGCGAAAATGTATTTGTCCCATGAAGTATTCGACGCTCTCGAGCACAGGTGGAGACATGGTGCAATCTGGAATGTTAGAGCTTGCGGCGAATTGCGCAGCCAGCAGATTTGCTTTGTCCAAAGAGCTGACAGCTGGAATGTCATTGTAAACGAGTGTAGGAATTGACGACGCGCTGGAGTTCTTAATATTTTTCACGAAAGACCAAAACTGTTTACTACCACTGGGACAGTGGAGTATTTTTTGTCGTAAGTTTTGGTCATGAGAAAATTTTGCACGTCGTATCACGGAGTTGCAGTCATTTCGGACTCGTCGAAACTTTTTTCGGTTTTCCTCGGTTGGGTTTGCTTTATAAGCCCGAAAACTCAACTCTTAATTCATTCTAAATAAAATTACCAATTACATTTTGACTTCGGCCAATCTTCTAAGCGATTTGGCCCGGCTTTAAACCAAATTTGAAGTATCCCTTTATTTGGCCTTTTGCAGTCGTTTAATTGCTTTCCGAGACCAATTTAAGAAAAAAACCGCTGTAATTACTTTCAATAATTTAAAAAAGCAAAATAATTGACGTCGTTACATAATCGTTGTAGATCACAAACTAGAGTCATTTCCTTTTCTGATAAGCCTAAATAAATGGGATTTCTTTGACACGTTTTTGCAAAAATAGAAATAAAAAATATATACGTATGTAAGAGACCACAAACTTTCGTGTTTCATTAACAATTATTGATTATTCTATACAAAAAAAAATGATTTCATTAAAATCGGCAATTTGGTTAACGGGATATTCTAGGTGATCACAGAATCCGTCGTATTCGGAATTTTGTTACGAAACCCGAAAGAACTATCACAGAATCCGTTGTACTGGAATCTAATTCGTAGGAAAAATTTCCACTACAACGGATTAAATTTGTAGGAAAAATGTCCACTACGACGGATTCTGTGATAGGTCTTTCGGGGTTCGTAACAAAATTCCGAATACGACGGATTCTGTGATCACCCAGATTGTCTTTTTACTATTTGAACCTATTCAGTTGAGCAGGAGTGTATCTGGACATTTTAGACTGACTTTATTTCTTGCCATCTTTGCAGACAGAAACTCTGACTGAAATTTGAAATTTGAGCTCTTGCTTACTTACCCACCCTAGACCCTTTTCAAGAATCAACTGATCCAAACACTCAAAGTTAATGACCATAGACAACGCCGTTTGTCTATAAGCGTTTGGAAGAGGACACCAATTTTGACCGAAAAATCTTTAACAACGAGGGGCATCTTTGAATGAATGGCACACTACTTGCCGAGAAGTCCCAAAAGTATGCAATGATTACTTTTCTTAAATATTATATCAAATTGTTCCAAAACGTATGCAATGACATTTTTAAGAATACCTAATTAGGCAAGAAGCTAGACAATGGTAGTGTACTGTGGCAAATATATGATCTCCAATAGAATAAAATATGACTTACTCGTTCAGTGTTCAAGTACAAAGTGAGTCTTTATTAGTAATCCAAATGATAGACTAGTTATCATATTCTAATGACATATGTGCTTGGTAATGCAGTGAGAATTAGTAAATATATCAAGTACAGTAGAGTCCTTATTAATGGCTAATCACTTATATGCTACATCTCCCTTTTAAGTCCAAAACAATTTACAAATAATTCAAAATAATACATTTTAGATAATTCAATAAAATAGATTTAGGTTTAGGTTTAAATATATGAAAATTCAAAAATCGAAATTAAAAAGTTCTTATTTTACAGATATTACCTACTTTATATTTATATATACATTATATGTGTTTACATATTTATATATTACATATTTATTGCATAGGTAGGTATTACAATTAATTTTTTATTTTTTTTTTTATTTAGTTGTAAATAGTACCTGATCTTGTACGAGAAGGGCTGTGAGGTGCATTCCGATTGTTATTATTTATATCTGGACTATTATAATCTCTCATAGCATTTCCTTCAAAAGTACTTGGAAGTGTAGCTGGATTACTATGATTGTCATTATGCGCATCAATGAAGTGTTCGAACCGGCCATCATCTATTCGATTCATAAGTTCAGCTTTGTTATCATCACATATTTTTAAAAATTTAGAATTTCGTCTATACTCTCTATTTCTGGAAGGAATAAAAACAATGTAGGACCTTGGTTCACGCAGTTTTCTTTTAATGTAGCCTATTTCCCAATTATTTCCAATCTTACAATAAATTTGTTCATTCCGATTAAAATAAGTTTCACCTCGTCTTGCATGCATATTGTAATATTTCTCGTTTTGATACTGTTTAAATTTAATAGAATTTTGTATATCTTTGTTCCCTGCTGATTTTAAAAGAGTCGAGTGAATAGGTAATATAGTGCGCAATCTTCTATTCATTAGAATTTGTGCAGGCGAAACATCCAAATATTTAACTGGTGTATTGTTGTACTCTAAAAGCGATATATAAAAATCTTCTGACTTATACGATTTTCTTAAAAAGTTTTTTACGATTTGAACTCCTCTTTCCGCAAGTCCATTTGACTTGGGATAATATGGACTACTGGTAATAATTTCAAAATTCCATTTGCAAGCAAACTGCTTACATGCAAAAGAGCTGAACGGCATATTATCTGCGACAACTACTGCCGGAATACCAAACCGAGAAAATATCTTAGCCCAACTAAAACAGATGTCTGAAGCTGTTTTGGTTTTAATTTTTTCAACTTCGATCCATTTTGATAGATAATCTATAACGATGAGAAAATTAAAACCATTCCATTCAAAAATGTCACAACCTACTTTATGAAATGGTAATTCAGGTATTTCATGGCTAATCATTTGTTCATTGTTGCTAACAGGTAGACACTGTAAACAGGTCCAACACTTTTTAATAAAATTTTCGATATCAACCGTCATGCCTGGCCAATAAAGCAACTCGCGTGCCTTAATTTTTGTTTTTGAAATACCTAAATGGGATTGATGAAGCTTGAGTAGCATTTCGTATTGTAGTGATTTAGGAACTATTAATCTGTGGTTAAGAAATAATAAATCATTTTCAACAAAAATGTCAAATCGTTTATGAAAATAACATTTGATATTATCTGGGACTTTACTTATGGAATTCGGCCATCCATTTTTATAAGTTCTTAACAAATTGGAAAGAACAGGATCTTCTTTGGTTTCTTTTCTAAACAATTCTTGCTTTTCATCACTTACATTGATTGACAAAACTATTTCGATTTTGCTTTGCTCTACCTCACTTTTATCCACAACAAAATTCCGGGACAAGTAGTCTGCAATGTGCATATACTTGCCCGGCAGATACTGGACCTCCAGATCATAGTTAAATAAGAATAATCGAGTTCTTCGCAGTTTGGACGACATAATTTTACCAACTTCTTTTTTCATAATCGCCTCCAGTGGTTTATGATCGCTATAAACTAAAACTTTGTTACCATAAATAAAATTGTGAAACTTTTTACATGCATGCGAAATTGCGAGAAATTCTTTTTCTATAGGCGCATAGTTTATTTCAGCAACGCTTAAACTCCTGGATGCATAGCAAATAGGTCTGTTGTCTTGCATCAAACAACAGCCAATACCGTACTGAGATGCATCAGCTTGTATTGTTAGTTTCTTTGCAGGGTCAAAAGGTTTAAGAAAAAGAATTTTTTCCAGTTTGTTTTTTAGCAACTCAACGCATTTTGTATGGCTTGAGTGCCATTTGAAATGAACGTCATTACGCAATAATTCTCTTAATGGAGCAGTTAATTCTGAAAGATTAGGAATAAAACTTCGTAAGTAGTTAACAAACCCTAAAAAACTTTGAAGTTCTTTTTTCGACGTTGGTACTTTTAAGTTTTTTATAGCTATAATTCGACTCTCATCAGGTTTCATCCCTTCTTTGCTAAATACATGTCCTAAATATTTTACACTATTCTGCCTAAACTGAATCTTTTTTTCGTTGAATTTAATGCCCAACTTCCGTGCACGCTCCAAAATTGTTACTAAATTCCTGTCATGCTCTTCTTTGGTTTTACCGTATACCAAAAAATCATCTATATAAATAACTACACCTTGGAGATCACCAAAGTAATCGTAATTATACTTTTGAAATATTTCTGGAGCTGTGGTTACACCAAAAGGTAAAACATTAAATTCATAACATCCAAATGGTGTTGAGAAACAACAATACTTCTTAGACTCATCATGCAGAGCTACTTGCCAAAACCCTTCTTTTAGGTCTAATACCGTGAAGAATTCTGAACCTGCTAGTTGTGCAGATATATCCTCAATCGTAGGGATAAGAAACTGTTCTTTTTTAATCACTTTGTTGAGTTCTGCTGGGTCCAAACAAATTCTTAGATCACCCACAGCTTTTTCAACGACCACCAGATTATGTACCCAATCTCTAGGACCATTAACTTTCGAAATAATCTGTCTCTTTTCTAAATCTATAAGAGTTTTTAAAAGTTTCTCTCGAACTTTTATTGCTATGCGCCTTGGTGGATTTGCTCTTGAAACAGCATTTTCCTGAATTTCTATTTTATATTTTTTTGGAAATTGTCCTCTTCCTTCAAACAGATCCCTGTTCTGTTCTACTAAATTCTCCTTAGAGGCATACGATATTTTATTTAAACTTAGTTTGTCCACGCTCCTTATTTTAACTATTCCTAACCGCACACAGCTCCTTAAACCCAGGATTGGTACTAAATCATCCTTACAATTTTCTATTTCTTTCACTATTATAAACAACTCATTAGCTATTTCATGTTTGAATTTACACTTAAATATCACTTCACCGATTGGAACAATTTTGGGACTGCCATATGGTTTTAAAACTGTGGATGTAGGTCTAACATTGTTAATTTTGTTTAATTTTGTAACATATCGAATCGGAATTATGTTTGCCTGTGACCCCGTGTCTATTTTAAATTTAATACAAACATTTTCAATCACTATATTTTCCGTCCAAGTACTTTTGCTGTCGTTCGAATGCAAACTGTCAACAAAAAACGAGTTTTCATCACTTTCCGAAATGCCTCGAATGCACCTCACTCCTCTTTCGGACTCGTGCCCGTTTGAATCGCCAATACTTCTCACATTACGAACATTACAACAAACTGCATAGTGACCTAATCTACCGCAATTGTTACATTTTTTTCCTCGAGCGGGGCAAACAGTGTTTACATGACTTAGATTACAATAATAGCATGCCTTAGACCTATTGTTATAATTTGCATTATTAAAAGAACCATAATTATTTTTATCATTTATATTGTTATTATACAATTTCTTATTTTTAGCGTAATTAAAATTAGTTTTGGAAAATTGTCGATCATAATTGCTGTTACCTTTCTGTCTCTGTTGACTTTGTACTGCAGCTGCGCTGATGCCGTCTACACTGGAACAGGTTGCTGGCGACTGGATTTCCTTAGTTTGCTGATACGCGACTTCTGCTGCACGGCATATTTCAATGGCTTTATCCAAATTTAGATCAGCTGCACTCAATAGTTTTTCTTGAAGTCTCTTTTCGCTTATACCAAGAACAATTCTATCACGAATAAGCGAATCTTCCAACGATGAAAATTCACAATTTTTCGCAAGGAGTTTCAAATCTTTTAGAAAACTGTCGAACGGTTCTAAACCGCTTTGACTTCGACTAAAAAATTTAAATCGTTCATACGTTTGATTCTTTTTAGGAACACAGTGGTCCTCAAAGGCTTTCATTACAGGATCGATTTTTTTCTTCTCAGCTTCGGATAAATTAAATGAATTAAATAGATCCAGGGCATCTTCTCCAATTGCATTTAGAAATGTGTTGACTCTTATTAATTCATCTTTCTCCTTCACGCCAGCGGCGATCTCAAAAATGCAATAGCTTTGGCGAAATCTCTTCCAATTTTCTGACAGATTATCTTCCAGCTTTAGTGGCTGGATTCTTCTTACGTAATCCATATTTATTATATAATATGTGTTGGAATTGGAATCACTTTCTGAAGAATCCGTATCTGAGGAATCACTGTTCGAGTTTTTAATTAATTTCTTGAAGAGATCCACGTTTATTAATTTTTTTTTTTGTCACCACAAATAGGTTATATATGTATATTATAAAAAAATTACTTTTTCGAACTTCTACAGCACAAGTTGATATTGTTGAAAATGCTTATATAATTCAACTGTTTTTATTGATTTCTTTAATAATTTTCGATTTCGTAGGCTTTAATGAAAACCGGCTGCGCCATGTGGCAAATATATGATCTCCAATAAATAAAATATGACTTACTCGTTCAGTGTTCAAGTACAAAGTGAGTCTTTATTAGTAATCCAAATGATAGACTAGTTATCATATTGTAATGACATATGTGCTTGGTAATGCAGTGAGAATTAGTAAATATATCAAGTACAGTAGAGTCCTTATTAATGGCTAATCACTTATATGCTACATGTACTAACTGCCTACCAACTGATAACAATGTTTTTTTTTTTTTTTTTTTTTTTGACCAATTATTGTAAATGTGTGCTGTTTCGTAGTCGTAACCAGACCCGTTGCGATACATACACTGGTCGGCATAAGTATTTGGCAAAACTAAAGTTAATTCTGCTCATAATTCGAAACTTACTTCATGTAAATTTTGGCATCAATGGAAAGGTCATTTAAATTCCGTTTGAATGATAGAAAACTTTCCTTAACCCATTAAGGAAACCAACCAAATGACCATAGCACTCATTGCGATCTGCGAAAACAAATCAACCCTTTTCGAATGAGAGGTATACGTATGCTAGTGTTGTTTTGTTTTTGTTTGTCCTGCGGCACGATTGCAAAAGTATAAACATCTATTTGTAGCAAGGTATATGTGTATGTAGATATTTTCACTTCAAAAAAATACATTTTGGCTAAAAACTGTTCCTAGGGATGTGGCTACGACATAGCCTATAGCAGTCTCACAGTCTTAAGGAACATTTTAAAAAAAAGTTTCATAGAAATCTGTCCAGTAGTTTTCGAGTTTTTAACGGCCAAAGAAAATTCCTCCAGTTTTATTATATGTATAGATGTTTTTGTTTTATGTAGGAATTTGATATTTTTTAAACTTTATTTTTATTTTTGGATTCATTATGTCTTATAACCTTACTGGTTTAAGATATTCACCCTTATTCCCGTTGGCGTTTGTCATATACGACTCTTTTGTCGTGACGTTATAAAAACGATATTCAGCTTTTTTTCAAACTTTTGTTAACGATTTTGCTTCTTTTTCTATGTGTTCACTGTATTTTCAAATCGCTTGTCTCAAAAAAGTTACAAACTCTGACTTAAACCCGAAATGAAATATTAGGCGTTTACGACAAACGCCAACGGGAATAGGGGTGATTTTTCTAGTTTAAATTTTATAAAACAAACACGTTTTCGAAAAATTCCAAAACTGGACAAATAATTTAAACTTTAGTACCTAAAATGTTTTAACATTATCGAAATGTTTCACATTTCTACTGTTCCATCTATTGGAAAAAATTTGTTTGATGGATTTCATTCCGGAAAATGTGTATTGTAAGTTGTTTTTTACTGACACATTCTTTCTAATAGGCATCAGTTTTTGATAGTTTCGGGCTGTAGCTCATTGATGGCATGGATGATATTGGCCATAAGTGCTGGATTCATTTTCGGATTGTTTTCATAACATAGATCCTTCACGGTTCCCCACAAAAAAAGTCCAAAGGGGTCAAATCGCAGCTGCGAGGCGACCAATTGACATCACCAAGACGGCTCATAATACGATTTGGCAATTTGGTGCGCATAAGATCGATTGTAGCATGGGCTGTGTGGCATGGCGCGCTATCTTGCATGAACCAGAGGTCGTTCAAATCCATGTCTTCAATTTCAGTAAAAAAAAAGTCGGTTAACATATCAATGTAACGCCCACCGTTGACCAAAACGTTCTTCCCAGCCTCATTTTTGAAGAAAAATGGTGCAATGATTTCCAAGATCTTTGTGCAGAATTCTCCTCAGGCTAGTGCGTGAAATGTTGAGCTGTTAAGATCGATGGCGAGTTGATGTTTGTGAATTGACCGACCGACGACGGGGACCATGAGGGTTTTTGCAGCCTTTCCAGCCTTTTACGACCGTAATGATGGAAAGCTCGTTGCTATTTTACCAGTTAAATCCGTCCGCAAACTGCCTAATACCAAAAGATTCTGCAATCTTCTTTAACTAATTAAAAAAAAAAATGTCTTCTCTTCCACAGGTTACTGTTATAGAAACATCCGATCCCGACTGGTGGAAAGGAAAGCTCTTGGGACGCGTCGGATATTTCCCATCAAAGTATTGTGCGCGTCTGAACGCTGGTGAAAAACCGCTACAAGTAACCCACAATCTTCAAGTGTCAGACGGAGAACGTGGCGAGAATATGACACTGCTAAGGGATCAAATTGTCATTCAGGTATTCAGGGCCCTTCTTCATCATGTCACTATTTACGAATCGTTAAATTCCATTTCAGACCGGTGATGAAGTCAATGGCATGGTAATGGTGCGTTCAGCAGACAATCGCCAGGGCTACTGTCCAATCAAATACCTGCAGGAGGTGTGACAGCCAGAAGAGCCACCAGCGGTTTACGATCGAGATCGTGACAAACCGAAATCATCTCTATCATCGAAACTACTCGATAAGACCAAGCGTAGAATAAGAATAGTTGTCACCGATAGCGGTGGCAGTACCACTAGTTATAATCACAGCAATGCCAATGGCAAAGCGAACAATAGTCGTAGTGCATATAGTCACGAGTATAGTCTTAACAATAGTAGTGCTAACAATAATAGTAAGTGTAAGAATGACAAGAACTGGGAGAATTGGGAGCGCATTAGGGAACAAAAGCTAGAACGAATGAAAAGTATATGCTTCGAAAGTTATCGCCAATCGAAGAAAGAAAAGTTACTCAACGCCAAACCGAAGCCCAAGTCGCTGGATCCGTCCTGGTATACGGACAACATTTACTCGAATAGATCTGAGGATTTGGACGATGATTATGTGCCGGATTGCCTCAAGTATGGAATGTATCGAAGGTTGCGCAATATCAGAGAGTTGGACGAGTCGTACGACAGTCAGGATGGGGTTGCTGGTCACCCTCTGCAACGATCGTCCAGCTGCAAGGAATTCAAGTACCCCAAGTCAAAGAGTTGCTGCTTCGGGGGTTATGAACAGGCGACGACGAGGTCCGCCGCAGTGCCAAAATCGTTTTCATTCAGCGCCGGCACTTCCAAGACAATGCCTTTCGATGTGATCGACTACGAACCGCCGCCGCCGACGCGAAAGGATAAGAAGGCAATGCGCAAGTCCATGGACTACTACTGCACAGACACGCACACGCGCTGTTGTGCTAGGGATAGGTGTACGAGTTCAAAGTGCCTGCTAGAAGAGATCTACAACCACAATCGTCGAACGACACGAGATCGGCGCACTATGGATAGGGGGCCCAGCACCAGTCGACGCAATTTGATAGCAGAGTGGGAGGAGCGGAACCGACGGCCTTCAATTAGATATCCGACTTGTGATGAGTTCTGCCATCATCGCCAGCAAACTAGACGCAGGCCGTGCTATGGATCCGCACCTGGCTACGCAGACCACTACGACGAGCACTATCACTGCAGAGGTGATCCCTACGACACAGACCTGGATCACTTCATTCGCGACGAACGCGAACGATTAATGTGCCAGGACAAGTTTCTCGACGACGACGAGCACTTTCTTTCGAATGACTACCGGCCCATGAGAAACAAGTCCATGCTCGAGGTGAAGCCACCGAGTCGATTCGACGACGATACCTGCTCCGATTCAACCGAAATGGACTTGGAGGACTTCAACATTGACTTGGAAAAGTACTGGGAGGAACTGGAAAAGCCGCCCAGCCCCATTGACCTGGACATGCAACAGCGCAACATGAACAGCAATCTGAAAGTGAAGAACGTCAATGTCGGCTGCTACAACAACGGCCAACCGATCGATATGCATGATCGCGAACAGGAACGCATGATGATCAAGAAGAACCTCCTCGAAGGCATGCCCTCACCCCCACAACAGAACAATAGTGAGTTTCATTTTTTTGAACATGCTGGCTCGCCCCTCCATCGTTTCTCCCAGAAAGTCTATCCCGAATCGATCCCCACTTACAAGTATAACAACTTCTACCCGGAACACAATGCCAGTGGCCACCACGCCAGTGGAGGCCACAGTGCACTCAGCCTTATCAACAACATCTTCTCAATATACAAACCGAATAAGTATTCGCCACTCAACTGCCAACTTAATGAGACCAAGCCCGAGCCTTGCAAAAAAATGAATGTCCCTAGTACCAGACGCCCGCTGGGCGCACCGCACAGTGAGTACATGCACTCCATGAAGCGGCCACTAATCGTCAGCACCGAACAACCGCATTTCAAAATCATACCGGAGAAGACTGGCCTCAAGATATCGCCACTGTATCGCTTCGAATTCGGCGATAAACGGAAGCACAAGTTAACCAGCACCGCCAGACCATTGATGTTTCCGCACTGATGGTGCTGGACCTTTCCTTGGTAGGGTGGGCTTTATTGCGGCTGCCATTGCCAGGGGGAGAGTGGAACACTATGCTGGACTTTGCCGGAGCGTGAGAACTTTTACATTCTTCTGATTTAGCGCCGGCTCTTGAAGCAGAGGTTTTTCTTTCGGTTAAATTGCCTCATCGATTGGGCTGTCAAAGTGACAAACATCGTTATGTCAAATGGTTTCTAATTCGCAAAAACTCGAAATGCTAAGTGGCCATCAACTGGCAAAGACTGCTTTTTAAAAACTGCGCATTTGAATGAATAATAGTGTGAACAAAGAATCACTTTGACATGAGTTCTCTAATGGCATTCAGCCCTTCTTATATGCCACTCGTTATAGAATTCACCTCAATGAAAGGCGTGTGTATTTATACACCGTAAAAGCTGGCGCCCAATGCAACAAAGTGTGCTACAAAGTGTGCTAAATCTAATGCATCCTTGGGATTGGGGATATTGAAACCACCCCTGTAAGCAGCTTACATCTTTTGGTTCTGCACTGAAAATGAAATGAATTATTTTCCTGGAATTCCTTTTATGCAGAGACTGCTAATTAGGATTTTCGCTTTTAATAAAAATAAGCTCCTTGCTATGCATGGAAGGCATTAATTTACTTAACCAACCTTTTTCACATTTCAATTGGACCTATTTAACGCGAACACTATTTGAATGTATGAATTTGGTAGTGGGGACCATATTTGTCTCGCACACACACTGAAGTCACAATTAAAGCATGTCTGGAACTGAAAAGTTCATCGATTTAAGAATCTCTATAAAACTGTGAGAGTGCATAAAAGACTCCATTCAAAATGCGGACTAAGAAGGGTTGTAAATGTATCTTTGCACTTATCGCGGCTTATTATCTCTTTGAGTTGGAAAAGCCGTATTTGCTAAAGAACATTTCTAGATAATCTCATGAGAGATCTGACAGACTTACTTATAATATGAGAGATGAAAGTCATTTAATGATGCATTACATTTACAGTAGGTACCTTCGTCTGTGGATGATAAATTAAGGATGCAATTTTTTTTCTTTCCTTTTCCAAAATCCCCTGTGCTGATATCCCTTACTCCAAAAGACTCTAAGAGAAAATAACTAGGCACAAAATCCCCCATTTTTAGATTTGGCGTTATTAATTCTGTCGCCAGCCGCGACACCTAAAAATGGTGTTAAAAAGTGAAATACGTAACCCGCCTGCTTGGGGACACTGTAGGATTTGGAGTAGGTGCAAGATTGGCACAGTTTAGTTTGGTTGTGGGAGATTTTGGCATAGGGGATTTAGTCCCGGGAGATTTTGGAAAAAGAAAAAAAAAAAGATGAGAGGATTATGTTCAATAATGACCAAAAAATAATTTTGGTCCAAGGCACGGACTCCTAATAATTTCTGACCTTCAGTCACCGACTTCAATATTCTCAAGTGCAAACCTCGAATAGAGTTAAGATGACGGGCCAATCCAACTATCAGTTTTCAAACATATCTTTATCATTTGATGGTGAGTATATAAAGTTGATGGATTGCTCCATTGAAGAGAAGGAATCTTGCTATCGCGAAAGAGAGTCAGGTCTAAAAACTGCCTGGTAGCATTGGGCTAGGTTAGGTTATAGGGTCAATGCAATTTTCACCTAGATGCCATTGAGGAGCATTGTGATCATCCTTTTTTAATCGAGAACCTCCAACGAACAAATATATTGGGATCTGTTTTGATAAATCCGGTAGAAGTAGTTGCTGGATCTTCCAAGCAGTTGAAGAACCTTGCTCCCATACAAAAGTAGCAGCATTCTTTGGGCAGTGACATAGGAGATATTCTATACATATTAAATTGCCTCTTCATCTCTTCATTAGTAAAGATACATCATACATGGTCTTTTGGCCAAGTTTACAATGATGCAGTGTCTGGTTAGTTTATTACCCCGACGAACCCTCGGATTTGGATAGGATCTTTGACCCTTTAATGTCAATTATGGGCCACAAGTTGCGAGTTATAGTATAACCGGAAGCGTTTTTCATCGTTCTTTAACCAAGTTTAATGTGACATTATTAATGACGTTCTTAGCTGCGTTGAAAGCTGATAGTACTTGTCTCTCAGCTAATAGTATGTTCATTTCTGATCCGCAACTCTGGGTAGTTTATCTGCTGCCTCCTTCCCTTCCACACCAATATGTCCACGAACCCATCACAGCATCAGTACTGTGTGATGTTTTACTGTTCTCAGTTTCAATGCTTACTTACGGATTTGGAGTTTACAAGATTGAAATTTAGTGGCATTTAGTGCTCCTTGACTGTTCACACAGAAGGTAATTTACGCATTGCTGGTAGTTCCCTCGCTAAGACAGTTTGTAACGCTTTCATAGTCGCGTAAATCTCTGCCTGAAGCTGGAAGGCGCTTCAATAAATTTGCCCATCAATATGAATGGCTCATACTTATTTCTGAGATGACTCCTCCTCCCGTTCCATTCTCTGTGAAGAGACAATCTCTTGACTAGTCACTTAGGCGGCTCTCAGATTGAGGCAACAAGCAATAAGCAACTATAGTTACTATAGCAACTGCCAATAAACAATCAGCAACATTTTTCGTTCGAGCGATATTTAGTTGCTTTGATGTGAGACCTCTAATTTAATTCAAAGTAAAATAATTGTGAGCGATAATTTTGCGTGTTTCCTATTGCTAGTTGCTTATTGAATGTTGCCTCAGTGTGAGAGCCGACTTATTTTCATTGGCCAAAGCAAAATCGATTTTTCAAGCCTAATTTTAATTGACTTCTGATCTGATGCCATTTTAAGACTTTATAGCGAAGCCAGATATTCCGTGTCCTTGGCCTTGGATTCATTCACTACCAAAAGCCGCTTCTGTCAAAATATGTCTATTGCTCGCCGGCATTTGTAATCGAGCCATGGGTGTCACCTTAGCGTATGAGAGGTAGGCAAAGGCTCATGTAGTCTAGTCACTTGCGATCGCCGCCTTTCAACGTAAAATTTATCACAGAATTGGACTGTACGAGGTATCATCAAATGTACCCTGGATACTACTAGGTAGATATGGGTAGTGATAAGAGACCTGTGAGTTATGCGGACATCTAAAATACTTCTGGTTGATCGCAATGTGATAACATTTTCACATCAGGTCTGTTCCTTTACTTTTAAATTTACCAATTTTTTTAAGGTGCCTTCCCATAAAAGTCGTGTCTAGCAAGAAGGGTCGATTTTTAGGTTAGTTTAGAAAAGAAGAGTTCTATTCACTTTAAAATCGGTCTGCCTCGCCCGAGATGACTTTCATAGGAAGGGTTGTGTGTCCCAGCACTTTATTTGTTTGTAATATAAGAAACTTAAATCGTGTGGTAATTTTTTTGGTTAGCTAGACAACAAGAGTTCCCTAACCATATTGATGGCTGTACAAATTACGAGGGAATTTGACTACACCTCTTGTAAATAACGCAACAGCTAACCCCAAACAATTGTTTAGTTAGACCGTAGCTAGTTAAAGAGATTTTTATTTAAATCATGTAAAAAAAATATCAATGAGTTTCTAGACAATATAAAGTCCTACCTTTATTATTTTGTTGAGTTCCACTTGGAAGTGTATCAAAGTAGGTACCAAATGCTAATGAACTCTCCAAATCTGTCTCCTCCATATCTACTGCGTCCGCCCAATCGATGAGCATTATACGACATTACTTTTCATTCGTTTAGCATTAAAAGATAAACTATGAAGAAAAATAGAAGGGTGCCGCAAAAAAAGGTTAAAGCAAATAAAAAACCTGTTCAATGTATCTAGTAATAATTGTATAAGAAACATTATTAAACAATAGCATTTTTATTGAATATATCCTCAGACATCACTTGAATTATTATAATATACATAATATTTGTTTGGAATAAAAAAAAAACACTATATGAATATATTTATTTACAAAGCTTTTTAAATTTAATAAAATGAACAAGCATTTTTTCTATTAATTCTAATATATAAAATAAAAACAAAGAAAGAAAAAAAAACAACATTTCGTAATTTTTTAAAATCCCTTTTCTATTTTTTATACCAGGAAAGAAAATATAAAAATAAAATAAAATGAATCTAATCTAAACAAAATATAAAATGAATTAAAATAAATAACACAATTTAAATAAATTTTATATGAAACTTTGTATAAGTCCGTTAACTGCATTTCAAACATTTTATTTCACACTTGACATAATTAACTAAAAACGTACGTCAAAATGTAACCCGTTGTTAAATACCATCAGATACCATTTGCCTGCTTATTTATGGAAACAAATTAACATTGGAAACTATATAAGCATGAAGTACTGCTTTCTTATATAATATGTAGTATCCACGGGCCTTATTTTAATTTTACTGACAAATCTAAGAATTTATTTACTTAGCTAAATAAACAAGAACAACAAAAATAAACCTGTTATCAGAGAGTAAAACATTTATATAATAATAAAAACAACTAAATATAAAATTTTATTATAACTTATACATTAAGTAACAGAAACAGCCTTTCAAAGAAATATATAAATAAATAGAGCAAGATATATATGTACATAGTAGACATATTATAAATTTAGACTAGATATATATTGAAAAGCAAGAGACCACTTTATGAATATTTTGATTTTAAATATACACATCAAGATTTATATAGGTATATATAAAAAAATGATAAGAAGAAGATTATTATAACAATTGTTTTTACGTAAATGGAATAGAAGAAACTTGAAAATTTTGTTCACAGCTCGGTTCCAAATTAGAAGGTATATAAGGTGTAAGGGAAGGTTCTGTTGTTCGATTTGATACCATTTCGCACATTGGTAGAGATGTGAAAAAAAATATTACATAATGTAGGTGTGCTTTGCCACTTTTAAAAATGACCCCTCTACCGCCCATTTAAGGCGCAAATTGTCAAAAGTGTAAGACTTTTTTTTAACAGCTATAGGTAACTATCTTATCACTTAACATTACGTTGCGATGTGCAATTCAGGTAGATAGGAATTAGAAAATAATTGGTTACGTTCAGGCGATTTTGATTTTATCCCATTAGCCCGAATTAGGGGGCAATCCCAAGAGGGGGCATTGTCAGAATTTAAAAATAACCGTAAACCGTGGGGTAAAAACACATACGAAGGAAAATCTTAATATATATAAAAACACTAGCTCACCCGGAGGACTTCGTCTCGCCCCAATTTAACGCCTACGGATAAACTCCAGAGTGATAATAAAACACAAATAGGTCAAATTTCAATGTGATTTATTTGAATCGAAATCAGTAGAGAGCGATGTGATAAACAATGTTTTTCGAATTGTTTTCCGGCGCAAGAACGAACAACGAAGACGGTTTGCCAACACGCGAACGGGCAACGAACAGCTAGCTGACCGTGCGAAAAAATATGAAAATTCAAGATTAATAAACAAGATTTCAAACGAATGGCTTTGGGATTTATTGATTGTCATCGCAAAAGCCAATCGAAACGGGGACGCGGAGCTTAATCCGCTTGAAATGGAATGGAAGATCTGTTGGAATAATCGGAAATCGTGGGATAAGGACTTCCTCTCCTTTGAATTTGGCCTTGATGATCGTCGCTTGAATCACATTGCTCATCAGTTTCTTGACGCACAACCGCGTACCGTTGCACAATTTCGGATGATTCAGATTCCGCAACATGATTATGATCGATCCCACCTTCAGCTGTAAATTATGCGGTGGAGTTACTGGCACATCAAGCGAATTCAAAAATTCCATCACGCCAGCAGTTGTTCCGAGAATTCAGGAGGAGATGGGTCGTTCTGCAATGCGACTATCATGTTTGTGGTCAATTTCAACCCCTTGACATGTCGCCACAAAGACGAAGATTTCAGGATTTTTCACCTGTACATCGTCCAAAATCATCAAATTATGCAAAATTTCCGGAATTTTCCAAGTTTTCCAAGTTTTCCACTAAGAATTTTCTATTTTTCCATTCGAAAAGCCATTCCGGAACAATAGCTCACAAAATTCCATACAAAAAATAAATTTTCGATTTTTCCAATTTCCCGACTTTTCCGGAGAGTTTTCACAAAATTTCCTTTCAGAAGAACCTTCTATTCTACTGGTAGGGTAACAGCGAACACCTGAAAAAAAAAAATTTGAGCCAAATCGGTCCAGCCGTTCTCAATTTCCTATTTTTCCAATTTCCCGTCTTTTCCGGAGGGTATTCCCAAAATTTTCTTTCAGAAGAACCATTTCCTGGCAATTACGAACAACTGAAAACGAATTTGAGCCAAATCGGTCTAGCCGTTCTCAATCGATGAAATATTATACATTTTTGCCACCATTTTTAGTATGGTGCGCATGTACATATTCACACCATAGGTATACATATATTAAGACCCATAGATGGCGCTGGGTTTGTTTTTGTCGAAAATTCTTATTTATGTACCGATTTGGATCATATTGAAAATTATAAATAAAAATAAATTATTTGCAAAAATTTGGACCCGATAGATGGCGCTGGGGTGGAAATGTTTATGAAAAAGGTAGAACAATGTTTGTCGGGTGAGCTTGTTACTTTTAATTATCTGCAGCTTCAGGCGAGTATTTTATGACCGCTAGTATTTTGTAAAAATGAAAAAGTACAGTCAAACTTTGCAATCAATATCAAAGAATCGTGAGCAGCAAAGTGTAGTCTATGTAAATTAACAAAAAATTAACAGTGAGCGTCAAAAGTGAGTTGCGTAAGCGTGTTGACTTTACAAAGCAATTTTTTTTTTATGCATTTTAACTTTTTTTTTTAAATTGATTTAAAGTTAGGTAGGTTATATGTAGTTCAGTCTATTTAAATTTTAAATTTTTTCCTAAGCAAAAACCATTTATTCCAAAAAAAAAATAGCCCAACTGAATTTTGTGAATGTGGAGAATATTAAATAATTTATTTCACGTTATTCGGTGCAGTATTTGCTAAGATTACCGCGGACAAAGTTTTTTTAGTCATTAGGGAGAAACATTTTGGGGTCGCAAAAGTAGGTACGTGTTTTCGCAGGATCAGTGGTTGACTTGTTGACACACAATTTAGGTGCACATCTGATGGAGCTGTCAAGTAGCGCACAATAATAACTACAAAAAACAGAAAAATGTTGTTTTATGTTGTATAGTCCCAAAAAAAACAAATATCTGACATAAAATTCGGGTGTGCCTAATGGGCTAATGGAAACCCCTTTAACTAGTAAACATAGTTTTTCTTCTTTAATTTCTAGTAATTATTACTGATGTTGAACAGCGGTTATTGTTTGACTCTATCCTAAAATGTATAATACAGATTAAATTGCAACAATTTTAAAAGTAAATACGTGAAAATGAGTTTGGCGGAAGTAGCTAGGTACCTAAATATAAATTGTTGATGAAGTTGAGTGGCGAAGTGGTAGAATTCAGAGGGATAAAAATAGGTTCTGTTTTTTTATAAAATTCCGAATCTCTTTTGAATTATAGTGTTATAAAATTTTTTATAGTAAAGTTTCTGACGACGAGAAGAAGACATATTTTTGCTGTTCGTTAACCTACAGTGAGCGTAATATGTGAGCTAACACAAATGCTGTCTCAATTTATCTGTTGAGTTTAGAAACATTTTTTTTTAAATATATGTTTTGTTATCAAACCTTTTCCAGATTGTTGGTTTTATAAACATGTTTGAAAACATTTATTTGGTTTTGTTTTACATAAAGATGAAATAATAATAAAGTCGACTTGTAATTGGGCTGGCGCTGGCTGTCACAGAAAGATTTAACAGGAAAGTCTGCGTAGCTTAAAGAAAACTTAAAAGAGCATCAGTGTTCACTCACTTTTGACGATCACTGTAGATGCAGCGATATTGGAGCTGGCAGCGACTCGTGAGGAAACCCACAAGTCTTCTGGTATCATCCCTTTTAATTCAGCTCGACTTTGATAGTTGAGCGGATCCGGATAGATCTTGTATCTATTTATTTTTTATCCATTCTTGTATAAGTTCTCGTCATTTACGGCACAAATAATGTCGAATTTAAAACTTTCAGAAAGAATATTCAGTGACAACACTTTATATGAATCCTAATTTTTCAGAAGCTCAGAACATTTTACCTTCCTACAAAATCAATAAAACATGTGTACCGAATTCGCAGTCGTGCACTACTTTGTCAGCTGACAGCATTGAACTCTAAATGATGGCATAATCGGACTGAGACGCATTTTCAGCTTATGAACTTGTGTTGTCTTCCTCATCAAAAAGAAGCCATTTAACTAACTCTTTGATGGAAGGTCCGTGGTTCGATCCCCAGACAAAATAATATACAGATTCATCTCCCAGTCCCAATATATCAGATATGAATGTGACTGGGTGATCACAAAATCCGTCGTATTCGGAATTTTGCTACGAACCCCGAAAGAACTATCACAGAACCCGTTGTAAATTAAATTTGTAGCAAAAATGTCCACTACGGCGGATGTGAATGTTGTTACTCGCTAGCTATTGTTTCCATATTTTGTTGCTTTAATTAAAACCACTAATCCACATATTTCTGTTAATAATTTGTTACTACCTAGGCCCTAAATTATTGTATATTGTATACCCTGTAATATGGAACAGTGCTGTGTCATAAAAACAACAGAGTGTAGATAAATATAATTCAAAATCACAAAACTGTAGCTAAATAATATGTAATTTTATGAGTAAATCATTTTTTTTAAAGAACGTGTAGATATAATACCGAAAGAAGAATTTGTATCTTGATACAAATTCAGAGATTGCATATTGAAACAATAGTTATTATTAACACATTATTTAATTCACAACAAAAACAAAGAATATGCTAAAACTATTATTATTATTAAGAACAATTATTGATTGTTAAAAAACAAAATGAGTAAATTAAAAAGAATTATGTTGAAAAACATAAACATAACACGCCCAAATCTTATGAACAAAATTAACAGATTTTAACAAAAATTACTGCAAAGTAATTTTAAAAAGATGTAGTTAATTATACATTTAGTAGTAAGCAAAAGAAATGGTCTTACTGTAATTATTAAGCAATCTGTCATCATACACATCAACTAATAATTTACTTATTTCCCTAAGCAAAAATTTATTGGACATATCGAATGCGGGTGGTGGAAAAATATCTCGGAAACGAATACGAGTAAGATTTAAAAAAAATAATTACAAAATTAAGACACATTTTTAACTTTCACTGGAACCTTGTGTCAGATATATTATGTATTTACCTGTGTACCTGGATTTAATTAAAATAACAATTTTCAAAAATGCAATGTCACAAGAAATGTTCAAAGAGTTATTTAAATTAACCGTCAAAAACAGCTTTTTTAGCATCACATTTGAGTTTCTTAATTTTTAAGAGAAAGACCATGTTCATTATAAAATTACTAGCTTTTAACTTTTGATTCATGATTTTTTTTCAGTTTGGCGGTAAATGTTTTTTTTTTTAAATAGCAATAATTTCAATTAAAATGATGTGTCTATATACCACTCGCACTGCATTGTGTTTGACCTGTACCTTGTACACTGAAGTATTAAAAATGAAAACACTCTATAATTGTTATACTATTATTATCATGTTGAATCCCTCAATCGCTTTGTTAATAATAAAAAAAAAAACCCACAAATAGCTGAATGAATATTAATATTGTACAAATGGTTTACATTTTTTTTTAATAAATGCATTTCACTCACTAAAACACTTGTACTATTCCTAACTGATCTTTTCTAATCTGAGAGAGAAAAATTCACATTTTAAAGATTTTATTAAGAAAAATAACACACAAACTAATAAAAAAAAATAAAAATAAAACTAATTTAAATGTCTTAGATAAAATAAGTAAATAATGATCACAAACAAAATAAAAAAAGAAACAATAATATTCTCTATTGTTTAAATAAAAGCAAAACACATAAATGTACTAAATGGAATGGAAAAATAAAAAAGTACTTAGAAAAACCTAAAACTGTACGGAGTTTCTATAAATTTATTCTTTTAGTTAGAATATAGGTACCACAACTATACTGCGAGGGGAGAACCGCTTCTAATAATGTGCCATGAGCCCTTGTAAGCAAATGTGTAGTGACCACAGTTCGCTTCACTTTGGACTACGCATACTAAGCGACAATCTTTTAACTTACCTTATACTAACCATCCCACCTCAATTTCGTTAAAAATGAAATTTTTTCCCAAAATGACGCTTAAGAATCAGAGTCAAGGATTAAATCATCGCATAGTAAATCAAGAGCCTAATGCTAACGCTCCCTGTTATTGGTGAACACCGGGTGAATATTTATTTTAGAGTTAGGGTACCACTTTGGTGAGTGGCTCGCTCCCGATAATGTCATAAATTACGTGCTTCAGAATGACGAAGAATGGACCATTGTAAGTAACGTGGCGGTGCACATACTTATCGATCTTTTATATTTAGAGCGCCAACGTTAAGCGAAAAGTTTCAATATATTATAGTAAGTTTCGATCCCTGCGTTATATGCCCTATAGAAGGGGACACAAATCGCTCTGTTCGGAAAGGTATGTGGTATGTGGTTTGAGTCGGTAGGCATCGGGCACAACCAGTAGACGTCAGATCTTTGGCGGCCTAATCACCGTAAAAGATGCGGTGATAGTCTAAGGGCACGGAGCTATAGGCTATCGCAAAAACACCGTCGAACTATTTTTTTTTTAACTCTAAGCACAATACTTAAGCAATTTGGGAAGTGAAATCTATGAAATCAATGAAATATTTTTATTTCTTATGTTAATTCTTTGCCCACCATATTTCCATTCATTTTATGGCAGGGGGGTTATTCCCAAATGCGCGGCGGATCGTATTGAAAACGATACTTCGATTTCGACGTCTTCGCTTTCGCTTATTCTCATATGCGAACTGTTCTTGTCAGTTCTTTCCCAATTAGACTGCAAATTTTCCATTTATTTTCCCAAAAGTTTAACAAATTTTTCCCGTCACAAGAAATTAGTTTATTTTTTATCCGCAATAAATCCGCCAGCAATCCGTCACCTAAATAGCTATCGCTTTTGATTGGATCAAATGGCTTTTGGAAATACGGGCTCCATCCTCTACCTACTACTAGTTGGCTTGTTCTTTGGAACGAAGGTTCGGTCTTCGGTGGATTTTGGAAAAGGATATTTCATCACCAACCCTTCTCTATTCTATTACAGTTTCTGTTCGTTGTGAATTTGTGCCTTAACTGATACAAGTTAATGATAATGGGCCTCCGCACACGAGATTAATTCTGCCGGCAGAAAACCGTTTTTATATCATACTTCGAGCGCACACGGGTTGATTTCTGCCGGCAGGAAAATTATATATATGAACATCTTTTCATTGTGTAGTATTATTTTCACAATTGAAATATTTTTAAAGTTGTGTATGTATTAGTTTTATTCTTGTTCAACCACTCCAACTCGGCAGAACATTTTATTCCGTTTTTTTCCCCCACTTCAGTCCCCTCGCCTACTAAATCGGTTTTATGCCGGCAGAATTAGTCTCGTGTGCGGAGGCCCAATAACAACATAGGTACATTATTATCTAACAATAAAGAGGGCTACTATAAACGGAAACGGACTTCTGCAGTCACTACTTACCTACTATTCTGCTCTAGTCTTAATGACGATATACGCAGAGGTCCGAGCTATATTACAAGTGTAATTAGCCGCTTATTTGGCATTATTCACTCGCTTCTCTAATAAATTCAATAGGGTGTTTTGTTGTCTTGCCTACGTCCAGAGAGCCGGTGTGTTTTCATCCTAACATAACTTAACCTAGCTTAAATTAGTTGCCATTAGTTGTGTTTTGATGAAACCTCGCCAGCCAGTAGTTGCCAGTAATTGGCAGTTGTGGCACATTTCACATGCTAATTAAAACAACAACCTGCTGGCAACTGCTGGCAACAACTCTTGATTTTCTCCCCAGCCGGAGAGCTGCTGGCTGGCAGCTGGCTAAATTCAATTCACAATCAACAAACAGGTGGCGCTGAAAGCATTAAGTCGCTTAGAATTTCCGTACAATTTGCTTAAATTTTAATTGCGTTCTTATCTCATTCCAGAGAAAAATTTCAGAATTTATCTAATATTTCTAACAAATGCATAATTTTATACGAAATACTGGTATGCTTTTAGGCTTATTGCCCAGATTCATTCGGCTGGATTCATCTTACTGGCAATCGTGCTTTTTTTTTTTTTTTAAATGTCAATATTCAGACAACTGACAGCTACTTTATCTGACAGCTAACTCCATTTTTTTAAGTCAGTACTTCAGGCTTTGTTAATAAGCAAAGTTGCCTCATCTGGATAGAATACGGTTAACTACTGTTTGGGTGAGCTGGCTGGCAGCTTCGAGATAGAATTTACCTATATAACGTTGGCATGATTTGATTAAACAATTGCAGTCACATAATATGTGAGAGTTCTGCTGTTCCTGCGTCCTTGTTGCACAGTCTGCAAGTGTTGTTTTGTGCTATACCTACCCATGGTCATCAAGCGTTTTTTGATTCGACATATACAGTGCTCCCTGTTTAGGAGCCTGTGACCAATCGAATCTGACTTTTACTCAATTGTAGTAGTTGTTTCGTTTTTTGCTTGGGAACTTTTTGGCATGCAGTTCTTGGCTTACCTGTTTCCTTCGGTATCCCTCCAAAAATGGAGCTTATTTTCTTCTAGACAGGTTTTCACACTACTTTTTGTAGTGTTAATTGGTAGCTCGCAGAATGGTCTTGGCATCTTGAATGGAGATTCGGATTCTGAGTGCTCAAAGGCCCTGCCTATTGCCATTTCGGGGCACGCACAGTAAAGTTTTAGTATACTTACCTGTATAGAACCCTCTTCATCAGAGGGTAACCCTTTTGGGGAGTCCTATTTGGACCAGTGGTTTATTATAGGCGGAACCAAATAAAACCACATCGGCTACATATCGTTTAAGTTTTATTTTCACATAAATAAGTTCATCTTCGTTTCATAATATACAATTTTCTATCTGTTACGTAATTTGATTTGACTTCTATTATTACACCAATAAAGACCAACTTAACATTCAGGTCACTTAAATTTTAAAACTAATATCAAAGAGCACACAAAAAGGCAGTCGTCTCCCCAGACACCCTAGTCATATCACATGTATTAATTTCCTTTTTTTTTTTAGCAATTTTGAAGAGCGTCTGAGGAGAAGCCGCCAAAAAACTACCGCATCCATTCACACATTCAGACGCACACATCACACAGCACGGCTACAAACTGCCTACGAGTACATCATATACCTAATTTATTTTTTAACAATTACAAAGAACTTATGAAATATTATTTAAATAGCTGATGAGCGATTAGCATAAACAGTCAGTCATATAAAATCATTTATTAAAATTAATAAACACTTAGCAGGCAGGAGGCTAGGATGCTGTTATCTCGGCAGTCAAGGGTGGCGTTGAACTTGTATTCGGTTCCGCGCTAGTACTTGTAGGTGTAGCGGGTGCATCGGCAACAGCAAGAGCACCGGTTTCAGGAGTTACAGCCTTCTGATTTGGAAAGAGCACAGAGTACGGTGGTGGTGGATCCAGCTCCTCATAGTTGGGCGGCGTTGAATGATGCTCTATGGTGACATTGGCTTGCTGCATCGACGCGTCCGACTCGTTGTGGGCCGACTGCGATGCGGAAGCTGTAATTGTGTGATCGGTTTTGTTAATACGGAAACAGCACTCTACTTCATGGACAGGAGCACAAAAATACAAAATAATATCTACCCTTAGCCAAAATCTACCAGAAGCAATGTTAGAAGAAGAGATGACAAGGCATCTGCACTTACCCCAAAGACCGCAGATGAGAAGAGCTCCGCCACAGAGAAGCATGCCCAGCATAAGATATCCCCAGGGTCCGTATTTGGAGAGATCACTGTTTATTCCGATTCGTGTGGAATTACGTCTTGTGAATCCACTGCCGTTGCCAGTGCTACTGTCTGTATTATTTTTAGTCTTGGCATTGCCTTCAGTCTTCTCCATGGTACTATTGAAATCTGCGCCTGGTGATGGGACATCGAATGCAAATAGATTTCGAAATACCTCTATCGCCCAGTGCTCCAACAGGTCACTGTCGATAACGCCGTCGTCAATTTTCTTACGGTTCCAACACATTGCATAATCTTCGTCACTGTCGTACTCATTGCTGTATGGGCAGTGCCGTATGCCATCGCATACTAAGTCTTTTGATATGCAAAGCAATGGCTCCAGTCTGGAATTAGAAATGAAGCGTTAATATTTAATTTGATTTCAGGGTGCAAAAAGCAAAAGTTGACGTAGTTTAAGTAGTTTAAGTAGTAATAGAAGAATTTTATTCATAGAAGGGCGGAAGGTACAGAGGTCGCATCCTTTCCATTTATAGGGGAATTCATTTGAAAATGTAGCTTGAAACATCTGCGTTCCAGATCTCAAGGCTTCAAAAAGGCGGCATCTTTGTCGGAGCAAAACGTAGCAAAGAAGACAAGGAATTTGTATCTACTTTTCGTCTTTTTTTAGCTCATGCAGAAGTAAAGGTCAAGCTTTTACTACTTCAGTGCCCCTGCATTACCATCTGCAAATCTATCCGACATTTTCCCAGAATTTGGCAATGTTGCCCAGAATTTTAGAAAAATTGCAGAGGGAGAAGCTTGCACTTATATAGATTTGAAGAAAAACACTTGACGCACCTTTGGGGTTAGGGTAAAAGAATTGAGGCTAAATTCGATGTCAATTGTCGAATTTAAAATACGTGAAGTTTGTAGGGCTATTAAGAACATAGCTGTTGGGTAATTGTGCGTCAGTCCATTGTGAACTTGAATAGCTACATTCGGAATACATCATGCGAATGTTCTCCACAGATGCATCAACAGGATTGTCGTTCCTCACGTACCTCGATTGATCGCGTTACCTTCAGCTACTTACTAAGGGTAGAAATAAATAAATAAATAGTTGGCGCAACAGGTCCGTATAGGTAGGCACAAAAGATAATCTTCATGGCACTATAACTTCAATATGACTTCCGGTATATGACCGTCACGGCTGGCCAGGACGTAGTCTAGTCTGGAGGTCCAATTTTCGATGACTTTTTTCAACATTTGTGTTATCAATCGTTTCTCGCTTATCGGCGTAGACTAGAGACTTCACATATCCCCACAGAAAATAGACAAGCGGCGTTAAATCGCACGATCTTGGAGGCCGATTCAAGGGGCCGCAATGTGAAACCAAACGTTTCCTTCAATAAATCAATTGTGGCACGAGCTGTGTGAAATGTTGCGCCGTCTTGTTGAAACCATAGCTCCAGCATAATATCATGGTTGTTCAATTGATGAACGAAAGAGTCAGTAATCATGGCTCTATAGCGGTCTGTAACCATTGACTGAGCATCGTTTTTAAAGAAGTACGGACCAATTATTCCACCCACCCATAAAGCACACAAAAAAAAAAAACAGTTTTTGTGGATGTAACGTAAAATACGTAAAATACATTTGAGCATTATAATTATTCCAAATACGGCAGTTTTGTTTATTGACGTATCCATTCAACCAAAAATTGAGACGATTATGTTGACCGTAAAATGGACGTAGTGCCTGATACGTATTTCGAACAGAACCATGATTTTCAAAATAAATTTGCACAATTTGGAAGCGTTGTTCAGACGTCAGTCTATTCATGTTAAAATGCCAAACGGAACTAAAAATAAATCACTTGACAGCTGACAAAATGGCCGCCAGTTAACATAGTGTTGCCAAATTAAAGATATTTACCTCTAAAAAAGAACAGACCCCCTTTATAACCCTTCATTTGTGCTGACAATTACTGGGCGTTGACTCAGTACATGTATCACCGTCTCCACATTTTAAGGGAAATTCTGCAAGCGTCTTCCTCTAGAAGTCTTCTTTAGGTAATGTCCTACATCAATAAGTTGTCCGCTGAATATGGTTGCATAGCAAATTGATAGTAGTGGCAATTAGAGCAAGTCTATGTTGGACAATTTCGCATGGGATAGTCTTCAATACTACTCCGAATACTGGTTACCACACCGGGGTCCACCTATGGTACCTAGGAGTGATTATTGATGTACGTATAAGCTTTAAATACCATCCAGAGCATGTATATGCAAAAATTCTTCAAAAAGTGTTAGTGCACTTTCGAGGTTGATGAGTAACATCGGAGGCCCGAAATAGAATATTAGACTACTTATTGCAGGAGCTGTCAGTTCAACACTCATGGAATATGGGCAAGAGCATTAAGAGTCGTCTGTGCGTTTAAAACTGTTTCAAACTATTAAATACTCATCGTATCTTCAATGCTACTCATCGATTTAGTGGCTGAAGAAATGAAAACTTTAAGAACCGAGCGAGTTCAAAATGGCCGGGTAGATGACAATAAAAGAAGGTGTGAAAGAAATCGCAGTTTTGCAACTTTTGGCAACAAAAATGGAACGAATCGTTAAATAGAAGATGGGCACAACGTCTCATGCTAGTGGTCGATGCATGGACTAAACGAACGCATGGTGAAACAGTTTTTGACGTGTCATGGCAAATAATATCTCTTTAAACGGGGGCATGAAACCATCTTCTTCTATTCCCCACGGTATACGAAACCGAAAGGATTGCGTTACGCGATAAATTTGGGGAATGGCCTACTCACGAAAGTGAGTACAGGTTGCATAAAGATGAAAATTGAACTGTTGTAAGCAACGTGGCTGTGCGAATACTCACCGATCCTAGGCATTTCAGAGCGCCAACGTAAACTGAATAGCTCAAATAACAGAGTGATCTAATATGGCTTTATGCTGACCCCCGCAAAGTGATGCCTTACGGTGGTTCCACGGGGGACAAACATCGGTCATTCGGAAAGTGAGGTGGTTATAGCCGGTAAGAATCCGGCACTAAAAATGAACGTCGGAAGGTTTCCACCTTCTATCGCAAAAAAAAAACAGGTGGAAAATAGAAGAACTAGATAGAAAAGGATTCACATCCCAACTTATAATGCTAAAACTAACTAACAACATAAAAAGTATACTGTTGAAACATGGCCAAAGAAAAAAAAGCTACATTACTGGTGGGAATAAGGCAAGCAAAAAGCTATAGGTATGCCGATTTCTAGGTACCTCTCCCTAATCCGTCGTTGCAGAGCTACAATTTGTCCCTTGTAATCAGTCCATGCAACTTATTTTACCCTTCATAAGACCTCGTTAAAGTTTTTCCTAACCCTTCCTTAGAGTTGCCAGCGGCCTGCATCACCATGACCCGAAATCATGGCTCTTCTACTGTTGATATGATTCTAAATGAGGACTGTTTTTCGGTATTCCTATTATACTCTTTGGGCCAGAATTTTCTATTTAGACGCTTGGATTCCTGCGAATTCTGAAATATTTCTAATTTTTCTAGACCTAGATTCGTGCTGGATTCCTAATGAGACAGGTATCCGATATAATTGCCTGAGCCATTACCGTCCAATTCGACATCATTGTAAACATTTGAAAACTGTCTCATTTCGTACTAATAATCACCCCTATCGTGGAATCCGCCGGGGGGAATTATTCACGGAAAAGAATATTTTGGTATCGTCGCATCCGCAAAGTAAACAGTTGCCCGTTTGGGAAAAATTCAATTTGAACGTTTTTAACGATACAGTGAAACTTACTCAAAGTACACACTCGGGGAACTGATCACTTTGCGGAGGCGACGATACCAAAATATCCTTTTCCGTGAATAATTCCCCCCGGCGGATTCAACGATAGGGGTGAATGTATTTATGGTAGTACTATAGTGATGTACATAGGTCAAAGAAGACCTCTATTATATTGCCCACCTTCTAAAGTAAGGGTTAAGTAGGTCCAATAAGCTTACTTAAATAAATTCATGATTTCAGTATGTCCTGCCATTTTCTTTAAAATTGATTAAGCGCCTATTTTGAGATATAAGACTTTTGGAAAATATGGCTTGTCAAAATTTCAGATTTTTTCACTTTAACTCTTGTTAAATAGCTTTTCGAAAGCATTTTCTCCTCCACCATTGCTACGAAAGATTGTAGCGCTCAAATTTTGACAATTTTGATTGTTTCTGCCAGATATTCTGAAGCTATGATTATAAAAGATACCGATTGATGAATTGTTCCCAACAACGTCAGATATTTCAGTAGAGATAATTGTCAAAAGTCGATCTTAAAGATTAACGCGAAGGAATATATTGAACTTATAGGGAACTTAAAAAGATGCTTACCCAATTTTCAAGCACGAATGTTTGTTCCCCTCTTGACATGCCACTCCTTTCCCCAGAACTGTGACCATCAATTTTGATGATAGCGTATGTTTACCGTGATCCCATACTATGCGTATACGTCCTTGAAATAATCTAACTGGATCTTCTATATCCACACTGCTGTCTTCTAATAGACAGGGGTCAACCTCCCACGATGGTATCAACGGATCCAGTGAGCTGAACTGAAAGAAACAAATAAAAAAAAAATTTTATTAAATAATCTACGACTACCTACATAAAATCACTTAAAGTTTCGTATCTGTAGATGAAAAATGCGCTGTAAAATATCTAGCAAAACTATAAATAAATTGTCAGTGATTACATATCTACGCATAAACCAAGTATGCTGTATACAGATCACGTATGTGCACGGAATGAAATTTTAAAATTATCACAACGCGATGTGTTTGGCATATTAATACTACTATAACTCGCGCATACTGGTACGTATTGTGCATAAATTACTTTTAGGTATATAATTGCTTAAAACAAATAGAATGCGTGATTTATTGATATTAGGTGATTCTTATGTCTTGCGTATTGAAGAAACATTCCAAAGACATTAATAATAAATGTCATGGTCAGTATCTGTAAACACGAACATAATACAGGACCCTAGGTCTAACTTCTCAGAGCTTGTTTTTTGTGGGTTTTTATTTATGGCACATTTATGTATGGACTTAAAACTTCGCTTGAACCGATGAACTGATATAAGTCTTCTCAGGGCAGGTATAATCTTAGATTGTTGTCAAAAGTACGCAAGAGGTGGCCAAGTGCTTGCACAGAAGAAAAGAACGACACGGTAGCAAAGACAGTTTCTTAGAGCTACTGGACCAGATTTACATGACGTTAAAATCGTATCCGACCATTTTAATTCACAAATACAAAAGGAGAACGTCTTCGGTAGGACAGTTGGCTAGCGCAGCCTACACAAAACACCAGGTCTAGTCTACCACATCTCAATAGTGGACATGGCTATCTCCCAATGAACAAACCGTCAGCCAAATGGACCACATTGTAATCGACGCACACGCCTAAAGTATTCTGAATCTCCGAATCTTTTGAAAGGCCAACATTGACTCGAATCAATACATTGTTGCAACAAAAAAAATGCGGATATCCAACACGCCTCAACTAAGAATTACTGTGAGTAAGCGGCGCTGCGAAAGAGCACTAGTGCTTGTCTTGAGTTCTACGGGCAGGGAGGAACATTAGATCCTCAGGAAGAAAATGAAAGAGCAAGAGAAGCGAAGAAATTGCTAAAAGCTAAACATTCACATGTACGAGAATCAGAGATCCTGTAGAGAAACCTATAAAGATGAAGAAGCAAGCCTTTTAGCTATATCGCAGTTGGTGGTAAGAATATGGGAAGCTATTTCTGCCAGACACTGTTAGGAGGAACCAATCATAAAATGGTTGCGATAATAGACAAAACATGCCAACCGCTATTACTTCGGCCTCAGAAGGCAATTATTTAAGGCCTTGTCGAGAAACACCAACGAGATTCTATATAATACACTTATCATCTCAGTCCTGCCTCCTGCTTTATGGCGCAGAAGCATGGAGGTTATTAAAGGCAGATGAAGATCTCCTTTGTCGCTTTGAACGCCAAATTCTTCGAGTGATTTTCTGCGTTGACAGGCTTTGGAGGAGGAAATTTGTACGAGCTGTACAGCAACATTGATCTGGTCAGAAAAGTACGTATCAGTCGACTAAGATGGCTTGGACATGTAGAGCGAATGGACACCAACGCTCCGGCCCGATGAGTCTTCGATTCTAACCCGGAGGCACCAAGACCAAAAAAGCTTCTGGGTCTGACGGTTGACCCGTCGAGCTTTTTAGAGACGCCTTAGATGCGCTGTCATAGGACTTCTTTGCCATCAAACGTTAAAGAATTGCCATCCAACATCGACGAAACACACAGAACATCACAATAGAACAGATACAACTTTATGGAAGAAAGCCACTTTGACTACCTCGGCTATGCCGCAATTTTGTAGCAATAGGCATGTTTTTTTTGAAACCTCGCCAGCCAGCCGTTCATTTGGACAGTTGCCAGCACAATTGCCAGCAAGATGAAGCCAGCGAAATGAAATTAGGCAATAAGCCTAAAAGCATACTAGCATTTCGTATAAAATTATGCATTTAGTAAAAATATTAGATAAATTCTGACATTATTCTCTGGAATGTTGTGTGCATGAGATAAGAACGCAATTATGATTTAAAATATAGTATGGAAATTCGAAGCCACTCTTGTTACTTTCAGCGCCACCTGTTTGTTCATTGCGAATTGAATTTAGCCAGCTGCCAGCCAGCAGCTCTCCGGCTGGGGAGAAAATCAAGAGTTGTTGCCAGCAGTTGCCAGCAGTTGCCAGCAGTTGCCAGCAGGTTGTTGTTTTAATTAACATGTGAAATGTGCCTCAACTGCCAACTACTGGCAACTACTGGCTGGCGAGGTTTCATAAAAACACAACTAATACAAAAAGAGGATCTGCTATTTTATGGATTTTAAGCATGGGTCCTTATAAAAGGTATTCCTTAGGACCAGTAGTAGCAGTAGAGTAAAGGGAGGGTAGGCCAATTTTAAAAGTTCTTTCAGCATTACAATGATGGCAATTACTGGATCAATATGATGTTACTTAATGGTATTATTACAAGCGAGTGGAGGCGTGAGCAAAATCCATATTACTATATAAAATGCAACGTCTGACTCTTTCTTTGTTCCTCCATAATTCAAGAACCATTTACGCGATTTTTGTGATTTTTTAAGTTATACTTACGCCAAAACTTTGTCTATAACAAACAAGTGAAGAAGGAAAGAGACTGCGGAAATTCCATTCAATTGGTTCCCTGGAGGGATCGCGATGAGCCTAACCTAATCTAACCTAACCTATCACATCTATCTTAAACATGATTGGAACGCTGATAAGGCTTTACTATAAAAAAAACAACAAAATTAAATTAATCTTGAAATAATTTTTACTACATCAATCACGTGATTTCATGAAATTCCAACAGTCAGTCATAACCGAAACTTTTTGATTTATCTTCGTAAATATCTAAATACTACAGCTGCGTGCATTTAATTTAAACTGATTTCAATAATAAATTAAATTTAATTAAATTAACATTATAAATACCACTTTTTTTGCTACCCATTCATTCCGCTAATTATTATGTTTGGCTTACGAATTATTAGTTCTAATTTAATTTCGTAAATAACCTCACTAAAATAGAGTGCACACGAAAAAAATAATTTAAAGAAAATTAGAACGCCGAAGACTACCTATTAGTGTAGGCCTGCCTAATTGGGCAGCTATAGAAGGCAAAGCTCTTTGTTATTCCAAGCGGATCGTGCGCACACTTTTTCCATAACTGCACAGTGAAAATATTTGGTAACTACGACGTCATTTGTGTGTCCATGTTAAGTTATAAATATATATGTATAGCTTCCGTATATTTTAAATTCAGATCAACATTTTATGCAGACATACGATTGAATATGCTAAATTCAACCCCAAACATGCTGTCAGATATAATAATGCCAAACTGCACACATGTCTCGAATTTAAAAAAATATTCGCGACTCCACTCCTAATTCGAAAAAAAAAACTCCAGGAAATGTGATATGGATATTAGTTCAAAATCGTGTTCCATTTGGCACGACTTAAATGTTCGAAATTAGACGACAACTTCACCCAATTGGCATTCGGCATTGCCATAAATAAAAGCCATTAAACTGTTCGCTAATAATGACGTATGCTTTGGACACTGCTAGTGTCAAATTAGTTTGTGAATGAGCGATAATAAAAACCTTACGCTAGATAACGTGCGAATTAATTTTAGGTTACGTTCGCACGAACAGGGATATTTGTGTTAAAAATTTACTTTGTGCTTGCACGGAAAAATTTTAATTTTTATTTTATAATAATTTAATTAGACTGATTTTTAAGTGAATTTCGCATGCGAGCTGGAAATTGAGAAGAATTACCTTAAAAAAATGGAAAATTATCTGAATGATATTAATTTAATGAGGATGTATGCGTTTGGTATTATGTAGTCTTTCCTGCGACTGCGACTGTATAGTTATTGACTCCAGGTCAGATATGGTGACGAACCATATCGTAGCAAAATTAAAATTTGCATTTACATCACGACATGTTATTCAAATTTGGTGAGCCAATAAATCAAATGATGCTCTGCCCCGATAAATAAATTCTAATGAGGCAGTCATAGCTGCTGCAGCAGATTTATGCCAGCACCACTTGCTTGCAGTTTTTATGTATCTAATCAGTCAATGTGATTTAAATTATTCATTCAGATCGTCACGATGTGTCTAAAAATTGTTCCGTGTTTGAGAGTTAGTTGGTAGATATTACTTACAGGGTGCGCCAGCTCAAAGTGTTGAAAATGAAGCAAGAGCTTAAAAAAATGTGAATTGAAAATTTTCAGAATGCTCTATCTGCAGTTGAAAAGCCTAATTTTCTTTACAATGCACTTAATTCTCATTCAAAATAAAAAACCTACAAAAAGGGTGTAGGGTATCATCATGCAAAATGGCAAAAAGTCAACGTTAAAAATGTGTCTTTGAAAATCGCTGTTTATAAGATTGAGCAATAGCAATCTGCATATGGATATTAAATAATTGCTCAAAAATGGTGTTAACATTGTCGCCGAAATAAAATGAATTAGTAGCCGATTCCTGGAGCCTAGGCTTCAGCGAAAACTTTCTAAGGTTATGCGTAGGTTTCATTACTAAATGATTTTCACTGGAAGTTTAAAGCATGCTAATCGGGGTTCTTTCAAAATTTGTGTTTTTATTATTACTTCCAACGACAGTGCTTGTAATTGGTTTAAGGCTCGGATACGGCAGTGGCAGTTCCGGTGCCCAATTTTACACAAAAGATCGGGGTAGAGTCTTTGGAAAGTATATATATACACAACTCTTAGACTGGAAGATATAAAGATAAGGGTCGAATTTGGATTGGCGAGAAGATTGGCGACCGAAGTTAAATGTTGAGTCTATAAAAAAAAATATGACAAGCCGGCTGACGACAAAGACAGAAAATATGAAAATGGCAAAGACCAAAAAAGCAACTGCAGAGGCTCTCGTCAAGAATATTCGAACAGAGCACCTGACTCAACGACTAAACGCTCTAATGAATGAGGAGACATTCCAAAACTCGACCTACAGAAGACACTAATCAGTAATGACTTTAGTGGGTCCATAGCAATCTCTTGGAGAACCATCATTTAAATCGTCCTCGTCGTCCTCTTCGGATATTACTGGTTCATTTTCTCATACGAGCAGATGGAAAAACCTTCACGCAGTCCCTAAAGCATTTTATTTCCCTACAGAATTTAAATATCTTTACTTGGTCAATAAGCCTTATCTCTTCTATGTTATTAAAGAAGAAGTTTCCCAGAAATTTATTTCGGGTGCGTATGCTATGCCACGAGTATATTGGCGATGTCTTACTCGATGGCTATGTCATTGCAGAATCCATATAGGTCCGTATTTGAAAGTCCCAGTCTTTTGGCATGCTTCCTAAGATGACAGTGGCCAGGCTATATATTTCTGTTGCTATTCTCACGTTTGACCTGCTTAGTTTAAGAATTTTATCTGTCTGCTTGTGCGGCTTGTGGATCCTCATAAAGGACTGATGACAAAAACATAATGCGGAGCTACGCGACAAAAACACACAGCAAGGTATGTCTGCATGCTATGGTTATAAGAACGGAATTAGTTAAGGAACATCCACCTTCAGTATAAGCTAAAGACAAAAAATAAGAAAGCCTTCTGAAAATCTTTAAAATATGTCTGGGCAATCGGTCTAAAATCTTGAAGACTAGAGTCTTTGATCTGCCACGCAATAGTCTTCTTTACCCAAAATTATTAGAAGTAAACTACGAAAAGGGCGGAAAATATTCGATTGGCGTTAGGTCTTATCGCCCAAAACCATAACGCCCAAATTGATAAATGTTATAACGTCCAAAAACCACCACATCGCCCAAAATTTAAAGGATTATGCGTCGCAAAGCCCAAATAGAATGACATATCGCCCAAAGTAACGCATACACCCCAACTCTGACAGTAAACCCAAGCAGGGGGGCAGCATGGCCCCCCATACCTATTAAACTGCAAATTCTTTTTGGCCTTTATTTCCATTTTGTTGTTGGTTTTTGGGCGTTATGCATTTTTACTGGCGTTAGTAAAAATAATGCCATTACGTCCAAAGTCAATGTCACATCAACCAAATTTCAGTAAATTTTACAACAATAAATTCTTAGGAAAAATTTTGGGCATTATGACCTTGGGCGATAAGACCTAACGCCTATTCGATTTTCAAATGAGATGATGAAGTTGTGTCCACAGCGGAATTCGTCAAAGGGCGGTGGTGCTGCATGTTTCTGCAAATGCTTTGGATATAAACTCCAGCCGATAGATCCAAAGTATCTCGAGCGATGACGTAGCTTCGGATAATTGCGAAATGTCTTCAACTCAACGAGATAGGATTTAAATCTGGAGAAGTTAATGTTGTGCCTACGAGTGGTATTTCGAACGCACCTATTCGGTCGTTTGCCTACGAACACCTAGATGGCGTTTCCACCAGTGAAGATTCCACCTTGTTTGACGTCCACCTTTTTTCCGCCTCTTACTTTTTTGGCTCTCATCACGTGAACAGCTAATTTTCCACGACTTGCACTAATTAATGTATCTTTTTGTACTTAAGATTTTGTACTTAAGATTAAGTTCAATAAATGAAGTAATTGTTAAATTGAACCCTAGAAACTTATTAGTTAAAGTATCTCAGGGTCTTATTCACGTGCTATTGAAGCAGCAAAGTTAGGCTATGTAAATCTGGATTGATTTTGAGACAGCTATGACAAACTGTTTTCAGAAGGAACGAAGCTGGCGTCAAAATTAAGTTATCAGCCCTTACTCGTAATTAGGTGTCTGGTCCAACTCTTGCCCATGGTCATGAAATTTTGGTGTAATAATCCAAAGAATAAAATCGTGACGCGAAGTGATACCAAAATAGTTGAGGTCGAGTAGCTATTGCTCCGAATGGACTGAGTAATGCTTCGGTGGTTGGATTCCTCTAAGCGCGTGTCCCTAACCTGACATCAACACTTACCGCGGAAATCATACTATCTCTGATGTGCATAGACCCAGACTGCAATAGTTGTCCAACGTGTTTCCTCTACCCATATGATGATTACTCCAGATAATTATATTAGAATCGGTGACAGAAGATCGAAAATTATGGAGAATCCACTTATCCTATACAGCCACAAGCCTTGAAGAAAGTAAATCTTATGAGCTGATTAAGCGTAGTTTTTCGCCTGCAAAATCCATTGAACTGCTGAGAAGGTCTGGCCTATCGCATGGTATGGTTCACTGAGTCTGCAAAATCGATTTTCATAATAACCATAATATATTTCTAAACAAGAAGCCGAAATCAAATCAGAGATAGGTCAACTTCTCACAAAGCTCACGACAAAAGAATCATGTCGAGCTACCACACCATCTACTTGCCATTACCAACAACCTTCATACACCTATACCCTTAGCCTTTATGTTATTCAACTTGAAAGTCAGAAAATCACATTTTTCGCAGACAAAATTATCGTGTGAACAAAAAATGTTTGAATGTCAATACCCTTCTTAAGTCCGACCGCTCCGGTTACCTTGAAAGAGGTCAAAGTCAATTATAGGTACCTATACATTTGTTAGAAAAATCACAAAAGCTCATGGATCCAATAGACTTTTAATTTATTGCAAACATAGAAACAAACAAAAGAAGTAAACTATCTACACGGTCCGGTTGCTATAACCCCGACGGATTGCGTTTTTAAGCTCTAGGTCAAGTATGCTGTAAGCCGCACGGATTGAAATAGATAACACAAGCACTACAACTCTTTGCGACTATAATTACGCAATAAAACATTGGCTATCCGGAAGCGTTGTGAGGCATATAGTTTCACCAAACAAATCATATAAATATGCTAATAGAGGAACAACAAAGAGATACGTATCCATTGTTAGCGAATAATGGTATCCATTTAATGGATTATGTCACATCGAGTTAATTGCGTACGTCACATTATTACTGCTTATAAATTATGTATATATGTATTTGAATTTGATGCTGATGCATATCTATATTAAGAAGGGTACTTACTATTCGCAGCGGACATGTGCGGGTGCTGTTCGGTTCGCTACCGCCTTTTTGTAGTGGTCCTGCGTGAGCATTGTGAAAGGATTTTCGCAATTTTGGTCGAATTAATCTCACAATGAAACCATGGGATTCGGGGGCACTTAGAATACGCATACATGATCCCTGGATCATTTCTTCTGAATTGAACTCCAATATTAGACTAGATTCCTTGCCTTCGCTCTCAACGAACCGTTCCTGATGGTCGGTGCAAATTGGCTCGAAATTTGGATTTGTCAGGAAATTTATATCTGAAAGAATACACAAAACAAAAAAAACACACAATCACTGTTAGTATTCGTTAATGAATAAAAAATGGTAGTTGAGCTATATATTTGCCATATACATAATATAGGGACATATTTGACGCCAGGTTTCTCAAGGTTGGTTTCGCCAAATTTACAACTTTTGTTCTGGCTTGTATCGTTCTACTTAGTTGGCGTTGTTTTTATTTATTACTAACACGAGCTGCAACACTTCCAATGTTGCGTATAGGTATTAATCGCATTTATTAGGATTGCTTCTGGGTGAGCATCAGCAAAGTAGTTAAGACGTTTTCACTAGGAATTCTGTTAAGCCACCCGAATTTGCTGTAGGCAAGTGCAAAGAGACAGTTTATTAAATAGCCAAAGTTCGGCAAAGTGGTAGGTAGGTACTTCAGATCATTGAGATTGCAAGAGCCAACAAACACAGCCCAATACAGGGTCCATTGTTATACCGTGTGAAACTAGTAATTTCCCCTACTCTTTGAACCAGTTTAACTTTCTATTAAATTAATAGACTTTGAATGTCGAGATTTGTTACATCGTTAAAATCGTTATAATAGAAAACCCTTAGATGGAGTTTCACTCTTGCTAGTTAAGAATCTTCTCCTACTCTTTCTCAACCCTTCAGCTTCTGCAGAAATCTTTTGAATATACGCCAAGGTTCATCTAAAGACAGTGCCCAACTTCGAAAAAGAGAGCGTATTAGATCCAGATAGGTTTGGACAAATATAAGCTTCGTTGCCAACTGTACCACTTGTTCAACATATTTTCTTTCGAAAGCTTATAAGGATATCCAGAGTTTGCATGAAGCGATACATGTACTGTTCAAATCTTGGAATTAACGCAGAAACCCAGCTGATATCTAAGCAATCAAGCAAATAGCCAAATAGACTTAACACTTATCGATGAGGAGCAAGAATTGAACGTGCATAAGTTCCCAAGAGCGCAACACTCTAACCGTTTTCTTACTGCTAACTTTAGAGCTCAGTTGACAATTAGCTGCGCCCAAAATAAGAAATTCGACATTCAACGCCTTGTCACACCTGGAGTAGCCAGAGTTATACAGAGATACAATAACTTCACCTACCAGACAGGAAGGTTGTGTTAGGTTATGTTAAATAGGTCTTATACGGCAGTAGGCAACATCAGGGCCCATAGCGATCCCTACAGGGAATCAATTGTAGTAAAGTACTGTTAAAGTATAAACGTTTTTGTTCCTAGTGTTTATTATTATAAATTGTAATAATTAACTTCTATTCATACTGTACAAATTGTTATTTGACAGGTCTCACATGGCCATTCTAATTTTTTCTTATTTTTACACATAACCTTGAATTGTATTGCTTTTACCTTTTCTCTTTCAATAAAAGTTCTTACACCAAACAGGTTATGGGCCCAGGGCACTCTGTCTCATACAGATAAGATTCTATTAAATTCATTTTTAATATTTTTTAATTTATGGATCCAACAGGTCCAGTTGCTGAGAGTTTTTCTGATTCGGCCATCGACGATCATACGCTTGTAGAAGAAGAAATAGAAGACGAATTTCTTGAGTTTCCTGCAATAGCAATTGAAAGACCAGTGAATATGTCTGATCACAAGATTTATCACATTCATCGTTTTAATGGGCAGGATTATCAATTATGGCGTAGGCAAATGGAAATCTACATGACGGAGAATAAGCTCAAGCAATATATTATGGGAACTTTACCTCGCCCGAGTAATAACTACACTGCATGGGAGGAAAAAGATGCGGAGGCGCAGGCTTTTCTGATGCGTGGTCTGGAGTTGGAGCAGTTAAAATATTTGTCTGATTGCACAACGGCTGCTCAAATGTGGTCGAGATTAAAGACTGTGCATGCAGAGAAAAGTGACCAGTCTGTCCAAGTGCTTTTGGATAGGTTCATTAACTGCAGAATGGTGGAAGAAGAAAGTATGGCTGATTATGTCGCAAAGGTTATGTCTCTCGCTCAGCGCTTGAAGGACATGGATCTTGAGCAGAAGGAGCGCTGCATATATGGCAAGCAGTAGCTGGAAGAAAGCTAACCGAAACAGAAGCAATAATAAGAACAAAGATAATTTCTCGAAACGCAAAGGTAAATGCAATTATTGTTCCAAGGAGGGTCATTGGGCTAGAGAGTGCTTCAAGAAACAACGTGATCAGCAAGGCAATATGAATGCTCAGTCGTTTGTGGTTGAAACAGGTACAAAAGCCAATTCATCCTCAATATCATTTACCGATAGAGCAGAACTGTTTACAATAGGCGAATTAGGAGCTCCTAACAAAGTGCGAGATGTTTGGTTTGCTGATTCAGGAGCCACAGACCACATGTCTTTTCAGAGGGAGTGGTTTGCAAATTTCGTAGCATTTGAGAACAAGAGTTTTCACGTTCGAGTTGGTGACGGTTTCTCTTTGAATGCAGAAGGTATGGGCGATGTGAATGTGCAGGTGAATAATCGCGGAGGGTCGTCTCCAGTGCATACTATCAAGGACGTACTTTATGTACCACAGTTAGACAAGAATTTTATATCTGTGCTTAAGTCAACCGAAAAGGGATTTAGGGTAATTTTTGAAGAAGGAGCCAAGCGAGTTACTTTCGTTAAGGATGGCAAGCTTATCGTGGATGGTGTCAGAGATCGAAAACTGTATAAAATGAATTTTAGTCCAATTAAGACAATTGAGGTTAATGCAGTGTCTTCTGAATCAAGTATGCTGTGGCACGAGCGTTTTGGACACGTAAACTTTAAAATGCTGAGGGAGATGTATCAGAAGCAAGTCGTCGAAGGTTTAAAGATCACAGACAGTACTGAAAAGGATCCGTTTTGTGAGGGCTGTGTCTATGGCAAGCAACACCGTTCGAGTTTTCCGAAGGAGGGTGCGAGACGTTCTGCGGTTACTGGTGAGGTTTTTCATGCCGATTTATGTGGCAAAATGAGTGTGGCTTCTATTGGTGGAGCTTATTATTTCATGCTTTTGAAAGATGACTGTTCTAGATATTGTTTTGTATTTTTCTTAAAGAATAAAACAGATGTTTTGCAGAATCTGATGCAATTCTATTTGGAAGTTCAGGCTGATGGACATCACATTAAAAGATTGAGGACTGATGGAGGTTTAGAATTTTGCAATGATGGAGTGAAAACTTTTTTATTATCTAAAGGGATCAAGCATGAGTTGTCAACACCCAGAGCTCCTGAACAAAACGGATTCATAGAGAGGCAAAATAGGACGATTGTGGAGAGTGCTAAGGCGATGTTGCATACGCGGAATTTGCCGCAATATCTTTGGGGTGAGGCTACTAATACTTCTGTTTATTTAAGGAATAGAACAGCATCACATACTCTTAATGGCTGCACCCCGTATGAGAAGTGGCATGGAGTAAAACCATCAGTGGAACATCTCAGAGTTTTTGGCAGCGAGTGCTATGTTCATATCCCAAAAGAACAGCGAACGAAATGGGAGATGAATTCTGTTAAATGTCAGATGGTTGGGTATAGCGAGGGAAATAAGGCGTATAGAGTGTACGACGCAGCAGGAAGAAAGATTTTGATCAGAAGAGACGTGATATTTAACGAAGTGTTTGTTACGCCTCATGTTGTGGTAGACAAACCATCCAGCTCTAATGAAGACCAGAAGGAGGACGGGCAATCAGTAGCTGCAGAAGAAGGAGATCGGGATAACAAAAGCCAACCAATTCGGAGAAATCCACGGCTACCAATTCAAAGGGATCCATATCCAAAGCGGAATGTAAGGGATGCTGAAGAACTAGTAACGATGGCTGAGTTGTGTGTAGCACAATTAGATCCAGTTGATCTTGAGGAAGCGATGGCGGCTGAGGATTCTGCGAAATGGCTAGATGCAATCAATGATGAGCTAGATGCACTAGTGGAGAACAAAACTTGGATTTTAGTTCCAAGACCAGCTGATCAAAATGTCATCACAAATCGTTGGATTTTTAAGAAGAAATATAAAGCTGATGGACGAATTGATAAGTACAAGGCTCGACTGGTGGCGAGGGGCTGTTCACAAAAGCGAGGAGTGGATTATGGCGAAACATTTGCGCCAGTGGTTAGATATGACTCAGTAAGAAGTCTTTTAGCAGTTGCAGCCGCTTTTGATCTCAACATTTACCAATTCGACGTTAAGACTGCTTTCCTACATGGCGATTTAGACGAAAATATTTTCATGGAACAACCGTATGGTTTTGCTGATGACGAGCGTGTATGCCTAATGAAAAGGAGTCTGTATGGACTTAAACAGGCTTCGCGTCAATGGAACAAGAAGGTGGTTAATTTTTTATTGCGTTTTGGACTTAAGCAATCAAAAATGGATCAATGCATTTTCTACAAAGAGTCAAGCCGTTTTTATCTTGCATTGTATGTGGACGATGGACTGGTTTGCGGCGATGATATGGCTGTTATTCAGGAACTATTAAAACAGTTACACAATGAATTCAAGATAACGTATAAAGAAGCGGAATATTTTGTTGGAATGCAGATCGAGAGGAATAGAGAAAGAGGTGAAATTAAAATACACCAATGTGCTTATGCACAAAGGGTACTGGAACGTTTTCATCACAGCCGATGTACGTCTGTTTCAACTCCTGCTGATCCAGGTATCAAATTTACTAAAGCAGGTAATGACATTGGTAGTGGCAAAGGAACTTTATTCCCTTATCGTGAAGCTATCGGTTCTTTGATGTATTTAATGATTTCTACACGACCGGATTTAGCTTTTACTGTTGGAGTTTTGAGCCGCTATATGGAAGACCCGAAACAAATGCATTGGCAAGGGGTAAAACGAGTTCTTAAATATTTAAAGGGAACATTGTCACATGGGATAACATATGGTGTGGGCACGAACGAAACTACACTGACTGTTTATTCTGATGCTGATTGGGCAGGTGATGTTGATACTAGACGCAGTACTACCGGATGGGTGTGTTTTCTCAACAGCGGACCCGTTGCTTGGAGTTCCCGAAAACAAAGTGTCATAGCAACATCGACAACAGAAGCAGAATTTGTGGCATTATGTTCAGCGACGAAGGCAACTGTATGTTTGAGGCGAGCTTTATCAGAGTTTAACTGCGAACAAACCGATCCAACACCGATGTATTGCGACAATCAGAGGGCGATTACAATTGTTAAAACTCCAGAGTCAGCCAAGAGGACTAAACATATCGATACACAGTTTTTCTATACGTGTGATCAACAAAACAAAGGCGAGATTGATGTGCAGTTCATTTCTACAGATGATCAACTAGCTGACCCATTGACTAAACCTCTAGCTAAAGAGAAATTTTGTAGATCGAGAGAGCGTTTAGGAATTCACTAAATTTTTTTTGTATTGAATTAATTTAAAGGCAAAAACGAGAGGGAGTGTTAAAGTATAAACGTTTTTGTTCCTAGTGTTTATTATTATAAATTGTAATAATTAACTTCTATTCATACTGTACAAATTGTTATTTGACAGGTCTCACATGGCCATTCTAATTTTTTCTTATTTTTACACATAACCTTGAATTGTATTGCTTTTACCTTTTCTCTTTCAATAAAAGTTCTTACACCAAACAAGTACTATGGAAAAACACCTATAAACAATTACCATTGAAAAACACCCAATTTCCCTGCAAAAATCAATAAGCCTTTGGAATTCTTTTTTTTCGGGTTAGGAAACACTCCACTGGAGCACTCTGACGCAACTGATCCATTGTACTACCAGGAAACCGATCCAGTATTACCCATTTAACTGGAATTTATTCGAATTTCAGAGAAAGCCGAGAATGCACTTCAGCGATGAAGAGCTTACAGTATCAGCAGTCCACACCACATCAGCGCCAAAAATCTTCCACCTGATCCGAACAAAGACAGGACAATAACAAAGCGTCGCAGACAGTGATATCACCTTAGCCTAGCACACTAAGATGCTTACAAAAAGCGAAGTGCCACCAATAAGTTTCCTGCAGTCATTTCTACTGAGAGACAGCAGGAATGCCGCAGACTTCTTACTGACTATCGGGAGCATTGCGTTTAGTCTGCCCGCCTTTCAAAATTGTGTTCGTTTGAGAGCCAAACGTCAACGGAAGCCCTGACCGAGGACGCAGGAAAACCCAGCATAGGTTCTGGTCCCGAGACCACTACCCTTTGTAGTAGTAGATTCTGCGTGCATGGCAAGGCCTGACCAGCTCCGATCGGCTTCCTTTGTTATTTTGTTCCTATAATAGCGCCCTTTATATGATGCGGGAAAGATGGTTTAAAATCCAACTCTCCTCTACCAATCAATTCCCCTCTTCTTCTCACAAGCTCGTCAGCTTGTTCATTTTTAATTATAAAGAAGTTTCCTGGTACCCAGCAAAGTATCACTCGATTCTGACTGCGTAATGCCCAAGCTTCAAACTAACCGTTTGGATGAGTTTATATTTTTGCAACGAATGGAAGCGACCGAAGACGAACGACTGAATTCAGAAGCTTTTTCAATTATACCTTCGAATTTTTGTTAGAGATGCAAGAGGGCAAGTGGTGTAACTTAAAAAAAAATGATGTTCTATAATGACCCCCATTTGTAGTTTAGCACATTAGCCATATTGAACCATTCTGCTTAGGTATCAACGGTTAGAACCGACATAAATTCACCGGTACTCTCCGGAAGTCAAGGTTTCTAAAGGGCCGTCTTTATTCTCAGCAAGACAAATTAATAATGAAGCCACTGCGGTGCATTTCTTATGGATCATGAGAATGATCAAACCGAAAATCAGGCTGTGGTGAACAATTATCTACTTCAAGCACCAATAATTAACAGCTATTAAGAGGATGCGAAAAGAAGAGAGAAGAGGAGAAGTTCCCTTAACCAAACAAAAAAAAAAAAAATTTAGGTCCATCGATATCACTACACTACTAGATAGCGTGGCGACTATAGCACTTTAACCAAGGTGTGACGTGAAAACTTGTAAATTTCGAATCGAAACTATAAGACGTATCCGAACCAATACTCTAATTATTTCCTTGGCTCGTGCATCGCCTATCTCTTCCAAGGAAATCCCGAAGACACATAGGAATAGGATCCGCGTCTACGGTTATCCGGTTATGAAGCTCAACTCAGAGAATAAGTATGTATCTATTGCTTCAAACTTTAATACTCATTAGTCTCAGTGGATGATTGACGACCAGTGGCCTATTTCACCAACTAACAAATTTGTATTTACAATTATTTTTTCACAAAATCTGTAGAAAAAATTTCAAATTTGCTTTAAAAATTTTGTGGTGAAACAGAATTTGTCTCTTTTTCTAACAAAATTGTGAAAAAATAATTGTAATTACATTTTTGTACGTTGGTGAAATAGGCCACAGGGCATAGATTAATTAGAAACAAGTAAAAGTGTTATCATCGGCCTGGCCGATGTTTTGATACCCTCCACTGTATGTACTGTATTGTATAGGTACACGCATGTGTCTAATATTGGTTTTGTATGGGAGGTACGAGAACTACTTGACCGACATAGACAATTTTTAATAGAAACCTGAAGGTTATAAATATAAGTCTTCTCACAAAAGTTTATTCGCCTATGTCGACGTTTGGACGCTATCGTGTTTTCAACAGACAGACTGACGGACATGGCTAAATCGATTCAGAATGTGATTCTGATTCAGAATACATATACTTTATATGGTCTCCGGTGAATCCTTCTCGGCGTTACAAATGTAATGACAAAGTGAATATACCTTCCTGTGGAGGGTATAAAAAACACGTATATACCTTTCAGAGTCTAATTATTGAAGACTTATGTTTGGCGTCTGTCTCCCAACCGTTGGGCCCTAATGAGGATGCGCCGATGAATATATCGCAGTTGGATAACCAAGCAATCGATCTTCTTTGTCCCATGAACTGACACGACTGACGACACCCAAATTTATAGACTTTATTTGTCTCAAATCTCAATCACAAACAACCCAAAACTTAGCATTCTACTTTAACTTTGTTCTCTATTTTTGCCTCCATTTACATTTCCCTTCCAAAAAGTAAAATGAAATCGACAGCTCTCCCTCAGCATAGATAAATCGTATGACCATTCGGCAGTTCGGCAGACCGATAAATAAATTGACCCATTTGCGGGACATACAAAATTTATTTTCCCACTTGCTCCAAATCAAAGCAAACACAACGCCAGCAATCATCATAAACCTTAACGGTCGCCCTATACTCTATACCCATACTTGACCCATTTTCTCTGGCTAATTACTGGACAGCTTAATAATAACTGTGTCTCTGTGCCATTATCCCTCATTTTGGTCTTAGAAATTGGTCACCCGAGCAATTTTTCACACAGCGATTACCTCGGCGTGGAATTGGGGTCAGGTCATCGTATATCTACCTATAGTAAACTTAATTTTGAAATGAACGTGCAACTTAGATCTATCCCCATCACGCAAATAGTAATACAATTGGCGAGTCTACATAAACAAAAAGCTACATCATAACGTGTGCTTTATTGATCATAGATATACTATACACTGCTTTGCTAGGCCAAAGGTTTCCCCCCAGATCGAAGGTCAGACCTTGGTCCACTTTGGAGAAGCACAATGATTGCACGCCCATAATATCGTGTTGACACATTATGCTTAATGTTTGAATGCGTGCAATTGTGTCCGCATGCATGGATGGCTTGAATTGAAACTTCAATAGTGACAGCTTGTGCATAAATGCGTTTGACAGTGACTTTTCTCAGATGTGTCTATTTTTGAATCATCGTTCGAAAGATAACAACATGATCACACATATAATTAGATGGAATTAGTTGAGGTGATGCTTGGCGGGTCTATTGGAGGTCTATCACTCTATATCTCGTTCAATGTCGCACTTCACTCGTATAGGCGAACTCGAACAGTCTTGAGTCTAGTCCATTCACTGGCGTCTTATCACTTTTGCGTTATCGGTGAGATAATGGCAATATTAAACTTGAACAGAAGTGCAACAATCTGGGTCGTCATTACAAGTGCATATTGTATGCACATGCATATAGATTATAGATACATATTAGGTAGTGCCTACTAGCCACTTAACTGTGGAGAGAGAGTATAGCAAACGCCACTGCGCTAATCAATATACAGGGTGCTTCAATTAGAAGCGGGGTAGCGTGTTTTTATAGTGTGAATTGTTATAGATGAAATCGTGCTGTAAGTTTTCATCATAATTAGTATATAATGACAATTTTCCCATGGCTCTAACGTTTAAGCTGAGGTCAGATAGGGGCTACGTACCAGATTTAACAAATCTCCAATAATTGCATCTGAACGTCAATTAAATTCTGGAATATACTAAAAGATCGAAATAAACTCAAGGTTCTTAACTTAGTTTCATTTCTGCGAAAATCTCAGAATGAACATTTTGCTAACACCCAGTAGTGCATAAGAATTAAATTGTCTGACAGACGCATGGTTGTGGGATCTCGATTGCATTTAGAACTAGAGTAGATATGCCGCAAAGTTCCACATAATTTTTATACCCATAAGTCGTAGCGAAGAGCTCTGATGTGATGTTTTTTCGAGTGACGCTATAGATCTGGACCTACAATAGTAGGTATAAGCTTCTTCAAGTACGACTTTGCTGGTCTTTGGATAACTATACGAACTCCAAGTAGGTTGGGCCCCCTTCCGCTTGGGCTAACTTATTTGAGGTCTTCCCCTTGTCCGAATTGAAGACTCTTCGAACCGGATCGTCAGTATCAGTATATCCATTAGCCGTCATACAAGATTTTGTATATAGATAGATGTTGTTTTGTAGATGGGAGAGCTCGCTTTTAAATACCAACGGTACCAAATTTTGTGCTCAAAACTAGCAAGGGCATTTCAATCGCCTTTGCTTACATCGAAGCTCGGTTCATGCTTTCTGTACTAATGAGCAGAACTGCAATTAGTCTTTTCTGACAAAGGCTTTACTTAATGGCAATATTAACTAGATTATAACACTTTGCAAAGGGGTGAAGTCGTTAAGGTAGACAAATTCTAATTCTAATTACCTTCGTTTTAGGTGCCTATAGTGATGCTGTTTCAGCGTGTACCTACCAGATAAGTCGTTCAGCCCTCATTCGAAATTGTACCCATTATTTGTTCCTTTGTCAAAATACTTGCATCTGTCACTGACTGCTGACGATATATTGTCAAACTTTTAGTATTAGCTTTTACTCAAGAATCATTTTGAAGATGTTACCATCTGTTCAAAATCTATTTTTGCCATCAAAGATATTTACGAGATTGTTTCTGACCTTATTGGAGCAGTGAGCTTTCTACATTTGTCACCTTACGCAAAAGGTCGTATTTGTCAGATATTGCAGATTAGGACATTACTCTATTTAGCTTGTCTCCATAATGCTGTCATAGACGAATTTATAATATCGCTGAGAAGGTCGGACACTGTCTTTGAATCTGTCTTTGTGTCTGATAGACGTTTGACTTACATAGACTAAAACCGCACACCAGCGGAACCGCAATCAGTTTTTTGACGAAATGCTTCAGGCGTTCAAGCAATATTGCAGACAACATCTTGACGAGGCTGATTCACTGTAGTTGGTGCAAAGAGAGGGTTTTTAGAGGGTCTTCTAAATGGACCAAATAATTCTGATGTTTCATCATTCATCGTTTTTTCATCAGTCTGTAGCTGAAAGTTCGATCACTTTATTTTAAGAGGCATATCGAAAGTATTCATCGGAATGCGTTGCGACTTCTGGGCTTAGCCCTTCCTGTTAATATTACGCCAAAGGCAATTCAAACAGCTGGAGCTGTTAAGATAGATCTACAATCTAAGATAGCTTCATTAGATAGATAGATAGATAGATGTCATTTTATTTTAGCTTTCGAAATGTCATTTAGTTTAACATTGTTTACAATGAATAATATGCTTTTTTAACCGCACACATACAACAGACCGTTTATTGTAAAGTCAAATTTCAATCTCGAATTATTACAGATTCTAAGTTTAAGCTTAGCAAGTGTGGGGACAATTGAAGCAACTTTACTAAGTATAGGAGGTGCCACGAGTCATTCCTTATGCCGCCCACACTTTTCAAAGTGCCTCGCAAAGACATTCTACATCCATTTAATTTATCGAATTCTGCAACTATGAATGCAAGAGGTGCCATAGAGATTTTTAATTTTATTTTAAGTTTTAAGTGCACTTTTTTTATTTCCGATATTCTTCGTATCGTGTTAGTAGAATAGTCTCAAAAGATGCACGGATGTTCAACGGCCAATTTGTTGAAGCTAAAATTATATAATAGTTTACCTACAGAATTCTTTATCCTTTGAAGTTGCATCGGCAGTTTTGCATCACAGGCGTGTTGGCGAACTCCGAAAAATAAAATAAACGCTACTCCATGGAGACTATTATAGAAGACTATAGCATTTAACCCCTGCTTCGCTACGCGCTCTAGAATAAAATTAAATATTCCCCATACAAACTAAATCTCCCTTTTTTCGTCGGTAATAACTCGAGCTTCAAGCTAAATTTCCAAAATTGGAGAAATTGATTTTCTTTTTTTCTTATATAGAGTAGGTACACAAACCGAGTTTGAAGACGATCGGATGAAAAATAAGAAATTTCCAATACAAACCTGATCCTTATTGTTTTTTGCACCCAACTTGATTTGCTTACATTTTTTTAAAATGCATATAAGTTTAATGTACTTAGCTTTATGCTGATAAAAGGCAACACTGCCAACTAGGCCAACAACCTATTGTGTAATTGTTAACATTCAATGAGCTCAATAATAAAAGTTGTTTATTTTTAACTACGGCACTTTCTTAATAATGAAATATAAAAAAAGTCTTTATAGAGTTGGAACTCTTCTTTTAAGTATGCACTTGTAAAAGCCATTCAGACTTGAGCTCCATTGAATTTTAAATGTGGATCGATTTATTGTTATGACTTTATTCTACAATTGTTAGGTATTCGTTTGAAAAAATACAAATCAGATAGGTAGTATGTACTTATCGACTTTCTGTTTGTTTTATAGCTTCGAATAATAGTAGTTTCAGTAGCAGGTACAAAATGGGGCAAGAGTTGCCTCCCGATGTTCTTTGGCTGTAACTTTTTTTTGAATGAAAAGCTTTGGCTCCGCTTTTGAATTATATCTGCTGTCTTAAATTTTTGTCCATTATGTCGAGACAAATGATATAGGCTAAGTGACCACCGGCCGCCAGAATTAATGACAATTCGGGCCCGATTTATGGTACTTTCCATCACTCTTGCCAGAACTTCCGATAGGCCCTCGCACTGACGAATATTCTCTTTGAAGGCATCAAGAGTCTGATGCTTGTTGGAAAAGAATCATGACTTCAAAAAACCCTACAAAAAGAAGTCTCGTGTTGTCAAATAATATTATAGGTGAGCGTTTAAACATAGATCGTAGTGTTTGCCCAATTCGTGTTGGGCGAGTGAAAATGTTCGCCAAAATTCACGTTGCACCATCGAAGAATTATTTCACAACAAAATTCAAACAATTATTCCGCGTTTTGTAGGAGTATAGCAATTCATATCTTTTTGAAGTAAGTATATTTTGTATGCGTTTACTGCACAAATGTCAAAGTAAAATTGACATTTGGCGCCATTTTTTGTAAAAAATATAGAATCTTCCAATTGAGCCTCGTAGATTTTCATAATATATTGTTTTCAAAATGTGTCATTTAATTCGTTATACTGTACTGTATGGTAAAGGTGGCCCATTTAGTGGTTTCTTTTTAAATCATATGTTATTTTGACATTGACAGCTGTTTTCCGCTTAAAATCTTGACAGAAGGTCAGTATCATACCACCGCGGAACGAAATGAGTCCCTTGAACAATGTTGGGGAAATATTGAAAACATATTTTCAAAGTGAGTGATGTGCAGCCCAAACAGTGCGTTTTTGGAAAAGAAGTTTTGGCCGAAATAAGGCACCCATCGCGCCTGCTGGACGCAAGTTTGTACAAAAAGTTCGTGAGACTTGTGTGCTAGTGGACAACACAACACTCATGGTCCCCGACGTCGTACGGTGCCAATACATCCACAAAGAGTGATAGTTTGGTGCGGATTGTAAAGTGCTGGCATCATTGGACCATTTTTCTTTGAAAATGAGGCTGGGAAAAACGTTTCGGTCAACGGTGGGCGTTACAGAAACATGTTAACCGACTTTTTTTTTACAGAAATTGAAGACAAGGATTTGGACGACCCCTGGTTCATGCAGGATGGCGCGTAATGCCACACAGCCCTGACACAATCGATCTTTTGCGCACCAAATTCCCAAATCGTGTTATCAGTCGTCTTGGCGATGTCAATTGGCCGCCTCGGAGCTGCGATTTGTTCGCGTTGGACATTTTTTTGTGGGGAACCGTGATGGACCGATGTTATGCCAATAATCCAGAAACGATTCAAGCACAATATCATCCAAGCAATCCGTGAGCTACAGCCCGAAAATCAACAAAGTCTTGGAAAATTGGAGTGACAGAATGCGCTACTGCGAAGCCAGCCACATGGACGACGTTTGTTTTCCATAATTAATGGGAATATTTGCTCTTACTAATAAATCCATAACACATGGAAAAAAAATAATTTTTTTCATTTTATGGCATTTTTAAAAAAAAACTTGTATTTGGCCCACCCTGTACATAAAACGATTGCTCAAATTCTTGGTGTCAAAGCCTTAAATTCGTCTGCTATCCTATTCCGATTCATGAAAAGGTATTATATTCTATAATTACTGTCTAAACTATGAGACATGTTTTGGGGCAGGGCCGCTTTACAATGTCCCAATGTTATACTTCACTGTGCCTTTCAAATAAGGCAATAATGTGAAAGTGATTTGATCAAAACCCTGCCAACTCTTTACACGTAGCATACTTTAATCAATTTGTGCTCAAGGACGCAGACCGGATCCAGCTAAGACAATTCACATGCTATGACTCATTTTACAAGTTATTTTTATTTTCTTAGCGTTTATAGCCGTCGCAACAATTTTTACACGCGATATTGACTAGGACTGTCATAAGTGTCAATAGCAATCAACTAAAGCTACACCTCGCACCTCTTCGCCTTACTTCTGTCAGTTAACCTTAACCCTGTCAATTAAATTCTTAATCAATTCTAACACGTCGTCAATCGGTGTTGCAAGCCAATTTATTGGGCCATACACCCACGTCAACGAGTTGGCAAATTGAAAATAAGAGACGCGTCGGACCAGCTTTTTGTTTTGCTAGTACATAATAATAATTTATAGATGTTGCCATTGGGTGTGACCACTGACCTGTGTAGCGTGCGCTCATTTCGTTTCATAGACAATTCCAATTATCACATAATATTACATTTTAAATGACTGCAGAGTAACAGGGGGTCGCTCCTGTCAATGAACCACTGGCCGCGATATTATGATTGAGCACCTTAATTGAATTAGTCCATCGTCAAATTGCCGGATGGTATGAAATTATTTCCACAAATCACAAACTATCTGGAACGTGAAGAGCAATCGTTTATTCCAAATGTATTTCCGATTTGGGAACAATTTATTATAGTCTCACCCACACTGCACTGTCTCCACTCTCCAGTGAGCTGTGCATTAGAGGTGAAAATTCCAAAATGCCTTTAGAGAGTGGTAATATTTCACAGCTTAGTTTGCCTCAGTCAATAATCCAGTTAATTGCAACGCGTGACACAATTAGATACATTTGACCCAATTACGACCTGCAGCCAGGTTCGATTGAATTAAGCGATCAATTGGAGTTATAGGTATTCGTATTGCATATACCATTATGGCCATGGTTGGTATGGGTAGGGTACCATGCCAAACCTATGGTTGTATGCATATAACCCAAACAGAGACTGACCACAAAGCGGTGTGGTCGACTGCGACGTGTGGTTTTCAATTAGGAAGTGGTTAGATTTATTGAGCGAACTATGGGTTAGGTTGGTATATCTACTGGCGGATCTGAAAATAACTTCCTCTGAGTGTGGACTGTGTCGCATGTTGCTTAAAAGGTTAATAAAGTGTATTATTAAATTTCACATAATTGTGATATTTAATAGATTAGTCAAGTTTGAATTTAAGTTTTAGTATCGGTTTTACAAGGATTGTGACGGTCAAATTGCTTCATCTCAGACTTAATTGCAGACGCGATGCGGTACTGTGTACTAAATCTGTACCAATTCTCACTTTTGAGAATTATAATGTACTACAAAATTCAACCACAATCCATAGAGTTTTACTTGGTGACTGATGGGTTAAAACCTTAACCTTAAATCTTCGTTAATCACAGAATAATATACATACTTTCGTCGATTTAAAAGTTGCGCTCTATACCGAAACACAACCGCTTCGTATCAATCGTAAATCATCTTATCAACTGTCAAACGTGAGTCTGAGAGGATATAACGCCATCTGTTGGCAATCCCTTCTCGTGAGGGTAAAAATTAGCCGATTATCAATTCCGTAGTCGTCGACATTCCTACAATCAATATTTTTCCCTTACCATTGATGAATGCACAAATTGGCCTGCAATATCTGGTGGCGAGAAAAAGAAACCTCTCAGATATGCGGATCTTCATTATTTAGTCATCGGTAAGCAGTCTTGTATTTTTGTAGAGGCAATTTATTCATTTTAAAATTGAAGAGCTATTTTAATTGATGTAAACGCCTTGTCGGTCTAAAATTCAAGTATTGTTTATGAAAAATAAAATAACCCCGGGTCCATAAAATATGTTTAAATCGTTTAAAAGTGGAATGAAAAACTTGTGTTGGTTTCGTGTAAACAATTTAGTTTTTTGGATTAGACACTTTTTTAACTGTTTAAAGTTCTTTAAATTATTGTTAACATTCCATTTATTGTGCAGCAATCCCAAATACCAATGGGGGATCCAACTGACCGAGATTTATCTCAGACTTTGTCGATAATCATCTGTGGTATTGCAGAATATTTTAGCGGAATAAGACGATCCATTCCCGAAAGGGAAGAGCTCGTCAAGGCTGATTGGTTCAATGCTCTATTTATCACTATTGTAAACAAGTTGGAAATTTATTTTTATGTTCTTTTTTTTTATGTATGTATGTTAGTTCTGCACTTAAATTGCTGCAAATTGTAGTCTTCTGGAAATATATCCCCAGGAAGCGAGTTCCAAAGTTTGCTTGTCCTGTAACAGAAGGAGTTTTGGAAAGTTGATGCCCTCGCGGTTGTCAAGTGTACTGTATGGTCATGAGCATTAGCAGCCTGTCTTGTAAGGCGCCCAAAAGTTGCATTTCGAGGGATAATGTCCTTGAGTTCCTCGGAACATCTACCATGGAAGTACCTATAGAACAAGCATAGGTCAGCGACTTGTCTTCTGTGCACCAACGGTTGCAGATTCGATGTGAGTGTAGGGTCTCCAATAAGTCGAACTGCTCTTACTTAAGCTATAGAATAACACGGCCATTTTTTTGAGTCATTTAAATGGCGCTGTGACGTCAAGAAAAAATGTCGAATTAGAGCGACAACTAAGCTACGATTCGTCATTGAAAAAATGGCGATCACACGAAATGAATATCATCATCATTTGTGTCCCAAAATCAAATGACGGACACTGCGTCGTCATTTAGGCCTAGGCGTCATTGAAGAGCGATCACACGGCCATTTTTCCGCCTTTTAAATGGCACTTAATTCATGTCATTTGGTGCGCCATTTTCCTAGTCATTTAAATAACGCTGCCAAAAATGGCGACCACACAGAGCGACATTGAAATGGCTGCTTTGTGACGGGATTTTTACGTCAGAGCGCCATTTAAATGACTCGAAAAAATGGCCGTGTAATCGCAGCTTTAGCAAATGCATTTATTTTTCACAATATTTAATTATGTGACTTATTTTCTTTTCCGTATATTTTTTCGCTGATCTGTTAAATTTGTGTATCTAGAAGGGTTCAAATTATCGCAGCTGGGGTACATCCTTTCCCCTGAGAGTATGCAATTTCGGTGTTTCACGTTTTTCTGACTTGGAATACTAAATTTTTGACTCTTTACCTTACCCTGGTTCAATACAAATCCAATGAAAAATCCACATGCAGATCGAATGATGTTCGGTTTTCATTTTTCCTCTTTTTTTTTATTGTGTATGTAAAAAAAATATATTTAACAAAAATGCACTGAGTCAATAAAATGGCAGACTTGGAATTTTTCTAGCAAACAAAATCGATACATAGCGCTTACGTAGGCGCTACCTCGACCACATCTGATATATGCTGATCTAATATTTCCCAAAGTTAATTTCGTATAAAATACTCCCCAATTACTACAGAGAATCAAAACTTGTCAATTCTTTAATTAGCTGATGACAATGGAACTAAAGGTGACTCCTCATTTTGAACTTAGATAGAAACCCAAAAAAAAAAAAAAAATATTTAATTTCTAAGTAAAGATGAATCATCTTAAAATCGCCACCAAAATTCATTAGCATTCACCTTAACGAAAAACTGAAAGTTGCCCTGATGATGAAGGTCGTCTGAAATTTGCGTGCAAACTGTCACACATTTCATTGTTCGTTTTTCTATTAATCAACATTAATCATACCCACATCCGTTAAGAAGTAAGAACCCATCATTTTATAGAACGCAGAGATAAGCCTGTTATGGTTGTGCTCCAATTGCAAGTCAATGTCAACGAATGGACTTTGACGGTTTAGAAAGTATCATACACTTTGCCGAAAGTCAAAAATATTGTACATGTGTGCTAATCAGTAGAGCGAAACGAAATATAAACAAATTATTGCATTATTTGCCTTTATTCGGTTTCGGAGTTCATTTGATAATATAGTAAAAATTTCAAAAGTAAATAAGTAGCACAACTGATTGAAGCACAACTGATTGAAACACAATCAAAATTTAAAATATGTCTAAAGCGCAACAAGATGTATTCTTTTTAATTCAGTCCTGTAACCTGTAGGTTTACAAAAGTGTGATAGAAGAACCGGTGAAGTAGAAGAAACCGGCAGAAATTATTGTGAACAACACAGCCGAACAATCAAATCTGTCAATCGAACGTTGACTTTAGTTATCTGCCCGGTGCAGTTGATGTTGAGGGAATGGCGACAATAACAGAAATATTTACGGTAAGGTAATATATGTCACGAATCACGATGCAGGCAAGCAATTTGCGGTCGTTGACATACAAAAATGTTTTTTTTGCTTGTTTCGGTACGCAGCAAAACAGGCGATTCGCATTTCGTTCGCGGGCAAGTTAAATATGGGAGGCTCAGGAGGTACGTTGCGAAGAACTTAATGAAGGATAGATCGACATGACGTCCATTTTGAGTTTCTCGTTGTCGCACTTATTTCGTTAACTTGAAGACAAAAATATATATGGGTCCACAGGTCCGTATAGGCAGCCTAGTCTTGTTTCTCACAACCATTGGTTTGTGTGAGCTTTAATTGTTTGCGACAAATGAAATGGACCTACAAGTCTGAACGGCTGAATTCCAGAAGATTTTCTATGACATTAATACTCTGGGATGTTTTTGACAGACGTTCGCGATCGCGAGAGGTGGCGCAGTGGAAAAACCTTAAGATGTAATTTGTGTTTCTCCGGGAACCGAACCCGGGACCTCTCGCACAGTAGTCCAGCACGAGCACACTAACCACTGAGCCACCGCGCCCACTTGAAGAGACAGACGGTAAATTGAAAAAGCTGACATTTCAAAGCAAATTTTCTTTTATGACGTAAAGTGAGCACTAAGAACCGATTTCGAGAAATTCTAACGGCAAGTGGGGAAGGGAGTCAAAATTTGTAGGGGGAAATATTTTTTTTTTATCCTATAGACTTCGAATTCGGTTTGTGTACCTACTGTACGAAATAAAGAAAAGCAATTTCCCGATTTTGGAAATGTTGCTTGGAACGGGTTCTTGGTGACGGAAAAAGGGGGATTCAGTTCATGTAGGGAACATCTTGACATCATGCAGAAATGTTTCCTTAAGTTAGGAGTAAATGTGTAAGACTGTAGGTCAATCAATTGAAATTTTGAATTTTCTTTAAAACAAAAAAGATTTAAGCCAAAACTAACTGGATTTTGTGAATGTGAAGAATATTATACAAATTATATCACGTTAATCGGTTTCGTATTTTCTGAGATTACCGTGGACAAAGTTGTTCAGTGTTTCTTCTCTATTTTAAAGTAATGATAACTGATATTGTTTCTAATGATTAAATACACCATTTGTTTCATTCATTAATGAATTTATTCAACAACCGGAATTATAACTTTAATGTAGTTTCAATAAATGGACAGTTTCGTATGACTCATGACTCATGTCATGAGTCATGAAAAGTGGAACCATCTTGTTGTCGATGGAAGTACATTAATGTCATGAAAATTTGTTCTATGGCTTCAATTTGGAAATAAATGAGGCCGGATGATGCCATCCACCATGATGCAAACTTCCTCATATGGTAGAGAATTTAAAGGTTTATGGAAAGTCAACTGTAGGTTAGGGTTGACAGAAATCTTTTGAAGAAAGCGGTTATAGAGCATAAAAATCTTAGACTTTCCCGGACAAAACAGGATCCTAAAAAGAGTACAAAACTAGGACAAAAATGGTTGGGTACTATTTGCGGTATGATGCATGTTTTTAGGCCAATTGCGCTGAATAATTATTCTCGGCTGATTTTCTGACACATATGAAGTTTTGAAAAAAGAAGTTCACTAAGCTGAAATCTTAAAATATCTAGACATATTTTTTTACCTTCCTAAAGGAGAAGAAATAAAAAAATTAATTTAAATTTTGGGATGTTGGAAATTTTGCTTGGGACCCGAGTTATTGGCGACCAAATATATTTCGTATTTTACAAACAAAAAAATTGTGCTTTAAATTATGTGAATTTGCTGGCATTCACGGATTTTCAAAATATTGGAAAAAGTTTTTCTAATTGAAAGAAACCCTGTCGCATAAACAAGACGAACAAAATTTTAAATTTTCGGCGGATTTTGACATCTTTAAAATATTATTTTAGGGCTTCAAACATAAGCAAAAATCGGTCCACTGCCGGGTGAAGAGAAAGCCATCTCCTTTTTGAATGGTATAGGTATATTCAAACAAACTTTGGAACTCACTTCCTGGGGATATAATTTCCAGAAGACTACAATTTGCAGCAATTAAAGTGCAGAACTAACATACATCTGCAAGCATCTCGAGGCGCTGTTGAAGGTTTGCCTTTCTCGGGAGAAGTAGAATTTTTCATTCAGTGTTTTCGAATCTTTCTTTCTTTGATTACCAAAGTTGGTATTCAAAATCAGTATGTACCAAAAAGCGACAATAAAATTGGCACTTTTAAGCTCTTTTGTCATCCTCCAGGTAGACCCAGAATGAGATAGTTAGATCAAGTCCATAATCTCTCCTCTACCCCTATGGGGATTGCCCTTGATGATTTAGGGTCAATGACGGAGAATGGACCATTGAAAATGAAAAAAATTAAGCTCTTTTAATTTCGAATTATTTTCATCAATGAAAACATGAAAAACCCGGACAATCTAGAAAAACTATCCCGGACGTTCCCCGCATAGGCGAAAAAGAGGAAAACCCGGACGGAAAAGGTTTTTCCGATGTGTACTATGTGGGTGTGGGATACCCTACCCGATCTGACTGCATTGTCCGCTACTATATAATAGACCAAGACCAGTGGCCTATGTGTTGATCGCTGTTATTCTAGAGATATTTCTTCGCGTTTCGTTAAAAAGGTGGGTTTCTTTTGCCTTGATGTATTTTGAACATATCTTTCTAGTTAGTCAGTCATCTAATGTTGGAATCTAATCTCCTCAGTATGAATTCTGAGGAGACTTATACCTTGCCGCCTACTCCAAGAAAAGTGTGAATTGATTCCGCAAGTGAATAGCACTTAACTTTAAGGCTACATTAACTGAAATTTTTGAGCCAATGCCCTGAATATTCGACGCTGGCAATAGTCGTTCTCATTATTTATGTTGATAAAGCTCTTAGGTACCTAAAGTATATTTGGCATTCGAATTAGTTTCCCAATATACGTTAAAATAAGCTTGGCAAATATTTGTATCTATTTACAATAATTTGTTATCAAATTATTATCATATTACAAGTCATTGTTTCTACAAGCAATTATTATCTTTGGTAGCAGTCACTTGAACAAAGACGAGCTTTCGGATGGCTAAGGAAGGCGTGTTTCAACTGCACAAGAAAACATTTCCACGATTGCGACGAGGCAGTGGAAGTTTTCTTTTCAATCGAATTAACGTATCTTTCGTACAAATTGGTTGACCAAACAAAGTAAACCTGCTTCGGTACCAAAATAAAAGTCCAAGAGATTGAATTCAAAACGTGATTCATTAGTGAGTATCAACATGCACATTTATTTTGAATGTGTAAGCCTCTCTCACAAACACAACCGAAAAGTAAATTTGGAATCACAAAACCGGAATACTGGTGATTTGTGGATGTTGTTGTTGATTGAAAGCAGCAAAAGGAAGGTAGGTGTACGTAATTGTCACACACTGTAGTACAGTCAGTTGCCAACGAAATAGATCAAGTGCGCGATGAAGCTATCCCGGAGAGTTAAAGACCGACCTACTTGTGGCCATGAAATCCAGTTAGAGTTAACTGGATGCCGCGATCGGTACGTGGGATTCTCTTTTCTGTCCCACAAAAGAACACGACCTACACTAAACTAACACTGGTTGAGGAGAGAATCCATTCCAAATATGTGTTCCTCCTCCTGGGGGGAAAAGATTTCTGGAATTTTGTTTTTATATTGCGCAGGCCCATACGACAAGTGCTCGTAATTATCCAACAGATACTATATGGCATCCAGAGGGACTGCGTAGTTTGTAAATCATTGTTGTTCTCGTTGATTCTATTTATAATATCTTGTGCATTTTGAATTGTCTGACCCACGGGTTCAATGGAATTGGACCAATTGAATGCAGATGCAGAGAGTGTGGAGAAATCTGGCAAGAGTGTTTAAATGTTCGTTGTGTTCTCATATTGCATGAGATGCAACTCATTAAGATGCAATTATGCTGTGGTGTGGGGTTTTGTCTTTGTCTGAAGTTCAAGGAAAACTTACACGGAGAACGTTAAGAGAAATAAATAATACAGAGATGCATCACATCAGAATCTACAGAATTTCTTATGAGAAAAATATTTGCCTATGATGATGAGACATGAGCGAGCGATAAAGTCGACATAAATTGTTAACGTGCGTCGGTACCTATAGCTTTTGGAATCATCAATTCTCGTCGCAGAATAGCCCAGCTCCGTTTAGGCATGTACATATTTTATTTTATATTTTAGAGGAATATGCAGCAAACGATGTCACTTCAGACTGTAGGTCTCCCTATAAGTCTAGTTCGATATACCATTTCCTTGTTCTCTGCCTAGCAGGGAAGAATAGGATGAGCTTTAACCCATACAAACGAAAAAATTGATACCCATCTACATAGATGGATCAAAGATCGACTGTGGAACCGGTACTGGCTTATTCTCAAATGAATTAAGTAAACGCTTCTTAAGTACGCCTCCCAGCAGCAGTGTTTTCCAAATAGAGATTTTGACAGTCGCGGAAACATCCACTATGGTGTCAATGGAGGTAATACCACGCACAGCTATTATTCCATCTTTATTGATAAACAGCTAGACCTATAAAAGCAGTTTCAGCCAATGAAATTAAATCTAAGATAGTTCGTTGTTCTCGTCACGTAGCTTCTTCGAGCTTCTTTGTTCGAAATATATTGCGTACGGATTTCTGCTGGGTTCTTGGAAAAATTGTCAGTGAGGTTGAGATTGCTGACGAACTGGCAAGATATTGGTCTACAAAATAGATCAGGATCAGCCACTTCTTTCAATCAAGCCACTATGGAAGACATCACATCCAACAGCCTATGAAATGTTGACCAGAATACAATTCCTAAGGAACTATACACTCGAATTGAATCTCAATGCTTTAGGACACACATGCAAAAGCTGCAGCGATGAATGGACCTACGAAAATACACAAAACTTCCCCTATTGCTGCCTGAATCCCTGTTTTTCTTTTTTTAAGTTTCCACCCAAACGGCTGACACTGCGAACTAAAAAGATCTATTGCATCGAAGAGGGATAGAGTTAATCTTAAAGACGGCTGACCTCCCTAGTAAAGAGTCCGAATCTCTGTACTTTTGGAACAATACATTGGGAACTGCTACTACTAAGACAAGAGATTTCCGATGTCTCACTACCTTATTTTTACAGGTTTCTGAGCACATCAAGATGGCTAAAAAACGCTGAATTGAACCAAAAGTCGATATTTAAAGGGTAATTTTCTTAAGCTTTTGGTTTTTAAAATTGAATAAAAAAAAACAACGAAAATTTGCAAAATTGAGTGAAATTTTTATTAGCGTCGATAAATTAATTCTCGCCAATTACTTTTTTAACATTATTCCGTGTAAATGTTGATCGCGACTACATTTCAAGTGGTTCAAACGGAGTGTCCAATTTTGGCATACTTTTCCCAACATATCGACTGGTATCTGACCAATATTGCACGAGTTAAGTTGTCTTCTTTGATTTCACATATCCCCCACAAAGAATAGTTCAGCGGCGGCGTCACATTGCACGATCTATGGGGCCAACTCGCAGGTCCAAAACGTGAGATGAATTGTTCACCAAATTCGTCCATGGATTCGCGACACATTTTTTTACTGAGCACGATTTTTGGTAATAAAATTCAATAATTTGCAAGCGTGAACTGTCAAAAAAATCAGGCTAAAAACCAAACAGCAAAAAAAAAAAACACCCTTTAGGTAGATAGGTAGATACACAAAAATAACGAGTGTAGCACTTTATCAAAAATGTGTGCCTACCAGCAGGCTAAAGTGGGCGCAGTAGCGCAGTGGTTAGTGTGCTGGACTACTGCGCCACCTCTCGCGAACGTCTGATAAACATCCGAGAGTATGACTGTCCTGAAAAAGCTTCTCAATTCAGCCGTCCGGACTCGGCATAAAATTGTAGGTCCCTTCCATTCGTTCCAAAAAAATAGAAACTCACACAAACGAATGGTTGCGAGAAGCTAGGCCTTGGGTGTCTTCCGCCTGTTGCGCCATCTATTTATTTATTTATTTACCAGCAGGCTAAATCGTAGCAAGTCACTCTGAATTATTTTATTGAGTATTTTTCCAACTTATAGGTACATATATGCTTTGGCTTGCTCTGAACTACGTTGTTAGGTAAATTGTTGCTTTTCACAGTCGCCACAGCTTCACTTAGACCATCAGTTGGGTCCATTGTATGTATATTTGCGGAAATTCGTCCATTACCCTCTGGAGACAAAACTAAGTCGGTGTTCACTACAGCACAAAAATCCGTTTTTCTCGTTTCAAACCATCTATATAGGCATAGACAAATGTCAGGGACTCTTAATAGCTCTATTTTGTCCATATTCTTCCGTGCGTCCTATACGAATTACTGAGGATATGGGAAACCATTAATCTGTCAAAACAATTCCAATTTGAGTATGAACCTCAGGAGTTATTTAAGATGCTCGTTCTCCCGATCCCCCAGTTCATCAAAAAATAGCTGTTTTGAATATTTAGTCCGTTTTTTTTTTAAAGGCCTGGGCATTTGCAAAGTAGTTATGTGACGAAAATATTCTATTTCTTCAACGTCCCTAGAGATTCAGGAAAAATCGTTATGCAATATGCCCAGCCATTGATTAGACGTGAATTTAAATGAAAAATTTAAAGCATTAAAAAAGGGTTACTGAGTCTGCCCTATATCAATCGCTAACGCTATAGAGTGCGTTGGGCTTGGTTTTTTCAACCTAACAACCCATAGATCTAGTCGACATTTATATGGTCGTCGATTTTCCATCGAAATCTACACAAATTCTGATCTTTGGACCACATCTCCTTCTATGTCTTCAACATAATAAAATATACCACACAACATATAAGATTATCTTCTCAGTAGATATATAATTTGCATAATACAAAATTAAATTGACGGACATAATTTTTTTATTGTTTATGTCTCCCATAATAATTTATATTCAAAGCATGGTTCCTTTGAAATGCTTTGCTGCAGTATAGGCACTTAAAATACATAAATATATAAATTACCACAGGCGCAGGCGATATATTAAAGTTAAGCACTCAGCAAATGGGGTGGGAGTAGCGGGATATTTTATTAAGTCTTGTTTACTAATAAATTAAAATTAATGCAGAAAAAAAAACAAGACCAAAAAAGGAGTAGGTTATTGGCTGCATAGTCATAATACATTCATATTAGTCAACTATTCACTTTTAAGTTGTATATACGGTTGGATGTAGATTTTCTTTAGTTATTCATTCCAAAACCTGTTATCATAATACATTAATCCGCGCAAACGACAATAGCGTATAATACTATTTATCAGTTCTTAAAGCGATGCGCTATAATGTACATCATCTTTTAAAGTGAAAACATTTAATGCTTTAGGTACTTCATTACCGGTGTTGTCGGCGTCACTAATGGAGTTCATTTTCATACAATTTCAAGAAAGTATCAACTAAACAGTTTGGAGTCTCCTTGAAAAATAAGTTTAAATAGTTGACACTATTATATATATACCCATACGGGTATAGGAGAGATTATGGACTTGTTCTAACTATCCCATCCTTGGTCTACCTAGACGACGCCTGCCTGATGGTACGGATTCGATAACACGTCGTGAAATCCTGGGGTGGGATTCTGTAAGATGAAAACGTTCAATCGTTTTCGTTTGCACGAACGGTTTGCTTCATGTAACTACAAAAACGAAAGGAATTTTCGTTTGTGCGAAAGCAAAAAAACGAAAGCCATTTCGTTTACGTTTTCGTTTATTTTGCTTCATGTAACTCTAAAAACGAATGCCATTTTCGTTCCGTGCGAAAGGAAATCAACGACAGCTTATTCATTGACGTTTTTCAATTTATTTGATTATTTTAACAGTTTAAGCGCATTTACAGCTATTTCTAACAATTAATGTGTCAAAAGAAATATACATTTCTGGAGCAGTGATGGTTTGTGCTCTATATAAATGATGTGTGTCTTCAATATGGCGATGCGGCTCATGACTACTTTGTGTGGAAAGTAGTAGTTGGCTCAATTAAGCCAAAACAAGCCTAATTATGAATTACTGTTGAGGCAACTGCAATAACTTTTGGTAGGAATGATAGCTATTTCAAACTATACTATTCATCATCAGACTCAGTTTGAATTCTAACAGTCAACTCTCCGTACATAATCCACTTGGGGAGACATTTCTGCTTTCCCCATTTAAAAAATGGACCCTTGCATTTGGATTTGTCGATTGACCATATAACTACTTCTTTCGGCAACTAAGCAATATGTCCGCCAACTGGTGATTAGAACAGAGGAGAAGACAAATCTCAGTGCTTTTGTTTATTGCCGTTCTCTCGCGTTTATTTGCCTTCCTTCTAATTGTAACCAAAAATGAAAGGAAACTATTTTAAAAAATAAATTATTATAATCAATATAGATTCAGAAAAGCAAAAGGCGCAAAAACATACATCTAGGTGCTGCTGTCAAAAATAAAAGTTTCTCAAACTGTAAAAATGACCCTAAATGTATGCAATTTTAACTACACTGCTTCTTAAACGCCTGCGAAGAGAAAGAAACAAACGAAAGGAGTTACATGAAGCAAACTTTCGCTTTCGCGTGATTTTTATCGTTTCTTGAAAAGCGAAAGCGTTTTTCGTTTCGTTTTTTACAGAATCCCACCCCTGGTATATCTGATGCAATACTCAAACTAGTATTTTATCTAATACTACAACCAAATAATATTGCTGCAACCAAATTAGTATTTAAATTCTTTTGGTTCATTCTACATATTGTATGTGTAGCCAATTAATATGCAATGTATTATTTAATAAAAATGTGTAGATTTACATAATGAATAGTGATTATGGTGTATTTTTAATCTTTCTTATTTATACAGAAAATCACCTTTAATTTGGCACATATTTCATAAAATTGGATTCTAAATTAACGCCGTAACTGGTACGACAAAAAAATTGTAGCCTATTAATGTAGTAATTCTAACTTTACATTATGAATAAATTAACAACTTCAAGTCAATCATAGAACCTTGATCTATAAAATATTCTTTTACATAAATACATATACATATTCATTTGCCATCGCATCTCCATATACTACATGGTAACAACAAACAATCGACAAGAAAATCTTCTCTCCAACATGGTTAGCACGTTTGTATTTTCATATTAATTGGATGCCAGACTTTATTGTTATAACATCTCTAACCACATTAACAACAACACTCATGATGGTCTGGATTTCACTGACTAAACCGTCATGTCGATAAAAGTTTAGCACGTGTCGAGCAATTCTATAGCGATTGACAGGTAGGTACTACATAAATACTAACTGAGTAGATACATGCTCTGTCAATAAGAATTCTGGATCTGGATTGTGGAACCAGCTTTATTTTCACATTGCAAATGAGAATATAAAATACCAATTGTATGTATCTAGTACTGGAATATAATTATATGTTTGCAATTTGATAATTTCAGATATACACGTCATGGTAACAAGAAAAATATATGACTGTCTAATATTAAGTCAGAAAAATAAAATTATGACTACCATACGACGAGTTGTAGTATCCGTGTTGTGTAAACGTCGTGAAGGAATAGGAGCAGGCGCCATGCAATTGTCCGTGTGAGCGCCACCGTGCATCGTGAGGGTGCAACATGAATTTCGGCCTATCGATTTCACGTTTACAAAAGAGAAATATCTTGTAAAGATGGATGTTCTCAAAAAGCGAAAAACCAGAAAAATAAATCCTTTTAGATTCATCTTTCCACTTTACACAGTCACGGTGCATGCAAGTTTTATTAAATGCGCCCACAATTCAAGGTGCAATTTTGTGACTAATAGAAAATGTCCATATGGGAAAAACGTTCTTTGAATTTGATCCTTTGAACTATGGCGTCTATACCCCGATTATTTACGAGCCGAGGCTGTTGATCTTTAGTAATTTCGCATGAACATTACAAATCAGCAGAGTCTACAATTAGTCGCCTGGATCGGAATCTTTGGTGACATGCGTACCTGTCTTACAGCTGCCAAAGAATTTTTCATTCGACAAGGACACTCCAAATCCTACATTTGGATTACATAAATAAGACAGGACCAGGGCAAAAAACAAATGCTCTCGGCGATAGTCTTTGAACCAAAGATTCGTATTGAGTTATTATTCACAGTCACTTGTAGATTGAAAAATCATAAGTCTCTGTAAAAATCATGCACACAGTGCGTCTAGATCAGATGTGGTGGTCGTTTTCTGATGAGCCAACCCGCCATATCAGAACGCATTTCTGAAGTAGAGGCCAATCAAATTTGCAAATTTCTGATGACTACGATTACACAGCCATTTTTTCGAGTCATTTAAATTGCACTCTGACGTAAAAATCCCGTCACAAAGCAGTCATTTAAATGTCGCTCTGTGTGATCGCCATTTTTGGCAGCGTCATTTAAATGACTAGGAAAATAGCGCACCAAATGACATGGCCGTGTGTGATCGCTCTTCAATGACGCCTAGGACAATGGCATCCCAATGGAAAATTCTAAATCACTCGCAGTGTCCGTAATTTGATTTTGGGGCACAAATGACGATGATAGTCATTTCGTGTGATCGCCATTTCTTCAATGACGAATCGTAGCCTAAATGTCTCTCTAATGCGACATTTTTTCCTGAAGTCACAGCTCCATTTAAATGACTTACAAAAATGGCCGTGTAATCGTAGCTTTACAGGTAGTAATTCGCAGCACAAGTAAGGTTTCTGTATTAATGAGAGAAGAATTAAATATATTCAAATGGACTAAAAAAAACTCTTATCTGCCATTGCCGAGCTTGATATGATCTGCTCAGGACATTTGTTATACTCACGTATTTTTGCTGAACCATTTCTATTTCTAGTGAATAAATCGTCTTAAAACGCAAGTTTTTCTCTCCAATAGAGTCAGACCTCAGACGAACCTGATTTCGGCCTGAAGCTTACAGTGCAAAAGCTATGTATCTTCTGGGCCATCAAATGCGTAAAACGCTCGTGGGCAGCATGCTGAATAGAGGCAAAGGCAACCAAAGTGCTTGTGTGGTTTCTGTCTAGGAGTTCAATATATTATTATAGGATAAAGCGTTTGAGTGCCAGAAAATTGTTTGCATCTATTCTCATGTCGGCCATTTTTTAAAACAGTCATTTTGGGATGGAAAAAAATTGGTAACTGAACAATAATTCATATACTGAAATTCGAGAATAATATTTCTCTGCAGAAATTGTCACTGTCAGGGTGAAAACTTAACTCGCGAGAATTGTTACTCCTCGCTTCCCACTCAGACTCAGTAAATACATAAAGCAAGGCCCGCAGTGAAGTAGTGAGAAACTGGCGTGGCAGTGGCGTCGTAACCAAAGCAGGTGGCAAAGGAGTAGAGAACATTTGATGTGGTAATGGAAAAGTGCAACGAGCAACGTGTAGTGCCACCGATTCATCATTTCTTAAAATGTTGTCCGTTGTTGAACTCTTGGTCGTCTCGCATGGTTTTAGTTTCCAAGTAAACAAAAATATGTAGTTGCAAGGCCAAAATCAACGTCGTCACCAGCCTCCAGATAAGGGGCACCAGACTGGCATCACGCCACATGCAAAATGCAACGTCGGGCGTATCCACTCCGATTTGAACCGCTCGTCTTCCCCGTATGCATAGGCTTTAGCGATTCCACCTGCAACTTGGTCAACACTCCCAGTGCCACCCCACTTGAGTGTGCGCCGTACTTAATAAAATTAGTACAACGTTACAGAAAATAAATTCGACGAAGTTACTGTTTTCTAAAACATTCACGTGTATACTTAAAACACGTGTTTCGGCCTTTATTAATTGACGGTATAAGTAATAAAACTCTTTCAATTAGGATATATCGGGAACTTTCAAAAATTATTTTTTTTGTTTTGCTTTAAAACAATTTGAAATATATTCAAAAAGTATTCTTTTAAAGAGGTGTCCCTGTCCATATCGTACTCAAGTAAAATCACAGGCATATCATCGCACTGCCTCACGAATGTGTTCTGCGAATATACTCCGCACCACATGTCAATCTTATGGCCACTTACCCGGTTATCTGGCGATAATAACCTCACGCGGAAATTATAGTCGGTCTTTGTTGCAAGTAAGTCCTTATTAGTACAGCTGACTCTGCACTATGTTGTAAAACCCGCAATATACGCAAACAATAGGTATATACAGAAAAAAAAGTTAATACCTACCCCAAATAAGTTAACAATTTTACGTCAGAATGTGTTAGCCTCCCCTCTCCGGGAAGCATCACCCTATAAAATGCTATGGTTCGCACTTTCTCTTTCTCTGGTTTGATGTTATACTTTTTAGGCACGAACCTTTATAACTAATGCGGCAATAGTGAACAGCTGGTTAAACTGGTTATATTCAACTTAAGGGAACATTGCCCCTGATCTTATTCCCAGCATTTGAAGTACCTAGTCGGCTTCATTCTAGCGCAGTAATTGACTATATCGAAGCTGATGATGGGTATTCTCAAGTATTTCTAAATTTAGAAACAAATCTTAAAGGCTAATTTGTAGAAAAAAAAATGCTAAATAGTTACCACGTGGTAGGTGGTATATACCACGCTCCATGCAATAATGTTAGAGGTCAATATAGTTAAGTTATGTGTGCGTGTGCGAACTGGCCCATTGACACACAAGCGCTATTATTTTAATAATAAGTGATTATTTATTTATTTGGGCAACAACTCGGCTCTGAACGTTTTTGTGGTTGTCTAAAAAACCAGTTTTATTAAAATTTTGGACTTTCCGCTCCATTCGGCCCACTTAAAACAATCTGAGCACAGTAATAATATGAGACGAGAGGGGGTCATCATTTTGATAGGCAAAAGTCTATAGTTGAACTACGGATATACCTATATAAATATGTCTATTGGTATTTAATTTATTTTATTCCCCAAATGTTTTTGACATAAACTCGTGTATATCTTGTCTGTGCACACGTGCTGGTGATGTTGTATTTTACAATTATTATTCTATCACTTAATTTGAAACACGTGTAAATGGTTATTTGTAATACTTATTGGCTGAATCCAGTCGGCTTCGCCAGTAAAAAAATTGTATGTGCGATTTTGTTTATTTTAGGCTTAAATAAATCTCAAATGATTTTATTGATAGATACGATTTTTATAAACTTCTCTACCAACTAATGCCAGTTCATGTACTGGCATCTTTATGCGCGTACTTTCACATTGATGGAATCCATAGAAACTTTGACCACTAAACGTGTCGCTGTATGTCAAGAAAAACATTAAAGCTCCATTAGGCAGGGGTAGATGACTTAGTGGAGATCATATTTAAACCCATTTTCAAGATTAGGTAGGAGCAAACAAAATAGGACAAAAATCATACTTTCTCACAAAGACATTTTTATACCCGGTACCACACTGTGGCGAGGGTATATTCACTTTGACATTCCATTTGTAACGCACATAAGGAGGCGTTGTAGGTATGACAAACTCTATATATTATTGACCAGCATCACTTTCTTAGTCGATCTAGCGATGTCCGTCCGCACGATTACGGCCGTAATTTAAGAGCTATCGACTTATAATTTGGTACGTAAGCTTTTATCCACTAAACTGAGGCTAAGTTCGAAGATGAGCAAGATCGGATGAAAACTACTACTACCTCCCATACAAAATATATAGCTATTTGATGTTAAAAATTAAATTTAAATAGCTACAGTAAAGATAGCAAGTTTAAACTATATTGTTTTAATAATAATATTTAAAAATTTTTGACAAAAAATGAGCTTCGTCGAATAAAAACTACCCATACCTCCCATACAAATATATAATTTTTTAATACAAACATTTTTTTATTTTTACAATAATATAGTACCGGGTATTTGAGCATCGGCATAGTCGAAGATAATTGTCTTACTGGTTTTATTTTTATTTGTCGAACGGAAAGAGCCAACAATTTTAGGCCAAGTCCGATTAAGGCTCAAGAAAAAACCTTAAGAGGTTTTCCGGGGGTTAGACCTAAAACACCACACTCAATATACCCTGATGTAGTACCAAATTCGCCTGATTAATCAACCTTTATATCGTTATCCCGATCGATCGGCACGGCATGAAAGGAGACCATTTAAAAATACACTCAAGGAATTCACCCCTACTATGTAGTACGATTTCAGACCAAATTTCATAGAAAGTGTTTTGTTTTAAGAGGTTTGATTTTTTGTCGAATTGACCACATTTTTTTCTACCGACAAAACAACCAACTTGACAGCTGATTTGAACTCATTTTGGTTTGCGATTTTACTATGACCAGAGAATTAGTTTAGTATTTTGAGAACTATTTGACACTAAAATAGCTCTTTATTTGCTCTTTAGGTCAATAGTTTGCCATTCTTGTAACAGGGTACAGGGCCTTTCAAGAAACGCTATTCATATGAGAGCAATATTCAAGTAGGCAATAGGCGATTTGACATTTCATTCACATGAACACTTGTCTTTTCTGCGACCATATTTTGTGAATTTTGAATTGTGAATTATAAATTTCGCTATTTAAAGTGAGAGCGTTCAAGAATCTAGTTTAGTAAGTCTGATAGCTCTCTAACTTCATGATACTGCGTGTTCATTAAGCCGTACTGGTCATGTGAACAATTTTCTTAGTTGAAGTTTATTTGCGCAACAGTAGTCAAGAACAATTTCTCGACTTACTACTAAGTTGACTTCTATCTGTGTCAACATGTGTCCGGAGAACTCAGCTTTGACATTAATATTGGGTCATCGAAGATCATGAGGGAGCGCAGTATGACATTTCGATTTCCCTGACATGTGAGTGTGACATACCGATAATTCAAGTTAGTTTTCGCGATTGGGTAACTTTGAGCCCAGACAATTCAAGTCGATTTACGATGACTAGATTCTTTAATGCGGCCAGTAATTTTGATAAAGTTTTCATAGCCCTACCTGATAGTATAATTATAAACGTCACTCCTCGAACGCGAACTCGGGAAAACACCCTTGTTGGACATAATGCATAAAGAGAACTTAGATCAAAATCATTGCCCGTAATATTAGTAGTGTAGGCCATGGTGTAGTGGTTAGAGTCATTGCTTGTGACCCGAGCGGCGTTGGTTCGAGCCCCGTAGCAATAGTCTGCCACTGACCATAAAGAGAAACGAATAATATCAGAGTTTCTCCACCACTACACCAAAAAAGGGGTTTCTGCTTGGTAGTACAATGGACCGAGATTCGTCTGAGTGCTCTTGGGTTTTGAATTCCCTAAAAAAAAAATTAAATATTAGATAGCAGGGATGTTCCTATCTATTCACTGTACATATTTATACTGCACTGTTGTTGCCCTTCATTCAGAATACCAAAAACAGCAACCCAGAAAGACTGTTAATTATTATTATGCTTCAGGAGGCTCTATATAAAACCATCATCATCCCAGACTTCCTCTACATTTCAAAAGCATGAAAGGTAAGAAAGTTGGATAATTTTGACGCCAAATGTTTTCCAAAAGTTCTCAGTTCCAATTGACGTCATATGCATTGAAGGGAAGACTTATAACAACAAGTTATAGCTAAACATCATCATAAACTTTGTTGTAAAACTGCCCGATAGTCATCATGTCATCATGTGGCTAATTCGATTGTAAACCACACAGAAAAGACTTCGATTGAAAGACTTTGTTGAAATGACATAAAAAAAAATTGGCGAACGCCTCTGTCAAATAGCTTATCTATGTTGGCGAGGTGATTCGAATTCGATTCAAGTTTATCGAAAACGTGTATATTTTCTACAATGACCAAAATATACCAATAGTAGGAACAACGCCAATGAAATAATGTGTTAACTTGTACATACGTGCTAACGCAATCAAAACTTTAAGTAAATATTGCAAAAAAAAAAAAAATGCGAAATACCTAACGATGTTAATCGTATAAAATATTTCGCAGTCAAATATTAAAAGCAAACATCAAAAATGCGGTAGATCAAATAATTAAGTCATGCGTCAAAATATAGTAGTAATTAATTTTTGTGCACAATCGGGCAAAAACGGATAAAATAAAATTGAAGAAACATTTCTTTTATGTAACATTTAAAGATATGCACCAGCACCTACCTATGTATATTGTATATGGGCTCAAATTTATAGTCTGATAAATTGCACTTTTATATTGTTTTATTACTTTGACAAAGTCAATTTAATTTTAGGTGACATAAAGTCTTCTTTATCGTTATCAGCTTGTAATAAAGTCACCCGGACCGAAATCTAAATTTTCCAACGTAGTGTTAGAATTATGTGTCATCTCTCGCTTTTCAAATAAAAAAAAACATACCTACGCACACCTTAGTTAAAAATGTATTTCTTTATATGGATAGTTACTTTTGGGCGTGTTTGACAGAAAAACTTGTTCGCAGCCTTTTACTTACTTCAAAGTTGCTTTTAATTAGTTCAAACTTAAGTTAAAAATTAATTTACTATAATTTTGCGCCACAGTATAAAGACTATATACTATATACTATATATATTGGCATTCCAATATAAACAAACGCAGCGCTGCCAGAAATGTATTTTCTTGTTTAGTAGTCACCACGAACTAAGCTCACAAAGTTACAGCTTTGCTAAAATGCCTTGAAAAAAAACGTTGCTAGCTCTTACTCTAATATGTGAGCCAGCAATACGTAAAGCTTAAATTTTAGGAGCCAACGAAATATATTTCTCTGAGTCTCTTGTCCTGTCAGTCAATCTTGTCAACCAATTTACCGACCATTTTATAAATTTCTTGAATTTCCATAAGGTAACCCAAACCGAACAAATTAATGACTAACAAATCGAACTCATGAGTCATTTAGACAGTTAGGTACAAACTTCGATAAAATAAACATACAACATTATATGCCGTAGGAACTGCACTGCATTTAAAAACAAAGTTAATAATCCTTCTCAGAATTTCATCATCTTTAAGGAATTTGGGTCAAATGCAGCACACAATTTTCTGCACGTAATCCAAGTACTAATCAGGTGCGGACGTGTGCCGGTAACCTGGGGCGCCAACAAAATAGAGGCCTTCAACGATTTAAAGAAAATATAAAATTTGTGACGGAATATCGACAAGAAAGTTGGTAAAAAAAAACAGTACGGTTGTGTAATGCTCTCTGTTCTATTAAATAATAGTCGCCAAGAAGTGACCACAAAGTGTAAATGTCCAAATGGCAGGTTTACAAGAAAAAATTGTTTTAAGAGAAATATATGTATGTAGGTGATAACTGATAACCCACTGCTCAATGTTAGATCTTCTTTTAGACTCGGTTAAAGACGTCATCGAAATAATATAATTCTAACCCAAGTGTTAGCAAACAAATTGCTGATATTCTCTTAAACAATAAATCAATGAAGATGCGGCAATGAACTGTCAATTGTATAAACATTATTCAGTCCCCCTTTAAGGTCAGGCGAAAATTTATTAGCTTAATACAAGCTTGCAGAAAAAAACTCAACCAGTCTTGGAATTGGAAATTTAAACTGATAAAATGTACTAAATCTATAAAATGTTGGGGCCAGTCCAAGAGGAAGTGAAAAAAAACAGTTACGGTGGTTCTTAGTCCGCTTGCGACAGAGTAGTATGAACCGAAAGCTAATGGGGTTTAATATAGACTGAAACGACTTGAATAATTGTCTGGACTCAAATTTATCTGAATGCGAAAACTAACTTGAATTGTCGGAATGGCACTTATTGACAATTGTATTTTTTTTTATCCTGGGTTCTGGTTCTCGTCAGGGCAATACAAATGTTAAACTACGCTCTCCTATGCTCTCGGATGATCTCCGATGACCCAAAGGAAATGTCAAAACTAAGTTCTCCGAACACATGTTGGCACAAATGATGCCAACTTAGTATAGTAAGTCGATAAATCCTTGACTTGATTTGTCGGTACATAAACGTCGACTGAGAAAACTATTCACGTGACCAGTTCGGCCCAATGAAAACTCAGCAACATGAAGTTAGAGAGCAAACTAGATTCTTGAACGCGATCATTTTCAAAAATGTGAAAGATTCAATCGAATCAGTTAGTTACACTGTTTGTTTTATTTATCTAACATCTATCTTAAGCAAGGCGCGCATTGCAATGGTGAGCAAGTGGCGTGGCAATGGCGTAGTGACAAAGCGGCAGGTGGCATAGAAGTGGTGATCATTTGGTATGGCGAGTGGTATGATATGGATTTAACGTGCATTGAGTAGCAAACAACATATGGCGCCTACGATTCATCAGTTGCCTCTACAAATCTATGTCGCCACTAGCCGCTTGCCACTCGAAAATTGAACATGTTCGAGATAAGTTACAGACTGGCATCACTCCACCTGCAAAATACCACGCCGCCGCCCCCACTCCGTTTTGATGCCCACGTCTTCATTTGTTTACATATTAGAGGCGGTAGCAATTGCACCTGTCACTTGGTCATTACGCCACTGCCACGTCGCCTGTGGACCACTTCAGTGTGGGCCTTGCTTAAGTAAAGTATTCAGAGTGACTTGCTTCGCCAAAAGGTATGCAAGCATTTGTGGTAAAGTGGTGTAAAGTGCATTTGTTGCAGTAGTAGTTGGCTCACAGACATACCAGATAGTATTATATATAAAAATACTACTATAATAGTACCAATACAATTTGTACCTACTACTCTTTTTAAGTTAACAAGAAACTATTGCAGACCAAGATGGGTACCTTGAGGAACCCTAGATTTGACAACAATAAGGGCTCAGATATTGAATATCTAAGCAGAGCTATTTATTGATGCTCCTCCTAGCATCAGGGTTGAAAACCTTGAGCTTTAGGCTATTTTACTGATTTTTTTCAAATGCCTCAATATATTGATAATAATAATAATAATAATAATAATAATAATAATAATAATAATAATAATAATAATGGAGAGGGTTGTGGCCTATTGTTCAAAGGTTCATGCCCTTTTCCAGAGCCCTTACAGTTCCATTAAGAACAGTGTTTAAGGGTTTTTGCTCTGTCTTAGCCTTGGCAAGAATAATAACTTTAGATCACTTCATCCAGTCTAGTTTCTTTTATGAATCTGAGACTGAGTAGCGCGTCCATGGTTTGTATATCCTTATCTATTACCTGGTACTTGCCCAGATCTTTAATACTCCTGTGGCCCTGTGGGTCAGTGCCAGAATGTGATCTATTTGCAGAGACTTTCTTCTGAAAGGCTATTTTCCAAAGTTCTCTTAGTCTGCAATGTCCGGTTAAGTGACCCATGAGGATCCTTGGGTTGTCTTTGCGTAGACCAATACATGCCTTGAATCTTTTTAGGCTATAGTTCCCTAGAAGGCCTTCCTCAAGCTTTGAAGGTTTTTAAAAGCTGCAGTTCTTTTTTTTTTTTTTTTTCAATCCTCCTGAACTCCTCTCGTAGTGCGTGTTTCCCTAAGCCGCAGAGTGCCTTAATATAGTCGGTGGTAATAAAATCAACCTCCTTACATTCTTCTAAGGCAATCAGCGTTTAAGAAAAAAATTCGTCAATATTAGTAAGCTATCTCTAGGAGGGCTTGTAAGTAATATACCGATTTGCAGTAAAAATGCAGTAGCCAATGCTTTCGACAAGCTTGGCAATAGCTGTAAAACCTTATAGTATTCCTATAAAACAAAATATATTCCTTAATAAATTGATTTCTATAGCAGAAGTGATATTCCATGGACTCAACTCCTACCTCCGAGCAGCTCAGACTTAACTCGCGCCGCCGATTATTTTCTTATGGGAATATCTCAGACTCGAAAACCTTCTCACAGAAGAGCAACATCGCATGCTAAAAGCTAACAAATTCACTGCAAAATATATTCATAAATTTAACTCAAAAAATGACTAATCCTGTCACAACAGATAGCGTATTTTTTTAACGAGACCAATAGCCTCTTAAAAGTCTTTAAAAAAAAAACTCATTCACCTTTCGGTTCCATCTATGCTTGGAACAGTTCCCGCGTCATACGGTACACCTAATTTATTCACAAAAGTCTGGAGTACCATTTAAATCATTAAAACGGTCAAAAAACAAACAAATTATTGCTACCCCTTCCCATCCGTTGACTACCTGTAAAAAGTATCTCATCTACCGGCACATCTATCTACCTCCCGTCAGGCTAGGTAGGTATATCATTCTTTTACACGGAACTGGGAAGCCACAGCTAATGGATATTGTTATAGCTGCTGTTCATCCACTGTAACTGCACGCTCCCAAAGAAGCCAAATTGCATACAACATACGTGCTGCAGTTACGTTATCTCTATCCCAGCCATTTGATTAATTTATGCCACAAAGTATAGCCGAGTGTACAGGTAACTGAAACAAAAACAGCCCGATCCGGAATTGGCCTTTCATTTATGTATAGTGTCCCCCCATTTTTTTTTTAAATGCACAATTACGGCCACTTTGAACCGGTTTCTCTGCCGCACAACACGTTCGGCTCGGCATGCCAATAACAAATATCTACCACATTTGGCCAAAATGCAAAACAACAATCCGATAGAGACCAAAGAAAAACAATGCCAGTGAGGAGGAAAACTTTTCTTCGATTACTTTTTTTTTCCCCAACAATAACAGTTAATAGTTAATACTCTTGTGAACGGTACTTACTTGGATATACCGGGCTGCAACGCACTGCAACGCAAAAGGTCAACAGCGACCAACAAGCGATCGTTAACCTAGCATGATGGGTATCCATTTTGATGTTGTTTAATGTTAATGTTATAAATTGATCAATTGATTAAAAAAAAACACAGAAACAACTTAACTATGCGTTATCTTTGTATGGCCCGGATGCACTCAACACTCACGACATTGGCACCACAGTGGACAATGATGGACAAAAGAACAATCGATTTGAATGCAAAATAGCTCGTGGATCTGGCTGGCACTGAACTGATCATTCTGGCACCCAAACACTCACCGACGAACATACATTTTCGCCCGCGAGACAGAGGCTGGCTGGGCCGATTAGCACCTTCAATTTCGAAAGCCCGTAAAGATTTTGGAGCAGCTATGGGTAAATAAAACTCGCGACAACAGGTTTGGTAAAAATACACAAAAAAAAATAAAAATTAAAAAATCAACTTGTGATCTGTCACTGCGCCACTCCGGTGTTAGCGGTATCGTCGTAGTTCCCACTTGCGTGCGATTCAAATACAAACTGATCAGTGATCAGCATTGCCATATGTTTAGACTGGGACGTCTGGGCTCTGGGAGTGTTGTTAGGGTAGGGTTTGGCGCGGCGCCGATTAACTCAGAGTTTTTGAGTGGGGATGAGAAGCTGTTGGGAGTTTCAAGCTTTTTCTTGGCTTCTCTTCTCTTAAGAAGAAGATGAAAGTTTGGTTTGGTTTTGGTATTCTCTCGGATGAAGCTTGAATAGAGGGTTCATGTTCATGTTCGATTCATGAAATTGGTAAGCTAAAAGAGAGTCCAGATGTTAAATGGTTCGGCTCGACTAGACGATACAAATTAGTTGTTTTATTAATGACGAGTTAATAGCTTCCAATAATAAAATATAATTTTTTTTTTAAATCACGTCACGACTGCTACTTTTGTAGCGCGTGTGGGAAAAATGGATAATGGAGGTACCGACTGACACGGTCCGCTACTGTGGGAACTTTCGCCCAGAAAATTGATAATTTGTTGGACAATTCACTAGTGCCCGGTATAGCAACAAAACGAAGAACAATTAATTTTAAAAATATATCTTTGTCTGATTTATACCTTTATAGTTTTTAAAGGGCTCTGGGAAACTAGAAAACAGTGGTAGATGATAACAGAACCTTTGCCTTTTACCTTGGTTACTTAACGATGCCTTTTCCTTTCAATTTGATTTGACCATCCTAATTTTTTTTGTGTGACTTGGCTCAGTGGTTAGTGTGTTAGACTTAAGGCCGAAAGGCAATAGTTACAAGGATATAGTTAAGTTTAGTTTTATTTAAAAAATATTTAATAAAAATTAATTTAAAGGTCAAAAAGTATGTTGGACATTGGACTACTGTGCGAAGGGTCCCAGATTTTATCCCCGGAAAAACAGAGGTTTTTTCCACCTTTCGCGAAAGTCTGACAAACATCCGAGAGTGTAGATAATTGTTTTAAAAATGTTTCACAATTCAGCCTTTTGGACTCGGTATAAAATTGTAGGTCCCATCCATTCGTCTCTAAAATAAAAACTCACACAAACGAATGGTTGAGAGAAACTAGGCCTAGGGTATCTACCTACCTTACCTACATGCCTGTTGCGCCAATTATTTATTTGTTTTTATTTTTATTCCTTGAAACTATAGTTCACCGCATGTAAAATCGAAATAAAAAAAATTTCGGACTTGCAAATGGGATAGGGATAGCTTATCTATACTATATACCACTAACTTCACAAATATTTATTAGAGTAGAATTTGCTAATTGAGTTTTAACGCTATCGTTAACAGTAACGGAGGTGGTTTTAGTGGGCAGCGGGTCCTAGCTAGCTTTGCTAGTGTCTTTCAAGATTTCCGCCGACCGACCCTCGGAAAAAAGCCAAATATTAATAATGGCTCTATTTTATGATCAGTGACGAATTAGAAAAAAATGCAAAAATGTACGAGTTGGAGAAATGATATGGGAAATCAAGAGTTGACGTCAACCCACATTTAAGTACCTTCAAGGAAATTATCAAAAGAAATATACAAGAGCCAACATAACCGGCCACCGTGCATCCAAGGACCTGTGGGCAGTAACAGACCCCAAACGAATAAAGTAAATTCTGAAACTTAGCAGGACAAACATGAGAACAGCAATAGAAATCCTGTCGGACAACTGTCTTCTTATAGAAAGCATGCCAAAAGTATAGGGCTTTCAGGTACAGATCTGCGTAAATGATGTTATGACAAAGGTGTCGAGGAGGACCTGTCACACATATGTAAAGCACGTACGAGGTACATAATTTTGGAAAACTACTTCTATAGAAACATAATAGAAGAGCTAGGGCTTAACGACCAAGCGAAGATACCTAAATTCGGCGAGAAAAATTAAAGTTTTTAGAGAAAGTGCATAGGATCTCCATCTATTAAGTTATAGTTTTCCGCGATCGACCCACTGCCTAGTGTCTTCGTGACGGTTCTCCGCACAACCCTGCGTCTAACCCAACTTAATCTACTTACTTAGGCGGCTCTAATACAGTTCGGGGTGAACCGAGGCCTCAACTAACAAGCCTCTCCAGTTAGTATATTGATTTTTATTGTGATTTCTTACTTACCTCGAACCTCGCCCTCAAATAAGACGACTTTCCAGTTGGGACGGCACCTTCTTCTACAAAGCGCATTATATCAAACGAACGCGAAAATCACTCGACTTTCGCCTTCCACACGACCTTGATCCGCCTTCGCTAACATTAATGGTTGCTTTCTTAAGTCGAAGAAACTGTGGAAAGATTAATGATTCTTCGCTTGATATCTGATGTGAAATCATAATCAGAGATTTTAGTACAAATGAGCTAGACAAAGCACCTACTTACTTCAAACTGTCTCTGGCATCCCGTTTGATTCGTCCCTTCTACGTGATATCAAAGGTTTTGGCTTTCTTCATCGTCATTCTGTTCAACCTGCCGAACTTGGCAGATGTGTCAAAAATAGATATGCCTTTTGTATCCTTTTTGTGGACCCAAACGATCTTGTAGGGTCATTTTCTTTCAAAATAATCACCCAACACAAAAAAAATCTCGAACGAACGGCTTCATTGTTAGGGTAAATTTTGATTGATCTTCCTGACATTTGAATTTGGGGCGACTTTGAAGTCAAATGAAAAGTTTGCTTGTTAGCTCTACAAATGTCCTTGTTCAGATAATGCGATTTACATACCTATGTATCTATACCCACCTTTCCTCCGGATAAGTTGGTAGGTATTCTTTCCTCATTTTTTACCTGGCGGATGCCAGAGCGCTTAAGATCGCACAGGATAGAAGACTGTAGTGCCTCAGACAGAGACTCTTCATGCGTCGGGCGCCAGTTAAGTAGTACGTTTTTTTTATTGTTCTTTTTTAAAAGATTGATTTTCGATTCGACTATTATTTCCGCCTTGAATATTTCTATAGGTGCGTTCTTTTGGCTTAAAAAATAAAAACATACAAATTTAATTCTATATAGATTTCGTTAACCCTGATACTTATCAGGGCTTATTCCTTAGCCTCGATAAAAGCTATGCAACCAAATCAAAGCATTTTACCAAAAATATGCCTATAAAATATCGAATTTGTATTTTTTCCGTGAATTTTCCAAGTTTATATTTATTTTTCTGTGTGACTTTTCAAATATTTTTTTGTTTTTGCTGAAGTTTATTTTTTTGTGGGTGACATTTTACGAAATTCTGTGATATGTGTGCTGCAAAGCTTTTATTAAGAAAGAGCTGTGGGCGCATTAGCGCAGTGGTTAGTGTGCTGGACTACTGTGCGAGGGATCCGAGGTTCGATCCCCGGAAAACACAAATTACATCTTAAAGTTTTTTCTACTGCGCCACCTCTCGCAAACGTCTGACAAACATCCGAGAGTATGACTGTCATGAAAAAGCTTCTCAATTCAGCCGTTTGGACTCGGCATAAAATTGTAGGTCCCTTCCATTCGTCCCAAAAATAGAAACTCACACAAAACGAATGGTTGCGAGAAGCTAGGCCTTGGGTGTCTGTCTACCCGCCTGTTGCGCCACCTATTTATTTATTTTTAACCCGATAATCGTTTTTTCTTTTGTAAAGCTATATAGGATAGCCAAAAAAAAACCCACCTTGTATTAAGGCCGCGTGTCAATTTTCTAAATAATTGAGGGCGTTCAAGAATCTAGTTTAGTAAGCCTGACATCTCTATATCTTCATGTTGCTGAATTTCCATTGGGCTAGACTTGTCATGGGAACAGTTTTCTCGGTTGACGTCTATGTTCGCAACAATGACAAATCAAGTCAAGAATTTCTCATCTTAGGTATACTACTATGTTGACGTCTATTTGTGTTAGTATATGACTGGGGAGCTTAGTTTTGACATTTCTATCGGATTACCAGAGAGCATGGGAGAGCGTAGTTTGAAATTTCTGACGTGTAGAGCACCAATCAGAAACTCGTAACCCAGGAGGAAAAAAAATACAATTGACAATGAGTGACATACCGACAGGCGACAATTGAAGTTAGTTTTCGCCTTCAGGTAAATTTGAATCCAGAAAATTCAAGTCGACTTACGATGACTAGATTCTTGAATGCGGCCATTATCTTCGGTAGATTTTCTGACATATACAAGCACACTGAAAGCGTAAAAACAAATTAGGCAAATAGATTATATTGCTATCCACTGTGAAGCAGAATTTTTACAGTTGAAACATTGGTTTTTACCACGATAGTGTCAGATAACTATTTACCGCAATTGACAATAGGCCTAAATGTACCTACTACATAAATTAAGACAAACAACGAAAGAAAAATTAGTACGAGACCAATACACTTGCATGACTGTGTTGAGTGTATAAATGAAAAGTTAATGCACGCATGCACATTGGCAATGGCAGGGGCAGCCCTCCTCCTGATGGCAAAGTGTCATGATCACTTATCCATACCATAACAACTGTTGTGGGACAACGCAGAGATACAGAACAAAAATAATAATTCAGCCATGAACCAAAAGCTTCTCTTTGATGAAAACAATCTACTTGGCTTATTCGCTGTTGAATTACATTAAGAGTTCGGCTGCTTCGTTCTTATCTGCATTAATTTAAACAATAACGCAGGCAAGCCGCTCCCTCTGGAAACCGGTAACCCACTGCTAGTGCTAGATGCGTAAACAAATTTAAAATAAATATGTGCGTCGCGTCAACTCAGCTCCATCCATACCCATACGAATACGTGATGTCTTTATTTTGTTGCCAAATTAATTTTTGTTTTCTTTTGTCGTTTATTTGTGTCATGTCAAAATATTTATATTATTTGTTGGAGACAACTTCCTTATCGCAGCTCACAGATATCTGCATAATTCATCTCGATGTGATAAGCGTATGAATTTACCAAATTCATCATCGTGTGTTTTTAAAAAGTTTAAAGTCTACAAAAGAATAATATGCGCACGCACCAACACCAAGTTGGAAAACATTGCGAAACAGGCAGTTGAGCCGGTTTGCTTGGGGGCTAAAAATAACGTTAATACGTACTGCCAACTGCAATGGCTTTCAATAGCTCAAGAGACCTATTGGATTGGCATTGGAGGTGGGTTTGTTTTGGTTGTGTATTTAGTTGGAAAGTTGTTTATTTATCATTGCATTGCCCCAAAGAGACAGTAATAAATTAAAATTTAAAGAGAGTGTTTCTCTTAACTGATATCAGCGCAGCGCGGCAATGTAAGCAGTACATGCTTTCGATCACGTTCGTCATCCCGTAACATTATAAGTATTATGAGTTTTATGCCTCAACACAATTCTCTGTTCAGTTGCTCGAGGATTTGAGATTGTGGTTCGATCGGTGACATCTGGCGGCTTATTCCCAAATGCACGGCGGATCGCTCTTTCATAGCGGATTGATATTTTTGTATTTCCAAAAGCTGTCAAAAGCGATAGCTATTCAGGTGACGGATTGCTGGCAGATTTATTGCAATAGCTATCGCTTTTGAACGGATCGAATCGCTTTTGGAAATATAAATAAGCCCCCGTTTGCGATTTCACAAGAAGTTTTAGAATAAATTTAGGTTAGGATAGGTTTTCGGATAGGTAGAGGAGAGTGAACACTGCTACATCACACTTAGGTCCTTGTGGACCCAGTGTGATGCCCTTTTTGGTGGTTATCCAGTGTTAGCGTTGATGTTCCTTTTAATGGTTACCCAACGCTGTCCAGCCATCCATTCCTTGGGAATATCACCTCAGAATCCTGCAAAGATTAGATAATCACCCCTATCGCGAATAATATTTCCCCCGGAATGTTTCCCATTCAGAAATTTGATTTACATTGCTGACAAGGGAAAAATTCCATCGGAATTTATTCGCGATACCCCTAAATGAGACATCAAAAAGTCCCTGTATGTCATGGAAGTAACACGCCTTTCAAGCGTTCTGTTCCTTAAGTGACAGAGACCCACGTAGTGACAGAGGAAGTAAAGTATGTCCTCGTGCGTTAACTTGAATATTAAACTGCGCGATCTCAACACAAAATAATAAAGCATCCAAGTTTTAGCAAGTTTCTTGGAAATTAAAAAAACAAAGCAAATTTTAGCAAATAGACTGAGTTAAGGCCGAAAGGCAATAGTTATAAGGACATAGTTAAGTTTAGAGTATTCGTTAAGAGCCAGTAAGTTAGAATTATATAAATGTTAGTTTCAAATTAGATTTAGTCATTTTTGTCTAGTTAGTATGTAAGTTAAGTAATGAATTAATAAAAATTAATTTAAAAATCAAAAACCAAAAAACCAAAAAAACTACGCGATGTCGCCAACCGCCCTTAAAAGTCACGGACGAACTGCGATAACTTAACGCCTGATTGGTGTAGGTCTTCACAATGCAGCTCCTGAAGTAAATCGTTGTTTGGTCCCCTTCCGAGTTTTTCAAGTTACAGGGAAATTAGTTACGACTTGCTACTCCACTCCAATCATGGGTAGCCTTTCTGCAGAGACTAGTTTCGCGATCGCATAGCTATAAAGTTTCATAAAGTCGAGTAAGCCAACTCGCTTACCAAAAGAAGAAAGGGTTTATTAAAAAGTTATGACCCTTTAGAGTACCTACACCCGCGACCCACTTAATGGACAAGCGGACCATTGAAAATGAATGAATGAATGAATAGAGTACCTACTTACTTAATCATCGTTGATATGTCTACAACTGTCAAACTTCCAAAAATGCTTATTGGTCCGACTTCTGCTACATTCTGGCAAAAGCTTAGGTTGTGTAGGTTAAACTGCAGCACCGTGAGCTTACCTTTGCCCGTCGCCTTCATTTTCTCGGTGTAGCCTCGCTTTCAAGAAAAACAAATCCGCGCTTGATCCTGCCCCCAATTATAATCACGTACTCAAGAGAGCCATTTGGTCAATCGTCACCAGAAGAATGCCCTTTACCATACATCTTTCACTCGTGGCCGAAGAAATGATTCTCCAGCTGTCAGGGTTGAATTCTTTGTTTTGATTGCCTATTAGTTTCAAAATGCCCTCATTCTTCGGAACCAGGGAAAATGTAAATGTAATATAATCAAAATCAACTGACGATGATGAACATAAGATCGGAGTGTAGACTAATGATAAAATGCAGGGATTCCATGTGCCAATCTTTGACATGTCAACGTCAAAATGACGTAAGATTTTGCCTACACAGATCTTTAGGACACAATCTGACGACAGCATGTTAAAAATTGACACGTCTTTTTACATGTGTAATAGAACCTTGAAACTGCTTTTCCATTTAACTCCTTCGAAGGCCGCACCTTGCGTCGTCTACAACCTCTTCTTCAATCATCGCCTGAAGAATTGTCTGACTGAAGCTCAGACCTCATAATTTTTTGGGGTCGGATTACTACGGGTTTCTGACAGGGCTGAAATGGCGTTCTCCTTGACTGACGAAGGCGTTTGCTATCTACTAAAATGTCTGTCCTTTTGAAATTGAAAGTCAGCTTTGCAGTAGTTGTGGTAGGGAACGGTTACTTGTGCTTTTTGTATCATCCGTTGGTGCTGGCGGGCAGCACCCATATTCCTTTTATGGTCGAAGTTGGGTGAATATTTTTGATGATTTTTTATAATTATTTTCCCCCATACATCAGAGTTATGGAATCTTTGCTTCCATTTTGCACAAATAATTGCAAAGACCTCTATTACTCCTCTTCCGTCCAGGCCCCGTGCCTTTCCTATTGGCTTAAGGATTTACATTCTCTTCCAAATTGCATGGTGTCGCTGGCCTGTGATTGAGCAAGGCAATCTGCAATCTACACACCATAAAGTTGAGCCTTTGTGTCTTTTGACGTTGGTATTATGAGCCAATAAATTTGAGAGTGTAAACATTTGATTAAAAAAAAAACAGCAACACTTAGGCCGTGTGCCAATTGGACTAAATAATTGTACTCGGATATCAAAGGCAAGTTTACCAAACTTCAATCAAAACAGAGATTTGTGAAATTTTACACTATTAATTGATTGAAATTGAAGATTTTCTTGGTTGCTTCGAACGCAAAATTCTTCGCGTGATTTTCGGTCCCGTTTGCGTCGACTGGCTTTGGAGGAGGAGATTTAACAGCCAACAGTACGAGCTGGACAGCGACATCGACGATCGACCTGGTCAGAAAAGTACGCATCATTCGTTTAAGATGGCTAGGACATATAGAGCGAATGGACACCAAAGCTCCGGCCCGAAGAGTCTTCGATTCCATTTCCAACCCGGAGGGACAACGCAGTAGAGGAAGACCTCGCCTTAGGTGGCGCGCACAAGTGAAAGGGGACCTCAACCGACTTGGAGTGCGCAACTGGAAGCGGTTAACCAAAGATCGGGCTAACTGGAGAGGCGTTTTGGTTGAGGGCCAGGTCCACCCTGGACTGTAGCGCCATCTAAGTGAGTAGGTAATTAATTGAAAGTGTTATATTTCTTCTTCAACAATCTATAGCAAAACTGAAGCAAACAAAAAAAAAACGTCAAAATTTAAGCCTATATTTAATTCATTATCTTGATTCCGGAGCATGATAAATTTTTGACAGATGAAAATTCGTTTTCCACCACGATAGTGTCAGAAAATTATCCGAGGATAATTATTTTGCGCAATTGACACAGGGCCTAAGTGTTTCTGTCGTTTTTTTCTTAAATGTTTATTCAAAGAAGGTATGTATTTTTTTTAACTGCCCCTCCCTCCTAATTGCGGTGAAATAGACTCAATTTGCCAAAGTTAATAGTGCTTGTATTGTATTATATCTTTCTACAAGAATCCGTTATTATTTTGCATCGCTATAAAGAAATCGTACTCGTGGCCTCTAATGTTTCGGCTTCTTTATCTGACAGAGGAAATTTACTTTTAACCAGCAACCATTTCTCTATACGCAATAAAAGGGCACCAGAATCACATGTGTGTGTTAATAGTAATAATTTAATTACATGTATTACTTTTTAACTAAAAACTTAAACTTTAACATTGCATTAAAATAATGCAATTTTATGATTCATATTATTTACAATAATTTCAATGTGGAAATGCCGTCTGACTTCAGTTTGCTTTTGCTTAGCCAAAAGTTTTTACTTCCAATGAAAGCTCACACAGCAGCAGCACTCAATGCACGAACCTATCCACTGGGCTAAATGGTGAAATTTGTTTTCGGTTTTGTTATTGGGTAGAGTATTCCAGATTGGTTTACGAAGTCGTGTGATTTTTTGGTGAAGTCATCTGCAAATTTGCCAGATGAAACTGAATGATTATGATCAAGTATGTTGTAACTGCTGCTACAATCTGTAAGAGAAATAGAATAAGACATCATTTATAACCTCCCTCAAGATTGTTATGGACTTACGGATGTAAATAGTTTGAAATCCATGTTGAAAAATCCTGCAGCTGTAAGGGGTTTTCTTCTGTGTAGAATTTCTAATGAAAATAACTGTATCTGGAATAATATGGCAATGAAATAGAATCAATTTAGAAGTTTCGAAAAACCGATTAGCTAAGTTAGAATTTAGTTACTTACCATTTGTAGGAACATTCCACAATCTTCTCTTGGCTTAAGTTTGTGTAAAAATCTACCCGTATCTGCCATCTGTAAATTCAAATGTTTTTAATTCATATAAATTTTAGTATAATACATATTATGAGATCAGTTAGCACACGCAGAATCATGGACGTTGTCAAAGGCGGATGAAGATCTCCTTGGTCGCTTCGAACGCAAAATTCTTCGAGTGATGTTCGGTCCCGTTTGCGTTGACGGGCTTTGCGGGAGGAGATTTAACGGCGAACTCTACGAGCTGTACATCGACAGCGACATCGACGATCGACCTGGTCAGAAAAGTAGATACGTATCAGTCGACTAAGATGGCTAGGACATGTAGAGCGAATGGACACCAACGCTCCGGCCCGAAGAGTCTTCGATTCCAACCCGGACGGACAACGCCGTAGAGAAAGGCCTCGCCTTATTATTTCCTTTTTAATAAATTACCAAAGGAAAACGTCAAAAAATTATCATATCTTGCTCGCGGAGCAGGATAATTTTTTGACAGTTGAAAATTTGTTTTCCATCACGATAGTGTCAGAAAATTATTCGAGGATAATTATGTAGCCGAATTTGACACACGGCCTTAATTTCTTGCCATCTTTGCATACAAAAACCCTGACTGAAAATTGACATTTGAGTATTTGACAGCAAAAATTATTTTTTTTCATAATTCTCGAGAGTACGTACAGTCGTACACGCGCACGAATTAAAGTAAGGTACATCTGATTTGCTAAATTTTGGTGGAATGGGTTGGGTAGGGTTAAAGGAGTGGTAGGGGTATCTTTGAAACTAATCGACCGAATTAAAAAAAAATTTCAGCGTTGTCATGGTGACATTTCCTGGTGAGCAATTACTTACGGAAGGAGAGTGGCGAGTTGTAAAGTGGGGAGGGGGATGGGATATAGATGTGAAACTACTCGGCTGATTTAAAAAAAAAAAAAACCTTCAACATTTTTATGGCGACATCTTTCGAATCAGCATGGGTTACTTGAGCGGAGGTGGAAACATAGTCCACTCAACTAGGTTTATTAAATGAAGAGCCATTTATCCGATTTTCGTGATTTTTTAAGCTCTCCATAGTAAAAAACAAAAGACGGAAAGAGACTGTGGAAATTTAATTCAATATCGTTGTTACTTAAAATTCTTTTCCACTTTTTCCATTGCCAAAGAGAAGCAATACTAGTTCGATACAAAGACGGAATAGGGAAACGATTGTAGAAATAAATAAAACGCACTACCAAAAATATTATCTTTGTCTTTTGAAATTCTGAATTGTGCAAGTAACTCGTGGTGTGCAATTTGAGGAAGTGAGACAAAACTGAATTCGCAATTATATAAATGACTCTGTTGGTATTGATATTTATATTCATTTATCTTTTCCATCGATGTTTTATCAAAATAAACAGCTAGGTATTTTGCTACTTAATAAGTAATTCCAATAATTTGTTGCATATCTACAGGAACTTGTCATTTACATTAGCGGGTGGAGCCGCGGGTCAACTTCAACTTGTCAATTTTAATGGAAGGACAGTCACTAGTGGGAGGACAAAAAAAAGTATGTACGGGCTATAAAATTCCAATTAATTTTCATTAAAGTGCTTATTTCAGGACGAATACCATAGTATATAAAATAAACATCAGCATCACTCACCGTACTCGATGTCTGACTACAAGCGATGACATTCACTGCAATCACCATTATCTGGACTATTATCCATGCCACAGTAAACACAACCTCATATATCTGCATCGCCAGTGAGTGCATGGTCAGGGCGAAGAGATTATAACTTTGAATGGTAATGACTGCGAATGATGTGCATGTCGTCATCAGCAGATGGATGGCGAATATCTTTATCACCTCATCCACACAATCGGCCACATCGGAATAGATTTCTGATAGTGTCCGCATTTGTTCAGTTAGTTTATCACGTTTTTGAATCAGAAGTACGCCTTCTTCGGAGCATTTGGAAATGACATTCATTGCGCTGCTTTGTGATGGCTGACTGTCACAGAGCCGCTCAATTTGTTGGTTTATTATCCAGAATTTCCCCTTGAGTAGAAACATTATGTTGAAAAACTGCAACTCCTTTAGAGTCAACACGAGCAACGGTGCAAAGCATATGAACCAGTAGCAGGAGGACGAACTGTTGAACGGTGATTTTAGCATTATACAGTTGATCATCGACAGGCATGTGGGTATTACAAGTGATACTCCAATTTGAATAAATAGTCTCGTTCGCGTTGTTTTATAGGATATTCGGGCACCGGCCATTTCCAAGGCGAAATCTATCTGACGTATCTTTGTAATGAAGAGCTGCATATTTTCGAGATTTGTCCACGAAGTTACCAAGGCCACACATCCCAGGATGAAAATTGAAAATATCTGCGCCCAATTAGCTATAGACGATATAGCGGTAGTGGTTTTGTACAGTCCAATCTCATCTAAGTGGCTCAGGGAGTGAACACCGCAAGTGAAACCAACTGTGAAGAAGAATATCTAAGCACTATCGTCAGTAGTCTAGCTGCGGATATACCTACCCGTGCTACCAATTAAACACAGGACAGTAAAGACACACGCTTTCCGATTCCGATAAAACACCACATTGCAGTATTGCTCCACGGATACTTGAACGGGATAAAATCCGCAAAGCTTAAATATTTTAAAGAGCGGATACATTACGAACCAAACACTATTCTCGGGAAACCGACCGAGGAAGCGTTCCGCGGACCGCTTGCACGCTGTTGTCAGGTCAAAGGACATCGTTGTACTTGTTGACCAGAAAGAACTGATGGTAACATTATAGTGTGACTGTGTCAACACGTCATGCGTAGTAGGACATCATCAATCTAAATTTAATTCAACATGTTGCTTGCGACACAACAGGTTGCATTAACTACTATATTTAAATGTAAACAATGTGACCAACTTTGCACTCCCCTAATTGAATTAAAGAATTCCTTGGACAATGACGAAGAGCCAAAATAAAAACCACTGTGTAAGTGAGTTGTATGCGTGTTACGAGTACGTGTTTGTTTTACTATTAAATAAACGGGTTTTATGGATAACGGTATTGATAAAAATGGAAAGTCAACATAAATATATAAATGTCAGTTAGTGATGTAAACATAATATGCTAATTGCTATATTATGCGTTAAAACTAACGAACTGTCCGCATAGATACGGTTGACATTCACACGAATATTGACCTTTTGATTCAATGTGTACTTTGTATAGGTTACGTATACTGCTGAAATATTGTAAAATAAAACTCATCCAAAGATAGAAGTCAAGCAGTCAATAGATGTGTCTACAGGACTATGCGTAAGCAATTATTTTATGCTAGTCGCTTGAAATGCAAACACAATCTTCATCGTCAATAATCTTGAGACAAACTAATTGCTAAAAGCTAAAGTGATAGTCCAATATAAGGTAATGCCAATTTAAAGCCATTAACATTCTTTAATTACAAGAAAAAAAATATAGATGGGGTAGTCTCTATTAAACTATCGGGTTAAAGAAAGGAATACTATAAATAGCAGGAGTCTGTATAATTGGAGGCACTGCTTATAATTATTTTTTTCGTATTCGTTAGAAACTGAGAAAAGGAGTTGTGACCCCTTGCTATTTGGGTTAATTATATTTTAGGATAGTACGGGTTTCTACTTCGTCAAAATGTCATATACATTGTACTGCTTAATTTTTTAAGCGACTTATCTTGTTCGTTTTTATTTTTTTTCTTTTTTTAAGCAGTCTTTTTTCATTTTGTGCCCATTCCTTTGATTCGGTTTTGCCAGCTTGATACCTTTTGGCATTTTCCAAAGCGTTCTGCAGCATGGCGATGGGTCCAATATGGTGCCTAGTCCTATGTGATGAACTCACACCCTATTCAACCTAACCTAACCTAACCTAAAGTTAATTCTACTCATTGCATGAACTTTCTTCATGTAAATTTTGGCATCAATGGAAAGGTCATATTAAGTACCCATTGAAAATTTCGAACTTTTGTAAAAGTCTACTTTTTTGACATTTTTCCTCGGTCCAAAAAAAATCTTTTCATGCAAAAAGTTCGCTTCACTAATATTTTTTATGATTTTTTGAATGGGATGATCTCAGAAAAATTTTGTATGAAAAGGAGGAAAAAGTGGCTAAAATAGTAATTTTTAGCAATTTTCAAATAATCATAAAAAATATTAGACCGAGGAAAAAAGTCAAAAAATGTGCACGACTGGGTCGCACGTAACTTTCCCGCAGAATCTCAGTCATTTCAGCAAAATTTTACGTTTAAAATCATACGCACTCAAGATGTACTCAGATAACTGGGCACTTGTTAATTAACAACGTAATATACATACTACATAAACATATGTATTAACTTCAACATTTACTTTTAAATTTCACCCCGAACTGACATTTGAATTTCGATGAATTTCAAATTATATTGTTTTGGGCTTTGCAAAAATATACCGTGTGTGAATAAAGATCGGGATTTGGGATGTCATTTTTGAGAAATATTCATAAAACGGCAATATTCGAGTCTTCTGAGAAAGACTAAGTACGTGATCATGTTTAGAATACTTACGGTGTCTTAAATATATATTTTGATCAAAATCGTTAGAGCGGTTTTTTGTAAAATTATGCTGACAAATGTTACAACTTTGGATTCGAAAAGCACTGTTACTAAACTGTTTAGCTGAAAACTGAGTAGGACGTTTTTCTTCAGGAAATAAACATTACCTAGCAGTTACATTTTTAACCAAATCGAAAATGGCGTTTTCGAGATATGTATAGTTTTTAAAGTACCGTTTTTAGCGATTGGGGTGGAAATCGAAGGACGCATTCATGGTTTAAAAAACACTGTTTTTCAACAGTTTAACTCAAAACTGAGCAAATGGTATTACTATGGATTTAAGCATTACCTGAAAGTAACATTTTTATCATAATAGAAAATTGCGTTTTTCTATTCCTACATTAACTCAATTATCAATTTTGGTTCAAATCGTTAGAGCCGTTTTCGAAAAAATCTAAATTTAGACATATTTCCGTCCAAGCGTTTAGGTTCCCCGGACAGAATTGCGAGACCCACTTTTTTGAATTCCCCTATCATCGTAATATCAGAATTGATCAAAATCTCGAGTTCGAAATTTTGTACGAAAACAATACATAAATTTCTCTTACTCTCTTACGTATCTATACGAGAAAGTTAAAAAGTGTCTAGACTTTTACAAAAGTTCTAAATTTTCAATGGGTACTTAATGGGTTAAGGAAAGTTCTGTATCATTCAAACGGAATTTAAATGACCTTTCCATTGATGCCAAAATTTACAAGAAGTAAGTTCATGTAATGAGTAGAATTAACTTTAGTTTTGTCAAAATACTTATGGCCACCATTGTAAGTTTAATTTTTTACAACACCATAATATTGAGATTATAAGTCTTACAATGTTTAAAGAGATCTAGCAATGATTGTCGGCAAGAGTTTGCAACTATCGTTATGCGATTGACAAGTTTTAATGTAGTTTGATAATTTTTTTTTTTTTTTTGTATTTTCGGGAAGACTTTTTTATTTTGTATAAATTTTCTTTTTTTAGAAAATTTTCTTTATTTTTCCAAAATTTATCGGTGTGTTTTAAATGTCATTCTCATACGTTTGATAATATTTTTAACTTTCTTGTATTCTTAGTAACAGGAAGATATTATTGTCGTACAAAATTTTGAATTCGAGATTTTAATCAATTCTGATTTCAGGACTTTGCGTCCTCAATCGGCTATATATCAAATTTGATTGCAACACGTCTCTCCTCACATTACTTACCACTTTTGATGTCTGGCTACAGGCGACAACGTTTACTGCAATCACCAATACCTGTACTACTATCCATCCAATCGTAAATCCAATCGCGTGCCACTGCATTGACAGTGAATGCATGACCAAAGCGAAGAGGTTATAGATTTGAATGGTCACGACAGCAAACGATGTACATGTGGTCATCAGCAGATGCGACGCGAAAATTTCCAAAACGGCATCAACACAATCTGCGGTATCGGAATAGATATCTGCTAGTGAACGCATCAGCTCAATTACTTTGAACTTTTTTCGCACGAACGCCACACACTTGTCGGGTCCCTTGGAAATACCACTCAAACTCACTGGTTCGAATTCAAGAAATTGGCCCCTACAGAGCTGCTGATTTATTGTGTTGAACTTTCCTTTAAGAAGAAACATCAAATTGTAGAACTGAAGCTCTTTCAGTGTCAACATGAACATCGGCAGGAAACAAATGAACCAATAGCAGGACGATGATACTTTGAACGGCGTTTTAATGAGTATACAATTGACCATCGATAGGCATGCAGGTATCACGAGTGACACAGCAGTTTGAATGAAAAACTTCTTACGTATAGCTTTGTAGGAGATCTCAGCACCAGTCATTTCCAAGGCGCTGTCAATTTGACGTATCATCGCTATAAGCGTTCTCATCTTTGCCTTGTTAGTCCAAGAAGTCACCACGACCAGGATTCCCATGACAAAAAGTGAAAATATTTGCGCCCAACTCGTTATGTAGGCAATGACGGTTTTGCTCTTGTGCAGTCCAAGATTTTCAAATTGCGCCAGGACATTTACACCAAATAAGAAGCCCGCTGGAATATTCGAATCTGAGCACGGAGAGGCGACTAAAAAAAATTGAGCTATACATACCCGTCACTCCAATCATACAGACGAGGGTTAGGAGGCACAATTTTCCATTCCGGTAAAATATTAAATCAGGATATTTCTCAAAAGACACTCTCGCAGGATAAAATCCACACAACTTGAAAATATTGAAAAACGGATACGCAACGAACCAGATATTATTCTCAGGAAACCGGCCGAGAAAAATATCCAAGAAGCGTTTGTACAGTGCTGCTGTTTGGCTGGACATATCTGCACTCCTTGCATAGGTGATAAGATAAAATAGTCGGACACAATGAACGAATTTAAATGTTGGCAGTGTGGCCAGTTTCCGCACGTGTCTAATGAGTTGTGTTGTGTACCTAATGTGTGTCAACACTGGCAAAGTGTAATTTAACTACTAAATTTATGTATTGATTTGAATTAACACAACCTGTGTTCAGTCGCACGCAATGCCCACCTACATAGTCATTATTTCATTATGTGGGGACAGTAAGATGGGAAGAAAATCATATTTAAATCACTACACCTAAATTAATTTAAATACTACCCTTAACACTAAATATCAAATGTGATTATATTAGTACCCTATTCGTAATTACAATTCCCAGATAAAGGTGAAAGCCCTACCCAGTATGAAAGTCACAATTCCGATTCCCAGATCCAAAAATTGCCTCAGATTTTAGTTTGTTGAAAACAGCTTCAACACACCTGACATCTGCCCTGCAGTGCACATGTTTTAAAGCCAATAATTTTAAAGTTAATAATATAAGCATCGCGATTCATGAAAGGCTTATGAAATGTTCAGGGTTAACTTGTCAGCGTTTAGCAGTCAAACTTATAATCTCGGTCCAACATTTAGAAATTTAAGGTAGATTCAAGAATTTCTTTAGAATAATCCATCGAATTTTATTAGGACCGCTGACGATGAGCGCTTGCAAATTGAACTATCTGCGGTGGTAAGCCTTAAAAGTGGATGCTTATAAAAGGTCTGTAGCGGATTTGATTCATAGATGACAGGAAAACCATTAAATAGATAAAACATATAACCAGAAGAAAGAGAAGGTAGTAACGTACTCGAACTGGTCCAAGTATCATTCAGTCTTATAGTAGATAGTTGAGTATAGAAGGGTTGGTGGATAGGATCCTTTGGAGCTTTGTATATTTTTTTAAGCATTTTGTTATTTCTTTCAATGTTCAAGGTTGCTTTTTCAAAAACATCGCATTTAGAAGATTCCTTGTTTTTATCAAATCAGTGTCTACAGCACGTCTACAGCTTTTCCTGAGTGATGAGTTCAACCGCGGATGTATTTTTCTACCGTCACGTCGCGAGGTTTACAGAAAGGACAAGCGAACAGACGACGATTCATTGAGAGCCTTAGTAAGAGTTGGGACAATTGAGTCAAGTTTGTCTATCAGGCTTTCGCTTTGGGGATGCTTGCACCAATGTTGTTGAATGATGAATGATTTAAAAAAATCTTTTTATATGCTGTGTGATAAAAGTATGACTGTTCCTGATGTAAAATACAAAGGCTATGTCTACACGTAGCGCAGTGGTTAGTGTGCTGGACTACTGAGCGATGGATCACAGTTTCGATCCCCGGAAAAACACAAATTACATCTTAAGGTTTTTTCTACTGCGCCACCTCTCGCGAACGTCTGACAAACATCCGAGAGTATGACTGTCCTGAAAAAGCTTCTCCAATTCAGCCGTTCGGGCTCGGCATAAAATTGAAGGTCCCTCCCATTCGTCCCAAAAAAAAGAAACTCACACAAACGAATGGTTGCGAGAAGCTAGGCCTAGGGTGTCTACCGCCTGTTGCGCCACCTATTTATTTATTTACTAGTTGGTTGTACCCGCTTCGCTGGGTATGCAAAGTAATATTTGATAAACAAATTGATTTTATTTAAAGAACTTCTTTGAAAACTACATTGCGTGTAAATTGTCTCTGGTTAATTAATAATCTTCCTTGCTGTGGATTAGATTCAATATACACCTTCTTTTGTCTTGCAACTCTTGATTGTGATAAAGCCACATACAGTTGGCCGTGTGAAAATACTCCGGTCTTCAAATGCATGCCAACGTGATCAAATGACTGGTCTTGAGCCTTGTTTATTATTATAGCGTATGCTAGAATTTATCGGAAATGGAATCATTGTGGTAATTCATGCTCTTATCAAATTTCGTCCAGGCTCTTCCACAATCAATCGAGTTCCATTGCAGTCCTTTTTTAGGGTTCAAGTTTTTCAGCAACATGATGATGACACCTTGCTTAAGTACAGCACATGAAGTGGCTTGCTGGATGGAGTTTGCTGATTGAGGAATTCAACAGGGAAATTTGGTGCATCATTTGGATCTTCAGTCTTCACTGATAACAAAATCGCTCCTATTCATTTCTAATGTCTGCACATTTGTCAGCGCGGCAATGACTCGTTCTGAAAGTTCCTGCATTGACTTTTGCAGCAGATCGCCAAAAATTGTCTTAATTAAGTCTCCTGTTAATATAATTTCCGTGGGAATTTCAACAACGTCGTCTTCATACATTTCTGCTACCCGCGGCAATTTTGCAATAATGAGAAGACTCTTATTTTAATAGCCCTCAGGATTTTGTCCACAGAGATTCCTTCACGATCGGTTAGTTTTCTCTTTTATATTTAAATATCGCGAAATAAAATTTCCTATTAAAGTACCTGAGGAGCAGTTAGTAAATCAGTGATCTTAAAATTCGTAGCAAAGTACATATTGCCTAAAAACGGTTTCTATTTTTTTTTGTATCTATTGATTTAGAATTTAGATTTATGAGTATAAATAATATTTTACTTCTTTTTACTTCTTTATTATCAATGTACAAAGTTTCATATTGATACGACAAACTCCTTCGTGAGTTATGAAAAAGTTCTCATTAAAATCATTGCCAATAACTCGAGCCCAAAGCAAAATACCTAAATATTTCTTATATAGAGTACACAAACCGAGTTTGAAGTCGATCGGATGAAAAATAAAAATGTTCCCGTACAAACTTTGACCCCCTAAGAAGGGTTGGTTTTATTTGGCAATTTCCTTTTGAAAACACTTGCCGAGCATTACTATAGTAGAGTTTAAACCTTGAAGAAAATTAAAATATATGAAAAATAGGCGGTGCACATTTGAATAATGAGAAAACACAAACATTGAAAATTTATTCAAATACCCACCGCCTACTTTTATTTAAAATAAGAAAAATAAGAAAAGTAAGGAGCGTTACAGAATCAGTAAGGGTAAATATATATATGATTTTTTATGTCTACAAGTACATACTTGTCAATTGTTGATAACAAAAGTAGATATGACTTACAAGTTTTTGATTTAACTTGGGATAATAATCGGGGTTCTGAGTATACACACTCTATATTTTGCGAGCCTGATCTCCCAGGTTAGCCCGTTATTTGGCTAACCGCCTCCAGTTGCGCACTCCAAGTTGGTTGAGGTCCCCTTTCACTAGTGCGCACCACCTAAGGCGAGGTTGTCCTCTACTGCATTAGTCCGTCCGGGTAGGAAACGAAGACTCTTCGGACCGGAGCGTTGGTGTTCATTCGCTCCAAAAGTCCCAGCCATCTTAGTCGATTTATATGTACTTTTCTGGCCAGATCGGTGTCGCTGTACAGCTCGTAGAGTTTTCTGTTAAATCTCCTCCTCTAAGGCGTCTGTTACAGCCATCAGTAAAATGCAACTGAAAAAATTTTGTTTTGCTTTTTTGGACCACTTAAACTTAATCGTTGAACTCAATCTTGGTCCTAAAATGTTTCTTTAGAATTATAAAGTTAGTTCATCAAAAAAAAGTTAACAATTGATCTCCAAATTTTCTAGGAAACGAATTCATTAGTTTTTGTGTACAAAAAACTTTTTCTGTTCGACTTCTCAGTCAATTTCACGAAGAGTTCCACTGAATTCCTATGTTATGCTATGGTTAAATGTTTCAGTTTTGTTCTGTTTCGTGTTTTTACGGATGCATTTTGCTGATAGCTATAACCACTATAACTGATCCCTAAAGCCTGTCAACGCAAACCAGACCGAAAATCATTCGAAGAATTTTTGCGTTCGACTCTGCCAAGTAGATCTTCATCCGCCTTTGTTAACGTCCATACTAGTACCTATGAGAATATAGGAAAGTATTAACCTATTGAGACAGCTTTCAACGAAAAAAATTTTTCAATTTGGTTCAAAATTACCAGTTGAATTCAATGAAAGAGAGAAACGGAGAAAGAAAAAACCCGAGCTGTCAAATGTCAATGCAAATCGATTAAAAGTAGGTAATCTAATTTGAAAAAGCAAACTGAAGACGGAATTCGTCGACAGAACTCGGATTAAAGTTAATTTAAGGTTTAAATGGGAAATTATTTTACTTTATGATATGAAAAGAAGCATAATAAACAAAACAATTTTGTTCTGTTAGCACTACAACTTCATTCAGCGTTTCTCCATTATTTGCTAGATATTTAGAAGTCAAAAGAACGCGACCAATATCATCATGCAGGCTATTATACTTTTTGACAATTCGTGAAATTGGCCGCGTTCCATTGACCGCTAGATGAACAGTGGCATGTCAGACTCCATACAAAAAACTTACATTTTAACTTTTGCTAAATTTTTAAATCTTCTAGTCTAGAGCAAAGTTCCCCGCTACATGTAAAAATGGGAAGAAACAACTAGCTGTCAATGCAATTCGATTAGAAATGACTAAGCTTAAAAAAATAAACAAGTGGAGACGAAGTTCATCGATAAAATTCGGATTGAAATGAATTAATGGTCTCAAATCATATTTTTTTATTAGAAAATAAATTAAATTTTGGAGTGAAAACAAAAGCAAATGTCATTTTTGTTACGTTTGTTTGTACGTCTGGGATATTACGGGCTAGATGCCTAGCGGTCAATGGAAATAGCCGCCATTATTTTTGCTCTTAAACGGTTTACTCGCAAATACTTTACAGACAAAATATGATGATCAGATAGATGACGAAAAGTGTCAAAGATTTTTCAAACTAGTTAATTGTAGTTTTATAAGGGCTGTCAGTGGTTACAATATTGGCATTGGATAGGCCTCAAGAATCGATAAATTTGCCCTTCTTGTCAAATAAAAAGAAGATCCCAGCACGGGAAGGATGAAAAAGATCCACTACAACACGGCTAACCCCTTCGAAGGGTATCACAATGGATCCACGAGCCACGAGGACCTAAGTGTGGTAAAGAGGAGGCTACTCAGCTTCACCAATCCGTTAACCTAACCTAACCTAAGGGTCCCAGCAACATCCTTGTCCAAAATATAAAATCCTTAAAAAAAATATAAATTTCTATACGTTTCATGTATTTTATTCATTTATATAAAAGTATAATTATTTTATAAAACTAAATATGTACAAAAAATTAATTTAAAAGTAAATTTTACTTATTTCTTAAATTTACACACACTATACAATCAAATGTCGCAATTCATATTTTTTTCTAGTTACAAATTCAACTTTGTATACCTAGGATAAAATTAGTTAATACAACATTGAGAAAAATTCACTTTCGCAATTTTAATTTACTCATAATTTAGCCAATAATTATGACGTTTGTGTATTTTCTTTTCATTTCTCTATTTAAATAAAAAAATTATAACAAAAAAAAAAATTAAACAACAATTTAAATAAAAAAAAATAATATATAGACTTAAGTTTTGTTCAGATAGATGAAGTTTTATGGTACACATTGCATGGCGAATTTCAAATGAGCAGAATACATAAACGAATGCATTATATGTATTTGAGAGCAAACGTTGCCTCAGTTCAGTCACACTTTTGTCGTCTTTTCCATCATATTCTCCAAGATACTGGGATCTAAGGTTGAGGCGTGATCAAGATTTTCAGCGCTTGCATTTTCTTCCGCAACATTGACAAATGCACTCGAAAGTTCTCCATTTAGTTTGTTGACAGCACCGGTAGATATGTCATACATGAATATCTCTTGTCCATCCGCAGGTGATCTGTGAATTTGTATATAGAAATTTATTTAACTGTCAGTTAGGTATGGAGTTTAAAATGTTTTTTGTTTTTTTTTTATTTGTCGTAGGGTATTTTGCTATTCATTGCCTTCAAAGCCGCGTAGGGATAGCATACAATTGTCAGGAGTTCTATATGGCGATGGCCTAATTCCGAATCCTGGCAAAACTGATTCAGCTGAGTCGCTTGACGCTGGAGAACACGCACTGCAACGTGCAGTTTCGAAGTCGAAATAGCTGCTCCGAACTATTTCAAACATGCACCGGATTTCGGTAAGGACACGCGCTATCACGCGATTTCTTCAATCTCGTACTGGAGCAGATAGTGCTCAGGGCAAGTGTCAACACGGAAGGCATTATATTCAACAGTTCTGTCCAGCTAATGGGATGAACTAAACGAATAACACCCCAGTTGAGATCCGGCGAAGAATTACCCTAGGAAACCGTTGCTACTTCGGTTTGGCAAAACAATTGGGTTCAAGACTCCTAATTCGAAGGACGAAATGTGTGCTCTACAAAATCCTGTCAGTTTTGCTTTATTGCGCCGAGTGCTGGACGATAAGCAAGAAGGGAGAGCTGATAATGTGCTCTTTTTAAAGAAAAAAACTTCGGCGAATTTTTGGTCCTGAGTGCGAGGGGCACGAATGGAGGAGAAGATACAACCGCGAACTCTATGAGCTGTACCAAGATGTGGATGTAGTCCAGACAGCCAAAACACTCCGACTACATTTGCTCGGCCACATCGAGCCAATGGACAATAATGCTCCAGACAAGGGAGACCGAACATCCATTTCAAAGACCAAGCCATAGCGGATGCCAGAGCGCTTGGTCTGGTCAACTGGAAGCAGGGTACCCGAGATCGTAGAAGATGAAAGGCTGCAGACTCTGTCTCAGGCAGAGACTCTTCATGGTTAGGGAGCGCGATAAGTAAAGTAAGTAAGGGTATTTGCTGAGCTTATAAGCGAGGGGAAGGCACAGTACTGTCAATACCTCAAAGATCTGCCAGACCAAACAAAATCAGAAGAAGGCCCTAAAGGTCAACAAACTTTGTTAGCAACAACCAAATGCATTACGGTTATCAACCTCTCTTCTGTATTCAATAAATTGATAGCCAAGTGCTCATCGCTCAGTGGTAGTCACTTTGACATTCAAAGTGAAATCAAAGTGCAGATGGACTTTCTGACACAGTAGCACAATTTTCAAATAGGAATTTACCTGTTGAAGCCTGATCAAAACCTGAACTAATTAAGATCAACCAAGACCGACTTTAGGCCAAATACGGGAGTAGATCTTATCATTCCAAATATTGTTACCAAACATCGTTTCCTCGACATCAAAGCCTCAAATGACAGTCTAAATTGACATGAGCTTTATCGAAGCCATGCTGAAAGATGGTTGTATTCCTATCTGCGGAGTATTAGGCAGGCAGGTTAACGCGTTGTCATTCAGTTTTTTAAAACATGCCCAACGGCATTTTGCCAAAAGGTTGTTACTTGACAATACTATTCAAAGTGCCGCAAGTCAAACTGAAAAGCAGGCATTGCGCAATGATGAAGCTAGGTAGCTGAAAATGTTAAACCATTTCAGTAGCTGACTTCTAAAAGGCATCATCTAGAAAAAGTCGAAGAGTGAGCCAGTTGCCTTTCAGGGAGCACCGCAGCTCTTTATTTAAACCAACTTACTTTGCGACCAACAGTACCACCGACTGACTGTCAACATCCGTCCGAGATTCTTTTTCGAGCCATTTTTTGAAATTCTCCTTAGTCGGCTTCTTGATGAGGGTCTTGATGATATCGCCGGTTGCAAACTTAACCTCTTTCGAGTCGGTGGTATCTCTTTCGCTGCGTCCATCGTCGGATTGTTCATTTTCGAGTGCCTGTAAATTGTCAACTGGAGCCAATACTACTACACTTGCGACTTTCTTTCCTCGTAGCTCTTCGACATCGGGCACGGGGAACTGAGCACCGTTTATCTTAAGAGGTAGATATCTATTGTACTGTCGATCGGCGAGGTCAATAGGTGGCACAACCGTAGAATCCGTTTTGATGTATTTTTCTGTCAATGACTTCTCGTTGTTCGCATTAAACTGTACGACTTTCAGTTCGACATTCTGCTTTTGAGGCAGCCTCTTGGTCTCCTTCACCTTATCGATGTCCTTTTCCGAAAAGTTGACACTGTCACCATTCGGTTTGACAACTGTCAGTACTTTGTTCGACTCGGAGATTTGTGCTCCACCACCAGCTCCATAGAAGTGCTGCAGATGCTCGGCTGGAAGATTCTCGAGGTTAACATCGCCCACTTTATCGTAGTCGAGCACACTGATGTCGGCGTTGTCTAAAATTCCAGAACTAAGCAGTTGTTGCCTAAGGTCGTCGGGAACTTCATCAGGCAGCTCGAGTGATGCTTTGGCGGCATTTTTGCTTGTCGTCGATGGTGCAGCAGGAGTTGTTGGCAAAGTCGTAGTCTTAGGCTCAGCTGAGAGGTTTTTGAAGTTGTTCTTGGGTTGGATGTTAACGTTGTCCTTGGTAAGGGTGTTCTTGCGGTACTCGAGCTCCTTGAAGACATCCGAATGCAAGGTAGACACACTGAACTGAGAAGATTCGGACTGCCGTGGCTGTTGCTGGTAGAACGTCTGCTGTTTCGGCTGAGAGTTAGGAATGATTTGGGGCTGACCTCCAGCCGATATGAACTGCGACTGGGGTTGTTGATTGTAGAAAGCGGGGGTTGGCATCGGTGTCACAATTTGTATCTGCTGGCCGTCGTTCGTTTTGACATACTGTGGTGCCTGTGTCGAGGATTGATACTGTATCGGGCTTGGGGAAGTCGCGAAGTTGTTATACTGTTGACGATATGCACCGGAATCGCTGTTGTACTGATTGGGGCTATAGGTGCTTGATGGGCTTGGGCCAGCTGTTGTCGGTCCCAAATTTGGAGCGGGGATATCATGGATCACTTGATTGCCGCCTGAGTAGGATGAGTAAGTGTTGTAACGATGACCGTCGACGGTTTCAGTGATGTGCTGTTCGAACTTGGGAATGGCTTTTAAGAGCTCGGTTTCCTTGGAGGGCCTCACATCGAAAAGGTTGTGCAGTTGCGATAGATTTGGGGATGAGTTCTGGCCGAAGGAGGACGTCTGAGACTGGGGCTTGTGGTTGTATGGCAGTTGTTGCGGATTGAAACTCTGCTCTGGTCTTGGACTGGGGGCTTTTTGGACTTGCGGCTTCGGGTATCGGTTGATTGTGTCATAGATAGGTCCTTGGGACTGGGATGAGAAGCTCGGTTTTTGACCGAATGAAAGCGGACGGCTATAGGGTTGAAGTTGGGCTAGAGGAGGATGGTTTAGGGTATCGAGCTTGTGGACCGTTGGAACCGCAGTAGGACGGAATTTAACAGGTTGGTAGGATGCGGGGCTTTGACGCGATGGAAGCTCTTGGGTCTTAGGTGGAGCTGTTGTGAAGAAAACGTTTTGCTTCAGAGGTTGGGCAGTGGGCTTCTGCTGCTGTTGATACTGATATTGTTGTGGATGCGGTTGGGTTTTTGGTGGCAGAGTTGGCTGTTGCTGAGGTTGGTATTGTTGCTGTTGTTTTGGCGGTAGGATGGGTTGTTGCTGTTGTTGCTGATTGAATTGGAAATGGGGTTGATTATATAGATGTTGCTGGTGATAGCTTTGATACTGAGGTTGTGCTGGCAGTGCTGGTGCCGATGGCCGCTGGTATTGCTTGGCAGGCTCATTCTGAGGACTCGGCGAGCCTTGATTGAAGAAGGGTCTCTGTGCTTGTTGTTGATAATGTTGTTGTTGTTGTTGTTGTTGGTGGTGGTGATATTGCTGCTGCTGCGGTTGTTTTTGCAACGGTTGTTGCTGAGGTTGCTGTTGCGGGTGTTGCTGTGAGTTCTGGTAATTATGGTGAAACTGTTGTTGCTGTTGTTGATGTTGTTGTTGCTGGTTTTGCTGCTGTTGATTTTGTTGTTGCAGTTCATTTTGTTGTTGATGTTGTTGTTGCTGTTGCGATTGAAGTGGCACCTGTGGCCTAAAAGCTGTCAACGCCAGCGGTTCTGGAAGCTGCTGCTGTAGAATAGCTGGCTTATAGTCCTGTTGAGTATTCTGATTTTGATAGTAGCCGCTTTGGAATCCTTGATACCCATCAACTAATGGACCTCGAGAATCACCAAAATCCGCTCGCACATTGGCAGTTGGCAGTGGTTTTGGGGGGAATCCACCACCCTGCTGCGGTAATGCAATAACCGACCTTTGTACACTCTCAGCATTGTGCTCTTGCAACTCATGCCCAGACTGCGATTTATCCTCCGAACCGAATGTCACATGGATTCCGCTGTTACTATGAAATTTCTCCGAATCGGGGTGGATGATAGTACGAAGGGTGGTTGTCTTCAATGGTGGAATGGGTGTCACAATTGTTGGATAGTGGACAATTTCCTCCTCTTCGTCGGCTCCGCTATCGCCTTCGTTATTATTAAGCGAAGCAATTGGTTCCTCTAATTGAAGTTTATTGTTTTCGTCCTTCTTGTATTTAACATAGTACACATGGACTTTCTCCTTCTTTTTCTTCTGAACTATAGGTTGCGGTGATTGCGTTGGAATTGTCTCGTTGCTGTCCTTGATGATAATCTCAATTATTGGCTCTGGAGCTTCAAGGTATTGAGGATATTGCGCAAACTGGCTATAATCCGGTAGATGGTTAGATGTGTCAGGAAATGAATATTGACCTGGAAATGAGAAGTTGAATTTAAGGGTAATTAAATTTGTTTGTATTTGTACTGACCGATTGCGCTTTGTCCATTGTATAGACCATCTTGGGAATAGAAGGACCTTGCATCAGCAAAGCCTTGCCTTCGGTTTGCGAAATCAACGCTATACGAGAAGCCGGGATATCCAAGGTTGTTCAGCGTTCGTTTACCTCTGTCTTCTCCGGGTTTTTTTGAAGCTTTTAAAGTTTTACTCGTGGCAGTGGGTTTTTCTGTACTTGGGGCTTTTGTTGCTGTCGCAATGGATATGTAAATCCCAAGCGCCTGTAAGGAAATAAACAGAATACATAAATATTGAATGATAAGAGAATGCTACTGAAGATGAGCTTAATATCAATGTCAATCTAAAAATTTTGTCTGTCAAAATGTTTCCGCAAGGTGTTGCAACACTTAAAGATATTTCAAAAAATAAATGCAAATTCAAAGGGACCTAACTTCGAAACCTTTTGCGCAGTAGTCGCCCATGCTGCTTGTTACTGAATAGTTGTGCATTGGAAAAGTAGGCATGTCATTTAATAGGTGTCATGTGCGCTTGTTCACGTCGAAAGTCGTGTGTTGATACATTTGGAGTAAGTGACTCGGGGAATCATACTAAAATCGTTACTAAGATGTTGCCATTCCATGCTTCCCATGATAGAAAAGAATATTTCAACGTGACAAAATTTACTTGAGACTTTATCCATAGTCAAACTGAGATTCAATAAACCTGCAGGAGTAGATATGGCCTAGGAAGTAAGTTCAGAAATCCTGCACAAAAAAGCCCCATCCTTATATGTGCAGTAGAGTCTTTTGGCTGGGAAAATCCACCATGGACCAAATATTCACACTGCGGCAAATCTTGGGAAAGCCCTCATGAGTTCCAAATCGACAGCTTTGCCGACTTTATCAACGATAGCTTTTTGAGGCGAGTTTTGGAAATCTTTGTTATAGGAAATGTGTCAAAATTGATCCAACCAGCTTATCCTGCTGGAGTAACCCCCAATTATCTTTAGCTTAATCTTTTACGCTTGAAATAGAATATTCGAACGAACATGGATCCTAACCCCAAGGTTGTAAGACCGATGCTAACGTATGGTAGTTTATTCTGGTGGAAAGCGCGCGCTGTCCAAGGCCACTAACCTTAGAACCATGACAAAGATTCATAGGATGGGCTGGGGCAATGAGAACCAGCCCCATTGCGGCGCTAGAGGCTATACACTTAATCTTAAACCTCAGACCTTTTCTGCTGCAAACATCGCCTTTCGGTTAAGCCAGACCAAAAGCTGGAAACACAGTATGACGGGTCATTCACAATTCCCGAACAAATACACGGGTAATAATGTATGCACGGACTACACTACTACCCGGGTAGAGATAGAGACAAATGGTACGAATATCAACCAATATTCATCGGATCAACCATATTCGTCTATGTCTATACAGATGTATCAACGATGGAAGTGGGCTCCACCTCGGAAAGTCTCGGACTATCCAGTTGAATCAGACTTCCTGACTAGAGCAGAGTTTTCCAAGCTGAGGTACTGTTAGTGACAACAGCTGCTAAAACAAGTTGCAGTGATAGCAATACCTCATGCAGATACTACCTTTACCATTAATTGATAGTCAAGCGGCCATAAAAGTGATCTCGGCCGTTAAGTTAAAATCGAAGCTTGTAAATCGCTGTCAGAAGAGGGAGTTCTTGACGTGCACCACAACGTAAGACTATGCTAGGGTTGGTCACAGACGTGTGTCTGGAAATTGAAAAAGCTGAATAACTGGCAAGAGAGAGGTTTGTCCCTTGAACTGAACCAGACTGACACCACAGTAGTGATTCCCCCCTGTAATCTCAGACAGATGATTGAAAACAAAATACTAATGGCGACAAATGAAAGTTAGAGCAAGCTCGATTCCTGTGGCATAACCAGCAAAATGTGGCCAAACTTTAGAAAACTGAGAGAATCTTCAAATTAAAGAAGCAATCATTATCCTCGATTTTTGATGCGGTGATGAGGAGGTACAAGCAGACTATACTTTCTTTGTCACTGCAAGGCGTTCTTCCACATAAGAAATAGAATCCTTGGTAGTTACTTTTTCCAGCACTTAGAAGAACTTTGCGACAGGTCTGTCTCAAATTTGTAAATACCTCGGAATGGCTTAACAATTCGTCGGTTTTTCATAGGTTTCCAGAGAGGTGGGAGTCATAAGACCCTAGGGCATCACAACGGATGTAGACGCTGCGGAAGAGTCTCTGTCACAGAACACTTGGGAGTTATTACATCCATGATCTACAAGTACTTTCTGATGTCTCACTATTTTTTTTTTTTTTTTTCTTTTAAATGCTTCTCCCGGGATAGGGGAACTTAAAAGGCTTCAACAGCGAGATGCTTGCAGATGTATGTTAGTTCTGCACTTAAATTGCTGCAAATTGTAGTCTTCCGGAAATATATCCCCAGGAAGCGAGTTCCAAAGTTTGCTTGTGCTGTAACAGAAGGAGTTTTGGAAAGTTGATGTCCTCGCGGTTTTCCAGTGTACTGTATGGTCATGAGCATTAGCAGATTACCGATCTTTACAGGTTTTTGAGGATATAAGAATGGCTGGACGGCGCGGTGTCGGGTAAACACAAAAAAGAGGGTAATGAAGCTAACCATCTCTAACATCAATGGTTAACCCACCATAAAAGGGCATCACCACAAGGACTTAAGTGCGGTACAGTAGAGTTCACCCTGCTCCATACCATCAACCCATTAGCATAATCTAACCTATCATTTATGTAAATATAGTCCACCTTCAAGGGTGCACGCGGCTCTTATTCAGTAAAACAAAACCTCTCACGCCAGTCTGAATTTATAATGAGTAAGCTTTTAAAATGCTATTAAAATTGAGGCAATTCCCCCTTTAAATTTCAATGGCTTAGCTATAAATATCAATTTCGAATATCAACAATGGCTATTAAAGTTTCCCAATAAATATTCGTAATTCAATTTACCCGCAAAAAAAAACACCGTATTGTTGGTTGACACACATATCGATCGATGACAAACCACAAATCGTCTTAACACTTAATTCACATTCAATTATATCATTTGCGACACCGTCACACACCGAACTATCAACAAACATGGCGATCCGTGCATTGTTGTATACAATGTGCAAATGTCTCCAAAAGAGCAACAATATTAACGAATGTAGGTAACCTACTCGCACTCCCAATTATCCGCCATTTGTGTGGATGTAGAGGTATAATATTAAACAAATAATTATGTGGACATAGAGACACCGAAGCGGTCTGGCGAACATGTTTATCGGATTTGAATTAAAATTCAAGTTATACATCCGAAGATGAAAGTTAAACAAACAGTTTGAACAATACGTACGCGCAGCTCCTAATAGGTAAAGGTAACCTCTACTACATTCTGGTTTGAAGAAAGCTCATCTAAATGAAAAGAAAATCGGAAGTTGAGAAACGAAAGCGAAAGGTGCAGTAGCACCAGATTGGCAATGGTGAGCTGTCAATTCCCAAAAGTAGAACAAATTTTAGACATTGACTTGCGGTACGTCAGTACGTGATTGGCATAAATTTATGATTAGCGTATAGCGTATACCTAGCGTCATTGGCGTTTCACTTTCTTGCCATATTTTTAAGAAGCGCTCCCAACTAACTGGGAAACATTTTTTTTTTTGAGAACTCGTTAGTATTTGTCAGAATAGATGTGAAGTGTAATAATAATCATTTTGAATATTGTGAGGGATATGAATGCATATACGTTTCTTTGCGTTAGTTAAAGCCTCGGTTGGCGGTTCACCCCGAACTGCAGAGCCGCCTAAGTAAGTAAGTAAAGTGAGTTTGTTAAGTGGTTATTGCTTGTAGAATCCAGTATGTAGTTTGGTTTAGTGGCAAAATCAGACACCCTCAAAATAAAACTCCTTCAAATTTTTGGTCAAAATTGGACAAAGGGGCGTGGAACCTCACATACAAAAAAAAATTCAAAATCGTATATTTCGAAAACCACAGAATGGATTGAGATCAAACTTACAGATAATCAAAGGTATTGGTCGTGGAGTGTTCCTGTGAAGATAGGTCAAAATCAGACAAAGGGGCGTGGCACACTTCATAAAAAAACATTCAAAGTCGTATATCTCCAAAACCACCAAATTGATTGAGCTCAAATCTACAGGTAATCGTGCGTATTAGCCGTGGAGTGCTCCTGTGAAGATTGGTCAAAATTGGACAAAGGGGCGTGGCACCTCCCATACAAAAAAAAATATTCAAAATCGTATATTTCGAAAACCACCGAATAGATTGAGATCAAACTTACAGATAATCTTAGGTATTGGCCCTAGAGTGCTTCTGTGAAGACTTGTCAAAGTTGGATAAAGAGGCGTGGCACCTCCAATACAAAAAAAATTAAAACATTGTCGAACGAAAATAAATAAAATAAAATAAAAAGAAAAAATTAAAAAAGCAACAAAAGCTGGCGGGGGTTCAGCTAGTTATTTATAAACTTTATCAAGCCTCAAGCCTCAATTAACTCTGTTAACTCTGTTAATTGAGGCTTGCTGAAGTTTATAAGTAATAGACGTACCGTCGCTGCAAAATTTGAAGGAGGTTTATTTTGAGGATGCCTGATTTTGCCACAAAACCAAACAACATAGCAAGTAAGTTTCTTTGCGTTGCTTGAATGGTTTACGGCTCAATTTTACAGACATCTTGATCTCAAAAGAAGCAGAATATTTCTTTGCGACTGTCTAATGTGAGCCAATCGGCCGTATGACAGATGAAAAGTTCTTCCCTTCCTGTCGCTTAACCTCCTTTAAAAACCATTACTCGCGAAACCTGCATCGAAAACGAAGAAGCTAATTATATTGGAGCTCAACGCAAACCTTGGAGTTGAGTAATTCAGTTGAAATTTCATAAACTTCGAATGAAAATGATAGATCGGGGATTCAGAGTTTTCCCAAAAATGCCAACTGACGATACTTATGCGAAGAAGTGCTTCAAGTGTTTTTTTTTTAGTAGCAAGACTGTTTATAATGCAAACGTGTAGGTACTTATGTGCTCTATAGAATTCTCTTTCATATGACACCGCATCTGTTAAGATGAGTTCGTTATAATAAAATCTGATAATACTATAAATTGCTAGGAAAAATGTTACGTATACGACACCGAGTTTTTTTTTTCTAAATTAAATAATTTTGCTTTGCATAGTTTGAATCAATGCGTCACGTCAAGCTATGCAATATCAAATTAATAAGTTTAAGAAGCATAATGACATAGGAAACTTAACGAGATCAGTTGCTAACCGCAAAACAACGCCCACTGAAGAGCGATATTACTTCTACGGGAATTTAAAAAAAAATATTTTTGTGAAGCCTCAATTCGCTGATGCAGATCCAAAGGAATTTGACGGCCAAGAATCCAATCAGTGAGCGCACTATCCGACGACGTTTAAAGGAAGGCGATTTAAAGATAATTAATGCTAGGGATGTGCCGTACATATAAAAGGCAAACAAGCTTAAAAGACTGACATTCGCAAAGGAACATCTGCAAAAGCCAAAGGAGTTCTGGAGAAGGGTTTTATGGAGAGAGTATAACTTTGAGTATAACTCATCAAAAAACAATTTTTTCCTAAGATTGCCAAAGGTAATACCTAATACCGTTTGTCAAAAAGTAAGCCATGGTAGAGGCTCTGTCATGTTTTTGGGGGTGTGTTACGTATAATGGGCTGGGTGACTTTGTTACTATCGTTTTTTTTTTTTTTTGCAAAAAATTAAATAACGCACTTTTCTTCAGCTAACAGCGACACCCTCCCACGCTTTTCAAGAGTCATCAAATCAACTTGAGCAACTGAAAAAATATTGGCAAAAACGAGCAATTTTCAAAAATTAGCTCGAAACAAAATGTAAGAAGTGAGTTTGCATTTTCATTAGGCATAGGTTTTCAAACTTGTAAATGCATACAAGTCGGCATTATCCAAGATTCCATCTTTCGGAAATGCCAATTTGTATTTGTTTATCTTTATGTGTCTTCTCCGAGTTTAGATTTTAAAAAGGACTGTCGGGATCGTCAGGCAATCTTAGGTATTGGCCCGGGATAGTTTCTGTGAAAATTGGTCAAAATTGGACAAAGTGTCGTGGCACCTCCCATAAAAAAAATCAAAATCTTATATGTATCTCGAAAACCACTAAACCGATTTAGCTAAAATTTTCAGGAAGAATTTGGTATTGGCCCGGGATAGTTTCTGTGAAAATTGGTTGAAATTGGACAAAAAAAATATCTTTTATGGGAGGATTCTTTGGTTGTCTTTGCTTAGACCAATACATATGATTTGAATCTTTTAAGGTTATAGTTCCCTAGAAGTTTCTTAGCTTGCCTCAAGTCTCGAGGGTTTTTAAAAGCTGTGGTTCTTTTTTCCGTTTTAGTCCTCCTGAACTCTTTTGTGTATTCGTCTATGCCGCAGAATGGTTCAGTTCCCTATAAGTTTTTTAGTTTGCCTCAAGCCTTGAAGGTTTTGAAAAGCTGTGGTTCTTTTTTTCCGTTTCAGTCCTCCTGAACTCTTTTGCGTGTTCGTCTATGCCGCAGAATGGTTCAGGGCCTGCTCTCTGTCTTGCCAGAGAGTCCGCAGCCTCGGTTGTCGTTCCCCATGATACCTGCGTGACCAGGGGCCTGTAACACAACGCGACTAGTAGGTGTAGGAATTTCCACAACTTGTAAAAAATTGTGCAACACAAAACGAGAAGTCCGTGAACACAATTGTCCCGATGAAAGATGACAAATGAGAAATTTCTGTAACAGAATACGACAAGTGTCAAGAAACACTTTTATAACTGTGGTTGATTGAGGACAGGTGATTTGAATATTGTCAAGAGCTGACAAGTGCATTTTAATGTAATACCTTTGGAAAGCAGAATAAAATATACGTCCCTTATATAAGTCCAATTCTTATTTTGCGGAACAATATTTAGGCTTTTTGCAAGGCTGTGTATTTCCTTCCATATTGCACATTAATTTTCTTTTGTTAGGACATCACAGAAAGCTCCAAAAAAGAATATTTTTTTCCTCTCTCATTTTTGTTTAAATAGCATTTTTTTGTCCGCCATATTTTTTGCCATCTTCACATGTTAAACACTTGTGAAGAATGCCGACAAGTCTAGGGAATTTAATTCTTTTGACAAGTGCAACTGTTTACGTTCTGTTACAGAATTAATTCGTATTTGTCGGACAAGAATAGTTCGACAAGTGAATTTAGCCTTGTCGACTTGCCATGTTGTGTTATAGGCACGATGAACCTCGTGGTGAAAGTTTGATTCTGCAGTCAAACACCTTAAGGAAACTTTCATTTTTCACAATTGGTACCTCCCTGCAATTATTTTATTTTTTTTTTTTTTAACATAACTGCGCACTAAATAAAAACATTGGAAAAATATTCAATACCCAACTGAAGCCATTAAGACACCCAGAAACATCAGCAGCGTTTCACTTCTTTTTCTCCATAACCATCAACTTAGAAACTCCTTTAAGATAAGAAATACTGCAACGCCCAGGGCAACTTTATGACAATCGTCAAGTCATCACGCCTCATCGACTCGCAACACCTTGTCTTCACAGTTCTGACGCAACGAGTCTGCAAAACAATCTCCCGGCACACTTCCTGCTAAAAAAAAAAAACAACCACCTTGCGTAAGATTTAATTTTTCCTAATAAAATATCACCAAGCGAATAAGCCACACAAAAAACAGGACAAACTCATAACACATCGGCTCGGCGCGGTGTTGTTCCTACCAGTTTAACCACTGTGCGCACCCCGTAAAGTGCTCATCTCCACGGTAACAGGTTGCATCTCCCGCAATGTGAGGCAAAAAAAAAAAGTGAAAACCAGTCACTTTTCCTCTTGCATCTTTGACTTGGGTCTCCAGTTTCCAGACATCACCAGTGTGTTCATTAGCATTCATTTGACTCTTTGCCGCCCTCGAGTTGCATAAGAGTGACTCGAGCGCAGAGAAGTAAAGTAATCATCCACCAACCACCACTTGGCTTGCTGCAGAGCTCTCCAGCATACGATGACTCGACTTATAGCTCACTCTCAAAGGAGTACAACAAATGAAAGGTAATCCATGGGTGGGGACTGTAATGCGAAACTAGGCTTACCAGCTGATGTATATAGGATAGCTATGAACCCCACGCAGATCTAATTGGACCACGGTATGCTATGATTAACTGAAATTACAGATTTAATGCACCAACAATGGGTTACATGAAACTCGTGGTCTCCGTCTCGGTGTGGGTTACTTTTTATTTACCGGTACTGGTACTGGTACCTATCCATTCCATGAAAAATTGGATCAGAGCCAAGCGTGTTAATTAAGAGCCGCTGATCTCAATTAATATCGGCGGCATGCTGTTGCAGGTGATCATAATTTTTAAAGAAAATGTTACGTGATGCGCCACGATTACCTAATAGATTCGTTTACTATTTTCTTGTACTTGTAAGTCACGCTGATTTAAAATCAATAATCCTGTCAGAGTCTCTGCGGGTTAAGCTTTATTACGGCAATTACAATAGTATTGTTGTACGCACTGAAGTATAGGGAGTGGATAGCCTCTACACCTATAGTAATGACTAAAAGGTGTCGGATACGCCATTCAGGCTAAACAATGTTCGAGTTGCACTATGCAAGCTCTTACCTCATTCTGAGACAAGTTCAGCAAAAATGTATCATCACCTCCACAGGGTGCCAATAGTGAATAGTGAACGCATGTGTTGAGCAGAAAATTCGAAATGACCGGCCTTCAGATCACGCTTAACGAATCAAGTAAGGGTTTAGTCTTTCCTCATGAAAGGGAGGGTGAATGCACATGTCAAATAGTTCGACATCGGACACTCCCAAAATCTTGTTGTTCGCTTTTTCTGAAAAACTAAATTCAAGACTATAGAAAACGTTATGCTGAGAGAGCCATTAGAGAGCACTAGTGAGCATCAAGAGGAAACGATTGGTTGGCCAAGCGACAACCTCGCACACTTACAGGATCGACAATCTAAGAGCAGAAGCAAAAAAAAACTCGGAAAAATAAAATGTCATTCCAGAAATGAGGTTCGAATGTTTAACCAAAAGGAAAAGGAAGCAAGACTATAAACCCAGATCCGGATAAATGAACAGGAAACATTGTAGATCCTAAAATCACAGACATTGGTGAGAATTTGAAATGAAATCTTCAGCAACGTAAACGGAGTTGATGAGGACCAAGATCCCGTTGGTCAAGCAGTTCAAGATTGATAATGATGTCCAAAATATAGGCAACTTGACCAAACTTATGTGGCAGTTAACTCAAATCCAACAAAGGCTTGGATTACTTTTGCTGTATAAAAAAAATTGGTAGTAAGCATGCAACGACTCTTGTGTAAAATTGGGTCTCGTGAAGTAAGCATTCATTTGCCTACTTATCTGAATTGCTTTCACTATAAAAGCGCATAAGTTCCTCAAAATCGCAAATCACATCAAGCATTCTTTCTGAAAAAATATGTGGACGTCTAGCACCCACAGGCTCCAAACCAAACTCATATGAGCGGTTTAACCTAACATTCACATTGCGACAGATCTTGTAAAATACCTTCTGTAGTATAAAGCTTCAAGTACACGACATGTAGCAAGCCACATACGTATGTAGCTCTGACGTCAACATAGAGTGCACAAAGAGAGCTTGTACATGGCATGTACCCATTGGGACCAATCGCTGACGTAAAAACGACATTAGTGCTTACATACTTATGTGGCTTTGGTTTGGTGCACTAGCACCTTAAGAGAGACTACACTCTCCACAATTTGTTCGAGTTGTCATCCCTTCAGCTCTCCAGTAGATATTTCTGGTGTTCTGAAATAGACAAAGACATCACGGACCGAGCCGAAAAATGTAAACAGTGTCAGCAGTTAAGCAGTAGCCTAGCCACCACAACGAGTTCTCAACATGGCCCGCACTTACTCATTCATGGGAACGACTACACTTAGACTTTGCAGGCCCGTTTTTGGGAGACATGTGAATGACATGCGTCGTTGCGTATTTTAAATTTCCATTACTTCAAATGCCACCAGCTGCCTTACAATTCATATTTACTTTCGAAGGATTGCCAGATACCATTGTCACTGATAATGGACGACAGTTTGTGTCCACCGACTTTAAGGAATTTTGTAAGCGAAACGGAATAGTTCATTTAACTTCAGTCTCGTTTCACCCCAGCATCCAAAGAAGAAGCAGAACGTTTAAAACATCATTCGAAAAAAGCAATTGCTGCAGCGAAGACGCTGCTCTTCTGAACATTATCAGCACCTTCCGATCTCAATACATCTTCTGGAAAATCACCAGCCGAAATTCTCCACGGGCGAAAGCCAAAGGGTCCGCTTTTCTTGATATTTCAACGTTCTCCGAAGGAAAATATTGGAACGACAGACCGCTTCAACAAGGACCAATTAATCTTTGGCAAGAATTATTCACATGGCCAAGGGTGGGTTCGAGGAGTAATTCTGAAGACATTTGGACGTATGATGTATCTAGTGGCAATACCTTTTGGATATAGGAGCACGCCAAACCCAAATCCCAAAATCGAATTGCGTTTTCCGACATCGCGTCTGAACCTAAGCCCGCTTTAAGAAACCCAGAAAGCAAACCACAAGTAAAGGTAACCGTGGCCTTGCGATATACCTTCAGTTCAGTCAGGTGGAGGGATATATTGAACACACTGGAAAATGCGTTGAATATTTCCAGTTTATCTCTACCGGACAGTAAAGGACTATCTCAAGAAATGGAGTCCCTCGTCTTAAAATAAAATTTCAAAAACGATACTTGAAAATTTAGATTTATTTTATTATTTTTTTTTATAAGGCCCGTGAAGCAGGAACCAAAACAAGATCGATTTTGGGATATTCTAAAACATTTCCTACGGAACTTGCACCAGATCGTGGGAAAGGTCAGGGTTATAATTTTCATAACACACTCCTTTGTCATCTTGTGCTCTGAGGTTTAGGTAGATGTATTTCGGTTTCGGCAAGAGAAGTACTGGAAGTAGTTGCAAGCAGTTCTTGCAGTGACAAGAAGTTCTGCACGTACCGAATGATTTCCGAGTCGCACGATTGACCCTTATCGATCTCCTAGCGATTAAAATGAGGTACGTCTACCAAAAAGTGGTGCAGATTTGTGCGAAAATAGCAACATAGGAGGAAAAGAAGCTCACTAGATAACAGAGTGACAGAAGCGTTGGCGCTCAAAGATTAGAGAACGATGGACAATGAAGCTAATCTCTGATGTCTAATGGTCCTTTAACGACTTTCTTCACAAGTTCGAAAAATCCAGCCTGTCAGTATGTAGAATAATGTAGGTGACAATGCATGCCCCTCTTTCTTCTAAAGAAATGTGGACAGAAGCATCAATGTCATCACGGGACATAATAATGCGACAAGAACTTGTAGAATAAGTTGCAAGTTCAAATGGACTGAACGGAGGTGAAATTCTGTAAAATAAAAATATTCAATCGTTTTCGTTTGCACGAACGTTTTTGTAACTTCAAAAAAGAAAGGAATTTTCATTTGCGCGAAAGCAAAAACAAAATTATTTTATTGACGTTTTCTTATTTGCTTTAAGTCAATCCAACAAAGAAAGACATTCTCGCTTTGCGCGAAAGAAGGAAAACAACGACAGCCTTGACATTGATGTTTTTGATTTTCTTTAAATATTTTAACAGTCAAAATTGCATTTGTATGTATTTCTAACAATTAGAGTGTAAAAAAAATTCTGGAGCAGTAATGGTTTGCACTGCAGAAAAGCTGTTGTGTCTTCAATATGGCAATACTGTTTCATGGCTATTTTGTGTGAAAAGAAAGCATAATTAAATAAAAACAAGACCAGTTGAAACCAAAGAAATTAAATAAAATCGAAAATTGTTATGTGAATACAACAAAATTCTGCTGTCAAAAACAGAAGTTTGTCGAATTGTGATTCTGTAAAACGGACCCTAAAAGTATGCACTACACCATTTTATAATCGTTTGCAAAAAGAAGGAAAGTTTGGTACATGAAGCAAATTTTCGCTTTCATATGATTTCCTTCGTTTTTGAAAAACAAAAGAGGTTTTCGAGTCGTGTTTTACAGAATCTTATCCTTGATCTTTTAAATATTTCTGAGGGTTATCTGAGACCCCAAAAGGGATAGGGTGAAGAGTTTACTCAACACAGATTAGCTATAGGAGTTGATAAATACAACATTTGAATGATTCTTTGTTATTGTTGTACAATTATAAAGATCGTTGGCACCCAAATGTATAGTAACCTATATTGTGACGGTATTTATTTATTATATTGTGACGACTTTTTGCATCGTATAAGAAAATGTGAAGCACTTCACGCGGAATCTACAAGACAACGTCATGTAAAGGGTTTTCCAATGAGAGGTGTTATTATGAATGGCCCGCTATTTCGGTAGCTGTCACTTTTAAAGCTTTTATTCTTTGAAATTTGACAAGTACAACTACGCCATTACTAAAAATGGAACGCTACACGCTTCAACATCGCATTGAAATTATTAAAATTCACTACAAAAATGCTGAAAATCTCGCAGTCACAGTTCGCAAAACTAAAGCATTTTTTGGTCGTCGTGAAGCACCTTGTCGGACCGCAATACAGAAATTGGTGGAAAAATTCGAGCTGTTGGGACAAGTTAGTGATGTAAAGAATAAAACCTGTGCACGTCGCTCAAGGACAACTGAGAATATTGCTGCTGAAGCCCAAAGTGTTAAAGAAAATTCAGGTTTGTCCATTCCACGTCGTTCTTTGGAACTGGGGATTCCACAAACGTCATTACACCGTATTTTGCATAAAGACTTGGGTCTTAAGGCTTATAAAGTTCAGTTAACACAAGAACTCAAGCCGGCCGATCATCAACAACGCCAACAGCCCAGCGTCGATTCAAGACCTCAAAGATAAATTTCGTGAGGCTATCGAGGACATAGGGCAGCCACTTTCCGATTTGGTTATGGAAAATTTCATGAAAAGGATATGGTCCTGTAAGCGTGCTCGTGGTGGCCATTTGGCTGATGTTGTTTTTCATTATTAACGGCATACCTTCCTCTTTATTATGAAAAAAGCATCCGATCCATTTATCTCAAAAAATGGAATTTTTCTTTGAATACCAAAATAACGCCTCTTATTGGAAAACCCTTTATAATGTTTTCTCATTCGAATTTTAGTTTTGGTTATAGTACACAAAAGAACTTGAACAAATGTAAACCGAAAGTCGTGTTATCTTTTAATTTCTTCATTCATGAGGCTGACGTATACCAGTTATGCGCCTATGTAACAGGATCCTGGGGGGTTATTCCCAAATGACCGGCGGATCGTATTGAAAGCGATACCTCAATTCGGACTGTTTTTGCTTTTGCTTATTTTCAAAAGCGAACTGATATTTCCAGTGTTTTCGAGTTCTTTTCCAATTTGGCTTCTAATTTTCAATTTAAAGTTTAACAGCTTTTTCCCGTCACAAGAATTTTGTTTATTTTTTATTCCAAACAATCCGCCTGTAGTCTGTCACCTAAACAGCTATCTCTTTTAAATGGAGCGAATCGCTTTTGAAAATACGAAAATATAAAAAAGTGATCCCGCTGCGCATTCCTGAAGGTGCAACACCTCATTCTTCGCCTTCCCAACAAATAATAACCGACGAAGTAAATCTGACTTACTATTACGAATTTTATAGGCCTTTGCCGCCCGACGACTTTATCTACTCGTGCAAAAAAAAAAAAACTCTTAAAAGTCGTTAAAACAGATAAAATCTCCGGAAGATTAGTTATGTTCATCAAACCTGTTATTTTCTTCAATAGACAAAGTGAAAAATGCTACTTTACATTATAAACGCATACCCTTCGACCTCAGAAAGTATCAAAGAACTCATTTCGTACTTTTAAGACGTCTTACCTAATCTCACGCGTCAGCCCAGACCATGTATCAAAAGACCGTCATCCTAATACGATTACTACTGTAAGTGAAAGATATTAACTCAATCCCAACACATGAGACTGCTGACCTCTCCGCCATAAACGAACAAAAATTCAAACATGAAAAACAACAGAATTGTGAATCATGGACCAGCAATTAGACAGTTTAGACACCTCTAATGTAATAATTTACAAAAACCGTCCAATCAAAAAAAATTAAGCCAAAAGTGGAAAGTGCTGTATACACACACATGCGAGTGAGAAGTATCAATATGTGAACGAATAAAAGAATCTCACGTTGTTCGCTGGTGTATTATTATGTAAATCAGCTTAATCCCCTTGAAGAGTTTTACTTTCATTCAGCCTTGAATGTGCTCTTTCCGTCAGTCCTTAGCTTTCCATTTCGACGACGCGACGTCACCTGGCGCACATCCGAGATCTAATCGCAAAGCGAGAGGGGGGGTTCCGCCACTCAAGTAAAGATATAGCTCTTGACTTGAGTGGATTTTTTTTTCTTTAATAGCGGTATGATTCGTGTAAATAAAAGTAGGAGGAAGCAAATCGAAAAAGTGCCTCGAGATGGACTTTTACTTTCCTTTAGATGGGTAGGTAAGTGGAATAATTTTTTGTTGTATCAAGTCAGGCATGATCAATTGGCTTCAGTGTCTGGACCATGGCTAATAGCAAGAGCAACATGACCGCCGACCGGTATCAAGAGTGAGTAAATATAAATTGCTTGTTTAGCAAATTACCGCATATACTCGTAGTAATCAAGTGAAATTAAAGAATGAATATAGTAGGTCTGTGGTGGTGCTTGTTATAGCCATTACGTATTTTATAGTCTTCCTGACTCTTGTCAGTGGATGACGGAAAATATATTAATCATATAGACTCTAAATTACTTTCAAGGATTAGAAAAACACTGTTGACTTCGCGTGAGGACAAACATGATGCAGAGGGATCATTTCGCAGGAGACTTCAAGACAGTACTGGTACTAATTCCAATTCCTGTGAGCCATAAATACCTGACTTTCCACTTCGCCCAAAAATGTCTTGCTTCATGGGCTTTGGCTGTTTGAAGAAAAAGCAGTTGTGAGATGGACAAATTGACAAATGGAGACATAAGTACGTTTATGTACCCCAGCAGTAACGAGAAGCGAACTAGAATCCCAATATAGAATAAAGCCAAGAGAAGTGCAGCCCAGAGATAAGCTTACGCTCTTCAAAGTGATAGATTCCGCAAGCATCAAGTAGGGATGAGAATGCTGCACCAATCAAAGTTGTTAAAGACTTGATGAAAGTTCATCCGTGCATTGCCAACAACACTAGCAGAGCTCAAGACAAAGAGTTTTCCTGAAAACTCGATAAAGGGAATGATTTTCAAGCTCCCACAAAAGGGAAATTTAAAATGCTAACGCTAAATTTCTAAAAATTCACTCGACGTCGAACTACGACTACGCTGACAGACCGAGATATGGATAACCACCAAATGACAGCAGATGACGAGAACAAGGCAAATTTCGTACGCCTGGGGATCTAAACTGTCAAAACAAAGATCATCAGGCTCGGTTCTTACTAATTAGCCTTGCTTAAAATAGGATCAATATCCAACAAGAATATTGCAATCTATACATAGATAGCTAAAGACGTTAGAGTCCTTCATCATCAAATCTTATCTAGTTATCTTATCCTAACAGAACCATGTCAGAAAGCACCGACGTTGTGGCTAAAAATGGAGCAGAGCTATCACAAAATGAAACAATTGAGGATAGGTATAAGACCATACGAATGTACGCGGCCAAGAATCTCGAGAAAACCAAAAATAGGGCAGACCTAAGATGTTCACATACCTATAGAGGGGCACAGGGTCTCATAAGAAGAAGTATGTAGAATTGCTAAAACTCAGCAGATCAAAGTAACGAATGGCGATAGGGACATGGCATTTCTGGGGCGCATTTCTTCTTAGGAAGCAAGCTAGAAAATTAGGATATTACTCATCTCCTCTGTGAATGTCAAGCCATTGCTCGGTACAGGAGGAGACACCTTGGAAGGTACTTCTTCGACAATTTGGAGGATGTTGGCCTCTCAAAGAAAATCGAAACCATTTTTAGGTTCTGTAGGGAAATTAAGTGTTTTGTGGAATTAGTTAAGGATTTAAACGCTAAGGTTCCTTTATCCTTTAATATCGAGTCGGCGGTGTTATCTGGGTGCAGAATTTTGAAATCAGTGCAACTAAATCGATAAAGTTGTTAAGCTTATTAAGTATTACTCAAAATATAAATCTTCGAAGAGAAACTCGCGGTCGGTAGTAGGGTAATTTTTGTAATAGAGCGAGACAGTTTTGTAACCCAACTGCGAAAAAAATCTAACACATAAAAGTTAAAATGCTGTCTTCTTAATTTTCTGAATTGACAGTGTTTTACAATATACTTGTCATTTTTTGGCCTCATCGTAATTTTAGGGCGCAGCTCTATCACAGAAATGGTCAGGAACCAATAGACATTAACACTCGATAAAGAAAGTGGCAGTATAGACACTTATTGCGACAATTCTATGAGTAAATATACAATTTAAATCAACCCCTCTTAAACAAAAATGGAAGAATACCAGCACCCAACGACAAATAATATAAATATCGCAGGACCGTCGAGAAGGAATCGCAGCAATTAGGGAAAGTTTGGGGAAAGCTATAAGAAATATTTCCCGAAATCACTCACGATGTCGCGTAGACGTTGTAGGGTGATTTTTTTGCTGTTTGGTTTTTCAGCCTGATTTTTTTTGACAGTTCATGCGTGATTTGTGACACGTGTCAATGAAAAAGGTGTTTATGAGGACTTATTTTTTTGCGCAAAATGGAAGAGCTGGGTTTGATCAGCATGTGGTTTCAACAGGACGGCGCGACATGCCTCAGAGCAGGCGAATCCATGGACCTTTATTGCGAGGTAAATTTGGTGAGCAATTCATCTCACGTTTTGGACCTGTGAATTGACCGCCTAGATCGTGCGATTTGACGCCGCTGGACTATTTTTTGTGAGAATATGTGAAGTCTTTCTTCTATAGAATAAGCCAGCAACTATTGCCGTCTTGGAAGGCAACATAATTAGTGTTATTGGTGAGATACCAGTACATTTGTTATGTTGCAAAAAGTCTGCAAAAATTGGACATTCTGGATGGACCACTTGAGAGGTAATCACGGTCAACATTTACACGAAATAATATCCAAAAAGTAAATGGCAAGAATTGATTTATCGACTCTAATGAAAATTTTACTCAATTTTGCAAATTTTCTTTGCTTTTTTTTTATTTAAAAAATCACCCATTATAAGCCCTAATAACCACAAGGATACACGAAAAATGTCGGTAGATTTAACTGCATTAATCTGCGGAATCTCGTTTTGAAAATTGGGATGGTTTAGCCGGCTCTCACGCTCATTCCATAATTAAGGAGCAACTGGCAATAGGAAACACGCAATATTATCGCTCACAATAATTATTTTACTTTGAATTAAATTAGAGGTGTCACTTCTCACATCAAACCAACACAATCACCCATATTCCTGATGGCGTTTGTCGTAAACGACTCGTATTTGCTTCATTTTTTAGTCACTGTTTTTAACTTGTTTGAGACAAATGAATTGAAATGACGGTGAACACATAGAAAACGAAATAAAATTGTTAACAAAAGTTAAAAAAAAATGTGAACATCGTTGTACAACGACACGAAACATGAGTCGTATACGACAAACGCCAAAGGGAATAGGGGTGAATGTCGGTCAAACAAAAAATGTTGCTTGCAACAAATATTGCTTACTAGCAATATTTATTTATTATTTATTAATTTTTTGAAAAATATGTCGGGCGATTCAGTTGTCAATAAAAAAATTCGTAGAAATTGTGGAAAAATATCCTTATACTTATGATTCTACTAGAAAAGAGGAAGAGCAGACCGGATGTCCTTAAAAAGCTTAAAAAGCAATCGAAGCTGAAGAAAACTGCAGGCAATGTACCTATATAAAGTTGCTTCAATGTGAGAATAAATTACAAAAAAAAAGTTGCCTATTGCTTATTGACAGTATTGCTAGTTGCTGTTGGTTATTGCTTGTTGCCTCAATATGAGAGCCGCCTTAAGATTCCTTTTTTAACGAATAGCTTTGTTTGAACATAGACGAAAAGTAAACGAAAAAAAAGAAAAAGACATCGAAAAAAATAAAAATAAGGCATAGTTTTATTGCCAAATACATTTCCTACAATTTTGTAATGATTTCAAGAAAGTAAGTTTCTAATTTAAAAAACGTCGCGAAATTTTATAAAACTAGGTTATTGGTCCCTTCCCTTCAATGATACTATACTGCGAATTCCAGATACATATAATTATGACAGACACTGGACAACAACTAGTTGTCGTTCAAGAATGTGAAAAGACCTTCGCTCAATTAGATAGTAATAAGAACACAGAGGTAAAGGTTAGCTGTCTTAACTTCAATTACGGAAATGGTTAAATATTAACTTTTTAAGAATGAATCAATGGTAAAAATGGACATTTTTAGCCCGAATATAGCATTTGATGAATAAAAGTTGAGGTTTATCAATTTCAGCCATTGTAAAAAAATTATATTCCACAATAACAAATCAAGCTACTGATGAGTTAAACATTTGTTCAGTATTTTTATCATTGGTGTGAGAAATTGGTAGTATAAAGTCAGACATCCCTGATGCTAATTGCCATCGACTTTTTAAGCAACAGTCTGATGCATTGTGCTCAAAACCGGCAGTTTTATAACTCGATTTAATGGTTGTCTTCAACTTAAGTTCATAACCTCACTGACCAGATCACACTCAGTGTTTTTCGGTTTTCCGCAAGTTCCATCGATTGTCCACTAAACCTGAAGGTCCCATTTGCTTGCCGCGCCCTTCTAAAAAATGTTGACAAATTTGTGCTCATCAATCATTTTGAAATCGATTTCATCTTATACGCGCACAAAAAAAAATCTAGGTTATGCAACTCTCTCAGCAGTGTCTATTGATAACACTTGACCTTATGATTGAATATATTTTTCAAATACAAAATTGCTTTCATTATCTCAACATCGGCATTGCACAAGGCCAACGGCCCATAAACAAAACCATCATAGACTACTTCCACAAGTCTATAGACTTAAGCAAAGAAATAAGCACTCTTCACAGCAAGAGACTATTTTTCGATAATGTTCGTATTTTTTCAAATAAATTCATTCCATTTGTACCGATTAAGTGGCATCACCATCATCACGTCTTCAACGCCAAACAAAATATGTTCACATTCGTATCTTTCTCCATCATCAGCTGCTTCAGTATACTTACAAGCGAACCTCCGGAGAGACCTTTCACTTTTTGGATACATCTGTTGTTTGCAGCATTGCGGGTGCAAATTGTGGAAGATGCTACAGACATGCTCCATGCCATGCTTCATGTTGACTTGAATCGTTTTGGGTGATTTCAACAGCTTGTTCATGATACTAGAGGTAAATATCTGTAAAAGTGACTTAATTGGCAAAACTCAAGCATTTATCGAATGCGAGTGGATTAAGCAATACTTCCTAAACGGAAAATGCATTTGCATCGGTAAGTGATCGTCGGATGATCATTTACCATCTGTACCTACTCCAGACAGATGAAGACAATTTTTTTTGTGTCGTTTTGTAAGTCCCTCAGGACTGGTTTTGCAGGACTTCCCCGTTCAGTGAAAGTTATAGTTATCGGCGAGTTATTTCCATGGCCATGGTGGACTTTTATTGATATTTGATCAGCGCAATTGGTGACTGACTCTGGGGCAGTATACCTTCATCAGACACATGACATAATGACAGCATAAAATTAAAAGCAAATAAAATCACAGTAAACCACAGCGCAATGCGGAAACTCTGCGAACCCTGGCTATAGTCATCGGACAAACATCTCACCCAATCGATAAGAAAGCATTTTTCGTTGTTGGATTTGTGTGTCAATTAAATAAAAAAAAAAATAGAAAGTATGATCGCGGTGAAATCACGCTTCGATCGGGTCAAGTTTGAGAGCTTTTCAAAGTCGTTCCTATGTGCTGTGCGCCTACAATCAAAATTTGGATAATTTAAGACAAACTATTGAGGTTTCATTATGACTGGCGCTGGATCGTGCAATTGAAGATAGTAGTTGCTAGTGGTACCGTCAATTTAAATGTTTACGGTGCTATCGCGGTTAATCGTTACGAGACCTCTTTAATGAGACATACAATGGGGAACACGCTTTTATTTGTTTGCTGTGGGTCCGCGGTGCGCGTGTAATTATAGAGGTGATGGATCTCGCACTTTATCCGTTGTAATTCTATTAGTCGTTGGGGGAAAAGATACAAATTGAAGTGATTATTGTCGGTGTAGGTAACTTTAATTAAAATTACTTTATATTTGCACAATGAGGGCACGATTTCAGACGCCATATAGCCAATAGCCATGCGTTATTTGGCTAAACTACACCCATCTACTTGCAGGTAGAATGAGATGAACCACTTTCAAACTTTAAGCGGACATTATATTCAAAATGAATATTAGTCGTGCGTTAATCAGACATGGCTTCCAATTTACATAGTTTCCTTTTAAAAAGTAAAATGTCTTTTGAGAGGGGAATTATATCAATTTAGAGGTCGATTAAAAATCACACGTTAAATAAATTCAAGGCTGAGAATCGAATTTCTATTATACAAAGTTCATGCAAAAATTATATATACAGTCACTCACCCTTTGATGGATAGAGACGTCTTGTCGCCACATTCATAGGCGTCCCAAATTCGGTGGTCGTTTCAAGTGCGATCATATTCAGGTATTTCGATAAAATGGAATCGTACTGAGACCGGCCGAAGTCATAGAAAGGCAGTACAGACGAGTCATTGGCCATTTGGTACGTGCACGCTTTTAAGGAAGGAATTCCATTTAATACACACACCCATATTTTTTATAAAAATACAAACGAAAGGTCAACGTTGTGTCACTTTTTACAGTATCCAACACTATAGACTCTATATTGTTGAATATTTACAAATTCTTCTTGAACTACTTTTCTGAAATTTCCAAAATACATTGAGTGACATAAATCAGATCTGTCTACTCTATAGGATTGGCCTGAGCACTTAAGGTCATGTAAGTTATTATATTAAAACCAGGCCAGGCATCAATGTCTGCCTCCTATCTGTCATATTTGTCATTATCATATTTTTAATCTTAACAGTAAGCTGTTTGGCAGTCTTTCTTTTTTTCTATTAGAGTATACGAATGCTATGTAAGTTTTATCTATAGCTTTGACAGGCATATTACTGGGCACCGTTACACTTAAAACAAGTTTGTACATTTTGGTGAATTTGGGAGAGTACACCATATGATTAAGAAAACGATTAAAGAAGCCGCTTTAATACCAAAAATAACTCTGACTTTAGATTTTTTGTACGTGTGTGTAACCGAACTCCTCCTAAACGGCTGGACCGATTTTAATGAAATTTTGTGTGTATGTTTGAATGAGTCTAAGGATGGTTTAGATCCACAATTGGACTAGGTAGGTGGCGCTACGATCCGATTCCGCAAAAGTTCAAATAATAACCACTCAACAATAAATAAAACCAGTAAGAAGCCGAAGCTCAAATACCCGGTACTATATTATTGTAAAATAAAAAAAAATGTTTGTATTAAAAATTTATATATTTGTATGGGAGGTATGTATAGTTTTTATTCGACCAAGCTCATTTTTTGTCAAAAAATTGGAAATATTATTAAAACAATATGTGCAAAGTTTAAACTTGCTATCTTTACTGTAGCTATTTAAATTTATTTTTTTTAACATTAAAAAGCTATATAAATCAGATAGCTTACGCAGCAAATTTTAGGACGATAGCTCTTAAATTACGGCCGTAATCGTGCAGACAGGCAGACGGACAGACATCGCTAGATCGACTAAGAAAGTGATGCCAATATTATATATAGTTTGTCATACCTACAACGCCTCCTTATGTGCGTTACAAATAGAATGTCAAAGTGAATATACCCTCACCACAGTGTGGTACCGGGTATAAAAACTTAAAAGCAAAATGCACATACTTAAATAATAAACACAACAAAAAATTAATAAGCAAGAATTTCATAAATTTCTGGGAGCTAATGACGGACAATGAAAATGTACAAGCAGGCAAATCAACATTTGCGGGAATCGCTAGTACAAAATAAAACAAATAAACAAAATGGCATCAAATATCATTCAAAGAAACCACATATTTTGTCGACTTTTACATAGCTTAAGATACAAATATGTATCCTTAAACAAAATTAAAGTCAAAAAAGGCAAGATCATCAGTCAGACCACTCTCAATACTTCTTACCCTTTTGTGATAAAATATAAAAAAAAAAAAACACCCAAGACTGTTTAGCCGACTGACTTGAACTATTTTGGACAGAATTTAGAAAACTGTACTCAATGATGAAGGTTAAAACATTTTCGACTGAAAATGAATAGTAATCGTCTGAAAAATATAAAAATCGTCTGAAAACATTTATTTTAAAGAATTAAAGACCACAATGTCGATTCTCAAAATTCATTTACGTTTTTTTTTTTCTTTTATGGACATATTCTTTATATCTACTCCATTGTTGGTAGACGATTACTATTGTTTTCAGACGTTTTGAAAAATTGTTTCAGACGTTTCCAATATCTGATTTTCTGATGATTTCTATTTATTTTCAGACGATTTCTAGTAAATTTCAGAGGTTTTTTCGATTTTTGCTCATGTTTCCAATTTTTTTTCTGACAAATACTACTTATTTGTAGACGAAAAAATTGTAGCCCAATGATGAAATCGTGCAAACATTTGTACTTAGAATACAAAAGCAGCCTCCGCCAGCGAAACAATTAATAAAATATGTCAAACAAAATGTGTATCCTCAAGAATTGTGTCAAATTATCGCGGATAAGAGGAAAGCCAGAAAATAATGGCAGCAGGCAGGGTAGGTGAAAATAGTAGAGTATTAAAGGGGTCGCAGGTAGTAAGGGGGGGGGGGTCTCACGAACAGTTAGCCATATGAACCTGAACGTTTGAATGTTGATACATAAGTCAAAATTATTACATGCCTCATTCATCGTTTTCCAAAATTCGTCCTATAAGGGTAGAAAAAAGGGAATGAGAACATTTCTATTTCGACCTTACTACGCTCATATTGCCATTATACTCATAAATCTATGTAGGTCAATTCAAGAAATACTTTTAATTGTTAGGCAATACTTCACCGAGTATGAAGAGCTAACATTTATCTTTCTGGTCCATCCAGAGGGTGAGATATAATAAATTAAAAATAGATCTTATTTGACCAAGTGCGAAAAAATTGTATTCTCGATTGCAGTTGTACTTATGGGTAATTTTATATTGCGTTCCAAAAATATAATATTTTTACTGGCACGACGGGCATTCAGAATACACATTGTAAGGACATGCTTCTGTATGGCGTAGTTGAATTTTATGCAGGGAATTGATATCCATAAAACAAAATATGTTCATTCATATAAGGAGTTTGTGATGCGTAAGTAGATATACACAATCATACATACCTACATATATTTGAGAACTGCAGCTATAGAAAGTGTAACGATATGATCTCGTAGTATAAATAGGTAATCAAATCATACATGTGACAAGTTGACATCAGGGCCGTAGCCAGGATTTTGGTTCGGGGGGGGCTAGCTTTCGAGTCTTACGAAACAGAAAACTATTCTAACTCATTGATTCCTATTAGTCACATTTTTTCAAAGCAGAAGACGTCTTGGTTTTTTTTTGATATGAGATCAATCACCTTACCTTGAGTTCTCCATAACGCTTCGGGATATTGTTTTAATCTTTTTCATAGCTGAAAGGGTTCTTTCAACACTAGCTGTGGTCACTGGAAGCGTTGCTAAAACCATAAGCAAGAAAATTATAGTCTAAAGTAATTCTTGTCACATATATCAAGCAATTTCAAAACTTCGGTAGAAGGGTCACTCGACGATTTTTTTTTTCGCACCAAAGAATGTACTCAGCTTTCACAGCTGACAACGAAATTGCATTATGAAAGTAACGTGTTAGCTTTTCCATTTCGTTCACTCGCTCAACTGCAGCAAGACCTATGGGAGAACAGCTTGAAACGATGATACAACGTCTTCGTTGACCATGAATATGCCCCTAAGATTTTGTATTAATGAATCTATGCAAGAAATCAGTATCGACTCTGTGGTGACCTATGCTTAGAACATGACCACACAGGTCAATTATGTGCCAGAGTGTAACATCTGTTGTCTTTTTATATAAGAGCTTGTTCCGCATTTCTTCAGTCAGTCGATTCTGAGATGTGGAGCTGAACACATCTATTTGGTGTCAAACACCGGTCTACACAGACTCTAAAATAGGCTTTAGAAGGAGAGGTTTCTGGATTGGAACGCGTTGTTTGTTTCAATGAAGTTCTTCAAATAAGTCCTCGGCAAGTTAGGATGCGGATTGAAAAGCCTCTCTGAAAAAATATTCGGCACATCTCTGATGTCCTTAAGAAAATTCAGAACTTCTTTTGTGCGGTCGATTTCAGAAACGAAATCTAAGGATTTGTTCTGTAGGGAAACTGATAAGGGAAACTGAATAATTTTTTGTATACAATGAGGCTTACTAGGCAATGACCGCTGCCAAAAGTGTTGATACTTTCGAAGACTTCACCCACGTTCTGCTCGTTATTTTTCCAATACTTATTGAGATGCATTGGAAGAGCTCTACAAAGGAACTAACACTGTCATGCCTTTCAATGAATTTTGTTTTACAAAGGCGTAAAAGTCGAGTTTTTCGGCTCTCTGGTGCGTGTTTTTTAATGACAGTTTTGAAAGTTACATTAACATGCATTTGAAAGGTTGCGGAAGAAATTAGCTATTTCACTATACACTAAGGCAATTTCGAATTGCAGGAGTTGACATGGCAGAGCAAGGTTAAAGCTATGGCTTGCACAGTGTACATACCTAGCGTTTGAATACTGTATACCTACCGGGATAGTGTCCTTATTTTTATAGATTTGATTTATATTAAGCCCCATTACGGTCATTTCAGTTTCAGTTGCAAACAAGATACAGTTCACAACATTTTCTAGGAAAAAATGCTTCAACAGTTCCTCAGATCCAAATGGATGATCTATCAGGATCCCATACCCTATATCGCACGATAGGTGTCCGCTATAAGTTGAGCTACCTATTTAGAGCAAAGAGGTACTTTAGCCCCAAGCAACTTCTCCTGCTGGTACAAAGCACAGGTTAGACCAGGCCTGGAATATTGCTCCCATATATGAAGCTCTTTCCCAAAACATTCACTTAACCTACTTGACAGCATACAGAGACGAGCAGTTCGACTTATTGGAAACCCATCACTCACATCGAATCTACAACCGTTGGTGCACAAGTCGCTGACCTCTGCTTGTTCTATAGGTAGAGGTACTTCCTTGGTAGATGTTCCGAGGAACTCAAAGACATTGTCCCTCGAAATGCAACTTTTGGGCGCCCCACAAGACAGGCTGCTAATGCTCATGACCATACAGTACACTTGACAACCTCGAGGACATCAACTTTCCAAAACTCCTTCTGTTACAGGGCAAGCATAATTTGGAACTCGCTTGCTGGAAATATATTTCCAGAAGACTACAATTTGAAGCAATTAAAGTGCAGAACTAACAGACATCTGCAAGCAACTCGGGGCGCTGCTGAAGCGTTTAAGGTTCGCCTTTCCTGGGAGAAGTAATTAAATAAAAAGTTGAGCTATCAGTTAGAAAATTTTAGTTTTTGTCTTTTGTTTAAGACTTTCGGGGGGGGCTTCAGCCCCTCAAGCCCCCCCCCTGGCTACGTGCCTGGTTGACATATAACTTTCGGATGAGTACAGGTTACGTAAGGACTAAGCTGCATACGGGGGAGGGGTAAAGGAAATCGAAATACTTAAGTTCGAGAAGAAAATATATCAAATTAATCACTAAGCTCAGAACAAGGCGATGGTATATTTATAAGACTTAAAGAAGACTTTAAAATTTTTGACATTATATTTGCCTTGATGATAATAGAGTCGATGGTGGAGAATCGAGAGCTATGGAGGGTCCACTTGAGCAATCAACACCCGTGACCCATAACCTTGGTAGATATGTCTAAACTTCCTAAACATAACAGACATCTATTAAAAAGATTGCTCAAGACAAATTTAGAAGAAGTATATATGAACTATTGAGTTTTTAGGAAGTCGAAAGTTCATTTTTCCGGCCGGATGAAATGTGATCGAATTTTCGGTTTCACAACTGGACTAGGGATATAAGAAAAGAGTCCGGTAATATTATCCCATTCCCACATTCAAAGGATATATTTTTCACTAATTACAATTAAACAAGAAGTTCGAAGATTTTTCTTATAAAATAGTTGGGTACAATGGGACGCATAAGTAACGATCCTTTACGAATTGTTCGCAAGAATTTCAAGTTGGCAGCATTGCTTTATGTGCCTTTTCGTGAACAAGCTTTACTAGATCTGACCGAAGCAACGAAAACCGATAATGTCTAAGTGGTTTCCCCGCACATACTGTACAAAAAAAAATAAATAGGTGGCGCAACAGGCGGGTGACACCCAAGGCCTAGCTTCTCGCAACCATTCGTTTTGTGTGAGTTTCTATTTTTGGGATGAATGGAAGGGACCTACAATTTTATGCCGAGTCCGAACGGCTCAATTGAGAAGCTTTTTCATGACAGTCATACTCTCGGATGTTTGTCAGACGTTCGCGAGAGGTGGCGCAGTAGAAAAAACTTTAAGATGTAATTTGGGTTTTTCCGGGGATCGAACCTGGGATCCCTCGCACAGTAGTCCAACACACTAACCACTGCGCTACTGCGCCCACCGCACATACTGTAGTATAAATTAAAAGTCCAAATTTAAATTATAAATACCTCTCAGTAGAAAACCCCATCACAAAAGTCATAAATCGGGCAATTTACATCCCAAATTTAACACTCAACTAGATAGTGCATATAATATTGCAACATTTATTAGAAACACTGTCATACTTTCTATAAACACTAATCTGTGCATTCTAACTTAATGTAGTCAGTAATTTGCTAATTAACACGAATTTATTCCGAAAAGTAAAAGTTCCATCGGGGTTTTCTAAATTCAAGTCGACACGACACATAAACATTTTTTACACCCAACTGCGAATGTGGAGGCATTTTCACCTTTGGTATAGATGATACAAAATTTACGATTGCGAATAGAATATAAATCAAAAATTTATTATTCACGGTTTCACTTGGGGAATTTATCCGTCAAAATCAATAAAAAATGGGTGAAACTTACCAACAGGATAGATATTATCCTCATCTTGCACTTGTATCCAAAAGTAATCCTTCAAGAGCCAAACAGAAAAAAAAATCACCTGTTCTTTCACAAAAATATCACAATCACAATAATTATCTAAAATTATGTTAGATACTTTTCTTTATCCATTCAGAGAGTAAGCGAACCTTTATCGATAAATTATTATAATTTATTTTTTTTTCACTTCATTTACACATATTTTGCACACGCGCTATAGATTCGAAAAAGATATCCTTCAACCACTCATCAAGCCTTTTACCAAATACCGACCGGTCGACGGTGTAGCTTGTGGTATACTGAATTGTCGAATTTAAAATTTCCAACAAGCTAAATTGACAAAAATATGCAACGACCGACCCAACCAGCAACCGAGCGGCGACGAAGAAGATCCAATCCAAAAGAGTGGCTTAACCATTTCCATCAGTACCACAATAAAAATGCACATACACAACGCGAAGTGAAAAGTTGATGGGTATGGTAGGTAGGTATACACAACTGTGGAGCTTGAGCCAGAGAAGACGAAGAGCAAGAGGTCGCAACGGAAGCTTTGCGCCAGTTGCCCATATCAGCCAAGTTGACGTGCAGTACATTACCTTACTCACAGTCGCCGATTTTACTTTCTTTCCACGAAACGCAAGCGCTAAGCATTCCATGGTCGCTTCGGAGGCCATATCCGATTTGAGCACGGGTCCTAAAGCAGACACATGATAAACAAAACAAGAAAACGAAAAGAAATGTGAAAAGCCAGCGCAAGTTTGTGTGAGTGTCTTTTGCCGCGCCGCCGCCGGAGAAAGGTAAGAAAACGAACGCGAAAATTTAACGCGTCTAAGGGGTATCTCAACCTCTAAGATGTGTATCTTTCGATGGCTTTAACAGTGGCTTACAAACCGGCAAGCGGTCGCCCTCATCTCTTTTTCTGTAGGTGAGCAGCTATTTTTGTTTAAGGCAAACTCGTTCACCCTTAATTTGGGCGACTGAAATAAGTCTTAGAGTGGATAACGTATAGATTGTAGATTTAAGGAAAAAGTATCTCGCCAGGCTTTCTCGTATAATTACAGCCGACGAATATGTGTAACGAACGATCGCGTAAGTCGTGAGTTCATTCTTTAAGCCAGATTAAAAATTCAGTTGGCAAAGCTATACATGCACTTGTGGAGGAAGACAACGTAGAGCCGGGACTGTTGCTGCGCTTCGTGCAACAACTTTCGCTGCTGTTACATAGCGATCCAGTTTTTACGCCATATTCGGAAGTATACAAAATTCCAATGCACATCGCAGCTGAAGCCTGATGGTCAAGTACAGTGCATCGGATTTGGCGGCTCCAACGGAGGTGACGAGATGGAAAGCGGGATGGATTTATCGACTTTAATTGGCCGGAGAAAATCATGAGCGTGTCAGAAATGTGTCGCGTGAAATATGTGGGAAACACTATTTTGTATCCGTATCCGACTGACTGTGAAATATATATTAACAGTATGTGCACGAAAAGCGAGTAGAGAGAGTTGCGGCGCAAAAGGGCATTACGTTTCTCATAATGGTAGGTAATATTGCGGGTGTCAGTATTATCATATTGGTAGCACAGCAGACCTTCAAGGTAATGAGAAGTCTTACTTGGATATACACTGCGAGTGTTTGGACAAATCCCCATCTAAAAAAAAATAAATAGGTGGCGCCTAGGCCTAGCTTCTCGCAACCATTCGTTTGTGTGAGTTTTTATTTTTGGGACGAATGGAAGGGACCTACAATTTTATGCCGAGTACGAACGGCTGAATTGAGAAGCCCTGACATCTTGATTTACAACCCAAATACGGGCCGTAAGTGTACCATATTGTTGTAAATGATTTTCCATACAAATTTTGACAGTTCATTTAGCACATCGAAAATTTCTGGAAGTTTACTACGTTTACGACAGTTTTACGACCTTCCCGTAGAGATTCTCATTGGCAACAATATCAACTGACATTAACGTTTAATACCTACGAATAACCAACTCGTTACCTTCGGCAACAAATCTCGATGCACTATACGTAAAAAGTCGGGAAGCAATAAGAAGAATTGGTGAGTGCTTTACATGTTGTCGAACAAACACAACTGCAGAAAGTTCCGGAGCAAGAGGAACCATAAAAACCTTCTTATTCACTTTTCATCCTACAGCGCTGTCATTTTTAATATCCAATACTATTGCATTTAGGTACTACACGAATTTTCAATAGTTCAAAGTTGTCATACTAGTTCGCTTTTTGACATTTATACAATCTATGTAGGCTTTCATTAGCAAGCTCACGCTTGAACAACGCTACCAAAATCATTCGAATTCACTGTGGAAATCAGTCATCTATTCTCTAGAGCAGTTGTTAGTTGACCTTTTATTTTATAGCAAAACTCCTGAGTTGAATATCATCTTTGATTTGACAGGTCCAAAAGGTCGTAAGATATTTCAAGCACTTATTTGATATCCGCTCATCTATCAAAAAATATGGAATTCATCGAGGGAGATTACAATATTGACTTTTGGGCGAGCATACTATACAAATATCCAAATTTATTAAGAGGAATTACATTGGTCCGTTTTGACAGGTCCTGTCAAGGTCGTTCGATTTGAAGCGATTGATCATTTATTTATTACTGGCAGATAGCAGAAATTGACAATTGTTCGTGTTATTCTTTCTATTATGTTCAGCAGTTCTCGAAAAAGTATAGGTTCACTTCAGGAGCTGTCAAATGATTATGTTTACTTACTTTTACTTTTGGTGGCGTTTACATTCCGGGGTGGACCACGGCCTCAACCAACAAGCCCCTCCACTCCAGCCAGCTCGGTCCCTCGCCAGCTGCCTCCAGTTATGCACAACAAGTTGGTTGAGGTCGTACTGCAATTGTGCGCGCCACCTAAGGTGGGGTCTTCCTCTGCTGCATTGTCCCTCAGAGGTGGATTTGAAGACTCGTCGGGCTGGTGCGTTGTTGTCCATACGCTCCACGTGTCCCAGCCATCTCAGCCGTTGTATTTTTAGCGTTTTGACCAGGTCAGCGTCGCTGTATAGCCCGTATAGTTCGTCATTGAATCTTCTTCTCCATACTCCATCGTCACAAACTGGACCGAATATCACTCGAAGAATTTTTCTCTAAAGCATCCCAGAATGTTTTCATCCGCTTTTGACAGGGTCCATGCTTCTGCACCACACAGCAGAACCGGGATGATTAAGGTCTTATATAATATCTCCTTGGTTTTATGAGAGAGGGCTTTACTTCTTAGATGCCTTCTGCGCCGATGTCATTTTGCGAAGTGATAGTGGAGCCCAGGTAGACAAAGTCTTTAACTACTTCGAAGTTGTATCTCTCCATCCTGACGTTTTGTCCGAGTCGACGATGTTGAGAGTCCCTTCTCGTTGACAGCATATACTTCGTTTTGTCCTCATTAACAGCCAGACCCATCTTCGCCGCCTTCGTTTCGATGCTTGCAAATGTGCCACTGACAGCTCGCCGCGTTCTCCCAATAATGTCAATATCATCAGAAAAATTGTACCTCTGGTGTTGGCTTGTGAGTTTCGTACAATTGCTTCAAGAACGATGTTAAAGAGAGTACATGATAGCGCCTTGTCTCAAACCTTTTTCGACATCAAATGGATCGGTGGTGTTCTTGCCGACTTTAATGGAGCAGCGAGATTTCTCCATGGTCATCCTGCACAGACGGAAGAGCTTTGCAAGGATGCCAAAACTTCACATGGCTTTGTATAATTCGCCTATATACGCTATCATAGGCGACTTTAAAGTTGATAAATAGATGGTGTGTATCGATCTGAAATTTCTGGGTTTTTTCCAAGATCTGTCGGAGTATGAAAATTTGGTCGATGGTTGACTTTCCTGGTCTAAAACCACACTGATATGGGCCGATCAGGTTGTTGGCGAAAGGTCTTAGGTGTTCACACAATACAGCCGACAAGATCTTATACGCGACATTCAGTAGACTTATTCCTCTGTAGTTGGCGCAGTTCAGAGTATCTCCTTTCTTGTAGATAGGGCACACGATGCTGAGGTTCCATTTGTCGGGCACACTCCCATCCGACCCAATTTTACAGATGAGTTGGTGCATGCTCCTTACCAAGCTATCTCCCGCTGCTTTGAAAAGCTCGGCCGGGAGACCATCCGCTCCAGCAGCTTTGTTGCACTTAAGTTTGGATATCGCTATCCTCACTTCGTATAGGTCGGGTGGACGGACATTTTTGCTATCATCGTCCAAGCTGAACAGATCATTCTGCCTGACAGCAGGTTGTTGGCTGTCTCCGCCGTTTAACAGTCTGCAGAAGTGTTCTTTCCAAATCCTCAGCATCGACTGTAAATCTACTACTGTATTCCCATGCTCATCTCTGCAGGCTTCTGTTCGGGCCTTGTATCCTTGGGTGGAACGTTTTACCCTTTGGTAGAACTTTCGAAATTGCCTCTACAGTAGCGTCCCTCAATTGATTCGACCGCTCGCTTCTCGTGCTCTTTCTTTTTCCTTCTGAGAAGTCGGTGTTCCTCCCTTCTTTTTTGCCCGTAGAGCTCACATGCAGCTCTCTCAGCCGCTCTGGTTCTTGTCTGCAGCATTAATTAATAGGCCTCGTCCTTGGCTACATGTGCCTGGTGGCATTCCTCATCGAACCAAGCGTCTCGTCGTGGTCGCCTTGTGAAACCCAGCACTTCGGTAGCGGCACTCCTGATGGCACGCTGGCAGTGTTGCCACTAGTCCTCTGTACGCTAACGCTGAGGATGGGCTTGTGGAGAGGTTTAGTGAGATGCGGTCGGCAAAGGTTTTGGCGGTCTCTTGCGATAGTAGCCTTGCAATGTCAAATCTTCTTACAGTATGATTATGCATAAAAGGGTTTATTGAACAAAATTGAATTTTTGCGTTTTTTTAACGATTTCAAGATTTGTGGAAATTGATAAAAAGAATATAAAAAGGTGCCAAACAGACGTAGAACAATTTTATCACTCATGGATTTTTTTTTGCAATGTGAAGGGTATTCACTTAAACGTGTAAAAGCCTCATAATTTGGGTAAACTGCAGAAATTTACCACCTCGTAAATGAACTGTCAGAGAATAGAATAGCTTACGCATACGCAGACTTCATAATTTTCCGCGAAGATTAAGGCTAAAACACACCGCCGCGACAGCGATTGCAACTCGTGTCTTTAAGTTTGTTCTCCGAGTAGAAACTTGAATACATAACGTTTTGCGATAGATCGCTATCGCGGCGGTGTGTTTCAGCCTTTAGGCTCGGAAATCAACCGCGAAAAGTTACGCATATCACAAATGTCAAACTATGACAGAGAGTCGTATAAATTGTTTATTTGTTTCCAGATTTTTTTTTAGGAAGATCTTAAAATGGCGGTACGAATTCGAGTAAAAAAATACTTTTGATCATTTGACAGTCGATTTACGCGATGACATTTCCGAGGGGTGTTCACTTAAAGCACCGCAGAAAGTTATATATTTACGAGCTGCATAAATTTATCAGATTAAGTGAATACTCTTATTATCACCAAAATTGTGTAAACATTGAAAATGACATAATTCCACAAAGTGGACACGTGATCTACATCCATTCACCAAAGAAATGGAATTTGAAATTTAGTAGGTACAGTCTCTTTTAGAAAAAACGATCTTATTTCAATCATTATTATTTGCAATTATTATTATATCATTCATAAAGACGTAACACAGCTAAAACTAATGATGAAGACAAACTGCAATCTTCTGTAATTACTGGGTCAAACACATAATTAGTTGACCGCAAGATTACAATTAGTAGTAAAGCCGGGCAAAGGAGAAAATAATAAAAACAAAAAATTAATGCAAACCCGTGAAATGAATCTCTTCACTTTCATTTTTTTATTTCATCACTCAAACAATTATCTGCATTATTAGGGGTTAATCGTTATTTGTTTGCATACATTTCAAATGCAGATGTGTAAAAGTTATTTGATCTTAATAGAGGAATGAAATTACCACCCCAAAGCTTTCTATTTTTTAAATGAATTGTTAAAAATTGTTGATTTAATTTTATTTATAAACATTTAAATATAAAACAAAAGATGCTATTAAAATATTTATTCATTTAATTCAATCAGTTAGTATCATTTAACCAAATTCTAAGGTGATTATTTAAAAATTATGTTAATAGTGTTAAATTGATTTAATCAAATTATGAGGGCAATTACTTATACAATCTAATATTGCCAATACTAATTTCATACCCCATTGAAGATGTTTGTCGGTTAATCAATTAACTTTATTTGTCTTTTGTAATTAAAAAGCTATTCCACATACAAATTGCTGGGGTCTGCTTTGATGGAAAATTATTATTGGCGCTGATTTGAGGATTTATTTTGAGCAATACTCAGGACTACACAAATAAATAATTTATAGCTTAAATGAATTAGGGTAAATTTTGTTTACCCTACACAAGAAGGTATAATCAATTTGTTCACAAACCAGTAAGAATAGACCGCCGACTTCCCGTACACCTACCCGATTCCACCCGGAAAAAATTACCCTGTCTGTGAATACGTGTAAATGTCAAAATTAATGGCGGCAATGATTTCCCATGCTATACCATGGGCCTAGGATTTTTCAAGTATGCGTGCGTTAATGGCGCTCCTCTGATTTTGTACAGCACCAATACATGAAAAAACCTGGGCCCACCGGCAGCTTGTAGGCAAAGTCCGTTATGTGGGAGGAGTCGACGGTCTATTCTTACTGGTTTGTGCACTTTGTTATTACATTTGTAACGCCAGGATGGAGTCACTGGATTATGCATAAGCATATTCTGAATCAGGATAAAATTCTGAATCGATTTAGCCATGTCCATCTGTTTGTCTGTTGAAAATACGATAGGGTCTAAACGAATCGAATTAGGCCAATGAAATTTTGTGGAAGACTTGTTCTTACCGTTTAGTGGTCAGGTTGGTACTGAAAATGGGCTTATTCATACAAAACCAATATTAGAAACATGTATTGTGTATACGTACTAACTCGCATGCCTATCATTTTGCATGACTTGTATGCAATGGAGGGTAACAAAGCATCGACCAGGCCAATGATAACACTTTTAAGTATTTTTTTTTAATTCCAGTAAGTCATCTAAAGACAGTCGCGTCGCCTTAAAATTTGTTTTAAACCTCCTCCTCGTCACTTAGACTTCCAATGCTCAGCTCATGTGAGTGAACGAGCAAGGATTGATATGCACCAACACCATAAACTTTTTATAAAAATGCAGAACAGATAGTGGGTGCAGTGGCACAGTAGTTAGTGTTAAAAAGATTTTCAATTCAGCCGTTTGCCCCACAAAAAAAAACTCAAACCTAGGGTGTCTATACGGACCTATGTTGCTATTTATTCTTTATTCTAATAGAGATAGCGGCATCCATTATATTTATATAGACGCAGTTTGGGGACTTCCATTTATATAGTGATCAGTCATACTCATACATGAGCATGAGCTTTTAGAAATACATGTCAGAAACGTTTTGAAATTGGAAACGTTTTGGAGACATTTTCACTTTGCTAAAATTTGTCTCGTCTCCTTCTATGGTCATTTTTGGGTACGGTCTGTTGTGTTTAGTACTTACGATTCTATTCTACTCTTTCGTCATTTGAATATTGTACAATTGGTCCTTAGCCTTTAAATTATCTTAAAATTCGTATCTCAAAACAATCAATTTGTAATCAATTAGCGGACCCGGCAAACGTTGTTTTGACGGCTCCAGGAAATTACGCCAGATTTTTTTTTTGGAAAAAATGTCAGAAAATGTTTTTGTTTTCGAATTTGGAAAAAAACATCAGAATTGTATTCATTTATTTATGACTGAAATTAAAAAATTATGCCAGACAGATGTGGAAAAAGCACCAGAAAGTAAAATGGAAATTGAGCCAGATAATAAACACAGGCAACTCGTATTCTGGTCTGGCCTAATTTCCAGATTAATCTTGGAAAAAAGGTCAGAAAATGTTATTTATTTGAAATTTATCGAACTTCAGCATGCAATCCCCCTGCTTGCGGTCAATGTAGGATTTGGAATGGGTGCGAGGTTTTTTGTATGTAAACTTCGGAACTGCACTCTTTTTCTTTCTTTCAGAAAATATAATTTCTAGCATTTTTTCCAAACTTCACATTTCTGCAGATGAAAAAAACGCCAGAAATTTTTTTGGAAAAAAGACCTGAAATTTCGGAAAGAGAGCCAGAAAATTCTAGCTTTTCTTCCTAGGAAAAAAGGCCAGACTTTGTATACAACATTTTCAGGCATTTTTTCCAAAAAAAAATCTGGCGTAATTTCCGGGAGCATGTTTTGCCTGCTCGTACATTTTCATTGTCCGTCAATTGTTCTACGTCCATTTTATTTAACCGATGTGTCCGGACTGATTCTGTCCTCCTTGTGCTTCGACCGATATTTCCTCAGAGGTGGCACCGGTGCCGATTTGCGGAATCCTCACTAAAAATCGGAAATTGGCACCCCAATTTTTAAGCACATCAAAATTAATGATGTGCTTGAAACCCATCCCTGTTTAAAGAATACTACTAGGTACTAGGTGTGTGTTCGATGAAGAATTGAAATCTGAACGAGATTCGAATAACATTTTTATAAAATATCATGAAACAGGGGAGCTATCGTTTGGTTGCAGCTTGCAGATTCTCGAAAAGGAAAACAACCAATTCAGGGATGCGATACGATTGCTCTTCCTGCTTAGTGCGATTTCAAAAAGGAAACGGGATTCCGCGTCAGCAACTAATCAGAATAATACTCCTTCTTATCTATGTATATATAAAGAAGAGCAAAGTCGAAGGCAAGGATCCGAAGCACCAGGATTCTTGCGAACGACAATCTTTCTCAAAAGCCGCCTGTAAAAGCGCTAAAAATGAGGCCTCGTTGGCTAAAAGCGAGTATACTGTTTCAGCTCCAAGCAAACATGCGAAGCCCATTAGAGAACGCTTTCGGCGTAGAACGAGTTCGTAACTTGAACATTTTTTTGATACTTGTTGAAAAAAGTTCAGAAAATTTGTTTAGGTGCCTATTTCGGAAATCCTAGTGGAAAATCTGAAATTGGCAACCGGTGCCAATGTGCTAAGTGCCAATTTCCGATACACCGATTTTGTAGAATGCTTCCATCAGGCAATGTTCAGATATACCTAGCGATTTAAATAACTTTGTTGTAAGCGTGTTGCCATGGCGCGTTTTCCAATCCCACCCACACTTCGCGCGGTTGTTTGTTTGGATAATGGACATCAATGTCTACTATTTTACAACTTTATCTCCCATGGGTGTCGAAAAATAGCATTTAAAATGTATTTTTTTTTTATATGGGAGAGACCACGCCTATTTCTCCAATTTTGATCAAACTTTCAAAGAAACACCTTTGACCCAATAACAAATATTTTCTTAAAATTTGAGTTCAATCAGTTCGGTTGTTTTCTAGATATAAGATTTTTTGTTTTTTTTTCGTATGGGAAGTGCCACGCCCTTTTATCCAATTTTCACTAATTATAAATTTAAACCATCCTTGGACCCACTCAAACACACACTCTTGTCAGTGGTCAGTGTTGAATTTGGAGTTCCTAGGTGCAAAAATGGGCATAGGCAAAGATTTTTTAAATCCACGCGAAGCATGGATATATGAAGGAACCTTTTCGAGATTTTTTATGCTTGGGGATAATCAATTTCTGAATTTTTTTCGAAAAGTGGAGATTTGAGATTCTGCGATTGAGTAGCGACTGGGTATTACGTGGGGATTAATACCACTTGGAAACTGGAATGATCGCTACAAAATTAAGCCTCCATCAAATTGGGTAGCACTATTAACCATGTTTAGTTTACGAAGCCAAAATTACGAAACGTTTCCATGCATTACACTCGTGGAAACAGGTGGAGAAGTTTAAGTATCTGGGCGGGGTCTTATTCACGAGTGATGGAGGGAGCAATGCCGAGTTTTCCTGTAGGATTGGTCAGGCTGGGCCAATTTTGAGACAGCTTGGTCATTTTGTTATTAGGAGGACTGAACTGTTCCAACTCCTACCTATGGTCATGAGGTTTGGGTAATGATCGAAAGAAAAAGATCGCGGATACAAGCTGCCGAAATGAGATTTCTCCGTAGTATTGCTGGTGTGACCCGTAGAGATCGCATCAGAAATACTTGAATACATGAGGAACTCAATTTCGAGCAGGTACTTCTTCGGACGGAGCGATCCATGCTTCGGTGGTTTGGTCATGTTAAACGCATGTCCCCGACCAGGATTCCACGACATGCTACGGAATCCGTAGCACAGGCCAGGCGTCCTCTAGGAAGACCAAGGATGAGATGGTTAGATGAAGTCCATGATCTCTCCTATACCCGTATGGGGATTGTCCTTGATGATTTAGAGTCGATGGCGGAGAATCGAGAGCTATGGAGGGTACACTTGAGCAACCTACACTCGCGACCCACTAAATGGAAAAGCGGACCATTGAAAATGAATGAATGATACTCGTCAATAGATGTATCTGCAAAATATAAGATTTAGTGAAAGGCTAAAAATTGTTATTAGTATAAGGTATACCTGCTCCCTACTGTTCCCTACCATTAGGGCTAATGTCAAATTACGTAAATGTAATCGAAGGGTGTTGCCCCTTTTTGTCATCTCTACACCATTAGCATAACAATTAAAAACTCGCATTGTTGCACAAAAATTCGAGTCGCCATAATGTGCTCAAATACAGTAAAAGCAATGCAATTTCATAGTGCAATTTGACGACATCAATTATTACGACCTTTAAGTGCGATATCGAATACAAACAAATATCACTTCACTTATCGTCGCCATTTTCAGATATCGATACCAAACTATAACCCAGTACCTACCCAGGGTATGTGTAGTTATCAAGCAGATTTCACACATTGCATGGGTATCCATCTATTTTCGCTACGCTCTTCAGTATTACGTGAGTGTAAAGAAATAATTACGGCCGAGTGCGGCTCTTCATGAGTTTTGACCTGAATTCCGCCGTTTAATAATAATATCCCCCCACCGGCCGCCAGTCCCTGCAACTGCACAGTAAGCGTGGTTTAATGGTTGGGAAATTTCCAAAATTGTTCAGCGTATGGGTTTTGCGGTCAATTTGCAAAACGATTTCCATCTCGCACTAAATAGAGTTGTGTACAATTACGCAATCACTGCATCGGGGTCTTAAATTTTGATTTTGCAATCGGAAAGTAGCCTCTCTGGTCAGAACGTAGTTAACCAGCATTTAGCCAACTTATAGTGTGATTAATGTTGTTAAGATGCGCCAGCGCTATTAATTGCAGTGCACTGCTATTGCGCAACCATTCCAACTGTACATACAATTTGCTTTCTGATCTTCAGTTGAATCGCCTCATTGGATGAATTATCCAGTTTTACGCAACTAACCACTTGGCAGTCGACTCTAAGTAAACCATCACCACCACCGTCGTCGTCGCCAAAGAGATCTTCTTCGCCATGATTTGAGCGGAGCGCTGATGCTACAGCCTTTCGAATTTCATTGCAGCCAGTTACACTGCACTGGCTGTTCCAAAATCTATTGTAGATGTAATAACCTTGTAGGTCTGCAAGTGAAATAGACATTCTCCATCTTTGGATAAAGTGCATCATCCGTTTCAATTCAATGTGAATAGCTGGCGGCACAGTAGCAGCAACTTAATTTCAGACTCGACGCTCTTTGTGTGCGAGCCTGGATGGAAATTGAAGTTGAAATCGAAAAGAAATGTACTTACGAGTGTCGACCAAGGTGATGTACGAGTATAGCTGACATTATTGGCCGAGCGAAATATCATCACTTTCGCGGTTCACACAGACTGGATCGATGATGAAGATGACTACTTTTTTCAAAGTCGTATAATGGTTGTAAGACAGTTAAATGGTTATCGACATTATGCAAGCAAAAAAGTTAAAATCAATCAAAAGCCGTATACGGAGAAATGGTTTTTACAACAACTTATAGTTTAATTACAATCTCAAGCGGATACAGGTCTTAATAATCATAAATACCCAGAGGAAGGTAAATAGTCGAATTTATGTCTATAATATTCGTAATTCCTATTTGTTCAGTGTTAACCTGACCACATAGTTACATTCAGTTTTGAAAGTTCAACAATTAATGGTTTGCAGTCTTAATGGATGTTCCTATTAGCTGAGAGCAAACAGTTACCTAACTTATTGGTATTATCGAAAATAGTGTGGTCTTTAGTATAGACCAACATTATAAGAGAAACTGAGTAAATATTAGGTCCCATGATAGACTTTAGACCTGGCTTCTTATAACAATTCGTGAATTTGATTTTTGGTGCGTAAATTGCAATTGAAATTCGTATCGAAACGATTGATATAATGACAAGTTGTTCAAATTAAAGAAATTGTATTTTCGAGTTCGAAATATAAAATTAAAGGTAACTGCCCTCTTGTTGTCTCATCTGGTAGATCACCAGTCAGGCATGATCGACATGTATCGCTTTTTTAACCATAAAACCTGTTGGTGATTTCATTCGAATTATTGACCTGGCATCTTCTTTTTCTAAACCTGAACCTAAACCGACAAGCCTCTTCAGTTAGACCTTAGTCAACTTCATTCGGTTTTTAGAATTTAGTTGAGTTCCTTTCTTGCTACGAGCTGTGAAGTCTTTCTCTATCCAGGGGTTCCCTAACTGTGCGCCCTAGGGTTGTCGTGGCGCTATCCCACCTTACATGGGAACTAAGTCCACTTCACGAAAGTGTTTTTATTTCCCACTATGTGGGGACTTATTTCCCTGCATCCCCAATTTTGGCCGAAAAATCATCTTTAGCGACGATGCGCATTTTTAGATTGACGGACGATATTTCAATGTCCTTACTGAAAAACTCTTTAGTGAATCTTTAGTAAGATCAGCTTCTATTCACATATCTGTGCTTTTAGAGGGGCGTCGAAAAAATATTTCAACCTCTCTAGAGAATCGCAGTATGAAAAAGATTCGAAACTCCTGCTCCATAGGTACTGTATTGAATTATATATGGTTTGAAATGGAAGACTCTGGGTCTGGTGTTGATGCCCGATTACTTTACATGTTCATGTAAACTCATTGGCGAGGCGATTTTATCCAAGCCGTGTCTTATACAGTCTCATTATTTGCCTTTTCAATTTCAAGAATCAACGATTGTTAAGGGTGCTTCTACGTTTAATTTTTTATGAGATATAATTTTAAGCTTATGTGGAAAAAGTTTCCTTTACTACCTCAAAGTTATAGGTGTCTATTGTGACGAATAGTTTGAGACTTTATCTGAAGTCATGGAATCTGCGTTATAAGAGTCATCAAAGCGGACGGAGAACAACCGGTTATCGGTTAACCCCAACAAGACTGAGCACATCCTGTTCACCAGAAGATATAAGATGTACCAAAATTGAGAAGCATTCATCTTATTCTCTCACCCGAATCCAAATACCTGCGCCCTGCGGGATATCGTTTTCAACTCCAAATTAAACTGCAAATGGAATACAGAGGAAAGAATGAAGAAAGGACTAAATGCTTTTTACGCCTGCAGAAAGGCTTTCGGGAAAAAGTGGGGCTTACAACCAAACATAGTGCACTGGATGTACACTGCGATTGTAAGACAAATTCTGACCAAAGGATCGGTTGTTTGGTGGGAGGCTGTTAACACTAAATCCTACCTCAAGAATCTGAACAAGGTATGTACAAAGATTTGCTTGCAAAGGAATAACGCGGGTTCACTAAAATCTACAACACAACTAGGCCTAGAAACGTTGATGAACATGCAACCCATTCAGATTTCTATAGAAAAAAATTTGGATTCATAAATATTATTGCAATATCAAAAAATTTAATTTTGACAGGTGAAAGGTAGACACATTCAGTACAGCCTCTTAAGACCAGAAGTGCGATAGTTTTAGACAGCATTTCTACTTATAGAGCGCTAAAAACCTCTACTTTCGTGTTCTCTTCTGTGCAGCTCAGAATTACTAAACAAACCAAATACATAAATGTAGACAAAATCTGTCACTCAGATTTTGGGATTTTAAAAGTCTGCAACTGAGCTGAAAATCTGCAAAATGCAGACAAATCTGCACTTATGGCTACCCTGGTTGCGCTGAAGTACCCAATTGGGTAATTTGGCTCAAGTATTTCAACTTTGGCTCAATGCTCCGTGCCAAAGAGAAATGGCTCACTCACATTTGTCTTAGAACTTAAAAAAAAATTTAAAAACAAGTAAAAGTGTTATCATCGGCCTGGCTGATGCTTTGATACCCTCCACTTCATAAAAGTCATGCAAAATGTTTGCCATGCGATTTAGTATGACGTGTCTAATATTAGTTTTGTATGGTAGGTAGCAGAACTACTTTACCGACATAGCCCATTTTCAATACCAACCTGGCGACGGTAAAAATAAGTCATCTCACAAAATTTCATTCGCCTAGGTCAATTCCTTTGGACGCTATCGTGCTTTCAACAGACAGAGATATATGGGTCAAATATTGGCTTTGTATGGGAGGTAACAGAACTACTTGACCGACATGGACCATTTTTTAAAAAACTTGAAGGCCATAAATATAAGATCTCTCATAAAATTTCAGTTGCCTAAGTCGATTCGTTCGGACGCTATCGTGATTTCAACAGACAGAGAGAGACGTGGGTCTAATAGTGGTTTTGTATGGGAGGTACCAGAACTACTTGACCGACATAGCCCATTTTCAATACCAACCTGGCGACCGTCAAAAGAAGTCGTCTCACAAAATTTCATTCGCCTAGGTCAATTCCTTTGGACGCTATCGTGCTTTCAACAGACAGACAGACAGACGGACATGGCTAAATCGATTCAGAATGTGATCCTGATTCAGAATATATATAATTTATAGGGTCTCCGGTGAATCCTTCTTGGCGTTACAAACGTAATGGCAAAGTGAATATACCTTCCTGTGGAGGGTATAATAAAATGTATGTATTAAATGTATGTAGGTACTCGACTGAACTCCGTCACAAAACCATAGCTGGTTAAAACGCCTCAGCAAGTGGGAATAATGTCGTTTTCCATTGGTTTCACTCGGGGATTCAATGATTCCGAAATCCAATGGGACAAGAAAACTGCTTCTGGCCGACTACGCTCACGTATTGGTGAAACGTCAAAAATGATTGTATGGCTTGTCTGCCAGCTGGCTTGTATAAAATACATAAAATGTACTTGTGTAAGTGCTTCTTGAGTGGATTCTGACTTGAAATCGAGAAGCGAATTTCTCTCCTCAGAATCAACAGAAGAGTATATTTTGCGCCAATATTTCCTCCGGAATGTTTCCCATTCTGCAATCTGGATTACATTGCTGGCAAGGGAAACATTTCCACGGGCACAGAGTTAGACTTTTTAACCATAACTTACATGATTTTCCACTGGACATATCAGATTTTAATTTCAGATCTCTGATTTTTCTTGGCGAATGGTTCATGTTCCAGCAAATTGGTCAGATTTTGTAAATTTATGTAAATGTTTCGGCGCAGTAGCGCAGTGGTTAGTGTGTTGGACTACTGTGCGAGGTATTCGAGGTTCGATCCCCGGAAAAACACAAATTACATCTTAAAATTTTTTTCTACTGCGCCACCTCTCGCAAACGTCTGACAAACATCCGAGAGTATGACTGTCCTGAAAAAGCTTCTCAATTCAGCCGTTCGGACTCGGCATAAAATTGTGGGTCCCTTCCATTCGTCCCAAAAATAGAAACTCAAATAAAACGAATGGTTGCGAGAAGCTAGGCCTTGGGTTTCACCCGCCTGTTGCGCCACCTATTTATTTATTTTTTTTTATGACTGCGCTATTTGACAGTACATCAGCTGTGCAAATTGTTTTCGTTTGCCGACGGAAAAATACGAACTTAATATGCATAATGATATCGTTGAAAAACCGAAATCTACAGAAATGACGAGGAAAAAGAATAAGATGACGAAGATGATAGCAATTGTGTTTTTACGTTTACGTTTTTGCTCTGAATAATTGCTTTTCAAGAGGCTTTTCGTAATTTTGGTTTGAAAACAAATTCTGAATGACATAAACTATCGTGATCCGTATCAGAAAAAAAGATTAATTTTTTTGCCCAATGGAACATGAAAAGGCCACCACGCGGTGGCCACGGTGTAGTGGTTAGAGTCATTGCTTGTGACCCCGAGCGGAACGCGTTGGTTCGAGCCCCGGCGGGGGACAGCAAATTTTCTGCCACCGACCATAAAGAGAAACGAATAATACAGAGTTTCTCTACCACTACACCAAAAAGGGTTTCTGCTTGGTAGTACAATGGACCGGGATTGGTCTGAGTGCTCCAGGATTTGGAAAATTCCCTTAAAAAAAAAGAACGTTAATGTAAAGCAAGGCTGAAGTGTTGCCAATATAATTTTCGGGCACAGTCCGTCAGTATGGCTTGAGTGCTGGACTAAGACCGAGGGGTATAAAATTGAAGATCGCTCCCATTCGTCCAAAAATTAATAAAATGCATCCAATCAATTGGTTATGAGAAGCTTAGTCACATTATGGTCAGGGTCACACATGAACCTTTTATGCCAACCATTAATGTAATTTTTAGGGCCCTAAATTTTTAGATTGCTTAGCTGTGAAAAGCAAAATATCAACGACCTCTTGGGGGCGTTTCGTCTACTGCCAGATACCACGAGTTACGATGCATTTCGAGGAAACTCTAGTTCCAGGTACTATTACGTCTATATCTTTAAACCATTATCTGATCGTGCAATGTCCAGTCCATCAATGACCATTTTACTCCGTACGAAATTGACGGTGTCAGTTAAGCTATGGCTCTTCAAAAGCTGCAAACAAAATTTATTGCTAAATTATGGGGAAGTCACTGGCTTATTTTTCCATTTAAATCGATCTTGGTGTTAACAATCAATATATCAAGCTGCCACTGCCACTCTTTATTGCGACAAGACTTGCAAATAACTTAATTACTATGAAATCGACAACTTCGCCCAGGAACAGTGTGTTACGGTTATGTATACATTACGCTACACCTGCTTCTCGTATCTATTTCCTTCCGCTATCTGAGTAATTTCTTTGCTGCACTCACGCAAACATTGCCCACACTTTGTCACGCAGCGCCCAGCAAGCCTCAGCTCAGTGTGCCCGACACCGTGAAAGATCAAAATGCCATTCGCGTCAATTGCCACAGTTTAATGAAGAGCACGTCATGCAGTTTCATCCATTAATCATCCTCAACGTTGAAGGCTGAAGGCTGTTTACCAAAAATATTTTCTACTTTACCACTTTGGATGATTGGTGGAGGATGTTGGTAGCACACGGGAAAATATAAAAACAATTAATGTCGTAACGGGCAATTCTATATTTTACAACCATTATGTGGACGTTTGGACGGGTATCGAGATTAGTGTAGCTGTTGTGGGTCTCAGTCTCACTGTTTAAATGTCGATTAAAAGCATGGAAATAGAAAGCGCTTCCGGTTGAAAATAATCACCGTTTTCGCTTCAAAGTGATTGCTAAAATATACATTTAGGACTGTTCGCATAACACTCGATATTAGTCAGACTAAGAGTCTGCAAATTCAAGTGCATTTATTGTCCTCTTCTGTTGACATAGATGTGTATCTATTACAAACAAATCTAGATTATCATTGATTTCCAGACGAATTACACTTTCCATTAAATTGCATTGAAAACGTGAGCTGCTGTAACCTCCGGGCGGTATTTGGATTGCTTCATCAGTCGACAAATTAGTTCGATCGATTTTATTCCAACCACAAATTACTTAAATCTCGTAAATCTCTCATTTAATTGATAGTCTACACAGCCCGACTTATCACAATTGAATTGCCTAAGTGGTGACTGACGAAAGAAATAGTCCAAGCCGTGTCGGTCGTAGGCTTGAAGAGTTGTGTTGTACAAACATACGTTGTGACTATACGCGAGTGGGCCAGAGATGTTGAGAAGGATTAGTGATTGGGGATTACCATCAACACATCTACAAGATTATTGTCTTATATAATAAAACAAAAATAATAACAATGACCCACTTGCAAGTTGCGAAGTCTCGACAATGATCATGTTAAGTCATCAATTGTCTCATCTGCTCTAATTGACATTTCGCGCTCAAAAAGCGACCATCTTGTACACGAAGTCAAATCAGAGATCCATTCATGTCAAAACTCAAAAGCGAAAGTGAAGCAAATTTTGCCCAGCAAACAAATTCATCATTGTTCCGAAATGAAAGACGCATCTTGAAGATTTAATCCCACTTTAGTGCACTCGAAATGTTCGTATATATAGGTACTGTCACGCTGAAGAGTAGGTAGGTATTCGCATCTTCAAATCTGGACAATGTAAACAAAAATGTAATGTTGATGGAAACTAAATTCTGAAATTAAACTGGGTCGGACAGTGAAGATACGATGATATAACCACCATCCAACTTTGGTCATGGGAAAAACTCACAACTCAATCACAGATAATCTTTTCCGCTAAAATCTTCAGCTAATTGTGAATCTAATCTTTATGAGCAATTTGAAAGTAGCTATACTTAATCTGGCTATCTGATGGTGCTTTCGATTTTGAGTTTTGATGTTTTATTTGGGAAATTTTAACTGAGTAGCGTTTAATAGGCGAGATTATGTTGCTAATGCAATTTTAATAGAACGCATGCTGTGTCAATGTTATCCAATAGAAGGAGCCCATAAAAAGTGACGTATCTTTAAATTAAGCAAAAGTCTGTCAAAAAGAAATGTACGGGGTTGGTTTAATAGCCTGATAATGATTTTCTGTCGACTTAGTGAATGTGTCATAAATTTTAAAGAGGATTTGAATATAAGTTTCAGTTGAATTAAGACTAATACCAGCTTAAACGGAGTGGGGAAGACCTGCTCGTTAATTTAACTCTCGTCTAACTCTAAAAACGAACCTTTATTTAGCAACAATTCATGCATTATCATGATCCATCAAAGCTATAATGCAAGCGCCCAGGGAAACTTAGTAGTGAGACTGGGAATTATTTAGTTGGTGTTGTGGATGACACTTTGGTAACATCACTTCTTCGCAGTACATTATTCACTTTAAAGCTGGAAGAAGTGAATTATTCATTCATTCATTCATTTTCAATGGTCCGCTTGTCCATTAAGTGGGTCGCGGGTGTAGGTGGCTCAAGTGGACCCTCCATAGCTCTCGATCCTCCGCCATCGACTCTAAATCATCAAGGGCAATCCCCATACGGGTAGAGGAGAGATTATGAATTTGATCTAACCATCTCATCCTGGGTCTACCTAGGGGACGCCTGCCCGATGGTACGGATTCCATAGCACGTCGTGGAATCCTGGTCGGGAACATGCGTTTAATATGACCAAACCACCGAAGCATGGATCGCTCCGTCCGGAGAAGTAGCTGCTCGACATTGAGTTCCTCACGTATTCTGGTATTTCTGATGCGATCTCTACGGGTCACACCAGCAATACTACGGAGAAATCTCATTTCGGCAGCTTGTATTCGCGATCTTATTCTTTCGGTCATTACCCAAACCTCATGACCATAGGTAAGAGTTGGAACAAACACCGAATTAAAGACTGACAACTTAGCTTTGACACCAAGTTCAGTCCTCCTGATAACAGAATGACCAAGCTGTCTCAAAATCGATCCAGCCTGACCAATCCTACAGGAAAACTCAGCATTGCTCCTTCCATCACTCGTGAATAAGACCCCGAGATACTTAAACTTTCAATGGGACTCCACTAACATGCAGAGTGCATTGAACAGGCGTTCTGGAGACGACCATCACTTCAGATTTGTTCACATTTACCTTCATCTCAGCTTCAACACAAACGGCTACAAACCGATCGAGTGCGCGCTGAAGTTCAGTCTGAGAGGACCCAAGGATGACCAAGTCATCAGCGAAGAGCAAATGACTTATCCTCAGATCTCCCAATTCGAAACGTTATTCGCCAAGACTGCGCTGTAACATCCAGTCCATACAAGTAATGAAAAGGAGAGGCGACAAGACACCCCTGGCGAAGTCCAACGCCCAAGGTGAAAGGTATTGATTTAACGCCGTTTACCCGAACACAGCTTTTACAGTTTGTGTAAAGAGATTGAATGGCTCTCAAGAGAGAACCATCAATTCCATACTCCTGTTATACAGTCCAGAGTTTCCCTCGAGGGACTCGGTCATATGCTTTCTCCAAATCTACGAAGCATGCGTAAACAGGTGTAGCATACTCCCAAGCCTTCTCAAGTACCATTCTGAGAGTGAATAACTGGTCGGTTGTGCTTCTGCCGGGACGAAAGCCCATCTCATCTCCTAATCGTGCCTCGACCACAGCTCTGCAACGCGTTTCCAGCACCTTGGCAAAGACTTTTCCGGGGAGACTTAAAAGTGATATACCCCTGTAATTGGAGCAATCCCTTTTATCCCCTTTCTTGAAAAGGGGCACAATCACCCCAATCTGCCAATCGCTGGGTGTTTCGCCGCATTCCCAGGCCACTTTAATGACACGAGAGAGCCATTTGACTCCCTCTTCACCTAAGGCCTTTAGCATTTCTGGCCGGATTTCATCCACTCCGGCAGATTTGCCAGCTTTTAGCGATTTGATCGCAAAAGTGACTTCCTCTACCGTGGGACTATTTTCCGCCCTGCTAAAGGCGATGGTTCTGTCATCCTCGATGCCCTGGATTGGATTGAGCAATTCGGAAAAGTGCTCGCTCCATCTGCGCAAGATGTCCTCCTCATTAGAAAGAAGTGTACCATCTTTGGATTTGACTCCTTCGATAATGTTCCACTTCCTTCCTCTAAGACGGCGGATGGTCTGCCAGAACACCTTGCTTGCAGATCTGTGATCACGGTCCAATTTTTCGCCGACGACTGTTCTTTGGCTGCTTTAACAGCCAATTTGCAAGAAGTGAATTATTCGATCTATATCTGACGTTGAAGAGATGTTGAAAACGTGACATTAGGAAAATCTCTGATTTAATATTGATGCTTGATTCTATATTCAACCCTCACCTCACATACCTATGTATTTGTCAGACAATTAACCGAAGGTAATTATTTATCGCATTTGACATATATACGGTCTTCCAGAGAACTTAATACACTCTTGGTTTTGTGTTTTCAACCATTCTTTCGCATTGTAAAAGTAAAAAATCTGTCACTAAATATTTATTTATGTTTTAATATGTCTTATACGCTATATACGATACCCAAAATAAAACAAATGAAGATAGTCTTATGCGGCTCTTCGCTTCTTTTTCTGACTCGGCGAGCGGCGCAAATCAAACTGAAAAGTACGTAAGAAATGTCAACGCAGTCAGAGCAGTGACGTTTGATATAAAAGTCAAATTTCCTCCTTTTTTCCTCTTAAAAAATAGTGACAGATATTCTTTAAGCTATCTTCTTCTTCTATAATCTATATAAAAAATGAAGATTCCGACTGACAGATGATCAACGCCCAGCCTAAACCATTTGCTCCAGAAAGCTGAAATTTTGCACAGAAGTTTTTTCATGATGTATACAAGCACTAAGGAAGGATTTTTTTGAATTCCGCCCCTAAAGAGGTAAAAGGGATGGTCAAAGTTTGTATGGGAATATTTTTATTTTTTATTCGATTGAAAGGGGGGGTCAAAGTTTGTATGGAAAATTTTTATTTTTTATCAGATCGACTTTTAACTCGGTTGAGAAATAAAGAAATAAAGAAAATTCATTTCTCCGATTTTGGAAATTCGACTCTTAAAGGGGTAAGAGAGGGGTCAAAGTTTATTTTTCATCCGATCGACTTCAAACTTAGTTTGTGTACTCCTTAGGTACTTTCTTAGGTAAGTTCTGTGCGCGATATATAAATATAAAAGAGGGAACTAACTGACTGTGAAGGAATATCTGTGTACCAAATCCTGAGGACTGCGCGAGCGAAGCCGCGGGCAAAAGCTAGTCTTCTATATACAGAGTGTTTCAGTTAAGCGGTATAATCCTTTAATTATGTTCCTCCAAGCTGAAATAGTCGCCATCGACAAGGCAGCAAGTACCATATCTACAAGAATCTCGACCCTTCTAAGATTACAATCTTCGTAGACAGTCAGGCGGCCATTAAAGCACTCGACAGCGCAGCTATCAAAGCAAAGGCAGTCAAGGACTGTCAAAGAGCCCTAAACAAAATAGGCGAGAAACACGTGGTCACGCTCTGCTGGGTTCCCGGACATAGTGACATTGATGGAAATGAAAAAGCAGACGAGCTAGCAAGAACTGGGTCGGAGCTTGATGCAGTAAATATCATTGCATCAATCCCAATTAGTGTAGCAAAAAGAAATATTGACCAAAAATCAAGGGAAAAAATTAACACCACATGGTCTAACAGACACGACTGTGTTATATCCCGTAGCCTTTAGCCAAGAATTGACGAAAAGAACAAGGTGTATTCTGAAAATGAATAAACGAGATATTTGAATCTTAACAGGTGTACTGAAAGGCCATTGTACCATTGGTACCATGGCCACAAGACTGGGCATTAACTCACCAGATTACTGCAGGAGCTGTCAAGACATAAAAGAAACGGAGACCATCAAGCACCTGCTCTGCGAATGCCCAAACCTCCAAACCAGTCGACTCCGATACATGGGAGACAGACTTTTTGGAGACCTAGAGGACATAGTGAAGGTACCACTGACGAATACAATCAGGTTTGTTAAAAGTACGGGATTCCGCCAAGGAACAACTCCAAGAAACCAGGTAAAGTGTTTATGCATGTATTTTGTGTTGTCCAATAAAATGAACATTTTTATCCACGACCAAAAACCAAGGGATCACAATGGACCAAAAGGCCCCCGTGGTAGCACAGCACTCTTAAAGCTGTGCACTTCCCTCATACCTAACCTAACCTAACCTATGTTCCTCCAAACAAAAAATTTTAAGGCAGGGGGTCTATTATCACCCTATTTCCCATTATATTGTAGCCCATAAAAGTAGGTAACCTCTATTTTGGAGGTGTTACCACTTATAACTTCTAAACTCTTATACATAGGTACAAACATTGTTTTTTATATTTTGAAAAGACAATTTAGTAGCGCATACGATGCGTTCCTTTAATTTGAAGATTGGCTTTAAGGTTGGTTCGGGTTTTCTAGTTATAACAAAACAACTCATCCATAAAAGATACGAATTTTTGATGATGATGACACGCGTGAAGTCAAATATTCGTTTTAGCAACGTGTTGTATCCTTTAAAGACTAAAAAATAAGCATAATAAATTTGGTCGATGTGAACAGATTTTTATTTTCGCCTTTCTTCGTCTTTTCTCTTCTACAGAATGCCACGGTTTGGTGATGAAATCTATTTTTCTAAAATCCCTTTTCCAAAATCCCCTTTCCAAAATACCCTGTGTTAAAATCCCTTACTTAAAAAGACCCTAAGAGAAAATCCCCAGGGACAAAATCCCACAGTTTTAGATTTGGATGACCGCGCCCTCCTTCTTCGTACCATTATTTCCTTTTCTTAAGTTGGCTACAATTAATACTTAATACTTTTAGTTTGTAGATGGCGCTTTCATATAATGACAGTTCTAGTTACACTTGACAAGAGTACGTTACATTTGACAAGAGTAGGTAATAGGTATATTACAATCTATCAATCACAAATATGTATTCAGAACTACAAAATGCCGCCCACATTCAGCTATAGAAGAAAAAAGATCTAATTTGGCGCAAAAAAAATTGAAAAAGAGACCGGAAACCGCGTAAGAGGAAAAGAATGACACTTGTGGGAAGTGTTCGTATTCGGAATGCTATAATTAGTCGCTGCATTCAGTAATCCGTATTTATAAATATTTTGCACCTTATGGCCGCTCCTAATTCTCTTATAAAAAAAACTGCTTCGAAAATGTGATAATATTGCTTCTTTTTTAAATTAAGTACCTACCTTTACAGGGTACAGAATTGATCGATAACTTTGAGCATGATCATTTTGCAGTGCACTATTTTAGGCACTCCTCTAGTTCAATAACTTCATTGATAGTTGCAGCAAATCACTGCCAAAAGTCTATTTATTAAAGTGGAAAACGTAGACTCATCTATGTACTTCACTTGGAAAATCAAAATACCCAAATACAGAATATTGAAATGGCTCATATTCTAAGCTAAAGCTAAACTACTAGTAAATGATTCGAAGCTATGTGTTTCGTGAAGGAGTTACGAGTACGAACTTAAAGAATTAAATTCTAATTTAACAGTCATAGTCTGTCTATCACAATGAAAACATAACTTTTCTTTGTTTTTTTCTTTTTAAATTATAATCTGGATATTTTTTAAATCCTAAAAGACGAATTTGATGACTTTTTTGACCGTCTTTTTAGGGTTTTAGCACTTTTAAATAATACACCGCGTTCTTCTTCTGCTTCTGAAGGAAGCTTCAATTTTACAACTTTACGTCAAACTGCATGAAGATCTCTTTTGTTTTGATTAATTACAATTCATTAATTTCGAATTGCAGCATTTTTATCAATGAAACTCTGAGGGCATTGTGCGCATTCAATCTTTTGAAAGGTGTGGATCAATTGCTGGCACTTTATTAAAATCATTAATCTTATCGTTGCTTCACATTTATCAAACTTTTAATAATTGTTTCATCAGGTATTAAAAGACCACTCAAGGTTGGCCTTTCAATAATTGCCAATTACTGTCTGTTGAACTTCATCTAATATAATTTAAAGAAAAACGAGCTGCTTCCAAAGTACTTTCGTATCATAATAATGATAAGTGATTCCACCTTAAAATTTCAACAAATTAATCATCCATCGGAGTACTTGAGCTGTTTCTATCCGCTTAATAAAACATTGCCCATTAATTAATACAGTAGATTTGATTATTCACCTAAAACAGAGGAATCTCAGATTTTATTGATTAATTTTGAATACTTGATGGCTAAATGAAAAGGCCATTGCTGCGCTATCCACAATCCACCCATCGGAAACAACAATTAAATAGATGTAAACAGTTTTAATTAAACGAAAAGGGAATGCTCATTTTGGGATTCAATAGCTACCTACTCTACAACTACTAACAACAAAGCGTTGACATTGAAAATATGTAATTTAGCATAAGTGAAATGCTTTAGTTAATCAAATTCATCTTTCACAATAATTGAATCCAGATGAAAAGACTATACAGTTTTGCGATTAAGATTTGCATGATCTGAATTTCAAATGCTAAGGTTTGAGCGGCCGATGGCGCAGAGCCAGAACTAGGTCGATGTCGAAATTCGCAAGTAAATTGGCCAATGCTTGAGGGAAAAAATAAAACTAAAAATAAATGCGTTAGCAGTTGTTATTTAATTTTAACCGAGCATAATCAACAGATATATCTATACATACGCGTAAAATCTCCGCAAATCTCCGAGATAAGCGCTTATACAATCTGATTAACGATGTGCGATTGACAGTTATTATACCATTTAATCCATCTTTACAGAAACGTAAATTAATCTGCGGTGGAGCTAATAATTAATTAATCACAGAAAATAAATCAACACAAGCTGTTTTAATAATAATTAACGAGGTAAATATGTGTTTAATATGGAAACAGTAATAATTGCAGTTTGTTTATCTATCAAATTTGTAGTAAAACTACACAATGAATAAAAATGACTGCTAAAGATTAAACTTGCCAGTAAATATTCCACCAGTCAGTTTTGCAAATAAATTTGTTCAAATAAAATATACAGATAATGCTGTATCGATGTTAAGAATCAAATATTGGCAACGCAACAGAAATCTGCTACTGTCAATCAATTTCTTAACCTGTCACTTTTGACTTTTATACATTATTCGAGCTAACCTTTTTTTTTCAAATTGTCTTGAATATAGTGTCGTTTTCGGTTGGTCGTCTAGAACCGTCCGGAAGAACTCTCCCCGATTCTGAATTCAAATCCAGAAGCAAATTTCTCTTCTTTTCAGTAGAAAAACTGTCAGTTGAGTGCCAATCGAACGCTTTCAGGAGCGTTCGGATTGCTTCCGGACGGTTCTGGACGACCAACCGAAAACGGTAATGACGATTTCCATTGGGCTTCTACCGTTTTGCTCTCAGATCTCAGATTTTTCCTGCCCCAATGGAACATAAAATTACATTATGTACTTTTTTTTGTATTTGTGTTGATGTGTTATTTAACAGTCAGCTATTTTTTTATTGCAATTTGTATTTCCACCTCCTGTTTTGGTATTGGTAAGTATGTGTGAATATCGCTCTCGAATCCAGATTCGCAAAAGAGATCTGAATCTTAAAAAAAGGGTTATTTTTCCGCCCAATGAAAAACGAGTTTGACAAGCAGCTGATTTCTAGAGAAGAAAAACAAATCTGAAACTGAAAAAAGTGGGGTATGGTCAGGCATCTTCTCCGAACCGCTGAATACATCAAAATCGGTAGGTAAGCCTCCACGACCATAGGTAGTAGTGTCCTCCAAAGTGAAGGTCCTGGCAATGACAAGATAGATATTATACCTTCTTCATCGACAGCCAGGCTGAAATGCTGTAACGAAGAACTCAAGGTTCTTGGTACGCAGCTCAAGGTATTGCTCTGCTGGGCTTCAGGACATGAGAAAGCTGCGGACGAATTGACAAGACAAGGTTCGACATCTGTTTCTGAACTAGCAGATTCCTCTGTGAATATCCTGCCTTTGCACACTTAAGCTTGAAGCAGGGAGAAAAGCCACAAGGGAGGCGAACGTTAGATAGACCGCCCTAGAAACTCGTTGTATCACAAGAATGCTATGGGCGTCGTTCAATAAAAAAATTACGGAAGGATAGAAAATTCATTTCCACTCTCGTAGGAATCATAAGAAAATGGGGTTGACGGAAAAAGAACTGTGTAGAGGCTGAGGAGCTCTTGAATACACAACCCACTTTCTATGTGGACACTTCTTCAACCAGCTTAATTTTAGCCCCAATATAAAATTCTCTTCAAAATTTAGCTAAATTTAAGCGAATCCCATTAGCTGACCGGAATACACAGCTCCAGCTAAAAAATCATATCTATATCTGTCAAAATTTAGCTTTCCCATTAATGGTAGGGCACATTTTCTCAAGCTAAATTTTGACAATTAATTTTTTTCTGTTGTGTTTTTGTGTTACGGAAAAGTAAAGATGGATGAGTTTTTTCATAATGAACACCTCGACGAGGAATCCATTGCAAGTGACAAATTTTAAATAAAAGAATAGCAGACAAAAAAAACATTTGTTCTCGTCGATAAAGTTTAGAAGAAATTTGTTTTTAAAGAACAGCTGTTTTCTCTGATACTTTTACGCATTCCATGTCAAAATTTAGGTATGGTTTCAACTAATGTTTGGAGAGAAAAATTGGAGAGCAGCTAAAATGTAATTCCGCTCGAGCTGCGTACTTGTGTTAATGCTAAACATTTCATTTCTTTTTACCGGTGATCGTTACCCCAGCCAAAACAAAAACTATTATCGCAAACATGTTTAAAACCCCAAAGTAATGATTTCAAGACTCCGAACAAAATAACTTTAAATAATTCATGTTGGTAAATTTTTATCAATGTGTCAAATGGAACAAATGAACTGAACATTACTAACAATCATTTGAGTGTCCCCTCCACATTTTCCAAACTCACAATTGTGATATTACCCACATAAAACTTGCCATCAGACCTTTATTAATTTTAAAGTAAACCATATAAATTGATAACATACCATATATAAAATACCCACCGTCATTAGCCCTTTTCGAAAATATGTATCTAATCCAATTTAAAACGCATTTCAAGTGAAAGTAAAATTCCTCATAGCAAGACCATCCAAAAAATCTCATTAGGTACTTAAGATTCCTCGAATGGTATCATCTCTCAAGAAGCTGCATTCCAATCTTCGTAATGATATCTAAAATAATATTACGTAACTGGCTGCACGACTGTTTCGTATTCAAATTCATAAATCTGTCAAAAGGTGATAAACTCTTTCTCTCGTTTCCGTGTATCTACGACTCATTTTCATGTCTCGTTAATGCAATTTCCCGACAGTTAATTACAAAACAATTAGTGGGAGTTTTCGTCTAATGAATTCTCCAAATTTAAGGGCAATTAAAACAAAAAACCCAAATGGCAGGCCCTCGTTTTAACCACAACATAGAAAATACAAATGTCCAAAACAAATGGCGTGCTGCTGAAAATCACCACAGTTTTATGACAAAAGTCCGGTGATTGTCTTAAGTCAGCAAGTCAGGTCACACGCGTATTCAACTCTTTTGTGGCGATATTCTCCCACACCGCGTAAGAATTATGTTTATATTACCATACCACTCTCCGGGTAGGTAGTCTCCAAAAATGTATCTATGGCGGCAGCACGGTTCAAATGTAATATAGAAAGTGAGAAGTGAAAAACACTTAACGCGAGCCACCGTTGTGTCTTATGCAAATGACATTGATTAGCATATGATAGTCAAATATTAAGTCGGAGGTTTTCTAATTTTATTCCGCAAATATATTGTTGCCTTTAATTAGACTGATTAGAAGCTGACAGCCTATGCCGTTGGAAGTTGTTCAAGGCAGCCCAGTGCCAACACTTGGAGCACTCTTCTCTTTTAATTTGTTGACCGAGCGAAAAATCGATGATATTTTGTGACCTACGTATACGACCTACTGTCAGAGAAAGAGTACCCACACAAGTTTATTACTTACCACCAAACAACAACATCTAAGTATACTATTTTTTTATTCAGAAACTTAGGCCGTGTGTCAATTGCGCTAAATAATCATTTTTATCTTTGGCAAATTTTCTGACACTTATGAACGTTTAGAAAAGAGAAGTGCACCAAACTCCAATCTTAAAACACAGATTTATTGGCTTCCATGCTATTAATTAATTGAAATTCTTTGTTTTATTTCCACTTTCACATTCTAACAAAACGTCAAAAAATTAGCCTGATAATTTATTATCTTGCTCCTGGAGCAGGGTAATTTTGTGACAGCTGAAAAAATTTGTTTTTCACATGTCAGAAAATTATCCGAGAAACATTATTTAGCTCAGTTGACACACGGCATTACTCTGCATTTCTTAAGTCGTGGTGGCTGATCACATCTATATACGTACTTGCTGCGAGTTATGATTACGAGTATAAACAAGAACTTTACTCAGTACCTACCAGAAACAAAATCCGGTTATGGTGGGTTCCTGGCCACGAGGGTATTGTAGAAAATAAAAATGCTGACGAACTAGCCGAAAAGGGCTCGGTATCTCTTTTTATAGGACCAGAACCGTTTTGTTCAATCCCTAAATCAGCTATTAACGCGGCCATAAAAAGCTGGGAACGCAACAAATGCATTTTACATTGGGAGAACATCCCCGGACTTATACAAGCCAAAAAAGCGATACAACATTTTAAAAAAGATGTCAATAAGATCCTAAATCTACGCAGGCATGATATCAAAAATTTAGTAGGCTTACGGGTTACGATATCACCTAAAGAAAATGCAATTAGTCGACTCACCGGAGTGCCGACTACTTGAGGAAGACGAAACAGCTGAGCTTATCATGTGTGAATGCCCGGCCCTCGGCGGTATTAGAAGGAAGTCATTTTTCAGGAAATTATAAGTACCGATGTACTAAAGACGACCTCTGCTGTATGTAGATTGTAGGTATCATATAAGCTACATTTAAAAAAGTAGATACGCTACTCTCCTATAACCAATTTCTGACGCTTCAAGCACAAAATACCTTATAGGTCGAGGTGCTCTCTTTATATCTCCATGGCGAGTCAGAATGTTTTAATAAACAAGAACTACGGTGAAAGATAAACCCTTAAGCTTGTTTATAGCTACGCCAACCTCTTCTATATTGAGTGGCTTCGGCTACCTCTTTGGCTACCAATGGTTATTGCTTATTGGCGATCTATGGTATTTAACTGAAGGGTGCGGAGAGCTCTCTGTAGACTTAAACTTTGGGTTAAAGTTTGCTGTTTATTCGATAGTTAGACTATCTCTGAGGACAGACTCTACTTTAAAAGTATCAAGCAGGATGCGGATGGAACATAGCCACGTTATAGTCCGTTCAAGGAGATGCATTTTCCAGTGGCCTCCAACTACTTTCTTTTGTTTAATGTGGTCGGGAAGCTACTCGGGCTACAACTCTCAATCCTCAAACTGGAGGACTAGCCTCTAGCTTTGACGTCTTTAGAGCTCATCTGACCATTGATTATACTACCAGAAATTGCATCCGCTAGAAGTACTTTTTAGGGGCTTATATTCGAAAGTTGAACTCATCCAGCCAGCAATTTTCATTTTCTCATTTAATAGCTTCTCGGGCTTATAAAGGGTTTTTCATTAAAGACTTGATAACTTCTTTTTTTAAAAATCAGATTAAGGGTGCGTTTACATTCGCTAATGGAAGACCCTTTATTTACAATTTGCATTTCCGAATTTGGACAAAACCAAATAATTTGCAGATAATTGTAAACAGTAAAGGTCATGCAGGCAGATTTTTCATTTTAGCTCATTTGGGAAGGCGCTCAATTTAGCCCAAAATTCATTTAGTTCTAGATTCAGGTAGGTAGATGTGTAGGTACTGCAACTGCATTTACATTTTTACATTTGATGTAGATACCCCTGTGAATGTACCTGCGAAGTTTGGTCCAAACGTACAAAGGGGCGTGCCACCTTCTGTCTTGACATTTCTTATTACGAAAAGAACACGTATTTTCTACGCACAATTTACAGTTTTAAATTTTAATATAGAAGAAAATACACTGTAAAAGAAAGTAGCAATAGTTAACTAAATTGACATTCTCACCTTCAATGCGGAAAGTAGAATGTTTGTTAGTAAAAGTCAGACTAAAGCGGCTATTGTTTTGTATAACTGTTATGTTGGAGCCACAGTGCTAAACTTTACACTGACAGTTAGCCAGTAGCAAATATTAAGATATTATGATGAACATAAAGCGTGACAATTCGTAAATATATTCAAAAAATGCGATTGCGTAAATGTCCACCCAAAAAGTGCCAACTAGGCCGAACAAAGTCGCTTCTAGTGTCAATTGTATAAGACATAGAGCGTGTGATTTCTTTCTTTTCTTCATTGTTGTTGTAAAGCAAACGATTGTTTACCTATAGCTGTAACCACATTACAATAGACACCAATGAATATTAGATAAACTGACACTTGACAGTCAATAAATAAATTTGGACTTATCATTAAGACAGACCTAAAATAGGATATACAGTTTATTAATTCAGTTTTCAGTGTGACCTTTCAGTATAGTGAAATTTATGAATAGCTGCTGGGCATATTAATTAACCACCGAACAGTGAAAAATAGAAAATTTTGATGAATATTGTATAGACTCGTGAAAGGGCTTTGAACTACAAAACATAGCCTAGTTATTAAAGTGAATATACTCCCGAGTGGCAATATAACGTGTACAGAATAATTCAACAGACGCCTTAATTATAGAAGACTGCAAAGTTTATAATGCTGTGCAGTATTTGCATTAGCACTTTAAATCTGTATAGGAATAAATTCATATCACGCAGCCAACACTCACCTTACAGATCGTTTGTTAGTTGTTTGTGTTTGTTGTTACTGTTGGCTTTGTCGGTTAGTTTTGGTTTCGTTTTCAGATTAACAATTTTATAATTTATGGGGTAGGTACCTACCTAACTAACTATAGTGAATGGCTTGTGCAATACCTTTGTCTAGGTATCTGCACTACAACTTACGACTTGCTTGACGCGTGGAGCATAATGTCAAGCTTCTCAGTCTCACATCCGATCATCACGTTTTATTTATTTTTATCTTGTAGATATTGAGGTACATAACTAATAAAGAGTAGGTACAACAAGCCTTTTAATTATTAATAGGGCTTTATTCACTGTATGTATTACTGTATGGAATTGCATATTTTACCATTAATGAAAATTCTGCATACTTTTGCATATTCTCAAACGCTTGAAAGGAAAAACCTCTCCACAGTAATAGTTAATCACACCAAAAACATAAATGTAAAAAAAGAGCCAAGTTCTCTTATAATAGAACAGCCCAAATAAGGCGCGTAACTAGTCAGCCACGAAAAGTAATGAGATCTAAATGTACGCCAAGTTCTTAGTTTAAGAAGGTTAAATGTTAAAAAAAAACATTCTATCCTATCGCTCTAACAAATTTTAACATTCTACGGCAATGGGAAGTGGCCCAAATAAATAATCACCCATTTTTAAAAGTGGGCGGATACCACGCCTCCTGAGTGGAGAATATACAAATTTCAACATTATACACAACCGAGTTTAAAGTCGATCGGATGAAAAATAAAAATGTTCCCATATAAACTTCCTTTTAGCCCTTATTTAAGGGCTGAATTTCGAAATATCATTCATTATTGCTTGTATAGATTAAAAAAGGGAATCTCTGTGCAATATTTCAGCAAAGGGTTTGGGCTTGTTTGCCATTTTCTTTTTGAAAACACTTACCGAGCATTCATGTCAATTTCATTGATTTTGAACCACGAAGAAAATTTAAATATAAAGGATAAAATTCAAATACATATGAGAAAAGTAAGGATAGTTACGGATTCGTGATGAGGGTAACTCTATACAGTCGTGTCTGGATATAGTGAACACACCCGATATAGTAAACACCTCGATATAGTGAACAGCTAAAATTTTACATGGAGTACTCTAAATAATGAACAATCGAAAACCTCTAAATAGTGAACAACATTTTTGCAGCAACTTCAAGCTACATACGAGAATCACAAATAAAGCGGGTATTCCCCTTAAATTGTGCTTTTACGGGGATACGGATAACTCATTGATTGCTTCAAAGGCGGTTGTTACTATGATGTTTGTTTGTTATTGTCGGATGCTTTTGTGTGAAGTCAATAGCGTTTGTGTCGTGTGACAGAAATCTGATGATGACGACCAAGACTAAACACAAATCACAAATCCTGAAAGTTTCGATAAAGCTATCGCACGAACTGTGACCAACACAACTAATTATGCTGGGGCTGGCATACTAGCATTTATTCCGAATTTTCCAATAAACATACATAAGTATATTTCTATGTATTTTCCTTTGAGCAAATAAAATAATTAAAAAAAAATGCCAACCTTGTTATAGTGCACAACCTGGATACAGTGAACAGGCCTTGCAAAAAATAGTTCACTATATCCAGACACGACTGTATATAAAATTATGTTTTGCTCACAAAATAACACCGGCAGATAAAACAGATGTGCAAAATTCAATTTGCATCGGTAACTGTCAACAGTGCTGTCAGTTTAGCGCTTTCGGCGCTAGATCTGGCGCTTTTTTAACGTATTCAGCGCGCTTTAAAAAGTTTAAATAACTTTTATTTGGCAGCTCCTCTCGGAGATATTACAATAATTACTACAATTTATGGATATCTCTTTCTCATTTATTACTACTGCCATTGACATACTATCCATGGACTGCTAGCAGCCAATTTTTCGTTGAAGCAAACATAAGCACTGCACTAGCTCTTTTGGTTCACGGCGGAGAGAAACGAAAATACTCAAATGTCATCGAACAATTCGTGTGATTTTGTTTGAGTGCTGAATGTGCCATCTGTTATAGTCGAAATAATTTGAATAAGCGTTATTTTGCGCAGTTGCAATGTTTTTACAATGGATGGCACTGTGTTCTATGTACAAAATAGCAATGGGGCGCAGAGGTTTCATACTTTCGCCGCACTGAACCAAAAGGGGCTAGTGCTTATGTTTGCTTCATTTTTCCTCGCAGGTTTGTATGAAACTGACATTTCACTAGCAGTCCATATATAGTATGTCAATGACTACTGAATTATCCTTATTGACAGAGCTATAATACGCATCAGTTTCGAATTAAATTGTTTGTTTTGTTTGTTGTTTATTTAAAAAATTTTAATAGATATGGAAGTGACATCGCAGAAAAAAGTTTAGGCGGCTCTCAGATTGAGGCAACAAGCAATAAGCAACTATAGTTACTATAGCTACTGCCAATAAGGAATCAGCAACATTTTTCGTTCGAGCGATATTTAGTTGCTTTGATGTGAGACCTCTAATTTAATTCAAAGTAAAATAATTGTGAGCGATAATTTTGCGTGTTTCCTATTGCCAGTTGCTTATTGAATGTTTCCTCAGCGTGAGAGCCGACTAAGCAACAAAGTTACAAATTTAAAAATATCTAGTTAAAATAGGCGCAACCAATGTTTCTGTTATTGAGCAGGGGCTCATAAAATTTTAAGAGAAAAGTAGGTACAATCTACCGAATCAAATGCATCCGTAGGTATACCTACAAACTACACCCAGTATTTAAAATTGCTTAGTTCAAGCCTCTATTATTACCTATGTGTGAAAATAGATATATGTATTCCAAAATGTATCAATTTGATTTTTGGAATCGAAATTTTGCGTTTTTTTTTTAATTAAACAGTATATTATGTTCCAACTCTCATTTGATGAAAATAAAATCTCTAGCACAATCTAGACTCTAGAGCTTTTTATGAATTGTACCAGGTCCCAGGTTCGATCCCCGGAAAACATAAGTTTTTTTCTACTGCGCCACCTCTCGCGAACGTCTGACAAACGTTCAGCTTTCGCTTAGCTTTTCGCATGCACTCTCTCCGTAGCCTAGGGCGTATTTTATTGAACATCCATCTCTGCAAAGTAAAGTCAAGTAGATTCTTCAGCACGCAATTACAAGCAAGTGTCAAGCAGTTCTAGTTATTATTTATTTTTACTAGTTGTATAAACAATTCAGAGTATTAATAATAATTATATAATTGATAATTTTAACTAGAAAAAAAAATTGTATTGACATTTTTTATTTCTTAAGCAGAAATAGTATTAAATGGCATTTACATTTTCTTATTAACAATGGGTATTTATTCAGTGGGTGGAGTGATCCTTAAGAATATGTAACTTTTAGGAATTAAAAAAAATAAAAATTCATTTAACCTCAAGTAAAAGTTAACAATTTAGAGAACCAAATTTAATAAGTAGAATAAAATCAATAAAAACACCAAAACACGAGCTACTTGTGTAGTTGTTGTGATTGTGTGCTAAAGATTCTACTTTACTTTACTTCACTGATGTTAATTTCGATTCGCCAGAAAAAAGCGCTTTTTCTTTCCCGAGATCACTTTTTTCGTTCGTTTGGTACAAAAAAAAAGCAATCTTTTTCAGAGTCGAGAGCACTTTTGCGAATCTAGATTTTTTCTCAGAGTCGCTCGAGATTTACCAATACACTTACATACGATTTGACATTTGTTTGTTTACGTTTTATGGAAGACGGTCGAAAAAGTTAGAGCTACTGAAAAACCATATTAAAATAAATAATTTTAGCCAAAATTTGATAAATATGAAACAAATAATAGAGGTGTAAATTTATCTTCATCATGTGGCACATCTTCATCGGCATCGTCGTCGTCCTCTTCGGATAATACTGGCTCGTCTTCGTCATACGAGCAATTTATGCAGTTGCAGTATTTGTTCTTTGCAAGGGAGAAAAGCATCGAGTTTGCAATTTTGTGCAGGACGTGGACCGTGGTGAACATACACTCGGAATATTTATTATGAGATTTCTTTTATAGTTATTTGAAAATGTATGGAAATCTTGGAAGTTGCAACCTTGGAAGTTCGAAAAAAAAATCTTCACAACAAAAAAGGTAAAAAAGGTACAACAACAGCTCAGTATACTTCTTTTTGTTCGATTGGCCAGACGAAATCTAGAGAAATCTAAAAAAAATCTCAGATTGCCAATCGAAATTAGCATGAAATAGATTGCCAATAAAACAGACCTTATAATGATAAAATGGTACCTACCCAAAATTAACACATTTTGAACTACTCATCATCTTTCTGTTGCATTGCAAAGTTTAGCCAACAACTATGTTTTTCTCGCGAGTAATTTTACAGAACGCACTTTATTTTGGTTTCTTGATAATTGCGGTAATTTTCTTTTTTCTATTCATCAAATTCGTATTCATCATAATAGTCTCAAGCTCAGCTCAATTCTTAAATCTTAATGCAGAACTGAATAATTTTAAAATTTACAAAACTGCGCGAAAACGATGGTAATACCTCTGCCCACACAATGCTGCCACCATTGACATATTCGAATTCGAAATTGTCGACAAAGCGAACACGCAGTTGGTATCTCTGCATAGAATTCGATTGACTCAGCTAAGCGGACAGACCACGGCGAAGGAAAAAAGTTTTGCGAACTTGCTCTGGGCATCACGTTTATACCTGTGAAAAGTAATTTTTTAAGTGGATTTTCAACTTAATTTCATCTACAAATCATCTCCAAATAATGGCCGACTCCAAAAAGTAAGTAAACTACAACTTTTCACCACTGGATTGTGTTAACTTCAGAGAAAATCTACTTTGCGACAAAGCCGACACAGAACCACCTTCAATTTTGCTTGTCATCTTGCAGCCAACTTGCACAAAGGGAAATGTAAACGTACCAATCTTCAATGGACTTGCATATAAAAATTTAATTAATCTCACTAAAAGAAACTTCTCGTGCTAATTAAAAAAAAAATGCATGGTAAATGAATTCACACGCGTCCATTTCGTTTGAGTAATCGTTTAACCAACTATTGTGTCATGGACTAGAAGTTTCCTTGTTCTTTGTGTTTCGTAAACATTTTTCGTGTGAAATCCTCTCAATTAATTTCCACTATGCGGTATAAAATCGGTTTATCAAATTGCCCATCCGAGTGCTCCTTGACTATTTGTGAAATTTCATGATTTGAGAAAATTACTTCTCTTATCGTTTTTTACCGCTGTGTGCCTTTTTCGCTATACGTCCGTCTCGGTGAGAATTAAAATGGCGTTCAAAGAAAACTTATTATTTCAAACAAAAAGATGTTGGTATGTTTCGGCAGATATTCGCATTGAAAAAACATGAATTCAGATTGATTTCTTGTGGAAATGAATTAATTTTTTTTTATTTTACAGCGACGATTTAGCAACTGCAATCCTTAAGCGGAAGGATCGCCCAAACCGCTTGATTGTCGAGGAAGCCATCAACGATGATAATTCGGTTGTCTCATTGTCTCAGGTAAATACCTACATAATTAAAAGTGCTACTTACTAACGTGGTTAATATTGCTCAATTCATACATATCATTATTTTTGATTGCGCTGTGTATTCGCTGTCAGCAAATTAATGTCTTGCGATTAAAATTAGGTCATGAACCTTCCTGTAGAGTGTTTAGCTCTCTCGTGGTGTTTTGGCCAAATACATACTAAAATAATAATAATTCTTTGTCTCTGACTTGATTTTTCGTAATAAAAGGATTCAAATTTAGCTTCGAACTTAAATAAATGTATTTGGAACATTCTCGAATAAAAATGTCGTCATTAACAATTCAACAATACCAAATGTGTACCCCACACATTGTTCCTTTAGTTTACTAAAATAAAGAACACGAAGTGAAGTGTTTCGCTTTCCTTAATGTTGTTGACTAATCAACAAAATTATTTTCGTTACATGACAATGAATGAATTTCCTGGTAGATAATTCCAGAAGCTTCTGCACTTTATACAACATTTAACATTAAATCATAGCTTAGTAAACATTTTATAAATTTACATAGGTTACGTAGGTACCTTGTAGCTACCATAGATAATCTTAACAGAAGCGCATGATCTTGGTAGACTTGGTACTATGAACTTTGTAAATATAAACTTAAATTTCTTCTAGAATGTTCTTTAAGCTTAATAAAAAATAAAGACTTATACTACATCTTTCGCTAACGCTTTTGGTTTAACATAAAATTAATGTCTAGGCTGGAATTTCCTTTACATGCATTCTTCATAAGTCAAGTTATTACAACAAATTTAGTTATCCCAAAATATAGGTTAGCGGAGTATTTTTTTCTTAATAAATCAAAAATGGATTATAATTTGCGCATCTGAAACAACTCTGGCGTAAAATTGATACTTCCCTTGAGACGAAAGTTCTTAATGAACTTACAGAAAAAAACTATAACGCAGCCTTACATAAATCAATTCGTTTAATTTTCTAAACCATACAAAAAAATCTGTAACAAGAACTCTCAGGAAGTTTGACTCAAAAGTCAGCTGATTTTTCATAGTTTGTCACAATCGTTCTTTTGTATTCGTACTTATTTTCACTAAACAAATAATTTTTGTTTCCTATCAATTACAAGCCCACATTATCTTCAAACATTACAAATAATTAGGCCTATTCGGCAAAATCTTTTATTCTGTTTATGAATCATAAAAGATCTCGACCATAAAATATATTTTATTTAATCGTATTCAGGGTTTCGAACTTTTATAAAACTCTGTTATGGAACTTCGAAAACTGAAACTCTGTTACGAAGCTAAGTGACTGGTCTCAGGTTTCTGTTTAATGTTCAACATGAAACTAAAAACGTGTTATAACTTTAACTTTACGCATCCCCTAAAATGTCCTTTCACACGAAAATGTGATTTATAAACAAAACGAACGTTGCTTTAAGGCTGCGTAAGGTTACATAGATGCTGTTATTTTTCTACGGACAGGCGAAGAAAAACATGCGATCATTGTGCTCAATTCCGGCTGAAATTAAATTCGTGAGGATTTCCAATTTTCCAACAAACAAGTCAGCTAATAATAAAAATCTAAATATTAAGCGAACTGAACTGATCACACAGAAAATTTTAAATCCACACCAATTCAATTTCGGTCGGAATTCAGCACAAGGGTGAATAGGTGTGTTTAATGGGAAAAAAGAGATTTTAGTAAAATGTATCAGAACAATAGTTAGCACCAAGAATTACCACTTGGTGTTTCATTACAAGGGACAGTTTTAGTTAGGCACAATTTTCTGACAAAAAAAAAATCAACAGTCAACTCACCATTTGACACTTTACACGAGTCCGCACCATCTCAGAAGTAGGAGGTGAAAATTCAGTGCTAGCGAGTACAGCATAGCTTAATGTAACATGAAGTAAAACAGTTTCGGACAGTATTTTTCTGATAGAACCCTAAAACCTGTCTGCAATTGAGTCACTAAACAGACTTAACAACGTATCAAACGTTATATGTATGTATTTCCAAGCAATTCGTAGCTTGTTTTGTTTTTTCTGTCTCATAAAGTATACTCAAGACAAGAGTATGCTACTGTAGACATCGCTTAAACTTAAACTCCCGGTTATTAAGAACCATTTCATCATTCCCAATCAATGTCCTTACGAACTATGGATAATCACCCGTATTCCCGTTGGCGTTTATCGTACATATACGACTCAAGTGTCGTGTGGTTGTAAATACGATATTCAGATTTTTTTTCGGACGATTTTGATTCTGTTTCTATTTGTTAGCTGTAATTTCAAATCGTTTGTCTCAAAAGAGTTACAAACACTGACTTAAAACCGAAATGAAATATTAGGAACGGGAATAGGGGTGAATATTTTGGCATATAACGAACCCGCTCAAAGCGAACTTTTGCATTTAAGGAACCCATTTTGAGTCGTTGAGTAAAAATTATCGCACCTTACATCGCCATTGAGGACTCTTCAATTTTTCTGTACTTTACCGAGAATGAACATTCCCAAACAACATGTTGTCCTAAAACATGTTTTTTTTCGGTACTTCTTCGTTTTTCATAATGTTTGTATTAAGGTGGGTTTCCACATGTCGGTTGATTGACAAAGTTTGACAGCCCTCGCGTTTATGTCATTGGACGACATGAACGTCAGTTCATTTCCACTTATGCCAATTATTGGCAAAAAATCGTTTGTCAGTTGATTGACCAACTTATGAACTCGATGCCAATTAAATTTTCTCTGTCAATTATAGACAAAGTGACATTTTGTTTGACAATTCAGCTATTTCCACTTGTCCAGTGGTTTCTTTGTCAGTTATTGGCAAACGCTGTTAGTCAATTCATTGACAAGCAATTTTTCGCTATTTCCACTTGCCAATTGTTTAATTGGCATAAAAATACGTCAATTGTCAATTTCAAATCGACAAGTGGAAACCCAGCATTAGACGATAAATTTCAAAAAGCATCACAAGTACTAAGTAGTAGAAATCTGAAATGGATAGATGTATGATACTGCGCTCTTGAAAACTAAATAAATAAAATGGGAGATACAACATCAAATAGAAAGAGGAAATGTTTCTCATTCGAAGGCAAAGAGGATAAAACAACAAAACGCAAAACTAAATCTAAGTAGATAGTCCATCAACTTTTGGCATAATTTGTTAGTTCTAGTTCTCTATAAGCGGGCACTACTGACTTTTAACATTATGTATTAGGAAATACAGGCCCTTCTATATCAACACTTATTGTAATATGTATCGGAATGCAATGGATCTCTCGGAAAGACAATCAGAAAAGGATGAGACCATTAATTCGGTTGGAAATGATTTTGTCTTTTAGTTACTTCGAAAGTCGTACGTACAGGGTCTTTCAATAAGAGCGCTACAAAAGTGTTTTTTAAATAAAACAAAAACGGTTTTGGATATCAATGAAATTCTTTATTCCTGTGAAAGTTCGTTCGATGCCATTATATATGGAACTCGATTTCTTTTGCGGGCACGCTTGCAGAAGTCCAGACGCTGAACCCAATTTTCGACGGTTTTCAAGCATAAATAGTGCTGCAATTTCACGTTCGATATTCGTACGAAGTTCATCAATCGTCGCTGGCTTGTTGGCATAGACCATAGACTTGACGTAGCCCCACAGGAAATAGTCTAATGGCGTCAAATCGCACGACCGAGGCGGCCAAGCGACTGGACCATTTCGTTAGATAACACTTTCTCCAAACTTGGTTTCCAATAAATTTATTGTGACATTCGCTGTGTGGCTTGTGGCACCGTCCTGTTGGAACCACATGTCCTCCAAGTCCATATCATCCAATTGGGGCCAAAAATATTCGGTTATCATTGAACGGTAGCGATTCCCATTCACAGTAACGTGCCGGTCTTGATCATCACGGAAGAAGTACGGCCCAATGACGCCGCCGGCCCATAAACCACACCGAACCGTAATTTTTTCGGGATGCAATGATGACTCATGGAGTACGAGTGGATTGCTGCCTGACCAATACCGCATATTTTGTTTATTGACGAAGCCATTTAGCCAGAAATGAGCCTCATCATAAATTGGACGTAGCGCTCTTAACGTTGAGGCCACTGACTCCGAATTTTGGTAGTAAATTTTAATAATTTCGACTCGTTGTTGGCTCGTATATCTTTCTATCATGAAATGGCAAACCTTATTGAAGAGAAATGTCAAAAGAGCGGCAAGAAATTCGGTGTCGTTTGCTGTCCCTGTCGCTCTACTTTTGTAGCGTCCCTATTGAAAAACCCGTTACATATGTATATGTGCTAAATGCTTATTAATTCAAGTTCTATCCGAAAAGCATTTTCAAAATATTTGAACTAGGACTGAAACTCTGAGGGAGGTCCCAAATTCTGGAAAAAATTTGTTTTTTTGTTTAACGAGCAATCTGAACGTCTTGGATTCAACTCTCGGAAAAACACAATTTAAATAAATAAATATATGGTTGGTGCAAGACGCACCCCAAAGGCACCCCAGGCCTAGGTCTCACAAACATTCGTTGTGTTAGATTTTATTGTTCGGGACGAATGGACACAATGTATAAACTTAAGGTATTTTCTGTTGCACTAACTTTCCCAAATGCATTACAAACCCCCGAAATAATAGCTGTCCTGTGTAGGTAAGCTTCTCAATTCAGCTGGCGAGTTCAGCATAAAACTGTACATCCTTTCCTTACATTCTTCCCAAATATGGCACATTCTCTATTTGAGTAGCTAATTTTCTTACCTCTCAAATTACTACTATAATGACACTTGGAAGACATTTTGGTGGTAGGTATTGCAAGTCCAAAACCATTCATAGAATCAACGCAAAAGTACTATTCCGTGTCAAATGGTGTCCGAGTGCATCAATCTTTTTGTCACAGGTAGTTTATTTTATTCTCACTATGAGAGAAATTATTGAGGCGCTGCGTTACAGAGTTTTTCATTACTCACAGTTCAAAGCACCAAGCGACAAAGAACAAAAACTGAAACAGAACAGAAAGCTGTTCCGTTCAGGTTCAGTAGTGAATTCTGGTTACGTTGTTCGCTCAGCTACACAAAATTGAAACAGATCCAGAAAAACATGGCTTCCGTCTATTCTATCAAACGCTATCATGAAATTATGTGCAACAAAAACACTTTTTTTCGTTTAGTAGTCGAATTTGCAACTCAAACTACCTAAAGCAGGCAGCCAGATGACAGATGCACAAAAAACAAACAACAAAACATCCCTCCCACGATAAATTGGCATTTTCGTCGCTTGCAATCAATCAGAAACAGCCATTTTTCTGTCGCTAAATTCTGTTGCTGAAAAAAAAATGTTCTTCCTAATTTTCACATGACTGTATGATGCTGGAAATGGGATTCTGTTTCTGTTCCTATTTCTGTTCTTTCTCACTTGGTGCCTTAAGTAAAGTTTCCTTATACAGATAGATTTCCAGTCATTAAAGTCACAAAGCTCAGCGAACAACTTGACTCTCCTAATTGGGAAGGCAAAAGTACATCATTTAGAAGATTGTGATATGTGAATTGTTTTAAGAGGTGTATCAGACAGCTAACTAATAACGCAGACGGAAGAATCGAAAGCTGTAAGACTTAAGGCTGAGTGCACTGTTTTCCCCCCTTTCTCCCGCTGAACCGTTAGATCCTGGGATCCCTCGCACATTATTAACAATTTAATAAAGCAGTGAAACAGTTTCATTCATTGAGTGGCATTCACTCCAAAATGCTTTTCACACCGATATGTGGAGATTAAGGTCATCAGTAGATAAATGCCACATCTGTCTAGACGCTATGAGATTACTGAGATTGAAATCACAATCAAAGATTGCACCACAAACATCATACAAATCTTTGGTCCAAGGCAAAACATGTGAAGTACATGTGTACATACCTGAGAAGGAGTAGAGTATGGTAGTGCCCTTTTTAATACGTTCATGCAGGTCTAATTATAATTACCTACTTCGCTTCCTATCCGACCTAGACTTGCCGCTGTCAGAGAAGCTGAGATAGATTCCTTTTAATTTAGGCGGATCTATTTGAGGACCTCTAGTTTTCTGTGGGGGGCAATGATCGAATCCATTGAGGTTATCTGCCTTTTATTTTAGCAGTAGTGTAGTACCTCGCACCACCTGTTCATCGGCGCTTCCTTATTCCTATACATTTCCTATTCTGCCAACCACAACTGCTCACAGAACCATATTACCGCATACCAAAAATGCATATATTCGATATTCCCAATAATTCGCCTCACTAGGTCAATGTCAAAGCATATCACACATATCGCCGACAAAACACATAAACAATATGAGTAATGGGACAGCAAGGGAACTCCACTTCAGTTCTGTACACATATGCTGATATCACACTGTGTGTAACTAAGGCGAAGAGTGAATGACATGCTGGTAATTCTGACGCACATATGCTGACAAAGCACTATGCGCAGCTAGGGCAAAACGCCAATGACTTGTTGCGATATCGATGGTATTTTTGGGTTACAAAGGTATGAAGGACTGCATCAGCATGGTTGAGCAACGCACTTCCAAGAAGTGCAAAAGAATATGTGTTGGAGGGGAACGCAAATGAAAGTGGATGAACTAGAAAAGACGTATAAAAGGACTGAGAATTTTGGAAGCAACAGAGAGTTGTTAAATAGATTTTGTATGGTAAAGGTTGCAGCCAAGCAATAAGACAGCGGGCCTTACCATTGAAATAAATAAATATAATAAAAACAAATAAACAAATAATTAGTAAAGGTTGCAGCCAAGCAATAAGACAGCGGGCCTTACTAATCAAAATAAAATAAAAACTTCTTTTATTTCCAACCTCTCCGCGAGTTCGTTCTTCTCCTGGTGACAGGAAAGCACGACGAACTTTGGCGATACAACAATTGGTGGCAGCGGTGGGATACCCAAAGAGGTCCCGACTACCATACCAACATACCGAAGCGTTCTCTGGGGCTATACACCAGAGAAAGTGTTAAAGCGTACTGGGGCATACACCAGTTAAGTGAAGTGAAAAAAAAAAAGAGAAAAAAAAGTGCAAAGTCCCAAATACTGTAAGACCTGGCGAATCCCTGGAATACGGGCGCCGGAGGCAAACAATTGGGCAGTGACATAAAAGACCAGGCCACCACACCTATAGGGCGGGAAGCCTGCCTGGCAGAGGAAGAAGAAAAAAAAAAAAAATACAGCACCATCACCACCATCGGCATCAGAAAACCTACCAGCAGCAGCAGAGGAAATTAAGGAAAAAAAAAGACAACAACAAAACCATCAGCATCCGCAGCAGAGAAATTTAAGATTTAAGGTATTTAAGAAGTTATATATATATATATATATTTTTTTACACAAAAAAAAAAAACACATTTGACTTAGTTACGCCACGTTTCTTTATATTTATACTTTTTTTTTATTTCGGTGAAGAAAAAGAAAAAAAAAAAACTCTAAAACCCAGAATTTTCATTTCCTACCCATTATTCTTCCTACACCCCCAATATTACCACAAGAAAGCAAGCTGCGATAGTGCAGCTCTTCGAACAACTACCTTTTTGTGTAGAAATACCCGAGAGTTCTGAATCCGGCACCACCATGTCTGAATACAAAATTAGTCTTAACGACATTTACAACATTATCCCGGCTTTCAGCGGAAACCCGGAAGAATTAAATAAATTTATAGCTTGTGGGAATATATTGTTCACGTCAATTAGAACTGACCCCGAACATAAACTTTTTCTGGAAGTCGTGAAAACGAGGCTCCAGGGACCGGCATTCGAGCTAGTCCAGTTAAAATCTTTTGCAAAATGGAATGACTTAGTCTCAGAACTAGAAAGACAATTCAAGGAAGAAAAATCTCGTTCCTCAGCTCAGAACGAGTTACTAAATGCTAAACAAAAGGCAGGAGAAAACGTTAAGGAATTTGGTGATCGCATCAATCGATTACTAAACTCCTTGAACTCTGCTACTTTTGCCAGCACTAGTGACGAAGCTGTGAGAAGGTTCCTTTCCCACGAAAATGATAGGCTAGCCATACAGGTTTTCGAAGACGGTCTTCTAAATCTAAATCTCAAATTCATGGTTCAAGCCCACGGGGAAGGCGATCTAAGGAAAGCCATAGCATACGCGGAAGAACATTCGGTTCGCCTCGAACGTACCGCAGTAACTCACCTTTCTGAAAACAACAAACATCCAACAAAGTTTTCCTCTTCAAAACCCACATGCCAAACTTGTAATAGGGTAGGACATACATCCACTACTTGTTTTAGAAATCGAAATATAGTCCCCACTCCCAGACCTATCTGCCAAACCTGTAACAAGGTGGGACACACGTCCGCAACCTGTTACAGAAACACCAATCTTCCTAACTTCGCTCCTCAGCAAATTAAAAGAGAAATACAGTATTTAAGATGTACCTACTGCAACAAACCCAATCATCACCAGGATGAATGCAGGACACGTTTGGCTCAAATTGGAGTTCCTCCACAAAATATACAACCAGACTCATTACAAAGGCAACACAACCAAAATAATAATAATAACTCCTCACGCAATATACGACGAGAATTCCGACACTATACCACTTCAAACGAAAATGAAGCGGGAAACGGGTTGACTCGGGGAGATGGTGTCGACAATCAGCCCCGAGCGCAAATACAAGTCGACATGCACAGAATCCCAAACTAAATTTCAATATATACGTACCATTTTGCCCCAAACGTCTGGAGCCAGTGGTACAAATAAAATTTCACCCATCAGAAAAAATATCAGCTACATTTTTGATTGACACAGGCGCTGACATCAGCCTTGTGAACCCAACAAAATTCGAAACAAAAATATGTAATAGAAATCAATGTACTATATCCACCATATCAGGAAAAGAATTTAAAACTATAGGAGAAACTATAGGAACTTTGGAATTCCAAACAGAAGACCACTTGATTCTTCTGGACCATCCGTTCCAAGTAATACCGAACCATTTGAGTTTAGCATATGATGGCATACTCGGTAACGATTTTTTAACCAAATTCCAATGTTACATTAACTATGAAAATAGGGAAATCGAAATTAAAACACCAGTAAACGGCTTAGTCACAACTCAGCAAAATAAAAAAGACTCAGCAATGGTCAATAAGACTGAGCAAAATAAAAAAGACTCAGCAATGGTCAATAAGCCTGAGCAACGAAATAAATATCCAGCAAAACGTAAGACTGAGGACAGCAGTGCCTCAGCAGAAAATAAGCCTGAGATAATGATAAATCCAGCAAAACGTAAGACTGAGGATAGAAGTGCCTCAGCAGAAGGTAAGACTGAACAAAATAAAAAGGACTCAGCAATAGTCAATAAGCCTGAGCAACAAAATAAAAACCCAGCTAAACGTAAGACTAAGGCAAAAGAGAACCTAGCAGACAGTAAGACTGAGGAAATTTTAACAAATAGCCAAACAAAAGCTGAGAAAGGCACCATCATACTTAAACCACGAACACAGCGCGTGGTAGAACTCCCATTTCATAAAACAGGTAATATCGATTTAATTATACGAAAAAAACAAATTATTCCAGGCGTATACCTCGGTGAAAGCCTGAGTAGATCCAAGGACTCCAAGATAAAAGTGTTGATGATGAATACCTTGGAAACAGAGCACAGGTTAAACACCGAAAATATCAACCCCGAATGGGAATCTCTAGACAATTTTAACTTGGTATCTAACAAACCAAATGACAAGATCAAAGGCAGACTAGACAAACTTAAGTCAATCATAGACGTCGAACATTGCAACCAAGAAGAAAAGGAATCAGTCCACAACATTTGTAGGGAATACAATGATTTGTTCTTCCTCGAAGGCGACCAACTTACTTTCACGGATGCCATAAGCCACAGAATCATAACTGACCAAAACAAACCACCACTATATGTCAAACCGTACAGATTGCCTAACGCACATACAAGTGAGATCCATAGGCAAGTTAACGATATGCTACAGGAAGGAATAATCCAGCCTAGTGCAAGCCCATGGAACTCCCCCTTGCTTCTGGTTCCTAAGAAACCAGACAAAGAAGGCAATAAGCGATGGCGAGTCGTGGTAGATTTTCGTCGACTAAATGAACTAACAGTCGCTGACGCATATCCGCTACCAAACATTACAGATATACTGGATCAACTTGGTAGAGCGAAGTATTTTAGTACCCTTGATTTGGCAAGTGGATTCCACCAAATTCGTATGGATAAGGAAGACAGGTGCAAGACGGGATTCAGCACTCCATATGGACACTACGAATATAATCGTATGCCATTTGGGCTAAGAAATGCCCCAGCAACCTTCCAACGCCTGATGAATACGGTATTAATTGGTCTACAAGGATTCGATTGCTTCGTATATGTTGATGACATTGTTCTATACGGATACAACCTGAAAGACCATAACGACAAATTGGTAAGAGTATTTGATCAATTACGCAAAAATAATTTGAAACTTCAGCCTGAAAAATGCAATTTCATGAAGAAAGAACTAACGTATTTAGGTCATATTATCTCCGAACACGGTCTTAAACCAGATCCAGAGAAAGTAAAGGCAGTCAAAACATATCCAACACCACAAAACACCAAAGGTATAAAATCGTTTCTAGGTCTCATAGGCTACTATAGAAGATTCATTGATAACTTCTCCAGTATAGCTAAACCCTTGACAAAATTACTAAAGAAAGATATCAAATTTGAATGGGATGCATTCTGTGATGAAGCATTCCGTCTACTTAAAAGTAAAATAATACACCCTCCTATTTTAGCTTATCCAAATTTTAAGGAAGAATTCATAGTCACTACAGACGCAAGTGACGTTGGACTAGGTGCGATATTATCACAAGGAGACATTGGTCAAGACAAACCAATCTGTTATGCTAGTCGTACTCTCAACGACGCTGAGACTCGGTACACCACAACCGAAAAGGAATTATTGGCAATTGTCTACGCGGTACAACAATTTAGGCCCTACATCTATGGACGTAAATTCACAATATGTACGGACCATAGGCCTTTACAATGGCTTATGAACCTTAAAGACCCGACGTCAAGATTGGCTCGTTGGAGAATATTATTAGACGAATATGAATACCAAATAATTTATAAAGCAGGAAAAACCAACGTAAATGCCGACGCATTAAGCCGCATACCCAAAAATATAGCAGAAACGTCCAAGACTGTCATGGTAACTACACGTAGCCAAAACAAACAATCTTTACAAAACGTACGTTCCGACCTTTCAGACATTCAGGTTCTTTCTAGTATTACTCTACACGAACATAAGGGATCCATTTTTGTAGACAAACTAGTCCAACTCAAAATAATAGTGTTACCCCTAATACATACATCCGAGGAAGAGGTGCTAAAAGAGAAGTCACCACAGTTTGTTAAACCACAATTAGGTAAGAGAACCCTGGTACAGTTAAGTAACCAAGAACAAATCTGTGTAATAACCTTACCGGTACCATTCCGAAGCTCAACTGATCAGAAAATCGTGAGCACATGTCTAAACGACATCAAAGAAATATGCTTTGAAAAATGCTTAAAAAATATTGGATTCTCTTTACCCGTAATAGGGGATGAATTTAAGAAAACTTTCAAAAATCTTCTTGAAAAAACATTCCAAACCCTTGATATAGACATCCATATTTATGATGACGACAGAATTCTCTTAACAGGCACCAAAGCCATACAAGAATTACTCGCTGAGTATCACGACTCACCTTTCGGAGGTCATCAAGGAGTCACTCGAACACTTAAGAGAATCAGGTCCAAATACTTTTGGCCTACAATGGCAGCAGACATCGATGAATACATCCGAAAATGTGCCTCCTGCCAGGTTAATAAAAGCAGGCGAAATCCTCCCATACCTATGAAAATCACGACTACCAGTTCAAAACCATTTGAACGGATCGCATTAGATATAGTTGGACCCTTACCAACAAGTTACGGTGATCATAAATATCTTCTAACATTCCAAGATGATCTTACTAAATACTCTGAAGCATACGCTTTATCCAATACAGAAGCTTCAACTATAGCAAGAGTTTTCGTCGAAAGCATTGTTTGTCGACACGGCATTCCGTTCTCACTACTAACGGACCAAGGTGCAAACTTCCTAAGCAAAATGTTTTTGGAAGTGTGTTCGCTCATGAAAATAAAAAAGCTAAATACAACACCATATCACCCGCAAACAAATGGAGCGCTAGAACGCAGCCACAAAACCTGGACTGAGTATTTACGCCATTACATCAACCATGATCCACTTACATGGGATACCTGGATTCCTTATGCGATGTTTGTGTATAATACGACTCCTCATTCAAGTACAGGCTTCACGCCATATGAATTGCTCTACGGTTATCCAGCAAACGTACCTAGCAAGTTCGCACAACAACCAAACGTTTCATATAATTATGATAACTATGCGAACGAGTTGAAGTCACGATTGCAACACGGATACCAAGCAGCAAAAGAAATACTTAACAAGAAAAAGGAAAACTCAAAAAAATACTTTGACGCAAAAACCAACACCAAAATATTTAACGTCGGTGATAAGGTCTTGCTCAAAAATAACGCCAGAAAAAACAAGCTATCCCCGTTATGGGAAGGTCCATTCGAAGTCATAAAAATAATATCCAACGAAAACACTATAATTAAAGTTAAAAACAAACCCAAACTAATACACAACAACAATCTACAGTCTTACTACGAATAACTACACTCACCACGCTCACACATACGACTCTTCACGAATATAAACTCATCTTTCTCCACATATTGCTAAGACGACCACTAAACATTTCCCCATTGTTCTTCTCTTCTCTCTTAAAAGATGGAGTCGATACATTACACACCAGACTCGGAATGGAGACTATTTAATATTGTAACACAAAAAGTACTTCGCTTGCGCCGTGGAACCACTAGGATAGGCAGGGGGCACGCAAATAACATAGAACTAAATACACCACTTGTGTCTCCTGGCCAGTCGGCCATCCACGTGGATCTTAACGATCAAAAGGTGCATATAGTGGACCACCATTTTTCCCGTGGAACCTATATTAATAGAGAAAAACTTCCACCATGTACCATAAGAGAGCTCCATTTCGGAGACATAATAAGTTTTGGGACAGTCGAAGAAGATTTTGAATTAAAATTCTGTCCCACATACGTATTAAAAGGCCCACTCCCACGACTCTATAACCCCATTACACGCACTCCACCACACCGAATCGACTACGACGTCAACGACGACGACGACACATCAGGCTACGAATCTTCCGACACCGTATTATGGGAACCGCCTAGCAATTAGTTTATAAAAAAAAAAAGAAAAAGTAGAATAAATGTATACCTACTTCAACTATTTTTGTTCTTTCTTTCCTTCTTTACAAACCTACGACCACACTTCACCACATCGACTCGAATACTGTAAACATAAACTATAAACATATGCCCCTTTACAGATGACACCAATTATTCTCATCTCAGTGATTGGGCTATCGCTCACCTGCGGAAAACTTCAAGTCACTCCAATCAATAACGAAGCAGGCGTATACTTCGAAAAAATAGGAAACGCCGAACTATACTCCAGTGAGTGGAAACTAGTCGTCTACTATGATCTAACGCAACTCACGAAAGCTCTAAATCATGCTACTAATTACGTGGTGGAAATCAACGATTTGTGCCGCCTATTACAAGGAAACGCTAACTTTGGCATAATTTGTGATGGTGCAATAAGCGAAATCAACCACTTATTAATGAACCTTCAAAACAAATATATTCTCCTAGGCACACAAAAGCGATATAGACGAGCCCTAATCAATATAGTCGGTACATTAAGCAAATCCTTGTTTGGTACCTTGAATGAAGACGATGCAAAACACTACGACAAACAAATAGAGAAAATCAAAAGAAACGAAAACCATTTACTTGATCTTATGAAAAACCAAACATTTATAATGGAAACTACCAAAAATATTTTTAATAAATCGGAAAAAAACATAGAAGACCAAATGCTTGCGGTAAATGCAAAAATAACCAACATAAAAGGAGTAATGACTAACCTCGCGAGTCTCACTCAAGATCAAAATACATTTACTGAAATAGAATCTTTAACGTCACTAATAACTTTAATTATAATCAGATACCAGAACACGATCGACGATATTCTCGATTTAGCTACAGACGTCAAACATGGGAAACCCCACCCGGCCATAGTAACGCCAGATCAACTAAAATCTGCACTAAAAACTATCAGACAACAAATTCCAAACGGTCTTAGACTACCGCACCTAGCAAATGAAAATAACATCATCTCGCTTTACCATATTTGTACCACTAGCGTCGCAACTAACAAAGACAAAATAATCTACGAATTTAAAATACCCCTTTCCCTTGTAGACAATTTTCAAATATACAAAATTATCCCCTTTCCCATGAAATACAAAAACAATTTCGTATACTTACAACCAACAAATGATTATTTAGTAATAGATCACAAAAGAGAACATTACTCACCCCTGTACCTTAAAGACCTTAGCAATTGCAAAACTCAAGATAATGATTTCCTATGCCCTATTACACATCCACTTTTTGACACCGACACAGCTAATCCCCAATGCGAAATCCAACTCTTAATTGGAAATCCGACGCTTCACGATTCATGCGTGATAAAACAGGCAAACTTAACAACCATATGGATACAATCACACCAACCACATAAATGGCTATTTTCATCCATGGAACCATGCATTGCTAACGAAATCTGTCAAGATAATATGACAAGACATACTCTTCAGGGACCGGCAATAATAGAATTATCCGGTAACTGCTACCTCAAATCAAAAGATTTTACTTTATACGCCTACAATGAAAAATCGTCAATCATTAATAACTTCTTCATTCCACCAATAAATATCTCAAAATTCCTAACTAACCCCTCCATCAATTTTCCTAACTTCACCGAAAAAACCGCAATTGTAAGATTTTCAAGCCAAAATGAGCTAGAACTTGTTTCCCAAAGAATAAGCGAGCTAAAGAATGAAGAATCAAGACCACTTATTTCTTTGGATAAAAATGATGTTCACCACTATATTTTAATTTACGGAATAATCGTAACAATATTGATTCTTGTATCCTTAAGAAAATACAAGTCTTACAAACTCAGACATACTTCAAAAGAAAACAATAAAAAAAAGTCCAGCAATGAAACAATTAGGGACACCCCTACCTTCATTTTGGCCTAAAAATAAAAAGAAAAAAAAAAAAGGAAAATGTGTATCTACTTTTATAAATTCAAATAACAATAACATATAACCTTACAAACTTAACTTTGCATAAAATATTACAAGAATAATTTTTGGTAAATTGTCTAAAAATAAATTTCCATCAAAAATATATGTAAGAAAAAAATAAGAAAATTTTTGTCTAAGATATTTTTGTTTAAGCTAATTAAGAAATTTTTTTTACGATACTTCATTTTTTACAATATTTGGTTAAGAAAATACAATATTTTGTTTAAAGAATAACTAAGAAAATAAGAAAAAATTTGCTTACAATATCTTGTCTAAGTAAAGAAAAACGAACTATGTAATAGAAAATAAGCTAATAGAAAGTAATTGTAAATTGTTTCTAAAATTCTCCTAAGTCACTTCTCTGAAAGAAAATTGATCTTTTTACTCTCAATTTTCTTTTTCTAAGGGGGGAAGGATGTAGTACCTCGCACCACCTGTTCATCGGCGCTTCCTTATTCCTATACATTTCCTATTCTGCCAACCACAACTGCTCACAGAACCATATTACCGCATACCAAAAATGCATATATTCGATATTCCCAATAATTCGCCTCACTAGGTCAATGTCAAAGCATATCACACATATCGCCGACAAAACACATAAACAATATGAGTAATGGGACAGCAAGGGAACTCCACTTCAGTTCTGTACACATATGCTGATATCACACTGTGTGTAACTAAGGCGAAGAGTGAATGACATGCTGGTAATTCTGACGCACATATGCTGACAAAGCACTATGCGCAGCTAGGGCAAAACGCCAATGACTTGTTGCGATATCGATGGTATTTTTGGGTTACAAAGGTATGAAGGACTGCATCAGCATGGTTGAGCAACGCACTTCCAAGAAGTGCAAAAGAATATGTGTTGGAGGGGAACGCAAATGAAAGTGGATGAACTAGAAAAGACGTATAAAAGGACTGAGAATTTTGGAAGCAACAGAGAGTTGTTAAATAGATTTTGTATGGTAAAGGTTGCAGCCAAGCAATAAGACAGCGGGCCTTACCATTGAAATAAATAAATATAATAAAAACAAATAAACAAATAATTAGTAAAGGTTGCAGCCAAGCAATAAGACAGCGGGCCTTACTAATCAAAATAAAATAAAAACTTCTTTTATTTCCAACCTCTCCGCGAGTTCGTTCTTCTCCTGGTGACAGGAAAGCACGACGAACTTTGGCGATACAACAGTAGTCGACAGTAGCCTATATTGTGTGTTTAATTGCATTTCGCGTGAGCCCTAGTTTAAACTTTCCTAAGACATATTTTACGAATAACCAATTGCTTCCATTGAGCATTTTCTCAATCAATCTATACAATACAAACAACATTTTTGAATATTTTTTTCTTAGGCTAAGATGGATGAACTTCAATTGTTCCGTGGTGATACTGTACTTCTGAAGGGTAAACGTCGCAAGGAGACTGTTTGCATCGTCTTGTCCGATGATAGCTGTCCCAATGAGAAGATTCGCATGAATCGTGTTGTTCGAAACAATTTGTGTGTTCATTTATCAGATGTTGTATCGATTCAGTCGTGTCCCGATGTTAAGTATGGCAAGCGTGTAAGGATTCTGCCTTTCGATGATACAACTGAAGGCGTAACTGGGTAAGCTGCATAAACAAGCGAGAGACAAGCCCAAATACTAATGGCACTTACTCTTTGCAGAAACTTGTTTGAAGTGTACTTGAAACCGTACTTTTTGGAGGCCTATAGACCCATCCACATGGGCGATAACTTCATTGTACGCACTGCTATGCGTCCAATTGAGTTCAAAGTGGTCCTAACTGACCCTGAGCCGTATTGTATCGTCGCACCGGAGACCGTCATCTTCTCCGATGGTGATCCAATTAAGCGAGAGGTAAGTTAAACCGACGAGTTAGGTTGCCCAACTAACATTTACTTTCAGGAAGAAGAGGAGTCTCTCAATGCTGTTGGCTACGACGATATTGGAGGTTGCCGTAAGCAACTGGCCCAAATCAAGGAGATGGTGGAGTTGCCACTGCGTCATCCGTCGCTGTTCAAAGCGATCGGTGTAAAGCCACCACGAGGTATCCTTATGTACGGTCCACCTGGTACTGGTAAGACGCTGATAGCTCGCGCTGTAGCCAACGAAACCGGAGCGTTCTTCTTCCTAATCAACGGTCCCGAGATCATGTCCAAACTGGCTGGTGAATCCGAATCGAATCTGCGTAAGGCATTCGAAGAGGCTGAGAAGAACTCGCCAGCAATCATCTTCATTGATGAAATCGACGCTATTGCTCCAAAGCGTGACAAGACTCATGGTGAGGTGGAGCGTCGTATCGTTTCGCAGCTCTTGACGCTGATGGATGGCATGAAGAAGAGCTCCCATTTGATTGTCATGGCAGCCACCAACCGGCCCAACTCAATCGATCCCGCATTGCGTCGTTTCGGCCGCTTCGATCGTGAAATCGATATCGGCATTCCCGATGCAACCGGCCGTCTAGAGGTCTTGCGAATTCACACCAAGAACATGCGGCTGGCCGATGATGTTGATCTAGAACAAATTGCCGCAGAAACACACGGTCACGTTGGTGCCGATTTGGCCTCTTTGTGTTCGGAAGCTGCCTTGCAACAAATCCGTGAGAAGATGGATCTGATCGATCTTGAAGACGATAAAATTGACGCCGAAGTGCTGGCCTCTTTGGCTGTCACCATGGATAATTTCCGCTACGCAATGACAAAGTCGAGCCCCTCGGCCCTCAGGGAGACAGTTGTCGAGGTTCCAAATACAACTTGGACCGACATCGGTGGCCTGGAGAATGTGAAGAAGGAGCTGCAAGAACTTGTTCAATATCCAGTCGAGCATCCGGACAAGTTCCTAAAGTTTGGCATGCAACCAAGTCGCGGTGTGTTGTTCTACGGACCACCTGGTTGTGGTAAGACTTTGCTGGCCAAGGCTATTGCGAACGAATGCCAGGCTAACTTCATCTCGGTCAAGGGTCCCGAGCTGTTGACCATGTGGTTCGGTGAGTCCGAGGCAAATGTGCGCGACATCTTCGATAAGGCACGTTCCGCTGCTCCATGTGTTTTGTTCTTCGACGAATTGGACTCGATTGCCAAGGCTCGTGGTGGAAATGTGGGCGATGCTGGCGGTGCCGCAGATCGTGTCATCAATCAGATTCTTACCGAAATGGACGGTATGGGTGCAAAGAAGAACGTATTCATTATTGGCGCCACCAACAGGCCCGATATCATTGATCCAGCAATATTGCGTCCCGGACGTTTGGATCAGCTTATCTATATTCCACTTCCGGACGATAAGTCCCGTGAAGCCATTCTCAAGGCTAACCTGAGGAAGTCGCCTCTGGCCAAGGAGGTCGATCTCAACTACATTGCCAAGGTAACACAGGGTTTCTCTGGCGCTGATTTGACTGAGATTTGTCAACGTGCGTGCAAGCTGGCCATCCGACAGGCAATCGAAGCCGAAATCCGGCGGGAAAAGGACAGAGCTGAGAACCAGAGCTCAGCCATGGATGTAAGATGATAAATTTGCTTAACGACTAGGTACCATTTTTTAAATTTTCCTTCCATGTTAAGCAGATGGATGAGGATGACCCAGTTCCAGAGATCACTCGTGGTCACTTTGAGGAGGCAATGAAATTCGCGCGAAGGTCTGTCTCGGACAACGACATCAGGAAGTACGAGATGTTTGCACAGACACTTCAACAGTCTCGTGGCTTTGGATCGAACTTCAGGTAAATTCACACTCCTCGCATCACATTTGTTCACGACTACAGCATAAGTCTCCCTTTCTCTATAGATTCCCATCTAGCTCAGGGCCATCGTCTCAAGGAACCGGTCCAAATGCTCCAGTGAATCCGCCAGGAGACAATGGCGACGACGACCTCTACAGTTAGATCTTTTTCATAGTTTATATATTTTTTAATGAAAACCAAGTAAAAGTAATCCCAATTGAATAATGAAAATAAAACAACATTTGTATGTAGTATGGTAAGAGGCGGTCATTATGACAACACAATATTTGTTATTAGAAACAACAACAAACATTCTTCGAACACCATTGCAAGAGAAAAAAAACAACATTTTTACTTAGCGCATATTCATCCAAACTGAATCGAACATTCAGCTGTTTCTATCCTCCTACTTATATGCAAATGAAAACATTTTATTTAAAATATAAAATATAATACATATTACAAAACAAACACATTTGGTAAAATAAATTATTTCATTTAAAAAAAAAAAAAACAAAACATGGTGTAATGCGATTGTTTTTAAGGCGTCTGTCAACTGTCACTATCCCCCGAATTCCCATAGTCTCTAGAGTTTTGTTTTATTTGACAATTAATTATTTTAATTTAAGTTTTGTGAAATAAATAAAAATGATGGCTGATGCGCTTCATGGGAACGATTCTGTTTTTACTCAATCGATCGATTATCCTTATTTTCGTTGGGCCTGGATAGAGGTGTAATATGATGACCCGTGCCGAGTATGAATTTCATAGTTGGGGGTCGGGCTTTAAAAATAGTTCAGTCGCTAACAGAAAATCGCGATTCAGAGACGTCCGGATTAACCTTGTCTGTGTAATAAGGATGATGTTTGATGTATGACGTCTCTTTAGCAAATCGTACAGATTGTCACGTCTACACATACTGCTAGGTTCTACATTTCACTTTCACTCGAAATGAAATCGGAAATGAATTTTTGTGTTCTACATTTCATTGTATTCGAGTTCGATTTCAAAATTTTCGGAATTGAGACAAAGTGAAATTGTGATTTCGAAAAAATGTCGGAGTTTCCGAATCGCTCGAAATGCAGAACACTGAAAACGAATTCACTCGATTTGCAATTTCGATTTCACTCGATTTCTGGAACCTAGCTGATAAGGTCACTTAAAATTTCCAATTATTGACGTCTCTTTATGCTAAAAATGAACAAAAATAATTTCGGAGTCCGGGGTTCTTAAAAAACCGGCTGTAAGTACATTTCTGCTCAATTCCAGTAATAGCGTTTCTGCAACGATGGCAGCTAAGAAATTTTCTACCAAACATGACTTAGCTTCGTCGATAGTCGCGGATAGTTTGAGGTTTTGGAGTGATTTTTGGGAATTTCGATTTTTTGACTTTTTGTTTGAGGTTTTCTGGGCAGGTACATTAAGGGGAGATAGACAATCACCCCTATTCTACGTGGCGTTTTTATTAAACGACGTTTTGAGTCGAGTCGCTTTAGTGTCGTTTTAGTATCGGTATTCTATTCCTTGAACGCCTCCTCTCTCATTCCACATGAGTTCCACACCAACAACTGATAATTGACAAGTAGGTATTTATGGCGGCAAAAGGGGGAGATTTTTCTTTTGGTAAATTGTTGTAAAACACGGAATTTAAATCCAAAGAAAACCAAACGAAAAAAGTGTTGAACAGTCCTAATGTTCGCGATATTACGGGCCCTATTACAGTTAGCGAGTCGAATAATTCGCCCAAGTCGACTTGCTTGGCGAACAAATCGCCTATTAGTATTATGGTTAGCGAATTTGAATGTTCGCCTCAAAACCAGTTCAGGCACAACGAAAAACTCGAATGACAAACGTCAAAGTTCACAAAATATGGAAAAAATTTCATCAAAAATTCCGATACATTGGTGGAAATGTGAGGAAAACAATGTTTAGATGTGTTGAAATGTTTTATTTTGCAACGACAATAATAGCCAGGGATATAATGGCTTTACGTACACACTACGGAAAACCAAGAAGATATTCTTAAAGCTCCACGGTTGGCCGAAAGGATGAAAAAACATTTAAAAAGCTATCAGAAATCTACTTTTTCACTTTTGCACAATTATATTTCGGATAAAACATTGCATTTGTGTTAAATTCTATTAACCCGCACATAAATGATTCTTGCCCTTCCAACAAAAAGGAAAAAGCATTCGTTTCCATATCGACGCAAAAATTTTACTACCGATTTTCGTTTAAAATAAAATGATAAAAATATGAAAAACAATGCTTTTATATTTTCTAATATTTTACACCACCCTTTTTCATTATTTCCTCTTATTTTCACTAATTCTAGAACTCAAAAACAGACAATTTATCACAATCAACTAAAGTCGTCTTACTAGTCACACAACATTTTTATTTTTCACATTCGCAAATCACAATACCAAACAGTCACATTCGCCTGTTTTTTGATTCGACTCGCGAACGATAATAGGGCCCTACATTTACAACAGTTTAAATCAAGAAGGCGAGGTCAATAAGGTGTTTGTCTTCGAAACTGTTGTAGGTATTTATGTTTTGTATTTTAAAGTGCCAGTCATTTTAAAACTTGCTTCTAAATTGCGTTTTCATTTGGGTCTTGCCCAACCAACCCTTAGTAAAATCCTAACAGACATGTTTAACGTCATCGAAGAAAATATATACCCACACTGGATAAACATGCATTACACGGAAGAAGAAAGAAATTGCAAAAATTATGTTTTACCAAAAGGCTGGAATTTCATTTGATCGGGTTTTGTTATTTTCACCCTTAATCATAAAAGAATTATGAAGTCACTGCAAAAATATAAACAATTACCAAAACGCATGTTTTTTACTTAAATTTGCCTCCTAGTCGTTTAAGAATTTGTAATCGACAATAATCGGCGTTTTATGAGTCGTTTTGTGCAACTAAAACGACAGTCAGAATGCGAAAAACTGTGTAGAACTTGTGTTCCACACTACTTAAACGCCACATGTCGTTAAACGGCATAAAACGCCTAGAAACACGCCACATGTAATACCGATTTCAAAAAACGCCATTTTTCGTTTAATATAAACGCCACGTAGAATAAGGGTGAATACCAACTTCAAGGGCTACAAGGGTTTTTGCAGGGAAATTGGGGCTTTCTCAAGGGCAAGTGTTTAGGTGTTTTTCCATTGTAGGTCACTGCAATTGGTTCCCCCTAGGGATCGCGATGGGCCCTTATGGTGCCTAGTGCCGTATGAGACATCTCATAGCCCTTTTTAACCTAACCTAACCTATTTGAGGTTTTCTGAATTTTCTATTTCAAATAGGAGTAGGGCTTCTGATTCAAAACGAACAAAACAGAAGAATAATCCAAGTTTGTCCAGCAGTTCTCGAGTTTTTGCTAAAGTAAGAAGACTAATTCCACGATAGGGGTGACTACCCCTTTTTCCTGTGAATGATTCCCCCCCGCCGGATTCCACGATAGGGGTGAATATTTTAGTATCTTCAAATCCGGGTCAAAGATATCGATTAAAAGAAGCAAACTTCTCCATTTATGTAAGAAAACTAGCTAGTCGCTCCAAAAATGTATCACTAGACAGAAACTTTGCAAACATACAAAATGTAACTTCATTAAACATTCTAGGTATTACCATTGAGTTTATATACATAGAGGAACCACGAGAGCTTGGAACAACCTCAGTAGATGGCACCACGTACACTACATCGAGATCGAAAATGTGTGTGGAACATGGTGGAACCCATTGACAACAACATAAAAGGACTTGCAGTGCGAAAGCATACAAAGAGCATGTGCATAATGAATATCCAATATCTCTATGTTATGTAATGCACCATTAACCTTGTGCGGCGGGTGAGGGGTTTTATCAAAGTAAAAAAAGGGAATTGTATTTGCATTGTGTTTACTTGTCGATGTTTGGTGGTTCTTATTTGATTACAAGTGCTGTGGGTTAAGCATTTATTTTATCTCAATTATCCATAAAAAAATTGTCAGTGGAAAAAATTATGATGAAAAAGATTTATATTTAAAATTTTTTTAAAAATCTCCGGTAATGTATTTAATTGAGATTGGATTTTTTTACCCTCTATATCAACAATTCGAAGGTGGCACTGGCATTCAAAAATAAAGTTTTTACCAGGAATATATCAAGGCATTCTTGATTTGTTTTAAAAAAAAAGCACTTCCCTCTCAACAATAGACAACAAATGTGTGCTGTTGAAATGGATTGGAATATAATAATACATATAATGGCTTTATAGATTATGGCAATTTTTGTCGGAAAAATGTCATCGCTACACATGCACTTCTTGTTATGTAAATTGCAATTGGAAACAAATTACATATACATATATGTAGTCATTTTTATAGGAAACGTAAATGGAGTGCTCTTAAGCAATATTATTAAGGACTGCATAGGCATAGCTAAGGTAACATCCTTATGCTTTGAAGTTAATGCAGTAAGCACCGATCAAGGAAGCAACAACAGAAGTGCGTACAGAATTTTATGAGGGACAATTAAACAGCCTTAATTTAATCTGGGAAACAAATTTTCTTACTCCATGATGTACCACACTTTATTAAGAGCTCAAGAGACAGATCTTTAGATGCTGACATTCTGACTCCGGATCGAGTTTCTTGGAAAATATTTGAAAAATTATTTAATTCTGCACTGTAAAACTTTTGTACAAGCTTACAAAAGAACACTTGCGACCAAATGCTCAGAAGCTTTATGTAAAATTGGTAACAGAAATATTTGGTTGCAAAGCAGCAATGGCAATTTTCTCGGTTGTTGCCAATAACTTCTTTACAGAAGCTGAAAAAAATGTGGCAATCAGCACAGCAACTTTCAACTTCTCACACCCCAGTGAGAGGCAAGGCCGCAAGGGGAAGGGAACTCACTTAAAACAAGAATTACTAAGATAGGTACCTAGTTCACTCGAAATTTCCTAGAAAATCCATTTATTCATTTTTCCGTGCTTCAAACTTTCTCTGTTCAACTCCAAAACATGACCCACTGAATTCCTACGAATTACTGGGGTTAAATGTTTCAGTTTTGTTCTGTTTATTGTTTTTACAGATCCATTTTCCTGATAGGTATATCTGATGTACTACAACGATTGATTGATGAAAAGAAAATTTTGAAAGAATGGACCTGCAGCGCTCGTTGATGGTGATGGCATCACCAAGGTAATTTTCAAAAAAGTGCGGCTTAAGGACGACGCCGCACCGGCCGGCCCAAAATCGCCAAAAAATAGTAAATTTTTTTGGATGCATTGCCGCCTTGTGAACCTCGTCCCATATTTGTCAATTTGGCTCAAAAAATGTGCTTCGTCGCTAAAGATGAATTGTCAGCCAAAATTAGGACTACTCGGATTTGTGTCACTGTCAGAAGCCATTTCAACGGTGTTATATTCCATACATAATGGCATACCTACATGTATGTGCCTATTTAAATTAAAAAAGAATAATTTCGTTAATACACATTACACACTGCTTGTTTTATTCCATTTCAATATCGACGCATCATGATTGAAAAACCCTTTACATACCTATCTAAATCGAATTATGTAATCATTTATCATCGATCGCGTGCCTCAGAAAATATTTTTTCAGTGACATATCCTTATCCAAACTGGTTTTTTACGGTAGTACGTCCAGCCGGCTCTGCTGCTCGTGCTCACAAACAAGCTATATCTATATACATATAATTTGTGCTCATGTTTATGATATGAATTTTATGAGTATACAGCAGAGTGGAAGTGTGGTTGCGTTAAGTCACATTCCAAATTATCCACAATCCAGAATCCACATGGTTGGATATGAAAATAGGCATATCCTTAGGGGTAAGTAGCACAGCTTCAGGGGCAAATAGAGACGCTATCTGGCGAGGAGTTTACCAACTATTTTCATTTCGTTGAGGTGGTTCCTCTATGTATATAAACTCAATGGTATTACTTCCTATGTTGGATTTCATTTTAAGCAAAATTCTTCTTCTTCACCCTTCATGGTTGCTAAAAGAGAAATCATTTATTATTGACCTTAGCACCCTGAAAAAAATGTGTACAAACCACGAGACGTATAAGCAAATGTTCCTCGAAACTCTTGCTAGCTACTAACAAAAATAAACTGGTCCTTCGTTTTTAGGGATGGCTCTAAAACTGAATTTGGAACGTCCTTCGCTGTCGTTGACCAAGGTGGCAAAACATCTAAAGGACTCTTCTTACAACTTCTTCTCATCGGTATTGTCAGCAGAAGCAATGGCAATCCTAATAGGCGCAAAACTAGCAAATCCAGAAAAAATTATTATTTGCACCTGTCAGTAATCAAAGCGATCCAAAACGTTACCAATAAAACGGGGATAATTGCAACCATACGGGACAAACTAATACAAAACAAAAACCACATAAAACTTATGTGGATACCGGGACACGTAGGCATAGCCGGAAACGAAAATGCTGACCAGACTGCGAAAGCAGCAATAGCCGAGCATATAGCTGCATTTTATTGCCAAAATGGCAAGGACACCAAAAAGAAAATAAATGCATTCTGGGAAGAGGTAAGACTTGAGGACTGGAAATCCTTCTCACATCATTATACAATGATAAACCCACAGGCCGAAAGTTGTACATATATGTATCCAATAAATAGTTCAAACCTCAAAAACAAAATCTTTCTAAAAACTGCACCCCCGTGTTCGTAATATTCTTCAAATGCGTCTTCTAAAAATTCAAACAAATTCATGTTTGGACTGCTGTCTACGACCGTCAACGAAAAAATGCTCTGAAACTAACTATTTCAAAAGCATATATACGTAAAATCAAAAGTTTTACAAAGTACGAAATCAAAAGAGGATAAAAAGCAATTTCGAATATGATTGACTTTCGGAACAAAATAGAGAGTAGGTCCTCAGATCAGAAATTCGTCGTACTTGTTTCGTTTGCCAGGTTCGTCAACAGTGAAATCATCCGTATCCGTGGCTTGTTGTTACTTCGTCCTTCGTAACTATGCAAGTTTTACGCAGTTTTTCAGTTACCACGTCGTACAACGTCTCTAGCCTAGTTATTTTATTTCTGAAATAAATTAACATTATAGGAAAACTAGCTGAACCCTCGCCAGCTTCGCCAGGCCTTTTTTACTTTTTTTTATTTTTTTATTTTGTTTTATTTATTTACGGGCGACAATGTTTTATTTTTTTTTGTATTGGAGGTGCCACGCCCCTTTGTACAACTTTGACCAATCTTCACAGGAGTGCTCCACGGCCAATACGCAAGATTACCTGTAAGTTTGAGCTCAATCAATTTGGTGGTTTTCGAGATATACGATTTTGAATGTTTTTTATTGTATGGGCGGTCCCACGCCCCTTTGTCCGATTTTGAATTAGTTTAGCTTATCGCCCGCCCGATCACCGTAATTACCGATATTTAAAAAAAAAATCAACAAAATTGGTTGAAAATTACGGGCGACAGAGGAAACAGTTTTTTGCACTTTGTTTTATTCATATATATACTTACATTATAGAGATTATTTTGTAGTAAATTGAAGACAGTTATGATTCGAAAAAAAAAACTAGAAATTTATCAGTATCAGACTAGATTTTCAAAGCGTTAACGTTTCCTTCTTTAGGCTTGAGCAACACTATACACTGAATAGATAGATAGACTTTGTTTTCCTTGTTGAGTGAACGAACAATTGTTTGAATTTAATATAACAAACGAAACCGATCGAAGATGGTCAGACATTACCGCACACGCAGTATCCAAGGCACTTTGGCCTCAATTCGACCGTAAAAGACGTGGAGAAATTCTCAAACTAGATAGGGAACAAGTCACAAGACACTGGTCGGTATATAGCCAGCGCACTGCCTTTTTTGAAAACCTGCCAAATTGCTCAGACTGGCAGACTTGGATATTTGCAAGTTCTGAAGAAGATATGCAACATATACTGTGCGAATACAAGGCAATGTCGCAGTTCGCAGTCGAAGGAAATTTCTGGGAAGATGCTTTTTTCATCTTTTGGAAGATATAGCTACTATAGTAACTACAAATCGGTACTTAACTTGGTTTTTACAAGGATTTTGGGTATTTTCCAAGGGCAAGTGTTGAGTTTACTTAAATATGGATCCCCTATATGGATCGCGATGGTTATGGTGCCTAGTTATCTGGTCCGCATTTGTTTTGCCGACATCATTCTAGTAAGTAAGATAATAGTGAAACCAAGTTTATTCCTATACGTACGTCGTGATCGTACATAGACTCAAACATCGCATAGTTTTACTCAACGCTCATCGAAATGGGTTACAATCGAAGATAATCAATCGAGAATAATCGATTGAGACAAATTAGGTGCTGCCAGAGCTCGATTGTATCGACTGAACTCGATTGTATCAAGTTACGTGCTAGACCCCTGATCAACGTTAACCTTTGAACAAACCGGAAAACCTTCTGCTGTAGTAAGCACTTCCATGATGTCCACGAGGAGAAAGCAAAAGACAAATTCCATTAAATTAATATAAATAATATTTATTGCGATTGGAAAATAGGTCAATTATTAAGTGTCGAAGATGAAAGTGCATTGAATTTGCTTGTTGGCAGTAAGGTTATATTATGTATGTATGGATGCATTTATATAATAATTCTGCACCTCATGTAGTTTTCATTTTTAATGTTTTTTTTTTTTGTTGCTTTTATTTTATTCATACTTCATTACACTAATAGTAAACAATTGATAACTTTTTTGTTTTGTTTTTATTTGTATATTCATGAAAATGAATTTTGATTTTATTTATTACTAAATGGCAAGATGGACATGATATCATCATTAAATATGTGTATATGTACATCTTATACACACACACAGACACACTCTAAAACAATGCTCAATGAAATTATACAAACAAGTCTTTGATGATGTTGTGAGAACGCATGGTAATTTTTGATCTCCAATAAAATGTTGTGTTTATGACATTTTTTGTTTTATAAGAAACATTTAGCATCTACATCTGAATTGTTTATGATTAAATTTACTTATTGTTTAACACAACACAACAATACAGAGTTTTTTTTTTTTTCTTAATTTTGTTTTGGTTTTATTTATTTTTAAGTTTTGTTTCTTACAAAATAAATTTTAATAATTCATACCAATACATTTTTAACATATTTGCTCATTTGTTTTTTTTTTTTTTTTAATTTAATTATATTTATTATGATTGGATTTTGGTGAAAAATGTCCAGCACTTTCCAAAATCCTTAAATTGGTATAATTTTTCTTAATATTTGTTTAGTTTTTATTTATTTAAAGTCCCACACACAGACTAGACACCAAAGAATTATTTTATATGTTTTGCTTCTTTGAAATTTAAATAAAATTATTTTTATACATCATTATTGAACAAAATTTTAACACTTGCACCAATAAATATTATAATAGTTACATATAGACGATTTTTGTTTTATTTGTTTATTTAACGATTAAGCTCTTTTTTTAAGGGTGGAGAAGTTTACATAAATTTGTATTCCTAACATTACACATACGCATACCGTAAAGCTAAACAAATTTACTTTTATTAGTTAGTTAGTTTTTGTTTTGTTTTTTGTTTTTCTTGATTTATTGCTAATAAATATGCAAGAATCAATACAATACAAAATAAATAATTCAATAGGGAATAATATATGTAACAACGTATTATGAATATTGCTTTAGTTTACTGCAATTGTTTATTACTTTCTTTTTATTTTTTTTTTAATTTGCATTAATTTACACAACGGAAAAAGTTACATTCCACCCTATTTGAAATAATGAAAGATATAAGCAATTAGAAATGTATGTAACAAAATAAATTAAATAATACTATAAGAGGGGTGTAAACAAACATCTAAAATAAATAGCAAACAATACAAAGTTGTGTATTGTATTGTTTTTATGGCAAATTCATATCTACACTACAAAAAATTGGTACAGCAAAATTTGAGCCATGATTGTTCTCTGTTTCCTTGTTTTTGGTTAGTTTTATTCTATCTTTCTTTTTTTTTTTTGTTTTCTTTTTTATTAAATTTATCAGGCAAACTAAACTAAAAGGAAACTATTGTGGAAAAGAGAAATAAACAAAATAGACGCAAGAGAAGTATTAGAAAGGGAACTTAGACGGGGAAGCACGTTCATACCTTTGCAAGTGAGTTGACTTTATGAGCCATTGGACCTGTACTGCTGCAAAGACTAAGAGACACTCTTGGATAACCGAACACAATTGCCACGAAGCGAGATAAGGTTGGTAAACAAAATGTCGCTCTATGAGTGCTTGCTGCCGATCTGGACAGAGACGATTATTTCAACAAAGAGGACTATTATCGATCACTGTACGTGTACCTTCGACAAACAACAAAAAAACGCCACTAGAAGTTTTCTCGTAAACGAATCTGACTGTTTGACTTATTGGGTCGGTAACCATTTTGGCAAATCTAATAGTTTTTTTTTTTAAACTCAAAACAAAATCTCGTGGATAATACAACAGACGAGAAAGTGAATATGTTATGTATATGGCTGTGCATCTAGGATTGAACTCAGAGTGTTCCACTGCTGTTACAGGTCTGTTTCCTAAAATAAATCTGTTCTATTTCAAAAAGTATTAACAAAACATAAAGCTACAGTGGTTCCCTAAGTATGTAAAGTAAACATCAATTTTTTCAGATTTGCAAAGGCTGTGTTGGACGCTAACGCTCCGGCCCCGAAGATCTTCGAATCCATACCCGAGGGACGGTTCAGTAGAGGAATACCGCGACTCAGGTGGCGCACGCAAGTGAAAAGGGGCCTTAAACAACTTATAAGTGCAAAACTGGAGACAGCTAGCTAAAGATCGTACTGGATGGAGGCACTTGTTTATTAAAGCCCAGGTCCACCCGGACTGTAGCGCGACCTGAAGTAAATAGAGGCACCTAGAGGTACCTTTATAAATAAGGCTAAGCAAATATTTACGCTATGTCGCCATCTATGTAATCGTACAATAATTTTTGCCAGAATAAACAATGTGCTAATATGCGTTTTGGTTCCTTGCGTCTTTGGTACAAACAGAAAAATAAAAAATGTTTAAATATTAATAATACACTCATTTCTCAATTGAGGCTCATGAAAACAATAAAAAAAAAACATTTGCAACCCTCCATTCAGCAAGGCGAAGTATTTCCAAGTAGATACGTTAAGCTGCCGTTAATTCCCACGCTAATTCAGTTTAAGCGTAGGCTATGTTAATCTGTGAATTGAATACTATACTACGAGCTAAAAATGCGCTACAACAAATGTACCTAAGCTTTGGGAAAGAATATCCGCCGTGCCTTTCGCCCATTATTAACAAATGTAATAAGTTTCGTTTATGGATTGTTAGCATGAATAACAACAACAATTTCAATTTGTTCACATTCATGATATGTATTACGTGTGGATAGACATAATCTTCTGTCATATACTACACATGGCGTTGTTTTACTATGTTATGAAAGAAACGCAACAGTTGGACGACATAGGTACTAAACAATTACGTCTAAACAAATACATGCCTATAAAATGAATTGTAATTTCAACAACTAGGAGTCATGCAAGTTACGTTATCTTTTATTTTGTTCAGTCATAGACTGATAGACAGAAAAGAGTGACACGGTGACAGGTACCACAACAACGGGACGAATTTCCGCATCCGTGAGGGATCAATACGTCATGGTTCACGAAATTATATGGATGTAAAACAAAAACTAACGTGAAAGAAGTGCTCATTTACGGATTCTCTTCTCCAATATTATTGTAAATGCAGTGGGAAAGCCTCTTGAGCTTCAACAAGTTGTTGGATTTCAATAAATTTCAACACAGACATCAGAAGCCTCTTACGCTTTATAAAGTGCTCAAAATGGTTCAACTAGTAGGGAGATCTTATATGATTCTTTTTTGTGGTACAATGGACCCATGCTGGTCTAAGTGTGTTGGCGTTTCCCAGCTAGAAGCCACTTTTAACCACCAACCAAACCAACAGAATGTCACCTGTCTACATGTACTGTTTTTTTTTTAGATTACTTTAGTACATACTGGTTTTGCTATTTCACTAGTATGAAAACCTTTGGAGTATGAAAAACCTTCCACTAAATCGTTAAATATTGAGTGGGGAAACGAGGAGTAACAAACGATTTTTGCTAGTTGGGATTTATACTGACAATTTCTGTTGGGAAATTTTGTCGATTTCAGTCCATAAATTATTGTTTGAAAGAATAACATTAACAACAGCTCGTTAAATGTTATTGGCAGTTTTAATCCACAATTTTTTTTAGTAATTTTCGGACCTGTCCTATTTAGAGAAGGAACAAACTCTACGAGTAGACAGCGGCCTCGAACTGGTCAGAAAAGTGGGCATCAATCAGACGACTTGTGGCTTGAACGTGTAGAGCGAATTAACTCCTACAATGGGTCGAAAAGTCTTCGATTTCAGCGCAATGATAGGGAGAAATAATAGAAAGACCTAGTCTTATGTGGCAAGCACAAGAGGACTTCTATCAAGATGGATGGAGCAACTGAAGGCTGTTAGATAAAAAACGTACGTCACCGCTGACTGTGGCGCCATCTAAGTAGGTACCTAGTAAGTAGGATATCCAAAGGGCAACGAGTATGCAGGCTTGAGGACGAAGCCAGTTTGTTCCCTCTGTTTTTTTGGTTGTTGTTTCTTGAAAGTAAACTTTATAACCTGCAACAAATCAAAACTGTGTTAAGTAAAATATGTGGCCAATGTTGGTATCTGTTCAAATAGTTGTAGCAAAAGATCCTTTTAGAATTCAAGGTCTAGCTTCTCACAAAAATTCGTTTGTATGTTTATATTTGTTGGGATGAAAAAGACACAGTTTTATGCCGAATCCGAATGCGGAATTGAGAAGCTTTCTCAGTTATGTTCTCGGCTGTTTGTCAGGCAAAACCAAAATATAGCAATTTGTGTTTTTCCTGGGATTGCATCACTACAAAGGACTGTGCAGTACACGTAACCATTTTAACAGACCAACAACATTTGAAAACAATCATTTTAACAATGCGATTAATTTAAAATCTACTTGGAAGTACTTCCAGTAAAAGGGTGAATGGAATTTAGCAATTAACAATAACAAAATTATATATGTATGTATTTACATATAAAAACAAAATAGGACGTATAACAATATTTATACTGCAGTTTAGTTGCTTTGCAAGTATGCATCAATAAATTCTTCCTCACCTCAATAACAGTAAGGTCATTCACTATAACAATAGGACTACTATTTTCTGCATCTTAAATTCATTTTTAGTTTAGAAAATAATATACATTTCTATTTATAAAATAATTATGCAAAACTAAACACAAAACTGCTCATAAATATTTTTATATTCAGGTAAAATTAATGCTAAAACTAAATAATTATTTGTTTTATAAAAAAATGTTTTTTTTTCTTCAATTAGTTTATGTTATTTTGTTTAATTATTAATATGTATATTCATTTGTTTACTCTACTTTAAGTTCACATTTATTAAATAAATTAGTCAATTTGTTTTTGTTTTTAGTATAAGAAAAAAAAAGTTCAACATGTTATTATCTATTTTTGTTATTGTTTTTTTCTACAATTATAAACAAATATCATTCTATGCACCTTGTTGCATTACAAATATTATTAGTTGTAGTAATTTTTTTTTATTGTACAGTGATTACATCCTCAAAATGGAACTTTAAACACTGCATGATGTAAGTGAGCTCTACCTAGATGTATGCATATGTTTTACACTGTGTCAATCCCGCTTGTAATCTATTAATTGTTCCCTTTTCTATCAAGTGTATTGAACAATTGTATTTTTTTTTCATTAATTCTTATTATTATAATGATTTTTTTTAACGATTACTGGGTAATTGAATCTGCACCTCTTTTGTTTTGATTGGAAATAACTAAAAAGCGTTGTAAATTTAATTAAATTCCTTATCTAAAGTTACTGACATGATGAGTTGATCCTTCTTTGTTGTGTTGGTGTGTGTGTCAAAAATTCTATTTTATGCGTGAAGTAGTGATTTTGTTTAAACTTTGGAACGGTTCCCAATTATTGGTTTAATTTTTGCGCGATTTTACAATAAATATTTTTTTTTCTGTTTTGTTTGTTTATTTTGTTTAGCTTACACTTGATGATAAAAATATATACCTATTATGAAGAATGTTCTTATTTTTTTGTTTGTTTTTTTTTAGAAACATATTTTGTTGTAGGTGTTTTTGTTTTTGTTTAATAATTTTACTTTGTTTTCACTATTTTCTTTTTTTTTTATATTTTTCTTCAGACTTTTCATCGAATGTGATTATTGGGTATTTATCGTGTGTCAGTGATATTAGTTTTACTGCCGAAGATTTTAATCAGCTGTGTTTCATAGTCATCAATGCTGCGTTTCATGATTTCCATGCATGGTCCTAACAGACGCTCAAATGCATCCACATCCAAGACTGAAATTGTTTGGAAATTTTGTTTAATATAGTTTCAGAAAATATAAATGTAACTGAAAAATATAATACTTGGTAGTAAACATAAAAAGAAAGAAAGAAAATGTTGTAATCGTTAATTAAAATTTTGCGTGCTAACAGATCTATCATGTGACCATGCTATATCAGCTTTGTTACATAAATTTAGGCGGAGGAAATAACAGTATAGAACATTTAGTTATAAATTAGAAAACAGAGGTACCTCTACCTACCATATATGTATTTGAAAGCCAAATAAATTTAGAATTACCTTCGCAGATCTTAAGAAAGATTTTAAAGATTCAAACACAATAGTCATTTCTTTTCACCATCTCATATATAAAACAGTTTGTCCTGACTGACGAGGGACGCTGATATTTTGAAACAATTTAACGACCAAACTGAGCAAAAGGAATTTTGAACTTCAAAAGGGGCAAAAGGGGGGTCAACATTTGTATGGGAAAATTCTTTTACACATTTCATCCGATCGACTTGAAACTCGGTTGGTGTACTCTATAAGAAATAGAGAAAAGCAATTTCTCCGATTTTAAAAATGTTGCTTGGACCCCAAGTTATAAGCGACGGAAAAAGGAGGGATTCAGTTTGTATGAAGAACATATTTTTCTTCCTATCCAGCGCGTAGCAAAGCACACTAACTAACTAACGGGTGCGAAGTCTCGAATAAATGTTAGTTAATTTATAAATGAATAACGGTTCTGCAGTTAAAACTCCAAAAGCGCTCTTTAAATGTTTAATCCTCCCAACTGTCATTGTCAAAATATGACTGGAACTCATATCTAAAAGTACTACAAAATCTTCTGAAATACAGACAAAGCTAGAAGCCATATCTGAAAGTGGGTAATACCTAACTTAAGAGTCAGATAAAACTTAAAGCACGTTAAGTAAATGTTGTACGTCTTAAAAGCTGTTCAGTCCAATGGGAAATTATTTTCAGGTGCCGTTAAACATTTCGTTTGATGAACTAAAATTTTTGGTGAATACTTTGTACAGTCCAAAGAGGCGTACGTCTGAGGTGCATACTGTCACTACTATTGTTTTTGCTAGTTATCAGAAATGTTATCCGTGCAGCATTGACGGAAGGAAATTGAGGAATGACATCTTATCTCGAACACGTTGAACACTCGGACTATGTTTGCATGCAATCTAGAAGCTGGGAACAAAGTGGAGCTCAAAATAAACACAGCCAAAACTTTAACTTTAACTTTAACTTAACATTGCCGGACAGGAGATCGAGAAAATTGACAACTTTGGTGGTCCCGGCTAACCGGGGTGGCATCGAAGTGGATGTGCGTGCAGCAGAATTGAAAAGGCTAAAGCTGCGTTCGGAATGCTATTCAGAATCTGTAAAAAGCAATGTTTTCAGCTTAAAACGAAGATGCGACTTCTCTGCTCCCACGGGGTGAGTACAATAATTTTGGCGAAGAAAACTAATGACGGATTTATGTAGATAAGTTAAATACAAGATTTTTTTTACTATGGGAGGGTGGTCTATATAATAATTAAACAAAAAAATATACAGAAAATTAAAATAAAGTATTAAAAAACAATGGCAACACTTACAACAAAGAACTATATAATTTTTCAATGCCAGGAATCTGTTCTAAATTGTCTAAAATGTAAATCAACAAAATGTTGTCTAAGCAAGTAAATAGGTGGCGCAACAGGCGGCTGACTCCCTAGGCCTAGCTTCCCCAACCATTCGCTTTGTGTGAGTTTCTATTTATGGGACGAATGGAATGGAAGGGACCTACAATTTTATGTCGAGTCCGAACGGCTGAATGAGAAGCTTTTTTCAGGACAATCATACTCTCGGATGTTTGTCAGACGTTCGCGAGAGGTGGCGCAGTAGAAAAAACCTTAAGATGAAATTTGAATGAACCTCGGATCCCTCGCACAAGTCGTAGGCGCACTCTAGAAGAAGTTATTATTAAATTGTTCTAAAAATTCACAAAAAAAGATGCTTGCTGGACATAACCCCCTTGAATGGGGGAACCCAGTTTTTAAATTTGCTGGTCGTTTGCGTATCGAGTTCAAGGACGCTGATGACTTATTCGAATTCGATATCAAAAAATATCAATTTCGCAATTTTGGGACTAAGTTTGAACATTTAGGGCAAGTGAAGTTGCCTCAGTACCACTACTGTTGTTGAAATTTATAAGAATACTGTATACTTTAGAAGGTTCGCACCCAAGTAATGGAAACCAAGTTTTTAGGTAGGTACTAAAAGCTATGGTTGGTTTTAGGTGGTCCTCGACGAGGTGCACTTTAAACAAGAATAGGTCCATTGTGCTGCCATTGAAAAGTATAGGTGTTTACACTCGCGGATTATTTTGGCAATTTATCATTTTGCAATTTGTTGTCTTGCTTTTAATTTATTTCGCATTTCATCAAATCGCAATTTTTGTTAGGCAATCTTTCATTTCGCGTTGTAATCGTTTCGCAAAAACATCATTTTGCATTTTCCATCTCGCAAATGATAAGAAATTTTGCGGCGAAATTTATTATCATCTAATAGATTGTAAAACAAAACATTTCGAGAAATAATACAATGCGAAATAGCAAAATGCGAACAAATCACAACGCAAGATACAAATAATGAAATGGTGAACTACATAATACTATACTTAAAAAATTAAAGTTCTGGAATGAGAATTTGCGAAACAAGTATTGCGAGATAAACTAAATGCGAGTCGATAAATGCGAAATAAAATTTGCGAAATGAATTTTGTCGAAAAGACCGTCACCCGTTTACACTGCTTGCTCCTGGACTTCTGCGACTTCTGCAAAAAGGGTAGGTACACTCAGAGCCAGCCTTTGGGCACCTAGCAATTGCATGTGTCCGCTTATAATATTCATTAGAATTGTACATCTTTCTAAGTACCCTTATAAGTACCCTACCCTATACTAACTTATACCCATTTTTACAAAATACGATAATTACGATTTTCACAACTCCAAAAACACGATTTTCAGAAAAAGTCCATAACAACACTGCGCACAGTAGTCCAGTCCAACACACTAACCACTGCGCTACTGCGCCCACCACAAATTTTGTCTACCAATGTGAAATTTCAGGCCAGAGACTGTAGCTGAAGAATGTTGTTGGCATTGGGTAAACTAATATAATTTAAAGAAAGTTTGCATATACTCTTCCTTGCATCCAAGTAGGGGGTTGCACCCCATACACATTTCAAGGCGCAAGGGTAACAATTTGTGCTCTAAGCGGAGCGACATATATAAAAGTAATTTTCAATTTTCTCAAAAATTAGAGGACATAAATCAATCTGGTTTTCAGTGTTTGGTTAAGAATTGATTTAGGCAGTAAACAATTCAAACAAATTAAGTATTTATTTTTCCAATATTGACAAAATCTACATACAACTTTCTTTTTTTATTTTTTCCTTAAATTTGAAGCATTTTTTTCAAAAACTATTCACAAATATAAGTTGATTTAAAAATAATATCAAAGAACAGATTCCTGGCTTTCAAAAATCCTAAAGTCCTTTATTGTAAGTGTTGCTATTGTTTTTCAATTTTTTTTAATTTTTTTATTTTTGTTTTATTTTTTTTTATTTTAAGTATTTTTTTTTTAAATTGCTCCTCCCGCCTAAATGAAGTTCCTATACAAATTTGTGAAATTCCAGGAATGACAACATAAACAGAATATGTCTTTTCACGCACGGTAACAATTTTGGTTTGGTAAAGTTGGTTAGAAGACAGCCAACAGGGAAAAATAGATATGTTCTTTCCCATCAGAACAGTACACATCAAAGTTCAATTTGCAATTTTGACCTTCAGAGGAAAATTCTCGGGCTTAAACAGAAGATTGCCAGAAAGATTTAGCTTAATCGGTTGGGTAAGGTTTTGCAAGAAAAGTATTTCCGAAATTGAATTTAAGAAATTAAACCCATTTGTAAAATTTGCGCACAGCAATTTTTTAGCAGGTATTTTTATAGATTGCTTTCTTTATCGTTCTTGTTTCTTGCTAACTTTATAATACAGAAACGGAGTTGGGCCAAATTTAACTAGCATTTTCGAAAGCGTTTTCATCCAAAAACAAACTTATTCGGTCATTTGGCAGGGAATACTGTTCACAAACCACATAGAACTATGTAGACCACCAACGTCCGTGCACCTTTCTCCCCGGAATGAATTTCCATCTGTAAATACGTGTGAAATATCAAATTCAATGGCGGTAATGATTATTCCATGATATACCATGGGCCTAGGATTATTCAAGTTTGCGTGCATTAATGGCGCTCCTTTGACTTTGTACAGCATCAATAAAATAAATAAAAATCCTGGGCCCGCAGGCAGCTTGTAGGCAAAGTCCGTTATGTGGGAGGAGTCGACGGTCTATTATATGTGGTTTGTGACACTGCCCAGTGTCCATACAAGCCAAACAGAGAAAAAGGGCAAATACACGTTTACTATAATCAATTTCAGCTAGATTACAACATTTGTAAATGAAAAAAAAAGATATATAAAATAATGTACAAACCTAAAAAGAAGAAATATTAACGGCTTCAAAATAAAACATCACCAGAGTTTCTTTCACACATGTTAGTAGAAAATTGTTTTTTCATTTTACAAATATTTAACAATTTATACACAAATGCATGCTGGGGATATTGTTAAATAAAATAAATACGAATTATCTAAAAGAAAGGTTAATTAGTACTCAGTTTTAGTGTGCGCTGTGTGCCAGTGTATTGTGTGCAAGAAAACGTGCTTTAGAGTGCGTAAGTGCAGTAATTTGTGCACCAAAGTATAAATTGTGGATTTTTTTTGTGTAGTGTCAAATAAATTAAGAAATTTGTGGATATTCAAAAAAAAGTACCCTTACTCCTTTCGATTGTTATGAACTTTGTTGCATCTTGCTGCAGCATAACTTTGAGTCATACGAGTGCCATTCCCATATACATTTGCATGCAGTTTTGTTTCTTATTCTTTAAAACGATTTTTCGAAATCTTACCATGAGTATAATTTTGGATTTTAATCATTTGGCCAGATCAAAGAAAATTTTGTCAGATAAGACTCCTCAATATGAGATTGTTCGGTGCGTATATGTGTGCGCTCTTTTTTGAAGATCTAACCTATTTTTTTAAAGTTTTTTTTTAAGACCCCCAATTACAAAAAACTTTTGACGCTTCGTTTTGTAAAATTTATTTAAATTTAATTTAAAATAAGAAAAAAAAAACTATAAACATCTAAACAAAATGAAATATAAATATGTTAACTAACAGCATGTATTCTTCATCATCAAATTTTCCAATGTTTCTTCGTATACGTCAATATTTCGTTTCATAACATCCACAAGGAATCCAAGCAAACGATTAAAAGATAATTTATCTAAAACTAAAATCAAATGTAGTTATACCTATATATGTACATGAAAGCAACACAACTTAATATAAATAATTTAAATAACAGAAACTACTTGAACTATATAAATGCGTACATAATGATTTTAACGATTTTCAATAATGGTGTAATGAATGATCCGACGGATTTTCCCTGTCAAATCGCATATTCTAAAGTGTAGTCTGTAATGCCATGACAGTTTATGTGCAGGTAGTTGCCCGTTTTCACCAAGAGGGAACTGTGTCCAATCATAGACATACTTGGAGACCTGCGTCCGAACGTTTTCGAGCTAACATAAGCTGCTTACAGGCATCTATCTATCTGCAAGGTATAGACCAAATTGGGCTAAAAATCCAACGAAGGACGTTGCATGCAATTTTTGGAAGGGCTTTGTATAATGCTTGAGACAAAATTTTAGTCATCAATTGCTTGAGAGTGATAATACAATTGAAACGGATATGGCTTGAATAACTATACACTATAACTTGCATACTCTAATAATGGGCAGAATATTAGCAGCCGTCACTGTTGCTTTCGCAAATACTGGAAGAGAAGCGACAAAAATCGTTCAGTCGTAAAAGGTAGGCAGTAAAGGTGTTAGTACACGGTATATAGTCTTTAATTTGACCCCGGCTTAGGTACTGTGTAAAAGCGGAACGGCACTTCAGCCGACTTGATATGCGAAACTTGTGGCTCGTATACTGATGAGCCCACCCACCACATCATCGGGGCGAAACGCTTTGGAGCACAGGCCACTTAAATGTAATAATAAACCTATGGAAGTTCGTTAAGATCGGGCTAACAACAAGCTGTGAAGGTATACGAAGACGTATAGTAGAAAGGCAGATAAAAGGCCTTAAACGGTAAACATCCAGATAAAAGTCTTATCCTTGAGGTAAACCAATCAAAGTAGCCATAGCCGAGTTTTAATCCGTAGTAGCTGAGCTGAGCTAAGTCTGTTCGCGATGACAAGGTATAGGTTTGCGAACTCTTTTAATACGGGGGGATTATTCCAAGTGCTCTTTGGTTATGGATCGCTTTTGTTGGCGGATTCGTATTTTTTTAAGTTTCCGAGAGGGCGACGCAATGCGACACAGTTTCTTCAATCTAATTGGGGAAAAAGTGCGATAGCCAAGTTACCAAATATAGGTAGTTAGTTCTGACAAATCCGTACAATTCCTTGAATTGGTTAAGTAGGCGACATTGACATTGTTCAAAGCGAACAGTAAGTGGTATCTTCGCTAACATCAATCCAGAAGCTGCTAAAATAGGTCTAGTTGTAAACAAATACAAATACCGAGACAAAACAACGACCGACGCGACGTCTCGGCCAGAACGTTAAGATAGGACACAGAATTCCCCCACATAGGATGTGCTGTCAACTCTGTTATCGAACGTCGGAGGATTTTTGCTTCGAGGTGTACTTCGGAAGACTTTTCGGAACTCATTTTCGACAAATATGCAACGCACACTAGCGTTTTGCGTTTCAGTGCGATCAAGTGCGTTTTTACTGATATTTTTGACAGCTTCATACGAATTTTCTTCCGATATGCTCCGACAGGAATTTGTTGCGGAATTTGTTTACGATTTGCAGTGAAGTGTTGATAAACGAAAGCAATAAAGAAAAAAAACACAAAGTAATTGGTTGTATTTGTTGTTTAAATTTGTGTTTCCCTTTCCAGATCAAAAACAAATGAAAAAACAAGCAGTAAATTGGAAAACCCCGATGAACCACGAAATAACATCATGTCAAATCAATGCGTAGTCGCATTTTAATTATTCTTTCTTTCCGAATGCGGATACCTCGAATGTAATTTGAGTCTCCGACGGAGTATGCGTTGCGGAGAATTCTCCGTTCCGACGGATACCTCGCTAGGGCCGACATTTTTTTTGTTGTACCCTCTGATTGCAATTACACAGCTATTTCGAAAAACTATCAGATACATGATTCAAACTGGTTTGAAATACATTTCCCTTTAGCTTAAGCTAACTTTTCACATAGTCATAGCAACTACATATATAAATTTGAACAAAGTATTTAAATAAAATAAAATATAAATAAATAAAACATAAAACATTTGTCAAAAGTGGATACATAAATACTATGGCTGAATGCGTAAGTACATTACCTTGAGAACACTTGTTACATCTCAAATCTAGAATAAGGTACTTTTATCCTACTAATCATTGACATATTATATATGGACTAAGAGTAGACAACTTCGCGTTAGTTCCAACATTAGCTCTCGGTCTCGTGGTTCAAAGCGGAATAAATTGGGCACTTTCACTTTTTTTTAATGACATCTATTGTAAATAATGACGCAACAAACTTGAACTTCAATAGTTTTACTTTTCAAATTCACTCACGCCCACAGATGTCTCTAGCTTTCAATGGACAAATCCAAGATGGCTGCCATTTTGTTTCATTTATTTTTCGCTTGAAACCATGAGCGCTAGTCATATTGGCGTCATTTTCTGAACAGAGATTGTATGGAACTGACATTTCACTGACAGTTAATATATATTATGTCAATGTCAATGCTACTAATAATTTCAATTAAGTAAATATTATTATTTTTAATTTGTTAGCTTGAATTCCTTATACTGTTTGGTATACATTATTATTTGTGTTAATGATATTAAAGAGTGTAAAACTAAATTAAATGAAAAAAAGACTGTTAAAAGTTTTAAATTCTGTTATTTGCTATGTCCAAGCGTAAGTCATCGTCTAAATAGGGGTAATCGCGAATACCACGCTTTATTAAGTTAATACATTTGCCCATAAGTCGCTCAAAGCATCCAGTCTCTAAAACTACAGAGCGTGTAAATAAAATCAAAATGTGGGAGGAAAAAAAAAAAACAAAATAAAACGATAAATAAAAATCAAATCAAAATATTGTTAATCATAATAAGCGTGAATAATAGTAATAAAAAAAGGCTATAATCCATAAGTAAAAGCTGTGGGAATGTTTGGGTTGGTTTTTTAGGTAAATACGCTACCATTGGGCGTGGAATTGTGTGTTGGATTAGGGAACTAAATTTGGATTACTAAAATATATTTACGGCACTAAGTAAATTCCATTACAAAAAGCAAAGGAACGTCACTACATATAACCAACTCTATGTATAAAATAACAACAAACAGTAATGGTGTAGCCAAATGTCACGTTAGAATTTGATGATTAATGTTCAACTTACATGCAACCTTAATGTCATCGATAGCATAAACAGATGCTGCCCTGGGTCGATGTGTAACCAAAGCCAATTCTCCAAAGTATTGACCTTTGCTTAGTTGTGATACCTCAACTTCACCGCCATCCTGTTCTATTCGAACGGACACCTTGCCCAATTCGATGAAGTACATGCCGTCAGCAACGTCACCTAGAAGAAAGTGATTTGTGATTAGAAATTGCGTTAGCCTTTCATGAGATAAACGCTAAGTCACGTTCGAATCATTTATACGAGCGAGTGAATGACACAACGACTTTTACGACAGTTTCCAAGCCGCTTTTGTGGACTTTATTTGAATGTCAATTGGATTGCTTTTTAAATATTTAAATTGATATTCCATATACAGTGACTGTAAACATTTTGGGTTTCCTGGAAAACTTTGCACAAGTAGATAATCTGACAGTCATGTCACCTGTCTTATGGTATATAATTGACAAGCGAACATTCGACTCTGCTCAGTTTCTTCACTGGTGAGAGCTGGGGGAGAACATCTTTACATTTTTTTTTGTGTTTTCTTGGGTATAAAGAGCTGAAAAAAGGGGAAACTGATGTGCAAAAAGGGTTTGTATAATGGTTCCTCGGGGCGTCATTAAGGAACTATATAGTCGGTCCCTCCTACGACAGAGTTACTCACAATTTATTATAACCAAAAGCTATATGGTGTATGCTCTACACTTGTCTGTTATAGGCGGTGATCAATATTACTTGTTGGATAATGAGAACGTGAATGACAAAACCGAAAAAAGAATTCACAACAAATATCGTTCATTGGGAATATGCAAATGTAAGCCGGCCGGCGCTTATTACACGGCAAAGAATAGTTTCACGGCTTCACTAAAAATTAACAGCTTTTCCTATTACAAAAGCTATTAAACTATATTACTCTTTAAATAGGATTAAGTTAGCTTAATCTAGTTTCAAAACTGGACAAAAAGCTACTCGAGATCAAGGAGAGAAAGGGAAGATTTAGTGAAAGGTAAAATAAGCATGTCAAGGCGACAAGACAGGATCCGAATAAAAAAGATATGAACAGGGAGCCAAAGCCACTTTAACAGATGCAGACTGTTATGGGAAATTGGAAATATATTCAAAGATTTGGTCACAATAGCTCGTCTATCTGTCCCCAATAAGCCATATGTTGATGTCAGAAGATGACTGGCTGGAGGTATGCTTCTTTATACCGAGCTTACACGAAGAATTAAGGAGATTTGAAAGACTTAGAAGAGCCGAAATGGCGGACCCAGAGGATTTAGCATGAGTTGCTAACCAGCCCCGCGACGTAATACCTAACGGCTGGCAGTCCGGCGGGAAGAGTGGTTGAATGACGTAGCGTAGGTATTAGAACGTGTATGCGCATTCCTGGCATCGATTATTCGGGCTTGCGAATCGTGCATGGGATACCGCATCTTTAGAAGATTACTACATATATCCATAAAAAAGATGCAGTCGGTTAAACGAAAAAGACGACTCAAATTCCGCTGTCAGACAGAACGAACGATTCAAGATTTACGTCAATCAAACCAAAATTATGTGAGGGTAGCAGTATCTTACCGTAAGTCTAACAAGGCTGCTTGATCGGACGGCCTATCTGCCGAACTATTTAATGCAGCGAGAGATGGCTTGGTGGAAAACATTCACCAATTCAATGAATTGAATTGAGTTGAACTCATATCAAAGATTTGGTCGGAGAAAAATATGCCTGACAAAGTATCGTTTACCCATCTGTCATTTATCAATGAACTGATTGGCCCCTAACAGCGCGGTTTCAGAGCCGGCAAGTATACTGCCCATCAAATATTCACACCACAGCAGCTCCTGGCGAAAACACAGGAGGCAAATCGACACTCACGACTCAATAGCTCACCAACACGCAAGCCAACACCATTAGCGGCACAATTTTTCCACAAAGTAGTTATGGCCTCCAATGCTTGAATCTAAGCTGCTGTTGGTTCGACGGGTAGTTTCAGATCATTCGATCCTGTGGTATCATAATGGGCCTACTTTGGCAAGAGGGTGAGGTGACTGCATTCGTTGGCAGATTAACCCAATCTAATCTAGTTCTGGCAGCAGGTCCATATAAAGCGATGCACCTTGTAGGAGTCACAGTCAATTCAGGAATCACATGGCAGAACCAAATATCCTATATCGCAAAATCGGCGTCCGCTAAGTTTAGCTACCTATTTAGAGCAAAGAGGTAGGTACTTTAGCCCCAAGGCCTGGAATATTGTTCCCATATATGGGGCTCGGCCCCCTAAATATTCACTTAACCTAACAGCATACAGAGACAAGCACAGCAGTTCGACTTATTGGAGACCCCTACACTCACATCGAATCTACAACCGTTGATGCACAGAAGACAAGTCGCTGACCTTTGCTTGTTCTATAGGTACTTCCATGGTAGGTGTTCCTAGGAACTCAAAGACATTATCCCTCGAAAGGCAAATTTTGGGCGCCCCACTATAGACAGGCAGCTAATGCACATGGTCATGACCATACACTTGACAACCGCTAGGACATCAACTTTCCAAAACTCCTTCTGTTATAGGACAAGCTATAACTTTGGAATTTGCTTCCTGGGGATATATTTCCAGAAGACTGAAATTTGCAGCAATTTAAGTGCAGAACTAACATACATCTGCAAGCATCTCGGGGCGCTGATAAAACGTTATAGGTTCGCCTTTCCCGGGAGAAGTATTTAAAAAAACAATAGGAAGGGCTTAATTGAGAAGCTTTCTCAGGACAATTATGCTCTCGAATGCTTGTCAGAATGGTCCAGTGGACACATTATTATTTTGTGTGTTTTCTGGGAGTTGAACACAAACCTCTCGTTCGGTGACTCCATGTTGGTTGAGGACCTGGTTGACCACAGACTGTAGGGCTAGGGTCGTCTAAGGTAGAAGTAATAACATTCTCGTTAGTTGCTCTAATTTGTCTGGAACTTCAACATATATTCCCTAAAAATATTGAAGCTTTTTCTATTCTATAATATTCGATCGAATATTTAAAGACAACGTCCGGGGACGTTTTAGCAACCCCTCCTTGACACGACTCTGCTCAAATAACATATCAGCAATTATTGGAGGAAACGAACCAGAATTCGAGCAGCAATTCCACAAATACACTGTTAATACGGATCGTTTATCTGTTACATTTGTTATTTCCACAATAATAAACACAACAACTCACCTTGCTTAATTACTCGTTCGTCCTTCTTATAGTGCTTTGTGATTAGAGCGTCGGCTAGGTTCATCCGTTCGTAGCTCTAAAACAAGAAATAGATTTAGAAATTAAGCTCACACACATAATGGATTCTTCACAAAGGAAAAATTATTAATATGCGAATGCACACAAGTATACTATCATCACCAACATCATCACAATATCACCACCTGTCCAGTCCAGAGCATATTTACCTGTAGAGCCTTCAACATCGGTACACTGTCCAGCAGTGTTTCATACATTTTTCGTTTTTTAAATGCGGATTTCAGCAGGATACGACGGAAGGTTTGTCGGTCCATTGCCCATAGTTGCCCTTCTGTTTCTGCTTGTATAGAGGCAGCTCTATTTTTAGTTAGGTACGACGGGGTGAAAAAAAAGAGACAAGAAGAAAGTTATTAAATCCCAGTGATATAAACTGTGACAGGCATACACGGCCTGCGAGATTGTAACATTAAAGGAGATGTGTACCGTTGTATATACACACAAAAAAAATAGCACCAGCCAATGTGTTTTTTTTTATATATGTATTCTGAGATTGTGTTAGCTGTTAGGCATCAGGATACATAAAGGATTTGGATGGAGTGCTGTTTTCCACGTGAATTCACAGCACACAATCTCCTTCTTTTATGGTTTTCTCTTACCTGGGCATATTGTACAAGAGGGCCAATTCACCAAAGCTTCCGTTGCCGTTGTAGCTGTGGATATGTTTGTCGTTGACGTAAACGTTATATATCCCACTGCAAAGGAAAATCGAAACAGAAAAACGTTATATTGATTTTAATTACATACTTTTTATTTTTTGTTAGTGATAGCGACTAACTGGTTACATTGTTTAAGAGGTAAATTTAAATTACTTGCAGGACCAAACAACTTAAAGCCCCCACAATGTAGTCGGGTGCTATAAGTAGTCGAACGTCTATACGGATATAAACCAAAAGGACAGGCATTCGGGAAAAGGATATAGCAAATTGTAGTCAATTATTTATTTTGGGGCAACCCAGACACTGTACCCACTCTGGCATGTGGGGTGTAATGATTGAGGTTATTCACCTTCTAATTATGACAATTTGTTGAGGAATTTGTAAATTTACTTATTCAAGGCCTAATTTGGGGCGATCAATTTCATTATCTAACTTGAGGCGATTACCAAGAGAAATTGGATTCCCAAAATCGTTACAATTATTGTGTTTTGTTTGGTGGCGTGTGAAATAACTCTCTAAGGATGAATGTAATCTTTTTGATATTTTTTGCACTTTTACGGGCAAAAGAGGGAAACTGAAATAGATACGAGATACTCCGTACGACTTTGTTCGCGCGATGGTATGGCATTAGGTGACTGCTACAGGAAAAAGCTTCTATTTCTGTGCGGAATTATTACTCGTATAAGCAACTCTTAGACTTTGGCAAGAAGTAATGAATTTTCGAGCCGTGACGTGAGGGATCGCCTTTTGAAAATCCCCATCAGATTCAATCTAATATGCGCTCAGGTAGGTAGATTAAAACGATAATGGACGGCTTCTAAGAGCTCCTCATCAAAACATACGAGATACAAGCAATGTCCTAGGCCATTGGGTGACTTCTGCGTCAGTCGGTGTTCGGGGGTGTACTTATGATCAGGTATTAAAAAAGAAAAGAACGGCGGACATCGTACCGGTATTACAACTTAACCAGATTAGGTTAAGTGCTCTTGAAGTACATTTCTCCATCCGAATTAAAGAACCTATCTAATTCCATGTCAACTATAGAGTATGGGCGCATTAGTCACCTTAATATTTCATACAAAATTCCGTCCGAACTGTGTGAATGCCTGAAACCATTTGAAGTCCACAGCCGACCAAATATTTACATCATAACAGATCTTTGAGAAAATCTATGAGGTAAGTGCTGTCTAGCCCAAACAGTGCGTTTTTTGAAAATAAGTTTTGGCCGAAATGAAGCACCCACCACGCCTGCTGTACGCAAGTTTGTGCAAAAAGTTCGTGAGACTGGTGTGCTAGTGGACAACAAAACACTCATGGTCCCCGACGTCGTACGGTGCCAATGCATCCACAGAGAGTGACAGTTTGGTTCTGGCATTATTGGACCATTTTTCTTCGAAAATGATGCTGGGAACAACGTTTCGGTCAACGGTGGTCGTTACAGAACCATGTTAACTGACTTTTTTTTACTGCAATTGAAGACATGGATTTGAATGACCTCTGGTTCATGCAGGATGGCGCACCATGCCACACAGCCCATGACACAATCGATCATTTGCGCACCAAATTCCCAAATCGTGTTATCAGCCGTCTTGGCGATGTCAATTGGCCGCCTTGGACCTGCGATTTGACCCATTTGAACTTTTTTGTTGTGGGGAACCGTGACGGACCGATGTTATACCAACAATCCGGAAACGATTCAAGCACTTAAGGTCAATATCATCCAAGCAATCCGTGAGCTACAGCTGGAAATGGCTTCACATCAGAAATCAAGCAAAGAATTACGCTCGCCAATCGCTGTTTCTTTAGCAATTCCGCATAAAGACGTTGTCAAGAAATACTATATAAGCCCCTCACATTCCAGTCTGGCGGATGATTATATCCTTGGTGAGATTTTACAGCAAACTCCTTTTAGAGAGTTATACAGTGATAATAATTTTTTTCAGAAAATTGTGTCACATAATTTATTTTATAGGGGCGTAGCAACATAGTAAATCTTAAGAAAGCCAAGCCTAAAGTACAGTTGACAGATCTATAGCAAATCTAAAACTTAAACATGTCCACCTTTAAATTTTTCAAATCACTTACGATTCAATCACATAAAAGTTATCGCCATCATTTCCTTGGCGAATAATATATTCTTGAGGTTGCACTCTCTTCTCAAACATAGCGTCCAGCACTTGATTCATCTGTAAACAAACAGAAAAAAAAAATAAATGAAATTAAACTATATTTAAATGGAAAGTTTGAAAGTTAGTCTAAAATAATTGCTTCACATTGCCCGTAAGTTGCATGCAATATTTTTACTGTAAGGTTCCCTGCTTACGATACAACGATGGAAAGTACAGCGCTTTCCATTTGACAGTAACAGTGCATTAAAGTTGGACAGCACTTATGTCAATGTTTATATTGGGTCAAGTTGGGTTAAGGGCTTTAAACTCCAGGATATCATTTTCGGACATTATGCTGTAGCTGTAAATACTGCTGTAGCTAAACGTTTAGTACCCAAATTTTATCTTCGAAGTGTCTATTCGCACGTTCATTTTGACAGATTTTGTACTGAACTGACGTTTACAGATTTTCGGGACACGACTACGTAATCAACGTAACGTAATCCTTTTTTCATTAAAAACTATTTTTAAATATAAAAGTTGGATCCTAAACGTACGGCATATTGTCCGAAAATGATTATACTGGAGTTTAGAGTCCTTGCTGCGAGCGTAGCGAGCCACATACGACGTACCCCAACTTCACGCAATGTAAACTTTGACATTTCGTTACGTAGTCGTGTCCCGAACAACGTGCAAACAGCCTTTTATCTTTATAAACAGTTTTTAATGAAAATATGATTACGTTACGTGGAGTACGTAGCTGTGTCCCGAACATGGGTAAACGTCAGTCAGTACAAAATCAATGGCCACTTCGTCTTCGATTTTTTAACGTACATATTTCTATAACTTTAAACTGAATTGGTTTACAATTGACGAACAGGAGTCATTAGTCAATTGACTAATTTCTTGCGAACCTACAACTCTAATATCCTTTGGTTTGGTGTTCAATTCAAACCCCTCCGCAATAGAGAAAACGTGATCAACCCACAATAGCCCACTATTCATTTACGTCAATCATGCCCTCAAAGGAATATCGAAAAAATTATTCCATGAGGTTGTTGGCTAATTAATTTCATTTCCTTAATCTTCATCAGTGTATTTGGTATATGCTGCCATGTTGTATCTTTTAATTGTAAACATCATTACATCTAACTGAGTTCAAAAGGGATTTACCATGTACGCACGTCTGTCGTAATTGACTTTTCGGAATTTTAATTGTAACTTTGATACCAACTGGGGAAGCATCAGTTCCCCGGACCTATCCTATGCCAGGCATCCCGGATATTAGTTTTCGCAAGTAAGTGGGTGAAATTGACGGGAATACGTACCTACATAAATGTATATGTATGTACATTCCTTTTTGAAAGCAATTCGTGTGCTCTACTGTTGCGCTCTGCCTCTGCACTTAATTATATTCTTTCACCGATGAGATGACGGCAAATGTTAGTGGCGTAGTGTAAAACACGTTTTACGTATTTACACTGTGACGCAAAACAAATTTTCAGCCTTTGATCTTTTTTCCTTTTGTTTTTAGTGGAGTATGGAGTATGTTCTATGACATCACATACATATGTCGTTGTTAATTTGTGTTTAAAGCAAGAAACAAATTGAATGAAGGATATATGTACTTACAACATATTAAGTTTTCCAATGTTTACAAACAGCATGAACGGTTCCACTAACTTTTCTTTCGATCCTTGACGAACTATAAGGAATCTCATAATAGTTTGTCGCCTGACTGGCCGTCAAATCACGTTGAAATAAAAATCCTATGGTTTTGGCCGCAAAAATGCCCGAGTTTACCTTAGACCTAAATTTTCATAAAAATATCCGTTTTTGTATAACCCTGTATTTCGTTTGCTGAAAATGGTCACCAATAACGAAGCATTTCGCGGAACTCGATTTAAGACTTGTAATCATTCTATACAGAAGTAACTGTCGAAATATACGAGTTATATCAGAATGAAGTGTAAAAGTGTGATTAAGAACAGAACGCGTTAAGGCGGCTCTCAGATTGAGGCAATAAGCAACTGCCAATAAGCAACATTTTTCGTTCGAGCGATATTTAGTTGCTTTGATGTGAGACCTCTAATTTAATTCAAAGCAAAATAATTGTGAACGATAATATTGCATGTTTCCTTCCTATTGCCAGTTGCATATTGAATGTTGCCTCAATGTGAGAGCCGAATAAATCGTGATGGCTTCCCAACACGTTCTTCCAAATAATTGTGTCAGAATTTGATGTTAAAAAAATCTGAAATCATTTGCAACATTATTCATAACAAAATCCAGTAAGGGAGCCCTCAACACCTTCTCAAATTGACGTGATTGTCAAAAACCATGAATAATACATTTCATGAGCGCACCTTGTCTTATTTTAAGCATTTAAGTCTAAGAGAATCTCTAATTTTTGAGTGATTATAAAGCATCATGCGAGATGACAAGAGTAAGCCAGTCGCAAACAACAACTACTTACTTGTTCTTTATCTAATGAACGGAATAATAGAATATTTTTAACGGCATCGATCAATCGTGATCGCTGTTCATCTGTTTTTGGGAATATGGCGGTAGCACCTTCATCTTCATCTGCATCGTTTTCAGGATCATATGCCTCGGCAAATACAGATTTGCGTCGTCCCGAAAATCTTTGTACAACAGGTTCTGAAAAAAATTAAAATAAAAAATAACACATTAAAGCTATAATTGTTATACTTATTTATTTAATAAAAAACAATTTTAAATAGTTTTGTAAATTTTTAATTTAAAATCTAATAATTTTTTTTTTTAATTTTATTCGCCTAGTTCGATTCAGAATTTGATCCTGATTTAGAATACATATACGTTGCTCAATCGATTTGGTAGTTTTCGAGATATACGATTGTGAATGTTTTTTTTTGTATGGGCGGTGCCACGCCCCTTTGTCTAATTTTGACCAATCTTCACAGGACCACTGCAGGGTCAATAACTAAGATCATCTGTAAGTTTTAGCCCAATTGATTTGGTAGTTTTCGAGATATAAGATTTTGCCACGTCCCTATGTCCAATTTTGACAAAACTTCACAGAAACCGTATAGGGACCAATACCAAAGATGTGTGAAAGTTTGGTTAAAAACGGTAAACGCGTTAAGGCGTGAATCGACGATAAACATTTTAGGGCTCAATTTTTTCAAGTATTTTAGAAAACTCAATAATGGGCCTTACAAATAACCAAATTAAAAATCGATTTTAACGCAAAAGTCGAACTGATTATTCTCGAGTTAACTCTATGGTCGACTCTAACTTTCGAACCTGAAAAAGTTGTATTAGATTTGGCTCACTTTGTACTAGAATTTGTAATAAAGTCGTTTTTAGTAAAACATTCGATTAATTTGGTTATTGGTATATCAAAAGTTAAAGTCCAAACTAAAGTTAGTACGTGGATTTGTACGGTATTACTGACGGTTTTTCGTTAGATCTTTCGCCTCTGAATTTTTCATCTAGTTGCACAACATTTTGAGGTCCGCTCCCTGACTTGGTTTTCTTGGTTTTTCGAACTTATTCAATCAAGTTTTGTTACTGCTGTTGCGGTCACGCGAAGCTGACGGTATTTGCTCTCTCGCATACTTTTTGCACATTGTAAAATATTGTAAGCCGCACAACTGCGGCGCATACTTTCCTTATATTTACAGAAAATAGCGCTAATATTGGAAATGAGAATCATGAACTATCTAGAGCATATGTCTACCGAAAAATGCTCACTGATAGAATCAAGAGGTTACTTACATACATAGCGAGGTGGACCTGATGGGCCACAACAAACATGCCTCTACACTTAGCCCGATCTTTGGCTAAACGCCTACAGTTGCGCACTCAAAGTGGTCGAGGTCCCTTTCCACTTGTGCGGACAACCTAAGGCGAGCATTTCATCTACCGCTTTGTACCTCTGAGTTAGAATCGAAGAATTCAATGTTGGTGCCTATTCTTGCGACTTTCGCACAAATTTCTCAAGTATGATGTTGAAAAAGTCACTTGACATCGCATCACTTTGTCTAAATCCTTATTTGACATCAAAGGTCTCGGTGAGATTGTGTTTACGGAGCAACGATCGTTCTCTATCGCCATTCTGCAGAATCTGACAAGTTTAGCAGGGATGCCAAAACTAGACTTGGCTCTGTATAGCTCGTCTCTATAAATTTTCTCATATTCGAAAAAATTTCGGAGTTTCCGAATCGCTCGAAATGCAGAACACTGAAAACGAATTCACTCGATTTCTGGAACCTAGCTGTATGGATCAATCAGTTCGTTGACGAATGGGTTTAGGCCCTACAGGAGATACAACTTTATTTGCAATGCTGAGGAGACTAATATCCCTAAAGTCAACAATAGTTTTGCACCATCAACATCGGTCATAAACTGTAGGGTATTATAGGTGATACGAGGACGACAGGTGACAATCATTTGAAAGTAGCCATTGCCGATCATCTAAATCTAAATAGATTAAATTTCTGCAGCCTTTGCAAACCAGTTTGTGCGGTTCGTCGTTTGGCTGGGAATATGCGAGTTTGTGACGCAATCTTTTGCATTTTATTTCTGACTTTTGAAGGATCTTGTTTTCTTTCTACTTAATATAGAAAAAAAAAACGCTCTCACACGCTGCAGTTGTTGCATACAATTAGCTGATTTGAGGTTAAGTATAGATACTCTGGCCATTAGTAATCCGCCTGATGTTGCATTGATTTTCAAAAAGTGCTACGTGACTTTTAAAGTAACGAATTTCGCGCGTACAAACATTCGTATATCGCACACTCATGGCACCCGGTGTTTCACAGTTTCACATTCGACCTCATTCATTCAGAAGGTGACACAAAAGTAAATGAAAAAAAAACCCCAGCTAATATCTAAAAATTGCACTCCCAGTCCCAGTGCATCATATAGTAGATACCCCTTTAATACTTTGGCGAAAGCATATTATTGCTTGCAATATCAAGTGCATTGGGATCACGGCCAAACGCATCTAAATTTAATTGTTATCCGCATCGAGTGACGTACGTTAGTTCTCGATCTCGATACTGCTCTGGCTGAGTGTTTACACCGGTCCCAGAGAAATCTAATTCCATACTCGAGCATTGAGAGGAGCCCATTTGCGAAATCTCCGACGATATTATTTTAAGCTTTACTATGTGCACTGTTTTGCGCCACGACGCGACGACCGACCGACGATAGTGTGGAGCACGTGAGGCGGGCGCGCAGGAGAACCGATTCAATTTAATTCTGTGTTACTTCATTCGGGTATAATCGAATTAATGATGATTGAATGCTGAAATTGGAATATTACCAGTGATGCGATACTACATAGTACATAGTATACGAGTAATACCTACCTAATTTGAATTTTTTTAAAAATAGACCGTTTTGTGTGTTGTAAACAGCCAACGGAAACATGGCTAAGGTTATGTACGAGTCTATGGAGTATGGAGACGTAAGTTGTGCTTCTATTCTATTTCCATGAATATTTCTGCGCAATTCACTGCACACTTTGTCGTCATTAATAATTTCGTAAATTGAAAATAAATTTATAGATGTATCTAGATCTGGGGAGAATTTCCAGATGTTTCACGATTCAAAGACGGCGACGACACCCACAAGGTTTTCAATTTTTATTTCGTATCTCTATGTTTGATGTGTGGCAGTTAGCGGCGAAGTTTATTTATTTTCGGTTGACAAGTTGCACATTCACAATATGTCACTTGATGAAAGGGATTCCTCTGCCGCCGCAGGACCTCTTCATGTAATATAATTTCCAGTTTCCTTTCCGTTTGTCGAGGTGGTGGTGTTTTTTTTTTTTTTTTTTAATTTTAACCAACGGATATGGGTCAGTTAGCCGTTTCTGGTTATGGTAAATCTGGGTATACAGAATATGTGGAGCAACTGATAATCAAATAACCATGGTTGCTCCACTGCTACCGGAGGTATGGAGAATAAATTAATGAGTCAGAGTCAAAATGGGGATTACGAGGGAGAATCTTTCATCCTCAAAGGGTCATGGTCAACGATTTCTATCCGGTCAGAGGCGACTTGGATGTTTGGCATGTGGGATTATCGAGGTATCAACATGGGATTGAGATGTCACAACATAAGCAGTTGGATAAGACTTGATTCGATTGGATGGAGGAAAATATTATTCGAACGTTGAAACTGTATAAGTACATGAAGATAAATGTTGCCCATCGAGTCCTTAGACGTGCTTTAACGTAGTAAACAGCAAATACCGCATTTGAGGGTTGTGGTATGAAGAAGGGCGTTTCGTTGGCATTGGGAACGAGATTGAAACGGAAGTTTTGTCATACAAAGTGATTTTTGTAATACAAAGTGTAGATGCCTCCCTACATCAAGAAAAATGTTGGAAATAATCGAGGCAAAAATAATTCAAAATGATATTTCTTTTTTAGGCAGAAATAGCGGCCGTCCGTCACTATGACAAGTTGCTGGTTGACTGAACATAGTAGTTCAGTGTCTATGACCTGAGGGTATATAATAGTTTCCCCTAGATGTTACGAATAATCGACCACGGCGCACGCAAACGCCCAAACCTTCCAAATGAACAATATTTTTTGGTAATTTTTCGGAAAAAACACGTTTTTTAGTCCATTTTATGTGGAAAGTCATCCAAAGGTCGATCTCAAAACCAAACAAAACTTGTGAGGCATTACGTGCTACCAGTGCTACCACCATTATTTTAATTAGACAGCGAGGAGTTCCAGGTTCAAGCTTAAAAAAAAAAAAGGTTTCTGTCTGCACTGCCTCACTTACAACATCCAAGACTTTAATGCCCATTAATGCAGCCATGCCTTGGATACACCAACAACCAGATCAAAGTTTGTAAAACATTGCCGGGAATCTCTTAACGAAATTGCGGATAGATGTTCAGTTACCGTGTGCTGGGTTCCAGGTCACAGTGACATTCCTTGCAACTGCAAGGCGGATGAAGATAGCCAATGTCACATAACTGACATTAGCGAAGGACCGCACGCTCCATTGCGACTCTGTCTAATAGGCAGACATGTCGCAGAATGGAAGTGACCTATAAAGATTTCTGTAGGAGCTGCATGGACGAGAAGGGAGAGGAAACCACTGTTTACCTCCACTGTTCCTGTTCAGCTCTTGCCACGTTATGCGCATGGCTACCTTAGGGGCTTATTTCTTTGAAGACCTGAGCGACCTGTCCCGTACTGATATTTGCTGCATCAGCAAGTTCGTTACTAAGTCGAACAGGCTTCACTGAAATATCAACGCGCAATTTCCTATTGAACAGATACAAATCGTCACCCTCTTCGGTGGCAGTAGTAGCAGTAGGATAGATTGCTTCGATCACAAGCTTCTGCTGTAGTGACAAAGGCAATAGGCGAAGTACCTATATACTGTTTCGGTTACCCTCCGTAATTTTCCCGCAGACAAATTGTCAGCCTTTCCGACGTCAAACAATAGAACAGATTGGTCTCTGTTCCGTACCAGCTACAGGCAGCTACTGTTTCAATCACCCTTTGTCTGTTTCCGAAAACTAACCGCGAACGGGAAGAGCTGAATACATCAGTTAATTTCACCTTCATACGTCAAACTTTAAGACTCCGTCAGATTTGATAGGCGGGGGCTTAGACTGTTTTTGTCACCCGTTCGCCTTCCAAGCAGTAGGACGGAGTGCTTTAATCAAGCTATTCTGCTCAGCACCAGTCTCAGTCATGTAGACTGATTGTCAAAAGGAAAAAAACGAGAGGCAGACTGCTACGGTTACCTCCATATCCTTTTTCAACAGACAATCCATCCGCTGACTTTTGCTCAAGCAGCAAAGCAGACTGGTTCAATCTCCCACTTCTGCCACGCACCAGTCTCCGTCCTTCGTGATGGTCTGTCAGAGGCAATAGGCAGGGGGCGGACTGTTACGGTCACCCTCCACCCTGACCCTGGATGCTAAGCCGCAACCAGGAGGTGCAAACTTTTGTAAGAATTGACTCATAACGAGTTACTGAGTTGTCAAGGCAACATCGACCGGGTCACGAAGATCGCCTTTTTGCCCAGAAGTATGCTGTATGAGTATGCAGTATTTACAGTTTGTTATATCCCAAATGCCACTGTCAAAGAATAAATTGATTGAAGTATGCGACTTTGTAACGATTTTCCAAAATGTATTGAGGGGAACAAAGAAGATAAGAAGAGCACCGGAAGCACCATGAAATACTAGCCAGCCCCGCGAAGGGAATTGTAGTGGTTGAAGTACGCATTTGCGTGAATTAGTACGCAAGCGCACTCCTGGCATCGATTATTCGAGTTGGCAAATCGTTCAAGTAGATATCCCTGGCTATCGCATCCTAAGATTACCGCATCTTTTGGCGAAACAAAGAAAACAACAAATACAACTGTCACCAACCGAGTGCCTTCAACGCGTTGCTCAGCGTCCTATGATTGGTCTAGTGTATGAGGTTATCAACGAGTGTGCCAACCCTCTGTTCAACCATCAACTACACTGAGAACGTTGCCAGCCGTACATTTTTTTACCAAAATCACAGAAGTTGTTAAACTAACTAAATGGAGTCACTTAATAATTGAAAGAGTTGATCAACTACGTGCACGAGACTATTTAACAATTGGATAAGGTGATCAACCAGGAGTATGAGGCTATTCAACAATTGAATCAGTTGATCAGCTATGTGCACGAACCTATCAACAACTTTAATGAATTGATCAACTACGTGCACGAACCTATCAACAAATTTAATGAGTTGAACAAACGGTGCACGAGGCTATTCAACTATTAAATTAATTGAATGAATGATCAACTAAGTTTATGGGGTAATTCAACAATTTAATGAGTTGATTCACTAGGTGCAGACGGCTATTCAACAACTGAATGAGTTGATCAACTACGTGCACGAACCTATTAAACAATTGAATGAGTTCATCAACGTGGACTAGGCTATTCAACGATTACATCGATTGATCATCTAGCTGTATCTACGGGGTTTTTGCAACACATTCAACACGGACTTGGTAAATTCGAATCGACTTGGATGTCAGTCTATAGACGCAGTTGCGTCCGCCATGTACAATACATAACTATCTGTGCATTTTGTTAACTTGGCCGATGGCAATTCAATTTATGTTTGTCAATTATTCACAGCGGCTCTTCGGTATCATTTTTTCGGCTCAATCTATTATGGGAAATTTTAACGGTTTTGTTTATACTCAACGTGTGTGGTATTTGTAATAAAAATAGTATAGTACATTATAAAGTTTTGGTTTTTAACAATCAATAACTTACCGATCAATAAGGCAATCGCCGATTGTGAAGTCATTGTATCCACTTAAAATTCAATGACTACCCGCCTATTATCCAATGACGACTAGAAAGCAATTTATTCACGTATACTTTAAACAAAACACTTTTTATTATGATCTCAGTAAACAATTAGTATAAGTCCTTAAGGAAACTGAAAGAGACCACATACAATAATGAGCTTGTTAACTCTATACAGACACACCTTCATTACTTGTGACCGACCCAGTTGGTGAGACTGAGAACACTAACTCAGTGCTGAGTTGTTGTTGTCTTGTAAATGTCAACAATGCCTACAACTACAACTGCCAAAAGAGCGCAATGAAAACAAAAAAACAATATTATGCATGTAACAATAACAATATCAAGTAGCCCTCTACCACAATGGAGTTCTAATTCCAGCTACTGCTATACTCGTGCGTACATGGGATGCTTAATTATGATTAAATTGTGTTAAAAGGGAGAAGAAAACATACTTTATAATGCAAATATGTAATATGCATTATGCTTCAAATAAATCTGGACAGAGGGGGCTGGGTAACTATGGTTTTACACAACAAGGACGGTTGCCATTGGGAACTAAAACTTATTACTGTGGAAATGTACTGCTCAGCGCTGCCCCCTTACTACAATTGTAGCGTTTGTACTACATTTTGTTGGTCAAAAAAGTGAGTACGTACAATTATTAATTGCGTACTTTGTACTACAATTTCTCACACTTTAAAAATAATTGACAAATGTACAAGTTGGCCTGCGATATCCTATCAGACATACAGAAATCTGTCATCGGTAAGCGGTACGTGTATTTTTGTACCGATAATTTATTTATTTTATAAATGAAAAACTATTGTAATCGAGGTAAACGCCTTGTCGGTCTAAAATTCAAGTATTGTTTATGAAAAATAAAATAATCCCGGGTCCATAAAATTATGTTTAAATTGTTTAAAAGTGGAATGAAAAACTTGTTTCGGTTTCGTGTAAACAATTTTGTTTTTTGGATAAGACTCTTTTTTGACTGTTTAAAGTTCTTCAAATTATTGTTAATATTCCATTTATTGTGCAGCATTATCCCAAATACCAATAGCGGACCCAACTAACCGAGATTTATCTCAGACTTTCTCGATAACCATCTGCGATATTGCAGAATATTTTAGCGGCATAAAACGCTCCATTTCTCCATTTGGGAAGGGGAAGAGCTCGTCAAGGCTGGTTGTGTGATACAAGATCCAGCAAAGAGTGAGGTAACTGGTCTGGTCATAAATGCATCCTCGATGACTTCAAACCCCCACGAAATCAAACTAAGAATCTTGTTAATGGTTAAACCACTTTGTCTATATGAGTTGCACCACATTGCGAGGCTCGATCCAACACTTTTTCTTTAGTTTCCATTAGCGTAAACTAGTTAGGCATTTATTTTTATGTTTTTACATGAAAAATGTATTTATTATTCACAATATTTAATTATTTAGTGGCGCTTAGCTTCTTTTCCATATATTTTTTTCGCTGATCTGTCAAATTTGTATGTCTATTAGGGTTCAAATTGTGGCCGCTAGGGTACACCCTCCATTTCTCAATAATAAAAAAATGATTAAACTATATTTTTTCTCAGCGCTTGTTGTTACTACAAACTGACTTCTGTATGCAAACGCAGGAGACTCAACTAAATTAGCATTTCCAATTAAGAAAAGCCTGCATTTGGAAAAATAATATGTAACTATATGTTAACATTGTGCGTTCTCCCACATAGCAGTGCCCCCGCACAGAAATAGTTTGAATATAGATACGGTCGATGCAATACTGCAGTCCAAAGAATTAGTCAGGGATCAGGGAAATGTACATAATCCGCCTGAATCCTTACTAACATATGCAAAAACTTTTTTCTATCAGAATGCCAACCATTATCCAAAATAATGTAATATATGTAGTTCTTATTTTTCTTTTTTATTGTAGGTAGGTCCATGTACCTACTTAGTAATATTATGTAATATTCATTTTAGTTTCTGTGATTATTTTTTATTTATACTTAAAAAATCATTATAAAGTAATTATTTGTGTTTTTATTTGTTTTTTCAAATTGTACTACATTGTACTACATTTTAAAAGCTCCCGTACTACATTTTCGACCTCTTGGGGGGGCAGCGCTGGTACTGCTCCAATTAATACCTTTTGGCCAGTGATGAGTGAAACGCCAATAAAGTTTTAAGCTTCGTATTTCCCTACGCCCTCCTGAAAGAAGGGAGGTGACTTGCATAATGTTGAATTGAAAATTGTGTAGGTCGACGAAGGGCTATTGAGTAATTGAACTCACTGAAGCCAACGCACGTAGTCCATTTGAAATGGAATGGCATATGCAAGGGCGTTGTTTACATCGAGAACCGATTGCATTGATTTGTAATTTTACATTCATGAGGCAGAGGGATTGAGATTTAAAATGTACTGCACGTGATGATCAAATCGATTTATGTAATAACATACTGGGGAAAAGGTAGTATTCAAAAGATGAGCTCTGCCTACATGTGCATTTGCGATGGATGCATGCAATGTATTGGCATTTAAGTTATACCTTCATAAAACCAAAATTGATTACAAAGGGAACGAGAAATAGAAAATTAAATCAAACTGACAATAAGTTGAAACTAAAAAAAGAAAGATTCGTGGCATTTGACATATGCGCCAGGAATAACTGAATTTGTGTGGTCGCGGTTGGTGAAAAGGGTTTATCTTTCCCTCACCGCACGGTTATATGACCGAGGGCTAATGAATATTCTGCGAATGAAGCCATTCAGGCAGGTGAATGTGGGAGGGCAGGTTTTTGCAGCTACAAGCTGGTTATACCCAATTCATTTATACGTTTAATATGCAACGTACTGTCCTAAAAAACGGACTGGAAAAACACTCAAAAATAGGCGTAAAAATTACCCAAAGAACTGAAAAAAAAAAACACTTCGAGACTTTTTTAAAATGCCTGTGGAAACACATTTTTTTGCCAACAGAACTGCTATGATATCTCATCATTTATCAGTCATCACTTATTTTATAGCGCATTATGAGCTAACAAGTTATGACAGTTTGTCTACCTATCTAATAAAAAAAATTTTAATTTTTTATTCAGCCACCTTGAGCTTGAGCAAAGCGAGTGGCGCAAAAGTCAACCGAAGATGCTATAATTTTTGCAAATGGCGCCAAATGTCAATGCTACTTTGACATTTCTAAAGTAAATAGGTACAAAACACACGTCAACTAGACATGAATCGCTATACACTACCTCTATACTCCATAATCGCCGAATAATTGTTTTGAATTTTGGCGGAACAATTCACCGGTGGTGCTGGCGCAGTGTGACTTTCGGCGCAGATTTCCCGGTCGTCCGACACCAACTGGGCAAACACTACGACGTTAAGCCGCTCGCCTATAAGAGTATGGGACAACACGAGATGCTGTCAGGTCTGACCGGCACCGAAGTAGCCCATCAGCGTTCTGCTGAGAATATCGCAGCTGTAGATAAAGATGTCGCAGAGGAACCCAGAGTATCGACCGGACGATGTGCCACGCAAATGGGTATCAATCAGTGTTAGCTGTTGACCGTGAAGCGCGTTTAACCTACGCTCAAGCTTTCCTGAATCTCGACCACGAGGGAGAAAACGAGGTGCATTACCATCTCTGTGAATATGTGCATAAGCAAATCTATCGCTTAGGAAAATTCGCGAGCGCTACAGAGCCGTGCTCAACGACTTTTTTCTTCCTCAATTTGATGAATTGGAACTGGAGGACATGTGGTGCCAACAGTATGGAGCAACGACGTGTAATGTACGAGTCACAGCCGAAATTCTGACGGCTGCATTTCCGGTCGCCTAACATCTCGTTTTGGCGATTTGCACTGCCCGCAAGATCGCTTGATTTCCAGACTTCTTCTGTGGGGTTTTTCGAAGTCACGAGTCTATGTCAACAAGCCTCAAACTCTTGAAGCGTTCAAAGAGAAAATCCGTCAAGAATGCGAGGATCTATCGTCGGAAGATGATTTTGACTATAGAAACTACCAAGAGGACCTCCTATATAACAGCATTTGCATACTCCACACTCAGTTAAAAATTGCGGAAAAGTCATATGCACACCGAGAAACCTTAAAAAATGTTCTCGCGCGAATATGCCATTCAAAACGAACAACGTTATTTAGCTTTTTCTCATCAATTAACTTGAACGTAAGCCCCGCCGCGCCGCACAACCTCCTTCTCAAGTCGTCGCTCAATCTAACGCTTACCAATGTTCGATAGGTATAAAAAATGTCTTCGATAGTATGCCTCATAAAGGTATTTAAATATCTTCGTAGAGCTTGAAAGTTCAAAGAACGTCTAATGAAATTTTGAAAACAAAACAACGTCACGCAAAAATCTGCTCTTTCGATATTATGTACGTCCTGTGTTCTTGGCTGACTTGTTGACTTCATGCAAACGGAACATGACAGTTGCCCGAAATGTCATATTCTTATAGAGTTTCTTCATTCAAGATCGAAGATCCTATCTGGGTGTAAGTTGTTCTGTACAAATCTCTTGTACCGGAGAAGATCTCCCTGCACTGAAATTGATTTCGGTCTATTCTGGATTTATTTTTGGGGGCTAGATTTCCTACTCTCGCCTGTCATTTGGGCTGTTTTCTAACACCCAGGAACTACATTTTGTCTAATAGGGCTCTCGGAACAACACTCGTAGTTGGACCGCTTTTCATTAACTTCTAGTTATGAAAGCTATTGTTTCTCGAAACCGTTGCGAGTAGAAGCTCAGCCTTAGACAAAATGCACATCACAAACAAGCCTTAGGGATGTGCCACCCAGGCTTTGTAATTAACCTGCAGTCTCAAGGCAGAGTTATGTAGAAATCCTAAAGTCAGAACGAAAACACAAAAGTCAGAAAAAACGTAGTACGAAGTTAAAGTCGTCAAAACCGATTTGACAGATTAGGCCCACCAATTGGAAACAGCCAGAGACACAGAAATAGTCGCTCAAACTCTGTCCTTAAAGATTTGGAACATGAAAGAAGCAACACAAAAAATAAACAAAACGGAACCTTATTGTTTTCACTACGATGTGTGTCCGAACCCACAAATTTTTTTTCCTAGTTCTATCTAGGCTCTATCTCAAAAACTAATTGAAGTAGAAGGTTGAAATTTGCACACAACATTAGGTATAACCTCCGCAAATACCAATGATAGCGTTAATTGACTGGTTTTGGTGTACGTATGTGCATAATTAGTAATTTGTTCCTTCATACAAAAAACTGTTTAATTTTGTACCTAGGTCTATCAAATCAAAGAACAGCCGACTTTTCAAGATATCAACTCTGGCCTTTCTTCAATCACCTTCCAAAAGGAAGGCAGCATAGCTGCAACTGTATGCATTTTTTAAAAATAATGTAAAATAGGAGCCAATCCCAGTGCATTGAAAATTCACAAACTATCAGAGTGAACTAAGCAGAATGTCTAATGTTTTTAGAAGCTCCCCCAAAAAGATGCCATGTAAGTGAGGTTGAGATTTGAACGCAACGCCACCTTTTAGCTTGAAATTTGTTGAAACTTAATCAGCTAAAATGATGGATAGTGTAGTAAACAAAACTGGAGACGCGTGAAGGTTGCTATTTTCCAAAAGTCGAAACCGATGCTATTGAATATCGGGGCAGCAATTATTAGGTACATGACCAAGTTGGTTTTATTGGCAATTTCGAACATACGTCTGGCCCGGACAAGTCAGGCATACTCTCAAGTGAGAAGTGAAACAGAGATCTATGAATTCGGCAATAATTTCACAACAAAAATGTTTAGATCCTTCAGTGAATTATTGGTTTTCTTCCTTTTTTATTGTGGCAAACCGACCTTATTCGTGCCCAAATTTTAAAAAAGCTGATGAGGACTGCATTTTTGTCTGGCCGATGTGGACTGAAACCCACGGAATTCGTAAGATGTGTTGTTAACCGTAGTTGTATATATGAGAGGAGGGTTTTAAAATACTAAGACACAATAGTGTTTTATGACTCCTTTGGCAATAATAAACACCTCACAATAAGCAAGACACCAACACTACCACCTGCCAGTTGGTCACAAGATTTTGATATATTCCAACAACTAATGCAGCTCACTTTTCACTTCGACTTTGTTCTTTAACCGCCCACTTATACTGATCAAGCCCAAGTATAATTTAAGACTGACTACCGATTCGGACGGTTTTTCACCCACAAGTCGACTTTATCAAACTTTTTTATTTAATTGCGTAAAGTTCAATTCACTTCACATGTGTGTGTTTGTGTCTGAAATTAATTAACAAAAATTGTCCCATAAAAATAGGTACACCACCCGCACTGGAAACTGAGCCTCATTGTAGCCGCGCTATTGTTGCCGCGCGCCGCAAAAGGAGCGTCAATTATGCAAAAGAATATCTTAAGCCCAAATTTAAAATTAATTATCACGAAGGAGTGCGCGGCGGCTTGTATCTAGCACCCGGTGTGTGCGTGTATGAAATTCATTCATATTCCGGATGCGAATATAATATAAATAAAACCGAAAGTTGAAGACACTAAAAAGACAAAACACACGTCAAAAGCACTTTGCGTTGGCAGTACTTTTCAAATACTAATTGTTTGTCTAAAACTAACTCTGGATGAAGAGCGATGATGATGATGATGATGACAATGATGACTGCTGAGGAAGTATTCCATATAAAATAGCGGCGCGACCAAAGACACACGATATCACAATCTATCCGAGTGAGGACCTATGTCTTGACTGACTGACGCTCCCCGTTTGTCTGACTTTAATTACTAAAGCCTGACAGCTATCACTTATAGTCCTGTTTGCTGCCAACATCATCAGCATCATCATCATTATCATCGTCATCAACATGTCCCAGCTAAATTTCGCATCCACATCCGCAAGGGTAGTGGTGGTGGTGATGAAACACATAACAAGGACGACACCGACAAAGATATGGTCGACCACTTTCTTTCTCTCATCGTTGAGCATCTAATATATTGTAACCACCCACAATCCCCATTCCATATATTTACACGCCTGCCGGTGCCCACCACATGCCGCTTCCAATGACTTGATTATTGGACCTTAATAATCTCCAATACAGGAAGACTGATGCCAACACGAACACACAAATATAAAATCGAGGATGGGGCCATTGAAGAGAAGAACAAATTCTGATATAAGCGGTTTTATTAGAACAAAGGATATACACAGATTTTTGCCGCATACTCCACTCCAATGGGCGAGGTGAAACAGAAGGACTTTCTCCATCGTTTTTGGCTGGTTCAATAGAACATCTGCTCTATTCCTATACGACCGACCTGTTGGAATGCTATAATTAGGAAAAAGGGTTTTAAATGCAGTTTAGAGGTTATCTCGTGGGAGGATTCCTACACGAAAGTGCCTTTTGTTTAATAACTTGTCCACGTGTTGAGTTATTTGGGGGAGAGCGGCGGCGGCGACGAAGGACGACCGACAGTAAATCGAATAATCACGATTTGGACAAGGAAAGGATTTTGCATCAAACTAGAGTGCCTGTGCAGATGGAGGTAGGTGTAAGTCCTTTTATTATGTTTTACTCTCCTTTATCCCAGAATTGTTAATTTGCATATTTCCTGCAATGTGTCACTATGTGAGCTTGGTATCCAAACTTCCTGCTGAGGTCGGTAAAAACTGTCCTTATTTTCTTTGAAAAAAAAAAACAAAGTTCTGTGTTGATGGAAATCGTTTAAAATTATTTCTCGTTACGAAGTTTTACAAAACTTGCCGTAACGTTTTTGAGATTTTGGCTGTAATTTTAACCTCAATCAATGAGGTCTTCTGAGTTTAATCAATGAAGGCGGATTGTAGTTTTTTTTTTTTATAAAATTGTCTCAGGAATTGGAATCCACTTTACAGAAGAAAACGCGCATTGGACGTTGCTACGACATGGAGATCTAATGGAAATCAATGCCTTGGCCCGCATAGTTTCCAAATCCAACCCTTAGGATCAACACATGTGAGGAAGACTTCGATTTAAGTGCCTTGCGCAAGTGGGAAAGAGCCTCAACAGACTTGGGAGTGCGAAAACTGGAGGTATAGTTCGCTGACATTTTTTAAAAATATCACACCGAAAAGATAGTTTAGTCTTTAGTTAAACATACAGGGTAGGCCATCTAGTGGTTTCTTTTTAAAACACATGTTATTTTGACACTGACAGCTAGGCTTGCCACCCGTCCTCCTTTGATGAGGACAGTCCTCCTTTATAAGGTGATGTCCTCCGCAAAAAGAAAAATGTCCTCCACTCACAATAATTAACTAAAACAAAAAACATCAAACCCCTTACTTCTCAAAAAGTACAATTTTATTTACAAATGTGGCAGCAAATACATTAGAGTCAAGTTTTAATATACATAAACGGCAGCGCCTTCAAAAGAGAGAGTTTCATGTTTCTTATCTCTTCAGGTTCTATTGACCTCTGCAGTCTGCCTCTGCATCCGCATTGACCATTAAAGCCTAGTACGCTGCTGCTGCTGCGAAATGATGTCAAAAAGAGGCAATTGTAGTAGAATGCTTGGTACAATTCTCCATTCCCTCATCGCTTGCGAAATTGTACATTTCTTTTGACGGTGGCTACACGATTCATGGGAATGAATTTTAAATTTTAAGCTGCTCTCCAATTTTTATCTTCAAACATATGTAGAGTACGTTGTGAATATAAGTTTCACAGAAAACTGCTTTTCATTGGAACTTTTTTCAAAAATTCATCGACACGAAAAAGTGTTATATTTTCGTTGCGTTTTTTCCTTGTCTGCTATTATTTGATGTCAAATTTTTCACTTTCAAAAAATTCCTTATCGAGGTACCTACTTATTGCAAAATCTCATTTTTATTTATTTTTCAGCAACACTAAAACACAAGAGAAAAAACTAACATGATATGTCAAAATTTAGCTTGAGAAAATGTGCCGAACCATTATTGGGCATCGTGCTAATTATTGACAGATATATGATGACAGATATGACAGATATAAGTACCTACAGTCTGAAATGAAAATTTAATTTTTTATCTGAAGCAGGGTACCGCTCGGCTAAATAGATTGGCTTAAATTTTGGAGAGAATTTTGTATGGGAGCTACAATTTAGCTCAAGCAGAGTACTAAGCTTAAATTATTATTTTATTAGTATTTATTGTATAATAATTGCATACGCATTTTGGGTCATCCACGAGATTTTCTAGAAGGTGGCAAGCCTACTGACAGCTGTTTCCCGCTCGAAAGCTTGACAGAAAGTCAGTACCATACCTCCGCGGAACGAAATGAGTCGCTTTACGCTTGAACAACGTTAGGAAATATTAAAAACTTATTTCCAAAGTGACAGCACCCACCGCGCCTGCTGTGCGCAAGTTTGTGCAAAAAGTTCGTGAGACCGGTATGCTAGTGGACAACACTCATTATCCCCGTCGTCGTGCATCCACAGAAAGTGACAGTTTGGTGCGAATTGTGAAGTGCTGGCATCATTGGACCATTTTTCTTCGAAAATGAGGCTGGGAACAACGTTTCGGTTAACGATGGGCGATACAGAGCCATGGTAACCGTCTTTTTTTTTACTGATATTGAAGACATGGAATTGGACGACCTTTTGTTCATGCAGGATGGCACGCCATGCCTACAGCCCATGCAACAATCGATATTTTGCGAACCAAATTCCCAAATCGTGTTATCAGCCGTCTTGGCGATGTCAATTAGGTGCCTCGGAGCTGCGATTTTAACCCTTTAAATTTTTTTTTCTTTAGGGAACCGTGAAAGACCGTAAGAATCCGGAAACGATTCAAGCACTTAAGGCCAATATGGTCCAAGCAATCCGTGAGCTACAGCCCGAAACCATCAACAAGGTCTTGGGAAATTGGAGTAACAGAATGCGCTACTGCGAAGCCAGCCGATGCACCCACTTGAACGACATTGTGTTCCATAATTAATGGAAATGTTTGCTTTTACTAATTAAGCCATAATACATGGAAAAAATTTGCATTTTGTTAATTTTATTACATTTTTAAAAAGAAACTTGTATTTGGCCCACCCTTTACATTCTCGACAGAATAACACAAAAATAAGAAGCAACGACTCCTCAACTGGATCCAACTTATAGCTATATAGCTGTAAGTTTTATCATTCTATATCTGCACTTGAAACGAACGTCCGTAATTATTATACAAGCATAAAACAGCGTTAGGGCTGGCTTAATGCATTTTTTTTAACCCTTAAAAGCAAAAACATAATTCTTACACGGTGGCAACACAAATTGCATTTGTTTCCATCTCGACACTAATAACCTGCCGCTCTTTGTTGACAGCATGGATGTCGGATGTCCTTGCATATTAGAAACTTGGGCGCACTTAAAGCGCATCCAGCGGTGTAAAAGTTTTTTTTTTTTTTTTTTAATTAAGTCGTCCGAGCTATGTTATGGAGATTTTTATTTTTATTGTGTTCAAGACCAGCACTTCTCGTCATCGCTGCTACAACAGAGACGGTAGGTGGGCTCTATTTTTATGAATGCAATATTCTCTCCAATTAGATTTTTGCTTCAGCAATAATACGGTCGGTCTTGTGGTTGTGTGCATAGTGCTGGTCGCTTTATTAATTAGAATTAGACGTCAGTTGATTATGACCTTTGGTTGAGCGGTATGAACTAAGTGCATGCACTCCATCCCGGGGTACCGTTTAAATGTCATTACTGAGAGTGGGTTGAATTAGAAGATGTATCTTGTAGCTATATTCAACTTTGGAGTCTTATTAAATCAAATTGAGGAATGCCTCGTATGAAATTTGTTGAAGGGAATTAATGTTAAAGGAGGATTAAGGTTTTTTGAAATTTCGGAGAGGGTTTTTAAAAGCCTTTCGATGACAGGAGCTTGCGAAATGTATATGTATTCAAGCGTAAATGATATTTTTAAAGATTATATAATATATATCAAGTCTCGAAGTAGGCAACTTCACACTTCACTAAAATTTAAGATAGCTACCGGTGCTAGAGGCTATGAGCTTAGGTTTCAAAGGGCTATTGCATTGGGATCTCAGTATCTGCCTATAGTAAGAGTATAAAAGCCTGCGCAATAAGTTTCTTCTGGTCGCTGTGTACAGGTACAGGTCTAGACCCTTACATCCTAACACAATCCAAAGAGGATGCCTTTAAATCGCATATAATCAGAAAGGCTGCTTTCGTTACTACTTGCATTGGAGTTTGGAATACAATGCGCAATGAATCTTCCCCCATCAGTCCTGTCTTGTCTACAGACATGATAACACCGAGAATATTATTTCAAAGAAACCTCATTCGTTTAATTGTGTTAAATGCCGTATTTTAACCCGGGATATGCTGTGTTGTGAAATTTCTATGAATGACCAAAGACCTACCCAGGAGTCTGATGCGGAAGTCTTCGTGGAAAGGAAATGCAACAGACTTCGACTTTTGCAAAGGAAGGGATGCATCTGTCTTCAAAAATACACGATTTTTGACAAGTGTAATATTAGCTTTAAACCTGCAGGATGCTGCAAAGAAAACACAGCGACGGAGCGGAACATTTTCGCTGGTATTGTAGCAGACCTTTGTTGTTGACGCGCTAATGCTTTCATAAGTTCCTCATCGCAAAGAAACGAGGCTAATATTAGGTGTTTTCCTGAACCATTAGGTAGGTAAAAGGGACAGTTCAACATAAACCCATTTAGCACTAAGATGTTCCTCATTGGTATCACGACTCGAGTGACCTATAGTTTCTGATGATTATTGAGGATGTGAAACGGTCGGTACCTAACATATATCCTACCTGTGAAGTGAGAAAACGGATAAGATCATGTAGGGATGTCGCCAAAGTCGCCTGGAAAACTAGCTTGCAAAATTCGACAAGCGATATGAGATTGATATTTTTAGTGATTCCGAGTAGACACCGGCTCCCCGTCACAGTTCATCTTAGATTCGTCGGTGTATACAACCGTGTCGAAGCCTTTTTTAATGTTTAATTTGGGTGTGTGTATTCGGTTGGAAACGTGGCATGGTTAGGTAAGGCCCAATGCGAATTGGCAACTAGTAGTTTGCTTTGAGTCATACCCTGTGTAATCAAATGGGACGACGCACTGCACACGACGCAACTGGTTGAAAACTCGTTTGCGATTCACAAAAACCAGTTTGTAACCAGTCGTCTGTTGATTTGCATGTCGAATTGCCTATTGATATCAGTTTCTAGTTTGTCGAAGATAAGCGAACAAGAGACCAACCTGTTGCTGGTGGGGGAGGTTGATAAACATGACGAAACTGAACGAACTAAAGATTTTGATTGGTGATGCTGATGAGTTTCCTCGTGTGTGGAGTCAAGTCACCGTAACTGGTCTGCAATCTGAGTTCGCAACCGGTTTAGTTTTTTACCAGTTGCTCAGTGTGCATTGGGCCTAAAGAGTCCAGGATGTTGCTGTGGCCATGCGGCCTTGCAGCCCATGAGCAGTCAGACTCATTAAGACTCTTATAGCACCGCATAATGCGGTATCTTTGTAAAAGATAAAATAGTATAGTAAGAGCATCAGTTGGGGCCGACCTCAGTGCACCCGTTGTGCCTACACTGACTATTTGCACTCTTTCCAGGTTCGTCCCCCACCAAAACACGCCTTCCTTACTCTGGACCTGGACCAGTAATTGCATGAGTAAGATTGCAAGAACCCCAATAAGCAGGCGTACTATAACGGCCAAAGTGCGAAAAGGGACAACAGCCATTATAAAGAGTTAACGTTTGTCGAGAGACAGGTACAAGGCCATTGATGCAGAGCAGTTACAGAAGTTATGCCAGATATAGGTGACGTATATATCGATCGATGGTGTTGCTAAAGCCCCACGAGCCCTGACGGCGATAAGTGGTTAAAAATAAAAACTCTTGATCACTTTTAGAGTTAAACCTTATACGGTAACAAATCGAAAGCAATTTTCAATCTAACACAAAAGCCTATTAACACCGCATAACTGAACAAACGAGCGCAGTCCTCAAATCACTCCATTACATTAATGCCCAAATATTTACCAATTAATTACTGGTCAATCCATTCGACATGTACGTCTGGCATTATCTATGTATTATGATCGACATTTAATTGATTCGCTCTTGTCCTAAATATGTAGAATTCCTCGCAATTGGAATTTCTTTGGATATAACCACAACCGACGACGGCAAGAGAGTGTATATCTATATTTATATTAGGTACATATCTAGGTTTAAAATAAGACATATCACAAGCCCACAAACGCACACGCACATATCGATTCATGAGTACATACAAGGAGGAATTTTTCGATTAAGGATACGTATTACCAATCGTATGAAATAAGATGAAACGAAATTCTGATAGAAAATACCATAAACATCAACATGCGACGGAAAAGATTAATTTTCAAATCAAATTGTTTTTCTATCCATATACACAGACACACATTGGGATTGTGATCGGGACGACCTGCAGCAAGGTGAAGGTTGAGCCAGAATGTGCTCAATCACTGCGAACTGATGGAAACGGTCTGAGATGGCACAATCTTCTCGATAAAGTAAAACTATTATTGCACATGTCGATTGAATACAAAAGAAGGACGACCTCTCTACACCTATATGACAATAAACACAAAGGCACCTCGACAACACTCACTAAACACAATCAATTGTGATCTCCTTATAGACACCTACATTACGGAGACTGGCAATTATAAATGTGGTACGTATGGTTGGTTCAATGTTGGCCACGTTTTAGAATCTAGCGAAACATGCATAAGCATATAGCAGCATAGGTGACGGCACTGTCCTTAACCCATTTTGTTTTCCTTTCGCTCCGCGTATTTGTGTTGGCTTGAAATATAGACTATACATCGTCTATGCATGCATATAGAGGGTAAGCGTAATTTATGCAAACCATTTGCATTGTGGACGAGACAATAACCGCACATACTCGTATATAATGTGCTTAAATATATCCAAAAGGAATTCTCTAATAAGTTGGTGGCTTGGCTGGCTACTAACGTGGGTAGCAAGCTTTTTGTACGTGCACAGGGTGTACAACTATAGCAGCGTAGTGATTGATGAGTTCGCTTGAGACATTCAGGTGATAACTTTTCATTCACAGCTATTCGGTGATAGATGGTATTAGACACGGCCTGAGGCTTAGATTAGATTGGTTTAGATTTTTAAGATATTTTTGTGCGGCACGTACAACCGAAAAGAAGGCGAATGCGGTCGAGAAGACCTTTAGCTGATGTGATATATTTTATACAGGATTTAATGGATGGAACCGAGGGTAGCTTTACAAGACGGAGGAGATAGGTCAGTCATCTGAAGGGGCAACCAATGCAACTGGTTGATCTGAACAACCTAGAACTACCCAATGAGGAATAGCTTAGGCAGGTAGGTACGGTGCCATGAAATAAAGTCTTATGCAAAAATGTCCAAAACGTAATTTTCAAAAGTGAAATAAAGTCCAAATCGAAGTGGAAATAAAATCCACAACGCATTTACAGTAGAATATGTATGGGGGGACATGCTGCCCCCCCACAACCCCCTGGTCGCCTTTCTTTTAAATAGCTGAGTGCAATAATGTCCAAAATGACTTTACATTATTACACTTTCAAAAATGAAATAAAGTCCAAAACTCGTTTTGGATTTGTCTAAAGTTCCGAGAACCTTCCATTTCATACCTGTTGGAGACAAAGAATATACCGCTTTATTTGAGTCACCTAGATTTACTAATAATCACAGGTAATCCTAGCTCTTGTATCCAGATTCCCGGTTTGTTCTAAGAGTAACCGCAGGGTGTGGAGTTCGTTTAACTACTGGAGCCACCCCGATTTAAGTATGAATCTTAGGAGTTCCTTAAGATCAACATTCTCCAGATCTTCTAGTTCATCGAAGAAGAAGCTGTTGAGAATCTTCTGTCTACTGTTTTTAAGGGCTGGGCATTCGCAAAACAGATGGCGAACAGATTCTATTTCTTCAACGTCTCTGCAGCTTCTGCAAAAGTCATTATGCAGTATGCCCAGCCTTTCCGCGTGTATACGCCTATCGCACAGTGTCCAGCTTACGCGAATGGTTCTACGGCTAAGTTGCTGATAAGCGGATACTTGGAATAACATGCTACCTTCAGTTGTAATCTTGTCACCCTCCGATTCTGTCACGGGCGACTTCTTTCCCGTATACGTGGTACCTTAACATTTTCAACAAATTCTAGAACTTGAAGGTAGATGCCCTCTGAAATCGCATCAACTGCAGTAGTACTTCTGCGAAGCAACCACAGTTGATCAAAAAATTCGAGAAGCTGAAAAGTTCAGCTCCTGAAAATTTTTGTTAGAAATTTTACCGAGTTTTCATTTTTTTTTACTGATACCTTTCCTTGGTAGAAGTCATTAGTGGTAAGCGCATCCCTCTCTCAGAACTAGTCATCCCGACTCTCCTGTACGCATGGACAGGACATGGATGTGTTGATAGAAAGACTCTTCGGGTATGATATTCGTTATGCAGTTTGTGCCGATGGGAATGAAGTGTGGCGAACTTTATGGACCTTATAGCCCCGCTGATGATGAAAGAACCTCTCATAAGTGGCATGCACCATTTAAGAATGACCTTCACTAACTTGGTGAAGGTCATTCGCACAGTGTCCAGTAATGACCCCCGTGAGTATGCGAATATTCTTGCGGCTCAGTCCGATCATGAATTTGGATCTCTTTTTGCTCACTTCTGGCCATAATTCTTTTGCATGCCTGCAGGTGCTGAGATTGTTCCAGCGTAGGTTTGTTCTACTCAAGGATTCAATGTCCACCTTCCTAGCAAGCGTACTTAGCGGAGTTCTTACAGATTCTAGGGCCATTGATGCATGCATCTTTGATCCGTTTCTTGCAATCTCATCCGCTTGTTCATTTCCCGGAATATCCATGTGCCCTGGTACCCAGCATAGGGTCACCGTGTTGGCTTGCGATAGTTCATCCAGGTATTTCTTGCAATGACTTACTGCCCTCGACTTCACGACGACTGACTCCATGGCTTTTATGGCCGCTTGACAGCAATAAAGGCCTCTATAATATCAAATCCGGCAAAACCGTTCTAGTAGACATTTTATAAGAAACAGAACCAACAACAAGGACTACCTTCAGATATACTCCCAGTGACGTTAAATACCTTGGGCTCCCCCTTTAATACGTAATTGAAATTGAAACTCAAACGCCTACAAAAGGCCTATGTTTTTTACAGTTTAGGCGGCATCAATTAGAGTGTCTTAGACCATCCAAAGGGCTGGTGTGTCTTTGAATATGAGCTTGTGGGGTTATTAATTACATCTCGCAAAACACCAACCGTGGAACGAGAAATGTTATTACAAGAAATATGACAAAAAGGGGAACTGGGTTTCCAAAAGGCGATTGAATCATCTTACTGCATCGACTGTAATAAACCGCATATCGAATTGGGAAGTGACCATCACTAGTTAAGTAGGCGACTTACAAATGTCAGCTATGCACCGGCGCGCGGCGCTGTTCATAGGACGCAAAAAGCAGAACCAAATTCAAGAATGCCTGTTAGTGACGTCGATACTTTTTTCCAAGTTCCATCCAATGACTTCAATGTCATCAATGACTTCAGAAATCAAGCGAAGAATTACACTTGCCAACCGCTGTTACTTTGGCCTAAGAAGGCAATTGATTTTTTTATACCCTCCACAGGAAGGTATATTCACTTTGCCATTACGTTTGTAACGCCAAGAAGGATTCACCGGAGACCCTATAAAGTATATATATTCTGAATCAGGATCACATTCTGAATCGATTTAGCCATGTCCGTCTGTCTGTCTGTCTGTCTGTCTGTCTGTCTGTCTGTCTGTCTATCTGTCTGTCTGTCCGTCTGTCTGTCTGTCTGTCTGTTGAAAGCACGATAGCGTCCACAGGAATTGACCTAGGCGAATGAAATTTTGTGAGACGACTTCTTTTTACCGTCGTCAGGTTGGTATTGAAAATGGGCTATGTCGGTCAAGTAGTTCTGGTACCTCCCATACAAAACCATTATTAGACCCACGTCTCTCTCTGTCTGTTGAAATCACGATAGCGTCCGAACGAATCGACTTAGGCAACTGAAATTTTAGGACTGGTCTTATATTTATGGCCTTCAAGTCCATGGTCCATGTCGGTCAAGTAGTTCTGTTACCTCCCATACAAACCACTATTGGACACACGTCTCTCTCTGTCTGTTAAAGCACGGTAGCGTCTAAACGACTCGACTTAGGTGAATGAAATTTTGTGAGAGGACTTTTTTTAACCGTCGTCAGGTTGGTATTGAAAATTGTCTATGTCGGTAAAGTAGTTTTGCTACCTACCATACAAAACTAATATTAGACACATACTAGCACGCATGGCAAACATTTTGCATGACTTTTATGCAGTGGAGGGTATCAAAGCATCGGCCAGGCCGATGATAACACTTTTACTTGTTTTTGATACTATTCGTTTCTCTTTATGATCGGTGGCAGAGTATTGCTGTCCCCCGCCGGGGCTCGAACCAACGCCGCTCGGGTCACAAGCAATGATTCTAACCACTACACCATGGCCACCGCCAAAGGCAATTGATTAGTAAGGCCTTGTCGGGAAACACCAAGGAGACTCTATATAAGACACTTACCACCGCGGTCCTGATGCTTTATGGCGCAGAATCATGGACGTTATCAAGGGCGGATGAAGATCTCCTTGGGTGCTTCGAATGCAAAATTCTTCGAGTGAATTTCGGTCCCGTTTGGGTTGAACGAACTCTCGAGGTGTATAGCGACATCAACCCGGTCAGAAAAGTACACATCAGTCATTTAAGATGGCTGGGACATGTAGAGCGAGTGGACACCAACGATTCCAACACCCGGAGGGACAACGCAGTAGAGGAAGACCTCGCCTTAGGCGGCTCGCACAAGTGAAAGGGGACCTCAACTAACTAGGGGTGCGCAACTGGAGGCGGTGCTAACTGGAGGGGCGTTTTGGTTGAGGTCCATAGGTCCACCTAAGTATCCAATGACGTGATGTGGGGTGAAATCAAGTGTTTATACAAGCTGATTCCGAAATGGTGCCCAGGATGTCTAGAACTATAGAGTCCGATATGTCAAGACTCCTAATGAAACAAATAGATCGTTGAAGTTAGAATGCACGCCGAAACAGACATTTAACGAAAGGCGGCATTTTTAAGCGAATTTTGGATAGCCGAACCGAAGATAGAGGGACTTGCGAAAAATGCTGAAAACGATGCAAGTAGGAGAGACATGAGAGAAATGTATACAGAAGTAGTCGGCCAAGAAGTATTCTTCTTCCGTCAATGCAGGCCATTTGGGAAAATTAAACCTAAGCCTAAATATTATTGGAAGGATAAAGTCAAAATAAAACTAATGTCATCGGGCCTCCGCACACGAGACTAATTCTGCCGGCATAAAACTGATTTCGTAGGAGAGGGGACTGAAGTGAGGGGAAACAAACGGAATAAAATGTTCTGTCGAGTTTGAGCGGTTGAACAAGGCATAAAACTAATACATACACAACTTTCAAAATATTTCAATTGTGAAAATAATACTACTACAATGAAAAGGGGTTCATATATATAATTTTTCTGCCAGCAGAAATCATCCCGTTTGCGCTCGAAGTATGGTATAAAAACGGTTTTCTGCCGGCAGAATTAGTCTCGTGTGCGGAGGCCCATCTATACGAACGAAAGTTGATACCCTTGTCGCCCTATCCTCGGCACGGGGTTGAAGGAAATTTATATCACTGAGACTAATTCTTAAAAACAGTCGGGAACGTATTTTTTTTTTAACAAATCCACCAAAAGCGAACCGCGGTAAGTTTCATTTGAATTATAATTTTCCTTTTGACTTACCTTCATCTTGGGACATAATACTTTCATCGGGCGATGGAAGATCAGATTGTTTCAATAGAGCTGCCCCTGATTTTCGACTCTCTTGTAGTTTGGTAAAATATTCAACAGCATAGTTGACCACATCACCGGGCTGTTCTATCAAGTATGCTATAGAGAACTCCAAGAGGACTTCCCTAAGAGCGTCGGGAACTTGAATTCTTTGCTTTTGTGTCGCTGACATTTTGTATACTATTCTGAAAAAAAAAATACAATTTCATATATTTGAAAGGCAATGAATATTTGTAAAAGAAAATAAATTAATAATTGAAAGTGCCTATAAGCACTTAGATCGATGGCACCACTCACACATACTCTCAAGTGGTTCTCATTCTCATATCTTCATACTCGGATATTTTTAAGAGCTTCGCACATTTAATTTAGAAAATGGATGTGTATCCATTTTTTTCCTCTAAAACTACGTTGCATTCGTTTCCCCTTTTTAAAGTATGATTGCTTCTATAAAACAAGTGGTCGGCTTTAAAAATGAATTCCAGTCGAGAATTTGACATTTGCATTTGATTGTCACTTGGCTGTGAATCTCAATTAGCCTCAATGTTGCATAAAAAATGTCTTCAATTCTATTCCACTGACAAGGGCTACAATCTACATCAAGCAGATAATATTCTGGTACCAAATATGTGACAAATACATTTGGATGGACAAACATTCAAATTTGTTAGCACCATGTCGGTGTATATCTGAAGCTGAAAGATTTCAACCATCAACATTGTATATTATGTGATGTGACACAGAAAATCTGTTGGAATTCTAAAGACACAAAACACATGCTTTCTCACAAATTTGTTTTATTGCCAAACGTGTACCATTTGGTTTTATTGGTGTTGCCGTTGGATCGTAAAACTCAAACAGGCTCGTAAAACAAGGACGATTTGTCAGAGCATGTGCGTTTAAGCATTATGGAACATTTTTCTCCACCAGGGTAAACAAAGAATTGCTTGGATTTTGTTCAAAACTTTTCGGTTTCTGCTTACTCACTTCACATAAAAAAAAAACTTCAAAACTTAGCTGCGGTTTACTATCATGTGGTCAATTCTATATTCAATCAGATAAAGCATACTTTTGACGTTCAATCGATAAATTAATAAAAAAAAATACCCGACAGTTGTTGGGCAAGTTGGGATAGGGTATGATAAGCTTTAACCCAATTTATGGGCACACATATTTTGTCCCGTAAATTATCGTTGGCACTTCACCACAGTGCAATCACAATCACAATCAGAGTAATGACTGATTGACGTGCTGATTTGCGAATTAATGAGACAGGAATTTCCACTGAGGGTGTATAGGTTGGCTTTGACATGAAATTTTAAATGTCTGAAATTTGTGGTTGCCAATTTAAATTAGGTGCTCAGAATCTTCTTTAAAGAACGGTTAGAAGGAATCATAATTATCGTCTAAATATTTGATAAGAAAACACGTTAGATTTTTGCACACTTCAGTCATTTCTCAAAGAAATATCAAGTCAAAGAAATAGCTTACTACCTAATGGCCTTCTTAGGCCAAGGAAACAGCTATTGGCATGTAAAACTCTTCGCTGTGTTTCTAATGTGATGTCATGGAGTTAATAGCAGAGTTGAAATAGACGACGTATCCCACTACCTTGAAGTTACAGATGTCAATTGTGACGGTTCGATGAATCTTTGCTGACAGCATACACTTAGTCTTGCCTTTGATAATTGGTAAGTTGACATACGAACAAACGCAGGTGACTGTATTCTCCTAATAATGTCAATATAATTGACGTTTGCCACAACAAAACAGACTTTTGATAGATTGTACCGCATGAGTTGTGACCAATCATTTTATACTCATGTATGATGTTAATAAAGTTATACGACAGCACATCGTCTTGTCTAAATCTTTTTTGACATCAAAGGTTTCGATTAGATGCTTGCCGACTTTTATGCAGTAGCCAACCTGCCCATCTTTAGCCTATACAGACAGACAAATTTGGAAGGAATACATTGTTTGAGATAATTTGATAGAAATATTTGCAGCTGAGATCACCAACCCCTTTTAACATTAATCAAGGTGGCGAAATGGAGTGACTTTCAGAAAAGCCCTTAACGGTAGCTCTCATATCCTCAAAGAGGGTTACTATCGAAAGAGCAAACCCAGGGTCGAGAAGTGGTAGAGCATGTCTAGCGACAAAGCAGATTTGGCCAAAGCTGGATTTAAAACTCTCTAACCCCCAGTTTCACAGTGGAAGTTTAAACGAAAGTTCCAGCTGAACCTGAACTTGAGTTTTTTAAATATGAAGTTCAACTCGTTCGGTTTCACAATCTGAACTTTAGTTCAATTGGACGCAGTTTAACTAAATTGAGCGAATAGATTTTGACAGTATTGTACAGTACTTTGCTTTTATACGATTTTTCAAAATCGTTTCTTATCTTTTCTTTTAAAAACACGCAAAACAAAGTTAATGTCGTTTTCCATTGGTTTCACTCGCGGATTCACTCATTCGGAAATCCAATGGAACAAGAAAACTGCTTCTGGGCGACTACACTCACGGATTGGTGAAACGTCAAAAATTATTGTGATTGTGATTTTCTTGATTTCGGACGCTCCCGGACGCTTCTTTTTGCCCAATGGAAAACGACATAAATATTTATGTTTTTGACAATCAGCAGCTTTCAAATTGAAATGTCACTGTGTCTCTTGTGTCAAATGAACTCTGTTTTGTTTTTTTTTATGTTTAATGCTGTAACCCATTCAAGAAACTTAAAAAAAAAAAGTTTGCTCCTCGAGCTAGACCCATAATAAAATTTGTTCGCGACAATTTTTCCCTTATCGATTTTAAATATGTTGGGGCCTCTAGTCAAAATACATCTAGCATTATTAGGCTGACCAGACGTCCTCTTTTAAGAGGACAAGTCCTCTTTTTATCTTTAAAAAAAATGACCGGTATCTTTTTGAAGAAATGTGCAATTTGTCCTCTTTTTGGGATTTCCCAGTCTATGGAATTTTTCGACACCACAGACAAAACTATAACAAAAGTGTTTTTCAATACTATCTCAGAATTTTTCTGTATCTTTCTGATATGAAAACGACCTAAAATTGGTAGTTAAAGGTGGAAATGAAAATGATGACTTAAACGTGGAAAATGTTTTACAGGTTTATTCAAGGTGTTTGAAATATCTTCAGAGATGGGTCGAATCTCTAGAAAACAAAATTCCCAATAAATTAAATAAAAATAAATTGTTTGACCAATTTTGTTTCAATTGTTTTTCCTTTGATATTTTTGTATGTGTCCTCTTTTTGGTGGTGATGGATCTGGTCACCCTAAGCATTATTCACATTTACAAAAATAAAAAGACTAATAAACCCACACAGAATTAATGAACTTGGTAAACAGGATAAGCCCTTCTCAGACTAGCTGAACCAGTGTATAGTAAAATCAAAAGAAGGTCCAGTTATAATATATTTTTTAGACAATGTTTCAGAAATAAATAAAACTTGGGTGTCAGGTCAGGACTATAGTTCATTCATTTTAAAATATCAGTCCCTTACCTGAAAACCCCTTTTTAAGGTTGCGTTCCCATAGGGATAAAACGGAACCTTATTGTGTTCGCTACGATGTCCGAACCGAACCCACTAACCCGATTTTTTCTATCTCAAGAATTAATTGACGTAGAAGACTGAAATTTGCACACAACATGAGGTATAGCCTCTAGCTAAACGACAAATATCATAATGGTAATAATACATTGGCCGGTTTTTCTCAGTATACGTACAATTTGCTCTATAAACTTTAAGTCTTAAACTCTTCAAACAACAAGTATTTTGTCAAAACTTACCTTACCCTGAATGATGCTATAGGGCAGCGGTTCCCAATCTTTTTTGGTCGCGGAGCACTTTTCTGGAGAGAAATTCCTCACGGAGCACTTCACTTTCAGTATCCCAATTTTCGTAGTTAAAGAAAACACCGTAACTATTTTTAGTCGTTTTCTTATTAATTTTATTAAATTGAAGAAATAAGTAACGTGTTGTGACTTTTGAACATTATATAAAACATTTACCTAAACTAGCTAGTAGATATTTAAAAACAAAATTCAGAAGCATTTTTAACTTATTTTCGAGTTGGCCACATAAAAACAAAGACTTCAAAATTCCAGTTTCCAAAAAAAAAAAAATAATAAAAATTACCAATATTTACTGGAATAGCCTTTATTTTTTTAAAAGGGCAGTCAATCTTTTCTGAAGATATTCCACTAAAATCCGACATATTTGACCAACAGGTCATATAGGCACCCTAGGCAAAGCTTCTCACAACCATTTGTTTTTTGTAAGTTTTTTTTACAGGCGAATACAAGGGACTTTAAATTTTTAGACCGAGTCCGAATGGATGATTTAAAAAGCTTTTCCAGGACAGTTTCAGGACATAGAGTCGGGAGAGGTGCCGCAGTGGAAAAAACCTTAAGACGTGATTTGTGTTTTTCCGGGGATTGAACCTGTGACCACTCGCACAGTTGTCGGATCCAAATAAATTAAACTTGAATTTGGCAGTCCAAAGTACTTTTTTCCAAAATTGCAAATGTTTTTTTAAAGTGGAGTCTTTCGAAATTCCGGCTCTTGCTTAGGTTTTTGTTGACATAATGTGTGTTTTTTGTGGAATATGCATGCATCCACGAAGATTTTGTTCTACGACACAGCGCCCTGAGTTCTTGATGGAGTTTAAGTGCAATAATCTCCTTAATTTTAATGGACATTTAAAACGGATTGGCTCTACTTGTCCGGCAAATCTTTCTTTGGAGTAGTTTTGCGTCCACTCTCATTTCTTTTGCAGCTCTCAAAACTTCCGGTCTTCTTAGAAACTTGTATTTCCTCGAAAATAAGCTTCGTAGAAAAACCAATATTTTCGCTATCAACGCCATTGATTCGTTTCTATTTTGATAGCTAGGAAGTTCTGGAGTACACGATTTATTTTTACGCATTTTTGTACTGTGTAATCAATCCACAAATTACATTGTTGCGAACAAAATGACATTGACAAAGTTACAGAAGGACAAAATTAGCTGGAAAACTCGGCTATAGGGAATCCTTCGCGAAGGGACCCCTTTTTAACCTGACACTCACAATCTTTCGTGGATTACGCCTCCAAACCAACATTTCCAAAAAAAAACATGCAGTAAAATAGAAAATTGCATTGGAATACCCCAATGCCAACCGGCCCTTTCAATTCTATATCTAAGCCGCAACAACTTATCATGTTCAACTGACGTCGTAACAGCTTAACAGCTGTTTTTCGCATTAATTTTATCTCTTCACAATATCCCATCTATTCGGTATATAAGAACATCAATTAAGCGTCACAAGAAAACTTGTCTATCCACCAGCTGAATCACGCTTCCGAAAACTTTCCAACAAATTGCCTAAGTTATTGCAACTTTTATTACCCGAAATGGGTCGCCGTCGTACCAGAGGCGATAATAAGCATCTGGCGAAATTGATTTTTTTTTTTTTTTTTTGTTGTGTTTTATTTTATCACAGAAATAAGGATAATACAATGAAAGTATGAGAACCTAGTCTGGTGTTCATAAACCACGAAACAGACAACAGAAACTCACTCTAACAGTTTTCGACGCGATTTTCAAAAGTACTTTTCAACTTACAAGCGGTCCTCGCCTTATATATAGGGGGATTATTTTAAGTGCTAGCGTGATACCAATTAAGAATTTCTTTCAAGCGTATATTTTAACAGCACTGGTTGAAGTTCGTTTCGTGCATTTGGAAATTGTATTTGTTTGGATGGTAATGGTAGTTACCTTTATGATGGTCAGAAGAAATCGACACAGAGCAGTAGGCAGGTTATGGTTTTGTAATGTTTGAAGGACTTGTAGTGCATAACTAAATAGTGAATATGGAATCAATGTAAATTAAGAAAAAATTCCACAAATAAAAATACCAATCCGCCATGAAAAGCGATCCGCCGCGCATTTGGGAATAAGCCCCCCGAGTACAAGGTATTTTTCAGGATACATATAAGCATAACCTAGCAGTTACATTTTTGTCCAATTGTCGCAAATGGCGTTTTCGAGGTATGAACCGTTTATAAAGTACCATTATTGGGTGGAAATCAAAGGACGCTGTCATTTTAGATAAAAACTGAGTTTGCTATCAAGTTAAGAATGACGATTGTACCTTAAAAATGAGTTTTAGTTAAAATTGTATAGATATACCGTTTTCGAGAAAGAGCCAATTTACAAAAGTACCTTTGTTAGACTTTTTAGCGAAAAAATGGGTATGCAGTCGTTTAAGCATATGCCTACATTAACTCAACTATCAATTTCGGTTTACTAAATCTAAAATGTCCTTAAAATTAGGGCTAGCATAAGCAAAAAAAAAAAACTCCTAGCGGTGAGCCCACAAACTCAAAATACTAAGTTTGAATCAAATTCCTCCAAACGTTTAGGCTACGGGCCTATTGGACAGACGGACAGAATTGCGAGACCCACTTTTTTTAATTCTCTTATCATCGTTAGATAAGAGATTTGCTGTTTGGTTTTTAAGCCTGATTTTTTTGACACGTATCAAACTGCCATTTCACCATCGATAGACTTACTACGCCCAAACAACGTTTGCAAATTATATTGAATTTTATTACCAAAAATTGTGCTCAGTAAAAAATATGTCGCGAATCCTTGGACATATTGCGAGGCGAATTTCGTGAGCAATTCATCTCACGTTTTGGACCTGTGAATTGGCAGCCTAGATCGTGAGATTTGACGCCGCTGAACTATTTTTTTGTTGTCTATACGGATAAGCCAGCAACTATGGCCGCCTTGGAAGACAACAAAACTCGTGTTATTGGTGATATACCAGTCGATATGATGGAAAAAGTATGCCAAAATTTTACATTCCGGATAGACCACTTGAGGAGTAGTCGCGGTCAACATTTACACGACATAATATTCAAAAAGTAAATGGTAAGAATTAATAAAAATTTCACTCAATTTTGGAAATTTTCGTTGTTTTTTTTTTATTTTAAAAATCAAACATCATTATTTACTTCAAACAAAATATCTTTTTAATTTTGTTTTCCTTGAATTTCCAGTTTAAAAGCATTTTTTTAAAAACTATTAACAGACATAACATGATTTAAAAATATGTAGTATAAAAAATCAGATTTCTGGCTTTCAAAAATCCTGAAGTGTTGCCATTATTTAAACATTTTTTTTTTTATTTTAAATATTATTTTTATTTAAAAGCTCCCTCCCAGCCAAAAGAAGCGAAATGAACCCCCTCCCCACCCATAGTAAAAAAAATGCTTTTATTTAATCCCTCTACAAAAAAAAAACCGTTATCAATTTTTGACGCCTATGTTTTGTACTTTCCCAATACCTACTTAGTGACAACGCCAACGCTTAGAATCAGGCTGAGAAAAAAAGTAGGTACAGGCATTTTTGCATTGGTTTTTTTTTCAAGAAATGACCTTTTCTGCCTATACATTTGGATTCAATGGTAAAATTGTTGCTCAAAGTATTGATAAGAACTCATAGACATGCTAACTATGCTATTAAATAATTCTCTTCGATTATGTTTATACCAATTGAGTAATTTTTGGACAAAATCGAAATAAATCTTTAATGGACAATAATTTGTTTGATTAATAATTTCACTGACAACAAAAATCCAAAGGCATTAAATATTAAGGTTTGTGATTTCGAAATTTTTATCCCACACTATGAGGCGGCTAATTCTTTATCACCTTTGTTTCTATTAAAATTTGGTAAATCTTGGAACAGATTTTATTTGTTTCTTATTTAAGTCCTCGTATATAATGGCATCAGGCCTATAATCGTTTTCAGTCGAATAAGCTACATCTATAATTATGCACAGCACAAACTTTTGTGGATGTTCACACTAGCTATGACAAGCCTCACCATATTGTCTGAATGCCCACTTATTTTCGTACTCAATGACGAGCAACAATTAGTCGAGTGACAGATGTGGTCAGTGGAGGTAATTCTACCAAAATAAAAAAAACTAAAATACAAATTTAGCTCGTAACTATCTATCCCAATCCCAAATGACAATTTATTAAGTCATTCCACAGCGAAAATTGCTTGGAATTCCGAGCAACTCAACCACACTATGGACAGAGTAACATCTCTAGCGCTACTATACATATACACTATACCTGTTGCACAAAAAGCCAATCTCAATCTACAGACTCTTTAAATGCAAAAATGCAACCAGCCATTTGCCATAAGCGCCATAAGCGCAACACTAACAGCGATTTGTTGGATTTGTTTCGTTCTCATTTACGGCAACAACAAATCTCACTCTGCCCATAGGCAATACAAATTGCACCGACCGACTACGACGACACAGAAACGCACTGCGCTTGCATACGAAAGCAGCAGTCACCATCGACCAAAACACAGACGGACAGCCTAATTAACAGCCCAAGTCTTTCCATGCCTTTTAGAGCACAATTTTCCTTAACGAGAATGCAAAAGAGGAAAACAAACAAAAAAGAGAAGAATAAAAAAAAAACACCCGTTCAAATGGTGCGAATTACTTTGTGCCTTTTTTTTACAGCTCCACGTTTACTTATTAGACTTGCCAACCGGAGCCAAGTGAGATTAATGGCGAATTATCAACTTTTAGGTAGACGTTCGTAGAGCTAATTGAAATGTACACTTCTGTCAAAGATGTGGCAACAATGTGCACTGACACCGTAACGATCCAAATATTGAGCGAATAAATCAGCACCAAAGCTATGTTTTTCTCACGTCAAAAAATAATAAAATAAGTGATCGGCTTGACGCTTGTAAAATCTGGCCAACAGAGTTGACATTTTTTGTTCACATATAGTTCGTAATAAAGGGTGTTCTATATAATCTGTCTTTCCGTGGATAACTTTCAAAATAAGCTGTCATTTTTGACAGTTATTTGACTTTTGTCTCAAGTATTGTTTGACAAATTATCATGATTAGACTTACACCAAAAGAACGCTTACATATTATTTAAACTTTTTTTTAAAGCTTGGTATTTATTCAAAGAATCGTGTTTAGTGACATGGCTCAGTTGTCATAATGGGTTTGGTGAAAAAGCCATTTTTGTAGTGAAGTGGAATAAATCCAAAAAAAAAAAAAATCACGAGCGTTCTGAAACAGACTAATCGGCACGTACCAGGCTTCAGATCGATTATAGACCAAATTTTCACACTGAGCCAAATCCTGAAAAAGACAAACGAATTTCAAGTCGAAACCCTCCACGTATTCATCGACTTCAAAGCCGGGTATGATATTTCAACATGCGCCGGATGTCGGCACTTCTTCAATCTCGTACTGGCAGATAGTGCGCAGGGTAGTTGTAAACACGGAAGGCACTATCTTCAACAGGCCCGTTCAGCTGCTGGGGTATGCGGATGATATTGATATCATCGGTCGTTCCCAGAGTGCCTTCACGTTGATTGAAGAACAACCGAAATCCGTGGGCTTTGAAGTAAATGAGGACAATATTAAGTACATGCTATCAAGTAACAAACAAGCATCTGTCCACAGCCAAGGAAAAACTTCACTTTAAGGGGTTCACCTACCTCGGAGTAAACATGAACTCTACAAATGACTACCTAAGGCGTTTTTCTTTTTTAGTACACAGCTGAGCTCTGAACAGAGCCTGAGGATTATGAGCGCGCTCTGAACTATGCGGAAGATGGAAAATGGATAAACTAATTGAATTAATGAGTAGAAGAACAGTACATGTACAAAATATCACTTTTGAGAAAAACAGAAAAAACTATTTCACAGAAAAACTATTTAATTTTTTGTATAATAATGTATGAGGGATTTGAAGTATCCCTGTTCCCCAATATGTTCATGAAGGAATAATTCACAAAATTCTATACTGACAGGAAATATTTAGACAAGAAGTCCTTGTACTTGTACTGTTCTTCCACTCAATTACAAAAAAAATACACATTTAGATTTTTTATATTATTTTAGTATAATCATATATATATTTACCCTTACTGATTCTGTAACGCTCCATACTTTTCTTATTTTAAATAAAAGTAGGCGGTGGGTATTTGAATACATTTTCGAAATTTTAGTTTTCTCATTATTTAAAATTACCGCCTACTTTTCATATATTTAAATTTTCTTCATGGTTCAAACTCAAAAAAACTAATGCTCGGCAAGTGCTTTCAAAAGGAAATTGGCAATTTAAAACTTTGTATATTGATAAAGAAGTAAAATATTATTTATACTTATAAATCTTTGCCCAGGTAGCAGAAATGTATGAAGAAGACGTTGTTGAAATTCCCACGGAAATTATATCAACTGGAGACTTGATTAAGACAATTTTTGGCGATTTGCGGTAAATGTCAATGCAGGAACTTCCAAAATGAGTCATTGCCGCGCTGACAAATGCGCAGACATTAGAAATGAATAGGAATATAATCGATTTAATTGGTAATAAATCCTAAATCTATTTTAGCGCCGATTCTGTTGTCAGTGAAGACTAAAGATCCAAATGATGCACCAAATTTCCCTGTTGAGTTCCTCAATTAGCAAACTCCATCCAGCAAGCCACCTCATGCCCTGTAGCTTAAGCAAGGTGTCATCATCATTTTGCTGAGAAACTTTAACCCTAAAAAAGGACTTCGATGGAACTCGATTGATTGTGGAAGAGCCTGGACGAGATGTGATAAGAGCAAGAATTATTTCGACATGCAATGACAATGATTTAATTTCCGATAAATTCTAGCGTACGTAATAAAATAAGCAAGGCTCAAGACCAGTCATTTGATTACGTTGGCATGCATTTGAAGACCGAAGTATTTTCACACGGTCAACTGTATGTGGCTTTATCACGATCAAGAGTTGCAAGTCAAATGAAGATGTATATTGATTCTAATCCACAGCATGAAAGATTATTTATTAACCAGAGACAATTCACACGCAATGTTGTTTTCAAAGAAGTTTTTTTAAATAAAATAATTTGTTTATCAATATTACTTTGCATACCCAGCGAAGCGGGTACAACCAACTAGTGAACTATAATTTTAAAAAATGTATTGAGTAATACTATTATTCTGCAGCATCATTAGTAGATTTCCGAGATATTATTTGAAAATAAAACTCCAACATCTCTTCAGAGGAATATTGCATTACCTTCTCTATGACGACAATCTTTTTTTCATTTATAGGAAGTGGTTCTATATATAATCTTGTAGTTAGTGATTGTAAACTAACATTTGGCCTCAGTAGTTTAAAAGTATGTGACGTGAAGCCTATACAAGTTCGGTTGCTGTAACATACAACGGTATAGGCACGTGATTTGTACTATTCTTCCACACAATCAGCGAACAACGTGCCTATTTTTGTAAACATTCGGCTTTTAAATGGACTGTTATTTTGCTGGTTGGTAGGTTTACATACGTAGAGCATTTTGGCTATTTCAGGCTAAAAATCAATTTTTTGGCGCTTGTACTGTTCTTCCACTCACCAATTCAATTATTGTGAAGGAAGCATTTAATTTATTCTTCGAAGAAAGTAAATGAAGTAAATAGTTTGAGAAAAATTGAAAAAAATAGAAACTATGCGGAAGATGTTGTTCCAAGGTTTTCGGATAAAAATTTTCCAGGCGTTCGTAATTTTCTTTTATTAAGTGTAAAAGCATGACTACCATGTTTTTCGTCCATTTGAATCCTGTAATAAAGTATAATTAAGCATAAACTGAATATTAATTGTTATTTATTATTTTCGTTTAGCTTCTGTTCCAGAACCACAAGCCTCGTCCGCCATTTCCACACTTTTGTTTATCCTGGGTTTTTTTCTGTCAAATGTGACTGTAATCACCTTTTTACTCAGAGTGCTCAGTCAATTTATTCTGAGCTCGTAGAGCGCGCTTTGAGCATGCTCTGAACATTCTCTGAGCGAAAAAAGAAACACAAATCTGAGCTCTGAAGTCTCTGAGCTAAAAAAGAAACACGAAATTTTTTTTTGACAGTTCACGCTCGCTCTGAACTAAAAAAGAAAAACGCCTCTAGTGGACATCCAGCGACAAATTACCCTACGAAACCGTTGCTACTTTGGTTTGGGTTCAAAACTTTTAACTCGAAGGACGAAATGTGTGCTGTACAAAAACCTTATCCTGCCAGTTATGCTTTATGGCGCCGAGTGCTGGACGATAAGCAAGAAGGGAGAGCTGATACTGGGCGAAAAGAAATCCTTCGGCGGATTTTTGGTCGTGTGCGCGAGGAGGGCGAACAGAGGAGGAGACACAACCGCGGACTCTATGAGCTGTACTAAGATCTGGATGTAGTCCAAAAAGCCAAACACGTCGACTACATTATAGCTCGGCCACATCGAGCGAATGGACAATAATGATCCAGCTAAGAGGGCTTTCGAACCCCAGCCCCCAGGTTCGAGAAGACAAGGAAGACCGAACCTCCGTTTCAAAGCCCAAAGCGCTTGGTCTGGACACCCAATTGTAAAGCTTCAAAAAAATTTGCAAATTGTATAACCAGCAACCGGCCGGCGACCGCTTAATACGATTCCTTTTATTCATTGCTCACATTCGCTCAGTGAATGCACGTCTGTACAATAAAAATTTTCCAGTTTGTTTAACATCCTTTTGTAATGGCAACGCCTGGTTTAGCTAAAAGAGCCTTCCTTCCCGAAAAGGAAGAGTGCGGGTCACCACCAAACGGCCACATTTTAAATTACAGGCACATAGACAGCCATCAAGCACCGCATTGTAGTAAATTGCCTCGCGGCCACGCGTCGGTCGTCGTGTAGTTGGTCTACAATAGCAGTATGTGTAACCGAATACAAAACGCCAGAACGTAAAATAAGGTTCAAGCTGTCACACTTACAGGTACGTGCACAGGCACACACCGTGGAAGGAAAGCAAACTCAATTATGCTGGTATAGCCTTCTTACTTTTGGGGTTAAGTTGTAAAATGAAATTAAATCCAAAAAGTGAGTTTCCTCTGTTCGTGTTTCTGATGAATTTCTGTTTTTTTTTTTTTTGTGGCAAAGGACATCAACTTTTCATTCCGCATACAAACATTTAAAAGTTTATCTTCTTTGCGACCCCAACTTATGGTATTAGGCTCCTTTTGGTTGTGCTCCTTTTATTGTGGTTTTTCAGAGAAGCAAACGTCCAATACATGAAAGAATAAATTACACAAAAAGGCCGATGTCCTAAGGTCCATAGCAACGAGAGCACCATTGTATTATGTTGGGGCACGCTTCCCTCCCACGGTTGACCATTAACATTAAACATTTGGGGGTGGAATCTAAATAGTCCGTCGATGCATGAAAGTGAGTGTATGTCACTGATGGAGTGACGATAATGACACTAGAGACACCTTTAATGGCCGAAATTTAATCGGTCAAACTGCTACAGCCTATCCTGCATGCATGATTGAGATGAGCCGGACATGGTAAACACAAAACACAAAACACCCAACATCTGCGAGATGGAAGCGAACAAAAGAGCTGTACAAATCGATACGATGACGTAAACGTTGCAAATGTCATGTGTCACGCAAAGAAAGCTAGAGGAGTCAAGTGTTTTGGAAGTCCTTGTTTCAATAGAACACGGATGTGTGCTGTACTGTCGTCATTAGGCAATATGAGTGACGCGAAAGTTCATAAATATTATGGGTATCCATCAAATGGTTAGCCTAGGGCTTTAAATTAGTGTAACTAGCATAGAAAATGTAACTGGGTATACCAGACGATCAAACATGAAACCTGACTCGGTGCGCATCGTTTGTGCTGCAAAGGGAACGGGTATACCATCTGACATCATTCATCTTGTTTGCATTTGATGTTCATTTGAACTTGCAGTTCCTCCAGGGTATCTATGGGGTTAGTCCACCCCCGCGGACAAAGGAGAGCAGATTGACTTTATAATGACCAAGCAATGTGGTTTTGTCATTAGCCTTTGAGTTATATTATTCAAAGAAAGTACCGCGTAATAGACGTGGGGTGTTGGGGGCATATAAATAACCTCCCAATGAGAGAGAGTGTGTTCAAATAAAGGGAGCTGTCATTTGAATGCACACGATTAGACTTTTGTAAATAGAGAATATTGACGCCCAGTCAACATGAGGTAAAGGCAAAAAGTAAAATGCACATCGGACGTAATTGAATGCAAACTTTGGGTGCATTTTGAGACGTCAAATTGTGCATTAATGTATAGTGGGGATAGTCCCTATAGTATTATAGTTCTCGAATTACATAAAGATAGGACTTGGCGCATATACCTATTCCTTAGAGCCTTTAATGTTGTCATGGGTAGTTTTATAGGGTGGGGTGCGAGACGGCTAAAGGTGCGCCTATTTTTGAAACTACTTGGCCGATTTTAAAAACTCAGTGGTGCAATTGCAATGGTGTCACTTACCAGTATCAGTATAGGTTACCTAAGGAAGCGCGAGCATAGTCCAAAGGGGACGGACTATCAGAATTAGGAACAAATTCGGATTACTGGCATAATTAAGTTGCTAAGCGGCTCCAGGCCTGTCTGATGAAGAAGCCATGTCGCAGGGGCAATGGAGTTCACACGATCACAAACATCAGAGGAAATACCATTCTAAAGTGGTAGACATTATATTGTTCGAGCAAAACCTGGAACAGGAACGAACGGGGTTAAAATATTAATATCAGCTTTTTGTCTGTCTCCCACCAAAGGTTGCGCGAAAAGTAAATTCACAGAACATGCACAGCGCTAAACAGGCATATATCGGATAGAAAACAGCACCCAGAAGGACACCATAGCGTAGAAGCTGCAAGTCACAAACATTGGAGGTAAACTTGTTAAATTGTATATATATTTTTGCGGTGGCCATGGTGCAGTGGTTAGAGTCATTGCTTGTGACCCGAGCGGCGTTGGTTGGGGACAGCAGTACTCTGCCACCGACCATAAAGAGAAACGAATAATATCAGAGTTTCTCCACCACTACACCAAAAAAGGGGTAGTGCAATGGACCGAGATTCGTCTGAGTGCTCCAGGATTTGGAATGCTCCTTCTGACGGCGGTTTCTTAATAAATACCTCATAAATTCCCTCGCCTTGTCAGGATCACAGGGGAGGAACCCTATTGACAAAATAGCTCGTTATCATATTTTACGGAGATAGTCTGATATTTTAATGCGCTAGAGACTGCTTCTAATGATTTCCCAAATGACCAAAATTGCGTGTATTCCATAAGTCGGGAGAAGCTTCGTAGATCTCTCGCACTGCGGTCTCCTTAAAGTAAGCCTGTTGTGCCATTTTTAGTGAGGTCTTAGAGCCTTTTTTTTACTCCGGAGACAGTCAGGTAGACAAGGATCTCGGATTTTTTCGCCAACGATATTCTTTCTGAAACGAAAGTTTTAGGAAGAATTGCCTGGTGCAGTTCTGCCCGGGTGTTTTAAGCAAGACTTCATTGGATTCAGTTTGAGACAAGCTCTTGATGTAGTGATTTTTTTTTACTGACACCACAGTAGAGTTCCGGTCCGACAAGTGGTATTGTCGCGCCGACTTTAGCCCAGTGAGTCATCTGTTTCGTTGCCAGCAAAGCCCCTATGGACTAGAATCATGTGAAGAATGACTAGGTTTTTCTTTGCAAGTTCGTAGATAGTCATGTATGTTTCCAGGACCAGCTTCGATTTTATGACAGAAGAGGCAAGAACTTTTATGGCTGCTTGGCTGTCTGAGAAGATAGTTTAAACACGCGTATTTTGAATTTTTTTGTATGAAAGTTGTCACGCCCCTTTTCCGATTCCCCGGCCAACTCTTCTAAGGTTTTTCTCTGTAAAAAAAAACTTCCTTAAACATTTGCAAAAAAATATAATAGTCAAATCGGTGCAGCCGTTTCCGCTTGAATAATACATTCAAAAGTCCTCTAGAGTCCAGATACTTATAACTTACAACATGCTTTGAATAGCAAAGGCAATTGGTTACTGTAGCATCCGAAACTCTAAAGACGGGGACGCGACCTACATATTTTCTCAACAGAAAAATGTTGCTAATGTAATGTCTTGTAATGTATTAATGAGGAGTGCAAAACGATTTGGATTTAAGATGCAGCCTTGAGGAACACCAGTCTAAGTTTTGCATTTTTTTAAACGCAAACACAATATAAACAGCAGTAACACACCTCGGTCAGTATAAACATTTTTAGACTCTTCAACTTATAAAGCTCATAAACTTTTATAATTTACTATAGTCAACTAAAACTCATCTAAAATACTATAGTTTGGTACAAACAGGAAAGTTGTAAGTGCCACTAAGAATGGAACGTGCATTAAACCCAAGCACGTCTATTAGACAAGATAATGAGAAATTATTTATTTATGGGCACGAAATATATTTTCATGTTTTAACAGGTGCTATACGCTGGGGGGGTGTCGAAAATACCTTTATCAATACAAGAGCAAGTGTATAAGTTGCTCCGCTGCAGTTAAATCAATGTTGCCTCCATGGGCCCTTCCTTCAACACCAACACTTGACTTCAAGAATTTAATAGCCATGTGTAACGCGATATTGTGTGACAACGCCTTTGACATAGATAAGTGTATTGTCTGACATAGCTCGTTGGAGCGAAACATTCAATTCTTGATTTTAGATGTTCATTCGGAAGTGAATGTTTTCTATTAATTCCAAGATAATATGATTTTTACAAGAAATCGTGTTTTTTTTAAGGATAGGTTAGGTTAGGTGGCAATTATCAGTTACATACGGAGTAATTCACATATATCAAATAAGGTTCATTGTGATACAGTGGAACTTCCATAAGTCGAACTCTCAAAATGAAAGACAATAAATTCGAGTTATAGAAACTTCGAGTTATGGAGGCTAGAAGTTGGAAAGTTGAAAACGCAGAGTTCTCAATAAAGCTTCGAGTAATAGAGAAATTCGACTTAAAGAAGTTCGAGTTAAGGAAGTTTGACTGTACCACAAGTAGAGTCGGTTATTGTTGCTACTCTTGGAACCAGTTTGAATTTTGGAGAAAGTTCCGTATTTTGCTGATATCCGTTTCGGTAATATCAGCAAGTACTCTCCTAGAGTTTGCTTTTTAATCGAGGATAGCGCCAAGCAGTTGCATAGTAGGTGGAAGGCTGTTTCCTCCTCCTCCTCATCCATGCAACTGCGACAAAATTCATTAGCGGTGACACCAAGACTTGTGGAATGTCTTTCATTGTGGCCTGGTACTCCGACAAGAGTTCTACTGACGTTTAACAGGATATTTGTCCTGCACCGACTTATCCGTGGCCAGATCTGTTTTGCATGGTTACAGGTGTTAAGATCCCACCATTTCTCGTTAGCTTGTTGAAGCGTTAGTGTGGAGATGTTGTGTTTCAATTGCCACATGGGGCTCCCCTTTACCAGTAGGAGTTCCATTTTCGTGCCGTTCTTTGCTAGTTCGTCTGCTTTACAGTTACTTGGTATGTCTTTATGACCACGGACAAAGCACAGCGTTAACGTGCGTCTACCCGAGATCTCATTTACGACAGTACATAACCAATTTGAATCTAAATATTGGTGATTCGAGTGCTTTAATGACTGCTTGACTGTCAGTGTAAATAACGATTTCTGAATTAAACATCGATCTCACCTTCAGCAGTTCAGCGGCTTCAAGAATAGCCATTACTTCTGCCTGAAAGACGAGAAGCTAGGCCTTGGATGTCACCCGCCTGTTGCGCCACCTTTTTATTTTTATTTTTTTCTTCCTGAAAGACGCTACAGTTATTTGGTAGGTAGTCTAAAAGGCTATTTTTTTTTTTAAGGATAGATCTGAGTAAAATTAAATTGTTTGGTAATAAGGGCTGCATCCGAATCTAAAAACCAAACATCCTTAACAAGATACATAAAAATGACGTCTACAATTTACTTTATTGTACTTACACGTCTATGTCTATTTATGAATTCCTCTAAATTGATAAAACTTACCTGGAAGAAAGAAATTAATAAAACATTAGGATTTTAATCAAAATATTAGTTAACATTGTTTTTATATTGGAAAAAAAAAAAAAAAAAAAAAAAACAATAAACGTAATAGACGGTCATTTACAAAGACATCTTAATGGTTTTACTCAAGTTAATTTTCTGTTTGTTTTTGAAAATATTTATGAATATACAATATTTTTAATACTGAAACTTTGCAAACTTGTGTAAATAGAGTGGCAATACATGATTTAATCAAAAAAGATGAGATTTTCAAAAAGTATACCTCTAAGAGGATAAAAATGTGATGCAAACTTATTTTTTTACCTTACCTCCTTTAGTTTGTCATAACTTTTAGAAATCTTAATAAATACAAAAAATCTTAAAGTTGTTTTTGGGCAATACTCCTCCGAGTATACTAACGTATTATTCAGTTCTCTACTCTATCCAGAAGTTGAGCTACATTAAATCCAAGTCCGATTCTACTTGATAAAAAATTAAAATTGCTTCAACACAATGCCTCTTTGCTTTAGGGTTTGGTGTCTGCTCAATATTTACAAATAGAAGCAGAAACTACAGGTGAGGCACGATTAGGAGATGAGCAGAGCGGCTTCCGTCCCGGCATAAGCACAACCGGAACCGACCAGTTATTCACTCTCAGAATGGTACTTGAAAAAGCTTGGAAGTATGCTACACCTGTTTACGCATGCTTTGTAGATTTGGAGAAAGCATATGACCGAGTCCCTCGAGGTAAACTCTGGAGTGTATTACAGGAGTATGGAGTTGAGAGCCATTCAATCTCTTTACACAAACTGTAAAAGCTGTGTTCGGGTAAACGGCGTCAAGTCCATAATCTCTCATATACCCGTATGGGGATGGGGATTTCCCTTGATGATTTAGAGTCGATGGCGAGCTATGGAGGGTCCACTTTGAGCCAACATCTTCTCATATCTTCTGCGAAGTACCAGACCTAGTCTGAGCCTTGAGTCTTTAGGTGTATCAAGCTTAGATGATAGCTCAAGTTCAGTTGCATGCCCTGGATAGCTTAACAGAGGGTTAGGTTGGAAGGGAAGCATTTTCTTATGGTATTGGATAACCAGACATCTCAGACATCTCTGGCATTGAAGTGAGAAAAGCCCAACAGACATGCGGTGCAAAATGGGCTGATATTGGCTCGAGTTAAAGTACATGCAACCATATAGGGCATGAAAAAACAGACATTAATATGAAAAGAAGCAGTTTTTACAAAGTTACTACACTTGTTACAGGACAAAGTGTGAAGACTATACCTTGAAAATGGCGGCACAAATACTGTATAACAGCTCTTGAAGGCAGAAGAGTAACTTTCAATGTAAACTATCATAGAACTTACCAGAAGATGCTCTGAATAAATTCAGAGAGTATCCCCAACATAATGGCACCTTCCATTTAAAGCAGAAATTGGTAGAAAGTGCTGCAATTAACCGTCGTTTTCGATTGGTTTTCACTTTAGCTAAGCCTATTGTTACAACTCTTCGCATTGGTGATTTTTTTAATTATCATGATGATTCCAGACCATTAGTCACTGCCAATAATTCAACTTTCTGTATGATAATCCCAATCGATTTCAACAGCACTCAGTTAATAGACCACAAAGCTAGCAAATTAAGCCCGTTATAGTGTATGCATGTTGAACAAACTTTTTTCCCAAATATAATGGGAGAGATGATGCTGTCCATGGGTCGCAGTTTAAAATCAAAATGTGTTAATCAAATATATCAAAGTGCGTTTGGGGTGTCCTTGGAAATGCTCCGACCTCCCTCCCATTCATGAATTCATTACCCACGATGCATCAGCTTAAATCAAATAATCATCATAATGATTCTTCAGCTGATAGGTCATCATCAGATTTCATTTTGCATACATTTTCAATTTCCCTGCTTCACTTTTCTTCATGGGAAAATGTACTCCCTCGATTCGCGTAGTGCGGGTGCGGTAATTGCGTGATTGCGAACAAGTACCTTGAGGGGTGTTATTTTCATACTCGAAATGTGATGCACATTTGCATCCTATTCGCATATTTTAAATCCAGCTTAATTGGGCTTAAAGCTCTTGTACTACTAATATACGAAATGTTTGAACAGCTCTATTTTCATTGCGAAAAGTGAGTGCTTATTAATTAATACTATAAAATGCACAAACAATGCTTCATAATCCAAACCATTTTAGGGATGAATAAATCAGCGTGCTAATTAAATATTTTGGGCTTCGTTTAAGTATTCACTGAAAGTTGGTACATATTAGCTAATAATTTAATTATCCAAATTGAATAGGTAGGTTTACAATGAATTTGATTTATTTGTTATAATACACTATTGAAAACAGATCAATAATTAATGTTATTATTACTGCGAAGAATTTATTTTTAAAATGTTTAACGAAAAGGTATACTTTAAAAGCAATTAGCAAGACCGATCAATACATTATTGGCTGACACATTTATTTTCGCTCAACTGCCCATCTGTCATCGATACATTGCTCTAAATATACATATTTATATCGAATTTTATAAATAGAAGTCTTTTGAAGAATGCCGTTTTTAAAATTAAATTTATGACACAGTTTTGGATATTTTATTACGCCCATTAATCATATCAAAAATTAAGCTTCAAAGCCTAATAAATTGATACTATCTTTGAATCACAATTTGTCCGAAAAATGTCATGCGACTTAAAAAATGGTTCTTTTTGACAACTGGGCATTTTGGTAAGATATTGATTGCTTCTCGATTATTGGTCGAATTTTATTCTATTGTCGAGCCAAGTGATACAATATGACAACTTTTTTATTTAAATTAGTTGATACATATTTATTATATATTTATTTATAATCTTTTAATCTATATATGTATATAAAAACTAGCTTTTGCCCGCGGCTTCGCTCGCGCAGTCTTTAGGATTTGACACACAGAAATTCCTTCACAGTTATTTTAACTAAGAAAGTACATAAGGATCAGTTACTATTTCTTAAAATTATGTCTAACGCCCTATTGGTGAAAACACTTCAAAAATATAGATATGATCAATTAGTTTGTGAAGCACGGGAATCTCAACAAAGATCACATTATAGCAGACTGAGCCACTATCTATGGAACACAACACTGCCCAGATCATCCTACACTGTGCAACATATTCAACCGAAAAGATCGTGAGGATGAGCACCACTCTATAGCAGTATAACCCCATTCTTACTGAATTCCAGTTGAATACCTTTTGAGTACGTACGATGGAGTTAGATGAAGCGATCAGCATATTCAACAGCTATGAAGTTTGGACATATTACAATGTTTCAAATCGATACGACGAACGGTTCGTGAATTAAGAAAAGGCCCCCTTAAAAGGGGTCATCGCCAATAACTCGGACCTTAAGCAAAATTTCCAAAATCGGACAAATTAATTATCTTTATTTCTTATAGAGAGTGCACAAACTTAGTTAGAAGTCAATCGGATGAAAAATAAAAATGTTCCCATACAAACTTTGACCCCCCCTTAAAGGGGTATTTAAGAGTTGAATTTCTAAAATCGGAGAAATTGTTTTTCTTTATTTCTCATAGAATGTACATAAACCGAGTTTGAAGTCAATCGGATGAAAAATAAAAATCTTCCCATACAAACATTGACACTCCCCTTTTACCCCTTTGGATACATCATAAAAAAAACCTCTGTGCAAAATTTCAGGTTTCTAGAGCAAATGGTTTAGGCTGGGCGTTGATCATCTGTCAGTCGGATACTTCATTTTTATATATATAGATAGATTAAGATCACGACTCACTGACTCATCAACGCCCAGCCCAAAGCTGAAATTTTGCACCGAGGTTCCCTTTATGATGTATACAGTATACAAGGAATAAGGAAGGATATTTCGAAAATCAACCCCCAAAAGGGGTAAAAGGGGGGGGTCAACGTTTTTATGAGAAAATCTTTATTTTTCACCCGATTGACTTCCAACTCGGTTTGTGTATTCTCTATGAGAAATAAAGAAAACTGATTTCTCCGATTTTTAAAATTCAACCCTTAAAGGGGTAAAAGGGGGAGGGGGGTCAAAGTTTGTATGGACAAATTTTTATTTTTCACCCGATCGACTTCAAACTAGGTTTGTGTACTCTAATAGAAGGAATAAAAATAATATTTCTTTCCGATAATTTTGCTTGGGGCCGGAGTTAGTGGCGATTACCCCTTTTAAGGGGGCCCTTTTCCTAACTCACGAACCATTCGTCGTATCAATTTAAAACTTTGTAATGCGTCCCAACCTCTGTCGCTGTTGAATATGCTTATCGATTCATCTAACTCCAGCATAATGCTGTAAGAATGGAGTCATACTGCTAGAAAGTGATACCCATCCCTACGATTTTTCTGGTTGCATATGTTTCACAGTGTAGGAAGATCTGGGAGGTGCTCATCATATTGATGTATTTGCCAGCAAAGAAATAAATAAAACCGAACCGTAAATAAAACCCGTACATATTAACTCAATCTGCTAAAGTATGATCTGTAATGAGATGCCAGCGCTTCACTAACAAATATTGATCATATTATAATTTTTGAACTGTTTTCTCCAATAGGGCGTTAAACATATTTTTCAAAGGTACCTACTAATTACTTCTTAGTTTCTTAGGTAGGTTTCCTGCGCGATATATGTATAAATATAAAAGAGGGAACTAACTGACTATGAAGGATTTCTGTATACAAAATCCTGAGGACTGCGCGAGCGAAGCAAAAGCTAGTATAATATAAATCTTCTGTACGTGTGTTGTAACTGAACTCCTTAAAATGGCTGGATTGATCTGGACTGGATGACATTTTTTTTTGTGTGCTTGGATGGTTAGATTCAACATTGAACCTGGTAGGTGACGTGATCGGGTTCCACGATTTGCTGTGCTTCGATATTAGCAACGCAGGACAATGTCTGCGAATAAGCTAGTACATTATAAAACGCAATGCCTCTTTTTTGCCCTCCTTTAACTCGCGATCCACTGATTCTATTTAGGTAGGTACATGTTTTTGGTTTTGGTTTATGGATCTATTCTTGGGCCAGGTTTTAGCAAATATTTCGTTAGGGTACAAGTGCGGCATTTACAATCGCTTTGCATCGACGAAGTCCCTTTTTCCCTTATTGCTGCTTGAAAAGTACTGCAATCATCGTTCATTGCGTATGATACGCTAACCTCCAGTTTCTCAGTAAGAGGTGTCAGGTTTCAACTGAACCTGAACTTGAGTTTTAATTTGAAGTTCAACTCATTTCACAATATAGTCTGAACTTCAGTTGAATTGAATGCGAATGCAGGATGTCGATTGTCGTACCAATGTCGATCTTTTAATTGTTTCGTTGTCTCTTCCTCCTCTTTGATTGCTTTGTTAATTTGGGTCAGGATCTCTTGTAATTAATCTCCTTTTAAAGGCGAAAGTAGATATTAGGTAGTATATGTTTATTGAACATAATACTTGAGAGACACAATTTTCCAAAAGTCTATGCAACTATTTGCATACGCTGACGACATTGACATCATTGGCAGAACTCAGCCAGTTGGAAATGGTGCGTTTGGAAGGGGTTGGGGTTGAAATACTGTATGGTCAAAATTCTGTTTTCAAAATACTGTATTTCAAAATACTGTATTTCAAAATTCTGTATGAACAAAATTCTGTATGAACAAAACTCTGTATTTCAAAATTCTGTATATCAAAATTCTGTATTTAAAAAAAATGGTTTTGATAATGTAAAAAAGTGCGCACTTTTTTACATTATCAAAACCATTTTTTTTAAATACAGAATTCTAACATACCACTTCTTTTATTTTTATATTTTACTGTCACCTTGCATATCTACATAGATTTATAAAACATAAACCGATGTTTTGGTCTGTTTTTGAAAGTTCAAAAACAAGAACAGAAGTGTTTCCGAGGACCCAAAACAGCGTTGAGGCATGGCATCGCCGATTAAAAGTCTTGGTTGGGAGGAAAAAGCCGGGCCTGTATAAACTTATCAGCGACCTGAAAAAGGAGCTAATTTTTACTAAAGCACAGATGGAAAGGGTTAGGAATGGGGAGCACATTAAAAAAAACAAAAAAACAATACTTAAAAACAAGAGAATTCGACGTATTATGCGAAAGAGGCCCGATTTAAGCAACGTTGCTTATTTAAGGCGAATAGCAAAAAGTTTGCTTTTGTTTTAAATAATTCTGTTATGCTAATTTGTTATTTTTATGTTTATTGTTTATTAAATTTCTTTGAAGTATTAAGTTTGCTGTTATGTTTTTGTTAAATTATGTTCCTAAATGATTTCCAATTTTTGTTTTTTTTTCCAATAAATTTAAAAAGTTATATTACAGCTTGCTTTTTCTTATGCAAACACTTTTTCAAAAAATAGAATTGGGTATAAGCAGCTATTCGGAAAACAGAATTTTGCACATACAGTATTTTGAATATACAGCATTTTGGATATACAGCATTTTGGATACACAGCATTTTGGATATACAGCATTTTGAAATACAGAATTCTGAAATACAGAATTTTGTTCATACAGTATTTTAAAAAAAAAAAAATACAGAATTTTGTCGATACAGTATTTTGAAATCCAGAATTATGGCCCATTCCCGTTTGGAAGTATGGAGACGTGTAGTGGTTGAGCCCCAAGTCAACTCCGGACTGTAGCGCCACCTATGTACGTAAGTAAGTATCGACACTACTGAAAGGTATACACCGCCCCAAAGTTTAGGTTTCTTTGGGTTCAGCCCTGAATCCGGTTAGTGATATTCCAGCGTTTGACAAAAATCACATCACAATGCCTTGCTGATTGTGACCAGAACTATCGATTTACTAATAGGAAACTGTCAATGACTGTATAATCTAGGACCTATTACAAATACTCGAAATAGAAGTACTAAAACCAAACAAACAAATAATAAATAAATAAATAAATAAGTGCCTTGGTAAATCTTCCCAATCCCAACCTTGCCGGTAAAGCTGATGTACAAAATCGCAGGTACGTCCAAAAAATACTTTTAGAGGCGATAACAAATTTATAAAAAAACAAGTAAAAGTGTTATCATCGGCCTGGCCGATGCTTTGATACCCTCCACTGCATAAAAGTCATGCAAAATGCTTGCCATGCGTGTTAGTACAGTCAAAATCGGTTATAACGACCTTCAAGGGACTGACGGATTTGGTCGTTATAAGCGATAGGTCGCTGTAACCGATATCAAGGTGCATACATAAATTAATCTGTTTTAAATTTTTTATTTATTTTTATAGTTTTTATTTGTACCAGACAGATATATGTACATACATACGAGATAACTTTATGCAAACCGAATAAAATCAAAACTCTTCGACCACTCGTCACACAGAGAAATTTGCACTAATTAATTTCCCCACCTACTATTGAACAAACTCAAAACCAATACTAAGCGCAAAAATAAAGAATAATAATATCTCAACAAACGGTGATCTGTAACATGTCTAGACAGATACATCGCATGTACAGACCCATAAATAGTTTACCGTTTCAGAAAAAATGCAGTCGCACAAACAGCTGCGTCGATCTTAGTCGTTATAACCAATATTTTATTTCAAAACAAGGAAAAAATCGGTCGTTGTAAGCGATATGTCGTTGTAAGCGATGTCGTTGTAAACGATTTGTTATTCAATGGGTTTATAATGGAGCTCAGCCGGGACCTAAGAATTTGGTCGTTATAACCGATACGTCGTTATAACCGATGTCGTTGTAAGCGATTTTGACTGTATGTGTCTAATATTAGTTTTGTATGGTAGGTAGCAAAACTACTTTACCGACATAGACAATTTTCAATACCAACCTGACGACGGTTAAAAAAAGTCCTCTCACAAAATTTCATTCACCTAAGTTAAGTCGTTTGGACGCTATCGTGCTTTAACAGACAGAGAGAGACGTGTGTTCAATAGTGGTTTTGTATGGGAGGTAACAGAACTGCTTGACCGACAAGGACCATTTTTAATACAAACTTGAAGGCCGTAAATATAAGACCTCTCATAAAATTTCAGTTGCCTAAGTCGATTCGTTCGGACGCTATCGTGATTTCAACAGACAGAGAGAGACGTGGGTCTTATAGTGGTTTTGTATGGGAGGTACCAGAACTACTTGACCGACATAGCTCATTTTCAATACCAACCTGACGACGGTAAAAAGAAGTCGTCTCACAAAATTTCATTCGCCTAGGTCAATTGCTTTGGACGGACAGACAGACAGACGGACGGACAGACAGACAGACAGACAGACAGACAGACGGACATGGCTAAATCGATTCAAAATGTGATCCTGATTCAGAATATATATACTTTATAGGGTCTCCGGTGAATCCTTCTTGGCGTTACAAACGTAATGGCAAAGTGAATATACCTTCCTGTAGAGGGTATAAAAAAAATGGTTGACGTTCACACAAAAATGCGTTAAACATCACACTGACTATGGCCATCGCTGCTACGACGGGTATACCTTTACTACCTAAAAAGATATTTGAGAAAGGTGCTACCGAAAGTAGTATTTTATTCAGGACTTGCCAACTTTATTCTAATCCTCCTTTTTATCGCATTTCTAACTCCTGTCGGAGGAAATTTGATATTTCTTGTGAACTTGGATTTGTCGAAAATGTTTAGGGTTCCTATAGTCGCTATTCGATACACTCTTCACTTTGCACAAGCGAGAAAAAAAAAAACAACAATTAGGGGCGCACAAGTACCGTGTGCATGGATATCTAATACTCAGCGTATAGGATCCTGTTTTCTGATTCTCGACCTAGTTCCACCCAACCGTGTTCATCTTACAACAACAACAGGTGGTCCAGTATTCTTCAATGAAATAATACTAGTGTATAGTGATATCCCGCATGGCACAGATAGATGTAGCGAAGGGCTCCTTTTACACAACAAACAAAGCTTACCTTATGTCCACTGTCCAGCTATACAAAGGACCATCGACGAAAAAATCCAAAAGACTGGTTCGATTATTATTACTTTCAAATGCTATGGTGTTCAAGGTTGCGCATACATAGGTATACTTGTGTAGGGGTTATTGGAGTTATGTGCAGACACATTCAAAAAAACCACCCAACCATGCGTATGTGTATATACGAGTCGGTATTGGAATAGCACGCAACAAGCTGTGAAGTCATTATACTGGGAATCGAGGGTAAATTACGTATATCAAAAGGGACGAATTAAATTTGCATTTTACGCCCCGAAAATAAAAGGCTTTATTAAAATATTCCCCGAATCTGCTGCCATAAGGTATGTAAATGACGCAAAGCCCACTTAGGTGTGTATCTGATGTGTGTATCCCCAGTGAGCTTTGTGTACCTACATTCATAGTTTTCCACTGTCGGCGTCGAGCGGCGGAGCATATGGGAGGTGATTTTATATTAGGGGCGCGCTTATGGTCGTATGTACCTACTCATGTATATGGAGTTTTTTTTTTTTTTTTCTCTCTGAATAACTTTGGTCTACCTACACAGGCATGTTTTATTTGACAGTTGGACGAACGATAAAATGTAGCCAAGGGTAGATTTATAACTCATTTAGATTTGGTACATATAGGGACAAGGACAACTTGTTAAGACACCTTTCTGTTAGTGTCATTGAAGTGTCGCAATTAGTTTTGTGAATTTCTTAATATATCTACCAAACGACATCTACACATTATGTTGTTATGTGTATCTGTTTTTACTTAATTCTTATAAACTCCAGCCAACAAAAAAAGTTCCACAGATGTACGCTGGATTTAACGGCACGTGCTTTAATTTGTTTTAAATTTCAAAGCACACGTGCTAGTCCTTAAAACGTTTTACTGACCAATGAACAACTGGTACAAAGCATCCATTCGTGAATGATTCGGTGCAATGTTTTATGGTTAAGCCGACCCTAGTTTGATGCCGTCAAGATGTTTTGTTTGATGTTATGTGAAACATAAATCTGCAAATTGAAATGGCCTCTGCAAAAGAAAAAACTGCTCTGAGGTTGTGTCCTTTTTTGATTTGAAAAAAAAAAAAACAAGAGAAAAATAATAATCCGCACAGACACCCCTTCGGAGAACATCCGTGACTAGAGGACATCCATTTTTGCAATACTCCTTCTGTTACAGGACAAGCAAACTTTGGAACTCGCTTCCTGTAGATATATTTCCAGAAGACTACAATTTGCAGCAATTTAAGTGCAGAACAAACATACATCTGCGAGCATCTCGGGGCGCTGATGAAGCGTTATAGGTTCGCCTTTCCCGGGAGAAGTATTTAAAATAATGCCCAACATCAAAATGAAATAAGGCACCAAAAGTTTAGAATTATTTGGATTATTAGGTGAGAGGTTGGGTATATTCAAAGTTTATATGTAAGTTGTTCTTGGTTTCCCTTCACCGCTAAACCAGAAGGCCATCCATACTACTTACAAAATGCAACGTCCGTCTGTTTGTTTCTCCATAACTCGAGAACCATTCGTAAGATTTTTATGAGTGGGTGGGAAGTGGTGAGGAGTTAAGGAGTAGCGGGGTGTAAGGGGGGTCTCACCAACCGTTAGCCATATGAATTTGAAAGTGTGTATGTTAATAGATAAGTCAAAAATATTACATGCCTCATTCATCGCTTTTCAAAATTCATCCCATAAGGGTTTTCTATGCTTAACTTGCGTGGGCGCAGTAGCGCAGTGGTTAGTGTGCTGGACTACTGTGCGAGGGAGTTTTATATTGCGTTCTAAAAATAGAATTTTTACTCGCACGACGGGCATTCAGAATGCACATTGTACATGCTCATGAATGGCGTTGTTAAATTTGATACCATTATTTATTTGATAGTCAACCAATCCACCCAAAAGTTATTGAAAAGACGTGATTATCAATTTCAGAGCAAGTTATTTGTTCACTCTCAACCAACTAAACATTGGCGTCTTTTAGCGTTAAGGGACCCGTCAGAAAATGATTACATTTTGCAGCTACTATTACACATGTCAAAGATCCTGTCAATTTTTGACATGCAAACGTCAATATGACGTTAAATTCTGTTCTGAACTATATATTGACGCCAACGTGTCAAAAATTGTCCATTTTTTGACACTTAAAAGGTCATTTTTAAGCTTTTGTTTTTCAGCATGTTTTTTTGACAGTTCACACGTGATTTGTGACATGTGTCAAAGTAAAAAATGCTCAGTTAGCATTGCCATTTCACCATGGATAGACTTACGCCCGAACAATGTTTGCAAATTATTGAATTTTATTACCAAAAATCGTGCTCAGTAAAAAATGTGTTTAGTGAGCACTTCGTCCATTTTATGGTCGTCGTAATCGTCCTACAGAGCAGGTTATTCAAGCCATTGCATTGTGACCAAATTTCGCACCAATTTCACTTTATTGGACATTAAACCACCGGCACCGGCTCGTTTGCGTAGAGTGCGTACAGACACTGATGTCATTTTGAGGGATTTATCCCTTTTTGACCGAATTTTAATATGTCCGAGGGATAAAGGGACATTTTAGCTATAGGGATTTTCGTTCATAGTAACAAATTTCGTATAATAAAGATTTTCAAACACAAGTGAACCGAACCTTTAGGTAAAGACAATATTTTTTAGTGATAAAGCAGCCATCTATGTTTTGGTAGATACCAGAAACGCGTAAAATACTTACAACATACGAATACGAACATACCACAAAAGAAATGAAATGGTGCTCACTTCACAGCAAAACAAAATCTAGAATTAGTTCGTTGTCGTTCATATTTTTCAAACTGATTTTTTGTTGATTTTGTCGGCAGGAAAATTTAATGAAACTAGGTACCTACATATTTTTTTTTATTTGAGAGGTCATTCCTCATTGCTTGTTTTTTGAATGACGGAAAAGGGAGAATCATGACAGCGATCGTAAAAGACGAAATCTAGTATTCTAACAAAAAGGGATAAAGTCCATCGAAAAGGGATTTTTTAATGGTTGATCTGGGATATTCCATCATAATCTTCTGGCAACACTGCGTACAGAGATGAATATTGCTGCCGTATTAACCAATTTTAATGAAGATCGTGAAATGTGCCAAATAAACAAATCAAATAAAAAAAAAAAAAATGTTCGTTCGATTATTTCAGATTTTTTTTTGCCGAAAATGGAAGAGCTTGGTGTGATCGACATATTGTTTCAACAGGACGGCGTGACATGCCACACAGCACGCGAATCCATGGAAATATGCGAGGCGAATTTGGTGAGCAAATCATCTCACGTTTTGGACCTCTGAATTGGACGTCTAGATCTGCGATTTAACGCCGCTGGGCTACTTTTTGTGGCGATATGTGAAGTCTCTCGTCTATACGGATAAGCCAGCAACTATTGCCGCCTTGGAAGACAACATCATAACTCGTGTTATTGGTGAGTACATTCCGGCTGGACCACTTGAGGCGTAGTCACGGCCAACATTTACACGAAACAATATTCAAAAAGTAAATGGAAAGAATTGACTTATTGACCCTAATAAAAATTTCACTTAATTTTGCAAATTTTCCTTTTTTTTTATTTTAAAAACCAATCGCTTAAAAAATTACCCATTATTATAGTACCTACTACCTTTGAAAGATGGGGGCGCCTGTCTTATTCCATTTCCAATTAATTGTCATACTCCACCCGGTAGGAAAATTGAAACCACCTGCTAATTGGTTTAATCTGCCTCCCCCTGTCTATAAATGACGCTCCGCTCATGTGTCTTACTCACTTTTACCCAATAAAAAGCATTAACAAAATGATGTGTGAAAAGATTTCGAAAAAGGCAAACACTGCCAAACTAAACTACGCTCTATTGAAGATAAATTTGTAATGAAGGTGCTAATCGTTGTCTATTATTCACAGAAATCGATGCCTAAATGGTCCAAACCAATTGGGGAATATTAATTATTAATTGTTCCACAAAGCCTGATGCCTGTCATCGAGAAAATAGCAAAAGGAACAAAGTGTTGGTTACACGTCGACTATACCTATGTGTTTGTTATTCGAACGAGACGATAATTAATTAGATACTTATAATTATTACGTACGAGTAGTTTTACTTGTTAACGGTTGCACAAGAAAAATTTAAGTGAGGTGCTCAAAGTTTAAGATTTTATTTATATTAATATTTATTTGTTACCATCAGTCATACTCATAATCATAAGGTATCCGAGTAGGTATTCGAAATTAAAATGAGTAAATAGATTTTAAATTGAATAGCATTTGGAGAGGTGTCACTTCTTTAGAAGCAATTGACAATACTTACGGAATGTTAGCAATTTGTGCCAGTGACATGTACGTCAGTTTTTTTTTTTTGATAGTCAGGAGTGGACCTGGGCCTTAACTAGTGAGTCATCAGTCAATAGGTGACAAAAAATCTATAATAGTTTCGATAAATTTACTGCTAGGTTCCACATTTCACTTCCACTCGAAATTAAATCAGAAATGAATTTTTGTGTTCTACATTTCACTGCATTCGATTTCGATTTCAAAATTTTCGGAATTGAGACAAAGTGAAATTGTGATTTCGAAAAAATTTCGGGGTTTTCGAATCGCTCGAAATGCAGAACACTGAAAACGAATTCCGAGTGAATTTGCAATTTCGATTTCACTCGATTTCTGGAACCTATCTGTTAATCAGTGAATTCAATTTTTATATATTCAGACTCCATTGACATTTGATGAAGAGGTTTTAGGCTGTTTCGAAAGATTGTCAATTTGACAGTTGAAATTTGATTTGTGGTTAGTACGTCTTGCTATTTTACGATGAATAGATTAACGCCAGAAAAACACGTGCAAATTGTGCATATTTTTGAAAACAATGGTTCGGTTCGCCAAACTTATCGTGCGCTACGTTTATTTTACGGTCGACATAATCGTCAATCTGAGCAAGTTAGGCCTACTGTCCACGTAGCTGCACTTCATACGCCCGATTTCGTCTTTTGCATCTTGGTGTACGCTTGCTTGAAGTTTCCATATAAACAAACGAACCACTCTCCACGGAGCGGCAATGCAAGCTGCAAATGACGACAAGCGTATTTTGCCGCCGTGGACAGAGCTTCGTTTGTTTATATGCAAGCTGCAAACAAGCGGACAACAAGATGCAAATGACGAAAGCGTGCGTATGAAGTGCAGCTACGTGGGCAGTAGGCCTTATATTTGCGTTGAAGGTTTGGTCACACGGCCCGCGACACCATCAATTTATTGCGGGAAACTTTTGTTGAGCGCATAATTTCGCGTAATGGACCTGTGAACTGGCCTCCACGATCCTGTGATCTCACACTTTTAGATAACTTTCTTTGAGGGTATGTGAAGTCACTAGTCTATGCCGATAAACCAGAGACGATGAACGATTTTGGAGTCAACATTCGCCGTATTATTGACGCTATACAACATTCGCCGTATTATTGACGCTATACGGCCCGTCAATAATACGGCGAATGTTGACTCCAAAATCGTTCATCGTCTCTGGTTTATCGGTAAATTTGTCGAAAATTGGACTTCACAATTGCGCTTCATTCGAACTAGCCGTGGCGCGCATATGCCCGAAATTATTTTTAAACAATAATGGCATACAATTATCCATTAAATAAAGCTAATGTCATAGAAATTAACAATAGCTTCAAGCATTTTATTTCATATTGAATTTGCATACCTCTAAAAAGAACACTAAGATTTGACAACTTCACGTTGGTTCCAACATTAGCGCTAGCTCTCGTGGTTCAGAGCGGAATAAATTGGAATCTTTTACTTTTTTGGAATTAAATATATGTATTGTAAAGAATGATGCAACAATATGAATTTCAACCGTTTTACTTGGCAAATTCACTCACGCTCAATAGATGTCTCTAGCATTCTATGGAGAAATCCAACATGGCTGTCGTTTTGTTTTACTTCTTTTACGCTTATAACCATGAGCGCTAGTTATGTTGGCGTCGTTTTTTGGTCAGAGGGCGTTCAAGAACCTAGTTTGGTAAGTCTATCTAACTTCCTGTTGCTGAGTTTTCATAGGGCAAAATTGGTCACGTAAACTGTTTTCTCAGTTGACGTTTATGTCCCAACACTGACAAATCAAGTCAAGAATTGGTCGACTTACTACTGAGTTGAAATCTATTTGTGACAACATGCGTCCGGAGTTTTGACATTTCTATTGTGTCATCGGAGAGAATGGAGGAGCGCAGTTTGACATCTCGATTGTCAGTCAGAAGTCAGAACCCCTTGAGAAAAATAAATAAAATTGTCAAGAAATGACATACCGACTATTCAAGTTAGTTTTTGCGTTCAGGTTAATTTGTGTTCAGACAAATCAAGTCGACTTACGATGACTAGATTTTTAAATGCGACCATGGTATGGAACTGACATTTCAGTGGCAGTTCCTATATAAGTATGTCAATGCAAAGACTCATATTCGCAGGACTGAAATTAAATGATTCTATGACTCGCATAGCAATTCCAAGAATTGTTGTGAGCAGTTAACTACATATTGCATTTACCAATACGATGAGAATTCCACGCCACTGTGTGGTTGTCTTTACAAAATTATGTCCTTTTTGTGCAACAGTTTTCCTATATTTTTTATTTTGTAGGCCCTTACTGTCAATGTTCTTTCAGTCATATATGAGCTTTTCTTATATCAAAAGGCGTCATTATTGTCAATTTTATTTCAATTTAATACATACCCAGTTTATAGGGAGTGAAATGTATACCCGGCTGTGTTGGTATAGCGTGATTTTATTATATACCCTGGGAAATGGCTGCGCCATTGTGAATTCCATTTAAATGGTTTCCTTATTCCGCTCGATTAGACATGCAACAGAACTGGTTACAGAGATGTCAATATTTTGAGTGGGAATTTAAAATCAATTCATTGCAATATGTTACCCAATGTGAAATATTGGAAACGTAATATCTATTCCAACTTTTATGTATTCCTTTCCTATTTCTAAGGAACCGAGTATTGAGGAAATTGAAATACGTAGGTATGTGTTTTTCTCATAAAACATGTGTAATAACTAGGTCGTAGCTTTTCAATTTGTAAATGGCTTTGTCAGTGGATTTTTTTTTAAGTTCTCCACCCACAATGTGTTTATTCAATGAGTCCATTTCAATTGATTTACTATAAAGCCGACTGACCTTGGTTAGTTTCGGAATAACCCTTCACGAGTCGCGCCGTCAATGTGTTATCTGTTCACATATCTGAAGGTATTTCCCCTTCGAGCCATCATGATCAGGGTCATTCTCAGGTTACTTGGTATTGAGTTATCAGTATTATTGTTCCATCTTCTATACAAATCATAATCATCATTTGTTATCTTATCTTTTTTTGATTTTGGTCTTACTTAAATAAATACTTGAACGTCTTCTCGCAATTGGAGCGTGTTTGTGTTTTATTGAGATAAAATTGATAAATTGATGATGATGATAAATTTAATTGATGATAAATTCATGGCGAAGTTCTACAACATTTTCTCATATTAGACGCCACTTGGTGCAACACACAGTATCAGGGGAGTTCTAGAAACGCACTTCGGAGGCGTTTTCAAAAATTGTCAAAATTTCAATTTTCAATTTCAATCTTTTGCTACAGCAAAAAGTGAATCAATCGCGGTCCTAATATTTCGGAGGTCATTGAAATAATGACAATTCGGTAGAGACATCTATTGAAACTTAAGCAGATTGAAAATCCTGGAGCACTTAGACCAATCCACTGTAAGCAATCCATTTTTCCACAGGAAAGGAAGAGGTTTCATTCTCCCCCAGCATCGCATATAAGATCAAATCTGCTGTATGAAAACCAAAGAAGTCCAAATCGATGCTCACTGTCTATTTATCGATTTTATAATATATGCATGACACCATTTATGGAGACGAGCTATACAGAGCCATGCCTAGTTTTGGCATCTCTGCCAAACTTGTCAGATGGAGAACGCTCGCTGCTCCGTAAAGGTCGGAAACAATCTTACCGAGTTCTTTGATGTCAAAAAAGGATTTAGACCAGGTGATGCGCTGTCGTGTGACTTTTTTTTGAGAAAATTGTGTGAAACTCGCAAGGCAACACCAGGGGCACAATTTTCCAAAAGTCTATGCAACTACTTGCATACACTGACGACATTGACATCATTGACAGAACGCGGCAAGCTGTCACTGGTGCGTTAGCGCAGAAGCGGCAAAATTGGAGTTTAGTGGTGAATAAGGTGAATGCATGCTGCCAAAAAGAAAGGACTCACAACTTCGACAAATCGGACAGAACGTCACGATGGACAGCTACATCTTTGAGATTGCTAGGGGCTTTGTCTACATCGGCTCCGCTATAAACTCGAACAATGACGCCACAGGAGAAATCCAACGAAAAGTTGCACTTGCCAATCGCTGTTTCTTTGGCCTAGAAGACAACTGACCATCAGTAAGGCCTGGTCAAGAAACAGTAAGGAGACTCTATATAAGGCCCTCGTCATCCCAGTTCTGCTTTATCGCGCAGAAGCATGGACGTTAACAAAGGCGGGTGAAGATCTTCTTAGTCGCTTCGAACGTAAAATTCTTCGAATGATTTTTGGTCACGTTTGCGTTGACTTCTGAGGAGAAGATTTAACAACGACATCTACGAGATGTAATAGCGGCATCAACTGGTCAGAAAAGTACTTATCACGCGACTAAGATTGGTAAGAGATGTAGAGTGAATCGACACCAACGGTCCAGCCCGTAAAGTCTTCGATTCCAACCCGGAGGTACAACGCAGTAGAGGAAGACCTCGCCTTAGGTGGCGCGCACAAGTAAAAGGGAGCCTCAACCAACTTGGAGTGCACAACTGGAGGCGGTTGGCCAAAGATCGGACTAACTGAAGTGTTCGTTGAGATCCAAGTCCACCCGGACTCTGCGCCATCTAAGTAAGTAAATATAAGTAAGGTGGAGAATCCTTGATATTATTCGTTTCAATTTTATGGTAAGTGGCAGCGTATTTGCGTCCTCAGGCGGCCGGGGCTCGAACCAACACCGCGCTTGAGTGACAAGCAATGACTCTAAACACTAAACCATGTATTTGACACAAAAGCTCATAAATGGATCGGCACTACGGTTTTCGTACTCAAAAAACAACCGATCTCTCCAATCCACTAAAACTAAACTTAGTTCATATATAAAACTTATTTGGAGGAGTTGGGTGGAGGTTGTAAAGGAACAAAATCCCGACCATTTGTCTTGTCTTAGACCTAACACTGTATTGTATCCGTGAATTCGCCCAGCTATTTTGCTGATGCTGATCACAAGCCAAAACTTGTCAAGTATGTCAATAGATTTATGCTTATCAGACTGCGTCTTAAAATCTAACTTGGTCGTGTCTTCGATACGATATTCTTGCCGAGAGCATCTGAAACGCATCGATATCGCATATAACAAAAGGCGATTCCAAAGCAACTTCAATGACTCAACTACGATGACTCACGATAACCCTTCCGAAGGTCATGTCGATACAACCAAAACTCTTAAACAACTGCTGAAACCTATCCATCCAATTTTAAAGTGGGTTTCTCAAAGATGCGTGCAAAGTTTTTTTTTACCACGTCTCATAAAAAAAAGTTTTAAAAAAAAAGAAAACAAATTTGTGCAAAGTAGGATCAAATACCCCGTAGGTATATTTATTGCAGGAATAGGGCTGTAAAAACTTTCCGTTTCCAACTAATCACAAAGGATTTATATAGGCACATAAAATCATCTATAGTTCAACGCAGCAATGGTATTCTTTCTCTTTCAAAAACACCCGAAATTACTGCCCACACCTACACTACAGTCGTAACCGCCTCGCCTATATGCTATTGTCAAGAAACGGTAACCCACCAAATGAAATTATATAGTTTCCCTGAAAAGTTCTTGTCATGCGGAATGTGTTTTATTTTGGGGCACATTTTCAACGTTCTCGTCGTCGACTATTATATTCAGTCGAGGCTCCCGGCAAGCCCAAGACTTTTCCAACTACAGTCAAATGGTAAAGGCTAAAAGTTGAATCCCTCTTTCCTTCAACGTCAGTCTTCCTGAGTGAATATATATGTATTAGTTACGGTTGGAATGGTCCTCGAATCGATGATTTTATGGCTCTGTAGTAATTCTCCGAGCCAATGAATATGAATACAACTTGGATTTTGAATTCAATTACAATAGCTTATTGTTTCCGATATATACCGCATAGTTCTTCCAAGGACATACATAACCAACAAAAGAACCTCGGTATATCTTGTTTCAATCATTTATTTTTTTAAGAAAATATGCCTCACACTCATCTGCAATGAGACGACCCAATTCCTCGTTGTTTTGGATGACATCCAACTTCTTGGCTGGCTGCCGTTTGTCAGCAACACCTTCTGTTTGTGACAATATAAATCGTTATTTTATTTTCACACGCTCCGAAATGTATATTGTATACTTTTAATAGAGGATGTCTCTTAATATTTCGAAAAATAATGCTACCGGCTTGATAAATTGTTTTTGTTTTTATTTTAAGTTTCTGAACTAATTTTAGTTGGAGTCAGATGCTATTTTAACAAATTGTTGTGTCATTTCGTAAGAAGATCTCGTGGTTTGTGATTTCGTGTTTAATTTTAAATATGTTTTAAAACAATACAATGATTTTGATGGGAAAGAAATTGCACAACTTTTTAAATTGACGACGGTTTGGCTGTAGGCAGTGGGCCTGCATTACTGGTGTTTAATGTGTTATGAGTATCCTTATGATTAACCTAACCTAAAATCCAAATAAGATCAAATCGTCATAGGTGCATATTCTAAAACAAGCGACTCTGAATCATGCGGAAACATCAATACATATCAATAAATTACCTCGACCTCGACTGTAGACTCGACAAAAGCTTGATATAGGAAATTTATTTTTGTATTCCCAGGTAGCGTAAATATTACAAACTTACAATTATACCCATTCTAATGCTTTCAGAAATCAAAGTTACAAGTGAAGGACCTCAAGGCTGAATTCTATGCCCATTATTGATTTTAAATGTTGTGGATATGCATCAACGCCGCAATGGGTAGATGTCCAATCGCAGTAATGGATGTGCTATTGTTGCTGACTCCTCCATACCTCATGGTCACATATACCTACGATATATACATACAAACAATTCTACGAATCACAAAAGAGGGAATCGGAAGAGAGAACTAAATTGGTTCTATAACAAAACATCTTTCGTCATACTTCACTTGGAAATCTTCCGCCTTTGGCTATGTTGAGGGATGGCCATGGCATCATTAAAAAAATATTTTCATAACGAAGCTCATCACCACTGTCAATAGACTGAGAAACGACATTATAAAGTGGCACACAGATGGTTGGAGAACTAATGAAGGAACATAGTTAACAACTACCAAACCATTGACAAATGTACCTGCGTCGTTGAAGCTAAAAGGCAAATACCTACATTTAGATCAATATCGAGAAGAACTGTCAATTGTCAAATAGTCAAGCAGGCATCAAGATGGGGAAACACACTTTTCGCGCAAAAGTTTACTTACTTAAGGTGGCGCTACAGTCCGGGGAAGACCTGCGCCTTAACCAACGAGTTCGTTCTTTCAGGCTTCGGTTCGGGCTCTGTAGCTTTGGCAGGTTCTTCTGAACCTCATTCCTGCTGTAGCATCTCTCTATTTCCTCGATCGTTCTTTCTTTTTTCTCCTGAGAAGCCAGTATTCGTCTCTTCATTTCTGCGCGTAGAGGTCACGAGCAGCTAGTCCTTCTTATTGCAGCCCCGCTTTGTATGCCTCTTGTTTCGCTGCATGTGCTTGCCGGCACTCATTGTCGAACCAGGGGTTTTGTTGTAGTGGTCAAGTGAAACCAAGCACATCAGAGGCGGCGGCGTCTCTGATGGCTTTTCGGCAATGTTGTCACTGGTCTTCAATGCTTGATGCTGCCTGCATAGAACCTCTTGGGAGATTGAGAGAGACCCGATCGGAAAAGGATCTGGTGATCTCTTGCGATTTTAGCCGTCCGAAGTCTTCTTTACAGGATTTACTTGTCTTGGCGGTGTTCGGGATATCCGAAGGCGTACCTTGGCTACAGCAAGGTAGAGGTACAAGTCAATGTTGGAACAATCGGACATCCACAATACTGGAGGAGTGCCTTACGTCGATCGCAATGTATTTTTCGGGCAGAGGTTATAAAGGAAAAAAAAAAGGCTCAAAGGCAAACATACATTTATACCTTAAGGTTCGGTGGCATCTATTGCAAATCAGTCGTTCTGATTTAGCATAAAATTGTAAATTGTCCCAAAAAAAAAAAACTACGTGTGAGAAACTATATGGACCTGTCGCGCTAAATATTTATTTATTTTTATATCGAAGCTGTCAGGCAACACACCAGCCTTCTGATAATATTTTAAAGTTTTAGGGCTAGTTTCAAATGTTCCGGATAAAGTCGTGGATAGTTAGCCAGCGCTATCCACCAGATAAAAGTTGCTGATATTTTTTTTCTGTTTCATCGTCAAAGTATCTGAAAAACTATCCGGTTCAAAAATTTATCAGGCACTAATTGTTTGATAGGAATGGCAATAATGTTTTTTATAGTTTATCACATTTTTAAATGAAATGTGCTGCTCTTTTTTTGGTAATTTATCATGGACAAATTTATTCAATCATTAATTTTTGTTGAGATTTGTTCACGTTTACTTTTATCTCAGCTTCCACACAAACGGCTACAAACGGATAAAGTGCGCGTTGAAGTTCAGTCTGGGAGGACCCAAGAATGCCTAAGTCATCAGCGAAGAGCAAAAGACTTATCCTCAGATCTCCGAATTTGAAACATTATTCGCCAAGACCGCGCTGTAACATCCACTCCATATAAGCAATGAAAAGAAAAGGAGACAAAACGCACCCCTAGGAAAGTCCAACGCCCAGTGTGAAATGTATTCACTTAGCATGGATAAAGTTAAACAAAATGGTGAAAATTCAGAAATCTTCATCGTCCAGGATTTCTCAAAATAATTTAAAATACGGTGTAATTTGGTTGTAATATTCATCAAATTCGTCATTTAAGAATTCCAATAACTGCACGATAGCACACTTCTGAAACTGAAACTTTATAAATATTTTGTTTATCTTCCGGATAGAGGCTTTAACAGTCACTTCAACCACCTTTGAAACCGAAATTCGAAGTTTATCTGGCATATAAATTCCGAAAAGGCTATCCGAGACTTTATCAGCTAGCTGTGGCTGCCCTATGTCCTCGATAGCCTCACGAATTTTATCTTTGAGGTCTTGAATCGACGTTGGGCTGTTGGCGACGTTGTTGATGATCGGCAGGCTTGAGTTCTTGTGTTAACTGAACTTTATAAGCCTTAAGACCCAAGTCTTTATGCAAAATACGGTGTAATGACGTTTGTGGAATGCCCAATTCCAAAGAACGATGAGGAATGGACAAACCTGGGTTTTCTTCAACACTTTGGGCTACAGCAGCAATATTCTCAGTTGTTCTTGAGCGACGTGCACGGGTTTTATTCTTCACATCACTAACTTGTCCCAACAGCTCGAATTTTTCCACCAATTTCTGTATTGCGGTCCGACAAGGTGCTTAACGACGACCAAAAAATGCTTTAGTTTTGCGAACTGTGACTGCAAGATTTTCACCATTTTTGTAGTGAATTTTTATAATTTCAATGCGTTGTTGAAGCGTGTATCGTTCCATTTTCAGTAATGGCGTAGTTTCTACTTGTCAAATGTCAAAGAATAAAAGCTTCAAAAGTGACATCTACCGAAATAGCGGGCCATTCACAATAACACCTCTCATTGGAAAACCATTTATTTTTATTTATTACTAGCTATATCGGCCCGGCATGCCCAGAAATTGTATTGCTTATAATATTCTTGTCTATCAGGACTGGCTCTGCCAAATAAGGAAACAACAACAACGATTTTTAATAAAATTTGAGGTGTTATTGCTTTTTTCGGGGCCTTATTTCTAATGAAAATTATTTAATTTTCTCTCTTGGGACCTTATGTCATTGGGGTCTTATTTCCTGCAGCCATCAAGACTATCCATATCAATGTTCAAAATTTTACAAACTTTGGCACTCTTCACTGTCGAAGAAGCGTGTTGTTTTTTATGGAAGGTGTCACGCCCCTTTGTCCAATTTTAACCAATCTTCACAGGAAAACTTCTGGGTCAATATCGTCTGAAATATTGTCTGAAAATTTGTTAATCGGTTCGGTTGTTTTCGAGATACATATAATATTTTGAATGTTTCTTTTTTTTTTCTGTGGGAGGTTCCGAACCCCTTTTTCCGCTTACCCGGGCAACTTTTTCAATATTTCCTTCCGTGACTTTACTATTCGGACTATTACGAACATTAAGAAAAAAAATGAGCCACATCGGTCCAGCTGTTCTCAAGTGATGCGAACAACACAAATATAACTTCAAAAACCGTCCTGAAAGTCGTAAGACAATTGAAAAAGGTATAGGTAGTGGAGAACAAATAATAAAAAAAAAACGTCTTTCCTTCTGTCCGTTGACTTAAAAACGGCACAACTTTGTGCTACAATAAAATTCATTGTTTGAGTTAGATTCGATTGGGCTTGTTAGTTAAAAATCACAAACCAAACCACTCCCCTTCTAGAGATCACGATACGCTTGATTCTCCGACTTGATTACTCGATTAACACGTTCATGTAACAATAGACGTTCATTCGCACCAGCACACGCATCATTAATTCCGGTTTTCATTTCTACAGAACATGAAAAGGCTACCCTGTTGAATGTACATATAATTTTGTTTGTTATCGCAACAAAAGCACCCACAATGTCAACGACTTTATTACAAGTGTCAATTTATTTTCAATTTATTTCGCCGGTTCTTAATGAACAAAATGAGCACAAAAATGCACATACAGCCAGAGCCACCCAAAGGCAGTTCAAAACGATTAAGGATATCGATCAAGCGCATGTTTGTTATTTTAACATAAAGCATGGCACGCGCGTTCCCAATGGAACTGGAATGGAAGCCAGAAGGAGCAGCAGGCTCGTGCAAACATTTAGCCGGCTCCGGCTGCATACTTCCTTCGTTTTGGCGGCGGTTTACCACTCCACTTTGCTGGCAGACATTTGCTCAGCATGCAAATGCCAGAACGAAAGATAAATATAAACTGACGTCGTCGTCGTCGTCGTCGGCGGGCGAGAATCATAAATATCGCCAACGTAAATGGTAAATGGGGAAAAGTGTATAGTGACGGTTGCGGAACGCAAGTTGCCTTCACAATGCTCATATGTATGTCGTCCTTGTCAAAAGTGCTTACATACCTGGGTATGTATGTTTTTACGTAAGTGAAACCCCGTTTTGCCATGCCTCGTCGTCCATGTTCTCGACGCTCGGTGCTTGCTCGAGGACTTACATATACAAAAGCGTACAAAGGACAAAGTCTTTCTTAATATTGCCGAGAAACGGAACAGCGTCTAACGAAGTAGTATATCTTAAGTGCCTCTTGCTATGCACCAGAAATTGAACCAACAAAATCGTTGTAGATACATGTGTGGTTTACTCAAAGTGGAATATCTCACGGATACGGGTACCTATGCCGTATACGAGCAGAGGTAGGACCTGGTTACATGTAATTGCATTTCTAATGAATGACAACCTACATTGTCTAACAATACAAAAAGGAAGAGACGTTCGAGGAGGCAGAACAAAATAATGGCGAACGGTGTAACCTACTTAGCTATTTAATTTTATGCAAACTTCGAACGATTCAAATCGGTCCGCGTCGTTGCGCGTATCTATGGTTATTTCGGGTGCCTTAAGGTGTTGTTACGGTGCCAAAACACAAAGCCCGAGGTGAACATTGACCTATTCGGTATACCTACGTGCTGGTTCGAAAATATGCTAATCTTTTTCTAAAATGCGTCAGCGTCTCCGTGTCGTATAGTACTCGTATATTAGAAACATTTTTACACAACTCACATTCAAGGCACGATTACTTGTCATCCGCACGCTGCATGCTGGTAGTCCTTACTCGATAATTATGCCGTATAATTCTTGTTATCGGGTGAGCAAATCAATTGGCCGGATAATCGCAGTAGAAAGAATGTATCTCGATATGTGGCGGAATACAAATGCTGCAATCATTAATAACAATTAAGGTGAGCACGTGTGCCTTGGTTGGATGATCTATTTCCTCCAGTGGGCCTGTATGAACTGTTGACTGTATCCATTAGTGAGATGATAAAGCTGTTTGCATTTGCATGGTTAAAAAGGTTCTGCTTACTCATAGAGATAATCTTATGCATGGTAATTTGTAAAAATATTTGGTAGAAAAAAATTGGGGTTGAAATAAACGGTTTTCTTTTTGACTTGAGTGTGACCTTTATTTTTTTCCTTTGGTGGAGTACAAAATTTAGATTACCATGCTTGGGGATACGGGTGGGTAATTATTCACCAACGAAAAAAAAAATCCATGATTATCTCGTTTAACAGTCTTTCGTGTCTTAAAATGTCAGAAAGTTGAGAATTAAACAAAAAAGGCTGTCGTAGAGCTAATTTGTTGGGAATAAATATGAAAAGTCGGTCGATGTCGGTACATACTTTGCATCTTTTGTGTGTTGTTAAATGTTTTGCTATTTATCACGGCACCGGATAAGAGTTTGGCAATTTTTAAAGACGGTCTTCTGGTTGGAAGCAAGATTGATTTATGAGCAAGACTCGGTTGGAAGACTTTGACATTGGGTTGAGAGGGGAGCATCTTTCGCAGACTATTATCGGTTGGGTTGCAGAAAAGTTTAGTAGAGGATATAATAAGATAAATAATTAGTTGGCGCGACAGTCTTACTTGTGGCACTTAGAGTTTTTATGCCGATAAGCTACCTTATGACGCAGTAATACCTTAGGTCTAGGACATTTGTCAGACGGTTGGCGAAGCATCCTGCTGGAACAAGAGATCGTCCAATTACAATTCGTCTTATGAACTAGCTGGCTGTGTGGCGATTCAATAGTGTGTTGCCGAACGGTGGCCGCCGGCAGTCAGAATCGATGACCATTTGGGCCCAATTTATGGCATTTTCCATCACTCTTGCCAAAACTTTCGGCGATAGGTCGTCGCATTTTTTGCGGATATTCTCTTTGGGGGCTTTAAAAGTTAAAGACTTGTTGAAATAGACTCGTGACTTAAAAAAAAAAACACAAAAAAAGTCTGGAACTTTGTTCAAATGGCACAAAACGAAAGATTAGGCGACTCTGCGTCCTTGTTCCATCCTGTTGGAACCACATGTTCTCCAGTCACAATTCATCCAATTGAGACAGGAGAAAGTCATTAGTCCTTAGGCATTGCTCTGTAGCGGTCGCCGGCGGTCGCCGTCCCCAATAGTCTTTTGGCATGCGGAGTTTTCGTTGAAATAAGGCCCTCCAGCGTAAACAGCAGACTATGCAAGACCTTTGAGCGCCGAGCGGGTGTAATGGCTCAGTATAATTTACAAACATTTAAAGCCAATGTGCATCGGAATCTCCTATATACTCTATCCCATTTTCCTTAACGCCCGCGCTGTGTACATCACACTACACCATAAGAGTAGTCATAAACTATTTAGCGCCTGTTATAAAAAAAAAAAAAAAAAAAAAAAAAAATACGCGAATTTGTGCCCCATAAGCGATGGACCTCGTCATTCATGATAATTTTCGATTAAAAGTTGTCTCCCTTGTAGTCGAGATTCAGAATGACTTGAGCGTAGGTTACACGCCCTAAGCGGTCAACATCTAACAACTGATGCAATGTTTGCACTTTGTGAGGAAACATTTTACAGTCTTTCACCAAAATTCTCTGTAAAGACTGCCGATTGATGCCCAATTGCGTGGCACGTGTCCTCTGGTCGATACTTTGGGGTCCTCTGAGACATCTTCAGCCGCACAGCTGTGATATTCTCAGCAGAACGGCTGCTTCAGAGCCTCGGCTAAACGTCGTAATATTTGCCCAGTTGGTGTCGGATGACCGGGGAAATCTGCGACGGAAGTCATGCAGCGCTAACGCCACCGACAAATTATCCCGCAAAAAAATTGTTCGTCTGCGTTCTTTAGGAGTATAACCATTCATGTCTTGTTGACGTGGATTTTGTATCTATTTACTTTACAAATGTCAAGTGCCGCCATTTGGACAAATTATATAGCATCCTCCGATAGGGCAAATACTTTTGAGCCACCTTGTAGACTTCTGTATTCATTCATTCATTCATTTTCAATGGTCCGCTTGTCCATTAAGTGGGTCGCGGGTGTAGGTTGCTCAAATGGACCCTCCATAGCTCTCGATCCTCCGCCATCGACTCTAAATCATCAAGGGCAATCCCCATACGGGTAGAGGAGAGATTATGAATTTGATATAACCATCTCATCCTGGGTCTACCTAGGGGACGCCTGCCCGATGGTACGGATTCCATAGCACGTCGTGGAATCCTGGTCTGGGACATGCGACTTCTGTATCGCAGGCGTAAATTTTCTTAAAAATTCGCAATGTTTAGCAACACTGTTAGTTGGTTGAAATTGGCTGCCAGCTTGGAAACGCCAACACACCTAGACCATTGTGGTACAACGAAAAAGGATCACATAAGTTATCCCTACTAGTTGAACCATTTTGAGCTCTTTATAAAGCGTAAAAGGCTTCTGATGTCTGTGTTTGGCAGATCGCCCAAGTTGTTGTAATGGAAGGCTTAAGGTGAAGTTTCCTTTAATGGGAGAGAGCTGTACAGGAACAAAGAAGGTTTCTGCAAAAATCGTTTGCGAAAAGGGCTAGCTTTGCGGCACATTTTCCTGCCAGGCAGTGTCGGCAACACTCGTCGTTGAATATGACTATGATCTAGACATTAAGGGTTGCCGCTGCGTCAAGTACCGAATACCAGTGGCATCGACATACCAAGAATTCATCAATTACGTATAATGTTGGGCTTCACACGACTATACCCTACAAAACTACTCGCCTATAAGGCGGTGCTATACAGATGTACGAGAGCTGTTCTTGAGTTTTAACATTCAAAGATGAGGGAAGAAGCGCGGTGCAGTAGCTCGGCGCTATAGGCGGCCAACTGTTGTGAAATAACTCAAAACTGTAACTACCCACGAAAGAGCGAATATCCATATGTAAAATGCCAAAGGTTCTAAAGAAAGGGAGTTCACCAACTGGCCACTGCCAACGTTTTGACAAAAGACAGCATCATAACAAAGTAGCCTCGTCTCAAGTGTGTAATGAACAGAGCCATTAGACTTAGTCTGGAAGTGAAAGGAGCCTGATATCATAAAAAAAATGAAACCTCTACTGTTAAAATTGATTTTTCGTTGGCATGTATATAAACATCCTGTACTTGGCAACAGTACAAAACAGTAGACGACTACCAGTATGATACAAAGTGAGTGACTCACAACTATTATCTCTCTCTGGTGCTTAATTATGGCCATTATCATAGCGCCAGTTGAGTTGTCATTGTCAATCAGAAACTCGGTCAACCATCAGAAGAGCAACGCCGCAACAACACATAGTATCTACGACCCGATGTACCTATCTGTTGCCGTTCTGCACCACAACCTATACAAATCCCATCCACAAAACCGTGTATCAATTATTGTAAGTATGTATCTCCACCCTGAAAGTCTCTTAAAACTAAGTGCGCCAAGTTTTCTGTTTGTCGTTGTCGCTTATTCATTGAATCGAATTGTGTTTCATTTAGATAGACATACCGACGACGACAACGACCGGCATCGCTTTTATCAATTTCAAGCATCTTCGTCCAAGAGAGGAGCGACAGACAAAATCGGATCAGTTTTGAAAGATGGCAAAACCGAAGCCAAGTCGTTGACAGTGAATGTGAATCTTGATGTATGGGCGTCAGTTGGTTTATTTTTCTCATGTCGCATACAAGTTAAGCAAAACGAAGGACAAATCAGAGCCATAAATAAAGTAAACTTGAGAGAAAAGAAAAAACGCGTTGTCTCTTTGATCTTTTTGGGAAGTTGGGCACAATTTGTTGGCCCGATAGTTCCTTGCCGGCTGATACAATATAGGATTTTATAAATTCATCGCGGATGTATAGGTATATTTTTGTCACAAGAATGCCACGAGTTAATTGTCAAAAAATTCCTTGTTTTTGTCAAATTATCAGTCAGCATGATATGCTCAACTTTGACGTCAGTCGGTATAGAAGAAGAGAAGGCCTCACTCAAGGACAACGATTTAGAACATTTTTCTACATTTCACCCCAGGTACGACTATGCGAAACATTTCCAACTTGTGTTAATTGCGTACGTCATGATACCGTGAGTTATATCAGTCGTTGTATATACAGTACCAGATGGTCATGGCGTGTATACGGAGTACGTTCATATTGACATGCAAACACAGGTCGTTCGAAATAATCGGCTTAAAACGGATCATTTCAATACATTTGCGGCACGTGAATTGCAAATTCGACAGAGACACGTTAAATTTACCGTTTAATTAAGCCGCATCAAAACTCTGAAATTAAGTTGAACAACTTAATCCAGATTGTTTTCGATCAAAGAGTGACGTTAATTTATTTCCAATTTAGTGCGCCGAGTACAAAGCCCATCGGAAAGTTATGAAAATTCTGCTCTTCCATTGTTGGCCGAGAGAAAAGTCCGCATATCGAATGTCTGGATGGTAATTAAAAAGTAAAATACGTACAAAATATTTTTTTTTTTCCTCATTTAAACTTTTCCAATCGCAGAACGGAATTTAAAATCAATGAAACCTTCAAAAGTTTTGCGCATAATATTCATAACAGTTTGATGAGAATAAAAATGGATATCTATTATCCAGTCCTAGAAGTGACAGTGACAGTAGGATGTGAGCGGTTTTTCTGACTTTGAGTAGAGAAACTGGAACAGAAACCGCAACGGAACAGAAAACTTTTTCATCTATAGTAAATTCTGTTTCTGTTTGCGTTGCCCAGCTTCAGCTACTTACATAAAACTGAAACAGATCCAAAAAAAACATGGCTGCCGTCTCTGTCAAACGCTTTCAGGAAATTATGTCAAAAAAAAAAACATTTTATTCTCCTAGTTTTGCAACTTTTTTGCAACTCAAATTAGATGCAGAAAAATTCAAACAAAAAAAAATAAAAAAAACCATGCCTCCCACAATAAATTGACATTTCTGCTGCTATATGTCATATTCAATTCATATAGCATATTATAGCTTTAATTTTGTTCAGGGAACTCTCCCTTAAATTGCTGAAGAAGTATCATATGATATATGCAATTTATTCTAAAAAAAATGTTCACGACTGGGTCGCACGTAACTTTCTCGTTTATTGTGAATCTCGCAGAAACTCAGAGTTATTTCAGCAAATTTTACGTTTAAAATCATACCCAGCCGGCTCAATGTGTAATTAATAACGTAATACATACCACATAAACATACTACAAAACTTTATTACTTTCAAATTTCACCGCCCACCTGACACTTGAAGGAGACAAGTAGGCGATGAATTTCGAATTTTATTGCCACTTAAGTCTTGGGCTTTGCAAAAATATACCGTGTGTGAATACAGATCGGGGTTTGGGGTAGTCATTTTTGAGAAATATTCGTAAAACGGCTATATTAGAGTTTTCTGAGAAAAACTAAGTACGTGATCATGTTTAGAATGCTTATGTTGTCTTAAATATGTATTTTGATCAAAATCGTTAGAGCGGGTTTTTTGTAAAATTATGCTGACAAATGTTACAACTTTGGATTCGAAAAGCACTGTTACTAAACTGTTTAGCTGAAAACTGAGTACGACCCATGACCCATATTAGTTAGATTGTCATCCAAATCGAAAATGTCGTTTTTGAGGTATATGAGCAGTTTTTAAAGTACAATTTTTAGCGATTGGGGTGGAAATCGAAGGACGCATTCATGGTTCAAAAAAACACTGTTTTTCAACTTTTTAGCTCAAGACTAAGCAAATGGTTTTACTATGGATTTAAGCATTACCTGCCAGTTACATTTTTATCATAATCGAAAATGGCGTTTTTGAGGTATGAGCAGTATTTTTATTAGGGATTTGGGTGGTTATCAAAGGACGCAGTCTTTTTTGAGAAAAACTTACTTTGCTATGAAGTTAAGAATGACGATAGTATCTTTAAAATCAGTTTTTGTTAAAATCGTCTGTACCGTTTTCGAGAAAAGCCAATTTTCAAAAATGCCGTTGCTGGACTTTTTAGCGTAAAACTGGGTATGCAGTCATGTTAAGCATGCCTACATTAACTCAACTATCAATTTTGGTTCAAATCGTTAGAGCCGTTTTCGAAAAAATCTAAATTGTGTAATATTTCGTAAAATTTTTATATGGGAAGTACCGTTAATATTAGGGCTATAATAAAACTAAAAAAACGCCTTCTAGCGGGAAGCCCACAAACTCTAAACACGTTCAAACAAATCCGTTCAAGCGTTTAGATTCCCCAGGGGTGGGACAGACCAACATACGGACGGACAGAATTGCGAGACCCACTTTTTTGAGTTCCCCTTTCATAGTCATATCAGAATTGATCAAAATCTCGAGTTCGAAATTTTGTACGAAAACAATATCTTTCTCTTACTACATATACGAGAAAGTTAAAAATGGCTTGACATTTGCAGAGTTTTGATTTATGACTAATATCCTCTGCGACATGTAGTTTCTCACAATACCTGCACGTGTTCATTAAATCTAATCTCATAGGGTGCCTCCTCAAAATGCAAAATGACCAGATAGTACATTTAGTTTATAGAGTTTTATTAATCATCCAGTTTTCTTATATTTAACTTTAGGCAAAAAGGCTTTTGAAATCGCCTTCCATTCTAAGTTTGACCAACTTAGAGATTAAAATTCTAGCCTTTAGACCTCCATATAGGCATCTAATCTTGTTGGATATTGATCCCATCTTAAGTAGTTCCGCACCTTTGAGTACGACCAGAACATTTTCCTGTAAAACTCCGCTTGTTTCCAGATCCGGAAGATGCGAGTATGAGAGTTATGTTTCTTGGGTGTGTTCTTCGGTAACCAATTCTGTATGAACATAAAAATGTTTCTCGTCGCAAGGCCAATTGCTTCACTTCTTGTGAAACATTTTATAATCAGAAAAAAAATATCTCAAATAATTTTGATAAAAAAAAATTATATAGAACCTTTGACAACTCAAATTAAAGAGAAAACATGTAACTTTGGATATCTAGGTATTGAATTTTTAATTTACTTTCTTTGATTTATTTATCTATTTCGTGTGTTTATACCCGGTACCACACTGTGGCGAGGGTATATTCACTTTGACATTCCATTTGTAACGCACATAAGGAGGCGTTCTAGGTATGACAAACTATATATATTATTGATCAGCATCACTTTCTTAGTCGATCTAGCGATGTCCGTCTGTCTGTCCGTCTGTCCGTCCGCACGATTACGGCCGTAATTTAAGAGCTATCGACTTGAAATTTGGTACGTAAGCTTTTATCCACCAAACTGAGGCTAAGTTCGAAGATGAGCAAGATCGGATGAAAACTACTACTACCTCCCATACAAAAATATCGGATTTATATAGCTTTTTGATGTTAAAAATTAAATTTAAATAGCTACAATAAAGATAGCAAGTTTAAACTTTGCACATATTATTTTAATAATATTTAAATTTTTTTGGCAAAAAATGAGCTTGGTCGAATAAAAACTACCCATACCTCCCATACAAATATATATATTTTTAGTACTAAAATATTATTTTTTATTTTTACAATAATACAGTACCGGGTATTTGAGCTTCGGCATAGTCGAAGATAATTGTCTTAGTGGTTTTTTATTTCCTTCTTTATGACTTCAAATGAGAATTACATATATCAATATTTATTATGTACCTAGAATGTTTAAAATTCGCGTTTCTTTTTTCCTATTGCATTTTAGATACACAGAAATCGAGTAATAAGAAAAATGTAAAGTCCCAAGGATAAATTGTGGTACAAAAACAAAAAAAAAACAATTTTACAAATGTTTTTTATATTTGTTCGACCATGTAAATTTTATGTATAAGACAAGTCTACCTCTTAGTCATAAGCGATAAGTTTCAAACAATTGTTACATAAAATGTCATTAATAATTTATTTGCCAAGTAAATTATTAAACTGTTAGTAATTTGTATTCTTCTCTGGCTGACTTTCACGAGCGATGTACATACTTCGCTTTTAAATATATTTTATGGCTAATATAATTTTTACTTGGTTAGTGATTTGATTCTCATTAAAAAAGTTAAAAAAAAAATAGAGACTTACATGCTGAAAACTACTAATAATTAAGAGGTCCTCTGTAAAGTTTGGTTGAAGTGACTTTTATTCAATGGACTTACCTGAAATAAAAACAAAAAAAAAGTTAGTAATAGCAGATTTAAAAGTTTAATTTAATTTAGATATTTTTATACTGATTATATTTAGTAATAAATAAAATTTTGCAATTCTAGCCGACCCAGCGAACTTCGTCCCGCCCAACATTATATTTTCAACTTGAAATAATTTCGAGCATTCACGATTCAACCCAAAATAATTTTTTTTTATTGAACATTCGCGATCGATAACAGATGACGCCACTGGAATTCCAATTAGTGATTGAATGAAACACTTTTCAAATACAATTGAATAAAGGGCAACGCATGTGCTCGAAGCTGTTCATTCGCTTATACGCGTTGCTGACGGGTTTGATTTGCATGGCGAATCGCAAATATTCGTAAATTGTGACTGCGGATGTCAATGTTGGATGTGTTTGAAAGTCTAATGTCGAAGAATTCGAGTTACGATTCTCGAAGCAAAATTATATTATTCGCAAATGCAGTGAAAACATTAAAATTGTTGAGGGTTGAATGAAGTTCCACTTCAATTACAGGCAAAACTACAATACATGAGCTGACGACTGAATAATCTGAAGGATGCAACACGAAGAGAATCAATCAACTTTGGAAAAATAATCAATGTTTTACAAATTACCAAAAATTTAAATTTCAAATTAACTTAATCAAATTGAATGCATAATCTCACTAAACGCTGAAGTTCCACCTGATTAAGTAATCGTTAACGAATGATTTTGGTACAATTTAAATATTAAAAATATTAATTGATGCTCCAAAAGTAATTTAAATGCAGCATCAACTGTAGCAACCAACAGAGAAATGTGAAATGACGAAGCAAAACACATGTCAAATTCCGCAATGTCAAGTAGACTAACAACGCCATCTTTTGGATTTTTAAATCTACGATCTCACTAAAGCGATATATCTTATGAATCTTGCAAACAAAAAATCATTGCGTACCTACCAATGTGTGAGAGAGGGTTTTTTTTCAAATTAGGAATTATTTTCAGTGTATTATTATGTCAAAATTTCCCATACAAAATTTAGGGAAAATAATTTTTTTCGATGTAATAGCTTTCCTTGGGCGGGAGACTAGATAACACAGCAAAAATAAAAAACAGAGAACTCAAATCGGAAAATCTGTTCTCCAGTTACTCGCGGTCTTTTGTATGTTACTCTGTTTTATATACGAGATGGCGCAAAAGTCATCGCCCTATCGGAAGATGTTATAATTTTTGCGAATGGCGGCAAATGTCAGTTCTACTTTAATTTGACATACATGCAAAGTAAACAGATACAAAATACACGTCAACAAGACATGAATCGCTATACTGCTAAAGCACGCGGAATAATTGTTTCGATTTTTTTTTTGCGGAATAATTCATCGATGGTGTTGGCGCAGCGTAAATTTCAGCGCAGATTTCCCAGTCGTCCGACACCAATTGGGCAAACATTATACGAAGTTTAGCCCCTCGCCTAGAAAAGTATGGTACAACACGAGATGCTGCCAAGTCTGCCCGTACCCGGCGCAGCCATTCTGCTGAGAATAACGCAGCTAGGTATAGCTATAGACGTCGCTGAGTATCGACCGGGATATAGACGAGGTGCCACGATATTAGGCATCAATCGGCGGTGTTCGCAGAAAATTGAAGTGAAAGACTGTAAGATATTCCCTTACAAAGTGCAGACAGCCAAGTGCGTGTAACCTACGCTCAGAGCCATTCTGAATCTCGACCACGGGGGTGACAACTTTTCATCGAAAATCATCATGTGCGACGTGACCGATTTCCATCTCTGTGGATATGTAAATTAGCAAAACGACAGCTTATGGGGCGCAACATACGAACCCGCCCGGGCCTTATTTTTTTTCGAAAACGCCGCAAGCCAAACGACTACTCTCGAAGGCAAGCTACACAACCACGCTCAACGACTATCTCCTTCCTAATTTGGAGGAATTGGGTCTGGAGAACATGGGGTTCCAACTAGATTGAGAAAGGGCGAATAATGCACGAAATTGGCTGAGGGCTAAATTTTGGGGTCGCCTAATCTCTTGTTTTATGCGATTCGCACAGAGTTACAGACTTCATTTTGTGAAGTTTTTTTTAAGTCATGAGTCTATGTCAAGAAGCCTCAGACTCATTGAGCCCTCAAAGATAATATGAGAATGCGAGGACCCATCGCTGGAAGTTCTATCAAAAGTAAGACATCATCTAAAAAAGTAAGACATCAAATAAACATAATCCAGAAGAAGACCCGTTTTTCATTCATACAAAAATTATAGCCAAAGAACATCGGGTGACAACATTTTACAACATTTTTTAAGCAGAAAGAATATTTTTTTGTCACCGTCCTTGTCTTTGGTGGGAGCATGAACGCTTACGTTGCGGAATATATAGCCTTTATGAGGATTGTCATACGACGCTCACTCACGTGTCGAAAGTTTAATACCTTTTCAATACCGCCTAGGTTAGGTTAGGCTAGGCTAGACATCACATAACACTACACTAGGCAACCTAGTGAGCCCATCGCGATCCCTGGGAGAACCAACTTTTTATACCTCTTGCTTAAGTCTGCCGTGTATGACAAATTCACATCGGAACTGGCGTTGTTTTAATTGATGTCACAGTTTTTCATTCGTTTCTTGCACTTTTCTCTTATTACATAGCGTAAAAACGATCCTGTAACCTGCAGATACCAATGAAACAGATCTTCCTGTAGAGCCACACCTCCTTACTTAAAAGTGGCACGCACAACTCAATAGTTTGCGACACTAAAACAACTCGTCAGACTTCATTAAGCTCCTAATCTACCCCCGATTTTAGCGCAGCATAAAATAACGTAAAATACAATGTAAATATTGCCAGTAGTTGCTCCAATATATACACAGATAGCATTTACCTATCACAAATACGCGGATATCACTTATCACCTCAGCACGAGGCTTATGGATCATAAACACAACATATTGAATTTCACCAACAAAATTTATGAATACTATTAGGTACCTACTCCATTCCAAAGACGATTCGCTGTCAAAAATGGAAACTTCCAAATCAATTGCGTTAAATAGAATTTTCCCTATCTTCCCAAATGCCCATGCCCACTTTGTTGAGCAAAGAAAAGATAAAATATTACGAAATATGTATATACAATTTCGAAAAAATAAAAACAGACTAGAAAGAAAATTCAAATTGCCGCGGAAAACCACCGTGCGAGGGGAAAATTCAAAAACTCTCAAAGTATTGGGTAACAAAAAATTCCTCCATTTCCTGCCTTTCGCAACGAACCGAATATGCTTCTCTTACATACAAGTAGGTATCTCTATCTACATATATGTATAATTAATTAAAAATCAAAAGAAACATATTTACTTTGTGCACACATTTAAAGTTTTTGTTTACCTAATATTCAAGTCTATTTATAACAGTCTTACCATTGAAAACATTTTTATCAGCATCTCTCACCAATTGAGCGATAACTTACTGATAAGTTGTTAATTTCTAACTAAGGCAATTGGATAAGAAATACGTTTAAATTTTGTTGAGGGTTTTCGGAAATTCAATGAACAACCTCTTCGAAAATCGAACAAGCTCAAGTGGGCCATGTACTCCATATGTATGTAGGTAGATGTATGAATGACGTGTATGGCGTATGTGGAACATTTTTTTTTTTTTTGATTTTTTCTTTTCGTTCTTCAATAAATGTGCGCCGCGCACTGTAATTGAATTTCAGAGGTTGTTGAAGAAGGGCGGCCGGGGGTAAAAGTTTAATTTGGTGTGTTTTCACAAACAATTGGGCATTTTAATTTTCACAATTAGCGACTGATTTGTGCAGGCAATTTTCGTGTGTGTACAGTGTACACTGTATGTACATATTTATTGAATTTTTACAACGCTGGCGCTGGCGCTTTAAATGCACGAGCTATTTTGTATTGACTTTTAGTTGTCATTTCATATTTATGAACGTCCAAGAATTGGTGATGGAAGTAATGGATTCATATTTCGAAATTCAGTTGAATTCGACTGGTTTATGTCATAGTTTAAGTTTCATAACATGAACTAAAGTTGTATACCACGAAACGGGCGTGTTTTTTACGACACCCATGAAAGGCATTAATCCACTTTAATTTTAAATTCATGATGTATTTCTATGGGTATTTTTTTATGGGATACCGGTGGGGGCTTGTGGAAAAAAAATTAAAGAAAAACGCTCTGGGAGTTGCTTTGGAATTGATGACTTTATGCTGTAAAGTGGTGGATGTCACACAAACGTGAATATACGGTATAGCAAAGCAGAAGTTGGTAATGGGATGGACACGATACGTATACACGTTGCAGTAAAATATGAGCGAAGAATTTTGAGTTTATATAGCTCCAGAGTCGAGTGCAATAGTAGAGAGCCCAGCTTGTCAGGGAAAAAGCAGTTTGTCGAAATGTCATGGCCCACGCATACCGATACAACTAATCTGCAACTGGACCTTTGGGTAAACTAACTCATCTTTCAGAAATGTTCTTCACCTTCATTTTCGTAATCGACAAGAGTCTTGAAATTATTTTTGAGCTTCATCCAGCGTGATAGTGTCCAACGTTTTCCAAAGAAGCATTTGCACCAATTCAAGGTCGGTATAGAGCACCTTCCTAAAATCCATCTATGGCCAACTCATCTACGAAACAAGTAAATTTTAAAGTTCGTAGTTTTTACATAGATGAATTGGCCGGTAAGGCATGCAATGGCCATGTACACACTTAGACCATATTTGTAGATCCATTGTGATACCACAAGAGGGAAGGGGGAGGGGCCACAAAAACTATGGGCCGGACATTACAGATGGGAACTCTAATGCTACCTGCAAATTTTTTTTAAAGAAATCTGTGTATTTTAATAGTTAAGAGGTCCTAATGGAGACTAAAGCAGTCAACTCAACGGCTTAAAACTTTATGAACTTAGCACCTTCCTGGTGGCGGTTTGTCTTCGGAGAAGGACGGAGGGTGATCGCCATCGTTCATTTCCTTTGCCAATACGTCCAAGAAACATAGACTGTTTATGAGCAAAAGAGCCTGATTTAAGCAAACCACCCTACTGCTTATAGTACCGAAAAGGTGGTCGTGGTTTTTCTTCGAGAAAACCAACGACGAAGGGTGACCGAAACAGTCTAACCCCCATCTATTTCCTCTGATGTTATGTTCGAAGTGTCGAAATGAAGTTGACTAATGTAGTTAGCTCCTCCAGGTGGCGATTAGTCTTCGGCGAGGGCGAAGGAGTGACGAAGCAGTTCAACCCCCCGCCGGTAGCCTCTGACATTCCACTTCTACGGAGGGTGGCTGCTACAGAGGACTGTTTGGAGCAACCTGTTCTACTGTTTTGACATTTTGTCGTAGGGTAACCGTCTATCCCCGCTTAACTCATTCGGCTGTAGATGAATTGCGATGACTCCTTCGTCGACCTACTATAGTGGAAGTCGATGGAACTATTCAGAACTAAAGGGCTAAGAGTTTTCACGTTTTTTGTCTACATACAACTTTACGACAAAATCTGACATTAAATTAATAGTATCCTATCAACTTAATAGGAACCTTTGAGTTTGCTTTAAGACAGTCACTAGTCTCCTTAGTGATGAAATTTGTAAAATTCGACAGATCCTAAAGAAGACCCAAAAAGTTCAAATCGATATTCTGATTTAATTTTTATACACACACACACCACACAAGCCTAACCAATTCGCCAACAACCAATTTTTTGACATTTACTCATAATTTCAAAAATAGTTTAAGGCAGGATAACATTTTAATTTTTCAACGTTGAATTTATGAGCAACTCACAAACCAATAACAGAGTAGGCGAAAGATAGGGCTAGAAGTGTTGGCATTGCTCTTTCTCCAAATCTCTTCATGACAAGCATTTGCGAAAATTCAATTCTGACATTCTAGTATCTCAATAAAAAAATCCAATGACAAATATTTGATTCTAATTGCATTCCGCACACTCTCAAATCTTGTTTGGAATACAGATTTACAATGCCATAGCCATTTCGATTTAAATAACTGACAGACACCTGATGACGTTTTATTAAATTCGATGCCATCAATTCCAATCGATGATGTGAATGTGAAAGGATTCGAATACATTGCGTCCAGTCACTTTCAATGTTGCTACTAACCATCCGAATGGATGGACATAGTGCTTACTTTCGCGTTGTTGAACAGTAATAATGATGATGAGGGTCTACTTAAGTATTCAGTGGTTGTTCTGAGATCATCTCTGACAAGTTGAGGACAGGAACATTCGGCATGTTTCATACAGTGAGGGGTAGCTTAATAGCTTGCGATAAATGGAGAAATATCTACCTCTTAAAGGCATTAAGGAATATTTACAAACCACTCTCGGGAATATACGAAATTATTTTGGTTTTAGTATAGGCCTGGCAGATGTCAACATACATACTGTCGATGTATACTTTTTTGTTGCTGATGATGGCCTATTGCCGAAAATGAATCACCTTATAGCTATGCATAAAGTGGAAGTGACTATAGGTGACCAGTTGGCTTTTTTGTTTTTACGAGCAAGTTTAAAAATAACAGTATAGGTACCTCTGTAGTTCTCGGAACTCGGAATAATGAAACTGTATCAAATATGCAGTATGAACTACAAAATCGATAAAAGGGCAACCCTGTTTGCAAAAATAAACCTAAATGGCATTACTGACTTCACTGCGGTAATGGTTTCTTGCTTCTTTATTAAAGCGTGTTCACACCAAAGAGATATTTAGGAAAACATTTCAAAAACGTTTCAGAAATATTTTAGCAAAAACAAAAAAAAAAAAAAATCTCCTCCTCCACACTCCGTCGATACAAACTGGAACGAAAATTACTTGAAGAATCTTTCTCTCCAAACATCGCCGGAGGTTTCCATCAGCTTTCGATAAGGTCCATGCTTCTGCACCGAGATCAGGATGTTTAAGGTCTTGTACAATATTTCCATGGTGCTGTGAGAGAGGGCTTTACTTCTTTGATGCCTCCATAGCCCGATGAAACTGCGATTAGCAAATAGTGATTCTTCGTTTGATTTCTATGCCGATGACGCTTTGCAAGGTCATTGTAGAGCCTAGGTAGACACTAACTACTTCGAAGTTATATCTGTTCACTGTGACGTTTTGTCCTAGTCGCCGATGTTGAGAGTCCTTTCTCGATGAATATACTTCGTTTTGTCCTAATTAACAGCCAGATCCATCTTCGTCGCCTCCGTTTGATAATCCTTGCAAAAACGCGCCGTTGGCAGCTCGCTGAGTTCTGCCAATAATGTCAATATCATCTGCATATGCAAGTGGTAGGATGGACTTTTGAAAAATTGTACCTCTGTTCTTGGCTTGCGAGTTCCGTACAATTCAAGAATGATGTTAAATAAGTTACATGATAGCGCGTCACCTTGTCTCAAACCTTTTTTGACATCAAAGGATTCCGTGGTGTTCTTTCCCACTTTGACGGAACAGCGAGATTTCTCCATCGTCATAAAGAGGTGGTGTTCGGAATCTGGAATTTCTGCGTTTTTTTCTAGATCTGCCGGAGTCAACCATCAACCATCGAGCAAATCTTCATAGGTCGATGGTTGACTTTCCGGGCCTAAAACTTCACTCAATCAATCAAACCAATATCGGCCCGAGAGGGTTATTTGCGAAGGGTTTTAGGCACACAATATACCCGACAAAATCTTATATGCAACATTCTGGAGGTTTATTCAAATACTCTGTAGTTGGCGCAGTTGTTCAAAGTGTTCCCCTTCTTGTGGATGGGGCCAAGTTTTGCTAATAAGTTAGTGCATGCTTTAAACAGCTCGGCCGGTAGGCCATCTGCTCCAGCAGCCTTGTTGGACTTAAGTTTGGATATCGCTATCCTTACCTTATTTGGTCGGGTGGTCGGAAACTTTGGTCAGACAGCGGACTTTCTGTCGTCGTCCCCATTTAACAGTCTGCAGAAGTCCAGTCACTATAATTATTTTATTGTAAAAGTGTAGTAATGATCCAAACCCAAAACTTTGGTTTTTATATTGTCGCATTAGAGCGACATTTAAGCTACGATTCGTCATTGAAAAAATGGCGATCACACGAAATGATTATCATCGTCATTTGTGTCCCAAAATCAAATGACGGATATTGCGAGTCATTTAGAATTTTCCGTTGGGATGCCATTGTCCTAGGCGTCATTGAAGAGCGATCATTTGGTGCGCCATTTTCCTAGTCATTTAAATGACGCTGCCAAAAATGGCGATCACACAGAGAGACATTTAAATGACTGCTTTGTGACGGGATTTTTATGTCAGAGCGCCATTTAAATGACTCGAAAAAATGGCCGTGTAATCGTAGCTTTAGGCAGATCTCGAGAAAGTTAAAATCGATATGGAGCAACGTGTCGTGTTGATATCGCTGCAAGAACTCGCTCACTTGGTGCCAGATGACGATGAAGAATAGCGTCGCTAATCTGAGCAATGGTGAGTTACATTTTTTAGCCGACAACTTTTTGGATTCTTAATGATTTGTGCGGCAAGTGCTTCCAACAAACTTTTCGCTTAATTCTAGATTTAGTGAAAACAACAATTGTGGCCAGCGGGATCATGTAATCAGAACCAATTCGATTTTTTAGTGGGTTATATTAAGGATCGTGACTTTGAGGAAAATCCACAAATTTTGAGGTACTTGAAAACCAATATCCTCATAGATAGTCATCAAAAATTATCTACAGTATTTTTAGGTAGAAACCAACTGATAGCGCGATTTGGCCGTTAAAAAACTCTTCCTATGATTTTTATAGACTGTCCTCTCTGTTCAGTTAAAACCAAAAACCAACTCACAGATCTCATAAACGAAATAGCCATCCCTGCTTTCAGCTATTTGCATTTCTAAAACTGTCAAAGGCCAATCGTAGTGCTGGTCTCAACTCAATTGTGGTCTGAGGGATTTAATTTTCTTACTGACCGCAATCCCAAATCCCTCTGAGAAATAATATTTTCTATGGAGATGCATCGGTTTGTTTTCATTTCCTAATTAATCTCGAAAGCAACATTTTCTTTTTTGTATACGTAGATATAATCGAAAACTACCTCAAGCGTGAGTTATTATACCGTATCCAGCACTCATCTAATAAAAAGGAAATGTTCTTCAATTCGTATACAAGAAAACTTCCGTTTCTACACTTGATTGCGTAGGGAAACTTCGTTGAAGGACCATACCTTCTACCTCCCCCATGTGTGGTAAATGCGGAAGGTATCTCCTTGTACAAAAACTACAAACACATAAAGGTATACAAAACCATTATGCGTAAGGACAGAACAAAAAAAAAAACACATCTAACAAGGGGGGGAACGACGACGAAGCGAACTCTGAATGAAAGCAAATAAAATATCTACGTAAATCTTCAAAATCTCAATCTAACTATAGAACGATTGCGACGATTGAATTAGTAGTCGTGATATATTCCACAAATGGGAGTGGTGCGTGTCTGTACACATAGACGGTGTTTGTGTGCGAAGGCTATATCAAAGTGGAAAAAAAATCGTGTAAAGATGCCAGCAACACCAAACCAACCCCGACCGACGAACGAGCACAGCAACGACCAACGAGCTAAAGCTTTGATTCATTTTGTGGCAAAGTGATTACGAGACAGCAACGTCAAGTACACATCAATATCGGGCCTTCATCATTTTTCATTTACGTCTAAGCTGTGAGGAGAATCCCATCATCGTCCTGTGCTCTCGCAAAGAGGTTGATGAAAAATCCTGTTGAATTTCATTTCAGGGACGTAGAGAAAAATGTCTAAAATGAAGAGAGCATGAACGAAGATGACGTGCACAAGAGAGCGAGGGATAGATGCGAGAAAACTCTGACAAGGGAAATGAAAAAGCGGATCATGTGCTATAGAAATGGATGTAGAGACGCCAGGGACAGGGACTACTCACTATACGCACGTATGAGCAACAGGGAATTTGGATATTATCACATTTGGACAGGTTTTGCATTGGAAAAGTGACTCGAGGGAAACTTGGTTTTACTTTTTTTTTTTAGAAATGATGAAACTAAAACTGCAATAAAGAGTTTGCTGCCACACCAATTAGGTTAAGAAGTTAGGGTTGGCTATAGCGACTGCGCCTGCCGAAGATACCCCTGAGCTTCGATGAAACTTTCTTACCGTAGGTACCTATGCCATAACAAAAGGTGCACGCCAAACATCACTAATTACTATGCTGAGCAGATATTCACGTTTTGTCTTTTCTCGTGCCAAATAAGGTTTTGGTTTTGTGTTGGTTGAGGTCAAGGAACTGTGTAGCAAAACCGCTGACTAATTTCAAGAATATTGCAAAGCGGAATGGGGGACTCGGAGGGCCATTGTTGTCATATTAATCACAAGCGATGTGCAGAAACAGAAGCTACTTGTTTTAAAACCTTCATTAACCCTAGATATGAAACCATTAAGTACTACACCTCGAAGACGTGGGGAACAGGAACCGATTGTGCGTCCGATAATGAGCAGGTGCCACTTGATGCTGATATAGCTGTGAATGATCGACATTTAAGTGGGCTGTGGCGAGTGGAGTTATTTCCTGGCGATGGAAGAAAAACTAAAGGCACACTTGTAGTTGGTTTCCTCTAATGCTATTGTGAAGTAAGCAGATAGAAAATACACGTCAACAGAACATGAATCGCTATATTTAGAAATATTTATGTCTTCTTCAGTAAATGTTTCGATTTGCGAATTCGTCGCGCAGATTTCCCGGTCGTCCGACACCAACTGGGCAAATACTACAACTTTTAGCCGCTCGCTTAGAAGAGTATTGTGGGAAAACAGGATCTGGCAGGCCGTGGAACAGCAATTCAGCTGAGAATATCGTATCGAGCAGACGTGCCACGCAATTGGGCATCAATCGACGGTTTTTATACATCAGAAAATTTAAGATATTCATTTACAAAGTGGAAAGTGCAGACAGTGCATCAGCTATCAGCATAAATCCGAATGACATAAATTCTGGCGGCCGATGGCGGCCACTTAGCCGATATGATTTTTTAATGGTACAAAATTGAAGACATTAAATAAACAAAAGCAGAAACAAAGTTTTTTTACCTTGCCACCTTGTAAAGGATGTTTTTTTAACTGACAACACTGTTTCTACAGATTATCAATTTGACAGCTGAAAGTAAATTTGTAGAACAACGCACGCAAATTGTGCAAACTTATTTTGAAAACCATGGTTCGTACGCTGCGCCCATTTTACGGTCGACATAATCGTCTATCTGAGCAAGTTATTCGGAACACGATGAATCGTTTTCGCACCGCGTACATTCTAGTGGATAATACGCATCCCCAAAGATGGCAAACAGTGCGAACGGAAGAAGTTATTGCCGTTGAGGAGAGCAGTGTTGAGCAGAATCCGAATGTGTCGATTCGCCATTGTGCACAGCAGAACTATGCCCATCCACTTTATGGAAGATTTTACGGAAAGATCTTGGCTTAAAAGCTTATAAGATCCAACTTGTGCAAGCGCAGTGCTACAGTCGCAAACTGAAAACTCTCGTTCATGTAGATTCCAGATGCATTCTATCAGGAACTTTACATTTACCTACCACTAATGTTGACACATTAAAAGCCCCTAAGTGTGATGTCGTTGTGGGTACTAAATAACAGTTTTTCTGCTGAGCTTGTGGAGCCGCAGACAGACGTTTTGTATCAGTGGAATTTCAGTCGGATTTCAGACCAAAAGGATTGCACTTACACGAGAGCATTTCTCTCTTCAGGATAAAAGCGCAAAGGTACCACTAAAAGGATGATATATCCGAAGTCATCTAATCGGATGCCCGCTCATGTAGCTGACCTCCCCGTGGTGGGGGCGGGCAACATGTCTAGGTTCACCTAGACATGGCTAACGAAGCACACACCCAATGATGACAAAGCGACGAAAGCGAGCCTCGGATATTGCCAAGCCTGTCAAAATAGGGCGCCCTTTGGAGCCAGGCCTGGAGGGTGGCAGTTTGCGAGCGTCTGGTGGTCGGCTTGTCACGCTCGGCAGTCGGCCGGGTTTAACCCGAAACGGCTACGAGCTTCCTGTCAATGGTCTCGCAAACCATTATGGGGGTCAGAGGGTGGATGCGCTATGCACCAATAGGGGCATAAGTGGACTTACGGTTACTCGACAACGGCATCGACTTAGGATAGGCACGTGGAACATCTCTTCGCTCACGGGAAAAGACCTGGAGCTTGTTGGGGAGGCTGTTAAATATCGACTAGATATAGTTGGTGTTTCCTCAACAAAGCAAAGGGGTTCTAGAACTGTGGACCTTGCGGATGGGTGGAAACTCTTCATGTCGGGAGTAGCACCTTCAATGTCTGCTCAGGCGGGAGTGGGGATACTCACAAGTCCCAGGCTGTCAGGCAGAGTATTGGAGTGGATTCCGTTAGGAGGGAGAGTTGCGATCTTAAAGCTTAAGCTTGAAAGATCAACTCTGGCTCTAGTGCAGGTGTATGCACCGAATCTGGAGTCAGGGTACGCAGCTTTCTTAGATGAAGTTGATGCAGCCCTTGAAAAGGTTGCAGATATGGATTCTTATATCCTGATGGGTGATTTCAATGCTCACGTGGGTGCGGATTTCTCGACATGGGGCAGCGCGATTGGGAAACACGGTGACCGCGATCAGAACGCGAACGGAGAGAAGTTGTTGGACTTTTGTTGTTCAAATGGAATGTCCATTATGAACACTTTCTTTCCACACAAAGATATCCATAAATACACATGGTACCGTGGAAGTCTTCAGCAGAAATCGCTGATAGATTTCTTTGTGGTACCATCGTGTATTAAAAGGATGGTTTGTGATGTTCGTGTGTTGAGAGGGGCTGAACTGTCAACTGATCACCACCTGGTGTTGTGCAAATTGTATCTCAACGATCAAATACCTATCCTGCCAAAGCGTAAACCAAGAATGGTTACGCGCATACGGTGGGAGGGGCTACAGAACGATGAGATACGGGAGGAATTTGCACGGCAGGTATCTGAAAGGTTTGAACAAATTCCAAATGTTCCATTGAATGTAGAGGAAGAATGGCAGTTGTTTTCAACAGCAGTTATTGCCTCTGCAGGACATGTTTGCGGAGTGAAGCGGCTCGGTGTGGCGGCTGGTGGTGAGAAAAGAACTGCGTGGTTTAAAACGCCCGGAGTTCAAGAAGCCATCAGAGAGAAGAAGAAGGCTTTCAAGGTGTGGATTCACTTGGGGGACTCTCCTTCTCGAAACCGGTACATTGTGGCGCGAAGAACTTGCAAATTGGCTGTTAAAGCAGCCAAAGAACAGTCTTGGAAGGAGTTCGGCGAAAAATTGGACCGTGATCACAGATCTGCAAGCAAGGTGTTCTGGCAGACCATCCGCCGTCTTAGAGGAAGGAAGTGGAACATTATCGAAGGAGTCAAATCCAAAGATGGTACACTTCTTTCTAATGAGGAGGACATCCTGCGCAGATGGAGCGAGCACTTCTCCGAATTGCTCAATCCAATCCAGGGCATCGAGGATGACACATCTATCGCCTTAAGCAGGGCGGAAAATAGTCCCACGGTAGAGGAAGTCACTTTTGCGATCAAATCGTTAAAAGCTGGCAAATCTGCAGGAGTGGATGAAATCCGGCCAGAAATGCTAAAGGCCTTAGGTGAAGAGGGAGTCAAATGGCTCGCTCGTGTCATTAAAGTGGCCTGGGAATGCGGCGAAACTCCCAGCGATTGGCAGATTGGGGTGATTGTGCCCCTTTTCAAGAAAGGGGATAAAAGGGATTGCTCCAATTACAGGGGTATATCACTTTTAAGTCTCCCCGGAAAAGTCTTTGCCAAGGTGCTGGAAACGCGTTGCAGAGCTGTGGTCGAGGCACGATTAGGAGATGAGCAGTGCGGCTTTCGTCCCGGCAGAAGCACAACCGACCAGTTATTCACTCTCAGAATGGTACTTGAGAAGGCTTGGGTGTATGCAATCTCTTTACACAAACTGTAAAAGCTGTGTTCGGGTAAACGGCGTTAAATCAATACCTTTCACCGTGGGCGTTGGACTTCGTCAGGGGTGCGTCTTGTCTCCTCTCCTTTTCATTACTTATATGGACTGGATGTTACAGCGCAGTCTTGGCGAGGAACGTTTCGAATTGGGAGATCTGAGGATAAGTCATTTGCTCTTCGCTGATGACTTGGTCATCCTTGGGTCCTCTCAGACTGAACTTCAGCGCGCACTCGATCGGTTTGTAGCCGTTTGTGTTGAAGCTGAGATGAAGGTAAACGTGAACAAATCTGAAGTGATGGTCGTCTCCAGAACGCCTGTTCAATGCACTCTGCATGTTAGTGGAGTCCCATTGAAACAGGTGGAGAAGTTTAAGTATCTCGGGGTCTTATTCACGAGTGATGGAAGGAGCAATGCCGAGTTTTCCTGTAGGATTGGTCAGGCTGGGTCAATTTTGAGACAGCTTGGTCATTCTGTTATTAGGAGGACTGAACTTGGTGTCAAAGCTAAGTTGTCAGTCTTTAATTCGGTGTTTGTTCCAACTCTCACCTATGGTCATGATGAGGTTTGGGTAATGACCGAAAGAATAAGATCGCGGATACAAGCTGCCGAAATGAGATTTCTCCGTAGTATTGCTGGTGTGACCCGTCGAGATCACATCAGAAATACCAGAATACGTGAGGAACTCAATGTCGAGCAGCTACTTCTCCGGACGGAGCGATCCATGCTTAGGTGGTTTGGTCATGTTAAACGCATGTCCCCGACCAGGATTCCACGACGTGCTATGGAATCCGTACCATCGGGTAGGCGTCCTCTAGGTAGACCAAGGATGAGATGGTTATATCAAATTCATAATCTCTCCTATAACCGTATGGGGATTGCCCTTGATGATTTAGAGTCGATGGCGGAGGATCGAGAGCTATGGAGGGTCCACTTGAGCAACCTACACCCCCGACCCACTTAATGGACAAGCGGACCATTGAAAATGAATGAATGAATGAATGAATCTAATCGGATTTGTATGGTTTAAAACAAATGAAGGGCCCAAAGAAGTTTGCCTCTAGTCATCAAACCTTGGAGGTTGGCTATATTAATATTTGGTAGTAATATTTGAATGTAAGGCAGAAAATTAAGCAATTCTTTGTCCAAGACTAAGAGCCATTCGTCTTTGTAAAACACCTTGCCATGATGGAGTTTGTTGAGAGAATCTTTCTTAACCTTAATGTCTGCTAGTTTTTTCGCGTTCAAAATTAAATTTTGGATCTAATTGTATCAACCACTGAATTTCGTCTAAACTTGACTTTAGTTGTTTTTTTTTTTTTTTTTTTGCGTTAGGGGAACCGAGGGGAGGATAAGGTAATTTTTTTGCCAGATATTGAGAAAGTTGTGGACGTTTTTTGAAGTGAAGAATCTATATCCAGAACGTTATTAATTCCTTAATACCTCAAGATAGTCGAAAAAGGATTTTCCTAGCTAGTGTCGGAATTAGTGAATCATGTAAAGGGTTTTTCAATAGGGACGCTACAAAAATAGAGCGACAGGGACAGCAAGAGACGCCGAATTTCTTGCCGCTCTTTTGACATTTCTCTTCAGTAAGGTTTGCCATTTCATGATGGATAGATATACGAGCCAACAACGAGTCGAAATTATTAAAATTTACTACCGAAATTCGGAGTCAGTGGCCTCAACGTTAAGAGCGCTACGTCCAATTTATGGTCGTCATAATCGTCCTAGCAGATCAACAATTGAGCGTCTAGTGGAAAAAAATTTGAATCCACAGGCACAGTACAAAATGTTCCCGTGCCAGTGAGACAAAGAAGTGCCCGTAGTGTCGAGAATATTGCTGCCGCTGAGGCTTCAGTTGAAGAAAGCCCAAATGTGTCTCTCACACGTCGTTCTCAAGTGTTGGGCATCCCTGTGACGTCGTTGTGGCGAATTTTGCGAAAAGATCTTGGCCTACATCCTTACAAGATTAAATTGACGCAAGAACTGAAGCCGCTTGACCACCAGAAGCGTCGTATATTCGTGAATTGGGCTGAGCAACAACTTGAAAATGATTCGGATTTTCATCGAAATATCATCTTCAACGATGAGGCTCATTTCTGGCTGAATGGCTTCGTCAATAAACAAAATATGCGGTATAGGTCAGGCAGCAATCCACACGTACTCCATGAGTCATCATTGCATCCCGAAAAAATTACGGTTTGGTGTGGTTTATGGGCCGGCGGCGTCATTGGGCCGTACTTCTTCCGTGATGATTAAGACCGGCACGTTTCTGTGAATGGGAATCGCTACCGTTCAATGATAACCGAATATTTTTGGTCCCAATTGGATGATATGGACTTGGAGGACATGTGGTTCCAACAGGACGGCGCCACAAGCCACACAGCGAATGTCACAATCAATTTATTGGAAACCAAGTTTGGAGAACGTGTTATCTCACGAAATGGTCCAGTCGCTTGGCCGCCTCGGTCGTGCGACTTGACACCGTTAGACTATTTCCTGTGGGGCTACGTCAAGTCTATGGTCTATGCCAATAAGCCAGCGACGATTGATGAACTTCGTACGAATATCGAACGCGAAATTGCTGCAGTATCGGCCGATTTATGCTTGAAAACCGTCGAAAATTGGGTTCAGCGTCTGGACTTCTGCAAGCGTGCCCGTGGTGGCCATGCAAAAGAAATCGAGTTCCATACATAATGGCATCGAACGTACTTTCACAGGAATAAAGAATTTCATTGATATCCAAAACTGTTTTTGTTTTATTTAAAAAAAAACTTTTGTAGCGCTCTTATTGAAAAACCCGATATAATCGACCGTGCAGACGAGAACCTCGCAAACCCTGAAGGTTTAGTAGTAAAAGTCGCAAAGCACTGCAAATGCGTCTGATTGAGTCGACCGTACAGCACCTAAGGGTTCTACGCTTGCCGTTCTTTTTGAACCTGGTTAAGTTTGGTTACTTTATAGCCTTTTTTTAGAGCTGCCCCAAACTCTTGACCAAAAAGTCAGGATTGAACACGGCTGTGTTCACCCATAGAGTCAATTTTCTTATCAGGCGGCTCATTTTGGCAATGTCTTTAATTACTTAAGGTTCCTTGAAGGAAGACGAAGATTATAGAGTTAAAAAATTGCGCAATTGGATTGCGGTACCAGACCCTACCCCGCGATTAATACCAGACTCGTAAGTTAGGTTTAGTGAGTATAGATATCGTACACTAAAGATTAGCATAGAGAAAGGTGCATATGGAACACTCCCCCTCTCCAAAGATGGAAAGGAAATTGATGGCTCACCCATTCTGGCCCAGGCATTTAACTTAACGCAAATATTCAAAATAATTTTGATTATTTTGATATAAATCTTTCCTGAGACTATTTTAAATATTTCTATGTCCTCTAAACTTAAGAGGATTTTGTTCATTACTATGCGAGTGACAACAGAGATGAAATAACGCCTCCTTAAGGTGTACCTCTGCTGTCAAACTGCGTTGCCTGAATGATTAGTACCCGAATCGGAATCAGAAACAAACCATGACTTAGATAGTTTTCTATTCCTAGCTCCTAACTCTAAAGAATTACTTCAGTTGGTACCTTGTTGAAAGTCCCTACAATATCTAGAAATGTGACTAAGGTGTATTGCGCATTATGTAAAACATGTCACTCTACATCTTTCTCGCAAGCAAGAAACTAATTATACTCACCCCCCTTTCAAGCTCTTGTCCACACACATAATGTCAGTCAAATTTATTGATTTTATTATCGAATCAGTGTTGATTTAAACGGTCTATTTGAGTTGACAGCGGAATCGTTTTTAAGTGAAAATCTGTTTACAATGCAAACTCACTGAACTAAAGTAGCTAACTATAATATATACGACTTATCCATAGCTAGACATTGATGTACTAAGAATAGCATTAGTCGGACAGCGTATAATCTATATTTTGCGTGACAAAATAGATGTACACGCCAAGCGGTCAGTCAGTTTATACGAATGAGTTTTTGTTTATACGAATGAGTATATTAATTTTTTTGTTATCACCTACAACGATTGTAATATGTATAAACGCAAGTATACCTACAGTACAGACCGACGATTGTGTGGTAGACAACGTTTGAGGTTAATTGGTGCCGATTAACCCTTGCATCCATAATTAAGTATTGAATTCATTTAGTTGCTTACCTCTGTGAATAGTTAATGATAAGGATAACTATGACTATGAGTATGCTGTGCTTTGCTGAAATTGAATAAAATTGTGAATTGCCCTCCCTTAATGAAAGGGACAGGTGTATAAAGATACCGCACGAGTGCTCAATTAGATACGAGTAGCAGTAGATGTACGAGTATATCTAATTTTGGGTTTGGTAGGTTCGGTTAAGTGGACTATCATAAAACATCGAAAGGGGTTTTGTCACTGGGCGAATGTCTGGCAAACATCCTACGGTACTAACTATCATGAAAAAAGTTCTAAATACTCAAGGGAATATTAAGGCAATCAATACGAGTACGAGTACGAGTATAGCGGACCAGTGGGATTTGGCCAGGCAACTGATTCCATGTAGGGTCACACGTTTTCCAAACGAATTGCAGGCAAATTTTGATATTTTTTTTGAAACTTATTTTACAAGTTACAAAACGAGGAGAGAAGATGAAAAGGGCTATGGGACAGGAAAGTATAAATTGGAATACCATTGAAACAGGGAGATGAGCCAATGATCATAGTCACAGAATCGAAGCGGTCCACAAACATTTTTCAAAAAGTTCAATGCTCATCGATTTTGAAACTTAATAAGTCGACACACAGCGACTCTGTGTAAAATAGAGGCTAAGAACTGACACTGAACGCACCCATTTAGTGTTTTCATTTCTTGCAGCAGTCAACGAGGAAAAAAAGAAAAAGAAAAATAACAAAAAGATAACATTTTTGTCGCTTGGTTTAGATGCCGTGCCGACCCACATTATTTTTATGCTCCGCGAACGGTTTTACATTTTCCAAACTTAGTTTCCACGAGTGAAACGTAACGTCCCGAGGGTGGTATCGAAACCCATGATATACTGTGATGTCCGATGCAAATGCAATAAAAGTTCCAGCCATCTTATGGTTAGCATAATATTGTCCGATATCACTGTTGACAATGTTCAAACTAAGCTAATTTTTGTTAGGTCTATAGAAGGCAAAAGGTAATCGAAGTAATTTTGTCAGTAAATTGTCACGAAGGTCAGCGATTCCTTGTTTAAACGCTGTGCCGACATGTATTCAACTAGCAAGGATTTCAGAAGGCTTCTGAATATTGATGGAATATTAGCCAACTGCTGCCTTCAATTTGAACCTTAAGCCTATTTTTATAGGGTAGGTATGCAAAATCGTGGGCGCAGTAGCGCAGGGGTTAGTGTGCTGGACTACTGTGCCACCTCTCGCGAACGACTGACAAACATCCGAGAGTATGACTGTCCTGAAAAAGCTTCTCAATTCAGCCGTTCGGACTCGGTATAAAATTGTAGGTCCCTTCCATAGAAACTCACACAAACGAATGAGTGTCTACCCGCCTGTTGCGCCACCTATTTATTTTTATTTTAGTTGCAAAGATCTATAAACTCGAGTTTTTTCGGATGTTTGTAAGAAACCTGCTTAATTTCTGCTGTCAATTGCTGTGCTGACCACCACGATGAAGGTTAAGGTGAATAAATCTCAATAAAGCTCTTTCTATGCACTCTGCATCATGTTAGTTGAATCCAATCACAACGCGTAAATGGAACGAAAAAGGTTAATAATTTTTCAGTGAATCTATTCTCCAAAAAATAAGCTGCAAGGATCAATATCACTACAAAATTTCGTTGTCAAATATGCGTCACAAGTGCTGACAAATTTGTTTGTATGAATTTTTCCGATTGGTATAACTGGCGCCGTACATGGATATGTGAAAGAGCCTGTGATCAGCGGCTTAATACCATCGTGGGGCAAAATTTCTGATATGATTCCCATCAATCACCAGCTCTTTGGACGAGGTATTTAAAACAAACGAAAAGTAAAATACGTGTGCCAACTGTCGATTAGATAAATGATTAAGTGACGCAAATCGTTTGTATCGTACGTCAATAGTCGTTGGTTTGTCGGCGTTGTGACTTAAGATATCCTCACATGCAATAATCCAGAGGCGCTAAATCGCATAATCTTGGTGGCCAATGCTGGCTAGTTCCTTCCTTTGATTTCAATCAAATTTGGACTCTATTGGTGGTACCGCGAGCTTAATTTTTTTTTCTACTGAGCATCAGTCTTATTTATCACATGCAAGAAAATTACATTAATTATTTGTTTGAGACTGAAGTTTCTTATATTCAGTAGTGTATTCAATTCATGAATAGTGGGTTTAGGTTTTGCTGGAGAAAATTGCACATGGGGAAGGAATTCGTAGCGGAATAGTTTAATTGAACTGATGAGTTGGGAGTCCTGACCAAGCAACACTTTTTCATTGCCGAACGAGAACGTTTTTCAGAATTTCCAGTTTGGATCTGCCCATAAATCTTGTATAGTACGGGCGGATAATTCATTTGCCCTTTACCAAAAACTCAAATCCGAAGAAAAACAGTAGCAATGACCTAGTCGGTTGATCAATTTGTCTGCCTTGTTCCGTGCAGTGTCGCCAGAGGAAATGAGTGTTGAGCGTTCTTTTATATCTAGTAATCGATCCAAGTTTTCAACTATTTGTAACGACGAAAAAACATGTTTGCTTTGAAACAACAATTCGGATCTAATTGTTCTTCCAGAGTTAGCAAATGCGGCTCACATCTCGCCAACAGCTTTCCCGTATCCAAATACAAGTGTACTTTACAACAATTATTGCATTTAAGTTGAAATAACAAGCATGGACAATGGACATCCCATTTCGGTTTCCGTGTCTGCGACATGAGATCCTCTAAAGTCAAACAACTAAGAAGGGTTTAGTCTCCTTCCTTAACATCGCCTGCAAGCTATCTGATCTGTGAGCTATCAGTTCGGTTCTAGTTATCAAATACATTTTTCGAGGTGTACGCTAAATCCTTTAGAGTAGCCAAGAAAATTAACACCTGCTTCATTTTAAAACTGGGCATGACGGTGTAAATGAAATGATCTTTGTGTATCCTAATCCTATACGTTGGTTAATCTGCAGGAAACTGAAAAATACTTGCTGACAGTCAAGGCGACTTTTCTTTAGCCAAAACTTTAAACAAATCCGACAAATCTTTCCAAAATACTTTAAAACGCTCTACTCACTTACAACTGACAACTTTAAGTGGTTCCACAAATTCATTCTGTGAATTGAAGGTAACAAAAAATAAAACTTCAACTCATGTACTGTCCGAGTCCAGGAGATACACGACTCCGAATTTCATTGTCAATGATAATTCCCGAGAATTCACCCCAAATGAGAACTTTCTCTACAAACATCACAACAGTCCCATACACCCCACGGTCAGTACAGCGTACAGCTCCCTTTTAAAAAGTCCCGTGCCCACTCTCGTTCCCCCATGCCGTGTCACGCAGTAGGTATCACCAAGTCAGGTGACTGCCGAGAAGCAATATTAAACGAAAATCCAACGAAAAGCCCCCCAGGGGGTGGTATGGAATTTATGTACATTTTGGGTACACACATTCAACAACTCAGCGGATATACAACTCATAAAGGCTAGCTATAGGTAGACTTACGTTTTTGTGGCTCCCAAGGATGTTTTGATTGTGTTTTATTTCGAACTTTCTATAAAATGCAGTAGCAGCAGCAGCACAAATGCACCTGACAATCACTCTCGAAACCGAACCGAAAACTAGGAAACTTGTTTTTCACGCGCACTTCTTTTGCACAAAATAGCTGTGTCTTATAGAGATGCAATTATTTATGTGACACTGATATGGTGTGGACGCACTACTAGGACGCCTCTGCGTTTTACGAGCGGTTTTGTCCACACAGATAGGTGGAAAATGGCAAAATCACGACGACCGCGATTGGTTGTAGAAGACACCTCCAGCAGACACTATTCTTGGCACAGCACACACTTCACTTTTCACTTGTTCCTACGTCGATGATGGTTACTGGAAAATTCATGTATCGATTGAGCCAGAAGAGGAATATGAAAAGCCTCGATCCGGGGAATCACGAGGAGACAGGGCAGCAGTTTGGGGGGGTTGGGCGATTTTGATTTTTTTTTTCTCTTCACTTTGGACTGTGATATAACTTTTATCGATTCGCGTTGCGATCTGGGGGCTATTTAATTTGATTTTTTTGACTTAGGTCTGCGTGACGGATCCCTGTTTGAATTTGTATTTGGTTGATTCTGTATCCAGGCGTTGGAAATCGATGGATTTTTTACTGATTTCTTGAGGTTTCACTGAAAATTTGTTCACTTTCACACGACAGTCGTACGAATACGGCCGCTCTCTCGCTCGGTATCTCTACAATAAAACAATATGGCGCCTTGCTGACAATTTTCACATCATATGTGGTGGGATGTCAAAAATTCTTATTGGATGGGATTATATTATGGAAAATTTCCTTTCGTGGTTGATACGACTGATTGGATGACAGTTGGTTTAGTTTGAGGGGTAGTGGTTTTGAGATTGGCTTGTGTACGCGATAGAGTTGGGCAAAAATTTGACTACACAGTGACCTACAAATCGTTGTATGCAATGTCTTAATTAAAATCGGTAGGTAGCTAGTAACTAAATTTAATTTTTCTGTGTATAAAAGAAATATTCAAATCAGTTTTTTTTTAACTATGCTATTTAAACTAGTTTTTTTTATGAATAATAATAATAATAATAATAATGAAGAGGGTTTAGTGCACTGCGACCTTGTGGTCTATTGTGCCCCCTGCTTACAACTAGGAAAGGTCCATGACCTTTTCCAGAGCCCCATCACATTACAGTTCCGTTAGGAACCGTGTTTGAGGGTTTTTGCTCTGTCTTAAGCCTTGGCAAGAATATCAACTTTAGAGCACTTCATCCAGTCCAGTTTCTTTTATGAATCTGAGGATGAGTAGTGGGTCAATGGTTTGTATGTATATCGTTATCTGTTATCTGGTTACTTTGTTATGAAAACCTTAGCTGTCAAATTTGACAATTTTCAGCAATTCAAGTTAGGTACCTACATACTTGCTTTTCGTTCGGTTCTAGTTCATGGGAAGAAGAATTCTTTGCGAAAAAAGGAAAAGGAATTTTTATTTTACTAGAGGAGATAGGTAAATTATTGGAACTTTCATTAGAAATATGTAAATATGAATAAATTAGGATTCATATTGAATTTGTATTCTCATGCAAAAGTGTGGGAATCGACAAATAATTTTTTTGAATATATTAATAGAAACTGAATTAAATAAGTTGCCCCGAGTTCGATTGACCGCTATATGATTACAGCTAAACATCAGCTAAAATTTACATTAAACATAATTCTTGTTCTAAAAAGCAGCAGTTTGCAACAGAAACAGAATTAGGAACAGAACATTTTTTTTTCAGTAACAGAATCTAGCGACAGAAAAATGGGTGTTGGACGACATAAACAAGTCTGTATTGATTGTTTCTGTTGCTGCCAGCGACAGAAATTCAATTTATCGTGGGGGGTAGACGGCAGCCATCTTTTTCCGGATCTGTTTCAGTTTTGTGTAACTGGGCGAGCAACATAAACAGAACCAGAATTTACAACAGAATGAAAAAACTTTCTGTTCGTTTTCAGTTTCATACCTACGTTCAACGCGTACCATTTTTTCCAAAAAAAAAAAGTATTTTGGACCAACTCCGTTTATGATAGAGATTCGTTTTTGCATTGAGTTAAAAATGTCAAATTTAATTTAAGCGAAAAGTTGTGGTCGAAAGCTTTATTTAAAAATGTAAGTTGAATTGTTTTTGATAAATGAAAAGAAATGTTGCTTACTTTTAGGATAAAATTAACATAAAATAATTTGTTCACCTTATGAAAATATGATTTCTATTGTAAATACATAATTGCAGGTCGAAATAGACATTCCGTCGGGCAGATAAATTGATTGAAATTGACTCGTAGTATTTTTCGATTCAATTTGATCATTGCTTCCTCCAAGAAAACATTTTCATTCAAATTATTAACAATCTGACAGCTAAATATTTATCAGCTGATTTCGAAAATAAAATTCATCCACTGAAATCATTCGATAATGAACATCTCTCCCTCGAAACTATTTTAGAATTAGGGAGAAAAGCTACCAAATAATCTGAGAAATTCTGTATTTTAAGTGGTATATGGGGAAATTTGTCAAAATGTCGAATTTGAACTCGTGAACAAAAATAGTGTTCGTATAAAATAGGAATAAAAAAAATTTTAACTAAATTTTCTTTTACCAAAGCTTGGCATTACTTATTGGCTGACTTCAATTCATTCAGCAAATTGCCCAGCCAACAACATTGGAGCTTGTCAAACTGCTGTCAAGTTGCCTTTCAGCAAATTCTATTTCTGAGAAAAAAAAATTTACCTTTGTCACTTTCACTACGTACTCCAGAAGTAAATATGAAAAAGCATCGATATTTTTTAATTAATTAAGTGCACTAATATAATCAATAAATCCTACAAAAACCAATCACCACATATCCCAACAATTGCAATGGGTAACCACGACCGAAAGAAGAGCACTCCCTGTACTGATTGCATGCGTGCACTCAAGTGGATTCCAGTAGTATTTATAGTCGCGATCATTCTTTGGTCATACTACGCCTATGTTGTTCAGCTTTGCATACGTACGTAATGTTATTTTCTCTTTCGAATAAAACCAATGTCTGCAGATTCTAACCAACATACGTATCTTAACTTTCAGTTTCAATCGATAGCGTGGTGCAGAAGACATTTTTTATCATTTTCTATCACATAGTTTGCGTGCTCTTCTTCTGGTCCTACTGGAATACGATTTTCACTCCTGTCGGCACAGTTCCTCATAAGGTAAGTACCAACATACCTATATACATACACACCCAATCGACTGGTTATCAATTACTGAGGGTGAGTCAATCACTTCTGTGAGCCTAATGAATGAACGAACTGTGATAAGATTAAGCGTCGTCAACATGAGAACTCAATTCCCAATTCGATTCAGCAAATGAAACACTTGCCATTGTTTATAGCGCTTTACGTTGTTGTTGGTTATTGCGGGTGATGGTAGTGATATAATACAACGAATTTGCTTGATGCAAGTAAACATCAAATATCTATTGCCTTTGGGGCAATAATTTGTGTATAAATCAAATTTGATGTGCTTGCAAAATCAAGTCGACTGAAAGTCATTTGTAATCATTGTAATGGATATGGTGTACATAAAGGGTACATGAGATACGAGAATATGTACTATTGCATATGCCATTTGGTATATTTAACATGTTTACGATTTTATAAACAGATTCAAAATTATCAGTACACATCAACTCTTCCAAGATCCTCCCTGCATCACAGTTCTTGAACTGTCGCGGTTTTCATAGAACTTGCTACCTACCTACTTTCTGGAGACTGGTTACTTTTCAAACGACATCAATTCACACGCCAATAAACCTTAACAATGCTCTTATGGCTCTTACTATTTTTGTTTACTTACAGTGGCGCATTCCGGAAAGCGAAATCGAACGATTGTTCCGCGCTGAAAATCAAGAACAACAGAAACGGATACTAGAGATCTTCGCTAAAGACCTCCCTATATCAAATCGGTATATATATGCACTCCGTTTGTATTTTGATCAAATCTTAACATTATTCCCTTTTCATAGGACAATCCATGGTGCCGTACGATTCTGTGAGAAATGTCAAATTATAAAACCAGACAGGGCGCATCACTGCAGCGTTTGCGGTTCGTGTGTTCTCAAAATGGATCACCACTGTCCCTGGGTTAACAATTGCGTCAACTTCAAGAACTACAAATTCTTTGTACTGTTTCTGGGATATGCCTTACTCTACTGTTTATATGTAGCGCTTACATCCCTAGAGTACTTTATTAAGTTCTGGCGGGTAAGCACCGGTGTATGAACATTTTGATTCTTCTAACAAGGTCTGCATACTCACTGACTTATTTGGTCCACAGGGTGAGCTTAACAATGGCGGAATGGGACGATTCCATATACTATTCCTATTTTTTGTATCTCTAATGTTCGCGATAAGTTTAGTCAGTCTGTTTGGCTACCATATATACTTGGTTCTAGTAAACAGGACAACACTAGGTAAGCGTTTTTCTATTTCTGTAAAAAGCTAACTAATTGGGATACCTTCTCTTATTCAGAGGCATTTAGGGCGCCAATTTTCCGTATCGGTGGACCTGACAAGAATGGATACAACTTGGGGAAGTATGCAAACTTCCAAGAGGTCTTTGGAGACAACTGGAAATTGTGGCTCATTCCAGTTTACACAAGGTAAGGCTCAATTGTTTACCAGTTGGTTTTATGTGTTTTTATTTATCTGATGATTAACACATGTGTTTGTACGCCTGGTTAAAGATAGCGCATTATGCCTTAACCCGATTAATGGCAAATTTGGCAAATTAAAAACATTCAGATCTGTATCAAAGCTTAAAGTTACTAACACCTTTTTATGTAGAATATAATTGATAGGGTGATGTGAATGTTGGCGGAAAATTTGTTGAACTCATTAATGTGGATGTGAACATATTTGTGTAAGTAACGGGGAGGATTGTGCTATTATGAAATTAGAATGTGTCGCTTCGCTATTGTTCGAAGTTATTTCAAAAATGTCTCCAAGGAAACTAGGCGAGTATAATCTCGAGTATTTATTTTTTGAAGCGAAACTACCAACATTACCGAAAAAAAAGATGGCGCGCAACAGCTCCGTAGGAACATTTGTTTTGTGTGGAACGAAATTGAAAAATGCGTACAAAAATAATTGCATCGTCCTAGTGTCCATAGAGTACATATTTAAGTACATATTTAAGTTAACGTGAACCTTTTTTATAACAGCACTCGCCCCATCAGCATCGACAGTCTGCCACCTAATTCCATACCAGAGGCAGTGATCCAAAGTTTCATCGTTATCTTCAAAAGCGTCGCGGAAAGTAATGGGTAAGACGTTGATCAACGCAGTTCGTTCGTGCTTTTTTCTGTTCGACTCACCAAAGTCTGAGGCGAAGAAATCCGAAAGAACGGCAATAAACAAAAAAACGTCGTAGCAGCAACAACGCAATGAGGTTTATCCTCTATTCTCACCACCAGATGGCGGACTTGTACTTATCGCTCAATTGGCGTAAGTTGTAGTCACTTTGTTAATTCACAATGCGAAATGCAAGGTTCATTCCCTGGCAGTAGAAAGAAGAAAAGTCTTCCCAAGTTTATTATATACGGAGAATTGATTCTCAGAATTTAAAACTATTCAACAACAATCACTTCAAAGGAGTCGGATGATAATCGAGTTGTTATTGTTGTTCTCTCAACAATCATTCATATGTCTGATGTTCGCCTTGTATTTTATTATCCATGAATGAATCAGGATTTTGTCGTCGCGGGACTTGATGCTGATTGAGGGTTTTTTTTTGTTTACGCCTATTGTAAGGCGCATCCTACTTACGTGCGACGAGTACCAAGCCAAAATCTATTGAATAGAAAAGACAGGGTGATCGCAATGTATATTTTGTTGCTTGCAACATTCTCGCCTCCAATTAGGCTGTGTTTTGTTAATAAGTTGAATGGGGTAAAGTGAAGAGTAACAGCGTTTCTCGTTTAAATTGGAAGGCTCTAACAATTTCTGCTGGCGAATTTTTTCGTCGAGTTTTCACTTAATAATATTCTTGCATAGCAGCTGCCTTTGCATATGCACTGACGTCATCATTGACACCCATGACGTTCACGACAGCGCTTAACTGTCACATAAGAAATTTGTGGAGCATTAATAGGTTGGTATGTTATTGTTCAAACGGAGCATGGTTAGAATCGATGTTTGCTCCTTGAAATGCATTAAATCGCACATGGTTGATTTGGTTGACGGTTCGACTGTCTGGAGGCCTAAGCTCCAAGCTCCCCTTCTCGTTAAGACACAAATACGAACAATATCATCGTCTTGAAAGTTCATTTACCTATTTAGAGTTTTCCTACTGGACACGCCAGCATCATTCTACAGACGATTCCCTTGTCCATTACTAGTGATTACCTGCCTACGAAAATCGATTTCGAAAAAAGCTTCATCAATGAATACCGGACAGGATCCCATATGACAAATCACTGTCAATATTCACAGACGGTTCCAAGACACTGGAGGGAGTTGGCTCCGGGGTCTTTTCAGAATCTTTTCAGAATCTGGGCCTCTCGTTCTGTCTTCCGAAACACTGCAGTGTCTTCCAAGCCGACAACACGACCGCTATTCGTCAAGCTACAGCGTGGGCGTCGATTATTTCGGTATCACAAAGGGATATTGTCATATACATTGATAGCCAAGCTGCAATTTCCTAATATCCAGCGAAATAAGATCTAAGGCGGTGGAAGGTTGCCGCGTATCTCTTAACGAGATCGCTAGACAGTACAACCTCACCCTCTGCTGAGTTCCAGGTCACTGTGACATCCAAGGGAACTGTGCAGCAGAAGAACTATCAAGGCTAAGCTCCTCTGGCATTGATAGTATAAGTCTGCACAACGTATGCACCATTTTCATATGCTAAACAAATAATTCACCTGGACGCAGCAATTAGAGCAAGTTCCAAATGGAAACATCTATGATACTGTGATACTGATAGGCTTACCTGGCCAGCTTTGGACACAAAAAGATCCAAGGACCCTCTTCGACTTAAAAGTACCAGCATCTCGAAAGTCGCTAATGTCATCTCCGGGCACTGCATATTAGGTAGACATGCGCAACGGCTCGGTCTGTCACACAAGAAGCTTCAGAGATGAAGAGGAGGATGAGTCCATCATTCACTATTTTTGCAGTTGCCCTGCCCTAGCCAATTTAAGAAAGGGTCACTTAGCGAACTATTTTCTCAATGAAATCCAGGTCGGCGCCGCTAACATTCTTAACTTTATAACCGGCAGCAAATGGTTTAAATGAGTAGCCATTAAAGGAATAGCTCCCCAAATCACAGTGGTATGCACAATGGGCCGACTAACGGCCTAAGTGTTTCTCTCACCGAGTGACACTTTAAACTAACTAATTAACTAGTTTAGAGCAAAACCAGGTTAGACCACAATTTATGCGTTTAACTTACATCACAGCAGGGTTAAGCAATTCGGCTAATAGGAGACTCTGTACTTATATCAAATTTACACTCGCTAGCGCGCCCATTGGTGGGAAGTGTGATAATTTTATGAATGTGAGTGGCCTTTACAAGTTGAATCAAATAATAGAGTTAAAAACTTTAAAAAGTCCATACTGTTGTTTATAACTAACCCTCTCTTCGTTAAAATGCATTGAGCCTCTCCATTTGTAAGCCAAACTTACTTGCTTAGATAACGCTACAGTCCGGGGTGGATCTGAGCCTCAACGAACACGTCTCTCCGGTTAGCCCGATCTTTGGCCCTTCCACTTCTGGGCGCCACCTAAGATGAGGTCTTCCTCTACTACGTTGTCCCTCCGGGTTGGAATCGAAGACTTCGAGCCGCAGCGTTGGTGTTCATTCGCTCAACATGTCCTGGCCATTTTAGTCGACTGATACGTACTTTACTGACCAGGCCGATATCGCTGTACAGCTCGTAGAGTTTGCTGTTAAATCTCCTCCTCCAAAGAAGATAAGTCGTTGCTCTTATTTTATAGATGCTACCATTGCAGATCGAGAGCATTCCTTGAAATGCGACATATGAGCTCCATACAAGACTAATCCGAGTGCATTATTACCAACTTATTAAATAATTTAAGTGCAGCATATCGAAGCTCTGTTGAAGCGTTACAACCTCGTTTTTCCCAAGAGAAGTATTTAAAATATATAAGTCCATATTCCATCGGAAGCTTAGCCTCTTACCAAAAATGTCTACTCAGTGCCATTGAATGTTTTACTGACTGCGGACAGTAGGAATGTTGCCGTTTTACTGGCTCTGTTACTGCATTATTTGAGCATATATCGGGTAATAACCTAGATAGCATATTTTAGTGCATTATATTTCCCATTTATTTCAAATTTTGAAGAGATACCCCTTGTAAAAAAAACCTAGACATGTTTTGTTACTTAAGTCAAATATACTAGTAAGGTCTTCCCAATTACACAGTGAATGCTTTTGTAATATGTATTGTGTAGCCCTGCTTTTTAAAAATTATACATAAATACATATTATGTAGACCCGCCCACAGCCCAGCCACCTACATATACACATTATGTTGCTAATTAATGAGTTCAACTAATTTGTGCTTCTATTTGCATTTATTTTCATTTACGAATATTTTTCTTGGTTTAATGTTTAATTAAATTAATTATGAAAATTGAATACAGCAGTCATGTTCCTTAAAATTTTAACTAACAAACAAAACAAAAAAAAAACAGAATTCTAATGAAAACCATATTTCAAAATCAACGACTTTTGCTTCTAGTTTGGGTGATGGTATAATATATCCGACACAAGCCCATCATCAGAGTGCCTCGTACGAATCAATGGGAGACACCCAGACAAGGTTAGACCAACCAACTGATACATTTTTAAATCAACCGATTGACAATTTGCCATTAAATAATTTATATGGCAATGCCAACGCTAGTTTATCAACAAATGCTGCCACTATTGCTAATGGTAATGTTATCATAGATATGAAGTGTAGCAATAGCAATCACACAGATCCCCATGTTTTTGTTGTGAATGGAATTGATGATGCTAGCATACAAAATAGAAATATTGTATTGACAAATATGGACGAGAAATTTGTGCAGCCGACGACGACGGCAGCGCTGCCAGACGAACAAAATTCTGCTAGCATTATTAATATTTGATTGTGAAGCTAATTTGAATCGCAGTTGATATGTGATCGTTTTCATAGATGTCGTTGTTCGAATTAGACCTTTTTTTACAATTATTACAAATATTGTTTTTTTTTTTTTACATATTGTATTATATATTATTTTTAATACTATTTAAAAATATATTTTGAGTATTTTTTTATTGTAATGTTTTTTTTTTCTTTGTTTGATGATAAAGCTGCACTTTTAAAATTTTTATGATTGTAGTGATAGTTCGTTTTATTTAAGGCACATCACACCAACACCATTTTTTTCGTTTTTTTTTGTAAGTTTTGCAATTCATTCGAGTAGTGCACAGCACATTGTTGTTAACCCTTTGGCAGAACAGCTATTATTCAAGTGCCTTTATCTAATTAACTAGAAACCGTCTGTTTATCTATTAACGTTACAATATAGTTGATTTTTTTTTTAGATTTTAAATGCGCCCAAAAGGGGCTTACAAGCATGTAAGATGCTGAAATTCTTAGGTTGCGATAAGACGGTCATCGGTCATTCGTATGACTTGCTGGAAAATTTTTATTGCCTAGGTCGATTCTTTTAGACGCTATCGTGTTTTCAAGACACAGGGAGACGCATGGGTCTAAAATTGGTTTTGTATATCCCATACCCCATTTTCAATTCCAACCTGACGACGGTAAAAGGAAGTCGTCTTACAAAATTTCATTCGCTTGGACGCTATTGTGTTTTCAACAGACGGACATGGCAAAATCGATTCAGAATCTGATTATGATTTAGAATGTATGTATGTATATACTTTATGGGGTCTCCGATGACTCCTTCTTGGCGTTCTAAATATAATGGCAAAGTGAATATACCTTTCTGTGGAGTGTATACAAAAAATTGTGTCATCTAGTTTTCATTTAAGAAAAAACTGCATGCTATTCTTCTTAGCGCGCCCACTCTATTGAAATAGACCCTTAAAGTTTCATGATTACGATTAGCGGTTTAGGCTGTGCGTTGATGAGTCAGTGAAGTTATCCAGGGTAAACTCTTCTATAGGTCAAAGGTGCTTTTGATGATGATGACTTTTGATGATTACACAGTCAGCCAAATCAGTCAACTAGATAACACAACAATTACACACGATTGCGACCTTAAGTCAAAAACGCCATAGTGACGTCAGCAGTCATCCAGATGACCGATAATTTGGATGACCGTATAGGTAATCGTAGCTTTCAAATCTTTGTATAGCAGAAAGATCACTGATAGTTTTATTTTTTTTGGGAGAGAGGTAGTCAAAAGGTCCTTTTAAGAAGAATGATAAAATTTGATTATATCGGATATCGTTCAAACCATTCACATACTCACCCCTATTCCCGTTGGCGTTTGTCGTAAACGACTCGTAATTCACTTCGATTTTTAGTCGGTATTTTTAACTCTTTTGAGACAAATGAATTGAAATGATGGTGAGCACATAGAAACGGAAATACAATTGTTAACAAGAGTTAAAGAAAAAAAATCTAAACATCGTTTTACAACGACACGAAACATGAGTCGTCTATGACAAACGCCAACGGGAATAGAGGTGACTGCTAGTGAATTTTCAGTTCCATACAATCTCTGTCCAGAAAATGACGCCGACATAGCTAGCGCTCGTGGTTCCAAGCTAAAAATAAGTGAAACAAAATGAGAACCGTCTTTCATTTCTTGAATTTTAGAGACACCTTTTTGGGCGTAAATGAATTTGCCAAGTAAAACAGTTGAAATTCAAATTGTTGCGTCATTGCTTAAAATAGATGTCATTTGAAAAAAGTGAAAGTTTCGAGTTTATTCCCCTCTGAACCACAAGAACTAGCGGAACCAACGTAAACTTGCCTACTAACCGTCCGTATATATGTCAATGGTTCAAATATGCAATACGCTTTATTTGCACTGACGCACGCGATCAATTCAATTTGGAATTACCCATTCTCTGGTGAATATAAAATAATAGTTTAAAAAACTAAAAAACGCTTTTATAGGTATGTAGGTACTGCACTAAAAGCAAAAAAATAAAAATTTACCAATCTATTTTTAAGGTTTATCCTGGAAGGGGCTTATTGTAAGCCATGTTTGTGTAGTTTACACTCAAATAATACAATACATAACTACAAACATGGCTTACACTAAGCCCGTTCCAGGATAAACCTTAAAAATAGATTGGTAAATTTTTATTTTTTTGCTTTTAGTGCAGTACCTACATACCTATAAAAGCGTTTTTTAGTTTTTTAAACTATTATTTTATTTTTTGCTTTTTAGTGCAGTATAATATCTACTTACATGCTTACAAAAGCTTTGTTTTACTATTAGTTTATTGTATTTTCATCTAAACTGAAACATCAGCTCAGCATGCAAAATTTCAAAGTCCTAAGTCAATGTATGCATTTCACATAAATGAAAGTTCGCGACAGGCATGGTTTGATTGATATTACTAGGCGTAACTACCTATACACTTTCCATATACACTTTCTCAAATAAAAGTATGTACAATTGTGCATGTGCATACCTACATATTTACGCATCACAAACTCCTATATACGTACATATGTACATAGTTAGTTTTATCCATATCCATATTCCATACATCAAATTCAACTACGCCATACATGATATGAGCAATGAGCATACATTCTGAATGCCCGCCACAGTGACAAATTCTATTTTTAGAACGCAAATAAAACTACCCTTCCTAAGCACAACTGCAATCGCGATAGCAATTTTTTTCGCATTTGGCCGAATAAGATCTATTTTCAATTTATTATATCTTGCCCTCTAGATGGACTAGAAAGATGAATGTTAGCTCAAAATACTCGGTGAAGAATTGCCTAACAATTAAAAGGATTTTTTGAGTTGACCTATACATATTTATGAGTATAATGGCAGGTTGAGCGTAGTAAGGTAAAAATAGAAAAGTTTGCACCCCCTTTCTTCAGCCCTTATAGGACGAAACGGTACAAAGTATTAATTAGACATGTAATAGTTTTGACTTATCTATTGACATATAAAGTTTCAAGTTAATACGGCTAATGGATCATGTGTTATGAAAAACCCACCCTTAAAGGGGCAAGGGAAGTCAAAATCCAAAAATTCTTTCTAAATATTGCATTGTCTTCACAACCCAACCAGCACTGAAAATTTCAAAGTTCTAAGTTTAGAGAAAGTGGTTCAAATTTGACTTGCAAGATTTTGACACAACAAATTTTTCACGAAGTTAAGTAAAAGCCTTTAAAAATGGTGAGTAAGTGCCACAACTGAGCTCTCTCGAACTTTTGTAATCGTAGGTATTCTCTTAGCTGAATTTATTCAGATCTGTTTAAAGGTTGTCTGGTTCATTCTCTCACAGTCCAAACATTTTGAACCTAACTCTTCAACTCTTAAGTTCTGGGCATATTGAGTATAAGTTCCACCGTCTCCTGATGTTGTCTGTAGTGTTCATCCTCTATTTTCTTAATGTGATACCTGAAGTTATCATTCTCTATCAGAATACAACACTGGAATTTGCGACGCCGTTTTGGCCTCTCTTCATTTTGTGTCATTTTCCACTGCTACGTCGGTGACTAGTTTTTTAACAAGCCGTTGTTTACCATTTTCCTAACAAGGGCAATGAATGCCTCCGGACCAAGCAATTTCAATGCTGATCCCTGTTTCGCAAGATTAACTTGTTCTTTTCCTGCATTTCCTTTCACACACCTCAATGTCAGCTCATTCTAAGTCGTTTTTCAGCTCTTGTGCGCACTCCCAACGCCATTGATGTTCGTCTACTCCATACGTCTGATTGTCCAGCGCTATAAAAACATTCTTTCCTTGCACCAGATTCCGTGCTAAGTGCTCCAGCGCATGCAGTACTGTCGCACTTGTATTTTAGCTCCAAGAATCAGCCTGCTCTACCATTCATTCAGGAGTCTAATAAGCAAGACATGTCTTCCTCTTCTTCTTAGGTGGCGCTACATTTCTGGATGACCCAGGGCCTTAGCTAACAAGCCCCTCGAGTATTATTTTTATCGCGTCATAAGCACAAAAAATCTTTTGTTGAGTTAGGTACCAGTCCAATTTTTGGCTTTTTTTTAATAGCATAAACAGACAACTAGACTTAAAAAAAAAACACTGTCAAAGGGTTAAACAAAAACAAATAAAAAAAATTAGCCATTCCTATCGTCTTCTTGTCATCATTTTTCATCAAAGTTTAATAGCACACATGACTTGTAACACAGACTTGTCGCATGCATATCTGATCTTAGAAACATTTTTTTTTTATATTTTTGGCACCCTATTTGTGATTTTGATTTTATTAGAAGTGTTTTTTAGTAAATTCCATCAAATTATAAATTTAAGCATAGGTATAGTTCAAATCTGCTAAAATTTAACTCTATTTTCTTAAATGTAACAGCGTATGTAACTTTGAAAAAAATACACAAACCTGATAATAAAATTGAATATTTTAGCATGATGTTTGTATTTTATATATATTTTTTTTACTTAGATGCGGTTTTATTTTTTACTTTGCTCAGTTAAAACTATTGATGTGGAATATTAAATTTTCAAGTGACATTTCGATTCCTTGGAATAATTAAAGATAAATGTTTTTAATTTGCCAAATGATATTTGTACTATTATGTATATAGTGAGTTTGCATATTCAATGGGCGATTTATATATTACATTTTTTAATATCAAAATGGGAATTTTAGCAGTACATTTCTACTCGTTTTTTTTTAATAATAATATTTTAAAAACAAATATCTTAAATATACTGTATTCGGTCTTCCACTTCTGAATTTAAGAATTGTAGTAAAAAAATCACAGGGCTATGGCTAACGTGTGTTTATACATCGTAGTCCAGTCGCTTTAGACAAAAATATGACTTCTCTAATCTCATAAAATAAAGGGTGTTTTTTTTTAGTGGTATATAACTTTGAAATGGAATAAAACAAAGATAATGTTTTTAAATTGAGATGAAATTTACTTTATTCGAAAGATAATCTTCTGGCATTATAATTTAAATATGATTTCTGGCATATGACCGCCACGGCTGGCTCGGACGTAGTCTAATCTGGAGATCCAATTTTCGATGACTTTTTCCAGCATTTGTGGCTGTATTCTGTATATCGGAACGCGGCGGATGTTGTCCTCCAAGTGGTCTATGCTATTTCGGGCTTATCGACGTAGACTAGCGACTTCACATATCCTAGAAGTCTAGAGCAGAAAAACTGGTCTGCTAGGTTCCACATTACACTTTCACTCGAAATGAAATCGGAAATTAATTCTTGTGTTCTACATTTCACTGTATTCGATTTCGATTTCAAAATTTTCGGAATTAAGACAAAGCGAAATTGTGATTTCGAAAAAATTTCTGAGTTTCCGAATCGCTCGAAATGCAGAACACTGAAAACGAATTCACTCGGTTTGCAATTTCGATTTCACTCGATTTCTGGAACCTAGCCGTTTTTCTTTCCCAATGGAAGTCGCCATAAAAATAAATCACTTGACAGCTGACAAAATGGCCGCCAGTTGAAATCGTGTTGCCAACTTAAAGTTCTACTATACCTCAAATGATTTTTGTGATCAATTTACATCATTTTCAAAAAGTGATTACAAATGAAAAAGAAGAAAAATGATGAACGAGAGGACTATGGCTTTAAAAATTATTTAGGCCGTGTCTCAATTGCGCTAAATAATTTAAAAAAAAAATTAAATAAGTGGCGCAACAGTCGGTAGAAACCCTAGGCCTAGCTTCTCGCAACCATTCGTTTGTGTGAGTTTCTATTTTTTGGGACGAATTGAAGGGACCTACAATTTTATACCGAGCCCGAACGGCTGAATTGAGAAGCTTTTTCAGGACAGTCATACTCTCGGAAGTTTGTCAGACGTTCGCGAAAGGTGGCGCAGTAGAAAAAACCTTAAGATGTAATTTGTGTTTTTCCGGGGGTCGAAGCTGGGACCCTCGCACAGTAGTTCAGCACATTAACCACTGCGTTACTGCGCCCACTAAATAATTATCTTCGGTAAATTTTTTGGTGGAAAACAAGTTGCTAGCTGTCAAAAAATGGTATTGCCCCCGGAGCAAGACAATAAATTATTATGCTAATTTTTTGACGTTTTCTTTTGCTTGGAATTTGCTAGATTATTGAAAAGAGAAATAAAACACTAATTTCAATTTATTAAAGTGTTAAAATTAGAGAAATTTGAGTTTGGTAAACTTTCTTTTCAACATCTCAGGTATGTGTCAGAAAATTAGCCGAAGTTCACACATGGCCTTAAGATACAAATCAATGTATCTTTGAAAAGGATTATTATACAATTATTGTAAATTTTTCAAAGAAAGCAGTTGCTGATATTTTTTTCCTCCAAGAAACCTCCATATTTTGCAATTGGCAAATTGTTGGTTATTTTGTGAGCTCTCTCGTACTAAAGAGAAATGTGACGTTTAGCCAATATTTGCCCATAAATTGTGGGCACAGTACAGTCGTAACGTAATAGGTTTGTTTCTTTCACTTTTGTAGTGAAAATGGAAAAGACTGTCAAAAAATGCTGGGGATACATGCTTTCAGAGAGAGAAATTTACGAAAAAGTTAGGGAACGCTTTTGTAGTAATCTATGAAAAATGCACATGCATTTTCATTTTCTATAAACTGCAGTATGTGTTTGTTAATTATTGGGTTTAGGTCCTTTAGGGCTGATATTGCTAATTTATTAACAATATTAGCTGATTCTCCGAATTAATGGAACTTCTTTTTGATGAAATCAAAACACAAATGCGAACAATAATTGCACACATATGCCAAAAAGGGCAACAAATTTCAAATCATCTGTCAATTGTCAAGTGACTGAGAGCTTTTTCTTAGGCCGTGTATCAATTGAGGTAAATAATTATCCTCGGATCCTCGGCACAAATACAAGTGAAAAAAAAAACTATTTCAAGTTTAATCAAATGTTTATCTGTGTACAATTAAACTTTGTTTTTCGGCACAGTAGTCAGTGGATTAGTCCTTGACTAGAATTATCGGTGACCCCTTTGCTTGCGCCAAAGCCAATAAAAACCGAGATCAACGACTTTGACGTTATGTGGGCGCAGTGTTTCTCAATTCAGCGACTAATGGCGGGTTCATCCTTTAAATCGACAAATTGGTCCAAGAAATTAAGCAGTGTGATGCAGACAAGTTCTTTGCATATACAAGAATGGAAATACCGCAGTTTGAATATGTACTAAGTTTTGTGAAGCCTTTTTTAACTAAATATAGCAATCGAGAAGGCTTACCAGAAGCATTACGACTTTTCGTAACTTTGAGGTAATATTGATTAAATTAGTACTAAAAGATCGATTATTATTGAAGTGTTGGGAAAAAGCGTTTGCAATTTTTTTTGTATGGGAGGTGCCCCGTCCCTTTGTTCAATTTTGCACAGAAACACTGCTGGACAAATATATTAGATGGTCTACAAATTTGAGGTCAATCGGTTCGGTGGTTTTCGAGGTGTAAGATTTTAATTTTTTTTTTTGTATTTAAACTGACACCAGTGCGTATACGTACTATTTTTGTACATGCAACAAATGGGGAACTAGATGGGCGGATTCAGGCAGTTAGCACGTTATAAAATCCAACTGCTTTAGCGTGTGGGGTTGTTCTTTGCCTGGCACACACACTTTTGATGTTAGATATGTATTTCAGATATCTTGCTACGCGAGATAGCTATTATAGCTGTTTGGGATTTGCATACCGCATTGGCAAATCAGCCATTCAAGGAATCTTTCCAGAAGTGTGTAATGTGTTACGGAATGTCCTAAAGCCAGTATATCTCCAAACTAATTTTTTGATAGCTAAAGAAAGAGAATATGTAGCCAATTGGGCATCGTCCAACAGAAATTATTCCCAAATTAGCAAGAAACATGGTTACTCCTCTCTTCCCACCATTTAAGTGCTGTTACTCTCCTAGCCTGGCCTTTTTCATTCCGGAATCTGGAGTAGAGCTTGGACATTAACTGTCTCTAGTTTCGCACCTTAATTTGGATGTTGTCCCCTTCCACTTATGCGAGTCAGCTGGAACGGGGTCTTCCACTGCGTTAGAGTCGAAGACTTCGAATTGGATCGTTTATGTCCATTTTATCAACATATTCTTTTGTCATTTTAGACATTTAGACAACGATCGCTGTCGTTGTTACAGCTTTCAGATTTTCAGTTAGACTTCCACCTTCAAAACCGGTCAACGCAAACTGGTCCGAAAACCACTTTGAAGAAATTTGGGTTCGAAACGACCTAGGAAGCAAAAGTTTCTCCTTAAGTTTTTTCCTCTGCGCTAGAGCAGCGAGCGTTCGCCATCGTCATTCTGCACAACTTGACAAGTTTGGCAGAGCTCTTTAAAATTCGTCTCCATAAATGATGTCATATACGGCCTAAGATCAGTATAAGTATGATTGGTTATACAGTTACAGTTGTTACCTACTGACCAAGCCGCATTTTCGAAGAAGAACGCCTCCAGCCCAAAATCCGCACCAAACAGTCACGCGTTGTGGATGCATTTTTTTTCTTAACAATTACTCGTGGGTCTTCTGAGCCCTTAAATGCGACAATTTTGACGATTGACGAAGCCATTAAGATGAAAATGAGCTTCATCACTAAAGACGATTTTGTTCGAAAAATCAGCATCCACTTGTTGTTCGAAAATCCATTTAACGACCTCTCTTACACCGCGTCTCCACGAGCAATATTTCATAGCTTGCCATATAGTATTCTATGAAAATTGCTTGTGGAGACCACAAATAGTATTCTATGAAAAATGGTATTCCATCTATTGCTCAGCTCATAGCTTGCTATCGATAGTATTCTATGGGGTGTACTTTTTTGTTGTGACGCTGACGCATGTGTTTTCGTGTGATGGCTATGGAAATAGTAAGATATGAAATGCCCACCCTACATTTTATTGCATACTATCGTTATTTCTTTCTATGAGAAATGACAGATGGCAAGCTATGAAATATTGCTCGTGGAGACGCGGTGTTAGGACTACAGGGTCAATATCAGTTCAGTAGTCTTCAGTTCTTGAATCAATTGAACTTAGTAGGTAAGCATGAACTATACTTGGAAATGAGCTTTCTACCAAATCATTTCTCGCTTTCTTAAATACCTCAACAGGACAGGTAGGCTTTCTAGCCCAGCAGCATATTTGCGCTTAAAATTTCACCATCATCAACTTGATATTGATGTCTTGGTCTTCATCGCCCAGATTGATAGATAGTTCGTTCAATGTTTGTAGATATCACGTCATGGTACACACTGGGCACTGATGGGTCGTATATTCATATCGCTGAAAGTTTAGTAAAAATTATAAAAAGCTGGCTAATTGGCGACATAATTTTGTATCTGCAACTACAATTCGCCTCAATGGGTGTGGTTCAAAGTTTTGTTAAAAAAAAACATTTATATCACAGTTTTTTTGTAGAAATCCCCTACAAAGGGAGCTTTTATGTTGCCCTTCTAAAAATAATATTCGTCTGCAATCCGTATGAAGAAAAACGTTTTGCTGTCTGACCCGGTGTTGACTTGAATATGTTCACAGTAACAACTTTATTTCGCGTCAATGATTCGTAGAGATACTTAAAATGTAATAAAAAATGTTCAATACGTAAAGCTGATCACCTCATCATTCTCAAATATCCTGTCCGTCCTGATCATTGATCAATGAGTTGAGTAAGTCTCGCTGAATATGCAAACCATTACTTTAACTATTGTAGTACTAGTATCCAAAGCAAATATTTACAAATGCCTGTCTTTTTTTTTTTTTTGTTCCAACTCTTTTCCGCTCATCTAATGTTCGTTCTCATATTTAACAAAACAAAAAAAAAACCGACAAACCATATTCATTCCAAACTGTAGCTTTGGCGATGGATTTAGTTTTCCAATCCGACATTTGGACGAAGACGCCGAATCACTACTGGGAAGTGACACCCGAATTGATATCGAAGGAGACATCTACAATGATACCAATTTTTTAGACACGACCATTCAATAGAACTTAATAGCATTTCCAAAGATTGTCGCAACAATATAATTGAAACACCAACAAAAAGGAGTTAATTTAAACAAACAGGAAAATCCACTTTTGCATATAAGGCAAGGTTCCAACGACAAGACAGTTCTAGCTCTAAGTGTAATTATAAGTATATTTACAATGAAAATTAATACACAAGAATTGTTAAGAGTAATAATTATTGTAGTAGGTACATAGATGTGTGTGGGATTTGTGTGGCTGGGACACAATTTGAGTGTGGACTGATTTTTTTCACTGAAAGCGATTTTTATCTCAATGATTTCGCATTTTCTTTCACGTTTAGTATTATTTAAAGAAACAAAGAAAAAATATCCAGAGTTTTAAAAATATATATATTTAGCAAATTACAATTATTAGTATTGTATATACGAGAAATGTGTTTATTTATATTTAATAAAAAAACAGCAGTCTATTACAAAAACAGAGAAGAAAACTTATATAATGTATTTTGTATAAATGAGGTATTGACATACGTGTATAGTATGTCGTATTACAAGTGTATAAACTAGAGTAAGTAGCCCACAATTTTGTTAAAAACTGTAAAAACAAAAAATGTAATAAATCGGACATGTCTGTGTAAGCGTCATTAATGTTTTTTAGATGTGATTTTTGTGTGAAACTTTTGGAAAGCGGGTAAGCACGGCGTTTTTTTTTTTGCCTTATAAAAATACCTTGTTTTCAAAAGATATGCCTTGCGATACCTGCAACGAAACTATGCGATCGCGGGAAAATTAATGGAAAATTGGGAGTCATAATGTAAAACACTGGAAATATCAGTTCGTTTTTTGTGAATAGGCAAAAGCGAAGATGATCGAAACTGAGGTCAGTAACACTATGCATTTGGGGATACATTTATTAATAAGAATAAATATAAAATCTATCGAGTTGAAAACCAACGTCACCAATATATCAAATATTTTCATCTTCTCAACTAATGTCATACCAGTCCACCACAAGGTTCTTCAGCAATATCGCAAAAAAAGTACATTTTGACGAACGAATTTGAAAGCTTTCAACTTGAGTTTTTAAACTTAAACTTGAATGGAAGGAGTTAGTAAGAAGACACATCGTCGACACTGCTCGCGACAGGAAAATTCCTACCCACTATCAGTGAACAACTAAACAGAGCTCTATCCATGGTCAATACCTGGACAAAGAAATGTGAACTGGCAGTAAACCCACATAAAACGGAATTATTTCTCTTTACCAACAAAAGAACAATCCCGGAATTTAACCCACCAACAATTGAAGGGATTCCGCTAATAATTCCTGATAACGCCAAATACCTGGGGGTTATCGTAGATCGAAAATTAAACTGCAACCTCAGCTTTAAAGAAAGAACCAAAAAGGCAATGATCGCATTCTACACCTGTACTAGAATATTCGGAAGAACATCCCAAAATACTACTCTGAACTGCGCCAACTAGAGAGGTATTAGTCTTCTAACATCGCCTACAAGATCTTATCTGCCGTGTTATGCGAACGCCTGAAGCCTTTCGTCAGCAACTCGATTGGTCCCTATTGGTCTACCATCGACCAAATATTCACACTGCGGCAGATCTTGGAAAAAACCCAGGAAGTCCAAATCGATACCCACCATCTTTTCATCGATTTTAAGGCCGCTTATGACAGCATTTATAGAGACGAGCTATACAGAGTGATGTCTAGTTTAGGCATCCCTGCCAAATCCGTCCGTTTCTGCAGGATGACAATGGAGAATGCACGCTGCTCCATCAAGATCGGTAAAGAACTCACCGAGACCTTCGATGTCAAAAAAGGATTCAGACAAGGCAATGCGCTGTCATGTGACTTCTTCAACAACGTTCTTGAAAGAACAGTGCAAAACCCAAACGCTAATACCAGAGGCGCTATCTTTCAAAAGTCCGTCTACCTACTCGCCTACGCCGACGACATCGGCATAATCGGCTGAACGCAGCGTGATCTCACTGGCGCGTTCGTGAGTATTGCGACGGACGGGTTGGTTTAATCCCAATCAAAGTAATCAGCGCAATCACGTTTGAGCGGGAGCACTTAAAAAGAAAAAAAAACTATTGTCAGCGATCTTCAAACAATTTGGACTAAGCAGCAGCCTAGGTGAACAATTCGAAGACGATTCATTACAATTTTACGGATTCGCCTACCTGTAGTCGAAATGCGAAGACGCGGGGAGCTGATACAGCCCTTCTCATATAAAAATAAAGAATTCATTGATAAGTACTTTATTTCTGGTGGCCCTACATGGCCTCATCCAATATTCCTCTCTATATCTCAGCCAGCACATGCTATGTTAATTTTGGTTGATATTACCTCTCAGCTGAACGTCCCACCTTAGGTAAGGTCGCCACCTGTATTCTCCGGAGTAGAGTTAAAGATTGAAATCAGGAACAACCGACAGAATACTTGTTGGTGCGCGATGGAAAAACAACATCAAGATAGATCTTAAGTATGTTACCCGCGGTTGGTACAAATTTCTCAAAAATTTTATGAACTTATGGAGTCCTAACCACTAAAACAACACAATAACGCATATCAATACAAATTTATTTTTACAATCTCACATTCTACATTCTTCTAAAGTCTAGAGTCTAGACGGAAATTATCCCCGTTGCTACATAAAATCCGTTTTCTCCTGTCGTATGCATTTGTGACAAATGTATTTCCGTAACTTGAAACTGTCCAAATTCATAATCAGCATACTTTTTCAAGATACTTCGTGCATCAAACGTTTTTGAGCTTGCTGGGTCGTTTTTTACACGATATCGACCATTCATAACGGACATGTGTAATTTGACATTTTCACGCCTGTCGTCGTTATTAAGCTGAGCGTTTTTGAACTTTTGGGATACCTTGTCAGCAAGTTCTTGCAGCTCTTCAGATTCAATGCGAGCGTATAGCACAGCAACTGCACTCGGGTCGTCGTTCATTATTTCCAGTCCGCGTACGACGACATTTATTGGCGGCTTATTTGCTACGAATTCTCTGAAGGTAGAAAGGGGTTAGGCAGTGTTTGCTAAAGACACATAAATGAAATACGAACTTGCAGTCCATAAACATCTGTGCAGCTAGTACTCGTTCTTCGTCATCCAAAAGCGTAAAAGCTGCAAAAGTGATATGGATTTTTTCCGCATAAATGAAGAGCGATTCGTCAATGCCATGGTGTTCCTCAGAAAGTACAGATTGCTAGAAATGGATTAAAATGCAATTGTCAGTATGCGTCTTTTCCGTATGTGAATGATTGTGACAAGCTTAGTTTAGGGTCTCCTCCGTCGGAGATGTGAAAAAAGCAATCGTAAAAATAAACTTTTCAACAAAAGTAACTCGAAGTGATATACTTTTGTGATTAGGACCAATTTCACCACCAATATCACTTACTGGTATTGGCGTAGAGCGAAACTCGGGTGCGAGAAATCACGGAAGTATTAACCAAAGTTACAATTTAGTACTAAATTCAACTCACCTTAAATTTATTGAATGATTTCTTCATCTCTTCCGTGGAAGTCGGAACACAAATAAAATGAGTTGGTTTCGTTTTCTTTCGTAACGATTCAATCACCAATTCAATTCGCCTTCGTGCACCGCACACATCTTTTCTAGATTTTCCTATTTGGAAAGCAAAGCCATGCTAGTTTATGCTAGTCGAATTATATATTAAATTCGTCTCACCTTTTACAGTGACAAATGTGTCGCCAGTAGCTCTAACGCCTGGAATGGTTATCTCGGTTTTGGATTCGGATTCAATTCGCTTCTTTGTCATACCCTTTTGGCCAATCAAACCGCCATAAAAAGCTCTAAAGGTATGAATATGATTAAGGAGCACGAGCCTTTAATTTTACATTTACCTGGGAACATGAAAGGAAGATCGAAACGTCGAATTAGCAAGTTCCTCAACTTCATATCCTTCTTCGTCATCGTCGCCAAAAAGATCTAAATGATTTGGAATAATGTTGAGATGTAACTTTAATGCAATAGCATGGCTTGTTTACCTTCCTCTTGATAGCCCTTCTTAAAGAGATTTGAACCAGCTCCGCCATAGTCTTCGTGAATCACATTGACGCGGTAGCATCTCTTGCCCATTACCACTACAGGTGGATTTAGGATATCTCGACTCATTTTAAAAATTATATTTTTTAGATGATGGGGGTTTACTTTATACAAAACTCTATTTCAGAAATAAAAATAAACAAAACACCTACAACTGTCACTGTCATTCGTAATGGTGACGTAACGAGATTTCTTTCCGTCATTTTTGTAGTAGAGTTTCTAGCGATGAGCAAATTACAAAATACCACCCCAACAAGTCCTTTCCGTCTTGTTACTATAATTGTCCGGAATGTACTAAATCTTGGCGTTAATTTTATTAAGGTGGGTTTCCACATGTCGGTTGATTGACAAAGTTTGACGGCTCTCGTGTTTATGTCATTGAACGAAACCACCGTCATGTCAGTTCATTTCCACTTATGCCAATAATTGGCAAAAAATCGTTTGTCAGTTGATTGACAAACTTATGAACTTGATGCCAATTAATTTTGACTGTCAATTATAGACAAAGTGACATTTTGTTTGACAATTCAGCTATTTCCACTCATTGGGCAAAACTGGCCACGTGAACAGTTTTCTCTCTTTAAATCGGAAATTCGCACCCCCAACAAAAGCCCTCAAGAATCGAATCGCGCGCGCTTTTGATAGATGATAGACTTTATGAAGGTGTCTATTTTCGACCTAGACTCTTCACTTGAAGTTTCAGCTTTCGGATGTTCACCAACGAAAAGTGTTCCATATTTGAGTGCTATGAGAATGCAAGACTAATGGAGAACCTCTGAATCAAGAACTTCAACTTAATGTTCCAGATCACAATAGAAACAATGGAAGTTCTATTTTAGGCCTATTTGCCGCCATTGATTTTGTCATTTCACACGTATTCACAGACAGGGGTATTCATTCCGGGGAGAATCGGGTAGGTGCACGCAAGTCGGCGGTCGGGTTCTATGTGGTTTGTGGCTATAACGATCGATCGACGTCGTCTCGTAAACGACTTCACTTCGTGTAACAACCAAAAAACGATGATCGTCGAAACGATTGAACGATGCCGAATCCCAAAATTAAGGATTAATATGTAGTGGGAAATAAAACGGAATTTTGAAATTCGGCCTTATTTTGTTCGGCATATTAATTTCCGGAGTGTCTATTCGCCCGTTCATTTTGACAGATTTTGTACTGAACTGACGTTTACCGATTTTCGGGACACGACTACGTAATCAACGTAACGTCATCGTATTTTCATTAAAAACTCTTTTATAAAGATAAAAGTTGATCCTAAACGTACGGCATAATGTCCGAAAATGATTATACTAGAGTTTAGAGTCCTTGCCGCGAGCGTAGCGAGCCACATACCCCAACTTGACGCAATATAAACTTTGACATTTCGTTACGTAGTCGTGTCCCGAACAACGGGCGAATAGCAACAGCCATTAATTTAATGGTAGGTAGGTACCTACCTAAAGCTAAGATTAGACTGTATGCCAATTGTGTATATGAATGCCAACAGGCAAATGACCAGATTAGCTGTCAAGTGACCAAAATCTCCGGACTATCAAAACTGTATATTAGACTATATGACCAAAATTACTAATATGGTCATATTTGCCTTGATGGTCATTTAAGGCATTTGTTATTTATTGCCAAATGTTGTAGTAGGGTAATGATGTAAAGAAAAACAAAGCAAAAATTTGCTGCCCGCCTAGATTGAGCTCCCCAAAGACATGTAGATGGTTCAGAAAAGTACAAACAGAAAAAAGCAAACACACAAAAGAACTAAAAAGGGTAAAATAACAAACAAAATATAGATCAAGTGAAATAAGCAATCGAACCAATGAAAACACATAACGATTATTAACAAAAATTCAAATAACTAGCACAAAACAAATAGATAGCAAACAATTTCTACAAAAACAAATTTCAAAGAATAGATCAAATAAATAGTTTACACAAATAATAGATTGAATAATCCACAAAAAAGAGAAAGAAAATGAAAATAAATCACAATCCCATGAACTCAAACACCGATGACAACAAAATAATCCTTGTTCCATCAAAAATGCCAGCAATGCCATAACGAAATTTCAATAAAGTGCATATGGGCATATAGGGCTTTATGCTGGCATACGTGCTTATTGTCCGATTACACTATATGCCATTTGGGCATTTTTATCTGTCAAAATCAGCCTGGTAATATGTGGCATTTAGGTCATTAGAGCATATGAGATATGCCCATTACATTGTATGACCATATTTTGACAGGAAAACTGTCAGAAATTGGCATTTTATGACCACTTGGCATACAGTCTAATCTTACCTTAACGAAAGAGTGCTCAGACGCGATGGACATCGTATATTTTTTTAATTACTCATGAACACACCCAAACCTATCAACTATCAAGCACATGTTCGTGACGTTTTAACAAACCATCTGTCATTAAATTATTAACATTCGAATTTTTCTATCATCCATATAGTTTGTTTTTAATTAAATTAGCAATGTCCTCTCAACCAGATAAAGGTAAATCATGGAAGAAAACCAATGAAGATCGTAAAGCTCTCAAGAAACAACGAAAACAAGAGAACGTCCTGAAGAAACTGGAAAAGGTCAACAAACTAGAGGAATTGGCAAAGTCTGTCCAAACTCCCACTGAGGTAAAAGAGTCACCATCTACCATAAGCATTGCAGTTCCTGGATCTATCCTTGAGAATGCACAATCTATGGAATTACGCTCCTACCTAGCCGGACAAATAGCTAGAGCGGCGTGCATTTTCCGCGTCAACGAAGTGATAGTGTACGACGATGTTGGCATCGCTACGGCAAGAGAAACAAAGCGAACTACCGACGAAGATGGTCAGGATCATTCGGTTCGTGGAAGCTCACTACAATTGGCCCGTATTTTACAGTATCTGGAATGTCCACAGTATCTGAGAAAATTTTTCTTTCCCCTGCATAAAGACTTGAAATTCTCGGGTTTGCTTAATCCGTTGGACGCACCACATCATCTGAGACAGCAAAACGTGTTTCTCTATCGCGAAGGAGTTGTTTTAGATAAGAAAGGAAAGGAAGGTCACTGCTTTGTGAACGTAGGGCTTCTTGGCGACATTATGGTAAATAAATCTCTTGCGCCTGGTGTTCGCGTCACTGTGCGAATGGATTCGTTGAATGGTGAGTTAGCAGTGTGACCATTTTAACATTTTGACTAAACTCTAATTTTTCATATAGAACATAAAACAAAGAATATGAAAGGAACAGTTGTTAGTCCGGATGAGCCTCGTCGTGAAACTGGTGTCTACTGGGGATACACTGTGCGAATTGCACATTCGTTTTCGGAGATATTTACAAAATCTCCATATGAAGGAGGATATGATATGACCATGGGAACATCTGACAGAGGCACTAGTGTAACTGATGTAAAGCAAAAATCACTGCATTACAACCATTTGCTGATAGTTTTCGGCGGCCTTAAAGGTCTAGAGGCGGCGGTGGCCAATGACGATAAGTTAAAGGTGGACGATCCGCAACTGTTGTTCGATCTTTATGTGAACGTATTACCTTCGCAAGGGTCGCGAACTATTCGCACAGAAGAAGCAATCCTCATATCGATGGCGGCATTACACGAAAAACTAGACCCTGCTGTCGTTGGTATTGACAAAGATTTCAGGGAGTTTATTCCACAGAGTAAAGAAACGGGTGTACAACAGCAGCACAAAATAAACGGCGTATCATGTGGTGATGTAGATTTAAGTAAATTTGACTAAATGAATTTTGAGTTGTTTATTTTCAAAAATAAAGTAGATTAAGATAAAAGAGTCTCTGCCCAGGTATTGAAGAGGCATAATGTGGCAATGCTATCAGTCAACTAACACTGGTATCTTCCGTTGCTCATTTAGTTTCGAGCTTGCACGGAGACGTGATTAGACATATGACATTTACATCGTTTTCCTTTGGACGTAAAGCTACTGAAATCGAAATAAGTCTTTTGAACTCGTTTTATTTACATCATAGTAATTTAGTCTATAATGAGAAGAGCATTTTGAACCCTGAAGTGAAACCAATCAGCTAGGTGGCTATTTGAAAACAGACACATGTTTTGCTACTACATAAGAGATGATGTAAAACCTTTTACCATGCCCAGCTGTCTTTCAAAAATAAAACAATAATTACCTACTGTAGGTATAGCTAGCTACATTTTATTTAAATGAATATCTTTGTCAATACAATAATTTATTCAAAAAGTTTTTTTGTAACGCAAGTTTAATTGAACAGTTTTGTTAAATATTCCCAATATTTCTCTGTGTTTGTTTGTGGCTGTTTATAGAAATAATTCCATTTGAACGATTGCACGTAGCTCGTGGCTATTCGCCAAAAGTCCGAAGGAACATCCGCATCTAAGATGATCCATGTTAGCCAGAATATTAAAATAATCATTATCAGAAAAGAAGTAAGCATCTTAATGTTCTCTGAAATTAAAAAATGTAGGTAAAGAGTTAGGTTAACTAGGCCGGAAGAAAGTGGCCAAAGAATTCCATTAAAGGTAAACAAATTTGTAGAAATAAAAAAGGGTGTCGGTGGAGTTCGTCAATAATATTCCACCGGACTGACCAAAACCTTAACTTGTCGTATTGAAGAATCTACTAGATTAGGTTTAGGTTATGTTGAAGTGTCTACCAGCTAACGCCAGCGCACTAGAGCAATAACAGTGTTGATAACTGAGGAAGCAAAAAATAAGTTAAACCAAGCTATGAGACGTGTATACGTCTGAATGGAAATGGTATTAGTTTTGCATCGGAAAATGTTGTTCTTTTGATCAGGAAACATATCCCGATGCAAGTTGAATTTCATATAGGCCCAAAAGTAATCACCAGCAAAAACGCGGTAAAGTATCTTGGGATAACTATCGAATACAAACTCACTTTCTGGAATCATATTAAATCCGCTTCCGAGCAAGCTGTTAAAGTGACTACATCACGTAGCGGACTCATTCTCTATTATGAATGCGAAATATGGGCAAATGCACTTAAACAAAAGAAGTAAGTAAGGATCGCAAGTTTTTGACGCACTGTTCATTGTATCGTAGCCAGCCACTCTTGTCATTGCAGGAGTGACACCCATTGACCTCTTAGCCGCAAAGAAAAGGCTCGAGTATGGGAACAGGGCAGAAGTAGAGTAGGAGAGGTAGTAGACGGTAACCACTATAGCAGAACAGCTTATCAAAAATCGATGGCATCTTGGGGGGAAATCTGAAACAAAACGTTACTTTCTTCACGTAATAGAGTGAATACGGTTGGTATTAAGTATCATCCTTCATCGAAATTCTGCCAAGAAGAGCGATCAGGAGAAAACATTTCGGAGTCGCAGAAGTTCGGAAGAGGTGTGGTTGGCACACTTGATGGAGCTGTGTGGTAGCGCAATGACAAGCAGATAAATCTCGTTCAATATTGCATGTGCCACGAAAAATGTTATCTTAAATAAAAATTGTAAGTGCCCAATGTCAATATTTAGTGCTGATCTTTTCCGAGACTGAGTCTAAAAATTACTAAATCTGTAAACACCAACCTGACACCCGAAAGGAATAGGTAACTACTCTGAGGGCATGGTCTAAAAAGCAATAGCTGGAGGGGCTAAAAGAATAAAATATGTACAAATTCGTGATCCTGAATTTACCTGGAATAAATTGTAAAAGCATCTTATCAAGTCTTTCCAATTTCTTATCCACCAAAGTCAGGCTATGCTGTGCCATTCTTGCAGACAATGAGCCTCCTTGACAACATCTTTCCACAGGTTTTTTTGTATCTCCAATGTCTTCAATTGGCCGATTTATAGCGATTACTGGGGAATCAGTTTGAACAGAGGCGTCTTGGAATTCTTTCCGAATTGGTTCAGCTCTTTGATTATTCCTTTGCGTTATAATTGCCGCCATTCTTCGTTCTTTGGTTCTAATTCTTCGTCTGTTTTTTATTATCCGAGCATTCTTTTTGTCGGTAAATTTCGAAACCGTTTCCTCCTCCGACTTACACGCAAGGTCATGTGCATTGGACTCGCTAGCAAACGGATTTGTCCTGGTAACAGTGTCAATGGGATATATTGTCCGTTCGCCGCTGGGTGAAACATTGACTACCACTGGTGAACGGTGAAGCTCATTAGATATCGGCCCTGCAAACTGCCCTTTTCGAGGCGTTACATGCACAGGAGCCGGAGGGTTTTTCTTTGATGAAAACGGCAATTGATTAGAGTGCTCGCTATCAAACCCAAAACTGTAAAACAGGATAATACATAATAATATAGGTACCTATAGCAGCAGTTTAGTCTTACCGATTGCGTGCCATAGAATTTGTCTGATTTGCTTTTTGTGTAGGTATAGTACAAAAAAATAAAAACTTAAATAAATTTACGTATATCAATTAACAAATAATTATGTACTATGAAATGTCGAGCAAGGTATCCTAGATACATAGAAGCAAAATGAATTGTTTAGTTAAATCCTGGCACTTTCAAGGGCCAATATTTGCCGACACTTCATTTAAGTTTTCTTAAAACCATTTCTTCAGCTCATACCCCATATATTGACGCCTCGTTGAATTATTATGCAAAACATGTTTTTGGTAGCATCAACCCCGCTATGCAGTTGCCAACGAGCCGCGGTTCTTGGATGAGAACTAGTCGTTGCCAATAGTTTGTAGTTGGAGAATAAGGTTGGTAGAAGCCACCATTCTGTGATGGAGGTTTATCTGTACTATCTGCAGCATTATGGCCACTGGATGAACCCCAATCACACTGGTGTCAGTGTCCGGAAGACTGTTCTTGATAGGAGTTTTCCCTATTTTTAAAAGATGATGCAAGCAATGCTTGTCTTCCATCTTGCTGGTTTATGTAGGTACTGGGGTGGAATCAGCTAAGGTGATTTGTGATTATCACAACAACTGTCTTACAATTTTAAAGCACAAGTAGTAGCTTACCTCGTATTCCTTAGCGTTTAATAGTGCAAGGGATCCTTTATCTAAGAGAATGGTGGTAAACCTTCCTGATGTATCCCTCCCATTTGACTATTTTTCACCTGTGTCTTGGGATGTTCCGATTTTAGCTCTGTAACAAAGCAAGCAAATGTCTCGCTTGGCACCATCATAGCGATCTATCCGGGAGCTCTTGGACTGAGTGGAATTTCTTTCTTTCTCACTGCCTCCAGTTTGGCGCCCTGCCATAAATTATCTGCCCTAGTGACTGCGGCCTTAGTAAAAGTAACCGCATTTTCTTCGTCACAGGTAATCAGCCTATAGCATCCATGATGCCAGTCCTTATTCCTATATGTAGGCATTCTCTTGGAGGGGTCAGCTGAGAGAAATAAAGGTTTATCGTCGTCTCTACCTTTTCCAGTGCTCGTGGCTGATTTAACATCATGACCACGGTCTATGATCGCAATGATCAGAAGATCTCTCGCACGACCTTTTTTAGGAGTTTGGGTTCCGATTTCCGAAGCGGTGCGTTTACTCCTCTTTGAGGTAGTGGAAGCATCATACTGAGCCTCTTGGATGCAATTTCCCTCTTTATTTCCTTGCTTGTTGGGGTTCTCTTAATAAGTCGACTTTTACTGCTCATTCATAGGTCGCTTTGTCCTTGCCATTTTCTTCAAGTCGGCGAAGACTCAGAAATACAGAAGAAGATCTTTTTTTTTCTGTTCCGTAAGGGAGAGAGAAAAGTCAGAGCGCCATTCGTTGATGATTCGTATCCTTCTTATCTTTCTCTCAACTTTGTCCGTTGTTGTTGCTTGTCCAGTCCAGTCCTATTGGTTTGTTAAATATGGGTCCTTTCTGGAAAATATCTCCTGAAGATGTTGTTTACCTTTTTGCTACTTTTTGTAGGTGTAATTTTTTTCTAATTATGATCCCACGAGTAGCTAGGGAAGAATCGTCCACCATACCAGAAGCACCTTCTAAGAGTCACAGTCAATTCAGGAATCATATGGCAGGACCACATATCCTATATCGCAGGATCGGCGTCCGCTGAGTTAAGCTACCTATTTAGAGCAAAGAGGTACTTTAGCCCCAAGCAACTTCTCCTTCTCTACAAAGCACAGATTAGACCAGGCCTGGAACTTTTGAACGTCCCACAAGACAGGCAGCTAATGCTCATGACCATACACTACACTTGACAATCGCGATGACATCAATTTTCCAAAACTCCTTCTGTTACAGGACAAGCAAACTTTGGAACTCGCTTCCGGGGGATTTTCCAGAATACTATCTACAATTTGCAGCAATGCAAGTGCAGAACTAACATACATCTGCAAGCATCTCGGGGTGCTGTTGAAGCTTTATAGGTTCGCCTTTTCTGGGAGAAGAATTTAAAAAAAAAAAATAAAGAAGCTAAAATTAGGCGCATACTATGGACCAGGTCCAGTCTAAAAAGTCTGAAGGGGATGCTGTGTATCTTTTCTCTTGAAGTTCGATCTTTCGTACACACCACACTTATTCATTTTAAACAATTACTCACCTCGCTTCTATACAATCTTTCACATAAACAATTAATTATCAGCAAAAATCAATTTAGCCAGTCTAATATTGTTTGTGCGCAATTTTAAATCCGTTAAACTAAAAAAAAGTTGCTAAATACATTCCTCGGAGAGACCAAGCTGATTGCCTTTGAAATCAAAATAGAAAATTCCAAAAAATTCTATTTGTCTAGCAACATGCACAGTATGCCCATCAGTATCGCGATATGATGCTTCCTCAATTCAAGCATCCAAGAAGCCATTACTTTTGTGTGTATAGGTAATTAATTAAGTGGCAGTACTTTATTTTGGAAAGCATCACTTATACAGTTTATGCAAATAAACAATTTTAGTGGCCTCTATTTGTATTCGTATTTATTTTTGTTGTTGATGTTGCTTTTTTGAATTCGATTTTACGAGTTTCCTCACCCGCTTGCCGTATTATATTTGTTTGTCACTTTTTTTTAAGGCAATTTCCTGCCGAGTCGTAACACCAATTCCAGACAACATCGAAGAGTGGCTATATATATAATAAGGTCCACCGTCCACACGTTCGAAAGACGTGTTCTCCCACCCGCCGACGATGAGTGCGTACTTAACACCCCGGATGCTGCTCGAGCAAAGGAAATGGATGCTTCATTTGCGTGCTTGGATTGTTGTTTCGGTCCAGGAAATAGAATTTTCATTACCTTTCGTATTTGATATATTATATTGGCGGATGTATGGGAGTATGGCGGCTTCGGTTTGCCAAAGCGGTAATTTATGAGTTGGGACCACATTTTGGGGATGATTGCGAGTTTTGGCAATTTTGTTTCACAGAATGCGCTGGGCAATTTGCGAGCTTAATAAGCGGAAAATTGTTGCTTTAAGAAATATAGAAAGATCTACGCCCTATGGGCTTATGTTAGGTCTTTACAAAAAAATGTTAACCAAGATAAAATTTCAGACACAACTTTAGGGTTACATTCACACCGTCTAAACAGGAAAACAGAATAAACGAACATTTTCTAAGGATTCTATGCGGAGTATACGGTTATCACAATAAAACATCCCTATACATACGCCAAAATGGATAGGCAGATCCATATTTCAGATTCAAATTCATGCAATAGAGCTTTGTATTCGAAAGAATCTAAACCACATCTAAGTATAGGTAAAAATTGTTTGCAATTAACATCAAAACTATAGTCCCTTTGGACTGATTGAACTCACAGATTCTATCTCATATGGGTATCACCAGTTTAGGACACTGTGGATACGAAAAGCAATGAATAAGCAGACGAACTAGCCCCAAAATGATCCTTAGCTGAATTCATGATGTCAAGATTTTGTGGACTGTCAATCAGCATCAACTAGCAAGCCTCTTCAGTTAGCCCGGCCCTTAGCTGCCTCCAGTTGCGCACTCCAAGTCGGTCTAGGTCGCCTTCTACTTGCGCGAGGCACTTAAGGCGATGTCTTCCTCTACTGCGTTGTCCCTACGGGTTAGACTCGAAGACTCTACGGGCCGGACTATCTAAAAATGGTGCAGGGAAATAAGTCCCCGGGAACTAAGTATTTAGTTTCCACCTAGTAGGAAATAAAACCACTTTCTTCAAGTGGACTTAGTTCCCATGTAAGGTGGGAACTAACTCCACTTTCTTTTGGAAACTTAGTACACATTCAACAGTTTAATATGTATGGTGGGCATTCTGCCCCCTGCAACCCCCTTGCTTGGGTTTACTGTCAGATTTGCATAATGTGCGCAATTGGGTAGATTGAAAGGGAAATAAAACCACTCAGTGTTTTCGGAATTTATTTCCCACCTTATATGGAAATTAAACTCACTTCACGAAAGTGGTTTTATTTCCCACAAGGTGGGAACAAAATACCTCAGTGGACTTAGTTCCCGGGGACTTATTTCCCTGCACCACTCAAAATTATAGCGGTCGATCGTTACTGAAGGTCGTTACTGAACTTGATGCACTAGCGAGCCTTCTCCATCGTACACAAGCGAATAAGTTTTGCAGGGATGCCAAAGCTAGGCATTGCTCTGTAGTACATGACTATAGCTCGTCTCGTCTCTATACATGCTGGCATACACGGTTTTAAAATCAATGAAGTGTAAGTATCGATTTGTACTTCTTGGGTTTTTTCTTAAATCTGCCTTAAGTCTGAAAATTTCGTCAACTGTGGACTTTCCTGGCCTAAAACGCGCACTGATTAGGTTATTTATGAAGGATTTCGCATAATATGACAGATATAGGATCTTGTGTGCGATGTTATAAGGAGACTGATATATTTTGTTGGCGCAGTTGAAGGGGTGTTTTTTTTTTTTTTTTGTGGACCAGGCAAACGATGCTGAGGTTCCGTTCATTTGGAATACATTTTGGAAAAATGATCGCTTTCTTAAAAAGCTCACCAGGTAAACCGTCAGGTCCTACAGCCTTGTTGTTCTTTAGCTTTGATATTACTATTTGCGTTTCGTTTTGGTCAGGTGTACGGGAGTTTTGTCTCTCTTGAATCGTATATATGTTCTGCCTAAAAGCAGGATTCTGATTCTGGTCTTCGTTTAAACATCCACATTTCCACATTTTCAGCACTGAATGTAATCCTACTAGAAGGTTTTACTAGTTACCTAAAGTACAGGTTTCTGTACGGGATTTTCTGCCATGGCACATTCCTACCTTTTAGTAAAACTTCCGGCGTACATTGTTCCACGCTTCTCGTGCTCTATCCGCATTCTTACCTTGGCGGCCAAAATATTAAGCTAATGTTGGCCCATTCACAATCTACGACTCTGATGTATAAGTTTGTTAGGGAAACAGGAAAACTTCCTTTTTACTTTGATCTGGCGATTTATTCGTAAGTACTTTGTAGTGGATTACCTCCATTATTTGGCGGTTTTATTGTTCCCATAATAGAATTAAATCCATTCAAATGATTACTACATTTTAACTCTTGATGTAAATATTTACAAAAATATTAGATACACATCATACCATAAACAGAATATCTACCACTAGGTACCTATCTTCATCTACATTATGTTATGTATGTATATCTATCTATCTATGTATATCTAAGCAGCGCAAATTCATTGTTTATAATTTTTAATAAGTCATCTGTCAGTTGCTAACCATTACGTTCCACATTAAATTTCACAGCTAGACATGAAATTTCATGGCTATCGTAAAGTTGTAAATATTTGAATTTTTAAGTAGTTCCAAGACAGACAGGCGGTCTATTTATCGAACGTTGCGGCAATAACCATTTTGATAGACAATACATTTTGCTTAAATTGTTGAAGAGTGCTGTCTGACACTGACCATGAAATAACTAATTTCTGGTTTTAATAATATCTACACGTTTACAATGTCAAGCGCGTTTGGAAATTTATAAATTACAAGCATAACGTTGAAATGTTTACTTAAAATTTTCTCTTGCTATCAATGCAGCAGGCAAAGTGTACATAATATATTGCATTTAATTACATTGGTGAATATATAACTTAGAACGAATCTATAGCTAAATGATAAATTTTAGTTTGATATATGTATACGTTTTGTAGGTGTACATTAACATTTTTGTTTTGTAGAACAGTAGGTAGCTTTGTCCTATATCAGGGGCTCCCAATCTTTTTCATACTGCGACCCCCTAGAGAGGTTGAACAATTTTTGCGACGACGAATAGAAGCCGACGTTGTAATATCGTCGTCCCATATTTATGGAATTTTGTGTGATAACATACCCGCATTCATCTAAAAATGCGCCTCGTCGCTAAAGATGATTTTTCGGTCATAATTGGGGTCTTCTTCCAAACTCTCCGAAGCCAAGTCAGCGAACAAACGGCTTTGTTTATGGTCATTAACGTTGAGCTCCAGCATTAGTTGGATATTGTAGGGATGTAAGCCCAAGTCTCGATGCAAAACTCGGAAAGTTTGAATCTGTAAAAGGCCGATTTCTTGTGCACGGCTATGAATTGACTGTCTCGGGTTCTCCTGTATACACTCATGGAGAGCCGCAATCCTCCCGACCAATCTGGCTGGCAACGACCCGTGCCAATTGAAAACCCTTTATTTAATTTTAAGTGCCAGCCACGAACCAAGTCTGACTGGAAATGTGGGAAACACAAGCGCGCTTAATCTTCGACTGCAATTTAATTATTGGATTTCGCTTCGAGCATACTCTTGGTATTCTAAAGAGAAAAGTAATGCTTTTCATTTGTTCGGAGTCTCACAGCTGTGAAAAAATAAAGCTTACATAATCTGATTCACCAAATTTAAATTAAACATCTTATAAGCTGGCGTACACGTCGGTGAGCTCTCGTGTGTTTTTTAACAACTCATTTATATCTATTGGTAAATTAAGGCCGTGTGTCAATTGCGCTAAATAATCATCTTCGGCTGTTTTTCTAACACTTCTCGTCGCCAAACTCCAATCTTGATTTATCGAATTTCACGCCATTCCTTTTCAACATTGTAGCAAAACTCTAGCAAAAGAAATTGTCAAAAAATTAGCCTTTTATAAGATAATTTATTATATCTCGCTTCTGGAGCAGGATAATGTTTTGACAGCTGAAAAATTTGTCGTCCAAATATTTAAAAAATTATTCCTTTTACGCAAGGAATTGCCTCGAAATCTTAATTGCACTTGCACCATTCATTTATTGGCATTTTTGTAGCAAAAGTACAATTTACGGGAAACCTGCTTTCATTTGTATAGGTTATACGATACCTAATTCTTTTGTGTTTTTTGTTGCTTAATGCTTTCAAAATTTTGTTCACTATTCACAGGTTTTCGGTTGTACACTGCTTAGTTTATAGTTTTTACCTATACTCCATGTAAAAATGTAGGTGTTTTCACTATATCAAAATGTTTCACTATATGGGGTGTTCAGTGTTCACTTTATCCAGACACGACTGTATTGTGAAATTGAGAAGTTATTTTAAGTGCTTATTCTTAACAAACAAATCGCCTTTGCAATCCCTTAGCTTTGAGTTTCCCAGAAGAAGACTTTGTTCCCCAGTTAGTTTATCAGAGAATCCTAGGCGAAAGGACACCATGCGCTTCATTTAAAATAGTTGACGTCGTCGGTTCAAGTGTGACTATACTAGATAAATAAATTTGTAATAGATTATTGTTATTTCGTAGCAATATTTCATGTAACTGGCCGCTGTAATCATTTCCAGTCCCACATTTCCCTTTTACATTATTCAACAACTATCTCTTTTTGTATCAACCCTCCACGAGGTAAGGGACCTACGAGTCCGAATAAACTTTAAGAAAGTCTAATTCTGTCTTTTCTGAGCTACAAAAACCTTCATGAGGTTTTAGAATTAGAACTATAGTTGAGACTATAGTATATTGGGTCACTCGAAAAACATCCGACAAACGTCATCACGTGTAAGTGGGGAGCCTCGATATCTAACTGTCGATCATCCGCAACGGACTGGAAATCATCAAGTGCATCTCCCATAATAAGTACCTACCTCACGTATTCTACGATCTTATGCGATCTCGCTCCAAAACCCTGGTCGACATAGCAATACAATGAAGGTATGCCATTTTGACAACTTGTACCCAAATCTCATCAGCATAAATAGGAGTTCGGTGTTACTGATAACAGAATAATCGAACTATTTTAAAATTGACCTATATTGATCAATCTTACAGAAAAACAAAGCGTTCTCACTTCCATTGTTTTTTAATAAGACCCCGAGATTGAATGTGAGTCTCGATGTGAGTGCAATAATTTGCAGAGTCCACTGAACTTGCGTTCTGGAGACGACAAATGTTCCTCCAGCTTCAGCAGAAGTCATCGTATGGTAGATCAAGTCTTTGCGCGTGTCTGATGTTGATGCCTAATATACAGTGTCCAGAGATGACATTAACGACTTTCGAGATGATAGGTCTTTGAAGTCGCTGGATCTTCTTGGATCTTTTTGCATCCAGAGTTTTGCAGGAGAGCGTAGCATATCGTATAGCGTATCGTAGTATGCTATCTTTTTCCGTCTGTTTTTAATGTAGGCCAGTGGCATATCTACACATTACACATTATACAGGCTTATACCAACCGACTATTTACACGTCAGAGGAGCCTAGTCTAGCTGTTTCGTCTGCTGCACAGTTTCCCTGGGATGTTACTGTTACCAGAAACCCAGCAAAGGGTGAGGTTGTAGTGTTATGTCGTTTTCGGTTGGTCGTCCAAACAGTCAAATCCAAAAGCAAATTTCTCTTCCCTTCAGTAGAAGAACTGTCAGTTGAGTGCCAGAAGCTTTCAGCAGCGTTCGGATTGCTTCAGGACGGTTCTCGACGACCAACAGAAAACGACATTAGGTTATCTTATGTTGAGAGATACTCGGATAAGGGATTTGATGACAGCTTGGCTGTCAATGTAAATGACTATATCTAGGCTGTGGCTTAACGAATAGCTGTGGTTTCGACTTGACAGATATTTCAGTTCTTCGGAAGACAAAAAGAGAGGCCAGAGTGGGCTGGCGCCCTCGTGTTTTGGAACCGTCTGTCGATAGTGACAGTGATCCGTCGTGTATGAAATTTCGTGAATCCAATTGGTTTCTGTCCGGTATTTCATGTGTCAGGCTATTTTCGAAGAACTGGGCAAATGTTGTCTTGTTGGTTGTCCTCTTCAGTATGCTTCACTTCCCTTAGTCTGATTGCTACGTATGGCATATTCTTTTATGAGGAAGAAGATTAAGCAGGGTTTCTTTGAGCGGGGTTTGGAGATGTTCAAATTGCACCCGTAAAGTACAATCATGCCAAGCAATGAATCTTCTCTACGACCATAAGATTGAACAGCCTGATTACCGCTATATAAAGGCAGTGAGTTATATTGGGTAGAAGGCACAATCTCCAGCCGACTGCTCTTTTACAGGAGTATAGAGCTACTAGGGAGTTTTCAGCCGTTTCGGCAATATTTTCTCTCCATAAATGCTTGCTGTCTAGTCTCAAGAGGGGTTCCATAATCTTCCTGATGAATAGGACTAACTCCTTTTCGTCGGGTTGACGCTAAGACTACATAGCCGTGAACGAGCAAAACAATACGTCAAGGCATTTAATTTTGTTTCGTGTGTAAAATCGGAATCGGCTCGCTTACGGATGCGGCGATTCAACCCCAGGTAATGTCAAAGAATACGCACTTATAATCATATTCCTAATGTAGATACATTGTATACATTTAGGTATAAGAAAGTAAGATGTATCAAATTGTAATCTGTCCAATGAGTTCACCAGGGACTATATCTATCTTTATTAATATGACATGACATAGTGCAACATAGTTGCCAAATGAATGACCAACTTCAACATTGTCACTAAAAATTCTACATCCAATATCCAGATCGAAATGTGTTTCGATAATGGTTCTCTTAATTTTCATCCCTCGTTATCGTTGGCCTTCTTTGGCATGCTGCCGCCCGACCCGGCGCGATTCGTTTAGGTACCTATATCTCTCAATTTAGTTTTATATAATTTGTTGCGTGGCGAATATAAACACAGACCGCACAAACACGTATAAATCACTATTTTATGGTGACGTTGGCGCTGAAAGCCGTATTTAGCGCGTAATAAGCGCACTTATACAAAACGAAAAGGCAACCCCATCCGGGCGGACCGATTGCCTCATCACCGCATCGCTGCGGCACCCAACCATATGGATTATATTTTTGTAATAACTGGGTACCCAAGAGTCACCCAAGAAAATTGACTGGAACAACGCGCCATGTCTCCGACGAAGCAGAAGGAAACATTAAGCGTATCGTATCGTGCCTTTAGCTTCCGCGGTGTATACCATCAGGCCAGTACATCTTTCAGCTGTATAGCTATTTCGGGTTTTATTGTCTGCTCTTCGAAAATGGATTTACCAGACTTGTGTGCTAATTGCGTATCGTTGTCGATGGTGCTTGTGCTGGGATCTGGGAAGACCATAAATAGAGTAGGGCTAGACTTGAATTTTCGTTTTTGTTGTTGATCGGGCAGAGCAGCATCAATCTGCGAGGGACCATCATCGTTGTTTCGTAAATAACTCAATCTGTTGGCAATTAAGGGTATTAACTGAAATATTTTTTTATTACTACTCTCTGTTTGCTGTGCTCCATTTTTGAAGTAATGCAGTTGGCGTTCCATATCGAAAATGCGGCAATTAAAAGGGAGAAAGGCTAAGCCCAGACGTTATGACGTGCGAGATTGATCGAAACAATGGGGACATTAAATTTTCTTTCAGGCAATTTATATAAATATTGCGGGTTGTACGAGATCGTGAAATAGTCAGAGTAATACATTTGAGTCGAATCAAGCCAAAGACACAGATCAACTTGTCTGCGAACGAGCTTGTAAGTCCAAAACGTAAAGACTGACAAGCCTCGGTGGGACTATTATGAGGATTATTGTGATTTTCTTTTTCCATACGCATACCTGGTGTCTGTCTATTTTCCGGTTGAAAGTTATTTCAATTATGTGACTGTGACAGTCATTGTCATTGGACAAATCTACCGACGTCACTTGGCCGTTACTTTGCGAAGATCAGCCCAACCTGCATTGTATACTCTATAGTAGTAGCTACTAGCTAATTATATGTAAGCCGAGACACAGAGAAATGGAGAACGTTAGTTAAATTATAGTAAAGCAAGCTCAGCTAGTTGATTATAATTATTTTAGATTTGATTTGAGTGTGCATAGAGTGTATTTGAGAAAATGAGCAAGTCCAAGTAGGTACCCTATACGACATGGAAGAATTGGTATGTATTATTAAAATAATTCTTATGAGAAAATTAGCCGCATGATGCTTCTTTCTACCTGTAGATTTGACTTCCGTATTGAGCGTAGCTTTGGAGTTGAGAGCTAAGCTGCACTTTGTTATGGGGGTGGAATTGATGTACAGGGTGAAACTTGTGGGAAATGTGACAAAATATTGTTCGGTAGTTGGATGTGGGGAGCAATGGTGCATGCTTCCTTGCTGGATTCAACTTAGCTCAAAGGGAGATAATTTCATCTCTGAACAACCCCCCACAAAATATTTATTCTGATATATAACGATATCGCGTCCAAACAGACAGACTGACTCGGCTAAATCGATTCAGAATTTGATCCTGATTCAGAATATGTAAAGGGTGTCCCACAATTTGCGCCACTTAATAGTAGGTATACCAGTGATGCCAACGGAAAAAAGGTAGCAATGTAACAGCTGACAGTTCGGGGTTAGTAAAAATGGAGCGCTATACGAAAGAACAACGCGTTTTCATTACTGAGCAATATTTTAAAAATAATGAAGTTTCGTCGGAAATTTTCGAACAACATATGGTTCACCTTGATGGCTTCGTTAATCGTCAAAATTGTCGCATATAAGGGTTCAGAAAACCCACGAGTAATTGTTGAGAAACAAATACATCCACAACGCGTGACCGTTTGGTGTGGATTTTGGGCTGGATGCATTATTCGATCATTCTTCTTCGAAAATGCAGCTGGTCAGGCAGTACCAATTAATGGTGTTCGTTATCGTGACATAATAAGCGCAAGTTTTTAGTGCCTTAATTACAAGATATGGATATGCATACATTCTACACATGTGGTTTCAACAAGACGGTGCCACATGCCATACAGCCAGATAACAATACAATTACTGTATGAGTCATTTCCTAATCGTGTATAATCGGCCATTTTTTGCCATCAGAATTGGCCATCCAGATCTTGCGATTTAACGCCATTGGACTTTTTTCTTTGGGGGTTTTTGAAGTCAAAGGTCTATGCAAACAAGCCCACGACCACCAACGCCTTGAAAGAGGAAATTGGGACGTGTGTTAATGAAATTCAGCCACATTTATGCGAAACGGTCATAGAAAATGTCTATAAAAGACTACGTACTTGCCAGCAAAACCGTGGCGGCCATTTATCTGATTTGCTATTCCATACATAACCCCAATCTGTATTTTCTACCAAAATTACATTTTGCGTGAATTATGGGACATTCTTTATATGGATTTTATGGGGTCTCCGGTAACTCCTTTTTGAAAGAGATATCTCTGTATATTTCACTTCGTTAAGAGGTCCTAATGGTGATTGAAGCAGTCAACTCAATTGGTTAAAAATTTATAAAGTTAGCACCTCCTGTCTCTGGTGGCGGTTTGTCTTCGGGTAAGGACTGAGGGTAACCATAGCAGTCTGCTCCCGCCCTACTCCCCGAAGACGTCACGGTTTGTCTTCGGGGAGAAAAGAGAAGCAGTGTAACCCCCCGCTTGTAGCCTCTGAAAGTCTGCCTGCATGTGCAAATTACAACTGAAATAAAAACACCGGCAAGAAGGATAAAGCTCTAGTCTTTCCCTAAGAAGATGCGCAAATGAGACCCTGAATTATTTCAGGCCAGGCCTTAAATACAAAAATATTGCTATTTATAAAAATATTTATGTATTTTCAGAAAAAAAAAAAATAATAAATAAATAAATAAATAAATAAATAAATGATTGACAAAAACTGATATTCAAAAATAATAAATCAGCACAAAACAAGTAAAACATTTCCCAAAAAGCATTATTTGTTTTTATGTGAAGCAGGGTTAGATGCTGGGGCCGAATCGCTACATCCGTGAACCTGCTATACGTTCACGGAATCAGCCGATTTTACACTCGAAGCAAAAACAAATTCCGGCACGTATTGTTCGTTTGCGGATGAGATGATTCGGTCCCAAAGGTTTTTAGTTTGAATTTTTGAGGAATCCGATGAGGTAGGTAATGTTACGGTCGCCTCCCGGACTATCGCTAGTTCCTATACATTATGTATGTATGTCATTCATCTTACCCCAGCATTCATCTTCAGCAATATTAAACAAGTTTTTCTATTTTAGCTTAGACAGCCAGTTGTCCTTCACTTCGAAGGTCACACCAGAACTCCAACAACCTTGACACAGTAGACGTCAATCAAAACCTCACCAAACGACATCAATTACCATTTACCAATGCTATTAGAGAATTCTATACATTCAAACGTCCAATTCATCGTATACACCTTTCCGTATGTCATTTTCGACCCCATAGATCGCGAGCGCGAGCTATGTATGTGCGCATACATTCCGCACATCGATTAATTGCTCTTGCTCTGGTATACCCACAGTTAATTGCTCCACTCCGGATAATGTATCTACATCAAACAAAAATTGTATTTAAAATATCTGTAAACTGTATGCATCCGCTGCCGGTAAGCAATTACGATATTACGAATACGATTATCGGTTAGTCGTCCCCGCTGTCCCCATATCCGCTTGAAATCGAAGCCGGATATTCTACTTTACATTCCCATTTTTCTACGTAAATTTTTCGTTTCGTTTTCTATGTAGGTAGGTATTTATGTGCATTTGAAAACGTATAGAACAAAACAAAACAAAACAAAACCTCCGCCGAACAAAAATTATACGAAAACGACAAAAACGACGCTTTCCTCTGTTTTGTTCTCCAATTCCTCGGGGTCGTCGTTGCCGGCAGACATAGAGCATACGCATGGAGTGTACTCTAGAGTAGAGTACTCACGATCACGACTCACCGCAAACAGACAACAATAATGAATTCCGGTTTAATTGTGTCAATTGTCAATAGCGACGGAAGAGCCGCTGCTATTTTGTGTGTGATTTCCTTCCGTCTATGGAGAATTGTTTTTCTATTTGTAAACAAAACGTGGTTTCTCATCCGGGCGCCGCCGCCACATGATCTGTCCACCATCACCCCATCGAGCGCATTCGCATAGCTAAATGGTTAAATGGCATCGTTGAGCTTCAAGGTTAAAGAAGGCCGTATTTAGGGGAGCCCCCCTGCCCCTCCACCCCTTTCACCGCAGCCCAATCACGTTAAGTGTTTCGCAATGACAAATCCGGAAGTACACCTGAAATTATGATGAATCAGTGTTTCCTGTCCTCGCTCTTCTTTTTGACAATTAGTTTTTTTTTTTTTTTATTTTGTGAAGAACTTTGGCGTGTGTATTTTGATTTTGATTTTGATTGCGCGCGCACTTTATCCGATTATAGGTCACACTGACGACTCATCATACAATACATGAGAAGTGTAGAGTAAGCGAATCAAAATGTAAGCACTGGCAAATCCGGAAATACTACAATGAAGCCGACCTGCTGAGCTGTAGTGTGGCTATTGAACCTGGATTGTCAGGTGGAAATGGAAGCAGTATAGGATAGGTAATCACGAGGAGTACCTACATGAAGATAGGTGGTTTGATTATGATGTGATGATATTATGGCATGGTTATGATGGTTATAATTCCAGTCTATAGTGCGCGTGATTAGACGTACAAAAGATGTCAACAGATGTTCTTTGGTTGCCATTTTTTTTATGAATGAAAACTTTGGTTCTGCTTTACTGAATAGTGCCTTACCAACAATCAAATTTAGTCTCGACTTTAATGCAAAAGTCGAAACTAAAAAATATTGCGTACCAATAACCACTTTATCCCCGAGTTAACCCTAATGTCGACTCTAACTTTCGATCCTGAGAAAGTCGTGTCTAACTCATGGTTTAAGTATAAGTGTCATCGTAGTAGTGTCATTCAAAGGTGGAATGTCAGTTTTCCAGCCGAATAATTTTTATTTTTCATTTAAAATTCTTTAATAAGTAATTTTATGATTTAATTTGATGTGATTGTTTTATATAAAATAAATTTAGCAGTGGTCTGTGAAATAGTGAATTTTTATTTTCCTTAAATAAATTGACAAATATTTGTCAAGCAAGCCTAATATATTTCTGTTTTGTAAGGTGACTGTGATTATGATTAGGTACCATCGGAACATTTTTCATCATTTTGGCCTGACAGGCAGTGTTGTTATATACTTTTTCTGAAAATCGTGTTTTTGGGATTGTGAAAATCGTAATTATCGTATTTTGTAAAAATGTGTATAAGTATAGGGTAGGGTAGGGTATTTTATAAGGGTACTTAGAAAGATGTACAATTCTAATGAATGTTATAAGCGGGCACATGCAATTGCTAGGTATACCAAAAGGCTGGCTCTGAGTATACCTACCCTTTTTGCAGAAGTCGCAGAAGTCGCAGAAGTCGAGGAGCAAGCAGTGTAAACGGCATAGCCACATATCTCCGCCCGGTACGCTTTTTTCTTGCGGAATTATGTTGTTTTGAAAACGTCATAATCCGGGCGGAGCAATGTCGCATTTAAAACGACATATTTCCGCCGAACTAATAACGACATATTTGCGCGCCAAGATATGCCGCTTTAAAACGTCATATCTCCAACTGTTAATCATTTATATCAAACATATGCAAAAGGTAATGATTTTTTTAATTGTTTAATTTCTGAATAAGTATACAAAAAACTCGCTTCGCTCGCTAACAGAATTTTAACCCTTTTTTCGCAAGATTTACCCGCTCACGAGACTTCGTTGCTCCGCTAACACCAATACTTTTCAGTGGCAGCACAATGGACCTATGTTTAAAGTGCACCTCGTCGAGGACCACTTAAAACTTACCATAGCTTTTAGTACCTTCACAAAACCTTGGTTTCCATTATTTGGGTGCGAACCTTTTAAAGTATACAGTATACTTATAAATTTCAACAACAGTAGTGGTACTGAGGCAACTACACTTGCCCTAAATGTTCAAACTTAGTCCCAAAATTGCGAAATTGATATTTGTTTGATATCGAATTCGAATAAGTCATCAGCGTTCTTGGACTCGATACGCAAACGACTAGCAATTTAAAAACTTCCCTCATAAAAGGCGGTTATGTCCAGAAAGAATCTTTTTTTGTGAATTTCTAGAACAATTTAATAATAACTTCTTCGTGAGTGCGCATACGAGCATGTTTAACGGTAGGCAAAACTTCAGGACTTTGGGCCTTAATAATAATCATTTTAAATTCTCACCTTACATATTCTGTAATTCTCAAGATATCTATAATTAATTTTGAAATTTTAAGTTCGTAAAATGTTATATGGACACTAAAAATATAATTAGAATATACACCTACTGCTACGCTTCGCTACTAAAAAAAACACAATCCGTCTTGTTTTGGTTTAAGATGTGTCGACACGGCTGCGTACTGCGTTTTTTCAATGCCTTGGAAGCGGCAATGACTAGTTCTAATACTAGTGAAAGAAAGCGGAATCCAAACGAATTTTTTCTTTCTTCTTTTTCGGATAACGCACTGGTTTCCTTAAAATGGTAAATAAAGCTACTCTGTGAATAGAGTCTTCTTATAGAATAGAATTTTCGAATAAAATTGTGTAATGTAGTGAAAACGCTAAAAGATAAAGAAGAAGAACACCAATTGCAGCAACTTGCAACATAAGGATCAATAACCTGAAGCAGTTCTTATTATGAGTAGAGAAGTTCGCTACACTATGACGTTTAGAGTCGGAGGGCTTAAAATGTAGTCCAACGTATGTTGTGTATATGTACATTTTGATACTGGTCTAAATTTGGAAACAAAAGACATACCCAAACAAATACAGAAAACCAAAACAAAATATGAGCAATATCGAAAGTCAATTCCTTATAGCGACAGTAAGTTGAAGTATAAATAAATAAAAAGGGGTTCCAATTCCTGAAGCGCTAACACTCAAATTCCATTCCATTATCCTATACAGCAGAAACCAGTTTTTTTGTTGGTAAAATGGTAAAAATGCCTACGAAAATTGAACAAAACTTTAAAAAAATGTAATCATTCTCATAACAGTCATCTATAATAACAAATAACTCAACAATTAATGGTAGATAAAATATATATATTTTTGGCAGGGAATATTTTTTTAAGATAATAATAGCACTAAGTATACCACGGGAGCCTTCGAAAGTAGGTACCTACCATTGGGATCTTTCTGTAGTCATATATTCTGAGGAACTTAGCTATTCCTCGACATGCGACATTATGTAGGTATTTTGAGACATTGTACATATGAGACAACTAATGCACTTCTCCTGAAACCTTGACAATCGCGAGGAAAGCATAAAGCAAACAAACTTTGTAACTAGCATCCTGAAAACACATTTCCAGAGGACTACAACTTACAACAACTTAAGTGCAAAACTAATGCTTATCACTTTATCAGATTCTGTTCGCCTTTCCTGTTTCGAATTTTTCTTGATTTGCACATTTCATTTGGTCTTAAAGTTGTTTGATTTGTTTGTACGTAGTTTCAAAATTCGGTAGGAAGTAGTTGTTCTTACACCAAGTTCGTAATTTGTAATTTTGTAGAAGTCGTATTTGACTGCTTCTAAAATCGTAAATATCGGAACTAAAAATCAGCAAATCGTAGAAATCAGGCCAAATCAATCAAAAATCGGAGCGTCGTATTTGCTTTCCAAAATCGTCACAAATACGATATTTACGACCATATAACAACGCTGCTGACAGGATACATTAAATTATGTGAAAATGTTTACTAAAGCCAAAAATGTGTTTTGTACATTTCATTATGCTACCAGAAATCTCTGCTCAGTTTATTTCCGATGATGTATTTATATTTGCGTCCTCACTCCTTATACCTAACAAGAAATTGTGTGAAATAATTGTATTTCAGCAAAAAAAAATGAAAAGCTGATTTGGCTCGAATAAATCTGACAATTTTGCCAAATTCGTACAAGATTTGACATCAATTGTACTAGAATTTGTACTAAAGTCGTGTTTAGTAAACCCTTCGATTAAATTGGTTGGTAGGGCAAAATTAAAAGTCGAAACTAAAGTTAGTTTCGAAATTAGTAAAACTCGAGTTTAGTGATTGTTTATTGGTAAGGCCCAATGTCTTAAATATTACTTTCCATTAGGTCGAGAAAATGATATCGGCTAAGTAGCCGCCGCGAAAATTGACGACCATTCGGGTAGAATTTTTGGCATTTTCCACAACTCTTGACAGAACTTCCGGCAATACGTCCTGGCATTCTTGACGGATATCTCAATGAGAATATTAAAGAAAATTCAAAAATCTGAGGCGTGTTGACTGTTAACTCTTGACTTCAGAAAACCCCACAAAAATAAGCCTGGAACGGTTAAAACTGGTGATTTTGCCGGCCAGTGCAATTCGCCAAATCGAGAGATTAGGCGACCCGGAAATGCAGCCCTCCGAATTTCTGTTGTTGTTAGTATGCATCCAGTTGGAACCACATTTTCTCTAGTCCCAATTCATCAAATTGAGGTAGGAAAAAGTCGTTGAGCATGGCTCTGTAGCGCTCGCCGTTCACAGTAGTTGTTTGGCCCGGGGCTTTTTCGAAAAAAATATGGCCCGATGACACCTCCAGCGTAAAAAGGTGAAATACCATGCAGTAACTTTAAGAGAGTGTAGTGACTTGATTGATGCCCAATTTCGTTGCATGTCGTCTGGTTTGTACCCCGGGGGGTCCTATGCGATGTCTTCAGCCGCAGCTGCTATATACGGCTGCTCCGGAGCCGGTCGCATCTCGTGTTATCCCACAATCTTTTAGTCGAGCAGCTAAACATCGTGTTTGCCCGTCGACGACCGCGAAATTTGCGCCGATTCACGTTGCACTAATGACGAATTATTCTGCAAAAATCGAAACAATTATTCCACGTTCTTTAGGAGTATATGCAGTGTACAGCGATTCTCTCTTGTTGTCGTGTATTTTGTATTCGTTTATTTTACAAAGTAGAATTGACATTTGCCGCCATTTGCAATAATTATATACATACTATCTTCTATTTGGGTCATGACTTTGTACCTTTGCCACCTTGTGTATAATGCAAAATGAACTAATGTATTTTTTGAATCTTATAGAAACCATTACATCAAAGTCAATGGAATGGCGGTATATTCGTTTTTAATAAACTTAAATGATTTACGCGGCAAATTAAACAAAAATTTAAATAGGTGATTAAGGTAAAAATTGATTGATTGATGGGCCACAACTTACAATTGTAGGTATCTTCCATTCGGCCGAAAAAACTAAAACTAACGATAACGATCTCATACGGACCTGTTGCGTCAACTAAATATTTTCGTTAAAGCTCTAAAGTGTGACTTTAAGTTATTTATGAACCCTTTTAGCCGCATATATATTAGATGTTGCCGCATACGATTGTGTTGCCCCATAGGTACGATTTTTTTCCGTCCCACCACTGACACAAAAATTTATCATTTTGAGCCATTGTATGCCACCACAACAGAAATAGAAAAAAGCGATGGTGAGTTTAGCAAAACTTGTGTAACTTTAATGACAAAAGTCCTTCAGAACAATGTTTCCTAAATACCTAGCTGTTCAAGCATTTTGATTGGTAAAGACACATAAATACTGTTACTATTTTTTTTTTACACCATATTTCAAGAGCACATACAATTTTAAAAATAAATAGAATTAGAAACTGAATGACAAATTTCCACAACAATAATAATTCAATTTGAAAAAAAAAAAAAAAAAAATTTTGACAGGTGAAGAGAGTTGGGGTGGGATTCTGTAAAAAACGAAACGAAAAACGCTTTCGCTTTTCAAGAAACGATAAAAATCACACGAAAGCGAAAGTTTGCTTCATGTAACTCCTTTCGTTTGTTTCTTTCTCTTCGCAAGCGTTTAAGAAGCAGTGTAGTTAAAATTGCATACATTTAGGGTCATTTTTACAGTTTGAGAAACTTTCATTTTTGACAGCAGCACCTAAATGTATGTTTTTGCGCCTTTTGCTTTTCTGAATCTATTGATTATAATAATTTATTTTTTAAAATAGTTTCCTTCCATTTTTGGTTACAATTACAAGGAAGAAGGAAGGCAAATAAACGCGAGAGAACGGCAATAAACAAAAGCACTGAGATTTGTCTTCTCTTCTGTTCTAATCACCAGTTGGCGGACATATTGCTTAGTTGCCGAAAGAAGTAGTTATATGGTCAATCGACAAATCCAAATGCATCAAGGGTCCATTTTTTAACTGGGGAAAGCAGAAATGTCTCCCCAAGTGGATTATGTACGGAGAGTTGACTGTTAGAATTCAAACTGAGTCTGATGATGAATAGTATAGTTTGAAATAGCTATCATTCCTACCAAAAGTTATTGCAGTTACCTCAACAGTAATTCACAATTAGGATTGTTTTGGCTTAATTGAGCCAACTACTACTTTCCACACAAAGTAGTCATGAGCCGCATCGCCATATTGAAGACACACATCATTTATATAGAGCACAAACCATCACTGCTCCAGAAATGTTTATTTCTTTTGACACATTAATAGTTAGAAATAGCTGCAAATGCGCTTAAACTGTTAAAATAATCAAATAAATTGAAAAACGTCAATGAATAAGCTGTCGTTGATTTCCTTTCGCACGGAACGAAAATGGCATTCGTTTTTAGAGTTACATGAAGCAAAATAAACGAAAACGTAAACGAAATGGCTTTCGTTTTTTTGCTTTCGCGCAAACGAAAATTCTTTTCGTTTTTGTAGTTACATGAAGCAAACCGTTCGTGCAAACGAAAACGATTGAACGTTTTCATCTTACAGAATCCCACCCCTGACTTTTGAATTTAAAAAAAATATTTCTAGTAGGTATTGTGAACTTACATATAAATATAAGTAATAGTTTTTTTTCTATTTCCAGTTTTTAATTTTAATGTACCTACCAAAGCGCCATAATATGAAATGTTTTTGTGCCACATTGCCATTTAGTAAAAATGTGCCATAAGTGGATGAACGTGCCACATCGACAACGCTGATGTAGATGTAGACTATCGTAAAGGGTGTCCAATAATTCACGTATGGAAAAGCACATCGGATAAATGACCGCCACGGCTTTGCTGGCAAGTAGGTACTGTTTTATTGAAATTTTCTATGACCGTTTCGCATAAATGTGGCTGAATTCCATTAACACACGTCCAAATTTCCTCTTTCAAGGCGTTGGTAGTCGTGGGTTTGTTTGCATAGCCCGTTGACTTCAAAAAACCCCTAAAAACTCCAATGGCGTTAAATCGCAAGATCTGGATGGCCAATTCTGATGGCAAAAACGGACGATTACAAGATTAGGAAATGACTCATGCAGTAATTGAATTGTTTCTCTGGCTGTATGGCATGTGGCACCATCTTGTTGAAACCACATGTTGGTCACATCCATATTTTGTAATTTAGGCACTAAAAACTACCATCATGTCACGATAACGAACACTTTTAATTGGTACTGCCTGACCAGCCGCATTTTCGAAGAAGAATGGTCCGATAATGCCTCCAGCTCAAAATCCGCACCAAACAGTCACGCGTTGTGGATGCATTTGTTTCTCAACAATTACTCGTGGGTTTTCTGAGCCCTTAACTGCGACAATTTTGACGATTGACGATTGGTTAAGATGAAAATGAGCTTCATCACTAAAGAAGATTTTGTTCGAATATTGCTCAACAATAAAAATGCGTTGTTCTTTCGTGCCGTGCTCCATTTTTACTAACCCCGAACTGTCAGCTGTCACATTGTTATCTTTTTTTCCGTTGGCATCACTGTACTATAAAATGGCGCAAAATTCAAATTTTGCCTGAATTATGGGACACCCTTTATACTACTTTTGCCAAAGGGTTTTCAAGAATAAGACTGTAGGCCATCTTGGGGAAGGCATTCGTCATTTTGAAATAAGAACATTTTATAAACGTTATATAAATATTGAACTTTCATTCCCACTTGACGGCAATATTGCATACATTTGGCGGATATAACCAAGCAGCCATTAAAGTGCCTGCAAAAACTTGACATATTGGGCAATGATAACAGAGTAGCATGCATCTGACATACAGGTTGCAAGGCTCTTGATTCTCTGACAGGACGAGGGGCGAAGGTACCCTTTATTTAGGGCCTTAGCGAAGGGCTTACAAAATTGTTAAATAAAAGGGCTACCACTTTTCAAAACCTTTAAAAGTCTGAGCCAGGCTAAGAAACAAAATATGTTAGTAGGTACCTACGCGTATTTCTCATTTCCATTACGCACTTTTATTATGTTCATGGTGAACGAAAACAAGCAAAAAATAATTCGCTCCCACCCCACCCACCAACTACCGGAATTTTTTTGTTTTTTGTTTTTCTTATTTAACATTGAATTTGCAATATAAACATTATCTGCTCCAAACGTCAGTCCGGGTAGGAAATACGAATTCACAAAAATGAATTTCCTGGCTGCACTACAATATTTGCTTGGCTTATCGCTTGCTTATAATTGGAAGCGAAATATACTTTTTTTCGGTATTTAACTCAATCGTGTGAAAAAAAAAAACTAAATTCATTTGTTTTCTTAATAAATCATCATCTGTCAACAGTGCGCGACCACTTTGCATTGACTGTTTCTATAGCCGCAAACAAATCCGTTTAGTAAATCAATGTTTATCTATTTTTAAGTATACCTACAGGAAATGACGTTTGCATATTTTTTTTGTTTTTAATTGGATTAATAGGTACGAAACGAATGCCTTTGAACTTTATGGCTGGCGAATTTGAAATGGAAATCAATTTGGCCCAAGTGAAAGTGAAAACTGTTGGTAATTCTTTTTTTTTTCATTGTTGTTTTCAATGTCGACATGACTTGCATAGGAATTACCCACTAGATGGCAGTCATCACTTCGCTCATAATCTCCCAGATCAACAATAGGGTCAAGTGAAAATTTATTAATTGCACTTCAACACACTCACACTCATATCCACTGCCAGTGCAGCAACTTATGGCAAAATGTGTGGTCATAGCAATAATATAATTTTATTTTATAATTTTCTTACAACACCCCGACCTTTGTCAGTTAATTCAGCCAAGTAAGTCATTCATATCCGGTTTGGATATGCCGCCTAAATGAACCTACGTGTACTCGTAAATGACTTTCAAAACTTATACTCGTACATAGCCACGTTTGACTTAACTTTTATTGGTGCAATCATTGTTCAATGGTTTTTCTGTTGTCAGGGTGTCGACTGTCGATAAGTGAAATAATTATTATTTATTGCAATTATTTTAATTGAATTTTATACTCAACGTAATCGTTAGGAGTTGCCATTGCCCACAGCATCTTTGATTCTCCCCAGAGACCGCAGTGAAACTTGATCATCCGTATTCGGTTTTATTGGCCTTTTAGAACCCTTTTACGTAAACGCATTTGATTGCATAATAAAACTATAAATACAACGTAACTTGAGCTCTCGCTGGGTGTGCTATGGATTAGTTGCTGAATGTGGATGGTTCTTGAAAGAAATACATTTCTCAGCTGTGGATGGGGGAGGAACATGTATATCTTTATGTTCATCTTGGAGGATTGGATTTTCCAATTAAGCGAGAAAAACGAAGCATGGTACTTTATCTGAATTTAATTAACCCTTTGTGACTTGATAGTTGTGTGTGTCTATTCATTGCGTGAACCGTGGGAGTTTTTAATTGACAAGTTTCTAACTCGTCTTTCTTCATTTTTCCCCTAAGTACGTATAGGAGATCTGGTTACTAATTTATATTGGAGCATGAAGAAGTGTTGGGGAAGTTTTCTATCGTATTAACTAGAGATTGAAGCCATCATTGAGATAGGTGAACTAGAATGGTTCACACACTTATTAACTACATAGCACTTCGATCACTTGAACTTTATACTACAGAGACTTTATTTTACAAATTTAGAAACAATTTGATAAAAAATAATATTTGCACTTGAATTTAACGATTTAGAAATATTTTACGTAGATATAAAATAAAAAAAAAATCAGATCACCAAAAGTTGGCATAGGCCCTGGTACCTCCGAAATGTAGGTAGATATACCTTCATATAAATTAGGAGAAATAGATTCTATAGTAAATGGGTGGACCTGAGCCTCTCCTCCCAAGCTAGCGTGATGTAGGAACCTACCTTCTCTTGCGGAGCAATCGGGATTGGATTCATTCTAAATGTCCCAGCATCTTAGAAGACTGTTACACATTTCTATTTCTAACCATGCCAATGCCACTTTCCAAAATGTAGAAAAATCACTTGAATAATTTTACTTTTTTTTTAATTTTTAAAAAGGACCAATAGTAACATCGCATCCACCTTCGTTAACTTAAATGTTTCTTCGCCATACAACAGGACTGGGATGCTGAGGGCCTTCACAAAAAGTCGCCTTAGTGTTGTTCGATAGGCCTTTGACAATTGCCTAGTTTTCGTTCAATTTTCTGAAGTTCACTATTGAGAGTATTTTCCACCTTAATGGAGCAGCGAGCGTTCTTCCCGACAAGCTTATGGAAGTAATTCAAAAACTAGACATGGCTCTATGGCCTATACAATGCTGTTGCATGTGGCTTTTAAATCTTAAAATCGATGGGGAGTATCGATTAAAAAAAAAAGAAACTATTGCGGACTTCTTGGGAATATAGGATCTTTGCAATAGTCTAAATATTTGGGTGGTTATTAACTTATCGGATCTAAAACCACACGGGGAGCAGCCAATCAGTTCGTTAACAAATCGTTTCGGGCGTTCAAATAGTACGGCAGACAGGACCTCTTATTCAATGTTAAGGGGTCGATAACTCTATTGATATGTTTTCCTTTTTTGTTGATTGGGACCTCGCTTGTCCACATTGTTTTGACGATTGTGATATCCTTAGAAGTACATTTGTTCACAAACCTTGCCTGCAACAAGGTAGTGGTCGCCGAGTCTATGTTGGCAGATCGCATTGTTCGGGCATGTAGAACGTTAAAGCAAAGCCTTATGTCGATCTCAATATAATCAATTTGATGTGTTGTATGGGAAAGCAACAACTTGTTTATACAAACGACAAGGTGGACCAAATGTTGTCGGCTAAGTGGTCACCGCCAGAATTGATGCGACAATTCAAGCATCCGGTGTAGCATTTTCTATTAGTCTTGCCAGAACTTTTAGTGATAGGTCCTCCCATTCTTGACAGATATTCTTTTTAATGTCTTCAAGAATTTTTGGCTTGTTGATATAAAGAGTGGGCGAAATGCAAGTTTCTTTTTAAAAATGCAATAAAATGAACAAAAGTTTTTTCCATGTACATACTACTATACGGCTTTATTCAAGTGGCTGCCTCGGCTAGCTTCGCAGTAGCGCATTCTGCCACTCCAATTTTCCAAGACCTTGTTGATGATTTCGGGCTGTAGCTTACTAATTTGGAAATAAGTTTTCAATATTTCCGAAAGTTCTTCAAGCGTAAGGCGACTCATTTCGTTCTGCGGAGGTATGGTACTGACTTTCTGTAAAGGAAACAACTGTCAGTGTCAAAATAACCTATGATTTAAGAAGAAACCACTTGATGGCCCACCCTGTAGACTCGTGACTTCAGAAAACCTTGCCAGTGCAAATCGCCAAAACGAGAGATTAGGCGATACGAAAATGCAGACCTCGGAATTTCGGTTGTGGTTCGTGATGTTGGAACCACTGTTCTCCAGTCGCAATTCATCAAATTGAGGAAGGAAAAAATCATTGAGCGTGGCTCTGTAGCGCTTGCCATTCACAGTAGTCGTGGGTTTTCGAAAAATAAGGCCACCTCCAGCGTAAAAAAGAAAAACCATGCAGTAACTTTGAGCGAGTGTAATAACTTGATTGATGCCAAATTGCGTAACACGTCGTCTGGTCGATACCCAGGGGTCCTATGCGACATCTTCGGCCACGGCTGCTATATTCTCAGCAGAATGGCTGCTCCGGACCCGGTCAGACGTCAGACCTGGTATCTCGTGTTGTCCTATTCCCATCCTCTTCTAGGCGATTGGCTAAAAGTCGTAGTATTTGCTCAGTTGATGTCACCGATTTACGTTGCGCCAACACCACCGACGAACTATTCCGCAAACAAAATTAAAAATTATTCCGCGTTCTGTAGGAGTATAGCAAATCATGTCTTGTTGACGTGCATTTTGTATCTGTTTACTTAAAAAATGTCAAAGTAGAATTGACATATGCCACCATTTGCAAAAATTATAGCATCTTCCGACAGGATCATGACTTTTGCGCCACCTTGTGTTTAGAAGTACACCCCTAATTCATCATCAGGGGCCTGTACCACGAAACAGCAAGTATTGTGGAATGGGAGCATTTTAACATATTGCTCCGATAAATTGCTACTGTTTAACAATACTTGTTGTTTCGCGGTACTGGCCCCAGATCGTTGATCGTTTCAACAGTTAAAACTTCATAGTGCTATAATAAGTTGCAAATTAAATTTGCCGGAGATGACGTTTCAGAAAACAACCAATTGTTTCGTGGTTCCTACAATTACGATCCTGATAGTTGTCCCTTTATTACATATTTATAACGACATCGGCACGTGATTCAAAAAAGTTTGCAACGCTACCAGAAAGTTGCCCTGGTTTAAATTTCCAAAATGATTACGTTGATCAACAGTACATTCTCTATTAATATCGACTTCGTGATCACAAAATGCTAACAAAACCGGATCGCTAAGAATCGCCATTAAAAAATAAAAGACGAACAAATTTTCATTTAAAAAAATTATTTACACATTTATTTCAGTTTTTTTCTTTTTCCATCTTTTTTGATGTAATTTTTTTTTCTCTTTTCTTTAATTCATATAAATAACAAAAAAAAATATATATATTTAAATAATTACTTAAAAACTAATAGGAAAATATATTTAAGCAAAACAAATAAAAAAATAATAATAATAAATCATATTTATATAAAAAAAACTCCACTCACATACATTTCCACATATATTAATACACATTTATATTTGTATATATTTTTTATAATATAGTTAAAACTAAAACTAATTACATTTTACAATAGTACATACACATACAATTATAATTACAGTTTAAAAAATGTTTTATTATTTTTTTTTTTGTTTCTCTAATTAACTACATATAATGTAGGTACGTATGAACCATATCAAGTTACGACAGCACAGCCATCGCTCGTGCCAATCGCACTCGGAAATCACGGTATAACATTTTACCACCGACAGGAACTCGACTTAGATACATGTCCAGGCTCATGAGGCACAATGCTTTGCCATTCATGGGGAATTTTTGTGCCAATTCAGGGGTTACTTCGAGACCTTCGGAAACAGCCATATTGATAAGCCATTTCCAGACATCCGCTCGCGACCAGTCCCTTGGATCGATGGGCAGACCATCGGTGCCAAATTGAACTTCCTGCCGACTATTGTGATGGTGATGGTGCTGATGATGATTGTGTAGTTTCTTTCCTACGACGACATTACCCCCGGCTGTTGTCTTGTTCCACAGGTGAAGGTCGTTCTCATTGCGACAGCCATTGACATTGGACAAATCCAACGGTGGCACTCGGCCGGCATATTTAGTAAAGCTTGATTCAACCTGCATCTTGTTGACTATCTGCAAATAGAGAAAGAGAGAGAGAAACGTTAGTTAAGCTACTACAATAAACAAGCTACGGAAGTTGATTGCATAAATAGATGATAATTATATTGTTGCTGTAGATAGAGTGCTATAAAGCGCAGTCACGTTATTGGTACCTAGATTTGATTTCATCAGTCGACAATTAATTTGTGCGTCACATTCCTGTCAGGCCCACTTTAGAAAGAAAATATTCAAGATCTCTCGGTGCGGCCTCATCGTTAAGATCACTTTAAAGAGCCATCTCATCAACAGCGGGTGATGAAAAATGATGATGTCACACGCACACTATTGTACGGCTCCAGCTCCATCCTCAAGTATACGTAAGCGTAACCCATGTGCCCTCGACCAATTAAAACCGCATCCAAAGAAAGGCTTAATAAACGATTGATTTATGGCAATCAATTTTGTTTCATTAAAGGAAATCAAACTCAATTGAGAAATGAGCGCCCCCCTGTGGCATATAGGCTTTGTATACACATCCCAGATCGTATAACAATAACAAAACTAAAAATCCAAAAGCCTCAACTATAGATCACAGAATCAAGTTTTTCCCTAGATATACCAAATGTGGCTCATATACGCAACGCATCTCTATCTCTTTCGTTCAGTCGGTCTGTTAATTTCATTTAATTCCGATGGCGATAAAAATTGACAGCCATATGGTTTACATGTTGTACTTTTTAAAATAATTTATAACCAACCGCGGAGAAGAAATTAAAACACACAACTCTCGTGCCCGAAAAGAATTTCCTTCACACAGATATTGCTTTGTTGTTGGCGGAATTTTGTTGGCTGCTCGGTTGTCTATAATATTACGTTCTAGTATGGTCTGACCAAAAAAGCGTGGGGCTGGCTACAGCTACAACAGCACGGCACACAGCATCCATCCCATCACTCACAAAAGCGATCACGACGACCACCCGAGCTAAATCTTTTTCCTATATAACACAGCATCTCTGTGATGCTCTTCTATAGAATGTGTGTTTGTTGGCCGCCGCCGCCGAGACGAAAACAGATACAGATACATAGTACGTCGATGCATAGATACAAAAAGTAGACGCTGGTAGAAGAAAACACACCAAGATGAATATGCCTCGTGTTTTATATTGATGGCTTATGGTATCCGGTCACTTATGGGTTGACGCAACTACAATGCTATCGATGTAAGAATTGGTAGATACATTTGTTTGGGCTGTTTAATTTACGACTCCAGTCTCCATTAATGCCTAATACATTTCTGGCATTCCTTCTCGGCCAAGAACCCTTTGCTTGGAATAAAAGTTCCTGTTTTTTTTTTGTTGTACGAAGAAGACTGGATCGTCATCAAATTCATATGCAAATTAGAGCAGCATTTACAAGGTTTTAGGGTTAAGCCTTTGACATGGACCTTGCATTAGATGCATAATCATCTATAATCTGTTTTGATATCACATCATCTTCGATTGGTGTGGTAAAGAATTGAAAAGGAACACGGAACACGGAACACTATAGGGGTAAATTGAGGTTACACGCAAAAGGCTTTATAAAGGGGGAACAACTTTTTTTTTTTAAGTACCCGTCGGTCGTTTGACTTATGTCGATTTCCATTGGGGAAAAAAAAGCACTTTTTTTAAGATTCAGAGCAGTTTTTCTTCTCTAGAAATCAGCTGTCTGTCAAAATCAATTTCCATTGGGGAAAAAAAAGCGCTTTTTTAAAGATTCAGATCACTTTTGCGAATCTCGATTCGAGAGAGAGATTCGCACATACTTTCACCAATACCAAAACAAGTGACTCTTGTCAAACTTTGAGGTTAGTGGTTGTTAGGGGAGACTGGGGCACATTTTAACGTGAGACACATTTGCACATTGCTAATAAAACAACATTTTAAAAATATTTCAAAGTACATATAAACCAAAATTTATTATTATTATTATTATTTATTATTAACAAAATAATTACAAAAATTATAAGGCTAATATAAGTTAGAGAGCACTAGCTGCAGAGGCTATCGGCCCTAGTAAAAGAAAAAGTTTATGTATTATGTTTTAATGTTAGATAAATTAATGAATTCACAAATTATAGATATGTTTTGAATAGTAGCCTGGAAGTAGCCGCATGAGGAGGTTTTATGCTTAAATTGCATATTTTAATTGTTCTATTTGTAAGAGTGTACACATTTTATAGTGAGCTTTTCTTTTTGTGTAAAATATATTTTTAAAGCACAACTTCATTTGAAAAAGTATAAAGGTACGTTTTTTGACATATATGAAAAATATAAATATTTGCGCGCATTTTTCATTTGCTTGACTTATTGGGGCAGAGGTTTAAACAGTCGGGCCACATTTGAATAAGCGTTCTGTAAGTGGCATTGAACTAAAGGCTAAGCTACTACCACCAATAAACGCTCCGGGAACATCGAGGACAGCTGCGGTGATAATTTTTGTCTTAATTTTTTCAAAATTTCTGTTGGGTTAATAAAATAACTCTTTTTTGTTCTTATAAAGTTTCTTCAGTTAAGTATTTATAAAATAGTTCGGTAATTTCAAAATTTTAGTTTGCTTTTGCTACGTTTTTGCTTTCTTTATTAAAATAATAAAGTTAATTTATTTTATTAAAAAAAATACAAACCTTGTAGTAACTTATTAGCTGCTGAAAACAATTACAAATACTGCTGTTCAAAAGTGCCCCACATGGGGGGTACCTTTGAACATAAGGACCTACTTCGTTTTTAAATAAAAATAAATTATAAAATTATATGCCCCTACTAAATTTATGTAGTTATTTGTCCAAATCAAGGTTTATTTGCATTTCTTAAAGTGAGAATACTTTACAGTCTAATAATTTAAGCAAATGTGATTTTATGAGACCTTAAAACAAACAGTGTTCAAATGTGCCCCAGTCTCCCCTACCTATTGTGGAATAAATTTAAAAATTGAAAATGGATATTAATGTAGACGAATGGATCGTCGTATGGGGTTGTTTTTATGGGGAAGGACGAAGTTCTAATTCAAAACAAAACAAGTAAGTAGTTATTGTACAAGTACAAGTAAAAAACTAGCAATTAGCAATTCAATTTTATAAACACAAATTGGAATGTAAAAACAGCTGACTGTCAAATCACACACCAACACAAATACAAAAAAAATTGATCTCATTTCATGTTCCATTGGGCAGGAAAAATCTGAGATCTGAGAGCAAAACGGTAAAAGACCAATGGAAATCGACATTAGATACAAAGTTAATGGGGGTGGGAAGTTGATGATGTTTTCCCCATATCGACACAAATCTAAAGCCGAAACATATGTGGTGTGCGTGGGAAAGCCATTTTTTAATAGACTTCAGATATGTTTAAAAAGAAAATCCTAAAATGAACAAAATGATGTTTCATTGGGATCCATGAGTGGGAAGATGTGGTTTTGGTGTCAATCGGTGGTGACATATGAAAAATAATTATACCACAGATGATTCAACCCGTGATCACAGTCGTTTTATAGAGGAAGTTGACATAAACAAATGGAAATGCGTATAGCCTACAGAGTGCACCATATATAGGGTCATACTTCAACATTTGTATACATAAGTAGTGGTGTGAATTGAAATAAGAGTGCTTGCTTGATTTGACGGCGAAGTGTAGAATAAGATGGATTTGACTTGCAAAATAAATACGTTCTATAAAATTCTGATGAGATACACACTCTTTAGGATTAATTCTAGTTCTAGGTACCTAAGTGAAATTCAAACAGTTGTTAGTAATAGTATTATGTACGTGCATGAAACAATTTAATAACTTTTCCGAGCGTGGGACTAATGGAATGAAAACGTACCGTTCTACAATTTAAAGGAGATAAGCTATAGTACGAATGCGACAGTGACGAGTGTACTTTAAACTCCCCGAAGTCCCACAGTTTATTTTGTATGTGCAAATGCTTAATTTTGATAGCGCGACGCGACATTCCACGACGAGGGTGTATGGAGTACGTTCAAAATTCTAAAGCTAGTTTGCAAAGTCTGACAACCCGGAGGGACATCGCAGTAGAGGAAGTCCTTGCATTAGGTGGCGCGCACAAGTTGAAAGGGCGACCTCAACCAACTTCGAGTGCGCTACTGAAGGAGGTTAGCCAAAGATCGGGCTAACTGGAGAGGCGTGTTGGTTGAGGCCCAGGGTCACCCGTACTGTAGCGCCATCTAGGAAGAAGAAGCATTGATCGATATTGATCGAGCAGATCAGTTTTTTAGTGAACCAACATCAGGTCTAATTAAGAATCTCTTTACTGAGCACTATAGGTTAGGTAATAGGTTAGTTTGACAGGGCGCAACAAATGCAGTCTTACTTAGGCCCAAGAAGACGCATTGTGATACCACAGAATCGACTAATCTCACAACTAACCACTATAACAAAAAGAAAAAGCTTTGGAGGTAGCTTTATGCTTGTAAAGAATGTCTCATAATTCAGCAAATTTTTAATGTTGCGCCTTTTAACAGTACCAGTGATGCCAACAAAAAAAGATAATAATGACAGCTGATTCGGGGTTAGTAAAAATGAAGCGCTATACGAAACAACAAACGCATTTTTATTGTTGAGCAATATTTTAAAAATAATGAAGGTTTGTCAGTTTGAAGTTTGACAGTCCGCAATTTGATTTAAATCGATTAAATAGTGATCTTAAACACTCTGGATGTCCTGTCACAAGTCTTTCAACAGAAAACATCGAAGCATTTCGCGAGAGTATTGCTGACAGTCCTATAACATCAATTCGGCACCGTAGTCAAGAATTGGGCATTTCAAGAAGCTCTCTACAGCGAATTCTCACGAAAGACTTGAAACTTCATGCTTACAAAGTTCAATTGACTCAAGAACTGAAGACTACTGACCATTCAGCGCGTAGAGTTCGGTGAATGGATTTTGTCATTTCAGTCATTTTCTTATCGTGTAATCGGCCGTTTTTGCGATCAGAATTGTCCATCCAGATCTTGCAATTTAACCCCATTGGACTTTTTTTTTAATTTTTTGAAGTCTAAGGTCTATAGAAACAAGCCCACGACCACCAACGCCTTGAAATACGAAATTGGGAGGTGTATTAATGCAATTCAGCAACCTATAGCAGTTGTGTATAAATGCAAATGCCAACTATCGACACTGTATGCCTTAATAGAAATGACATTGGAATTGTTTTACCTACTTGTCATTTGTGGCATTGCAATACGACAATCGTTGCTAAAATAGATTTTTTTTTATGTGTACATATTTATATTTGATGTGCAAAAAAGTGTCAGTATCGGAATGACATCTCCTATCAAAAACTCCCTAAAAGATGTCCACTTTTCAAAACGCATAGTAGGTACCTTCCTACATAACAAAATGAACTTGCTATATGAACCCCTTTTTGATTGATGCCATCCCACTGTGCGTCTTTCAAAACAATAACAAAACTATCATCATAAATCCGACTATACGATGCACGGTGATCATTATAACGATGACGAAGTTGAGATTATGTGCCAAGCACTATTTCATGTGGCTTTCCTTGCCCTGGTGTCGTGTCGAACCGGCCGCCTGATCATGTTTCCATCCACCTCCGGATGCAATATGATGCTGCAGTGCAGTGGTTCGTTCGCATCGCATTCATATGCGGATTGGTCTTGTTGTCGGCAAGCCAGGTCGGTGACTCAGCAAAGAAAATTTTTATTTTACTCTTATCTGACGCAGTCGTCAGCGTCACTCGTCACTTCGTCAGTCTTTGCATCTATACTCTCGGGTAGGGTGTCGTATGCGCCATTACAATGATTAACACCACAGTGCACACTGCACAGCTCACAGTGTGTCTGCACTGGTGGTTAAGTACTTTTTTCCAGCCCATAGTACTAATTCCTTCCCTGGGCCTGTCTATCTATCTGTATCTGCTATCTGTCTGTCTGGCTGTCTCTCTGCCGGGGTGGATGGCTTGGAAAAATAATATAAAATCACATACACCCATGCATCAAACATTTGAATGTGCGTATTAAATACCCTTTAGTGTGAAATGTATTTTTATGATTGGCGCCAACAAGTTGGGCGTTTTTATCAGGAGCAGCGGTCGCATAAAGTAAATTCGCTTTGATTGATGTTTATCCTTCGTGTCGCCAGTCGGGAGTAATGCTAACGCTGGAACTGCCTTTAATTAGCTCCTCATATACACAGAGTTCATATAAACATTCGTCGCTGGCATCAGACTAGGAAGTTGGAACAAGCAAACAAATTCTTGTCCGCCTCCCCATTAAGCGCGTGTAAGGTGACTTGACTTGACACGTGATTAATTTAAAGTCTTCCTCGATGGAAATTTCACAAAAAAAAAAATTCATATTTTCCGTCCGACTTTTTGAAGAAAGTAGGAAAAAACAAATCACACAGGATGTAATGGTTGCGCCGCCGCCGCCGACGACGATGACAGCCGACAGCGACACCGACCATCATCATGTCTCACTTGACTTTTCAGTTCGAAAAGCAATTGGAAATTCCAAAATTAACATGACACGGCGCATCTCCTTTGTGGGAGTGCAAAAATTTTGCAAAAAAAAAAAAAACAGCCGCACCGACAACCTGAAAATACATTGCAAAACATTTTTGAGTAGCGCAGCATCCGGTGGATTAAATATTTGAGATTTTTATTTTTTTTTGTTGCTTCAGTCTGTCCCGTCGCGTCGTCCACTTATTTTCTATTTCAGTTCACAGATACTTATAGCCGAGAGCAAAAACTTATGTTTATCTCTGCAGCTATGTGGCATTTATTTTTAGAACACGGAAAAGAATTTGGCTCCCTTCGGCGCGTTTATTGTTTTCAGATCAATATTCTAAACAAAAACGAAAACCGAAGAAGAACCATCTAGGGGGATACAAGACGAACCAATGAAAAATAAAATAAAATAATTTACAACTGTGCAAAATGCTTTCGAAAATTATAAACAATCGTGTAGATGCGCGGCCACCTTCATCTGTTTATTTGTTTAGTCTTTGGAAAACAAAAGCGTTGCGAAGGTGTCGGAATGTTGGGCGAATTCGAGTTTTGCTTTTGTTGTTCGAGGCTGATATAAATATCTGTAGAACAACGTGTATTCAGAGACAGGAAAAGTATTTTTTTTTCTCGTAGGTATAATATACAAACGAGTGGACAGGTTTTTGTTTGGAAATATTAGCCTCATATAGATTGTGTGAAAAGGCTTAGATAATATTATTTTTTTGTTTAAAAGAGTTCAAAGCTCTAGGTGTCGGCTAGATAAAAAAAAAAACAGCAAGTACGTATTAATTTCTAGACATGATAGTCATCTACTTATGTTTGCTTTGAAGTCTGACGGTCGTTTTAAATCAGGTCAGCATTTTTTTTTAGCTGACAGTGGCCAAACAAAAGTTAAGTATTGACATTCGAATGACATGTGCCACTTACGTTTACACGTTGCCCAAGCAAATATAAAATAGGTTACACTGAGTAGATCCAATATCAAAGGAAGGCTGCACTGTTCGACGAAAAAAACTAAAATCGTAATGGGGTGACAGTTTGAGTTTTAGACAAGTCATGTCATTGCTTAGAAAGAGTGGTCATACTGTGGCCAGTAAAAAGGCGTGATATCAGGCCTTGCATCTGAAGCAGTTTTTAGTACATGACTGGCCTTTAACTCTCGATCTTTGCATCTTATCTTTAAGCTTATAGTACGCTGCTCGAGCTAAAATTTAGCTTCCATAAAAAATCCTCTCCAAAATTTAGCCGAGCGGTACGCTGCCTGAGCTAAAAAAATCAAATTTTCATTTCAGACTGTACTGCATGTAAATGTCACAATTTAGCCCATGGTTCGCAAATTTTTTAAGCTAAATTTTGACAGATCATGTTGGTTTTTTTTTCTGTTGTGTTTTTGTGATGCAGAAAACTAAATAAGGATGAGGTTTTCCAATGAATAGTAGCTCGATTAGGAATCTTTTGAATGTGATAAATTTGAGATCAAGGAATAGCAGACAAGGAAAAAAGAAGGAAGGAAGAAGAAGGAAGTTATTTTCAACGAACTGCTGTTTTATGTGACACTTATATCCGCAAACACACTCTATGTCAAAATTTAGCTATAGGATTTTAGCTAATGCTTGGAGAGAAAAATTGGGGAGCAGCGTATTAAGCTTTAGATAATAAAAAAATGTATATGTAGTTGCGATTCGCAGTTGTTTATTTTCATTAAACGGATCCTTATTTTTAAGGCTTTTTTAAGACAGGAGAACTGGAGAAGTCACTTTTTAGCAGAACAATAGTCAATAGTATAGACATTTTTGGAGCCCGTTAAGACAGTGCAAGAATTTGCCAAACGTTAAGGCAAATTTAAACAGGACTAAAAGGTACAATTTAAACGCTTTGCTTCGTTTCTTTTTTACATAGAGGGATTTAACCAAAAGTCTCAGCCTGAGACAAACGCTGATACAGAAAAAGCTTCCAAATTTTTGTGCAATCGAACTTGTTGTAGGGAACTATAATTGATCGATTTGTGTAGTGCGTTGCTTCAAGAAAATGTGGGATTATTGACACTACAAGTAGAACAGTGGAACCAATTCCAGGTATGATCTACATATGTATGTGTATTGTGTATGTACTTAGATATGAGCCAGCATTTTACCAACTATTACCAACTTAAGGGGACATAAGCATGTAATAGAATTATGTGAACTTAAGGTAGTCGCCAAAACGGAAGACAATTTGGATCCATACATGGAAATACATATAGCCAAACTCTGTGTGAAATGTGTACATATTGACTTAAGCTGGATTATGTCACAAGTGTTCGTCGATTTAAACAAACGGAGCAAGAGGTGCGCTGATGATCAAACGCAATATGCTGCACATATTAAAAGTCAGCCAAGTATTCAGTTGGGTTTCATTACATTCCATCAGTTTGTCAGTGGGTATAGACCCTTAGATTATTGGTTCAAAGTCAAATACATAATTCTTTGTTAGATATTAATTTTGCCGAAAGAAACTATTAAAATGCAGTAAAATGGTTGGGCTTAATGGTTTTTTTTTTAAATTCCAAAATTATAGTCGAGTGCGATTGTGTTGCGAATCTAAATGAAAGCCTCTTTTCCATTCGGATGGTGCCACTGTAACATCTCGTCGTGGCCATAACGACGTCGCCGATTGCGACTCTGTGCGCTGATTGCTCTTTTGTTAGTCGGTTTCCTGACTTCAATATGGTTTATGAAGAATGTGAAATTACTTGTGCTTGCCGTTCGCTGTTGTTGACTTGCAACATGATACGTGAACGCGATTTCTTTATATATATATATTTTTTTTTTTTTGCGAAATCAGCACAAACAAGCGCAGCAGCCAATCAGCACTCTCCGCAAAAGCAGGAACTACAAACAAGTAGGTACAGCACACTGGTTTATGGTCTACAACCGCCGCCGCTGCGCAGAGTTAACCTAAAACGCTTTTGGAAGGCGCATTCGAAAAACAAAAAGAACCCGTTTCGGCGACAGAAATATTGTTTCATCTCTCTACAGAGGAAAGCGCGCAGCGTCATAAATTACACGACCAAGACCAAGTCACCGAGTGCAATGTTGTTGCTGATGATGGTGGTCGTGGTGTTGCTCCTGCTGCTGTTGCTGCACCGTATTCTTCGGGTTGTTGTTCTTCATTACTCTTTGGAACCGACCAACTGCGGAGTACACAATTACTCGGCTTAAGCGAACCGAGCCAAGTTTGGAAAAAGGTACATACTTCAGCAGCGCGGCGGCGCGCGCAGCAACAGTGGCGGGTAATGACCTCCGAGCGAGCAACTTAAAAGTTGTTCAAGTTGTTGGCCCCTGTGTGCCCAGGGAATACTGCCAGCGACTAAGTTTGCTTTTTGTTTTCGTTTTTTTGGGAGCAAGCAAATATTTGCCTTTGTCTCATGGTGGGTTCCAGAAGTGGAAGTGCCCGCACAGATACATAGTATCTGAACAAACAGTACCTACATATACGGTGTGTAATGGCAAATGCTGCCGCTATATGTGGTGCAACTGAGTCAACAAGTTTTGCATTTTTACCTCGAACCGAACGGGCCAGGAATTTGTATTTCCAATTAACATTCCGAAAGAAAATCGAAGGCGACAACGACGATTACGACGATGACTCTTTGGCATTTCAAAAATACCTTTTTTAACTCACTGTAGCCAATGGATTGTGTTCGCTGTTTGCTTATATGTATGTGTTTGTATTTGAATTGAAACAGCGCGAAGATGTTTGACAAGATTAGAAAAGCGAGGTGTGGGTAATAAAGTGGGTTATGTGTGAAATAACTTATGGTTTTCGGTAGAAATCAACTTCATTGAATGTTAATTGCTCTTGGATATAGGAGATCGTCACAAGAAAGAACGCAAACACGATGAATCATCATGGTTGTGGTCGCTCGAATAGGATCGGATTAGTGATCGGTGACCGGTGGTGATGTATAGGCAGTCGATCAGAAAGTTGGGTTTTCCCTGTTTTCAATTTGCATGTACCTATAGTAATAAAATAACCATTCGAACACGTCTGTGGAGTCAAAAATGAGGTGGACATTTTCTGAAGTGAAAAAGAGTTGTATATGGTTTTGCCGACTTTTATTACATACCTAACCTAACATAGGTACATATTACTTAAGCTTGAGCTAAATATTAGCTTCAATAAAAAATTACATATCTCCAAAATGTACCTAAGCTAAATTTAATCCAATTCTTTTAGTCGGGCGGTACGCAGCTACAGCAAAAAAAAAATCAAATTTTCATTTCAGACTGTACCTACTGCATCTGTCAAAATTTAGCGCGCTTATTAATGGTTCGGCACATTTTCTCAAGCTAAATTTTGACAGATCGCGTTGATTTTTTGTTTTGCTGAAGAGTAAATAAAGTTGAGTTTTTTCATCGAGGTAATCAATCCCTGGAAAGTGAAAAATTGAGATTCTTTGGTAGCAGATAAGGAAAAAATAAAGTGCAATGAAAATAAATCATTTTTTCGCTTCAATGAATTTTTGAAGAAAGTTATTTTCAATGGACGGCGGTTTTCTGTGACTATTATATCCACAATGCACTCTATGTCAAAATTTAGCTGGGGTTTTAGCTAATGTTTGAAAAGACAAATTGAAAAGCAGCTAAAATTTAGTTTCGCTCGAGCTGCATATTTAGCTTATAAGTGAACAAGAACAACAATATCTACACTTACCAAAACCAACTGACAAATTCGATTCAGTTTCATTTTTCGAAACGTCATCTAGGTGCACAAAATTGGTTTTGCAACATGTTACTTACAGTAGCTTCGCGCATAATTAACAATTATTTAAGGTTTACGCTGAACTAGTATATTGCTGTCTGAACAATATAAAGCCGCCAATTTTGTATGAGCTGTCAAAAATGTATACCTATAGGTAGCTATGTATACAAATAAAATGGCGGACACACAATGAGGAGTATTCCAGTCCACCGCCGAACCAAGAGCTAAGAAGGTTAGCAAACTTTTAAATTTTGTGTGGAGTTTTTTGACAGCTAGTATACGAGTAGCAATTTTTGTGCGGGATAATAAAAAAAATTAATCTGTTCGCCATATTCAGTTGGGGGCACAAATATTATACAAATGTAGGTAAGGCATGTACCTACGTATATGTATGACAATTTAAGCATCGTAATGGAGGAATATTTCGAATCAAATTATTTCGTTTTCGGTTGGTCGTTTAGAACCGTCTGGAAGAACTCTCCGCGATTCTGAATTCAAATCCAGAAGTAAATTTCTTTTCTTTTCAGGAGAAAAACTGTCAGTGCCAATCGAACGCCTGATTTAAATCTGCCAACAGTACCTAGAAGGTTTATTTAAAAAAATGTTATACATACATGCACATGTGTATGTACTGTACATAGTAGGTACTAATAAATTCTTCTAGACATCAATAATTCATGTATGAGGTTTAAGTTGAATGTCAGTTTTCTGATAAATTATTGGACCTGACTCTGTGCGCAACATACCTACAATCATTCTGATGAGTTATAGGTTAGGTTAGGTACATAAATACTAAAAGTCAGAATCTCAAAGCGAAAGTATGCTCACTCGTAGGTAAGGCACGTAACATGGAAACTCCAAGTCGTTACTATGCCATTTTGAATTGTTATGCATATGACAAACACCAACTTCGATGTAAACAGTACCAACCTACTACAGATCTTGCTAACAAAATACTTTACCAGATTCCAAATATCGATTAGAAGCTGCAAGGTTTTATAGTCTCTCAACTGCCAAGAATACAAAAGCGGCACTTACGATACAATCCCGGATTAACCTTTTAGGGGGCCATAAGCCATCAAACAGTGGCGCGGTTTCTATGGTGGTTATTAAAAATGCGATCGCGTATGTAAAAATGTCAACCATGAGTGTCAAGTAGTCGTACTAAAAAAAAGCCATCAACCAATCATTTGCATATTTCTCGTTCTCAAAACGAATAAGGTCACACAAGAGACACCGAGTCTACGACAAATTGAAATACCCACCTCTCAAATGTGTAAAAATGTATCTGAGATATGAAAAAAAAAATAAAATAATAATTACATACGTACGAGTATATTTGAAACTCGTTACAGAACCCGTTGCTCTTCACGTAATTCATTACCAGTTGTTGAAGTCGTCGTCGGTCGTCGGATTACATGTAAGACTTGGTAGATATGCTGAAGCCATGAAAGGTCTTTCAAGTTGGCTAAGTTCAATTAACATTCCGATCTTGCCCGTTTGTGTGTCCCGTTTGAGTTTATTTTTTGGTTATTTCTCTTTTCATTTTGCCATAAAGATAATTGAAAGAAACACCATTTAACGACGTCAAGTGAAAACAGACACATCACATTTCACATGACGTCTCCTGCTATAATGTGTGTGCCTTTCGGTGGTGGTATCTGCTTCGATTTTCTCCGCGTCGCGTCTGCCACTGTGTGTTGCCGCGCGCGCGCATGATCCGAAACCGATCTTCGCGCAGACATGACCAATAAAAAACCCACTTCGATTGAAAAGGGGGGAGCCATAAGACGTGAGGACTGCGGTGGTGTTTGAGTGGTTGGCTTGGCTGCCTTGGGCAACGTCAAGGTGAAATTCTTTAGAAATGTGAAACGTTGCATAAAATAAGCTCCACAATGAACACAGTACATAGCTATCTTATGCACGTCAATATACCTCTATGTAGGTATCTCCTTCAGCAAAAACCATTGCCATGGATTTCTTTCTTTCTTTCTTTCGGATTGCCTGGCGGCTTCGATCGAATCGTACTTTTTTTTCCCCTCTAACACTTTGCTTATGAATTTATTCATTACCAACTATACACACATACTCGTGGTAACCGAGCCGACTCGGGGAGAAAGAGGGACAAAAAGTTAAACCCCATGAACTGAAAGAATGCAGACATTGGCATTCCTGACAATTAATTACCCAAGTGTGCAAACTTACAGTCCGCAGTCAACGATTTCCACTCTTTGCCAAAGCAAAAGAACAAGTACAGTGACTACAAACTTCGCGGAATGTGATCATGATGATCACAAATCCAAATCGAAACTCAGAAAAGTGTATTCTATTGTGCGGCCAGATGAGATGACGTTGCAAAGATATATAAATGACGATCATGTTGCAAGCACGAGAAAATGTACATTTTCAGAGTTTCCTCTTATAATAACGAATGCCTGAGGATGAGTGGTCGTAGATATTTTTAAAAAATGAATAAAAACACGTATCTTCTTACTATTGAAGAAGCCCAAGAAGTGACTAGTCATCTCTATCGCATGAGAAGAATTAAAAACCACAGAGTGGCGGTATATCGCTGTATATGTAACTGTAACCCCATTTTTAATTGCGAAAGATATTTAATGGCAAAGTTCAATTTGGATAATTTGAGAGGAGAACTAATTGTACACCAAGAGGGTGCCGACGTATACACTATAGCCAACAACTATTACAACGCTAATGGTCATCAATTAATTATTTTCATGAAGAAATTTTAATTGAAATTTCTTTCAATTGAATGGAGATTGAGAGTCTTTGTGGAGAAAGCCTTGAATAGTGTCGGATCAGAAAAGTTCAAGTATACTATACAAATTATACAAACCTTGGAAAAACAACATTTTTCAGAGCTAACAACTACTGTAAAGTAAAATGAAATCGTCTGCTAGAATAATCTGTATGCCGCTTAAAAAGCCATGTTTAAAAATTGCGACGTTTGAAACGAAATTTGATTTTGGAAAACGTCAAATCATCGCTTCTGCTTGACACAACTAACACAATGCGAGGATGTAAAGATCATTCATTTTAAACGGGAGTCGAAGGTGTAGGTGTAGGTACCTACATTATGACAACTGACAGATAATAGCGTTTTCTACTTTCGGTGTAAAATCGGGTTTCTTGTTAAGAAGGTACGTCAAGTTATAAAATATTACATGTACATGTGTTTATTCTAGAGCTCTACCTGTATCGCTAGATTACTGATTCTGACACCAGTTGTCACTTTCTTGGTATTTAAAAAAAATATACATTGATGTATGACCTGACATGAATTTAGTCGAAAATGCATACCCCATTGTGGGCGTTTGACTTGTCAAACTTACTCATTGTTTAGAAGTCTCCATATTTGCATACAAGCTTAGTACTCTGCTCGAGCGAATCTAAATTTTAGGTTCTCTACAAATTTTCTCTCTAAACATTAGCTAAAATCCTAGCTAAATTTTGAAATAGAATGCGTTCTGGATATAAGTGTCACAGTAAACAGCTGTTCGTTAAAAATAACTTCCTTCAAAAATGCATCGACAAAAAAAGTCTTATATTTTCGTGGCGCTTTCTTTTTTTCTTGTCTGCTATTCTTTGATCTGAAATTTGTCACTTTTAAAGAATTCCTCATCGAGGTATTCATTGGAAAATCTCATCCTTATTTACTTTCACACAAAAGAAAAAAATCAACATGATCTGCCAAAATTTAGCTTAAAAAAATCTGCCGAACATTAATGGGCGCGCTAAATTTTGACAGATATAATGAAGTACATATAGTCTGAAATGAAAATTTTATATTTTAGGTGAAGCAGCGTACCACTCGGCTAAATGCATTCGCTTAAACTAAGCTCAGCTAAATTTTGGAGAGAATAACAGCGTGCTAAGCTTTATTTATAAACGTGTTGCAGAGTCTGCTTAACTTTACGCACCCTTTAAAATGCAATTACGCAGGAAATCGTGCTTTATGTATAAATAAAACGAACGTTGTGTTAGGGCTGCTTAACTTAAATGCAAACGTTTTAGTTTTGAAGTTGTGTAAAGTTACATAGGCGCTATGAAGGTCGAAGGTAAAGGTAGCTGTAGGTGAAGAAACATGCCGGCGCCAGATTCAAATATCCATATTATAGTAACGTCAACAAAAGGGCGACATTTTGTCTCGAAAAAGGTTCGTTTCTATCATGTAAACAAAAAACAAAATCTTTCGCCTTTTTGTAATATTTTGTCAATATTCGTAGCTTTTTAGACACCAAGTTCTTTTGATAAAGTAACCCTGAAAAGATGTTTATATAAATAACATTTTCAAGAAAACTACGTAAGGGCTGCGTAAATTCTTACGCGATGTTTAATTAAGCAACATCATAGAGGCGTTGTAAAGAAATCTAATATAATGCTGGTGTGAAACTTCTATTACCTTCACATGCCAAAAATCGTGTCAATTTTTGACACACCTCAGATTTTGTCTAGACATAACTTTAGGACAGAACCTTACGTCATATTTACGTCAACATGATACGTTTTTTTACATGTGCAAGTAACAGTAGGTATAGCTTAACTGATTGGAAAATAAAGTAACTTTTTGTCAAAACGCATCGCTGCCTATTAATCGTTTGACCCAAAAGCAGGCATGTGCGTGACACACCCTATACCAACGACGAACTAATTTCGATGTGTCACGAACCCAAATGTCACTTCAAAACAATGCGATGAGAATGTTCATAAATGGCTACATTTCCACACCTCAATCCGCAATTTCCGCTCACCACACCACCAGCAAAGATATTGTGCGCAGCGTTCACTATTCCACCAATCCAATTCCACAATTGACCAATCGATTGCTAGAGCCTAGAGATCGGTACAATTTGTGTCTATATGCGCCTGTTGGTGTTAATGAACAGGCACATTTACACGCATATCAACCCACGACTTCCTTTCAAACGCGACGCGACGACGGAAAAGGATGCATTTAAGTGTTTATTTGCGGTTAGTTACCCACATTTATCTTTCCGCTTCATCATCATCCAAGACCAAATCCAACTCATTGTGGGAGTTGAATTGAGTTTTCTCGCTGCCATTTAGCACCACACCAAGTGGAATTTCATTATTTACGAGCGCGCGCACACATCGCACAATCTGTTTCTACAATCCACCGTACAGACACATCCTTTGTGCGGTGCTCTTCTCTATTCGGCATAGAATTATTACAAAATTACATCGCAAATATGTTTACAATGCGTTCCATTTAGTACAATAGCAAAGCAGCACCCACATTGAGAATAATATTGTTAGTCGCATCATTTCCTCATATATTGGATTCTCCAGATTTTGATAATAAAATTTTCATTGACGTAATACAATTTACGAAAAATGTCAATCTCTTCTGAACAATAACGTTACTTTACGATTTTGATTGGAAATTTTTATGAGTCATAAATACATAACATACCAATTTCGATAGCAATCGATTTTGGGCATTTGGAATCCATGCCAATGAGAAAAAAAAACACTGAATCAAACTGTCATTACAAACTCCTGTCACGTTTGACAAGACGTGGAATTTAAATTACCACTTAATCGACTAGAATCGGTGTCACATGATCATTGGTCACACAAGGATAATTTTTTTTTATCTACCCATTTCCAGGATGTAACGCCATCTATTCATTGTCGACGCAAATGACACCCACTACCACCAGCATGGTCGTGTCGTTCGTCGCTTGATGCTTGACGCGCACAGGAAGCAATTTTTCCTGTTTACAAAAAAAAAAAAAAAAACATCGGCGGTCGGTACTTATTTGTCAATTGGAATGACAGTCGTGATAGTGGCAACGATTTCCTTTTGTTGTCATTTCCTTTTTCTATTATTATATTTTTTCGATTTTGTTTTTATCGACACGACAAAACAATAGCAATTATATTATTACAAAAAAAAAAAAACATTATCGGTTGTTTGTGCAATTGCATCTAGGTACCGTTTTGAGGTTTGAGGATTTTGTTTATGTTTTCGGGTAATTGGTGTAATTAAACACTTCCCCGATGAGATAATGTCACTCACAATGTACATAGAACGCATGGTGGATATAATGAATACTTGCCACTTCATAATCGTTTGAATGACACTCTATTTATGGTCATTGATCGATCGATTTCGTTTTGCAAAAGAAAAGCGCTTTGTGATTGTGACAGATGCTAATGACATCAGAAATGAAATCGAACGGATATTAAAAGATATCATGGACAAATGATTACAGTGGCCGATATAAATAATGTCGTTCAGATAAAGCTAATCGCTTGTCATTAAATGACATATTGGTTTTCGGTATTCGGTTTAGAGAAAGTTTTCTCTTTGTTTCGATGAAAGTTTTGGCTATTACCATGTCAATGTCGCGGTGCGGTATTAGTAACAGATAGCTGGCTATATTATTGTGGTTGTTGTCAGGTCATATTGAACATACCTACCGCAATGAAATTGGATCGGATATTACGCAGACAGCTTGGTCGATGAATGTTATCTATTTTTTTTAACTCTTATCCACAATAAGTAGATGTATTGACAGTTACTGATAGACTCCTAGGATACAGGTAAAAATGATCAGTAGATGAGTTTCGTGGAGTATTCGTACTTGAACTTGCCAATGAACCATAAAGGCCAGATATTTTGCATTCTACGAAAATATGATATCCCACAACATTTGGACTTTCAACCAAGAATGAATGATCAGATTATTATCTGGTGAACGTAGGTAGCTATATGTTGCAGAAGAAGTTTTTTTATTTGTGCCACTGGGTAACTATCATTCTTATCAGTTGGAAATTCATCAATTTGTTCTAAGGTCAATGGTTAATGGCTGCAATAACAAATTCGTTATCTTTTGGGCAAAACTAATTGGGATCTGGCGACCAATCTTTTGATCAAGCACTTTGCTCACGATCATTGCCGTTTTTCAAAGAAGATTCACCTCCACGATAACTCCGATCGCCACCCACCATTTACGAGATACATATCTCCTCAGCACTCCATTCCCGTAATTATCATCTTTAGGCAACTACCCAACTTAAAGCCGACAAAAAAGACTGGCACATAAAAAAAATTACGCATTTCCGCAAAAAAAAAATGTTTGTATTCTTTGCGTCGGTTTTCGCGTCGTCGTCGCACCAAAAAAAGATCTTTTAACAGTGGAAAGGAAATACGAATCTTTTCATTCGTTTTATTTTTTTTTTCGGTCCGTTTCCATTGAATGCGGGACATAAATGGATCTACGCAAGTGAGAGATCCCCCTTAAAAATTGCCTACAGTTATGTGTAGTTTTGTCGGTGATCGTCGTCGTTTGTATGCGGTGTAACAGGAAGAGTCGAAGAGAGAGCAGTCTCTTATTTTTTATGCCGATCTAATCGGCATTTACAGTCTGTCGTTATAATTTCGTCTTCAATTGGCTGTTGTTGTTAAGACCGCCTTACAAAAAAAAAAAAAAACGAAATTCAAGGCGCTAATAAATTTTATCCTAACAAAAAAATATAAACCCAAAAAGCAAATGATATGTTTGCCATATCCTGTCTGTGTGAATAACACTTTCAGAGGTCTTTCCAATTCACTGTCTGAGCGGCGTTCAGATCGTTCCTAATTAAATTATCATTTCCTGCCATCCCATTAGATAATGGTACACCGTCATTGTTAACAGTATAGCTGTAGGGTTTCATTTTTTTTTTTTGTTGTGTTTGGAGTGAGTGATAATCAATTTAACACCAACTTACGAGTGGTGGTTTGCTGGTTTGGATGTTTGCTAGAGACATTAACAATTCGATGCTAAACAAGTAGTGAGTTTGGAAATGAGACATGAGCGCAAGTGCCTATACATAGTGCATGTATATCGAAGACAGGAAATCGTGAAATCCTGTTCGTAGCACTTATACCTAGATACGTATAGTATGGGGTCACACAAGTGAGCCATTTATTGAGTCAAAGCACTTTGTACTTGATGATGGACTTCTTGGGTGGCGTTGGCAGTTCCTTTTTGCACCGACCGGCCATGTGAAATTGCTTCGGGCACATGTAAATGCTCTTAGAAACGATAAGACCCATCAAAGGGGTATTCATTTGTATCGAACTGTATATAGAGCAGCGGAAGCTGTCACTGATAGGTGACATTTTTGCTTGACACATCACTAGTCTAGAAATTTACGGAAATCAGAAACGAACATATTGGCCGCGCTCCATTGACCGGTAAATAACAACCGGCATCCCAAACACCATATAAGAAAAACTGACATTTCAGCATTTGTGCTAGAGCTCTAGCGCAAAATAATGCTGAAATGTGGAACGCGGCCATTGTTAAATTTCGATAGGTGAGTTCGAAAAGTTCCAATATTTGATATTAATTTTGAGTGAAATAGAGAAGTGCTCTTTCAGGAACAATGTTCTGAAGTTTTACAAAAAGGAACAAGACCCAAACAGATACCTATAGAGACGAACAAGGAAATCTTCTAGTAGAGTCACAGTCGGTGCGCAGAACATGGAGAAACAATTTCTGCAGACTGTTAAACGGCGAAAACGACACAAATTCCGCTATCAGACAGAATTACCTATTAAGACTGGATGATAAAAGCCCATATTGAAGTCCACCTACACCAAAATGAAGTGAGGATAACTATATCCAAGCTAAAGTCCAACATAGCTGTTTGAAAGGACGGTTTAACGACAACTTTTTTAAGACAGCGGGAGAAGACTTGATAGAGCGCATACACAAATACGTCTTCAAGATTTGGTTAGGGAAAAGTATGCATAAATAAATAGAACGTCAGCATCGTTTGCCCGATTCGCAAGAAAGGAGACGCCCTAAATGCACCAACTATAGCGAATATAAGATCCTACTGTGCGAACTACACTAGTGCGTAGTTTCAGGCCCGGTAAGTCCACAACCGACCAAATATTCACACTACGGCAGATCCTGGATCTGAAGGTCTTCACGGTCATTTCGAATGCAAAATTCTTCGAGTGATATTCGTTATCGTTTGCGTTGACGGGCTTTAGGAACAGGAGATTTAACAGCGAACTCTACGAGCTATACAGGGACATCGACCTGGTTAAAAAAGTATACGTGTCAGTTACCTAAGATGGCTAGGACATGTAGAGCGAATGGCCACCAATGCTTCGCCTCAAAAAGTCTTCGATTCCAACCCGGTGGGACAACACAGTAGGAAGAAGGTGCGCCCAAATGGAAGGGGACCTCTACTAACTTGTAGTGCGCAATGGCAGGCTGTTAACCGAAGGTCGGGCCAACTGGGGAGGCGCGTTGGTTGAACTAAGTAAGTAAGTAATTTTGAGTGGCATACGTCGTAGGTACGGGCTCAGCCTTATTATCTCCGAAAGCATTGTCACTATTACCAATATTTTAGTTGGCTGGTTTACAAAGCCCCAATTCTTCAAATTTATAAAATTGACTTCCTATAAGACTGCCTTGAGAAAATTACACCACAAGTCACGAAATGACCAAATGAAATGAAAATCTTAAATTAGGCTAACGTTCAGCTTGACTTTTAACCCTACACGTCGTTCCCAAGGTTTTGACTTACATACATTCAACCGAACAACGCTACCTGTTGCTATTTTATATATGAATGTATGTAGTATAATAAACACCCCGCAATAAAACTATATTTCCAAGGAACATAATGTACATAAATCTATTTTTAAAACTTTATTTTCACGTGAATAACTACTACAAGTTTACCGCGTCGCGTTGGGCGCTAGCGCTAGCAAACAGCAACAGAATTAAAAATATACATACACCAATATAGGTATGTAATCCTCCTTCTCCTCTTCGGTAAAATAAAAACGAACAAACGAACGAACGAAAAAAAATAAAATAACACAAAACCGGCTAAGAATTAATGTCTTCCACATTCCACGAAACGTTTTCAATAAAAGCCACGTACAAAAGGATGTGCCAAGAGCAAGATTCCGAGCTATATAGCCAAAGCAAGACCGCGCGTATATTTTTACCTGTATAGTTAAAATAATAAAAATAAAACACCAAACGAGGTAAATGCACGAAATGGTGTATCTTCACGATGTGTATGGGGTGCCCATGCCCACTATATAGTGGTATAGTACCAGTATAAGAACAAAAAGATACTTTCGGAAGATTCATCTCAACTATACAGAAATTTTTATAGCACAAAATGAGATAGGTATGCAATCATGCGATAAACCGATAGATGAATGAGCATGCGATATTGGGACGGGATTTAGATGTAGATACGGTATGGCATCATCTATCTGCAGCATGCTAAAAATTAATTTCAATCTTTTTTTTTTTTGAAGTGTGCGTACTCACAGAAGGGGGCATTGTTTGGCGTGGCCCAACTGCTGCTAAACCAGGAAGTACACCACTCAACAACATAAAGATATAGATGTGTCGCATACAGACATTCTTGGAAGGCAGGTGATAAAACACGAACAACAAATCCATGCTCTTGCATTTAATTTAACGGTCGCTCGTCCCCTATATCTATATGTAGATGGATGGTGGTCCTTCAAATGATCGATGTGCATCCAAATTATACGTACACACAGCCAGACAGACAGAAAGACAAACTGAAACCGAAAGATAGAAAATAAACATCTGCTCCTGTATATTATCCGGGCGAGATGTATACGTTTACCTTTGCCGCCGCATAAAGGTGAGCGATTATCAGTCGAATGCACTCGAAAGGATGTTGTTGGTTGTTGGTTTGGTTGAAAAGTATTTTTCTCTTGAAAAACGATACAAAAGTCCTTTTGTTGAGAATGAGTTTTACTTCTTTTGGTGTATTAATTTTTTTTTTTTATAGGTAGGTATGTACATCATCCTTGTTGGACGACACACAAAAGATGTTGATAATAACACGCATTCTGAAAATTGCGGTCTTCCTGTGTGTAGGTAGTGCTGCGCAGATGACGCAACACACAAATAGGACGCACGCAATCGAAAGCAGATGACGAGCAATTTGCGTTAAGCACATTGGCTTGGCACATGCGATACGGGTGGCTAAACAAGTTCAAAACATTATCTAACGTAAAAATAGTAATCCATAAATACAAGAACCAGAAGAAGGATATAGCTACCTACACCAAAACTCATTATGTAAGATTTTATGCCTGTCAGGCTTTACTACTTTTTTTTGTTGGTTTATGCGTCGCATCGTCGCGTCGTTCAAACTGTGTTGTGAAGCGTGTTTATAAGATTCTGCATCGGATTACACACAGGAGGGTTTGATGGATGGATAGCTTTTGGTTAGGTTAATTAGGCTGAAGTAAAAGGTTTCCCCACCAAACAAGAAACCGCATTGAAACAACCCAAAGAGGGATCAACAACAACAGCAACATCACAAAAAAATATAAATAAACAAAAGTGCGCCAAAACGATGTGGGAGGTTGATTGTTTACATTTTTAAACGGTAATCTTGGTGTGACTTTTTTTTTTTACTATGGCCATTCAGTCGAGGCTGATAGTTTATAAGGTCCGGGGAGAAGCATTTTGATGGGTTTTCAAAAGTGATTTATGAGAGTGATAAGAAGATACATACCTACCGCGATAAAATAATGTAGCACTCAGAATTTGTGTAGATACCTACAATACGTAGCTGAAGTTGACAGATGTCTGTATCATAGTGGCTGTCACGTTAGTTGAGATTTTTGCGTCGTTTGAAATGATGAATGGTGAGTGTCATTCGCCTAACTCATGTCATATAAAGTCACAATCGCAGCAGTTTTACCACAAATTGATTGCAATAAGTCGGTCTTTTATTGTCAGTAGTTTTGGGGGCAAAGATCTGCGCAACTTTGTATATAGACATTCATAGACAGAGAGAAAAAGAATTCTAAAGATGTTGGAAACGTTTAGAAGTCTTGTCGATGTCGTGCTAAGTTTGCTAGATGTCCCCGGATTTAGTCGTAATCTTCTATCAATCCCTTAAGGTGATTACCTATATATATAAAAAATAAATTCAAACGCACTCGCTTGAACTACGCACATCGTTGGTCAGAAAAGCACAGACGCGAGATCTCTTCAAAACGGTTGTGGATCAAGTCAAAGATAATCCTGAATCGTTTTAGGTACATAATTTGAGTTTGACAACCGACTTGACAGTCGATTTACGCAATGACATTTCCGAGGTGTGTTCACTTAAAGCACCGCAGAAATGTATACATCTACGAGTTGCATACATTTCTTAAATTAAGTGAATCGTAGATATAGTTAGTCGCTCTCATTTAAATAGTCCTTCAGAAACGATTTGGGGAAATTTGAACTCGAAAATAGGGAAAAGGCGAGTCAAATTCTGTATGGGAACATTTTTCATCCGATCAACTTCAAACTCTGTTTGTGCACTTATAAGAAACAAATAAAATCAGTTTTCTTGATATTGAACACTTTGCTTGGGCCCCAGTTATTAGCCAACTGGAAAAGGACGATTCAGTTTGTATAAGGAACATATTTTTTCATCGAGCGCTAAGCAAAGCACACTAGGTACTTCTGTAACGAGTGCGAAGTTACAGATAAATGCTAAATGGTAGAGGTAACCATGAAATTCACCGCTAGGCTGATAAACTTCCCTTCACTTTATCCACCTAACAGAGTGATTTGTATTGACAGCACGCACGTTCTTCTCAATGTTTTAAAGAAACTCTCCGCTAGACTCGTAAATATCGCTTTAGATATTTAGCAGCGAATAGAACTTTTACTATTTTACTCAATCTAGCAAGAAATTCAGCGCTGGATTGATCAGTCAAAGAAAAATATTGCTGCATAAATAGGGGTAGCCATCTCGATAATTAATATCAGCAGCAACTTACCTTGGGTAAGATTATAGACACTATGCCAAGTTCGAGTAAACTTTAGACAGTTCTCGTTATCAAAAAAACGTCATGCAGTGTCATATGCATATCTCATGCGATCTATAATGACCTATAATGACCACACCCGCACTCGGATTTTGAATGTTAAATTTGATCAAATGCGGCCAATAGAGTTACTAATCGGTGTATAGGACCAATATTAACAATAGGTACCTACTATCCAAAGTTTCAAGGTTACAACATTTTAATATTTCACTATAAATTATGTATTATGTATTAAAAGAAATTATTTAATTGCAAAATGGATTCCAGTGCCATGGTTGACACTGGCCCCTATTGTGAGTGTCTATTGTTAATCGTTGATCGACAACCGTCGATCGATCGAGAATTGTGATTGTCGATTGCGATCGATATTTGTCGATTTGACAGTCGCTTGTAGTCGATTACAAATGCATGATCGATGTTTTCTCTTGGAAGTGAAAACATTTTGTGCGTACGAATAACTAAAATCAATCGACGCAATTGACAATTGTCGTGACGATCACTGATCGACAATCACAATAAGGGCCACTGACTCGATACACTACTCGGCGTCGGCACACTAGTCGCGATCCTATACCTATAGTTATAGAGCATGCCAACAATAATTGTATACCATTAGATATATGTTATACCTTCAAGACGCCTTTTAATGACCACTATCTTTAGTGGCTTGACTAACTTCAAGTGCAATCTCGTGCGCGTCATTTCTCTTGAAGGCTGTTATTGTGTGGCGGCGGGCTCTAGCCTTTAACCTTGTTAGGCGGTGGATACAATAAAACAGTTGCCTTCACATGTGAAAAGTATTAGTTATATTTTTTGATGTTATATAGAGAATATCAATAATTAAATTTTATCAATATTGACTGGTATTTAGATTTATTGGAAATTCTTTTCGAATGTTATAGACTTTGCGTTTGCATATGGGTCTTAGTCTTAGGCTATCACATAGTTCAAGTATGTATAATTTTTTTGTAAAACTTTTCAGTAAAAATGAAGGATCTAGTCATGTAACTTTTCAGATTATTATCATCTAAGCAGACCTCCAGAAATAGGGATCTTCCTACTGCTTTAAATTTAAGAATTTGAAGCAGCATTTAGTTCAGCCTTTTTAGAAATAAGATAAACCCTGCAGATAATTAAAATAAAGTAATCTAAAAAATAGCTTAACTTGAAATTTCGAAAACGATATCGTCCAAGCGATTATATAGTGACAAGTACATAATTGGCCCGCAGTTTAGGGTACTAACCTCATTGAATATAAAATAGAGAAACTTAATTTACTGCATAGGAATCAATCTCGTCAAAAGTGCTTTTAAAAGATTCTTTTCTGTCATATTGCTAGACGTTTGTAACCTTTTGTCAACAACAACTAGAGCCATGTCCATAGTTTTGACTTCCTCAGAAAACTCTCCAGATAGGTGCAATGTGACATTCGCTGCTTTATTAAGGTCGGAAACAATATCACCAATATCTTTGATGTCAACAAGGATTTTGACATGGACACCCGCTGTCATGTGACTTGTTTAACATAATTTTAGCATTAACCGTGTGCATTTTAGCATTAATTGTGCGAAATTAGCAAACCATCACCTGAGGCACAATTTAAAAGTCTGGGAAACTAATTGCAATAGCTCGCTGCGTTTTTAATTATTGAGACAAAATTGGAAAAATGGGCTTTTTTGTAAATCAGGGCAAAACCAAATATAATTGCTATCAGAAATAAATGACGCACAATGTCGACGAATCGGACAGAATCGCAAAGACAGCTATTAGCTCTGAGAGACTTTTTGTACGCTATTCTTTAAACTTAAACAAACGACATTAGATTAAAAATCAAGCGAAGAATTAAACTTATGACAATCGCTGTAACTATGGCTTTGACTTACAATAGCCTATAATAGCTGTACATCGACCTGGTAAGAAAAGTACACATCAATCGTGTTAGATAACTAGGACGTTTCGGCCCGCTGAATCTTTAAATCCAACACGGAAAGGGAACGCTGTCAAGGAAGATCTTGACTTAGGTTAGGTTAGGTTAGGTTGAAGGGGATGTCGACAAACTTAGGCCATTATAAAGGTCCCTTGTGTGTGATACAATATGACGCCAGGAAAAAATGTCGCATTAGTAGGAACTTTTAAGCTTCGTCATTGAAAAAATGGCGATCACACGAACTGACTATCATCGTCATTTGTGTCCCAAAATCAAATGACAGACACTGCGAGTCATTTAGAATTTCGCGTTGGGATGCCATTGTCCTAGGCGTCATTAAAGAGCGATCACACGGCCATTTTTTTTCACCATTTAAATGGCACTTAATTCATGTCATTTGGTGCGCCATTTCCCTAGTCATTTAAATGACGCTGCCAAAAATGGCGATCACACTGAACGACATTTAAATGACTGCTTTGTGACGGGATTTTTACGTCAGAGCGCCATTTAAATGACTCGAAAAAATGGCCACTTAAATCGTAGCTTAAGTTTGTTAGATCGTTTAGATCATTCTATGTAGTTGAAGGCCCCCAAATGGAGTTTCCGTTTTTGGGAGAGAGCCGGACCAGTACAGAGAAAGCGGAAAATGGTCTCCTCCTCCTCTTCATCCAAGCCTTGTTGCATGCTGTTCTATAAAGCACTGTCCTGTGATTAAACCTATTGTGGCTCTGACATACCCTTTGTCAAGATAGATCAAATACTTAGAACGTTTAAGATCTACCTTTGGCCAAATTTGTTTTGTCGCTAGATAATGTCGTGCCACTTGTCCACCTAATTTTGTTCTTTTGATACAGTATTTAGCTTTATTATAAGATCTTGGCTTAAAGTTACGAATGGCGATAGGGATACTCTCTGGGCACTGTCTTTTTAGGAAGATTAGGAGATTAGGTTTAACAAATACGGACACGTACAGGTATTGTGAAGACCTACTTATATTTGTCGCACAAGATATGAGGTACTCATCTTTTCTATGAGTATCAAGCTATTGCTCGGAATAGAAGGAAACACCTTCGAAGGTACTTCTTCGACAATTTGGAAGATTTTGGCCTCTCAAACAAAATTGAAACCCATTTTATCTTCTGTAGAGGGATAGTAAGTGTTTAGGTCTTGACCGTGAAGGTTCCCCAGGGATGGCGATGGGCTCAATATGGTGGCTAGTTTTCTTTGTTGAACTCACGCCCTAATTCAACCTATCCTAACACTTAACCTAACCCAAAGCTGTGAAATCTAACAGCACCTAAATCTCCCTCTGATGAATGCCTGCCTTATGAAAAATAAGGCTATGCACTTTAACGTGACCAGGCTTACCGATGTTCAAGACCATCCGACATCATATAGGTAGGTATGTGAATATGAAGACAAAAAATAGGTTTCTAAATACCACGACAGGAATAGGACGGTCTTTTTAGGCCATTGTCAGTCCAATGAAATCAGTTTCTACTAAACCTTTCCTGACATACCTTCCACGACCAACCTAATCTGTTTTCCACTTTTTCTGTTCCACAAAATACCCGTAAATAATTCGACATATTTCTGTTGTTCCAATCTACACCAAATTTTTCAATATCTTTAGCAGCATATCGCGTTCGGGTCGGTTGTGCCACATTACCTGCAAAGCCAACTACTAGCGGTAAGGAGGCCTTATCAAAGTGTTCCATAAAACCTCCTACCATGACAAATTATTGAACAAAAAGAAAAACACAATTAAAAACGACGAACGAGCAGAGAAAAAAAACTGCTTAAAGAAAGTTACTCCAAGTACAAGTACGAGCAGTACACCGAAGACGAAGAAAATTATTTTCACCGACCCCAATTCCGCCCCCCCATATCTGCCGCCTTCAGACCAAATCCTATTGTTCGCGCATACAATTACACACTCCTGTGTTGGGTATGTTATGTACTTACGATTACTGCGTGTGCATGCCTTTCTGACATGCGTCGTACAGTGGAAGTCTTAGAAATTATACCTTTTTGGATTTATTTTTTTTTGTTCGTTTTAGTTAAAGTAACCTTTACTACCTCTCTATAATGTATCTGTATTTAATGCCACTTCCTACTTTGCTCATTAAAATAATTGCGGTAATTAAAAATGAGCACATGAAGGAAAAAAACAACAACAACAGAGCAACAATACAACATAAATAAAAAACTTTGTAATATTTAATTGTAAGAAACAAAATAAACAATTTACCTACCGGTTGGGCAATTTTGTTCAAAATCTGCTGCGGTTCGCTGTCGCTTCGCTAAACGACACGAAGGAAATCCAAATCACACACAAATTACGAAAACCGAATTATTTTCGTATTTTCTGAAGGACTTCCGGCGAACGTTTTGTGGCTGTTCGCGCGGTGGTGTCGTTGTCGTACGTCGCGTCGCTGTCTCCGTCGTCGTCAGCGATGTTATTCGTGTTGTTGTTGTTGTTGTGATGGTGGAGACGGATGGCGTTGCTATTTTGAATTTTGCAGCAGCAGCAGACTTCCGGCGTTAACTGTAGGTATAGAGGTTATCTGAGAGCTCAGATTTTTCGTTGTATCTATCTCTGTGAGATACTTGCTGCAGATGTGAGTTATTTTGTATTTGTATCCCTTTTATAATCCACTTGGTGATTTTCGCTCTGTTACACTAAACCGCACACTCACTGACTGAAATTTATTTTTTCTTGAAATTCTATTTTCTTTTGGAAAATATATTTTCTTTTTTTTTTCTCAGAAAAACAATCTCAAGAGACAGATATTTTCTTCGTTTTCCTCTTTTCTTCACAACCGAATGATTCGCTATGCACTGGAAGACAATGTGTATCTTTTATACGTAGGTATGTATTTTGTAATTTTTTTTTTTCTTTCTTATTTAGCACTATTGTGTGTACTGAGATATCTAACGGATGCGACACAAACGTAAATTCCAAGTACTTAAACACCGGGAGTTTTCGACCGATAAAAACGTATCGTACGTCACCGAACTGAATTTGTATCTATGAGTGTATAGTAATAGGGTAGATTAAATTTTTAGAATATCCGTACTACGTGTTGTCGTTTTGCCGTTCGTATCTAGAATGCGAAACGTTCCACGTGAAATAGTCGAATGAACTGATGGCAAACAGACGGTTGCAATTGGTTTTGTTTTGAAATAAGGAAAAGTGCCACAATCTCGAACATGGATGGAGTTTGGTATGAGTTGTTGGTATGAAGCAAGTTGCATTGTACAGTGTGTAAGAGAGTGAATTGTTGAAATCACAAACGAAAGTGTTGGGAAATTAATTATGTAGGTAAAACATAAAAAAAAAATACTCAAATGTTATTTCTTATTTGCTTTTACTCTATTCGGTCCGGATTCCTATCCTGGGGAGTATTGAAAATTGCAAGGGATTATCCGATATTTTTGCAATTGGCTTATTTATACCTACTCCATGTAATTGAAAAACTAAGATAAAAATGTGAACAGGACTCTGCCAAAAAAACTATATGAAACCAACCGCATTCCGCAATAAATGACGCGAATTATTCGGAGCAAGTAAGATGGTAAGCGGTGGGCAAATAGGTAGTGTAGTATTGTAGTGTGATGTTAACGGCTCTACGAGCTTGTCCCACACGGAATTAACTCCGACAAATGAACTAAGGCCCATCAAATATGGAGAAGGATTTAGTTTGGATTATGAACAAATTCCCAACAAAGTAAGTTGCATGAGCAATACTCTGATAGTTTTAATACTATTGGTACCTATCAGAGTTCCTCCACCACTACCGTTTTCCGTTTGGTAGTGCAATGGATCAAGAATGGGAGTTTGAATGCTCCTGGCTTTTGAAAAAAAAGAGTTATAATGGTAAGCTCCAATATAAAGGCTCCGTGTCTGGATAGTATTTTTGAAAAAAACAAACTGACTTATTTGCTGATAAGTTGAACGGATATCTTCGCATCGCAAAGGCGTTTTTCTTACGCCTTAAAAGCGCACGTTATAGTGACTAGTCCTACTACAGAAAGAAAAGAGAACGTTTCCGTATTACAGATTGTTTGTGAGATCAACAAAAAAACATGAAAACGACTACCATGAATATGAAAAACGCGTGGTTGTACATATATATAAAAACAACTTCGCTCACAAGATGGACCACGGCCTCAACCAACAAGTCCCTCTAGTCAGCTCGGTCCCTATCTACCTACCTTCAGTTACGTACACACAAAGTTGGTATACTTCGCTCTCCATTTGTGCGCGCCACCTGAGGTAGGGTCTTCCTCTGCTTCGTTGTTCCTCAGGGGGTGAACTCAAAGACTCGTGTCGGCCTCATGCGTTGTTGTCCATATTCTGAAAGTGACATAGCCATCTCAGTCGATGTTGAGCTTTTTCGTGAGTTTGATTTTTCATGATTTGCGGTCCAGTTTGTATCGATCGGTGTAAAGGAGTGACCAGCGACCAGGTCAACAACGTCGACAAACTGGACCGAAAATCACTCGAAGAATCTTTTTCTCAAAGCCATAAGGTTTTCATCGTTTTTCTATAAGGTCCATGCTTCTGCACCATACAGCAGGACCGGGATGTTTAAGGTCTTGTACAATATTTCAATGCGGTTTTGTGAGAGAGGGCTTTCTTAGATGGCTTCTCAGCCCGAAGAAACAGCGATTGGCAAAAGTGATTCTTCGCTTTCAGCGCCAATTTATAGAGGCTATGTAGACAAAGTATTTAACTAGATACTACATACTTATATCTATTAGGTTTTGCCCGATTAGCCGATGTTTAGTGTCCTTACTCGATGACAGCATTTCATGTTGTGTTCGTTAACAGCCAGACCCATCTTCGCCCCCTCTGTTTCAATACCATCTGCATATATGCAAGTGGTCAAAAAAGGTCAGGTAAACTGGCCAGATGCGGCTCTGAAATGGACATACTTTTAGCTGACAGGTAAGTATTACCAACTTTCAACGCAGCTAAGGGCTTCATTGACAATGTCATATTAAACTTAGCTAAAGAACGATGGAACAACACTTCCGGTTACTACTATAACTCGTAGCTTGTGGCCCACAATTGACACTAAAAGGTCAAAGACCCTAACATCTTTTGATAGAAACAAAAATCCAAGTGCTCGTCGTGGTAATAATCAGACACTGCATCATTGAAGACATGGCCAAAATACGCTACAAAAGTTTTTTTAAATAAAACAAAAACGGTTTTGGATATCAATGAAATTATTTATTTCTGTGAAAGTACTTTCGATGCCATTATGTATGGAATCCGATTTCTTTTGCATGGCCACCACGGGCACGCTTGCAGAAGTCCAGACGCTGAACCCAATTTTCAACGGTTTTCAAGCATAAATCGGCCGATACTGCTGCAATTTCACGTTCGATATTCGTACGAAGTTCATCAATCGTCGCTGGCATATTGGCATAGACCATAGACTTGACGTAGCCCCACAGGAAATAGTCTAACGGCGTCAAGTCGCACGACCGAGGCGGCCAAGCGACTGGACCATTTCGTGAGATAACACGTTCTCCAAACTTGGTTTCCAATAAATTGATTGTGACATTCGCTGTGTGGCTTGTGGCGCCGTCCTTTTGGAACCACATGTCCTCCAAGTCCATATCATCCAATTGGGGCCAAAAATATTCGGTTATCATTGAACGGTAGCGATTCCCATTCACAGTAACGTGCCGGTCTTGATCATCACGGAAGAAGTACGGCCCAATGACGCGCCGGCCCATAAACCACACCAAACCGTAATTTTTTCGGGATGCAATGATTACTCATGGAGTACGTGTGGATTGCTGCCTGACCAATACCGCATATTTTGTTTATTGACGAAGCCATTCAGCCAGAAATGAGCCTCATCGCTGAAGATGATTTTTCGATGAAAATCCGAATCATTTTCAAGTTGTTGCTCAGCCCAATTCACGAACATACGACGCTTCTGGTGGTCAAGCGGCTTCAGTTCTTGCGTCAATTTAATCTTGTAAGGATGTAGGCCAAGATCGTTTCGCAAAATTCGCCACAACGCCGTCATAGAGATGCCCAACGCTTGAGAACGACGTGTGAGAGACATATTTGGGCTTTCTTCAACTGAAGCCTCAGCGGCAGCAATATTCTCGACACTACGGCCACTTCTTTGTCTCACTGGCACGGGAACATTTTGTACTGTGCCTGTGGATTAAAATGTTTCCACTAGACGCTCAATTGTTGATCTGCTAAGACGATTATGACGACCATAAATTGGACGTAGCGCTCTTAACGTTGAGGCCAATGACTCCGAATTTCGGTAGTAAATTTTAATAATTTCGACTCGTTGTTGGCTCCTATATCTTTCCATCATGAAATGGCAAACCTTACTGAAGAGAAATGTCAAAAGAGCGGCAAGAAATTCGGCGTCGTTTGCTGTCCCTGTCGCTCTACTTTTGTAGCGTCCCTGTTAAAAAACCCTTACTATAGGTATCCTTGCATATATGTATTGCAAACTGGCCCTCTAACCTAACCTAACCTAACCTAAGTACCTACATATTTTCTCATTTGGATTGTCGTTCTTTTCGTATTAGTTTTGCTTCTTTTTATTAAAAAATTGATAATTCTGTCTTTTCTATTCCTTATCCGGAAAAAATAACATACCGCTTGTCTAGGTTCTCTTTTGATATCAAATGTTACGATAACATTGTTTCCGATTGCGACCTTAATGGAACAGTGAGCGGTCTTCACCTACCTATACCTACAAGTAAAGCCAGCACCACTTAATCGCACCCCACTTTTTGCATCGACTGAAGGTGAAGAGCAGTAGATTCATACTTTTCCAGCTCCAGGTAGTTAGTTATAAAATATGAAATCTTTATGAACATTCAGATTCATTCATTCATTAAACATTTATATCACAAATAGACTTGTTTTTTTCGAAGCAGCACAACATAATAATAAATTCTTGATAATGTCGATGTCGACTTAAAACATAAACATTGTGTATATTGATTTGATTGCGAAAGAATTTAATGTCAATTATACATCGTGGAAAAATTACCTTATCTCGATAGCCGAGGTAACTGCATCTATAATAATTTCACTAATCAATTAAAAATACTGTACTTGCCCAACAATACAAGTATCTATCATCTAAATACAGTCAAAAGATTCATTTGATGAAACAATTCGTGTCTGGCATCTTAACAATGACTGATGCAGTCATCGTTCGATGTTACAAAACCGAAAGTGTACTGTTTCTTCACATTAAATCGATGAGTAACAATAAGTACACAGCATACCAATAGCAGCGGCAATATTGCATTTATCAAATCGAGGCCGGTTAAGCTCTTTTCGAGTCGCACAAAATCTTAATCGCATTAAATGAGATCTAGACATCATTTGAATCTCCGCGCCAAACTGCCTGAGTGGATGGCACCGGGAATCAAGAGTTGAATTGGCCTTCTACTTAAAATTAACCCTCACTAATGCCGTTAAGCATAATTTCCCGGATTATGGACCGTATTAGGAGGATGAGTCTTTGAAGATTTTTCCAATTTCATGAAATAATTGGAAATTTTCTTTTCTTTTCATAATTCGAGTCAGTAGATACTATAGGTAATGTATGATGCTCTAGAGAGCCTAGAGGGTTTTTTTTTTAAGCCTAAGCTTGTAAAGCGATTAGGCAGCGGCATGACATTGTCATAATGGTTTCCCACAAAATAACAAAACTATATGGGCCTGCCATTTCCAAACGATTGTATACGAGTACACGTTTTCCCGGAAATTTAAAATAATAGGTGTCTAAGCTGTTTAATGGGAGAGAGTACGCAATTTCCGTTAGACATGCAACATGTGTTCGCATGCGTTGGGCCCGTTTGTAAATTGTGAAATTGCAGGCTCGTTTAATTGGGTTTGTTGTTTGACCTTGTGAACATATGGATGCTGTGTAGTGCAGTGTATGCTATATCGTTTTAATTGTTTTGGAAGGTATTTCCCTGTATTCGTGACTTTCAAATTATTTACGGATGATATGAAGCTGCGTGCGAGAAATTAAACTAACAATCATACAAATAGGTATACCGAGATATTAATTAACATGCTACTGCGCCCATCTTTTTTATATATATATAATTTACGTATGTTTATTGAGATATGTATCATCTTGACAAATATGACGTCTCAACAGATAGGTATCGATGTAACTGCTGAAAAATAGTACCAATTGTTCTATATACGTTTTTGAATCTACCAACAGAAAATCAAAGCTCTTGGCTACCTATACACTTTGTTGCCAGTAGGTGGTTGCCACTACAAATACGAGAAAATTAAAGAAAGAGCTAGCGATACGTTTCATATTGATGTTGACCACTATTTCACTCCACGAATAATCTTCCTGTTTCCATTTGCACAATCTTCCTTTAAATGTTCGTATTTTATTTATCCTTGGGGAATGTTCTTGTTCTTGGGGAATCACAGCCACTACTGGTATTTGCCGTGACATCCACACTTTTACACGATAAAAAATATATCGCCTCAGATTTTTAGATGAACTTTTCGGCGAACGAAATATTCTTCCGGGAACTCCAAAGCGAATGAAAAGCCAATTGCCTGATTTCCTGGGGAAATTTTGCAGTGAAAACGATGTGAATAAGAATAAAGGGTGTCACAAAATTCAAGGAAGAAAACACATGTTTTTAATTAGACATTGTAAAGTTTTTATTGATTCATAAAGTAAGTATACTAGGTATGTGTGGAATAGAATTTCGGAAAAGAGGCTTTTATTGCTTTGGTGTCAGAGAAGTACTCTTTTGTCGACATTTTCAACAACCGTTGCCATATTTATGTATATAAATGACATGAATGGTCCTGGGCTTGTTGGCATAAACCTTAGAATAAAAGAAAAAGTCCAACGGTCCAAAATCCGCATCAAACAGTGACACGATGTTGATCAATTTGTTTCTCAATAATCACTCTTGGGATTTTCAGAACCCTAATTTCGAGAATTTTTTTCCATCAATGATTAAAATTGCGAAATGTAGCTGTCAAATCTTAAAACATTGCTAAAAAATTGTAATGCTTTGGTCTGCCGTGAAGCGCTCCATTTGTAATAACCCTGAACTGTCAGCTGTCACATTTTCTTTTTGTGTGAATTTTGGAACTTTTGGATATTTTTATACTGGGTGACTTATTTTAAATTCGCTTAGGTAATTGCGTCTTATTTTACTAAAACTTGAAACAAATGTAAAATGATTCATTCTGGAAGCACTAAGCATGAATTTGATCGAGAGAAAGCTGTTGGTGGCGAAGTGACCTAAAGTTTTACAATAATGCGTTATTTCTCTGGATTGAAATCAAGGACTCCTCGGTCCGGGACGCTTGCGGCTTGCGTCCGTTCGTATGACTCTTATTAGATCCCAGCTGTCTTAGGCGATCGATTCGCCTTAACCAGGTCAATGTCGCTGTACAAGTGTACACTTGTACAGCTTTGTGGAGTTTAACATGACCGAAAATAACTTAAAGAATTTTGCGTTCAAAAATTACCGAATTCTCAATTGTCTCACCAATTTCTCATTTCTTTAACCAAGCACTATTTTGTTAAGTTATAATGACTGAGGTCGAGGTGGCTTGTCAATGAGTATCTATCAAAAAGTTTTCAAGTCAAGAATAAATTCAAGAAATGACTGAAGTTTAGTGGAGTAGGCATTACATTTTAAATAAATTATTATAAACATTTAAGTGGCCTCAACTCCAAATCCGTTTCGCCCCGATGTGGAATGTGGTGGGTGGGCTCATCAGTAGACGAACCACCACATCTGCCTAGACGCATTTACTCGATGTATACCGATACTATATGGAATCACAATCACAATCACCGAGGTATTTCCTTCACAGAGGAGATGAATTATATCATGTAAGTCTTCGCAATACCTGCATATGTCTGTATCTTTTAGACCTAATCTCATAGCTGGCTTCCTTAGAAGACAGTGCCCGGAGAGTATCCCTATTACCATTCGTAGCCTTGATCTGCTGAGCTTCAGTAATTCTACAGATTTTTTCCGATCTAGATTAGGCCACAGAGCCTTTGAGACCCTGTGCCCTACTATATTCAACCATCTCTGATCTGCTCTGTTTTTAGCGTTAAACTCAAGCCCTAAATTCGTGGTTACGGCGATGTTTTCAGTTCTCCCAAACTTTAGTCACTTACATGCCGAGTCGTCTGACAGCAGATCTTTTAAAATTACTGTGGCGTTTTTTGAAATCTCCTCTCTTTTGGGGCTCACACATCCAACCCAATCTCTAAAAAATGTTTTATATTCACAACTGGCCAGTAGACTGTGTTTAGAATGCCTGCGACTGACTTGAAAGATCTCAACCAGAAAAGAATCCCTTGATGTATTTCTAGACATATTCTCTTCTTCCTTATCCGTCTTCCGCTTATACCAACATTGAATGATGATTGGGCATCGCTTAGAAATGCTTGTCCAAACAACTGATCTGAGAGTTCCAACAAAATCGGAATTTTTCACATCATCAAGCCAAAGTTACCTATGTGCTAATGCATTAAGTATCTATACACCTTTTCTGAAACATGCTCGGTAATGGCCACATTTTCAATTTCCCTTACCTCCAACGTTTATGTAATTAAGAAAACGATTACCGAACACTCACAACACCTAATTATCGATACCTACGTGCTGAACATGCATTTTTTTCAATTTTCAGTTTTCTCCAATAGGAAGTTTGTTTAACGATAACTGATTTATCGGACTGTAAGAAAACCCAGGTACGCTCTATGAAGTGAAAGAAAAACACAGAATTTGTCCGAATCCCATGTTAAATAAACACCACATCACTATAGCTGATTAGAATCTCAGCTATAGAAAGGAACAAATCTATTGTTACCATCACGATCGCATGCAAAAAAAAATTGTCAATTATTTCGGATGTGAATACGAAACGAACCAAACCGAATTGGAATTGATGCCTGATCCTAAGTAAACATCCTTTGCAAACGGATTTATCGAACACCAAGGTAGTTGCATGCATACACTTATCGGACACGTTTCTGTATCTATAAAATGTTCGTTCAATCCCCGGCATACCCATTCAACAAATAAACAGGAAAATACTTTGTTTATTGTTTGCATATAACTGCCGTGAACGTGAATGAAAGTGAATCCTTCTAAGGAGCTTATATAGATATTCGAATTGGTGTGTGTTAGGAAAACAGGAAATCAACGATTCGTGACATGAAAATTTACTGTGCACTGTGCAGCTGCAAGTATGCAATTTGGGAATGGATTATCAAAGAAAATTTGAATTTCGATAAAAGTGGAAAATATCCTTCAGTTTCAGCTGTCTTCGCAAGGTGTATCCAAACCAAAGTCCTTGTTAAATACAAAAATGAAGTCTTATCATCGGACTGCCACAGCACTCCATTCAGTGGATCGATGTGAGGATGAGGACTATAATCAGTACATAATTCGTCGTCAAGTGGTGATCCTTGAGAGGCTATATAATTAAATCCCTTATCATCAGAATAGCACAGTGCTAACAGATAGAAAGTAATTTTGAAAGAGAACGCCCAGCAGCTGCATGCATGCGGTGCATCCTGAACCTGAATCCTGATTAGCGTTGATTTTCCTAAAAATGCCTGCATGCGCACTCATTATTGAATTTGTTATAGTTTCATCCTCTTGGAGTCCATTATCCCAACCCCTATATGTGTGCGGTGTCCGTTTTCTTTGGAAAATTTAGAACAGAATCTACAGAAATGTGACACTGTCAAGAGGAGAGTTTAGCAATTTTTCATTACCACTGCCATTACAAACATAGTACATGTTTGTTTGAGGATGAGTTTGATTTTCAATTCAAGATAAACCTACACATATCCACTACGAGTGGATGTAGATACTATCGATCGTTTCGGGTCACATGCCAATCAATTATTTTTGTTGAAACCCAAAGCGAACGGTCTGTAGTTGTGGGTCATGAAATGTTTTACTTTGAAGTGCGCGGGTGTGTTCTCTATTATCCTTTTAAGAAATAGCTATACGTGTGTTCGAAATGAGTTTCCTTTTCTCTTCGGATTTCACTAATTACGATCATTAATTTTTTGTGAATGTGAATTCATTAACAAATGTCGATTATTTTTCGTCGGATATTTGTTTTTAAGTTGAAATAGATTGTTTCCGTTTCCGGATTAGCACTCAGTTTAAGTTTTCCTTTTTATGGATGTTTCACTAATCGTTAATTCATAAAACGTAATTGCTGTATTTTGAGTCGTTCAGTTAAGCTAAGTCATTACTAAGGTTTTGTTAATTGAGTTTTGAAAGACGATCACCGGTTAGGTAGCAAAAGTCACATAATATAATTGAACAAATAATTTATCGGCAACATGTGCGATGCAGTTTATTGATTATTTTTTGTAGTTGGGGGCGCTTAGAGTCTGCGGTAGACCACGGCCTCAACCAACAAGTCCCTCCATCCAGCTCGGTCCCTAGCTAGCTGCCTCTAGTTACGCACACCAAGTTGGTTGCGGTCGCCCTGCAATTGTGCGCGCCACCTAAGGTTGGGTCTTCCTCTGTTACGTTGTCCCTCAGGACGAACTCAAAGACTGGTCGGGCTGGTGCTTTGCTGTCCATACGCTTCACGTGCCCCAGCCATCTCAGCCGTTGTATCTTTAGCTGTTTGAGCAGGTCAACGTCGCTGTATAGCCCATACCTAAAGCTCGTCGTTAAATCTTCTGCTCCGCACTCCATCGATACAAACTGGACGGAATATCGTCCGAAGAATCTTCTTCTCAGGACATCCCAGGAGGTATATTTATCTGATTTTGACAGAGTCCATGCTTCTGCACCATACATTAGGACCGGAATGATTAGGGTCTTAATATCTCCTTGGTTCTATTCTATCAGATACGGCTTTACTTCTTAGATGCCTTCTTAGTCCGAAGAAACAGCGATTGGCAAGAATGATTCTTCGTTTGATCTTTGCGCTGATGTCGTTTTGCGAGGTGGTATAGTAGAGCCCATCGGGTATAGACAAAGTCTTTAACTACTTCAAAGTTGTATCTGTCCATCGTGTCGTTTTGTCCAAATTGTCGATGCTGTGAGACTCCTTTCTCGTTGATAGCATATACTTTGTTTTGTCCTCAGGGATCGGTAATCTCCATCTCCATCGTTATTCTGCGCAGACGAACAAGTTTGGCTGGAAGGCCGAAACCTGACATGGCTTTGTATAGCTCGTTCTGAAATTCCTGGTTTTTTCTAAGATACGGGCCGATCAGGTTATTGGCGAAGGTTTTAGACGTTCACACAATACCACCGACAAGATTTTATATGCGACATTCAGGAGACTTAGGTATTCCTCTGTAGTTATGGCGCAGTTCCAGAGCATCTCCTTTCTTGTGGATGGGGCACACGATGCTGAGGTTCCATTCGTCGGGTATTCTTTCGTCCGACCAAATTTTACAGATGAGTTGGTGCATGAGCATGCTTCTTACCAACTCATTTCCCACTGCTTTGAAAAACTCGACGGGTAGGCCATCCACCCTCGCAGCTTTGTTCAACTTTAGTTCAGATATCGCTGTATCCCCACTTGTGGGGGTCGGGTGGACAGAATTGTTGGTTATCATCGTCCAGTTCAGGCTGAATGGGTCATTCTAACTGGCCGATGATAGCCAATAATTCTGTCAATTCTGTCATGTTCATCTCTGCAGGCTTCTCATCGGGCCCTGTATATCCTTGGGTGGATCGTTTTACCCTCTGATGGTCGAACTTTCGAACATTTCCTGCAGTAGCACCCCTTAATTGATTCGACCGCCCGCTTCTCGTGCTCTTTATTTTTCATTCTAAGAAGTCGGTGTTCGTCCGCCGGCCGTTCTGATCGTCATCTGCACCATTGCTTGGTAGGACTCGTTCTTTGCTGCATGTGCCTATCGGCACTCTTCGTCTAACCAGGGGTTTCGTTGTGGTCTTCTAGCGAAACCCAGTACATTGGTGGCGCGCTGACAGTGTAAGCACTATGGTTCTCTGCACTTGATTCTGCCGAGGTTGAGGATAAATTTGCTGAGAGGTGAAGGGAGACGCGATCGGCAAAGTTTATGCCGGTTTGAAAATTTGCGAAATTTTGGTCAAGATGATTTGATGATTTGGAGTCGATGGCGGAGGATCGAGAGCTATGGAGGGTCCACTTAAGTAACCTACACCCGCGACCCACTTAATGGATAAGCGGGCCATTGAAAATGTATGTATGTGTATGTTATGGTCAAGATATCGGGTGGTGGTTATTCTCAAATGCGCGGTGCATCGTATAGCGATACCTCAATTTCTCGAAAGCGATTTGATAATTCCAGTTTCAGAATCATTTTTTCCGAGCTAAAAATTATTCAAGTACATACATACCGTCTTTAGATTCAGAAATATTTGGAGGACAATGAATAGTAATGAATGATAATGATTAATGAATATTTCAGTACCTGTAGTGGTTCAATTTTCGTAAATAAGGGTTGAAATGTCTCTAATATGGTTACATACCTACATAATATTTGAATTTTCTCTAATCGCATTGGGACTCTCAGCTTATTAGTTAGGTAGGTACATAATTTATACGTAGGTATACCTAACTTGTAAACTGCAACATATATAATGTAAAAATCAAATGTAGTAGGTAGGTGCATGCACGTGTATTCTTAGTGCAATAGACTGTTCAGTGATCATTGTTCATGCACATTGGAGGTGTTGTACTTAGATCATCACTTCCCCGTTAAGTCACTGAACAAATATTTTCCATTTGTGTAACTAAATACTTGATTGCACAATACGAGGGGCGTCTCGTGTTATCGCTGCTGAACCGACGAGATCGTGCGGTGTATACCTGTTGCAATATTTAAATTTATTGATACTTAAAATATAATAATACTATTTGTATTTTTCCATGGATGCTGCATTTATGAGCTGCATGAGCATGACGTTTACTAAAATTACGTACGGCTATAAGGTATACGGTATACCTAATAATAATATTACAAACTGCTGAAAGTTAGCTGACTGAGTATCACGTTTTTGCTAACCGCAGCCACATTTGATTTAAGTGCAAAGAACAAAATTTAAAATTAAAAAAAAATATTTCAAATCATGAAAAATAATTAAGAAATTTTGCGCGGCACTTATAATCATTTTTAGTGTCCAGGCCCAGGGTAACTTTTACGAAGTCACAATGGCGAAGATTTCTATATAAAATTATCCATTGTGAACGTCAAAATATTTAAGCTGTTGATTAGAAATGATTATTGCTAAGGCCCATTATTATCATTAAATAATTAAAAATTTAAGTGATTTATACTGCAGAAATAGGAAATTATTTAAAATAGCTTAAAAACGAGTTTTATTCACCTGCGTAAAGACAGAAAAAAATTTAAATCATTTATCTGAAACTGTGAGTTGTCAGACATTTGACAGTTTTTATGAGATGGCAAAAAGAAGTCGTAATTATTTGAAAATGTTCGTCTTTTGCGAAAACATTAAACCACAGATGATAGAGTTACTATATATCTGTGATTAAACATTATGCCAGGTTTAACAGTGCAGACTGTAGTGCAATGTACCTACCTACATAAGTTTGAGTAGAGACGAAGATATATGTAAGTGTGTATTTTGCGTTCCACAGTCAATTCACATTACACTTACCTCAACTTGGCAGCACTTATACCTATTGTTGTATAATTTATTTGAAAAGCAAAATGGGTTATGAACAATAAATGACTTCTAACCCCCATTTTCACACTCGAAGTTTAAACTACAGTTCAACTGAACCTGAACGTGAGTTTAAATTCGAAGTTCAACTCGTCCGGTTTCACAATATAATCTGAACTTCAATTCAATTGAACTAAGTTTAACGAAATTTTATGAATAGAATTTGACAGTATTGTACAGTACAAGCAACTTTTTCAAAATCGTTCCTTGTATTTTCTATCAAACAACACACAAACAACGTCAAATATTTGTGTTTTTGACAATCGCCTGATCTGAGGTTTAAACGGCAGAATACTGTAGTTTAACTTGAACTACAGAATGAACTCCGTTCAAGGTTTAAACGAAACTCTGAAATCGAATTTATTGTTGAACTGAGGTTTAAACTGAAAGTGTAGTTTAAACTCTTAGGTACTGTGAAACTGGGGGTAAGAGTGTTTGGCAAAGACTACAAAATTCAATATTTTTGCACGTCTTAACTCAAAAATCGATAGTTCACAAGGAAAACGTCACAAGAGAACAAACATTTTTTCCTGAGTTTTTAGGTATACCATCCTACATACCAAAAATTAAAATCTATAGAAAAGTTGTGTCTAGTTTATTTGAAGCAGCCAGGAAGCAGATGTAGCTATCGTTTTACTTTTACTTTCAATATGAAATTTGGGAAACGGTATGCATATTTGTAGGGGTGGTTCTGGTGGTAAGGATGAATAAACAAAATATCCTAGACCCTATATGTATATGTGATTATGTTTATGTTTCTTTTTATTTTGAATATTGTAACTGGAACGTTTTTTCATCAAGCAAAAATTACACCCAAGTTGAGAAAGTGCACTACGAGTTTTGGTCAAAAAAAATTACACATTTGGAAATATAAATTACATATTATGTATTACGTTTGCGATTGTTTGATGTTCGATCGGTTTCACATTTTTGTTTAAACCTTGAACTAAGTTCATTCTGTAGTTTAAGTTAAATGACGGTATTCTGCCGTTTAAAGCTAATGTCGTTTTCGGGTGGTCGTCCAGAACTGTCCGGAGGAACTCTCCGCGATTCTGAATTCAAATCCAGCAACAAATTTCTCTTCTTTTTAGTAGAAGAACTGTCAGTTGAGACGACCAACCGAAAACGACATAAGATCACTTACCTACACAGTGTCATTTTAATTTGAAAGCTGCCGATTGTCAAAAACGCAAATATTTGTCTTTGTTTTGCGTGCCTTTGAAAGAGAAGACAAGGAACGATTTTACTGTATACATTCAAGTTCAGATTACATTGTGAAACCGTTCGAGTTGAACTTCAAATTTAAACTCAAGTTCAGGTTCAGCTTGAAATCTATCAATATTCCGAATATTGCTTCTTTTTTTGTGCGACAGTTTTCATATTTGAAATTAGCAGAAATAGGACACGCATTATGCATTATTGTGGATTTAAGTCCAGAAAAATATATAGAGACCGGACGTTAATACAGGATTGCCCAAAAATATTAAGTGCAGATAAAGATAATCTCTACATTCCATATGTAGTATATACCATTACAACATTTTTTATTGGATTTCTTATTTAGTGCCTAAAAATAATATTTACTTTGTTCGTAACTGCATTTTCACTCACATATTTTTTACGACAACACAACTTTAAAATTTTATTACCCCAACATTTAGAAACGAATTACTTTTCTGACTCCAACCATAATTCTATTATGTAAACACTTTTGACGCTACCCTATCCGAAAATCAATTTATTCTAAGGGATCTACCTCCCCCACATTCACTTAAATAACACACATTGCCTGTCAATGTAGGTACTTATCATCAGCAGAAGTGTTAATAAAAATTACGCTAGCCCAAATGACACGCTTTCACTTGAAAATGTAATCCAAAAAATAAATACAAATCCAAAATTAGATATCGAAATCGAACTGCATTTCGCTTTCGCAGTGACAACGACCGATGACAACACAGCCTGAGCCAAGTAGGGGGAGAGAATCAAACGTACATCGACACGAGAGTCATTGAACTCGTAACCAGGAAGGGGAAGTTCAGAGGACACAGCCAGCGCATAATGAAATGTTAATTCTTGAGCGTGTGTACAAATGTTTCCCTTCAAATGAAATGAGCCCCTATACGCGATTAACAGGATAAGAGTCGTCATGTAGGTCGCTTTGAATTCGTCAGAAATAACATCCGGCACACGCCCATGTTTGTCATGCTTTCAATGACAGTCTAAGCCAATGCAGCGGATTTAAGGTCCTGCCATTGGTATACGTCTACAAAAAGGACACGAAATTTTGTTTCTAACAGGACTATTCGTGTGCCGTCGCCGGCAGGTCGCCCCAGCATTTTTCAAAAAATTCTATTTTTGTTATGAAAATTGATTTGGAGTGCATATTCAAAAAGGGATGCATACCCTTAAACATGACTGCACGTTGCTCGCGCCGGCCGTGGTGTCCGTTGAAATTTGATACCCAGAGGAATATTTAAGGTGGCTACAGTTCATTTTAGTACCTATTTGAAAAATTCTCAAATATCATAAGGGTCAGTCAATTGATTTGCTTTGATATTTGTTTAGCTGGTCATCTGTCATTGCGGTAACTATATGCACTGCTTTTACTATGCGCTTAACCGTATAACTTTGCGCTTTGGGAGGTCGTATCTTCTGAACCATAATAGCAATTTTTGTTTAATATGTGGCTTACTACAAGCCATTATGTACTAAATTGTCAGCTTTGTTCCTACTACGATTTTGTATTAAAATTTCTAGCATTAAACGTTTTTATTATATATAATTTTTTGGTAGAACCCGTACACATTGAAATTGTGATTATTTTTGACACGAATGGAAGCAGCTAAACTTCTATGTCATATGGGCATGCGGACGAAATGACTATTTGAGCAGATTTAATACGACTGATCATCGTTTTCACGGTGACTTGAGTTGAAATTTGTCATTTTCGAGTTAAGTATACATAAAAGACCACAATAAATGACTCTTCTATTCAGCCCAATTGGCATAATTACATTTATTCTATTTTCCAAGTTTTAAAAAAGTGTCCTTTCGAATTTCCTCGTAATTTTTCGTATTTTAATGTAAAATAGAAAATAGGGTTTCAGTTTGGAATTAAATGGATTATAGAAAATGTCTCTCCAAAACTACAATAGTTGGCACCCCTGTACCAGTGTTGTTAGGACTCTCTCTTCATTTTTCCCACGAAACGTGGTCATTTTTCCCTTTTTTCCCTTTTCACCGAACTCAAATTCCCACAAAAATCCCACGGTACATTAAAATGAAAAAATAATTGCTTAATTCATTTTTATTATGTTAAAAGAAATTCACAATGGCCGCGTTGCATTGATCGCTAGATGACTAGCGGTATGCCATACTCCATTATACAAAAACTGACATTTCAGCATTTGCACTAGGTCACTAGCACTAGGCTTTTTTTTTATTTTATGCTGATAATTGTTGTGAATTGGAATAGTTTTGATGAAATTTCACAAAAAATTTAATTTTAACACTTGTTTTGTCAGTTTCCTGAAAATCCCACGATTTTGGTGCTTTTTCCCTTTATCCCACGGAAGGCTTTTCGGACATCAAAAATCCCACAAAAAGGGATAAATCCCACGATATAACAACACTGCCCTGTACAGTAATTGGCAGTGTACGGAACTGCAGTTGTTGTTGGCACCCAAAAATAATAATAAAATAATAGCTACCAATTTATTATTAAATTAATACATTATTTGAAATTAATACTTCAAAAATGCGACTTATATAATAAGTTATAAAAGTGGTTAGTGTTTTGGACTACTGCACGAGGAAAAACACAAATTACATCTTAAGGTTTTTTCTGCTGCGCCACCTCTCGCGAACGTCTGACAAACATCCGAGAGTATGACTGTCCTGAAAAAGCTTCCCAATTCAGCCGTTCGGACTCGGCATAATATTGTAGGTCCCTTCCATTCGTCCCAAAAATAGAAACTCACACAAAACAAATGGTTGCGAGAAGCTAGGTCTAGGGTGCCTACCGCTTGTTGCCCCACATATTTATTTATTTATTTTATAAAAAATAAAAATATACATAATATGTACATATATAAATTCATTTCTCCATTTAACCCGACCGGGTTTCTTAAAAGTGGCACCAAGTTGAAAAAATGTCTTTGAAATCTGCTGCATTTTTATTGCCGAAAGATCTAGCCGATCTTTAGAGATCTAGCGGCACCACTGCACCTTTTCGTACAGCCTGACGGGACATGCACAATCCTACCTACACGGATGGATCAAAAATGGAAATCGGCGTTGGGGCGGGGTTTTATACTTCGAACGTCTCGGACTATCCAGTTCAATCACTCTTTCCGACTATAGCAGCGTATTTCAAGCTGAGGTGATGGACTATGCTCGGTTCCCGGGCACAGAAGTGTGTCTGGAAATGAAAAAGCTGATGAGCTGGCAAGAAATAGGTCCTCCCGTGAACTAAACCCTGGCGACACGACAGTAATGATTCCCCCCTGTAATCTCAGACAGACGATTGGCAACAAAATACTAATAATGAAAGATGGAGCAATATTGTGGCCATTCTAAAAACAAACAGAGAAAACTGGAAAAATCTTTCAAAAAATCATAGGGCATCACAACGGATCTATATTGATCTAATAGTGGAACAAATAGATTTCTCTTGTCTTATCAACCCACTAACCTAACTTAACCTAGGGATAGATAAGTCAAAATTAATACATTTACATGCCTAATTAATCGTTTTTCAAAATTCTTCCTATAAGGGTTGAAAAAAGGGAAACATCGAGCCCCGTTGTGTGAGCTGCTGTGTACACCGCATCCACGACTGCGTCTCAACGAGTCTGATTTATCAGGCTTTTAAGTCCGCCAGATTTTCATGTCTTTAGTTTGGCGTACTAGTGTGGTGGAAGCTACAAAGAAGAAAACTATAGCTGTAGTCGGCGATACGTCTCACAGTCACAACTTTGAGCTGCTTTAGAGGGGACATTTTTGTACTATATTAGCGGAGCTACTTTCGGGCGTATAGGTACAGACTGATGAAATCCATCCTTTGGTGGATTTCGACATTCCGTACGAGGTATCATATCCGGAAAGGTATCAATGGCAAAGGGATAAAGTAATAAAGCAATGCGAAGTTGCAGTCTATAAAGACGGCTCAAAGACAACGGAAGGCACTGGAGCTGAAAAGCCTTCCATTGATCCATCTAAAAGTGTCTATACGACTACCGGGCACAATCAAAAGTTCTGGCTGTTTTTGAGTCGGCATAGAGCTAATGCAGATTAGATCTATGTCTGGAAGGGATATGGCCATCTAGATCGGTAGTCAGGCCGCAATGCTTGAGATATTATGAAGTCAAAGCCGAGTGAGACTGGACAAACAGTATGCAAGGCAATTTAAGCTTAATTCGATAATAAAAATTCTAGAGAAACTAGGCAGGGAATAACTAAGGCACTGTCTTCTTAGAAAGTATGACAAAGAGACTCATACTGATAAACTCAAACACATGTAAATTCTGCACTGATCTCCAATTCGAGGAAGATATACAACACTCTGCGAATGCAAAGCAATTGAATATAATATCTCTGTCGAAGGAAATTTCTCGGCAGGAGGGCAGGTACTTCTTCCAATATTAGGGAGATAGGGACCATACGAACTATAAAAGGGCTACTTGATTTTTGTAGGGAAATTGAGTGTTTTTCAAGGTTTACTTTTAGGGATCGCGATGGGCCCTGATGGTGTTTAGTGCCGTATGGAACCTCTCTCATGTCATACTAATACCACTATTTAACCTAACCTAATCTTGGTTTGCAAATTGTGTTATTGTCAGTCGCATTCATAAGACAAGACAAGTCGAGTCAACTTAAACGGCTAAACTTTTGAATGTGCCCACTGTTCATCTTGCTGCCAGCAACAGAAATGTCACTGCCTCCCGTTTTTCTGGATCTGTTTCAATTTGTTTTATAGCTGGGTGTGCAATGAAAAAATGAATTTCTGTTCTCTTATTCGTCATTAGACTCCATAAGTCTACAAGGTCACAAGGTGTCAACGCTTTCGAAAACTTTTTGTCTAAAATTCAGTTGTTGGTGCGATTTGAAAAGTCTTTAATAAATCACTGCCTTCCTTATTATTAAATGTTCAATTAAAGATTGGATGGAGTTCTTTTTTCTGAGAGTCGATGAAATTTAATTCTCTTCAAGGCATGACATTTATCATATTCCGTAGTACCGTAGTCCGTATTTCTACATATGGTGAACTGTATCTTCTCCACTCCAAGATTAATTCGAATTATACTCGAATTTCGTTTCCCAAAATTTAGTGTGTTGATTGTTTAATGAATGACGATGATGTATGAAACGCCATAATGTGCTAAGCCATTGGTAGCTGTGGATCGGAGAACGTTTGTTCGAATAAATTTTATTAACAACTAGGGTGGTGGAAATTGATTAATGATCACATGGCTGGCATGTGGTGTAGTGAAAGTATTGTGTATTATTAATAACTTTTAAGTATAATTGTATATACTCTTTTGAAAGGGTCAAAATGGGTTCAAATAAATTGAATGTCAAATTAGAAGTTTCTTTAGACCCGTATATACATAAGTATATTTTATTTTAAGTGAATGTAAACAATTCTCATCAATCAAGAGTATAGCTGTCTGGTGTGAACGAAATGTCTTCTAAAGGCTCGTCTTTAGAATAAGTGGCTGCCTCGAGAAGAATTATGAGATTGTCTTATATTCATCATCTATATGGCATGAACAAATATAGCCGATGTGTTAATGAAGGCAAAGTCCAAAATGTGACAATTGTCCGAACTGTACGTAGACATTTTGTCTCTCCCATGAATGATATAAAAGTGTGTAAGGCTCCAGATCTTATAGTTATATGACAAATCAAATAAACACTCCAAAACAACTTACTAGAAGCACAGAACTGAAAGAACTCGTATAAAAACCAAGAAGAATCCATTCTTAGTAAACTGAATAATTATACGTCAATGAAATATATAGCAACTTATTTTAATGTGAAAGCTGTCAATTTGAAACGCCTTTATTTTTAAAGTGAAATAAAACCAAAATCATACGTTCTATTCTAGCCTACTCATAAAGCTAACCATAGAGCATTACCTAGAAAATAATGATTTAAATTCACGGACGGAACCGGTTACGATCTATAATTTTTATAATCAACTTAAGTTATTACTTACTGTAGTTGTGTATGCGGATTGCGGTTGTGAAACTTGTTTTTCAAAATGATATGCAAAAACAAGTAATTTGTCACGATGCATCTCCTCTCTGTGATACTGCGGCATTCCGCAAAGATCAATATCACCAGAATGGAAAATAAATATTCATGATCGGTACCATATTTTAGAACAGTCTTTCAAGACTCCAATGTATAAGATTAACTATTTATTTTTATAAAACAAGTTGTAGTGTTTGTTTGTTTTTTGTATAGATACAGAAAAAAGGAGAGTTGGAATAAAAGTGGTTTTAGAGGGATAGCTTCATGTGGGCACATTGTGTAGTGTGTACTGTATAGGACTACTGAGCTAAAGGTTCCTAGTCCGCATTATGTGTTCTTCCACGTGGGTTTTGGGCGAAAAACCCTCGATTCTTCCGTTGACATTCGCTGTGACGAGTGTGATGTCAACCATTTTGCTTCATTAAGCACATGCCTTGCTGGCTTGTGAAATACATTTCATTTTAATTTTGATTATTGAACTAAATTCATTTTGAGTAGGTATTCATTTTATCTTGATAAAAAAAACTGTGTTTAACATCGCATTCATTGATTCTGAGGCGGTACGAAGTTTGCCAGGTAAGTAAGTAGTACATAGATATTTGAAAACCAGAGTCATTGGAACTGCATTTGAGTGACCATAATAGTTCTCATAAATCGTACAATTGCAGATCCTAAAAAAATGTGGAATTGTTCACCTCGACATAATAATTATTTTAGTTCAGAGCAGAGCCTGAAATATCAAGAAAATATTAGTATTTTATTTAGCTCAGACATATCAGAGTTCTGAGTTTGAGATTCTTTTTTTGTTCAGAGCATGATCTGAAAGCACTCGCTCTATTTGCTCAGAATAAATTGACTGATCAGTCTGAGTAGAAATCTGAGCACAGCTTATTTTGACACATAACCATTGATTGCTGATGATGATGAAGATGATGAATGCTAACAGAAAATTTAAATGGAATACAAAAATTTTTAGCAGACTAATAGGGCCCATACACGATACAGACACGTCGCTGCAGACCTTAAGTCTATGCAAATATGACTTTGCCACACACGGTGCAGATAATCTGCACAGACATTACTTTGTATCGTTTCGTCGTGGTCGTCGGGTAGGAAAAATGGCGGATACTGACTGCTTTTGGCCGAATATATAAAGAAAATTGAATGAAGCTGCTATACAAAATAAGTCCATTAATAAATAAACAAAAAACCTTTAATAAAGGGAGCGATTTCTCCAAGCCATAGGCTTTCAATTATGTTTACGCCGTGAATTTTCTCTCTCGTCTGTGCAAAATTCACCATACACGACACAGACATGTCGTTGCAGACCAAGAAAAATTCAAAAAATTTTGAATTCATGCAAACGGTCGCTGCATACAGTCGGCATGGATATACACGACACAGACATAAGCACAACAACAAAATATATTGGTCTGCAGCGACGTGTCTGTGTCGTGTAGTATAAGGAAATACTAAAAATACTGTTCAAATTGTGTCTTTTTATAGCCATATAACAACTAATATAATATCTTCTATTAAATAATATAATAAAGTCACCTACTAATTTTATTTATAATTTAAATCTTCTTCTATAAGATCTTTATTTTTACATTTATGTTTTGGTGTAATTTCAATACATTTTGCTGTGTTGTGATTTACCAAATTTCAACATCGAAATTTGAATATTGAATATTATTTCAAAAAAAATAATAACCGAATTTAAAATTTAAATATTCTCCTTAATGGAGAATATAAAATTTTCATTTTTTTCCCTTCTGTGTACTGCAAGTTCTACCACTCTACCAAATTTCAATACTATACGAATATTAGAAGTGCTACAAAAAAAAATTTTAACTACATATGTATTTGTTAAAAGTATGTATTTGTTAAAAATTTCAATCTTCGGGATACAAAATTTTCTTTTTGTATTTGTATGGGATTCGCCATACAGGAATACACCTGGGCCAATACCTAAAGCACCATTCGCATGAGAGCGACCAACAAATCTATAAACAAACGAATATTCGCAAGTTGTGACAGTCCGGTCATATGAACACTTTTCTAGGTCGCGGCAGCGTGAATTTCAGCCATCAGAGTGTATTAAGAAAACAAGTTTATAAACAGTTTAAATACGGAATTTCGTTTTCCAAACTTTTTGCCGCCAACGAAAACACCCTTGCCGCGAATTGTCAAAGTTCGCAAACCACCAATCCATCAACAAGCCGAGTTCCACAAACTAGCGAATAACATATTCCTTCGAATTCAACCTCAAATTAGAGATGCCGCCCGTTCTTTCTAAAATCGAATCGAATCTTGCTAAATTTTAAGGAGTTCATGTGGAACCTTTGAAAATGCCGACTTATAGGTTTACATTTTGTTCAAGTTTAAAACCTATACCTATGAAAATCCAAATTGAAAATTGCTCGTTGATTTGCCGACTCTTGAACAGCCTAATGAAAATCCAAACTCACTTCTTCTATTTTAATATTTTGTTCAGACTTAATTTTTGAAAATTGCTCGTTAATTTGCCGACTCTTGAAAAGCGTGGGCAGATGGAATGGTACCACCATGCTTCCCCTAGGTGTTTTTAGTAGGTGAGCCAAGTGCAAGTTTCACACTATCGCAAAGCTCGCGTGCGACGTGTTTTAACGATTTTCATCCAGATACCTGCAAAAAAAAATATATTTACAGAAGCGTTATGTCGATTGAATCCTTATAAAAATAACTAGAGATCATTGCTGACGTCGCTTTGTTATAATGGAAATTCCGTTGACGCGCCCTAAGGTTGTTCCGGTTTTTTGTACTACCAAAGAGGTCTTTTTTCCTATACCTATATTGTTCGGGCATCCAGAGATTTTCCGTGGCAAGAACTGTAACAACTGCATTTTATAAAATCGGGTAAAATGTTCCGTAAGAAAAAAAACGACTGTTCTTCAAAACGTTATACATCAACATTTTATTCGCTTATGTACCTTTGTAATTGACATTTCACGTAATTTCCCTTATGGGATATTTGTTGTGGGTGTGTGCATTCCACCCCATTGGTGCAGTGTTGCCGTCGTCTCCGTCCATGTTATCGTCGACGTCAATACCTATAATGAAATATTTTAGGACAATGCTCCCATGGGGTTGTATAATTAATTATTTTTTTTCGTCTTTCCTCTTTCCAGATATTATAATTGAAGGAAGGTTCTGACGTTAGCAAATTCAGCCATAATGTGGATTGATACATAATTATGGCGTTCACTCACGTGTCAAAACCTTAAGATTTTATGTCTCTGTTTGCTGCTTCCAACGAATCAAATAAACACTGCTTCCTTCCTCTATAGTCTATGTCTATGGCAATCACAGCAGTAGGTATAAATACGTCACAGTTTGCCATTCTCGTTTTACCCGGCCCATCCCACCATACGTTTCATGGATAGCACTAATATCAGCCAGCTCTAGCTGTCTATAGCGTCCACTAATTCTTCGCCTATTTGTTTCCGGGTCCGAACATCCCCCAAGCAGTATTGAACGTCGTTTTTCTTTTTTCGCTTTAAAAATCCTTAAAGGCTTCAAATATGTTGATGCAATATAAATGTGATGCAGGATGTAGCTACCAACGCCACCGCTGAATTTATCGTCCTCATTCTAAAGGAAGTCATATTTAATCCGAACTTGACCTGCCGTTTGATCTCATCACATCCGCCTGGACATCTTTTGCTGAAATCGTTGGAGATTATATTCCATTTGAAGCGGAAATCAATCTTATAATCCTTTAAGTATGTACAAAAAAATAACTTATTCGCCTCCCCGCCAACTCTAATGCCTTTTAATTTGCTTCCATACATCCTCCGAGTACCAGCCCTAGAAATAATATTCCCATAGCACAACAATTTCAAAATATTGTGTTCATCCTCCTTAAATGATAATTGTGCGGAAATGCCCTTCTTTGGTTTGTTTCTTTACCTATCCTTTTTGGAATTATGCCTACCGCCAAATATAACACATCTTCGTTTGTTGTACCACACCAGGATGAACGGAAACACAACCAAGAACCAACATCAAACCGATTAAACGGAATAATTTCCTCTTCTTTGTTCCTCAATCACAGGACATGTCATGACTTCACAAAAAGAAAAATTCACACAAACCACATTGGAAAGGACGAAACGAAAAGAATAGATTCAGCGATATACTTCTTTAGCAATCCAAAGGAGGCTTGTCCGCCTCAGTCGTCATCGTCACTCTTCCAGCAACAGGTAGTTAAACTAGGATACGAGGATACACCTACACTGCGCACTGCAGTCAAAATCACGGCTATAGTTTATTACTCTGCTCGTGTATTTGTGTTGACAGTAGCCACCTGCTGGTTTCCGATGAATTAGTGCGGAAGCAATGCGCCAGCTATATGGGCCAAACCGTGTGTTAGGGAATCCCTAGCGTATGGTGTGTCTGGTTGAACCTCGGGGAACCCAGTGTAAATTCCATACATTCCCGCCAGTAAACCTCATACATCTTCTTTTTGGGGATTTTACAACACGACCATCTGTCATAATAATTGTTGTAGACCGATTTTTACACCTTCATAAAAACCTTCGACATAAATCGCTGGATTATAGAGCGACTTGCTTCGCGCCCGGCTATAGATCAACCAACCCAATGGGAACGTATGTATGTAATTGTTGGAAGTAATAATACGCTTCCGTATTAAAATAATCGTATTCGGTACACGAAACAGGGGAAACTACTTCCGATCGTTCGACGGATCATTGAACGTCAAACAGCAACAAACAATGAGTTCCACGGAACGAACAGTAGCATAGTAAACTACCGGAAATTAAATTAGAGAAGCTCGTGGGATAAATCAAAATGTCTTAATTTGGTGCGCGCTTCAAGAAAAAGTGGATTTAGGTATACCGCGCAGAAAATGCAATTGGAACTAAGTACCTTTTGATTGGAGGAGGAGGATGTAATGAAGTTTAGCTCAAATCAGGTGGAAAGTATAGCCGCCAATTAGTTGTAAGTAAAACTTTTGTGAGAAAGCTCGTAGCGTTAGCACAACTGTCATAACCTTGGTGTTTGTGAATTTAAGCTTAGTACGTTACTCGAGCTAAATTTTAGCTCTCATACAAAATTCTCTCTAACATTTAGCTAAGCTACATTTAAGCCGTGTGTCAATTGGGCTAAATAATTATCCTCTCGTATAATTTTCTGACACTATCGTGGTGTAAAACGAATTTTCAGCTGTCAACAAATTATCCTGCTCCGGGAGCAAGATATTAAATTATCCTATAGGCTCATTTTTGACCTTTTCTTTTGCTAGAATGTTGAAGAGGAAATACATATATAACACTGAATTTCAATTGTTTAATAGCGTAAAATTGAATAAAACTCTGTTTTAAGATTGAAGTTTGGTGAAGTTCTCTTTCAACACTTTCATAAAGTGTCAGAAAATTATCCGAGTATAATAATTATTTAGCCCAATTGACACACGGCCCTAAGTTAAAAAATCAAATTTTCATCACAGACTGTACTGCATGTATCTGTTAAAATTTTGTGCACCCATTAATAGCTCGGCACGTCATTTTTTCAAACAAAATTTTGACAGATCGTGTTTTTTTTCTGTTGTGTTTTTGTGTAGCGAAAAGGTAAATATGGATGAGTTTTTTTTAATGAATAGGTACCTCGAATAAGATCAAAGAATGGCAAAAAATAACAAGTCCGAACGGCTGAATTAATAAGTTTTCTCAGGACAGTTACCTATATCTACTTGCGGATGTTTGTCAGACTTCCCAAGAGATGGCGCAGTGGAAGAAACATTAATAAGCAATATTTGTGCTTTCCGTGGACTTTCTAAATAAAATGTTAGCAAATACGCGTCATGACGCTCAGCATTTTTCCATTTTTACTTACCCACCAGTGATGAGTCTCTATCTGAGACACTGCAGCCTTCCATTCTCTGCGATCCCGGTCACGCTGCTTCCAGTTGTCCAGACCGAACGCTCTGACATCCGCTATTTCCTTGATCTTTGAAACTGAAGTTCGGCCTTCCTTGAATTCCGTTAGCTGGAGCATTATTGTCCATTCGCTCGAAGTGGTTGAGCCAGTATAGTCGACGAATTTTGGCTTTTTGGACTAGATCCACATCTTTGTACTGCTCATAGAGTTGGAGGTTGTAGCTTCTCCTCCATTCGCCCTTCTCCCACACAGGACTAAAAATCTGTCGAAGTATTTTTTTCTTCGTTCCTTCGTTCTTCGAGTTAGGAGTTTTAAGCCCAGTTGTTGATGTTTTTTTTTTTTTTTTTGATAGCATGTACTTGGGACAAAGGATCGCCTTTTTGTAGATGCGGCATATGGAGCTGATAGTCCAGTCATCAGGCATGTTTTGTTCCATCCATATTTGGTTGTTGATTTGGTGCATGCTCCCTGCCAAAATATCATCACCGTATTTTAAGAGCTTTGCTGGTAAACCATCAGAGCATTATTTAGCTCTTTTATAGCTAAGCCAACATCTTCTATACTGAATGGCGAAACTGGTCCTTCATTGCCTGGACGCAGGTTCTGTTCTTGCCATACCACTCTCTCTACATGATGGCCAATAAGCAGCCGCTGGAAATGCTCCTTAAACTGATCTACTATTCCCTTCCCAGCGCTTCGGTGACTAGGTTTTCTTTCTGGAAAAGCCTGCATTCCGATTTTGAGGCCAGCAATTAGTTGCTTGCCTTATTTTATAGAACCTCCGGGAGTTATTATAATCGCGAGACTCTTCAATTTCCTTAAGCTGGAATACTGTATAATTTTTTCATTCAACTGATATTTAAATAGCTCTTTACTTTACAGCCATTCATTTCTATGTTTTTGCAAATGCAAAAGACCTAAGAATCATTTGCCGAATTCGAACGTTTGACAGGCTGTGTCCCGCAAAATTGAATTTTGCGCCATTCAATTGTACTTATACTCACTGTAAGGGAAAAAAGATAACAATGTGACAGCTGACAGTTCGGGGTTAGTAAAAATCAAGCGCTATACGAAAGAAGAACGCATTTTCATTGCTGAGCAATATTTTAAAAATAATGAAGGTTTCTCAGTAACAGTCCATCATTTTCGAACAAAATCGTCTTGAGTGATGAAGCTCATTTTCATCTTGATGACTTCGTAAATCGTCAAAATTGTCGCATTTGGGGTTCAGAAACCCCGCAACCACGAGTAACTGTTGAGAAACAAATGCATCCATAACGCGTGACTGTTATGGACTGCAGACGATACCGATAACAAATAATGGTGTTCGTTATCGCTGTGACATGATAACCCAGTTTTTAGTGCCTAAATTACAAGATATGGATTTGACCAACTTGTGGTTTCAACAAGACGGTGCCACATGCCATACAGCCAGAGATACAATTCAAATACTGCATGAGTCATTTCTCAATCGTGTAATCGTCCGTTTTTCCGATCAGAATTGGCCATCCAGATCTTGCGATTTAATGTCATTGGACTTTTTTCTTTGGGTTTTTTTTTTTTTAAGTCAAAGGTCTATGCAAACAAGCCCTCGACCTCAAACGCCTTGAAAGAGGAAATTGGGAGGTGTATTAATAAAATGCAGCCACATTTACGCGAAACGGTCATAGCAAATTTCAAGAAAAGGGTACGTAGGTATACTTGCCACCAAAACCGTGGCGGCCATTTATTCGACGTGCTTTTCCATACATAACCACAATATTTAAGCTTTCTAATTAAAAATTTATATTTTCCATCAAAATTACATTTTGCGTGAATTATGGCACACCCTTTATGTGGCTATAGTGACGCCATTCCAAGATTGATACTAAAAAAATACGAGTTCCAGTTGTGAACTTCTTAATTATTTTTTTCTGAAGCAAATATTCGATGGTCCACATGGTCCACACAATAATTGCACATCAAGCGTGCTACATGAATCGACATATGCAAGCTGAACAAATAAAAGCCACTTCCGTTTGCCACCATACAACGGGTTGGGTGCAAAACTTAAATACCCTTATGTTTACTCACTTCCCTCTTTCTTCCACAATAATAATTTACACACAGCGATATGGAAAGAGGAAGTCAGTCAACTTGCACAAAGGAGTCAATGGTGGGCAATTCCATACATTTGGGATCGGGATACATGTACGAGTGCGACTCACATCCGCACCAGTCTCAGTTCAGTCTCAGCCTCCTAGAGCAAGAGCAAATATTTGAACCAACCCTCTGTGTTACATTGTTTTCGTCCTTACATCAGGAGATTTTTCCCATTTCCTCCTTGTACAACGGAAAACTGTGTGCAGATCAATTGAATATAGTGTTCACCATCATGCGCACCACATGACAGTAATTCCATGACAAAAGTGAATAGAATCCCTGAAATGGAAGAACAGAGAAACATGTACACAGCAAGTGAGAAAAATTCGATGTCAAGCAATCCTCAAAAATACGTGATTCCTTGCTTTCATTGGGATTAGGAAATTATAGAAAGGATTTCATTTCCTCTTGTATTTTATTTTGCAGGCTAGCTAGCTATTTGGGTATTAGTCCTGAGCGAGCATATACGTATATTTAAACAAGGAAACTCAATTTAAACATTCACAGCGTGATTGCAATTAAATTCTTGTTCGAAAAGGATCAAGTTAGTTTACGATGTGTGACTTCGAAGTTTGCTTTGTGCATGCCGACACGACAATGTTTGACACAATGAAGAGGATGGACGTCCGGCAAGGGCGAGAGAATACATTATTGTTTTCTTTTGTGAATAAATGCGGATTCGCAGGATTATTTATGTTGTTGTATTTGTTTTGGAAAACCATAGTTCATAATCCCTTTCTGTGGTCATTGCAATTGATGCAAATATGTATTCCAAAATACCGCTCATTTCCGGTAGCTCTATAATTTGCAGGAAATACCTTTTTGTATATATGAGTACCTACCATCTTGATAGAGACTTCAGTTTGATCCTGTACGTACAGAAAAAAATTTGCTAACAGAGGAATAAAACAATTTAGTTGGCAACTTAGCTACACTTTGACTATAGCTGATGATGATTGAAAGCCTATTGCACCCGAAATTAGGCCTTAGACGGAGCTTTACCGTTTCATGCAAATCCTGTCACCCGTTTTGCTAAATGTGCTGAATGTTTAGTAAGTTGTGATTTGCTTCAATCACTTTGGAAGGTAGGTTTCGACGAAGGTTCAATAGAAACCTGCTAGGTATGTGTATGAGTTTTCGAAAACTGAAGATTTGATGGAAAAAATAGGTTTTTGATCTATGTTTCAAGTGTTTGCGCAAAAGCGTTGCTGGCTTGCTTTCAAATCTTACGAGGAGTTCTTTAAACAAAAATCTATATAGGTATATTCCAATTCATTGATTTTTATTAGTTTTTAAACCGTATGTATGTAGGTACTTAAACGAACATACTAAAATCATTTTTTACACACATTTTTTCAAAGCAGAAGACAGGCGTCTTGCTTTTGCTTTTGACATGAGATCAATCACCTTATCTGGATCCACAATAACATCCGAAAGAACAGATATCACAGCTTAATCTTGCCTTCTCCATAACGCTTCGGGATGCTGTTTTAGTCCTTTTGGTTTTTTTTTAAATACTTCTCCCGGGGAAGGCGAACTTATAACGCTTCAACAGCGCCCCGAGATGCTTGCAGATGTATGTTAGTTCTGCACTTTAATTGCTGCAAATTGTCTTTTGGAAATATGTACAGGGTCCGCCATCTAACGTTTTTTTTTTCAACTAGTGCTTATTTCGCGAATGGTAACACTTAGCTCATGTCTGATTTGACAGATAATTAGTGTTATCCTTCCGCTGAACGAATATGGTTGTGTCTGCGCTTGAACAACGCTGGGAAATATTGCGACATTACTTTGAAAATCATGGTAATGTTGCAGAATGTGTGCGAAAATTGCGTAAGGATTTTGGAAGAAGAGAAGCACCGTCAGCTCCGTATGTTCGTTATCTTGTGAAAAAAGTGAAAGAAACTGGCATCCTCATCGATAAACCAAAGCGTGAAAAGCCAAAAACAGTGCGTACACCCGAGAAAATTGCTGCTGTGCCTGTGGCGGATTTTGATCCAGAGGCATAATTGGGCCATTTTTCTTCGAAAATGAGCAAGGAGTGGCCGTTACAGTCAATGGCGATCGTTATCGGTCCATGTTGAACGAATTTTTGTTCACAAAAATTGAAGAGGAGGATATTGGCAACATTTGGTTTCAACAGGACGGCGTTACGTGCCACACAGCCGAAGCAACACTCGATGTTTTGCGCCCTGTTTTTGAAGATCGCATTATCAGCCGCAGAGCTGATGTCGTTTGGCCACCGCGGAGCTGCGATTTGACACCGTTGGACTATTATTTGTGGGGTGCCGTAAAAGATAAGTGTTACGCCGGCATGCCAGAGACAATTGACGCTTTAAAGGACAATATTCGTGAAGCCATTGGTGAAATACAGCTGCACACAATCGATAATGTGCTTAAAAATTGGACCGATCGTATAGGCTACTGCATGGCCAGCCGAGGCAGCCATTTGAATGAAATTATTTTCCATTATTAACCGGAAGGATTGTACTTTCAAATAAAAAAAGAAATTTGAGAAAATATTTAGTAGTTTTTTTTTATAGCATTTTCAAAAAAAAAAAAAGAAGTTATTTGGCGGACCCTTTATATCCCCAGGAAGCGAGTTTTTTCTAATTTCTCTATAACAATTTTTTTAGATTCGATGATTCGCAGGCAAATTCATTTTTTTATTTTTGCTATCGCCTAGAAGAATACATATTTCTTAGAACACGAAAATAGATAAAAAGTAGCATTCAATCGTATCCAGCTCCAGCAGAGTTAGGAGAGGTGCGAACTAGAGTCCCCTCCCTTCCCTATACTTGGCAAAGAGAAGAGTGAAGTTGGTAGGTTGGTACAGGGTTAAGTGCGATGTGACAATTCGAACTACCTATAATAATTAAGATATAAAACGTCTTAATTATTTCTGGATGCACATACACACAAATATTCAAAGAAAATCGCAGAGGGTACCCATACGTTAGAAAACGCGACAGTTGCGAAGGAGTATAACCACGCGACAATGGAACCCTTTAACTCAATGCGGAATTAGAGCGGATTGTCAGGGAAAAATTAAACAACACTTGAGGAATAGTCGTATTTATCATTTGACAAAGAGTTGGTTAAAGGTGTAGCCTATTGCCAGCAACCTATACGTTTGATGTAGTCGAGGTCCTAGGAAGCATCCACAAAACATAATCGACAACATAAATAGAATAAGCACTGGTGGAAGCTAATACAATTTCTGTCATAACAATATTGTGCCCACTCCACCCCAACCTAACAACCCATCTGCCTACTAACTTGATTTCAGTCAATAAACGCGTAGAATAAAATGTACATATTTCCATCCTCCACTTTTATTTCTAAATTTAGATAATTTCCACCGCGTTCTACACAGTTATCAATGGAAAATAACGAAATTTATTTGAAGTTTATGAATGGAGCCGCACGTTGATGCCCCTAATATCATACAGACTACATTTGGAGAATTTCTTTTTCTCGTCCTCGTCGGTGTCTGCCTTAAAAAGCCGGCAGAATCATATTATTGCCATAAGATGTGGTACATCTACATTGGAGCATTTTATTGTATAGTTCACGCGTCATCCGCTGGAAATTAAACGCGCATGCCCGTCATTGAGCGAACAAGTTCCTGTTCATTCATCAAAAAAAGTGGGCAAAAAAGGACGATTCCCTTTTTCAAGTCCCAACGAAGGAGATATGCGCTCAGCGAGATAGATATTGCCCCGTCAAAAGTCAAAAAGTTTTTTTTTTTTGTTTTTCTTATTTTATGTATACATATTCTGTTCGTATGAGCAGTGTGGGATGTATGTTGTAATGACGTCACATGGAAGACTGGGTGGCTCCGGAAATGTGCATATCTTTCACCAGATACCGAGTATTATTGACTGTGTTTTATTTTTACTGCTCCTGCGAGATAATTCATTCAGTAAGAGATCATGATGGCGTCGCGTCGTTAGTATGCAATGTGGGCTTTGAACCACTCTTACCCCAACTCAATGTTTTCACATATACAACATACACAAACACATACCTAGTCAAGCGATGAAATAGAAAAAGGTTGGGTGGATGTTAAAGAGTAGTAGGTATGTCGAAAACTTCTGAAATTAATTAATTAATTAATTCATATTTACAGAGAATTAGTATTTCAAATATAATTTGTTTAAAAGAGTTTTTCACAATGTAAATTTGTTGTAAAAGTATAAAGATCTTTTAAGGGGAGAATACAAGAATTAAATAAAAGTGGAAAACTACGCTCTCGACTTCTTTTACTCCATACGATTCTTAAAATGTGCTTTTGAGCCACTATAAGAGGTTATGGTTGCAGGTGAAAATTCAGCAAACTAACCCGTATTGCATCTTAGATTGAATAAGACCATAATAGACAGTTTCTAATAGTTTTCTGAAACAAAAACGTCTTAGATGATATAACATACAAGTAGCTGTTGACAGATATTTGTTAAGGAGCGCACAGTGCATATTCCGGTTAATTTTGTTATCAATGACTAATTTTTAAGCTTACCAATCTTGAAGATGATCGGCAGGTGTCGGAGCTTCCACAGATATCCAGTCAACAATATAATCCCTGAAACCAGCTTTGACTTTGACAAAAGAAAAGAATGATCCACAGTAAGTTATGTCAATAAAGAGGGAATCAGTTATTTTCTTGTGGTTCAGACTATGATAAACGTTGGTGCAAAATCCAAAAAATCCAAGAGTTCAATCTTTTGTTGATTTACATTCTCCAAAACTAAACTGATTAGAGTTTTTTAAACAAGCTTCTCTCAAGAAAATTTGGAGAATGAGTTTGTACAATTATTTAAATCCCTCCGATAATTTTTTTTAAGTTAATGATGAATATTTAAAAAAGTAACAGAAGTTCTTATACATTTTCCAGTTTATAGTATTTTTAGATGAAATCTCAAACTTATTGTGAAAAATAATGTAAATATGTGAAACAAACAAACTCAGGCAATGACTTTATTCAGCGTTGCCGGTGTGTTATTGGGTACATTTGAATACCATTTGTACGTGAAAGCATTTCTCTTTTGTTAATATGGATCCTAGCAGCGTTCTCAATCGAACGAACAGGAAGAGCTGATAACTATCCCGACTGTTTTAAACTGTGTGTTTGTTTCACATACTTACTTACTTAAGGCGCTACAATCCGGGGTGGACCTAGGCCTCAACCAACAAGCGTCTCCACTCCAGCCAGCTTAAGGTCCCCTTCCACTTGCGTGCGCCATTTGAGTCGCTGTCTTCCTTTATTGCGCCGTCCCTCGGGTGTGAATTCGAAGATCTTCCGGGCCGGAGCATTCACGTCCATTGGCTCTACATGACCCAGCCCCCTTTAGTCATTAGACCTTCACTCTCCTGACTAGGTCGATGTCGCTGTACAGCCCGTATACAGTTCGTCGTTGTATCTCCTCCTCCATTCACCATCTATGCAGACGGGACCGAAAATTACTCGAAGAAATTTTCTCGCAAAACAACCAAGAGTCATCCGCTTTTTGATAGAATGCATGCCTCTAGAGAAGGCCTGGTATGAACTTCTAAAGGACCAATTTTGGTTGTCCGAGATAGGGCTTTGCTTTCTAAGCCCAGAAGTCGAAAATCTAGAGTTCCGGAAACCTGTGTACTTTGTTTTATTGTTCCTCATGGATTTATCAATAGAACAACTCAGAAACAAAGAAGCAACTGCATTCTTTTTTTGTCAGTGGAATGCGGCTTACATTCCATGCGCCTAGAAGTAGCCACGTCATTTAAAATGTTCTTTGCAAAAAACCGAGTTCATTGGTATAGCCCCAGAAATATTCCAGGAAAAATATGTACATTTCTCTCGCGCCCATTGATATGCAACACAATTTTCAGTGCGCACATGCATACGTCACACAAAATTCCATTCACAAACTTAACAACAACAACAACTCTGCGTCACGAATTCATTGACAAGGCTCCCCTTTTCGCTGACAATTCATCCAATCCATAATGCGAGAAACAGATTACCACAGCACCAGCAACAGCAACTTTGACAGCAACAGCAACTTCAACAGCAGAAGTCGCATGAAACACATTGGAAACATCGACAGCAACTTTGTCAAGGGAGGAAAACAAAATTTGTTGAGAGTTGATTGCAACGCAGCACTGCCAGATTACCTTTTATATCTTCCAAAATAAATGGTAAAAGCGAAATAAAAATGATATTAGGTACATGACTTTTCTTTTAATAGCTTGTCAAACATTAATTTTAATACAACTCACGACGATTGAATTAGTAATAACTCGTTTCCACATTGCAATATAGTAAAACTAGAATTCAAAATCATATTCTAAATAATTTGACGCCTGCAGATCACAAAAAAGAATTGATTTCTTTTGCCAATCGAAAATGAAAGGCAATCTAAATCAAAAAAAAATTAAAATAGTATTTTATAAATAATTTATTATAAGAATAATTATTTGTAAACTGCTGAAACTTTTTTTGTCTATATCTGGTAATGATGCTGCACCTTCAGTATGTCAGCATTCGAAAGTTGAGAGAACTGAAAAAGTCACCGTGGTGTTGGTAGCCGTTGCACAGCAACATTGAATTTAGGACTTAGCTCTAACGTCGATGTCGATGTCGATGTTGCTGTGGTAATGTAACTTCAGCCATTAAAAAGCAGGGGCTCTAAAAAGTGCGCTGTGGCTGTCAAAGTTGCTGTTGCTGTTGCTGTGCCAATCTGTTTCTCGCATAAAACTGGCGACATCGAACACCTCAATGACAGCTTTTCGCTCAGAGTAAGCAGCCCAACCACTTGTCTTAACACACCATTCGTTTCGCCCACTCCGCCTTTGCTTGCCGTAGAAAGAAAAGGAGAACGAAATGAACAAATTTAATTTTTCACTTATTCACGTTCAAGTCGTCGTTGATTGTGGCTGTAGTTGATTTGACGTCGTTTGTGCACGGGAGTGAATTCTCCTTCCTCGCGTAGTGGTTTTAAGTTTTTTTTTTTAACTTCTCGTGTGTGCTTTATCTCTTCGCTCACTCACTCACTGTGCTCGAATACAGATTTGACAAGGAAACGAGAAGTGACGAAAAAGAAAGAAAAAAATTAATTCCAATCAGATAATTTCGAAATTTCCTCCTGTTTTGTGTGATTAGTTGATTATCGCTGCCCTCACAATCGAAATTCGGAAGCAACAACGACTCGACCAATTTGTATTGAAATGGAAAACCAAAAAACCACAAAAATTCCAGCAGATCGTCGTCAGCACAGCCCTCGAGTGTTCTCCGGAATTGATTATTCAAGCAAATAAATTCGCGAAGGGCAGGTGCAAAGAAAAACGACGAAAAAACGTTGAAACCAAGTGAAAATTAAAGTTTTTTAAGTGCTCCCTTCAACAAAAACCGATAATTGTTCAGAAATTAATTTGTCCGTCAGTGCTTTCGCGTGTGTCCCCCTCTGCTAAATTATGCACCAGAAACAACCGAATTTGAAAGATAAAAAAACTATATAAACATCGCCAAATAGCGAAAAACAACGACGAAGAAAAAAAGTTTAGAACTTCAACGAAAAAAACGCAAAAAAGGTGGCGGGCGGAGAGGAGGTGGCATACTCCCATACTCACAAGTCACACAACTCACCTTGCTGTGTTAAAAATTTTCTTGTTTTCGTTTTTTTTTTTCATTTTTTTTTTTTGTGTTTTATGTGGTGTCGGTGTGTTTCTAATTGGAAAGTGAAAAGAGAAAATTCTTCTCTTGTCTGTCTAGCGAGAGTCGTCGTGCAGTGACAGATCATTAAAAAAAAAAAAATTTAATTTCAAAAATATTCGCCCATCAGAAGAAAATTTTTTTTTTAATAATTTTCCGTGGAAAACGGTGTGCGTTCGCGCGAGGGAGAGCAAAAACACCAAAAAAGGAGGCATAAACGTAAAAGTTATTTATTCTTTGTTTTTTTTTCGCGGTGACTTGTTCGGTTCGTATACGTTGTCGTATTCTCGTTGTCGTTTGTCATCCCTAAATAAAAAAAAAAAAAACACAAGGTCTCCCTTCTAACCTTCTTGATAGCGTTTTTATCCTCTTGTCTGGCTGTATAATAAAACAAAAAACGGGAATCGACGTCAAAATTATAAAAAGAAAAGAAAAATCCTTTCCCCGTTCGCACCTCTGTCCGTCATCACTTTAGTGTTCGCCAATGCAGTTTGCCGAAGGAGTGGGAGAATATTGTTTGTATCCTTTACAAATACCTCGAGAGCAGAAGCGCACTTACCACAACGAGTGAGAGATTCCGGTAGAACAGCATCATCCCAGACCGACCAGTCGACCAGCAGCGTCCTTCTATAGAGACAGACGCGAATTCGTAAAACAGATCGACACCATCATGGCTATGAACTACAAGGTTCCGTCGACGTCAAAAATCTCCGTGGACAAACTGCTGAGGGTTGGCTACTACGAGCTGGAGAAGACAATTGGCAAGGGGAACTTTGCTGTAGTGAAATTAGCTTCGAATATTGTTACCAAGACGAAGGTAAGTTTTATTTCACCTTTTTTTTTCTTACTTTTTGATTCCTTTTTAGCTGGCGAGCATATCATTATTGAGTCCCCTCCATCCCACAGATTGTGATGCGCTATGCTGACCTTAATGTTGCTAGCCGGCAGTTGAGCATTGATGGACGGCAGTGGTTTGTCCTTCAATTTGTGGCACCCATGCGGTACAGTGGATCAGAGTGTTGGGCGTAGAAAATTTGACAGTCTAGTAATATCGGAAATATTTTTTTTTTTGAAAGATGGAAAGTGATTAATGTTTAAAAATGTTGTGGGGTGTGGCTTGCAGATAACTCGAGACTACAATTTTTTGTGGTATGGTTAGAAACAGCACTGGTGTCCCTTCTATATATGTTTTGTATACTGATTCCAGTTTGTCCTCTTTGGATGTGGGGCAACAAGAAGCCGATTGCACTTTATGCTTCTTCTCATGTAGTGGCGCTACAGTTCAGGCGACGACCAACAAGCCTGTCCACACAGCTCGATCGTCCAACCACTCCCTCCTAATTAGGCAAGTAGAGGCGATGTCTCCCGTTCTACGGTAATACTTTCTATTAGCTGCGAAGACTCTGCGTGCCGGACATCGTCATTGCTATTCTTACTTACTTATTTACTTAGGCGGGTCTACAGTTCTGGACTAGCCGAGTCATCTAACAAGGCTCACCATTCAGTTCGGTCCTTAACTAACTGCATCCAGTTGAACACTCCAAGTAGGTTAAGGTCTACTTCTACGCACGCCACGCTATTATGATGCCTTTTAAAATTGAAATGAAGAGTATATTGAGTTACTTGATGGTTTTTGGCATTAAAAGTCAGGTCTTTCAAAGATTAACTATGGAATGACAAACTTTCGTATAAAATGTAAGGAAGGCCGACTCATCGTTATTGGACAAGATCTCAGTAGTTCTACTTGTGGCTGATCTTTCAAGTCGTTTGTCATACATGGTGGCAAAATAATCGGGATGTATATGTCCGATTCGAACTATGTGTAAGATGGCTAGAATATACGTATATGTAGTCCAAATGAAGACTTGGCCGAATATAGTTCAACTCTAATTTAAAGGGACAATGCAAAAGAGGAAGAGGTTAATGGAAGACATACCTATGTTACTTACATATGGAAGACTTACAACCTCAATGAGTAGGAACAATGAAAATGTCGAAGCTATACACAAATGGTCCAAGAACTGAAAGAGAAGTAATCGGGCCTAGCACCAAGTACCTACTCCAAACCCGTTGGTACAAACATCAGATAATCAAGTTGATATTGAGGCACTTGATTCGTATAATATCAAGTCTAAGCTAGTGTTGAAAATGGCTATTTGGGTTCATCTTGTCAGTGCTAGTTGCCTTTTTCAACTGTGGGTCCTCTCTTCAGTAAGATATAGAATTGCACAGTTGTGTTAAAGCAGCTATTGTAAGGTTGTGCCCATTTGGCACATGGGCTTGCTAGGGGAAAACAAAATAGTTATGCAACTTTCACATCTATTATCCTTACACACCAGATAACTTCGGACCACATCGCAACAGTCCGCTGAATTTTTCTGTTAAATAACGTTTCTGTGTATTTTTTTTTTGTTTAAATATTAAGGATGCGTCACTAGAGTTTCTGGAGTCTGATATACACAGAAAGGGTGATGACCGTCGCGTCGTTTATTGGAATTATTTAATAACGAATGAATTACATTTCGCTTATTAGTTGGATGATAATTTCTTTAAATTACTGTCGAAAGGAAATATATATCCAGTTTACGGGATTGCTTTTGATTTTACGATACAAATAATTATGAGAATACGGTTTAAATAAAATTACCGGTCAATACTTTTTTATTGTGTTTTAAAGGTCTGAGAGATTTTATTAAATTAAAGTTCAACAGTCTTGACATGCATTTAACGTGACTAAACCACCGAAGCGTTGCTGTGTTTTTTATTACGATATCTGCAATACACCTCAGTAATATACAATAAAGAAAGATGTATCATATCGGCAGGTTGAAGAATTTTTTCAGCGCTATACCAAAAAAGGGGGTTTTGTGCTTGGTAGTGTAATGAACTGGGATTGGTCTAAATAATCCAGGGTTTAAAAAAAAAACACAATTTGGAACAATCACCGAATTGCAGACCGGTCATTTGACAACAATGTTGCTTCGCCTGAAAACAAAATGATATGACTGACTCAAAATTCACACAGCCTGACAATTCATACAGGAAAACTCAGCTTTGCTCTTTCCATCACTTGTGAATAAGAATTCGAGATCCACAGTTTCAATGGGACTTAACTACCATGCCGAATGCATTGGAGGTGTTCGTTCTGGTGACTGGTAGAAACCTATCGAGTTTGCGCTGTTTGTTCACTATGGGAGCACCCAATAATGACTAAGTCATCACCGAAGAGTAATTGACTTATCCTAAGGTCTGCACCTCTGACGAAATCCAACGAACGCAGCTTGAACAGTTGCCTTAAAAAGCCCGAAATGGATGTACGTACACTTTAGTGTAGACGAGAGATGATGATAAGTTTGACCCATTTTCAACTGTTTTTGGAAATACTTTTTCGGCTCAAAGCGATTGATTGCAGTCATCAGTGCCCCTGTTCTCCATTGAGCAAGTCAGAAAAATGCTTTTTCTATCTGCGATCTCTATCTAAAATGTCCTTCTCATCAAGTGCCCCATCTTTCATTCAAGCCAACATACGGTTGAATATCGCCCATTTGTATAAAGAGTTCTTACTAAAGGAAATATGCTGATAAAAGACTCAACTCCGAGTATAAATAGAACTCACGCCTGTCTCTTAAATAAATTATTATGTAGTTATCTTTTGTTTTTTTTTTATACCGTATAGCCGTTATAAAAGTTGATAAACAATACCAAGGTACATGGAGTTTGTTTCTTTATGGTAACACGAGACAAGTATTGCTCCTAAAATTACTTTGGATAGCGCTCTGCGTTGCAGTGAACTAATTTATTCATTGGGTATAGTTCTATTAGACACAATATTAATCAATTTAAAGTTAGTTATCCCCTTAATTAAAATAAATCCTTCAGACCTTTATAGAAATCATATGACTTTTTGTTTGTCCTGTCAAAAGTGACAAATCAGATAGTAAGCATGTGACTAGTTTATTTATCGGAGAAAACATACATAATGATGACTTATATGTTTGTAAAAATTATCTTTTTGCCCTCCAATTGTATGTGAAGACATGAGAGCTGGACATTATGATTTATGACGTTAAATGTAATGCACGATATGAAAGATAGCAAAATATGATTAAATATAGAATAAAATAACTAAGCAAGAATACATTTTTCAGTGTAGTATTGACAATTCGTTAGTCAATACTACACTGAAAAATATATTCTTTGTAAAATTATTGAATTGTCTAGGTACATGTAATGGAATTCTGTATAACAGTTTTATGAAGGTTTTTACTAGAAGCTGATCCTTCACTCATATTTATATTCTGAGATATAAAATCTAGTACATAATTATTTTAAGTCGACTTGAATTGTATAAACTAGATTGGACGTGAACGTGAAAACTAATTAAATTGATCGGTACTTTTTGACAATTGTATTTAATTTTCTCTTGGGATGCATTCCAATTTGTCCCGATTGTTAAGTAATGTCGTTTTCGATTGGTCGTCTAGAACCGTCTGGAGGCAATCCGAACGCTCCTGAAAGCGTTCGATTGGCACTCAACTTACAGTTGTTTTACTGAAAAGAGGAGAAATTTGTTTCTGGATTTGAATTCAGAATCGCGGAGAGCTCTTCCGGGCGGTTCTGGACGACCAACCGAAAGCGACATAAATAAACAAAATGCCGATTTAATAGAAAGTCGAAAATTTCTTGACTTGAATTATTGCCTACTCCTCCAGAAACGTTAACCGCAAAACTCATACGTGACCACTCCAGCCCAATGAAAACCCAGAGAGATCAAGTGCGAGAGCTGTCAGACTTACTAAACTAGATTCTTGAACGTGGTCATGTTCACGTCCGTAGCCATGACTGGCAGTGATGAGGATGAAGTCTCTTTCAAAGAGAAACACTTACGAAAACGTCAGGGAACGCTTTTGTAGTAACTATGAAAAATGACAGAAGTATTTTGTTTTTTTCCATAAATTGCATGTGAGTATGAATCCAAGTATGTGGAAGAGTTTGTACTGAACTGAACTGTACTGAACTGAACTACTAAAATCGAGAAGAGAAAAAGATTTACATTATTTTCCCGCCTTCTGATACGCCTTCATACCAATTTCTTTCTCATGTCGCAGGAAATCAAACGACAAATGCAAATAGTCGTTCAAATCAAATTTCAAATCTCTGTCAATTTTCAGCCGACAGTTGTTTTAATTATTACTTAAAAAAATTTCTTGCGTAAAACTAGTAAGGCGGAGGGGTAATATCTTGTTCTCTCGAAGCCGCTCTCTTTTACGAATTTTTCAAGTTAGGTAACGACATTGAGCAAAAATGCGTAAAAATTCGTAAGAATTCGTAAGATTTAAAAGTAAAGGAACAGACCTAATATACAGGGTCAATTAAGCAGTATAATCCCTTAAGGGAAGTTTCCTGAATTTTTGACTTTATAAAATTTCTATCCTTGAACAATTTCCTAACAATTATGCTAATCAATTTTTATTTACGATCAACAAAAGTTGTAGTAAAAGCCATTTTTTGTCAAACAAAAATGGTCAAACGGAGACTCGACATTTCTCTAAAAAAACGTTTTCTTTTATAGCACCCCAGAAGAAAAAAATCATGGGTGTTAAGGTAAGGTCAGGAGATCTGGGTGGCCGAGGGTTGTGGCCAAATCGACCAGTCCAACGTTCGTTAAAAGTATGTTTGTGGAAGGGAGTTACCCCGCTGCTACTGTGACGAGGTACTCCATCATCTTATTGAAAGAACATCGCCCTTCTCTGAACAAGAGGAACATCATCTTCAAGGATCTCCGTCAATCATTCTCTATGTAATTCCAAAGAAATTCCCAGGTAGTACATAATGTGAATTAACTGTGTGTGGAAGAACGTGCGGGCCTACTAAAGTGTTTCCTATTAATTCAGACCAAATATTTACGCTAAACCTCCCTTAAAATAAGCAACGCATTTTGAAAAAGTTGTTCTATTAAATTCTTACTTTTGAAATGATGCTGTGCGTATTAAATTGGGATTGGAGTCTGACCAATCAATGGTGCAAATTGTGGTGATTTGTGACCCCACCTCTTGTGAATTGCGCTTCGTCAGTCCACAGAATGTTTTTAAGGAAGTGTCCGTTTTCTGCCTGTTTGCGCAGTATCCATTGGCACAATTCTTCGTCTTCTTTGTGCATCTCCGGGTAGTAAATCCCATACCGGTGCTAAATGGAAAGAGTGTAGTAATCTAATTTCTCTATATAGTTCTATGAATCATGGTTCTGGGAAGTTCCAACTGCACAGCTAGTCTGCGAACTTGACTGAAGGCTGAACTTTCACAGCACGCAAAATCCCATCCTCAACTTTTGCCGCCGATGCGTCTAAATGCCGTTCCCTTGTATTTGGAGGAGCTGACCCGGTACCACAAGGCGGTGATACGCATCAGCGAATACCCGGCTACATGGTGTACTACGTTTTGTCTTTCTGTCTGTTGAAAACACGATAGCGTCCAAATGAATCGACCTAGGCGAATGAAATTTTGTTACGACCTGTCGTCAGGTTGGTAGGTATTGAAAATGGGCTATGTCGGTCAAGTAGTTCTGCTACCTCCTATACAAAATCAATATTAGACCCATGCGTGTACTAACTTGCATGACTTGTATGCAGTGGATGGTATCAAAGCATCGGCCGATGATAACACTTTTACTTGTTCTCACTTAATTTTGTTTGCCCATTTTTGTCTGACAAAAAAATGTCTTTTTCTACAACTTCTGTTGATGTTACGTAAAAAAGTTGCTTAACATAATTTTTAGGAAAATATTCAAGGATACAATTTCATAAAGAAAACAAATATTCATCCATATTTTGCTTATATCTTCCAGATAAAGGCGATAGGCTATCAGAGACTTTAACTGACGGATATCACTATCCGAAACTTTTGAAACCAAAAGTTAAAGTTTTATCTTGCAGATAAGTTAATGATAAGCTATCACATACTTCTATCAGCTAGTCTTGAAAGTGGCCCTCAAAATCATAGTAATCCTGTCAGAAACATTTGCAGCTGGCTAATGGTAGTAGATGACTAGATAACACTATTTAAGTGATGCCCCATTATAACAATCAGTTTGTTCTCTGTTATGGGATTTTTTTGTCAGATGAAAAATATCTAGACCTTACCTAGGAAGCTGAAGGTAGGTGAATTTTGCACCATCTTGTAAAAAATAATATAGAAAAATTACAAAATGACTCAAAGTTAAAATGTCGTGCGCGTGCCAATCCGTTTGAAGATTGCCCAGTGCGACCTTCACGGCCTTATCTAACGATGACGTACAGACAAAAAAAAGAACAACACTCTGATTCAAAACACGCCAATGATAAATGCCAAACCACATAATAGTAATTTAAATCTGCATTTTGTTTATTAAAGTCATTGATATGTATACCAAAAGCTTCCATGTTAAGTGGAATTTTTGCTACTCCCATACACTCTCTTCAAAATCAATTTCAATTTATAGCTCACTTTTAATCCTAATTGAATGATTCAAAACAGCATTCCCGTCATTACTCTGAATATGCGCTGTAAATTATGTCACATTGAAAGAAAATACCCAAATTGTACCCTAAATGAAAACATTTGCTTTATCTCGGACAAACAACAAACCTATATAATCTAGAAAAACAAAAAAAAAATTTCCGTCACCCACTTGCCTTACTATATAAATTAATTATGATATTCGAAACGACAACGATGGTGAGTGATGACGACCGACGACGCGCCGCCATAACAACAAACAATCAAACTCCGACGCAGTTCTTGTTTTGTTGTTTTGCTTTTGACACATATGGGTACATAATGTTTGACGCCTTGCGTGCGACCCAAACTGGTCATTTCTGGTTGAAACTGCAACATAGTACGGTTTGTTAAGCACTTAGTACCATTCTTTAGCGATGCTGTTATAATTGTTAAACAAAACGTATACTATAGCAATTGGCCAATGGTCTTCTATTAACAAATAAATTCACTGAGAAAGTGTGGTGGAACGCCATAGTCTCTGAAAAAAAAAGTATAAACCCAATAACCTGTCAGACAACTTGGCTGTGGATTCTGCTGACAAGTAGATATATATTAAATAGAATGAGGGTAGGATGCTAACTACGGTAGATCAGAGAAAATATTTCTTGAAGTTATATATTTTTTGGTCTACTACAACGTACAATATTGTTATTTTATTGAGGGATAATAATTTAGAAACAAATCGTATAGAAGAAAATGGCATTCACTCAACTGTCAAAGAGGAATTTAAAATTTGAAAAATGCTACGAAACACAGACAGACGTCAAAAAGCTTAGGAACATATTATGAAAATATCGTAGAAATATACGGCTACTTTAGTACTATGGGACTTTAACGGCCATATTTGAAAAAATCTTGCTCTCATTGCGTGTGCCATTGTCACCATTGTATCATTTAGAGCCGTTTGCTGATACGACTCAACGATTTCAGTTCTACATAAATGGTTATGGGCTGCTTTTTGTAAGGCCTTTAGTCCTTCATGATTTACCAAACGACGTATGTAAATTGTAAATATCAATTATCAAAATTCGAGCTCTATTTGAGAAAGATCCGCTATAATCTAAATACAAATATGTATTATCAAATTTCGAGATGTACATATTAAATAAATAGGGCGTATAGACCTCTAGGCCTAGCTTCTCAGAACCATTCCTTTGTGTGGGTTTATATTTTTGAGGCGAATCGAGGGGACCTACAATTTTATACCGAGTCCGAACGTCTGAATTGAGAAGCTTTTTCAGGGCAGTTACGCTCTCGGATGTTTGTGAGACGTTCGCGAGAGGTGGCGCAGTGGAAAAAACCTAAAGATCTAATTTGTGATTTACCGGGGACAGAACCTTGGACCCTTCTCGCTCCCATAGTAGACCAGCACACTAACTACTGAGCCACTGCCCACTATCCCAATATTTAAGATGTATTGTGCTTAAATAATTATCTATCCTTTATAAACACTAATACATACTTCTTCTTTCTTCACTAGAGTCTTAGATAACAACTCTCTCCTCTCTGGGCCCTTTTTCATAAAAATTTACAATTGCTCCAGGTGACAGGTGAAAATTTGTAAACTAACATCTGTGACCTATTTCACCAACTTAGAAATGTGTATATATGTACATGTACAAGTATTTTTTGACAATTGTCTTAGAAAAAGAGACAAATTTGGTTTTACCACATTTATTTTAAAAGCAAATTTGTAATTTTTCTACAGATTTCGTGGAAAAATACTTCTAAAAACAAATTTCTAAGCTGGTGAAATAGGCCGCTGGATAATTGTCAAATTTCTGCTTCATAAATAAATTAGACAATTTTGTAGAATTGTCAGAAAATAACCGACAATTATTGACAAGTTTTAGGGACGAGTTAAGTCTTTCTCTACTGTTTTAGTTTGATTTCTTGAATTCAAACATGTCTCACATTATAGAGCGTCACATTGTCTAAATCCTTTTTTGACATCAAAAGTTTCTGACTGACGTTTTCTCCATCTTCATCCTCCACACACTGTATCAGTTCGGAAATATCTAAAGAATGCCCAGAAACATCAACCGAATCTGCTTGATGTGCCAACAAAGGAAACACATTTCGTGAAAACAATCAGCAGCTCACGTCTGCCAACCATACAAAAAAAAAATAATTTTAGATGCGGAGGGAAAATATTGTCGGTAGATCGCAGGGAAGCCGTAGCTTGTGCGGCTTAAGGATTATACCTGTAGGCGGACCGATGAACGAAAACATCTTACTAACTAGTATGATGAGGACCAAATTACATAAGTGCATATATTATAGGCAAACGTTGGCGAATTTAATCTTAATGTGGTCTGTCATAGATGTTCACTAATCTGCCGAAAGTTCAAGACTTTTTGCCACAATCTGCCATAGATAATGGTATAATAGATTCTCTTCCAAATAAGGATTGCTTCTGATTCAATAGCAATTATGTTGACACAGTTTTTTGTCCGGACCATCGCATCGCACTTATACAGATGGCAGTTACGTCTGCCCCTAACCAATTGTTCGGCTGCACGGTGTCTGTTCTGTGTATGAACTTATTTCATTTGTTCAACAGTGAATACGAAATTTTTCGACGCTCCTAGTTCTTCTGTAACTGGCTTGTTTTTTTCGTGTGAGAGGAATTACTACCTACGAAAAACTTTGAACCTGGAGTACCAATTCTTTTTTTAAGCCTCAGGACGAGGCCCGAGTTATTGGCACGCACTTTTCCAACCCTTTTCCAATATCCGGTTTTAGGATTGTAGATCCCTATAGGCCCGGAGTTAATAGGGAGTTAAACTGTATTATGTCTTAGCGTCACAGCTTTTTGACGGCTATAGATGACTATATCTTTCAATTTTGAAAGAACATGAAATGTTTCAAGAAATATAATTACAGGCCTTCCCATCGTTATGGTGAAACAAAAGGTACCTGAGTTTCTCCTCTAACTGCCATCTGTCAAGCCTAACCTAATCGAACTTAATACCTTTTATTAAACATTTAAGTGGCCTCAATTCCAAATGCGTTTCGCCCCGATGTGGTGGGTGGGCTCATTAGTAGACGAACCACCACATCTGCCTAGACGCACCATTTACTCGATGTTTACCGAGACTATATGGAATCACAAACACAAATGTTTAATAATATTTAATGCTTACTCCACAAACTATATTCATTTCTTGAATTTATTCTTGACTTGAAACATTTTTGGTATTAATACCTTTTATATAAAGTGTCATGACATGCCCGACACAACAAGAATTGCATTTTAAAATATTGCGCTATTGATATCCATAGCCTGTTCAAACTTTTGCGTCGTGTCCTACGCGGTGTAGGGAAATAAGTCCCTGCAGCATGCCCCCCCCCCCGCCCCTTACGTATTAAACTACTGAACGTGTACTAAATTCCTATATACATATATACAGAAAGTTGACTTAGTTCCTACCTTACAGGGGAACTATAAGTATACACTTCGCGAAAGTGGTTTTATTTCCCACTAGGTGGGATATAAGTCCCTCAGTGGACTTAGTTCCCGTGGACTTATTTACCTGCACCGTTCTACGCAAAGAGATCTTATATTTCGCTTAGTTCATTAAATGTCAACACTTAGGTTAGGTTAGATAGGCAACTTGCAATATAAGCCATTGAGGCCCATTGCGATTACCCTTTTATCTTGTAAATCTTGTAAATCTTGTAGATACGTGATGCAACAAAACCATTCGGATCTGTTGATGAATCTTCTTAAATCTGATAGAGGTATCGTTGCCAGATCTTCCAAGTCGAAGAACCGTGCTTCCCTACAAGAATAGCGGTGTTCTTGGAGGGCTGGGCAGTGGCACAGGAAATGCTCCACATATACTGTTTCCTCTTCATCTCTGCAACTTGTGCAGAAGTCATTTGTAAGGATACCTAGTCTTTTGGCTATGTTTCCAATGATGCAGTGTCCCGTTATTACCCCGACGAGTACTCGGATTTAGTTTCTATGAAAAGATGTTAGTATCTTTGACCTTTTAGTGTCAATTGCGGGCCACAAGCTACGAGTTATAGTACAACCGGAAGTGTTGTTCTAACGTTCTTTAGCCAAGTTCAATTTGAAATTGTGTAACAAGTAAAAGTCTTATCATCGGCCTGGCCGATGCTTTGATACCCTCCACTGTATAAAAGTCATGCAAAATGTTTGCCATGCGAGTTAGTATGTGTCTAATATTAGTTTTGTATGGTAGGTAGCAGAACTACTTTACCGACATAGACAATTTTCAATACCGACCTGACGAAAAAAGTCGTCTCACAAAATTTCATTCACCTAAGTCGATTCGTTTGGACGCTATCGTGCTTTCAACAGACAGAGATGAATGGGTCAAATATTGGCTTTGTATGGGAGGTAACACAACTACTTGACCGACATGAACCATTTTTAATACAAACTTGAAGGCCATACATATAAGACCTCTCATAAAATTTCAGTTGCCTAAGTCGATTCGTTCTGACGCTATCCTGATTTTAACAGACAGAGAGAGACGTGGGTCTAATAGTGGTTTTGTATGGGAGGTACCAGAACTACTTTACCGACAAAGCCCATTTTCAATACCTACCTGGCGACGGTAAAAAGAAGTCGTCTCACAAAATTTCATTCGCCTAGGTCAATTCCTTTGGACGCTATCGTGCTTTCAACAGACAGACAGACAGACGGACATGGTTAAATCGATTCAGAATGTGATCGTGATTCAGAATATATATACTTTATAGGGTCTCCGGTGAATCCTTCTTGGCGTTACAAACGTAATGGCAAAGTGAATATACCTTCCTGTGGAGGGTATAATAATGCCCTTAGCTGCGTTGAAAGCTAGTAATACTTGTCTGTCAACTAATAGTACGTCCATTTCAGAGCCCCATCTGGTCAGCGTATCAGCTGCTTCGTTCAGGAACCCAGCACAGCATTACTGTGTGATGGCTTAATGCTCTCAATGCCGAGAGACACTGACTTACGGATTTGGAGTTTACCATCAGATCGGAGTTAATCGCTTTAAGTGCTGCTTGGCTGTCCACGCAGAAGGACATTTCTATTGCTGGTAGTTCCCTCGCTAAGACAGTTTGAGCTGCTTCCTAACCGCGTAGATCTATGTCTGGAAAACGCTGCACTAATCTGCCAGTCGGTATGAATGGCTTATATTTAGTTCTTCCGAGAAGGACTCCTGTTCCCGTTCCGTTTCCCGTCTTTGAGGCATCTGTGAAGATGGGTATACTCGAGGAGAGCCAGTTCTTCCTGTCCGGTTATGTCAACACTTAAAGTGAAAATATTTAATCGAAATGAACTCGATTTGAATCGTTGTCTCTGAGTTTCCAATTACATCGTTAATTTAATCCGACTTCGAATTTAAATGTAGATCACTGTTACATTTGCATTGCTATTGCAAGGCATGACTCAAAAACCACCCTATCGATGTTATGTTAAACAACATAACTGTACTTTCAAATGGAAACGTTGGTCATTAACCAACAAAATATGCGTGCAAATTCATCTGCCTTCTCAGATCGAAAGCTTTTGCAAAAACTTTATACTTGAAAGTAATTGTTTAAAGAACTACCCATGCCGAAGACGACGACCAAACCGACACAAGAACAACAAAATCTGTGGGCAAATTTACAAATCAGATTCATGTGGCTAATTTCCTTAATCAGATTCCACGGCCAATGTAGTTGTAGTCAACATATGCTTGCCAAGAACTAAGTAGTCTCTTAAGTACCCACAAACTACCCCACAATTTATTTGTCACGTTCATATTTATATATCAGCAGATCTCTCTCTCTCTCTATTGTGTACTGTGAGTGTGAGAGTGAATATATACTTTCAAGAAAAATTAAATTCTATCTCGTGCCCACTACATAACTGTTTGACCCTCCTCTCCAGCCTCCTTATCCGCTTTCGCGCCCCGGCATAAATCATCGCGTTAACAATGTAGTTTTCTCAGTGCTCTGCTGGGCTGTTGTTGCTGTTGATTAAGACCGCACTCTCACTCTCTCTCTCTATTTTTTCGCTATTATGTGCACATACACTTCCTTTCGTTTGCTATCAGTTCTATTATCTATCTATTGGCGCATATACTGTTATCACAACCTCACTGATCAGTTCAGCAGACCGCCAAACAAAACAAAAGTCACACGTTCAATATTGACACAACTGCTGAATTGCTGACAAAAAAAAAAATTCAATTACGGAGGAAGTCTTACCCACTCTCTAGCTGGGCAATAAAAATTGATTAGAATTTCAAAGTTATTGTTTTTTCTTTTATTATACCTATTTTGCAATTAGGTACAATTAAGGAAAGTAATAAAACCACAAAAAGGGTGTATGTATACATATAGTCAGCAACGATAGCTACAGTAGCTGAATTTGACATTCTCTAAAGAAGACAACAAATCGAACCCTCAACAACAGATTCGTCATTTTCCCCCCGCGATACATATTTGCAGAATGTTATCAACACTGATGCCTGTGTCGTTTTTGATGAAACTTAATTAGCGAATCACTATACAAAAACAATTAGAAGAAACATAACGTAAATACGCGTATGAATAACATCAGAATAAAATAAATCAGAGATGTATCGAATGTGGGCACTGGGAGACGTGTGTTAGTGGGGATTGATCAAAGTCACGTGCATTTGCTTAGCAAACTTATATATTTGACGCCTGATATCTAGACCAACACTCAACAGTGATGATACACTCGCACAGACACATAGGCAGAAGAAAAACGTGAATTAATAATTATATAGAGTTGATTATTTCTGTAAGTGCAAAAATTGATTGAAGAACGTCAACGTGGTCTAGCCATTATTCGTTTATAACTAAAAAAGTATTTATTAGGGTTAGGGTTGGGGGTGTCTATTAGAAAATTGTTTGTGTGTGGTACAGCCCGGTCTAGACGGGTGTCATTTAAAAAATATCCAATATCTAGAAAACGGTTTTAAAGATTTTTAAATAAATAAACACATTTTTTTTAAATACATAAACTCATAATATTAAATAAATCTGAGATTCTAATTGAATGCATACTTGACAATAAACTGATAATGACTTTTCTGCCATTGTCAACAACATTGACAGGTTTTATGAATTGTCACAAAAAGGAGAGGTTTGAAGAGGGATTGTGTGACCCGTCGTCAGCAGGGGGATCCCTACTTTATCTCCTTTTCCAAAATCCCTTATTGGACATAATCTCTTTTTTTCCAAAATCTCCCGGGACGAAACCCTGCACCTACTCCAAATCCTACAGGGTCCCCAAGGGGGGGGGGGGGGGGGGTTGCAGGGGCAAGCATGCCCCCATACGTATCTCACTTTTTAACACCATTTTTAGGTGTCGCGGCAACAGAATTAATAACACCAAATCTAAAAATGGGGGATTTTGTCAATGGGGATGTTTTCTTGGGGTCTTTTAGAGCAATGGGATTTTGGAAAGGGGATTTTGGAAAAGAAATTTTGGAAAAGAAATTTTGGAAAAGGAGATTTCATCACCAACTCATCACGGGATCCCTACGTTATCTCCTTTTCCAAAATCTCTTATTGGACATAATCTCTCTTTTTTTTATCTCTTTTTTTTTCAAAATCTCTGGGGACGAAATCCCCTATGCCAAAATCTCCCACCTACATACATACCTCTTAAATCCTCGTTAAAATCCCCTGTTCGCACAATTTAGAATTTATCCGTTTTTAAACGCGTAGTTTTAGCAGTAAGCAGGAGGTTGCCATACGTATCTCACTTCTGCCGCGCGACAGAATTAATAACACCAAATCTAAAAATTTGAGATTTTGTCCCGTGGGGATTTTCTCAGGGTCTTTTGGAGTAAGGGATTCCAACACAGGGGGTTATGGAACAGTTGATTTTGGAAATTGGATTTTGAAAAAATTGCAATGGTTTTGCGAAACCCCCCCTGTTCCTTAATACCCTATTCACACCAAGCCGAAAACCGAGTTTTCGTCAAAAAAGTTTAGAAAACTCGTAGATGCATTCACACCGAACACCAACTCGTTTTCGTTTGACGTCTCACTAGCTATGAAATGTTTGTGGCGACTAGACTTTTATTTTAGTTACTAAACTTCGCTCGTATTGACATAATATACAAACAAAATTATTTAAGCTACTTGATAATCGTTAACTTATGGTTAAATGCATAAAATAATTAACATAACCAACATTCAAAATCAAAACATCTGAAAATACCATTTAGTTGTGGCAGGTAGTTTGCTCTTTAGGTGGAAGCAAAGATAACAAAAAAACTCTCTCTCTCACTCAGTCTCTCACATCCTGTCAGCAGTTTTGCTTAGCTCGCTGAATGTTGCAAAAGGTGTGTGTGTGTCTGCTTCAACAACCCAACGATTGTACCTACTCGTTTTCGTGGAAAACGACCTCAAACAACTCGTTTTGAAAACTGCAATATGTATGGGAAAACTTCTGTTTTCGAGGAAGTTTTCGACTGTTTTCGCGAAAACCCAGTTTTCGGCTTGGTGTGAATAGGGTATAAGTTCTTTGCTGACGTATGTGGTTTTATGCGAAATATCCATCCGCGAAGATTATTTTCCACAAGACGGCCGGCGCTTAATAGCCCTGTCCGAGAGATCTTGATATTGAACTTTAGATGCAACAAACTCCCTAATTTTTTAGACATCAAAAACGGGTTGGCTCTACTTATCCGGCAAATGAATATTATACCAAATACATCTTTTTAATTTTTTACATACATGAAAGAGATTTCTCTCTCGATTTCTAAGATTTGACATTTTCCATTTTCTTTGCGGAAAGTACGCGTACGAGATCTGAGATTGAGATCGATAACGATAAAGTGAATTTTATGTTGAATTTAATAACCAAAACACTAATTTTAACCTCGTCAAGTACATACTAAAATAATATAATAGTGTAGGTACTTTATCTTACTATAAATTTTCGACTAAGTATACACCGAAAACGTGTCAGTTAAGAATGACCAATTCTTGCTAAAATTACCCGAGCGATACTGTCAATAAATCAACAGCAAATTTTATTTTTGAATACTGGCAGAGTTTAATTGGTTAAACTTATGTATATCTATTGTCGTAATCCATATACAACATACTGCGTTATTATTGTAGCCATAAAAAGCAGTTCAATAAAATTGCGTATCAGAACCCAATACGCAATGCAAATTGTGGTCGGTTAGAAACTTTTACCATTTAAGTCTGAAAAAAAGGATTACCAAAGTGAACATAATTTAGATAGACCACCCCCTGCCATTAAACTCCACTTAAATGATTATGCCTCTTAACTGGAACACTCCGTATAATAAAATCTAATAAAGTTTATTGTTTCCGTTTCAATAATGTTGTATATTAACTTAAATTATATAGTTGTCCCAACAGGTCATAGGAATCCTAGGCCTAGCTTCTCACAACCATTCGTTTGTAAGTTTTTAATTTTGGGACGAATAGAAGGGACCTACAATTTGATGCCCATTCCGAATGTCTTAATTGAGAAGCTTTTTCTGACTCTGGTTGTTCGATTGGAGATTTTTCCAATCGCGAGCTGGGAAAATTTGCCTTTTCACCTTTTGGTTGAAATTCAGGGATATTCCCAGTTCTTAAAAGCGATATATTATCGAGCGAAAAAAGCGAGTGAAAGGCGAAGATGGCGAAAATGAAAACGATCGTCTCAAGTACAATTTTTCGACTGTCACTTTGTATTTCATTTTCATTCTACAATGCCTTTGATGGCTACATTTTAAATTAAAATTACTATAAAAAGATGGCGATCCTTGGCGATGAGGCGCTAAATTCAAATATAATCTATGATGCTACAAGTGGTATGGAACATTAGAGATGATACAATAATTTTATTTCATAGGGATGCTACAATTGATAACTTTATACTACTAAGTTTTACATATACATTTGTTGCGTGCCCCAACACTGGTAGAGTCTGGGATGTTTTTTAGACGTTTAAAGTTTATTCCACTGAGGTGAATCAGTGGAATAAACTTAAAGATGTAATTTGTGTTTTCCGGGGATCGAACCTGGGACTCTTCGCCCATCCATTCTAATATGGTGGATGGTATACAGTTCCAAGCCGCCTTAATGTTTTCGAAAAGCTCTTCAGCATTTCTTGATTTTTTGGCTTTTAATGCTCTTTCGAAAACATTAATTTTATTATCTGCAAGCTATGCTTCACTCTCTGCGGAGTATGCTAAGGATCATATGCTACTGGCATGTATAAAAAAAAGGGCTATCCCTAATAAGCTTTTATAAGCGTGTTGATCAAGGTCCACCCTTATACAAGTAATGGACCAACACCAAACCAAGAGAAAGCACCGCAGACCATTACTTTCTCTGCTCCAAGCTTTATGGTGTCTGAAGCCTGTACTTTTGACTGCAATTCTTTGCTTGGAGGACACCTTACATACACTTTTCCATCGGATCCAAATATTTATATTAAACTTGGATTTGACACTCCAAAAAAGTTTTTTTACACAATTTCCATGGTTTTTATAAGTGGAGTCTTTCGAAATTCCGGCATTTTGCTGAAATGCAATGTTTTTTGTGAAATATGCAACCACGAGGATTTTGTTCCACGATACAGTGCCTAACAGCCCTGGCCGTGAGTTCATGATGGAGTTTAGGTGCAACAATCTCCCTAATTTGTTTGTATATATGGTCTGCGAACAAAGTTCCAAGTTTCAGAAGCTCAAAATTAGCTAGTCTGATAGAATTTTCTTATTTTTTCCCTGGTGCTCCGCCATAAAAATCCAAGTGCTCCGCGGAGCACACTTTGGGAAACTCGGGTATAGGTCTTTTACAAAAAATCCGGACAGTCGACTGAAATACTGGACGATGGTCACCGTATAATATAGGATGTCCCAATACTCCCAATTTTCAATAATTTTCCATTGAAACTCTATGTACTAATTTTTATCTTTTTGAGCACATTTAGCATTTTTTTTAAATTATTTACAGAATTTGGAAAACCAACATTTTTAAGAAGCAGAATTTTGGAATAAACAATTTGACCCAATAAGAATTATGACCCCCAACCCTTGATATATTACATTAACATTATGCATTAATTAACAAAGCTAAATTGGTGTCTTATTATAATCAATTTATTCATTACATTTTAACTACGAAGGAGACGGTAAACGTTAAACAAGTTGTCCTGTTCTGACAATCGTTCAATGAGCTAATTTTAGCCAAATTAAAATAACCGTTGTTACTTGGACTTTTTGTTTTTAAGTGTACGTTTTCTCAATTACTGAAAATGCTGGGGAAGGAATAGAACAAACCATATGCCAAAGATGACAATGCGCAAATATTCTATCCATTAAGTGAAATTAGTGGCTAATTTTTTTCCTACGCTCGAAATGGGTTCCGCCAGCAAGCATCGCCACTACCACGAGCAGTTCCATCGTGGTTCACTTTAATTTACTCATATATACATAATTAGCGAGCCGCTAACTATCATTAATAAAGCCATTGTGGCATTCCTATTCACGCCATTTTGTGTATTTGTTTATGCGGTTATCTCGTCCTTATCTACGGGCAAAGCATGTGAGGTATACCTACCTACACTTGGTAAATATATGAAGCGTATGGTTGTTAATTTTTATTTTTCAAATTCTGATTTCGATTTTGAAAAATGTAATTAAAGCACGCCCAAGTCACATTTCTAGAGCATTTAGCAATGTCACAGGTGTACATATTAAATTACAATAAAACAGATCGTTAAGTGTAGCGACAGTGCATATAGAATCGTAAATGCTAAATGAAACATGATTGCCTTTTCTGTTTGATTGCACCCACTATTATGTTAGTCTATCGCCCAATCACGAGATAACCACGTGAATTGATGAATTTCGAAATTACCTGGCGTGTGGTGTTGTTCTATAGCCAAACGTGTAATTTAAGATAAGCTGGCTAAAAAATGCGAGCCTGAGAAAAAAAAAAAAAACTTGAAAAGAGCAATAAACGTCAATAGGGCGCTTACTTATGTTCTTAGCTTATGCTCGTTCTTACTTTCAGTTAAATATGTAGTTAATTACGAGAGGTAATTAAAGTTTAGTTTCCAAAAGAACAACCAAGTGCTGGAAATCTGTTTGTACAAGATAGGTACCGGACAGATCTAAAGTGGTTGCCAATAGATATGAACCATTCGCTGAAAGTAGTCGCCGTATTTTTGGTTATCTGCTGCTTTGCAAATGCGTACTTTTTAGGAGCGGTATTCAATCGACACATTATATTACTTACTATGGCGTCTGGGTATTAGGCTAGAATAAGTGTACCTACTCAAATTTGAGAACTGATTGAATTTAGCACAAACGATACTTAAAATAGAAATAGCTTTTAACATACTTGACAAATTGTACTGTAATTTGAACTTTTTTCCGTAAGATAGTAGATATGTAATCAAAAAATCATTTAAACTGTCCAAGTTGTGGAAATTTATCTAAAAAAAATCTGTGTTCTGTGCACCCGTGTAGAGACAATTTTTTCGAAAACGCCTTTTAACTTTCCAACACGTGTTTCTAGCGACGCAACGCCTTCCCTAATCTAGACTATGTGAGGCATATTTGTTGATCGGAATCGTATAATCACAGAAAAAAATTTGAACTTTATGAAATGCCTCGGCGAAGTTTTCACCATTTTTAAGGTTAAGTATACGGTATACCCATTAAAGGGAAAAAAGGAACCTTATTATTGTAGTAAATTTCCGCCATGGAATACGAATTTAAAGGTAAAAAACGCAGCGAAATGCGAAATAAAAGCTCTCAATGAAAGACTTCTTTGATACAGTTGTAGTAGGTATTTAGGATTTGTCTGTGATTGACACAAAGTTGTAAAATTGTGTGGCATCTTCGCTGGGATTTGTGTATTGGTTGGACCATCACAGGTCCCTTGTGATACCACAAAAGACGGGTTATGTAAGATCTCTCTACTCGTTGAAACATTTTGAGCTCTTTATAAGGCTTAAGATGCTTCTGATTCCTGTGCTTGACAGATCATGTAAGCTGTTGTAATGGAAGGCTTCCAAGTAAAACTTTCTTCTATACGAGAGAGAACTGGGCAGGAACAAGGAAGGTTATGAATAGTTTCCTCCTCTTCATTCATACAGCTTCTGCAAAAGTCGTTTGCAAAAAGGCGTTATCTTAAAAGCGACGTGGTTTCCTATTAGGCAGTGGCCAGTAATGACATCGATTGTAGTGCCGATATGCAACCTGTTGAGAGGAATCAAATTCTTAGAGCTTTTTAAATACAGCTTAGGCCAAATTTTATTTGTCGCTAGATATGTAGTGCCACTTGTCCACCTAAGATGTGCGTTGTCTATAGCATCCAGCTTTAATTTTTGTTTACAAGTAGCGACAAGAATGCACAAGGTGCTTTTATCCAGCAGGATGGGCAGACTTGTTCCTCTTCTCTCAAGTTGGTCGGCCTTACAGTTCCCTGAAATGTCTCTAGCGCTGGCTTCGTAAATAGGTGAATGTTGAACTGTTCGGCCATCTCTGTAAGAGATGATCGGCCAGTCGAGGGCTACTAGATAAATCATAGAGATCGAATCCAACCCGGATTTGATTGATAGGTAATTTCCGCTGGCAATACGATACAACCTGCCCTAGCGAGGTATGCGTCGGAACTGAAAATTCTCCGATTTCGTACGATTCGGACGATTTTTGCTTCGAGGTGTTCTAAAGAGCAGCTTTTCTGAACTTCGTTCCGACAAATGTGTAACTCAAAACGCCAGTGTGCGATCAAGTGCATTTATGAGTGATATTTTTGAGTGTGCCCATGGCAAAAGCGTCGTCGCATTTTTATTATTCTTTTTCAAAGACGGATACCTCGAATGTAATTTGAGCGACGGAGTATGCCTTGCGTACAATTCTCCGTTCCGACGGATACCTTCTTAGGGCCGAATAGATTTGTAGACGGAGAGCTTAAGATCAAGACTTTCGAAGAAAACTTCCCCACCAATTCCGTCTTTGGTTTTTGAGCCGTTGTTAGTGTAAAAGTAAATTGATTCATCTCCTGAAAAAGTATCCTTATTTCAGATTGCTGTGAAGGTGATGGTGACGAGAAAGTTCGTGTCAAAATTTAGTGATGGGGTAATGTAGTCAGTGTTTTCGGTCAAGATTTTGAAGTTCTTCAGAATGAAAGTGTGGCCAAAGTCTTTTCTTGACCAATGTTTGTGTATTTAAACCCGCGGACGTTCGCCAATACAGAATGACGTTGGAGAAATCTCGTTGCTCCATAAAAGTCAGTAAGAACATACCACCGAACTGTTTGATGGCAGAACAGTTCTTCGACAGGGTGACGCGCTATCATGTGATTTTAGGATCTTTTACTTGAGCTTGAGAGAACTGCATGAGTCGATCTGGAAAAATTTAACTTACAAAAATGGCCTCTTTATAGTTATGGTTTTAAAGCGTTTCTCAATTTCATAATGGTTACTAAATTTGAGTTTTACTTTAACATTCCACACAATCTTTTTCAATACCCCTGTATAGATCAAATTGAATTAAGCTGCCATTATATAGGACTTTTTTCTTGAAATAAACCAAAGCTACCCCTATCTATTTGAACATACTTCCAGCTATTTCTATACATAAAAAAAACGTACCTCTTTGAATGAGAAATCATTAATCCCATTCCCGGCCCGAATAATAACTTCATAAAACCCTGTGACGGAATTACCAAGGTAATAACTTCCTTTGCAGTAAAATCGAAATCCAACGGACGGGGGTGTAGTTCTATTTTGAATACCCGGCCTCCAAGCAATTTCCTTTTCAGACAGAAACGAAAAACAGGATGGAACTCAAAAATCAATTTCACGATTCATAAATGAAAATATAATTCTCAGTCTTCCTGTGTCCTCGTTGTCGTCCTCAAACGAATGCAAATGCACATTTAGTTGGATATTGAAATAGCTTCTACAGACAAAGAAGGACAATCGTAAAACCGTGTCCTCCACATATACACACATACACATACCTATAGACTTTCATTGGGTTTGGTTGCATTTATCCGCAAATAGTGCCACAAAATGCCTATAAACTCGCCTCCACTCCACATACCCCGGCCATACCTGCAAGTGTTACACTTTTACTTATACGAATTCTAAAAGTTCCTTAGTTTGCTTTGCGTCGCCTGTATATTCATAGTGAGGGGGAAATTTTCAATTCAGTTAAAACAGCAAAGGCAAACAAAAAAAAACCAAAACTGGAGGACACTCTGTAGTAACAGCCGTTTGCAACACAAATTCCAAGGAGTATTGATTAAACGAGTGCGACTTCTACGACGACAACGACGACAGGAACGAGGACGGCAACAGCGACGTCTGTTCGACTTAGTAACACGTTTGATTACATAAAGTAAACAAGGGGCCAATCGTAAAACTAGTCACTTTCTCCTTGAAACATGAAGGACTTCCTTACCCACGTGAGTATAGCAGTAACCTTAAAGCAATGGGCGAACAGAAAGCTCTAAAGAAGTCCTGCACGACTATTCTGTGTGAGCTGACACGTTTGAAATCCCAACAAAAGTATCTCGAATGCAGCCAAATCAAACTGAATCCGGACCATTTTACTGATGAGGACAGCGGCGATGGTGGCGTTCAAGCGACCATACGGGAAATTGAGGACTTAAAAATCACGTTATCGAATGAATTGGAAGACCAAAAGAGGTCGGCAAAACGTGAGGTGGAAAATATGTGGATCTTTGTCCGTGCCATTCGGGACGATGTACTGGATAAGGAGCGTTTGAAACAATACACCGTGCAATCTATTCGCGAGAGAATTCTTTCGATAAACTCAATGCTTGGCAAAATGTCTGAAAGAAATCAACAGACATTGCAAGAAGCTCAACGAAAGTGCGAAGAAATTGAAAAGGACACAAAAATACTTTTAAAATAAAAAGAACCATGTTCACAACTAATTTATAAATGCCTTTTGAATGATTAGTTAAAAACGTTTGGTGTGATCAAAATATATAAATATTGGGTGCAACAGGCCTTCTCGCTTCTCAAAAACATTCGTATTTGTAAGTTTGTTTTTTATTTCTGTCACGAATTGAAGGGACATGGTATTTGAATTGAGAACCTTCCTTAGGACATGTCTACTCTTCTTGGATGTTTGTCAAAGCTGGTGATGCCCGATAGCGCAGCGGCAAACAACTTTAAGTGTAATTTATAATTCGGGGGTTGAACCTGGAAGCCCTCGCCCAGTAGATGTATTCAAAACTTCGATCAGCTACATTAATAGGTCCTCGCTTACAGATTTTCGGATTCAACTTACATACATGTTATGTCCCAATACCTCTTTAGGCCTCCCGAATTAGATTCAATGTACGGTAGAATTGCTTTTTCCTTATCATCAGATCTGGAGGCGTTGTTTCTATTTATCATTATTTCGCACACCGAACTTTTCCATTAAGAGTATTCTTCTGTCCTTTTTATTTCTGCTGGTTTGAAACTTTGCTAACATTTAAGATAATTCTGTACCAATTGTACCAATTAGAACGAAACACTCTGCAACTTTTACAAAGTGCAAAGAACAACATTCAAGACCGTACAAGCTGCTATTGCTATTCATACCTTTAACAAAGCTTTAAGTCCAAGATGGGGCCAATAAAATGAAGTATAACAACTGGCTCTACGAAGCGGTAGTCACGAGTCACGGTCTTGATAGGTAGGTAGGCCCCTGTAATGATTTTTTATTACATGGCCCAAACCGTACCACATTTTGGATTATAACCCTCCAAGTAAAATATCTTCACAGGCTTCCCATAATGTTGTCACATTCGCACTACATATAAATGTATACCTAACTAAATTATGCCTCTAAACGACTGCATAAGAAATGTAACTTTGTAGAACCAGCTTTACGTTAGCATTGTCAGAGACTGTCTCATGGGTTTATTAACTTTTCAATTCCAAACGCTTGTGATGATGCTGATCCCATCTGTTCTACAGGCGAATAAATAAGTCTACACAATTTTCCCGCAGAACGTTTCGATTGAAATGGAGGGTTAGTTCTTGTAACTACATAAATTCCCACCTGCCTTAGTAACTGCGCTAAAGTTTTATGGGTGTTTCCTTTATTCTTTCAATGCGTCACAGTGTTATCGCTGTTACGTCCAAGAACTTCATTAAATGATTCATTCAATAACTTTGTAAATAAATCATGCAAACATTTCTACCGCGCTTTATTTAATTTAAGAAATTTAAGAAATTGCACAAAATAACCAGACAATGCGGCATCGGCATCTTAGCGTTTCTCAGCACAAGCTTGGAAATATTGTCACAAAATGTCTTTGACCCTCAAAAATGCGATTACGATAAAATTTCTTGCGAGCGGCGCGTTGCAAATTATTTCCAACTTCTCAACGAAATTGAGTTCCAATTGTGTGCACAATACTATCCCAACCAGAGTTCTCCAGAGGTCACTTGCACTTTTATATCATCGTCTCGATCGGTATAACCTGTTCAAGCAGGTTCCCAAGCAACTTGTTTTGAATATTTTGTATAAAAACTGTTAATTATTGTTAACACACGTGGAAATATTTAAGAATTACCTATTCTCTCCTCTCTTTCTCTTTGCAGGTGGCAATAAAAATAATCGACAAGACATGCCTAAACGAGGAATACTTGGCGAAAACATTTCGGGAAATCGCAATACTCAAGGAACTGCAACACCCGCACATCACACGTCTGTATGAAGTAATGGAATCTCAGACCATGATCTACCTAGTGACAGAGCATGCGGCGAGGGGTGAGATATTTGATCATTTAGTGGAGAATGGCCGAATGAAGGAACCGGAAGCGGCGAGGGTATTCACCCAGTTGGTTTCCGCTGTGCAATATTGCCATTCCAAGGGAGTGGTACATCGTGATCTCAAAGCAGAGAATGTCCTGCTCGACAAAGACATGAATATCAAAGTGAGTTTATTGCATAATTTGTTTCATTTGAGAGATTTTAAACGGCTTTTTGTGTTTCTTTATAGCTGGCGGATTTTGGATTCAGTAATAGATATGATGAGGGTACGCCGTTGAGAACGTGGTGTGGATCACCACCATATGCTGCACCTGAAGTGTTTCAAGGACTCGAGTATGATGGTCCGAAGGCGGACATCTGGAGTCTGGGCGTCGTGCTGTATGCACTGGTGTGTGGTGCGTTACCATTTGATGGTAAAACTCTGTTGGACTTGAAGAGCAGGGTGGTGCTTGGGAAGTTTCGAATTCCCTATTTCATGTCGCAAGGTAAGAATTCACATACAAATAGACTTCAAATTCTATCATGGAGATGGTACCATGTACTTACGTATCTAGAAATTGTAGTTGGGTCAGGAACAATGGGCTGTTTGATACGCAATTATCCATACAAGAGTTAAAAAGCCAAATAGTTTTTTACAGATTTATAGCAGCTTCATAACTCATAAGTATGTGTACTTGCAAATCCTGTCAGACAAATTTAAGTCGTAGACGTTTTTAACTATAATTTAAAAATTTCTTACTGTCGCTCCTAGTTTGCTATCGCATCAAGCTTCTCTGAAATATCAGACGCAAGTGAATGGTTTCTTATGTAGGAATGACAACAAAATAGAATTTCATCGGAATAACCTTCAAATCAGACTTTACTGGCATAAAGTTCATTCCCTCATGGGACACCAGTTACTGATGATGTTACTGATGATGTGCTTAACGAACTACCTGTTGATCCTTAGAAGGTCTTCCTTATATCTGGCTGTCGATGTTTTTTACAATTGCTCAACTGAAGTGTTCAGATCCATATTGCGGAGTTGAGGAATTTGATTAGGTCACCGTATTGTGTGCCAAAAATGTTGGGTGGTCGCTGAAACGTGTGGAATGTATGATTTTGGCTGCTGCCGAACATAAATGCAGAACAAGGAACAAAGGGGTAGTTTTTGAAAAAAAGTCGTAGGTTGGAAGTGTACTGATTGCTACGAGTCTGGCCATCTTAATATGAGTTCTATTGACTAGGGCTGAAGTTCTAATATCGTTCAGATCTGCCTAGAGATACAACCGTACATATCTAAGAAGAGCTGGGTATGAGTTAGGAAATGTTCCCCTTTCATTTGTGCCGATGATGAGTTCTTTAGTTTGGCTCCCTCTAGCAGATTGTTTGGATACACTCGTTTTGTTACTAAGATAGCAATTAATCAGTCTTGCTATAACAAAAAATAGCGCTAGAGAGAGGACATAATTTTATGATTAGAGAAATTTTCTTCGGTCCTTCTTTGTATAAAAGAAACTTTATGAGTTATAAAGCGCAACTCTTACTTGAAATACAACGGCCGGTATTATTGGGCAGCTAATGAGGTTATTTCTATGTATGGAGGAATGCCAAAGAGGTTGTTCCGTTTGAATACCCTTAGAGCGAGAGCAAATGGACTAATCGTCGACTGTGTGGAAGTTAAATCTGCATCAGTCTTGAAATTTTGAGTTTTTTTGTTCTACATTTATATAGATAATTTATTATCATAGTTGGATCTCGTTCTGTTGTTGTAAACCATGGCAATCAATGATCTATATAGACCATGAAGGAAAAATAAAAAAAAATGCATATGTCCCCACTTAAAATGTCTCGGTCGGGAGGCAGCTGTATTCGTGAATTCGTGATCGTCTGGAAATCGTTTATTGAAGCTATCAATTTTGTCTCATTTATTGCAGTCGTCTTGCAGGATTATATCCAAATAAGACGATTTTGGCATCGTCTGTCAAATTGGTTTAGTGATTGCAGCCTTGAACTTTATAACACTTATATTTTTGTTCGTCATTCATTGTTAAATGGGACGAATGACACGCTTTTGAATGTATAGGATTTGTTCAAGATGCGACTAGGTTACTTGCATTAGCGTAAGACTTTTGCTGTTTTGGTGTTTCCTGTGATACCACAGTTGTATCCAAAAACGTGATGTGACTGCTAACAGCTGTCGTAGCAGGTACAATAAAGTTTTTTTTTCCTACTTTCAGCTGGTGTTATCTGGATTTTGTTTTGTTTTTAATACTTTTCTGCTTATTTGCAGTTGTTGGCGATTAGTTTGTCTGCCGGTCGAGTAGTTATCTATTAATTTAATGTTGGTGTCGTCATAATGACAGTCGTTTTTATTTTTTTCATATTTTTTTTTTTTAGCTTGAAAGAGACGTACACGATCTTTATTAGTTTGCCCTATGTATTCCATTTGAGGGACACTTTCAAATATTTATGCAACTTCCTTATGGCATAACATGAGTAATGAGTATCCACATCAGAAGAACAGGGCGAGTCAAGCATCTTGATCCATGGGTTACTGCCTCGTCTCCTTCTAACTGAGGGTGCTACTAATAAGTCTCGTTAGTCCCTTAACGTTTCCTCAATAGGGCTTAGAGATTCACTTTCCAACAAGATCCAAAGTCTTGCTCTGATGTTTGTATTTTATTGCGCTGAGACTTGAAAGGAATATTCGGTAAACAGGTACTGCAGGGAACTCAATCGCACAAGTCACAAACTCACCAACGAGCACACTATTCAAAGCTGTATCCAAATGTTGTTTATGAAAATTATTGCTACGAGATATGATCCCAAGTTGTCGATGAGTTTTACTAATAGTCTATAAATGCTCTTTCTTTACATCTACCTCAACAACACACGTTAGCATCTTTCTAAATAATGCATTCCTTCTATTCCAGATTGTGAACATCTAATACGCAACATGCTTGTAGTCGAACCAGATCGCCGTTACACTCTAAGGCAAATAATCAAGCATCGATGGCTGAGTGAATGGTCTGGCGACATTGAGACAACCTCCACCCGCATACAATCAGTCAACGAACCGACAAATCTAGATACGGTTGTTATGACACACATGCTGCAATTGCCCGGCCTCACAGCTGACATGATTGCCCAATCGGTGCATGAAAATCGTTTCGACAACATCTACGCGATATACAACCTACTCTATGATAAACTTCAAGAGAAACGAAGAGAACAGCAAAGACTGCAGCATCATGCCAACTTGGCCTACTCTAGGTGAGATATATAGGTCCAGATACAGATAGTGTATTTCATTTGTACAGAGTGATGTGCCTACAACAATCGATATAAAGGAAATAAGTTGTGTTATGATGGCACAGCACACGTCGTTTGCAATGTGTTGGCTACTGCTCTGCCACCACAGCTGACCGACCATTCGGTGCTATCTTTTCCATCTTTTCCGGTGACAGCAATGTTGCTTTGCTCTAACAATAGTACATGTCTTGCAAGGGGGCTACGATGTATGTGTGTGTGTGGCATAGGAACTGACAACTGTAATAAGCCAAAGGTCATCTTCCGCCAGAGTAATCGTCGAAACTGTGAAGTGGACTGCATTTCGTTAGTACCTACACAGCTTGGGCTATTGTTATATATGAGCTGGTATTTTGTGATGGTAATGAATTGCCGCGCATAATTTAGCTGAACTTTATTTAAATTAAATATTCAATCCTTCATTCTGTGCAAGGCTTTTATGTAAACGGAATTAATTTTGCCATTGTAGGTCGCGCAAGACAAGCATCACAACGGGTGTTGTCGATAGATCGGAGCCAATCAAACAAGAGTCAGTCGATCGACTAAGTCCGCTAACAAATGCCACATGCCCAACTGCGGGTCTGTTGGGGTGGGCCGATGTGTCTGTGGATTTAGAGAAATTCGGCGAATTGGAATTGGAGTGCTTAGCACGGCCTAATGAGGTAGGTTTGTGTTTAAGAAAGAACAAGTCCTTTGACTATTTTTCGTTAATTCTCCCTTTAGCCACAAACGAACAATCAAAACCACTTAAGTGCAAGCAATTCTGGAGCAACTGGTGGTAATACACGAAGGCACACAGTCGGTCCAGGTGATGTGGCTCACGAACAAGCGTTAGCCAATCCCAATGCAATAAATCCAATCAATTTCAAGTGTCCCGACAAGGAGGGCCCCTATCTGCCAATAAACTTGCCTATGCTGCAGAACCAGCCATTGCATAACCTCACAATAAAGGATCAGCATTTACTAAAGCCACCCACAGTAATGGGTGCAAGTAAGTTAGATTTATTTAAATCGTTCAATATCGATACTGATTGCAGTCCTTTTAGCTGGTGCATTTGGAAGAAGAGCTTCCGATGGTGGAGCGAATCTTCATATATATTATCCGTCTTCGATGAATAATGTCCAACAACCGCAGACACAACCACAAATGGAGGGATATTATCCAAACACAAGTATTGCAGCTGGTGTTTGTGGTTCAGGTGCAGAACATGGAACAACGGGTCAGATTGCATGTGATCAGCAACAGCAACAGCAGCAGCAACAAGCTCATGTTAACATGATGCAGGAAGCCGTCATGAGTCAGTCCAATACAGCAGACGGCAACGAGGAGTCAAGCGATGAAATTCAGAGGTAAGTTGGGGCTGATTAGTTATTGCGGCTTGATCGCATCCTAGTTGATAAGGTGTTGCAATTTTGCGTCGATTTCTTTGCCGCTGCATAGCTGGTAAATGGTTGAGAGGACTTTCGTCCACGAATAGCATCTTTTTTTGGTTTCTATCATTGAAATTTTAATATCACTTATGAGCCATAAGCTACGAGTGTTGTTGTGCCATTGTTTCTTAGCCAGATTGAATATGTCGCTATCAATGAAGCCAAGATGGGCAATGCACTCATGTATTCTTTGACTACTTAGCCAGACAAATTATAACGCATCACTTGGAATGCGAACAATCGCAAGGCGCGATAAAAATGGTCGTACATTTTTCCTGTCAACTATCCTGTTCACAGTAACGTAATTGCCATCAAACACACTCTCAGTTAATATTCTTTCGATCAGCTATTGGAAAGTTGGTATGTGAATCGGAGCTATAGAAATGTCGACAGTGTCTGTTAATTAAAGACAAAAAACGCACATGAATCCGCTACTAAACATGGTATCATTGTTGATTGGTTTTTACTGAAGTACTGAAGTAAATTCGTGTTTTTGCAGAAGTTTTACGCTTCCGAAAGGTTGAATTGAATGTTTAGCTATGTCTTATGACTTGAGAAAAACCGACTTTCCCTATTTTTCTTTTGCTTTTATCACATCTTGCGCACATCAACTTTATCCTTCAGTAAGGAGCAATATACGAACTTCCTCTCTGGTGCTTCTGCAAAAATCGCCGTTGTCCAAACTCGCTCTATTTGGTTCGAAGATCAGATGAATGTATTTAGATAATCTTTCTAGGGTATTCATATATTTTTCCTAAATGATCGCTCATTTCACTTTTAACTTACCCTACTTTAAGCAATACTAACTATTAGCAACACACTCAATTCTCCTTCCAGGTACATGCAAATTCGAGGTTGCACAAAACGGCATACTGTTGGCTGCACTGACGATCTGTCAGCATCTCACCATTCAGATGCGGGTGGACTTGATCAGCCAAATCTCTCACATTCGCCAGCACCTCAATCGGGTGGTGGACGCACAAGGCGTACTGGTCTATTGACTGTAATGGATCGCCCACCAGGTAAGCTTTTGTATTCAAGCGTATATTAGCTTCCGTTTAATCCTGCATGCATTTGCACGTTTTCTTTAACACTTAGAAAACAAAGTCTTGCATTATTTTTTTTTTATTATATTTGTATTATTTTCTTAACTTTTATTTCTTATGTTTCCTTTTTTTTTTAATTTTTTGTTTCCTTTTCGGTTTTTATAACATTTTCGTTATATTTTGTGCTTGGATGTGTGCCTTGTGGCGATAAATAAAATCCTGCAAATTGTAACTTTCCCCAACTGTTCCCAAAAATTAAAACATAAATAACTACCCGACTATCCGACGGTGTATTCAAATGCCCGCGCTCCTACCTATTCCTCATCCTTTTTGACAAAAAATAAATAAATAACTACAGTGATTAGCCCGGAACTAATCAGAGAAGTCGAGTCGCGTATGAATCGCAACTATCTTCCGCCGGCATTAAAATTGCAAAGCTCCAGTGGTGGACTAAGTCAAAGTCCGCCAACTGGTTCACAATCCGGCTCAAATTCGCCTTGTTCGCCTGCAATTGCATCGACGTCAGCAGCCGCAGTTACAAGTCTAAACAGTAGACGCTTTGGTAGGGCTTGCAAGTTGCTACCCACAGTACAAGAAGTTGGTAAGTTTTATTTTAGTTTTTTCTTTTCTTTTCTGTTTTTTATATTTTTGTTTAACAGTGAATTTTTCGTTTGCTCATTTTGTTTAATGTTTTTATACTTAAATTGATGTTGATTTATTTTTGTTGTACCTCTAGTAATTTACGTGTATTTGTTGAACAGTAAAAAAATGTATACATTAATTTAAGCAATGTTTGGTGGATCAGTACAATGAACTGGCAATCGGATTTGAGTTCTCAACGATTTAATTGATTATTGGTTTATTTTCGAAAACTGCAAATAAATCTATTTATCTAAGTTTAAATGATTGTAAAGGATGATTTTTTAAGCGTTTGGTTTTTAAAATTGAGAAAAAAACGAAAATTTGTAAAATTGAGCGAAATTTTTATAAGGGTCGAAAAATCAATTCTTACCATTTACTTTTTGAATATTATTTCGTGTAAATGGTGACCGCGACTACGCCCCAAGTAGTAATGCCCAATTTTTGGCATACTTTTTCCAACATATCGACTAGTATCTCACTATCTCACCAATAACACGAGTTATGGTGTCTTCGAAGGCGGCAATAGATGCTGGCTTATATTATAAGTATAGACGTATAAGTAGGACGATTACGACGGCCATAAAATGGACAAAGTGCTCATTTTTTACTAATTACAAATTTACACACGTTGTTCACGCATGAACTGTAAAAAAAAGTCAGGCTAAAAAACCAGACAGCGAAAAAAATCACCATTTAGTAAGAGCGCGTCCAGTCAACGTTATTTGGCAATATAATGCCAGTTGTATGTGACATTGTGACCCTACTTCCAAAATAATTCAAATAACGTTTTACTAAGTGCGTCATCCAACATAAATTCATCGAATTGCAACCAAAATGTTATCACGGCAATGTAGCGCACACCATTGTAAGGCCTTAAGGGAAAAGCATAAAAACATAACCAGATAAACAGGATCTAAAAACTGCACGAATAAAGACTCATTTCATGAATAAGAAAGCTACATGTACAAAAAACGATAGAAAGTTGTCAACTGTTATTGTGCCAACATACATTCTATGAAGCCACATCAAACTATAACAACAACTGAATAGTCTCAAAGGCCAACTGCCAACATGTCAAAATGTGAAGCCTTCACTCTAAAGACTTCTATTGGAACTGTAGGGATTAAGAAAAGACAAGACCATTCTCCTGCCCTGTCTCGAAGAAGGAGCCTTTATTCTTGGAAATATTGGCGATTTGTTAATCATAAAACCTAATTGCAGCCGTAACTTTATTAAGAGTACAACATATTTTATTTTTGTGCAGAGTTACCCCCACATTTCGGTAATAGAAACATGTAGTACCACAAAGGTGCAATCAATATGCATTCATAATGTGTGTTATAACAGAAGCGCTTCCTACTGCCTAGACATCTTCAGTTCATAATACGTTTTACTGGTTACATGCAGTCTTAAAATTAGTTAACATATATAGCAAGTGGCTTGCCAAGACTCACTTTTTGCTAGTAGTGCCCTACATTCGCGAACGTCTGACAAACATTCGAAATCTTTATTATTTCAGGTGGTCGGATACCGCACCAAATTGTAGGTCTTCCTACTTACTTACTTACTTAGTTGGTGCTACAGTCCGGGTTGCACCTGTGCCTTAATCAAAACGCCTATCCAGTTAGCACGATCTTTGGCTAACCGCCTCCATCAGTTGCGCACTCCAAGTTGGTTGAGGTCCCCTTCCAATTGTGCGCGCCACCTAAGGCGAGGTCTTCCTCTACATTCGTTGTTCCTCCGGGTTGGACTCTAAGACTCTTCGGGCCGGTGCATTGATTATTTTTTTTGACGAATTAGTTTTATAATTCCAAAGCAACATTTTGAGACCAAGATTGAGTTCAACGATTAAGTTAAAGTGCTCCAAAAAAGTGAAACAATTTTTTTACGGATGCATTTTACTGATAGCTATAACAGACGCCTTAGACGACTGATGCGTACTTTTCTGACCAGGTCGATGTCACTGTACAGCTTGTTTTCAAGTTAGTATCGGAGTCGAGGTAGACAAAGTCCCGAACTACCTTAAAGTTATAGCTGTCTATCGTGACGTTCTGTCCGATTCGTCGATGTTGTGTGTCCCTTCCTGTTGACAGCTTATATTTTGTTTTGCCCTTATTCACCACTAAAACCAACTGGGTTTAGCTAAGTGCACATCAAGTGCTCACCTCGAAAGGGTTTGATCTTAGTGCGCATTAAACTCGACATTAAACATGCCTAATGAGGAAGACTATTAATTCTGAAAATGACATCACATCAGAAATCAAGCGAAGAATTACACTTGCCAACCGCTGTTACTTTGGCCTAAGAAGGCAATTGATTAGTAAGGCCTTGTCGAGAAACACCAAGGAGACTCTATATAAGACCCTCATCATCCCAGTCCTGCTTTATGGCGCAGAATCATGGACGTTGTCAAAAGCGGATGAAGATCTCCTTGGTCGCTTCGAACGCAAAATTCTTCGAGTGATTTTCGGTCCCGTTTGCGTTGACGGGCTTTGGAGGAGGAGATTTAACAGCGAACTCTACGAGCTGTACAGCGACATCGACCTTATCAGAAAAGTACGTATTAGTCGACTAAGATGGCTAGGACATGTAGAGCGAATGAACACCAACGCTCCGGCCCGAAGAGTCTTCGATTCCAACCCGGACGGACAACGCAGTAGAGGAAGACCTCGCCTTAGGTGGCGCGCACAAGTGGAAGGTTACCTCAACCAACTTGGAGTGCGCAACTGGAGGCAGTTAGCCAAAGATCGTGCTAACTGAAGAGGCGTGTTGGTTGAGGCCCAGGTCCACCCCGGACTGTAGCGCCATCTAAGTAAGTAAGTAAGTAATGAGGAAGACTTATTGAAAACAGTTTGTTTCTTTGTTGATGAAATATGCCATGTGACTAAAGATTTCATTCCAAAATACCGTTTTGTTTAATAAATGTTCCTGCTAAACAAACTACATATTATGATTTTTACAAATTAGTTTATCGTTTGTGCCCGGTTAAGTAGCGTTGTCTAGTACCAGTGTAAATTCCAGCACTTCATTAAAATTACATAAAAAATCATTTACACAGTCCTTTAAATGATGACTTGCTAAAACCATTTCAATATAATTTATCAACAGGTCGCTATAGTCCAGTACGCCGTGCATCTGAGGGATCCAAAGCACAATTCCAAGGACCACTGCAAGAGTGCCAATATCTACAAAAAGGTATAGCACAGCGGAACTTACTGGTTGCTCCAAGTCCGCCGCTTTTAGAGAACTCAATTAGCTTGCCTGGTAAGATTTATCCAATTGGATTTTATTTTATAATTTTACATTTTTTATTTAATCAAAAAATCTGCATGCATTTTGAATATGCACAGCTAAAGAGCTTCTTTCTAATTATCACCATATATTGTCGTGTTAAGGAGTCACTAATCCGTTTCACAAGGGTAAACGCCGCGAAATCTGGAGTGACTTTTTGATGCAACCGCGAGGTTGTTTACTGGGTCGGACTTATAAAGTTAAGTCTTCAGAGGCCTCTGATCTTGTTCTGGAAAATCTATTAATTGGTAAAGCTTTTCTAAACTAGTACTATGGTGTCCAACAGACAGTTACTGAGAGGGCACAAGTCCTTAACCGTTTAGGCAATCAATGTCCCAATGGAAAACCACGTTAATGATATGGGCGTATTGTTTTGTTACAGTTTCTATAATTTTTCTTAAGATTAATACAAACGCACCTGTCTATGGCACATATTTCCGCTTGAAAGATGCTGGAACAGCTGCCACTCGATTTGTAGTGTTATTAGTTCTCAGTCTATCTGTGTAGCAGAAGTAATAAAGAACGCTTCGGTTGTTAAAATCTTCAACAACAATTAGTGCTCTGTTCTGAGTACGACACGATACGTAGTCCCCATTTTTGTAACAGATTTATAGGCGAATGTCATCAACGTACATCACACTAGTACTGATAAATATAATTTTGAAACATTGAAATTCCTTATCCTTTCTACAACGCGTTGTAATTTTCTATTTTTCAGGTTCCCCCATACATGGCAAACCAATTCTTAATATGATACAGCAGCGAGGTCAAGATGTCGAAGTGCCACAGGAAGTCATAGTGAATCTAGTCCCCTCACTGAATCGGCTCGTCAAGGAGCATCGCATCAGTGCCGAAATTGCTAAAAGCATTTTGTCAACAGGCATCGTGCCATTAGAGTTGGCGCAATTTTTCGGCCTAATAGCACATTCCGGACAGCAGGGTCACATGCAGCAAATGCATAGCTATAGCGTATCGCCGTTATCAATGCCATCGACAAGTAATACCAACAATACCGGAGTTGGACAGCCGGGAACGAGTACGACGTATCCAAAATTCATGCTCGGTCCGTTGAACTCACCGTCAAATTTTGGCAGTCTGTCGCAACAGAATCCAAGTTTAATCGGTCAGTTTAGCAACATCAACCTAACAGGTGGCGGCTTTGGTAGCGGTCACAGCAGTGGATGCCAATCCCCAGTGTATAGCAGCTTTAGCGGATGCTTATCACCAAATCCGTACATGTTTAATGCTGCCGGTGCTACATCGCCAATGCATCAGATAACGAAAGGTATCAGCGGGCTTACAACGAGTGGTGGGGGTGGATCTATAACGAGAGGAACATCAGCGGCTAGTGAAATTGCCTCCAACCAGCCGCTTGACTTGTCAATGGACGTGTGCTCCTCGGACGCGATGGCTGCGGACATATTCGCATGTCCATCTCAGCAGGCGCCAATGGTTGGTGCGAACTGGTTTATGCCTGCGTCGTATTACGACTTGAAACCACTGAATCTATCACCTGCACAACCGGTTCGAATAGTTCCAACGCCACCCGCTTCGCCAAATCTCTGTATAATCCAAGAGGAGAACGCCAATGGTCATACAAGCCACACAATCACTGCTGGTATTCCATATGGAGCTATGGGTTTCGTCAACGAAGACCTGTCCCCTTGCCAGCCATCACACCCGCAGATATGCCTGACTGATGTCCAGGGAAGTGAAATCACTCTGGTCGCACTCTCGTCAGAGAACAGCAGAGACAGTGACTGCGACTCCTTGGAACCGCATACACCTTCGCTGGCATTGCAGGGTTTGATAATTACAGAACCATCGAGTGATATGCCCTCGATAACAAGAGGGGTCGGCCGCAAGGCAAGCCTTGAGAGTGAGAACAACTCCCGACTGGACACGGAACCAACTTCGTCGGGATGCGGTGCAACCAGTGGTTCAAACCGTCGAGGGAGCGACAAGTCGCTAGGATTTAGTGACGATAGTCTAAGCAATGATTCCAACAATCTATCACCGTGCCAAGAACCTTCTGCCAGTTCTGGTTTTAAAAGCGATTCACATTCCGAAATCGGCGACCAAACTGAAGGTCGCATTAGTCCCGATTCGATTTGTGATTCTCGAATGTCCGATGAGTGCTACGAGGTGCCATTACCGCACGAATGCTCCAACTTGGATTCGACGCGAATTCTCCAGATGGTTAAGCAGACGATCGATTCAACAATGCCTCCCAAGGGCTTTGTTCTTAACAAAGCGAACGTTAGCGATGGATACGAGGGCAACAGTGCAAAATCCAGCACATCATCGTCCGGCAGCAGTGGCACAGGTATGAGTTTAAGCTCGACGGCATCTGGTGATCCGGACATGCCTGTTGATATTTCCAATTTAAGTTTGGAATATTCGGGAGGATTGCAAATTGAATTGCAAGTTTGTGAAGGTAGAAATAAGGATAACAAGGGAATCAAGCTGAGGAGAATATCCGGCGATCAGTTTGAGTATGGAAAATTGTGCCAGCAATTAATTAGCACCCTGACTGTTTAGAAAGAGGAGTGATATGCATAAGTGCACCGCTTGTTGGTTAAAGAAGTTCCCTTGGATTTGCTTTGGGTAGAGAAACTGTATGTGATAGGGTTTTCGAATCTATTTCGTCTAGCTCTGGGAACTAGTTGAACCAGTCATGTGTGTTACCTTTTGGCTTTAGGTAGAAAGCTGTTGGGAATAGGATTTCGCGTTTTGGTTGTAGAATGTAAAAGTAGTCTTTGTGTCATGTAATGAATGTCTAACAAACTGGCAGCACTAACATTTTCGGTTCTCTAAGTCCCTTCTTATCAATCGCAGATGCGTTTTTTTTTCGAAGGCGATCGGAACGAAAACGAAGCGTAATACATATGTCTAAATGACCTATGACAAGCAATGTTACCATGCGAACACGTTGAGTTTATTGAAACTAACCCTTTCTTTGCTAGCCACTTTAAAACTTTGATGTGTGGTGATTGTAGCAAAGAACTTCAGTTGAATCGCCTTGTCCGTGAACGAGTAATACGTGAAAGAATTTGTTTTTATTTTCTATGGAAAATATACATAATTTCAACACGTATAGGTACCGTCGTTTTTCAAAACTCTGGCGATTGACACGGATGTGCACTAACACAATTCAGCGACAAAAAAGTCGATACAACACGTGCATCAACCAACAGTAACGCCTGCAATTTGCTGTGCAATTTTGTTGTATCTGATTAGTGGCTCAAAGTTGCACAGAAGGAACAGAAAAATTCAAATTTTAGCGTTCCATGACAAAAATCATGTCCGAAACTGTTCTACTTCTTGTTTTATGAAGCTGTGCTGTAGTGTCTATCTCTCTGATGACTGCTGTTTTGTTTTGTCAGTCAGAAAATTGTCCTTAGGTAATTAAAATTGTTCTTTCTCATAAAACACAAAGTTGTACTTTTCTGTGCTAAATTGTTCTGACGTATTTTACTAACTTAAAATACTTCTTCCGGGAAAGGCAAACCTTTAACGTTTCATCAGCGCCCCGAGATGCTCGCAGATGTATGTTTGCTCTGCACTTAAATTGCTGCAAATTGTAGTGTTCTGAAAGCGAGTTCCAAAGTTTGGTTGTCCTGTAACAGAAGGAGTTTTGGAAAATTGATGTCCTCGCGGTTGTCAAATGTACTGTATGGTCATTAGCATTAGCTGCCTGTCTTGTGGGGCGCCCAAAAGTCGCATTTCGAGGGATAATGTCCGAGTTCCTCGCAATATCTACCTATAGAACAAGCAAAGGTCAGCGATTTGTCTTCTGTGCACCAACGGTTATAGATTCGAAGTGATGAATTTTGCATCCATCCGTAGAGTTGTTGTGGTAATCCATAAGACGCAAACAAAATTGCCTAATAGGGTTCTATGCCAGACTCGGTCAAATGCCTTTGATATGTCCAAGGCTCTGAATTCGGCGTGTTGTTCAATTGCTTGCGTCCATAAGTGCGTTACGTAGCATAACAGGTCTCCAGTGGAACGACACGGCTCCGAAATCCGTATTTCCTAATCGGTGGCCTTCTAGGTATTTGATTATTTCGATATATATTGCCTTTTCCATTGCTTTTGAGAGCATTGAAAGTAACGCTTTTGGACGATAATCTTGTGGCAGACATTTTCTCCCTTTCTTAGATTGAATGCGAGCAGTCTTCCAGCAAAAAGGAAACGTCTTCTGGGAGTACCTACGACATGTGTTTCCCTGCCTCGTCCGTTCGGTTAGAATATCGTAGCCAATCCATGCTATGGGCATTGAAGTCACCAAGTATAATAACTTCAGCCGTTGGATGATGAATTTGAATCCAGTCTACGGATAAATGACGAAATAATTTGGATGGTTCGTTATCGTTTGGCGAGCGATATATGCAGCAAATGAATTTGGTACTACTTTGTAGACATATTATGTCGAGATCAGCAGGTTCCATCTCTTCTTTTCTTTCACACCCCAGATCTGTTCGGGAAAACACACATAGTCCCGCCTTATATCGAAAACGAGGAAGTAGTTCGTATCCTGAACAGCGAAGATATGTGTAGTCAGTGTTTGAGTTTAATTGAGCCTCGGCTAAGGCTAGGAAGTCTGGCTTTTTTTCTGGTGCTGGTGCACGCAGTGATATTGACATTGTTGATTCCTAGACCTCGAATGTTACAGATCACTCATCTGTTGCCAGCTTTCTTCTGTTAGTGTCCGTGGTTTGTCTCTTTTGTCTTTTTTTTTCGTTGTTGCCTGTCGTCTTGCAAGTCCTGTTGGTGAATATTTGCATGTTGAACCCCCTGAGATAGTCCCTCCCGGAGATCCGAACGGGAGACTAGTTTACCTCCGAAATTCTTTATCTCAGGAAGTTGCATCATGGCTTTTGTGTCCCATCCGTTTTGCACCGGTCCAAACTCTGAAACGTAGTCAAGACTACTTCACGGAGCCTATAGCATGATGTGGTGGTATCTTTCCTCTACGTAAAACTATGTAATTTTGACGCACGGGAACAGAATTTCATAAATTGTTTTAAAATTTCAAAGAAATTAACTTTTAATAGACATTTCGGAAACAAATAGTGCATTTTCTGAGATGTTTAAGTCAGTTCGACCATTAATTTCAACTATACGCAAAGAGAAGTTTGCCACATTGATTGCAACTTACTATTTATTGTATGCTACTTTCGACTGATATCTTTTTTTCCTCTTCTCGACCTTTTCTGCCTTGAAAATTGGTAGTCTATCAACTATCTCAACTATCCCAACAGCACACACACACATTCGAAAATACCATCAAAGTTCCAAGAGTAAACTTCTCATGCATTCCTCTAAATAAATGTTTTATTAAAATTAATTGTCATCGTGTTCCCTTTTTTGCGCAATCGCGACCCTAAACAAAATTTATTAAGTCTAATACTAAACGAATTCATCTAAATGTAGTAAATCACACAATTATATACTGACTGAACATTTTGTATAATTAGTAGATTTAAACTAAAATTAATTCAAAACCAAAACTCTCTTTGTCTTCACTAATAATAATAATAATTGTTTAAATAAATATGTAAAACCAAGAAGAAGACTAAGCAATTTAGATGGAAATCCACATAACTTTAAACTTTAAGAATGTGTGTATTTGTATAACAAGTAAAACGAATTACAGTTGCTTTATAAATTCCTTCCTCTTCTGATTTTAATAACAAAAAAAATAAATAAAAGACAATTTAAATTTATAGGAAAAAAAAAACAAAAACACGATCCAATCTTGCGACTTTTAACTGTTATACTGTAATATTTAGACGAACTAGTTGTAGTTAGAAAATTCAATCCGTATACTGATATAGTAGACTTAAAAATGCATAAAAAAATTATTTTTTGGATGTTAAATTGCGTTACACTTTCTTCTCGTTTGTTTGTAAAAGTGATTGTCAAAAAAAAAATTAAAAAATAATAATGTCCAATGAACTTAGAGAGTATTTTACTTCCTAGAGATGTGTCCTCTCATATTTCAATGTCCCTTTTCATCGTGTGATCAATGGTAAAGGAAACTTTTTTCAATTATACATATTTAAAATATAAAAATGTAAACTGTAAATTAATTATTATTATTCTTTTTCTCATTCCGGCTGTTTAAAACAAAATGTAATTTTAAAACACAAAAAAAAAGCAAACGCACTCGTTTGTAAATCTAATTTTATTCATAAATCTAAACAATTTATCATTCCAATAGAAAAAATTTACTTCGATATAAGCATGCGGGTGAAAATTCCCTTAAAATGAAATTACATACTTTAAAAATATTTAATATACATTAAAAATAAAAGTCAAAATGAATAATGAGAAAAACCTATGCTCGCCAGATAAAAAAAAATGCCATTGGAATGATCTGTTTCTTCTATTTTTATGCGAATCAATTATTCAATGCGTGGTTCCAATGGCGCAGTATTGTAAGAAAACAATATTAATAAAATTAGTAAAATGCTATTTCAATGCAATACTATCAACGAGTGTAAAAATTTAAATACGTGTACACAATTTTTTTTTGTATGTAGATATTGCTTTCTTTCGTTGATATACTGCATTAATTATTATAATATTGTAAAAAACTTGTTAATTTCAGTTAGTTGTAACATATTTTATTCGAACATTATTTTCTAATATTTTAAACAAATTCAAATACACATACATAATAGCAACACTTATGTTATTAGTTTAAACGAAATAACAAAAAAAAGTGTAAACAAAATATAAAGACTGCTGTGATTTAAAAATATAAATAAAAATATACCAATATAAAAAAAAAAACAAGAAGAAGAACATTTCAATTTGTTTTATTTATTCCTCTTTTGTAAATAGCTGTCCCATGGACAGATATAATTTCGAAGTAGTTAAGGACTTTACCTTCAATTACATCGACGCAGAAATTGTATTCAGATCCGCAGAGGATCACTATATTGCCAATTGCTGTTTCTTTGGGCTAAGAAGGCATGTAAGAAGTAAAGCCCTCACAGAACCATGGATATATCCCGGTTCTGCTGTGTTGTCCGGAAGCATAGAAAGCGAATGAAAACCTCAAAAAGCTTAAAATACAACGACAGATGTTGCTAGGTTACGTGCAGCATATGGACAACAAAGTACAATCCCGAAGAGTATTTGAATGCAGCACGGAGGAACAACGAAGCAGAGGAAGACCCCACCTCAGGTAGCACGCACAATCGGAGAGCGACTTCAGCCCTTAGCCTGCTTAACTGGAGGCAGCTAGATATTGGGACCGAGCTGTCTGGATGGGCTTGTTGGTTGAAATCGTGTTGCACCTTGGACTGTGAGTGCCATCTAAAGTAAGTCACAAACTACCAATTAATAGGTCAGCTTAGGGCAAAAAAATAGGCATTACCGACTACATAGTTGACGTAAAGGGCGCTGTAGTGTGCACTGCGATCGATAAGGCAACAGCACCGCAAACATGTATGTCTAGCTAAGCTATGTTTGAACAGCGACATGCGACAATCTTTTGGCGGATCCCATTTCCACCCCTCTACGCAATGATGGTTATATCCTTTGTAAATAAATTTGAAGTCAGTTCTATTCATTTTATACCCATTTAGCTTTTTGTGTATTTTCAAAATTTTCGGCTTTCTTGGCCTTCTGCCTACGGCTTCAACTCAGATTCGCCCAACAAAACACAAGAAGCGGCAGCGGTTCATATCTTTTTTTAAATTGGTCATTTGATTTAAGAAATGTTCACCCCTATTGCCGTTGGCGTTTGTCGTATACGACTTATGTTTCCTGTCGTTGTACAACAATGTTCAGATTTTTTTTTTAACTTTTGTTAACAATTTTATTTCCTTTTCTATGTGTTCACCATCATTTCAATTCATTTGTCTCAAAAAAGTTAAAAACAGCGACTAAAAAACGAAGCGAAATATGAGTCGTTTACGACAAACGGCAACGGCAATACGGGTTGTTATTTGTATGTATCTACCTATAGATGTATTTGCTGACGTGACGCCACAATTCACAATTGAGAATGACAAAACGATTCCTAATTGGCAGCGCTAGTGGAAATAGCCTATAGTGACCTGACAAAGACTTGTCGAAATTTAATTAAAATTTATGTTGCTGTACAATTCGCCGTTGAATAGTCTTCCATCTTCATCACTTTCTGCAGAACCTGATTTCTTTTGATATTTACTAACAAATACCTACATATCTACAGCTGTTTTATACATACTGTCATAAGGTCTGTTCCTTTACTTTTAAAATTTACGTTTTTTTACTAACTCTTACGAATTTTTACTCAATGAGATTCTAAATATTTATCTTGGGCTAATTTTCTGCCACTTTTATAATATTGTTGAAAAGAGAAGTTAACCAAAATCCAAACACAAACTCTAATAATTTATTGAAAATTTAGGTTTTATTTCCTCTTCAGGGGGCTTATTCCAAAATGCGCGGCGGATCGCTTTTCATGGCGGATTGGTATTTTTGTATTTTCCAAAAGCAATTCGATGATGTATTGCTGGCGGATTTATTGAAGATGTTAGGTACGATTTTTTCTTAATTTGCAAAAGATGATTAAGTGCAACGTAAAACAAAGAAATTACGATTTTTTTATTATTTATTATTTAATTAAAATGAAATGAAATGTAAGAATTTAGTTCAAAATTTAAAGGAATTATCGCGTTCGCGTCTGCTCGTCGTCTCGCTTAAAAGTCAACTGCACAAACCAGTAACGCCTTGTCCAGCGTAGACACGATAAATGCGGTGCGTGCGTTGAAGTGCTGGTAATGCGGGCAGATTACAAAATCAAACCTATGTTGGGAAATAAAGATGTCCAACGTAGGCACGATTTTGCGGTAAATCCGTGCATTGCGATGTCCCCGCATCGCACACATTGTTTGAAAATCAAACTGGTTTGATTTTGCCCGCATTATCGTGCGGAAATGATGATTGCAGTTTTTTTTCATAAAAGACAAAAGGAGTGCGGAAAAGGAATGGAACTAAGTTTTCTGAAATGTAGTCGAATGTTTTTATCTGTATATAATATTGCACTAGTTATGTCGCATTTCTTTTTTAATATTCTTATTTTTAATAAGCTAATTTCTATTAAAAAATCGTTCTTGCCGGCCATTTTACACAGAATGACAGCAGTTTATTAAAGCCATCCGCATGAACGCATTATCGTGTTCTAATTGGACACTTTACGCATTCCTCGGAAATAAATCGGCGCGTTCCAGCAACGCACTACCCGCAAAATCGTGCCCGTGTCTACGCTGGACACAGCGTGAGAATAGACCATCGACTCCTCCCACATAACGGACTTTGCCTACAAGCTGCCGGCGAGACCAGGATTTTTCATGTATTGGTGCTGTACAAAATCAAAGGGGCGCCATTAACGCACGCATACTTGAAAAATCCTGGTCGCATGGTATAGCATGGAAAATCATTGCCGCCATTAATTTTGACATTTACACGTATTCACAGACAGGGAAATTTTTTCCGGGGGGAATCGGGTAGGTGTACGGGAAGTCGGCGGTCTATTCTTAGTGGTTTGTGGTCAACTGACTCGTCTCTCGTTTTTTGTATGTCTCTGTATTGGTGTAATTGAAAGCGATGTTGCCAGTTTACTGATCTGCACAAATTTTCCCAACAGAAGATAAAAAATAAACTATGGAAAATTCGAAGTCCAATTGGAAAAAACTGGAAATCACAGTTCGCATTTGAGAATAAGCAAAAGCGAAGTCGGTCGAAAACGAAGTATCGCTTTCAACACGATCCGCCGCGCATTTGGGAATAACCCCCCCCAGCATTCTAGCAGAACTCTAGCAAAAGTAAATGTCAAAAAATTAGCCTATATGATAATTTTTTGACAGCTGTGAAATTAGTTTTCCACATCGACAGTATCAGAAAATTATCCGAGGATAATTATTTAGCTCAATTGACAATTGACAGACGATTTAAAATTTGTTGTCCTATTTGGCATTCATCCTCACCACTTTTGACAGTCTATGATGGCATGACATATGAACTTGGACTGCACAAAACGTGCTTTCAAATATTATATTAGGTACATATATAAATAAAAATCGCATTACATTAAAATGTTAATATTTATTGCAGCATAGAAAGTTTAACTTCATATTCTACTACATTACATTAATATATGTATTGGTATACAACTTTACTAATAAAAGTGTCGTACTGATTCTACACAGTTAAATACAAAAGGATTAAAAAATTTCTCGTTTTTAAATTATACACGTTTAATCTTAAAAAAAAGTGTTTGCGATGAATATGTCCTTCCTCCTTGACTTCGACACGCAACCGGCCGGCCATTCCATAAGTCAAGGCATCCGCATTTAAAGTTGGGTGGGATTATAGTGTGTCCAATGTACATAGTGTGTGCCCTTGGGAAGATAATTAAGAAGGTGCCATGAGTCTCTCCCTGATTATTGTTGCGTTTTTATTATTATTATTTTTTTTTTAATTTAAAGGAAATCCACGTAAAAACATGAAATGTTGGATGACTTTATTGTTCGTTGGTTGGACTAATATGTAACTTGATGCAACTAGAAAGAAATAAAGTAAAAAAGAAATTTAGTTAATTATATATATAATTATAAACAATTATTTACAGTGATTTTTTTATTTGATGCAAAACTGAAAACTATACTACATACAGTGAGCGTCAAAAGTTAGTGAACAACAATCTTGTTTTCATTTGTCTTTTAAGTTTCGAAACAATTTTTTTTTAAGATCTATGAGGTATCTTATCCTGTCGAACTGAAATACGTTTTGTTACTGTTATTTCGTTATCAAACTTTTTACAGATTGCTGGTTTTTAAAAACTTTTTTAATACCCTAAAGGCCTAAAGAACATTTAAAGGAGCATTTGTATTACTTTTGACGCTCACTATATGTTAAATTTACACTTTTTTGTGTAGACGCCTTTTTGTGTTAACTACTTTAGGTATGCTATTTCCAGTGTAAATGGGTCTGCATAAACGAATCTTAACTTTTGAACAACACTGTAGTGGATTTTGCATGGACTCGGAGTAAAAGCGGATAAGGATACCCTTGGAAAATTCTACGAGTAGGTACGAGTAATTTTCGGGTGAATTGAAGAGCAGATAAACGACGAACTGTACAATGACATCGACCCAGTCAGAAAAGTGACTAAAAAATTTAAATTTTAAAAATTAAATTTAATTTCATGTAAAGCGAATGGACGCGAATGCTCCAGGACTAAAGATCTTCGAATCCACACCCGAGGGACGGCGCAGTAGGAATACCGCGACTCAGGTGGCGCACGCAAATGGGAAAAGGAAACTTAACCAACTTTGCGTACGAAATTGGATACAGCTGTCTAAAGATACTGCTGGCTAGAGAGGCTCGTGTTGTTGATTGAGGCACAGGTCCATCCCGTACTTTAGCGCCGCCCTAAACAAGTAAGTGGTATTTGCGTGTTTAGTGCGGGCGGTCGCCGTTTTATGTTAAGTGTGCAGCAAACATCAAGCATACAGCCGTTTTCATGAAAGTTTTTGGTAAGGAATGAAATCTAATTTTAGCCTTTTTAAAGAGTTGTCTTGATTGAATTTTTTATTATTTTGGTCCTGAGAGTTTGGGTTTCTGTCGCCTATTTCGAATTATGATTCCAAAATTCCGAATACTGTTCGAGAATACAACATTTCGAAAAGGGTGAAAAATGATATTTTATCGATCTAAGAACTCTGTTCTAAATTAAGATTCGCTAACAGGATGGTTGCGCAAAGCTAGGTCTAGGGCCCTATTAGGTGTTTCGAGTCCTGAACTTTCCACTCCTACCAATTGCACCAGTCACCTATCCCACAAGGAGCTATTTCAGTTTGTTAAAATTATCGCATGGAATATAACGAACAAAGCAAGTAAGAAGGGTGTGGGTGTGGTTGCGAACTAAATGTTATCTCGTGAATGTTGTATATTAACATTTTTGGTCTGCATGGTAACTACATAGGTACTGCTTATGCGGCGAAGCAGTGTTTATAGTGTATTATTAGGCAAATGAATGTGATTAAAGAAGTATGAAAGGTAAATGTCCTTTAGCACTTAAAATGTCCTGCAAGCACGTAATTCATGTTTGTGAAGAATATTTGGAATACCTGTTGGAAGGCAACGTAAACACACATTCATATCTAATGAACGCTACAAAATAAACTCATTTGAGCTGCATAATTCAATTGAATGTCACGTCGAATAAACAAGAACATGAATACCTTATTCACGCTCTAATCAATCAACCTTGACGTGCTGCAATTCCGTTTTTATTTTCCATTCACTTAATGTGTCAAATAAAAGCCATCAATAATAATAATTAGCTTTACTCGCTGTGGGTACACTACACTCTAGTTCAAATGAGCACACATTTCCACAGTAGGTCAGCGAAGAAAGCATTACAAAGAAACAACCCCATTTCCACCCCAGGGCCCAGACATATTAAGTCTTCTCTTCGTCATTGTGAACAACAATTTCAGTTCAACAAGCTACAACTACAACTTCGAATGTAGGCCGGAGTAGACTTAATGGAATTCAAATGATGCCTCTGTGGGTCAAACTTAATAACTCACCAGTTTACTTGACCCTTTCACGGCGTATCGTAGAAGCCAAGTAACACGCCAGCACTATTCCAAGAATTTGTATGAATGCAATACCAATTCCAACCCCAATAAGAATCACTGCATTCTTATCGATACGATCCCTCAGCTTGCCCACACATCCATCCTGAAAGTGAAACGATTAAGCAAATAGTTGCACCCTAATACAAATGAAATGCTCACCTGAAAGTACTTGTCCTTTCCCAAAGGAGCTGCGTCGGCACAATTGCCCAGAGCTTCGTCAATGAATTCCGGACGACAGCAACTTGCTCGTAGTGTCTTATTTCGGCTGATTCCACGCCAGTCTGATGGGTTGTCAACACCGCAGCACATCAGCTTTCTTTGAATATTGTCCCAAGCCTTTAGATCGTCGTCATTCGACCGCTTTATGGAGTCCATCAGTGAGTTCTTAAGAACCATTTCCAGGTCGGATTTGAAGACTATCGCTGCTATGCCAACAGCCAGCTCAATTATGAAAACAACACCAAGCAGCACGGCAAACTGTACATATGAAGAAATTTTGTATTAATTGCCAAGTGCCTATATGTATAATTAATGATGTTTTACCGTTATCAGGAGTGATGGCGATTCCTTAATAGCACCAAAACATCCAAGGGATGCGATTAAGAAAATAATTGTTCCGGTTACAATGAGGACGATTGGTGGCGCCGTTACTTTGCCCTCGATAAAATGGTTGAACTCATTGACGTCAGCTAAAACCACAGCACCGGCTATTAAGATGCCAAGACCCGATATCTGCAAAAGGAATCGATATCGATTAAGCCTTAGTGCGCAGTCAAGTGCTACCAAGTAAATACATTTCGTGTAATTAGATTTGAATAGTAAATTATTGTATAGCTACAGATTGTTATCGCTTGATGAATATCAAATATTGTTTATACAAAGTTATGGTTGCGCTTATGTCAGCAAATTACTGTAAGTAGTTCCGCTTAGACGTTGCGACGCCAAAATCCTAAACAGCCTAACAAGATATTGACTGGTTGAGTGTTCTTCAATAGGTATCTACTAGATTGGGAAGCCCTGCGGCCAATTTTACTTTATGCTTACATTTATTAGAGGAAACAAATCTGACTTCTGCAGATAGAGGCAATAATCCGCTGCTTAAAATCAGTACCTAATAAACAGTTTTGGTTTTTCCAGGAATCATACTGCACAGATAGTATTCTTGTCTATCAGGACAATGCATATCAATTTTACAAATTTTACAAACTTTGGCTATAACGACTGTCGAAGAATTGCGCCACGCCCATTTGTCCAATTTTTTCCAATCTTCACAGGAATACTCCTGGGCCGATACCTAAGATTGCATGTGATTCGGTGGTTTTCGAAATATGAGATTTTTAATGTTTTGTATGTGCGGTGCCACGCCCCTTTGTTCAATTTTCCTATTCTTCACAGGATTTGGTATACTGGGCCGATATCTACATAAGATTGCATGTGATTTGGTGTTTTTCGAAATATAAGATTATTAATGTTTTTGTTGTATGGGCGGTGCCACGCCCCTTTGCCTATTTTTTCCAATCTTCACAGGAATACTTCTGGGCTGATATTTAAGACTGTATGTATCTAAATTTAAACTCAATCGATTCGGTGGTTTTCGCTATATAAGATCTTGAATGCATTTTTTGTATGGGATGTGCCACGCCCCTTTAACTCATGAACCAATACACCTACAAAGACCGTATATACTTACAAACCATGGCATTAACGTCACCTTTCATGGGAAATTTCCAGAATCAAAATCGGTTTACGCATTACAGAGAACATTGGCGACAAACACAATACAACTTATTTTTATATATATAGATAGATTTATTAAACTTCCGGGCTGTGAACATCAACTTTTTCTTTTCACTCCAAAAATAAAAAAATTTATTTTCCATGAAAAAATATGACTTCGAATTTTATCGATAAACTCCAATATTCAATTTTGTGTTTTTTTTATACCCTCCACAGGAAGGTATATTCACTTTGCCATTACGTTTGTAACGCCGAGAAGGATTCACCGGAGACCCTATAAAGTATATATATTCTGAATCAGGATCACATTCTGAATCGATTTAGCCATGTCCGTCTGTCTGTCTGTCTGTCTGTCTGTCTGTCCGTCTGTCTGTCTGTCTGTTGAAAGCACGATAGCGTCCAAACGAATTGACCTAGGCGATTGAAATTTGGTGAGAGGACTTCTTTTTACCGTCGTCAGGTTGGTATTGAAAATGGGCTATGTCGGTCAAGCAGTTCTGGTACCTCCCATACAAAACCATTAGTAGACCCATGTGTCTCTCCGCCTGTTGAAATCACAATAGCGTCCAAACGAATCGACCTAGGCGACTGAAATTGTGTGACAGGTCTTATTTTTACGGTTGTCAGGTTGGTATTAAAAATGATGCATGTCGGTCAAGTAGTTCTGTTACCTCCCATACAAAGCCAATATTCGACTCGACATGTATATCTCTGTCTGTTGAAAACACCTTAGCGTCCAAACGAATCGACTTAGGTAAATAGGTGAATGAAATTTTATGAAAGAACTTTTCTTAACCGTCATCAGGTTGGTATTGAAAATTGTCTATGTCGGTAAAGTAGTTCTGCTACCTCCCATACAAAACTAATATTAGACACATAAACTCGCGTGGCAAACATTTTGCAGGACTTTTATTCAGTGGAGGGTATCAAAGCATCGGCCAGGCCGATGATAACACTTTTACTTGTTTTCAATTTTATTTAGTTTTATTTGAATTGTATTGGCAGTTAATTTTTTTCCTACCATCCTTAATCCAGCGGATAAATGTTGCGCTAGATAATCTACTATATTGACAAACTCCACAGTAAAGGACCATTCACATGGAAGCGAACGAACGAATTGATGAAATGCGCACAAACACTTTTTTATGCATTTATAAACAGAAAATTGCACATTTTACTACTCCAAGATGAGGATAATTAATTATTCCATCCAAATTTATTAAAAAAACAAGTTTATTAACGGTCTAAATAACGAAATTTCGAAATCCAAATTTTTTGCCGCGAACGAAAACACCCTGGCGCGAATTGTCAGTCTATTCACAATCCATACCATTTAAAACGCGTTCCACAAAGTAGCGAATAAAAAATTCGTTCGAACTTAACCTTATTCCAAGAGGAGGATATCTTGGAATAATAAAATATGAAATATTCTGTTTATAAATGCATAAAAAGTGGTTTATTCGCATTTCATCAATTCGTTCGTTCGCTCCCATGTGAATGGTCCTTAAAGTATGTTATTCACTTTGTCATTACATTTGTAACGCCAAGAAGGAGTCACCGGAGACCCCATATAGTATGTTATATTCTGAATCAGGACAGGACCAAATTCTGAATCGATTTTACTTGCTTTGTATAGAGTTTGACATGCCGCTATCATTTAGCGCTATGGCGGCCATTGTGTTGGCATGAAGTTCAATTATAATTGTTTTGTAAATGACTTGTATATGTGTTCGAGATGGTCATGGTAATCAATGGGCTCTCGGAAGGTAAGTTAAATCCAACGCCAACCGACACATTTAACTGGCCTTCCATTTTTAACAAATTAAAAATAAACTGCATTACCAACGAATTTATTAATAGATCTGACGAAGAAACATTCTCCGCCCAAATATAAATCATGCCATGTTACAAATCTTGTATTGAAATCGGTATTAGACTGTTGCCGCACGTCATTATTCTAGCACCATACTCCCTCTCAATAGAATTTAAGCCGCTGGAAAAATTTTCTCTATATTTGCGTCAAATAATCGAGCAAAACAGTCTTATTTTGTACATATATTGTTTTTATAGAGTGGTGACAATTTCTGACAGCTATCGGTGTTCAGCCATGAAGTGTCTCTCGAATGTATAGTCAAAACCGGCATTTTGACAGATGAATTTTACCAATTTTTAAGTAGTGTAATCGCATGTCAAACGTTCCTTGTATTTTTCTGTATTCGATTAATGAGACAACCATCCTATGAATATTACGAATTTGGTGAATTCGCACTGCTTTTCGTCCAGTTGGTTTGTGTACGTTCAAAATATTAGTCTAAAGTCTACCAAGTGTGACAGCTGGATAAAGCACATTGTGATTTCATTGGACTCGATTGATTGCGTGAGTAGTTTTTTCAGTTGATTTAGACGGTGCGGGCGGAGGGGCATCATTTTATTTCAAGATTTCCAAGTGATATCGGTTTTACTGGAGGTCTGTATAATAATTAGTAGAGTAACAAAGCGTTAATAAAAACAATCTAAGCACAAATTTTTTGACGAGTAATCAGTCAGATTCAATTGTCAGATGATTGTCATTTCGAATACGTAATACTATAAATGTAATTTTTTTTTTTTTTCGAAAAACTTATTAAATTTGTACTTTAAATACAGTTCCTTTCTGATAAGAATTTGCAGCTTATATGTAGTCAAACACGTCTTAGTTAATTTAAAAAACAGAACCATAAATAAATTAGTAAATATCTAAAAATACAATTGCATGATAGTCAAGTCAGTTGCGATCCTAACGATCCAGTTCAAACAAATCTAGGCTTTTTAATGTCGCCATAATTGTCTTTTAATGTGATATTCAAACTTTTGACATACTTAGTGCCTTTCCTATAGGTAATTTTAAGAATGTATGTATAATACATAAAATGGCTTAATCTTAAATGCCTTTCTTTGTCATTTTGGTCAGGTAGTCTAATACCTTGGCAACGCTGATCTTTTAAATCTTTAATTAGATGGCCTATTTATTTGTTTGTGACTTCAAGTTTAAATTTTGCTGTCGAATATTTTAGTAGAAAAGAAGAAAATAAGGAAACTGCAATCGCAAAAGACCACCGAAATCTCATGATAAGTGCCAGCTGGCAACACTGACAAACCCATATAGTGTACCCATAATGCTACAACTGAGATGAGATAAAAGAAGAATTGAGAGCATCAAAAGCCTGCGAATGAAGACGTTCAGATATGTTGCTTCAGGAACAATGCTTATTTCACCACAACTGGGCAACAAATCCTTTACAGGTACCTCAGAACCTCAGAATATACAATACAAACACAAAAAACATTCACAATTCATCAACGTTCCAAGTTTTTAAACTAAAAGTTCGCAGATTTTATCACAGATTAACGCCACCTCCTGCATGAACTTTGTAGTGGTGCATGAGCATGATGGATCATTTTCCTGCCATAAATCACAATGTTGAAGGTGAAATATGTATTTTTTTTTTACTTCTTTGCACGAAACGATAACTCTATTTATTATTTTAATTTTTTTTATCTTATAAATATTTTTTAATAAAATACTCACAGCAAAAATAATATTAAATCCAAAGAGGATATATTTAATCGTGCTCATTCCACAGGACCTCATTATTATTTTCATTTATTACTGTTGACACAGATTTCAAACTTAACAACTAAAATACTTAAATGAACTAAGACAATTTAAGAGTTTGTCCCAATCACTGGAAATTCTTGCAGTCCGTTCGAAGTCGCGACTCTAATTCAACTGACCACTGTTGGACTCGAAATGTATTACCTGAGCATCGGCACGAAAAAGCTAATGACCACCAACAGTGAAAGAAAAGTGGAAAGCCAACCAACACAAATATTGGTCAGCCTGGGGGTGTAGAGGGAGAACAAAAAAAAATATTGTCAAAAGGGTGTCATAGGAGGGTTGATTGAATGAATGGAACTTACGAGTGCTTCGTGTAATTCGATGGTATGTAGATTGTAGGGTACCTCACCGCCTACAATTTTGGTAGTGTACATAATAACTAAGTTAAGTAGGTACCCAAGTGGTAACTGGTTAGATTTTTCAAATGACACTGGGTGATGGTCGAATTTTGACATTTCACAAACACAAGCTGCCATTAAACAGAAGTTAAACTTCGTGTTGACATGCAAAAAATAAGTTCTTTTCGGTATTTAGAAAATCTCAATAAAGCAAATAATTTAAGCTCTTATGTTAATTGCATGTTTTGACAAGCAGAGTTATGCGTTTTCTTGGAAAATTGTACACAGAATGGAAAGCATTTGACAGAGAGGTAACGTCTCTTACTTCACTGAACCAAAAATCATCAAAGAAAAAAGAACATATTTTTTTATTTAAACAATTATTCCGCGTTTTTTAGGAGTATAAGTGATTCATGGGTTCATTTACCTATATTTTGTATCTGTTTACTTCAAAAAATTTCAAAGTAGAATTGACATTTGTCGCCATTTGCAAAAATATAATATAGGTTGATGACTTTTGTATATAAAAATTGTAAGTTCTGCTTTCTTTAATCATTTTTAGAAACACGATAACTCGCTTTAACATTTAAAAATTTGCGCGTTGTTAAGCTACGATTACACGGTCATTTTTTCGAGTCATTTAAATGACGCTCTGACGTAAAAATCGCGTCACAAAGCAGTCATTTAAATGTCGTTCTGTGTGATCGCCATTTTTGGGATAACATTTTCTGCGCCATTTAAATGACATGAATTTAGTGCCATTTAAATGGCGGAAAAAATGACCGTGTGATAGCTCTTCAATGACGCCTAGGACAATTGACTAAACTTATTAGTTGTTGCGCCATTTAAATGGCAGCCTCCAAAAAATAGCAAGGCCCAAAATTCTTGCCATGCTATTTTTCTACGCAAACGACGAAGCATTTAATACGATATCTGTGCTTTCATTTTGATTTTTGTCTCGTGGCGAAAGGATGTGTTAGATAAGATTAGATTAGATATTAAGTCGGGAGAGCCTTCATCGGGCTCTGGCACTGCGGTCTCTCTAAAGGGGCCTATTGTGGGTCCTAGAGCAATCTTTTTACTCCAGAGACAGTGAGGGAGTCAAGTGTATGTATCTTTTCTGGGGGTATTTTAGCAAGATTTGCTGAGTTAAGGATTTATTTGCTTTCTAAAGCGAAAGAGAGGCGGACATTCCCTGAGAATGTGAAGATAGGTTTCGTCGCTCTCCAGACATAGTCCACATGTGAGGAATATGGACGAGTATTTGCCTAGGCTGACTGAAAAGTTCACTTGAGGCGATTCTCCATAAATGCCAGATCCAGTTCCTGTAACCATCTTGGACCCGTCTGTATACCAGACTAGATCAAGTCGTTATGGAGTAGGTTTGTATTTTTCCCAGTCTTACCTTGGAGGGATGATGATAGAGAAGTTTTTATGGAAGCCATATTATATTATTATATTAGGGAAATGTGACCTCCATGGTAGGAATAGGGGCGGACGATTTTCGAATGAAATAGAGATCCCTTGATTAGACAGGTAGTTGAGTATGTCCTTTATGACTAGGAACCGAGATGACGCCCGCTTGTAGACACCCTCCTATTGTTAACGCTGAAAGTTCCACACCATCAATGCGGGTCTTAATTACTCTTTCATTGAGCATTGTCATAGTCCATCTTCCTATTATTGGAGACTCAAAGAACGTGTAGTTGAAAGTTCCTTCAATATCGAAAAAAGAAATAAAGAAATAAAATAATGCAAATCATAAAAATAGTTAATGGCGAATTAATCTGCATAGGTACCTCTAACAAAAAAGTAATCAAGAGCACGATTGGATCGTGAGTACTTGGTAGTAAAATATGAATTAGGTTAGGTAAGGTTAGGTTATCTAAGGTGGCTGTCCCAAAGGGAAAACACTTAGACCATAATTATTTGGTCCATTGTGATTGGCCATTCTTTGTGCCGGGCATAACCTTGGGAATTCTATTGCTGCTTGCGAATTTGGGTGTCCTACCTCGTTGAGAGGTTTTTGGTGGTGACTGAGGCAGTCAAATCTTATATAAGTTTACATCACCTGGTTGCGGCTTAGTCTTCGGGTCAAGGTCAACAAATAATCGAATTGATTGGCTGACATACGAAGGACATAGTTATATAGTTAAGATTCTTCTTCGCGCAACTCGAATAGTAATCTAGCACAAAATCCACTCTTCTCGCGACGGCTCAACCACATCTTTTACAAATATTCCGCTCGTCGCGTCGGCTCGTAATCAAGCCGTCTTCCTCCAGCACACACGCCGCTAAATACGCCGTCTCCGCAATTTCCACCAAAGTTCTTTTCGATATATTTTATTTATTTTAATATTTTTTTTTTCTTTCTTTTCACTGCTATTTCCTATTTGATTTAATTAAAAAAGTTGCACATATGCGTCTTCGCCGAGAGAAAAACACTAAATGACAGCAGCTATATTTTTCTAATAGGACATTACCGGTCGCAAAACAGATAAATGAAGGGAAATCGAAATATGTAATAGGAAAGGTGACATTTGCCATTTTGATGAGGAAAGTCATTGCGATGTGATCGCCATTTTTTCGCTCGTCATTTAAATAAATTTAAATTTTCCCAACGGAAAATTCTAAATGACTCGCAGTGTCCGTCATTTGATTTTGGGACACAAATGACGATGATAGTCATTCCGTGTGATCGCCATTTTTCCAATGACGAATCGTAGCTTGTATGTCGCTCTAATGTGATATTTTTCCCTGACGTCACAGCGCCATTTAAATGACTCAAAAAAATGGCCGTGTAATCGTAGCTTTAGAAGAGTGAAAATACGAGGACACCGTGTTTTATCATTTACAAAATCAACCACTTATGTATGTACATATTTTCTTTTTGGAGCAGTAACATATTTTAAGTTGGTACGCTTTAAAATAGTTTAACAGTTGACAAGTAATAAGAGAAGAGCAAATAAATTGAATTGGTCTTTCATGTAGTTTTAATGTTGGCCAAATAATCTGTTTTATGGCGACAACCCCTAAGAATTGCATATAACTAATTGTAACGAGATATTTCTTTGTGTTGCATTACTATTTCGATTTAAAAAACTTTCTATCGTACTTACGAAAAAAAATAGAAAAATAGTACGTATACGCACCGTAGTCCCATAGGATTATTAGCACAAAGTGTTTATACTGATTTACCGCTTTGATTAATTAGTCCAACTTTGTGTTTGATTGTTGAGTGTTATCAGAATTCATGTTTCTAATCTGTGCATAAAGTTTGATTGCTCCATAGCTGTAGCAAGTCGAGAGAAGGAGTTGATTTTTTCTATTAAAATTGTTGTTCTAACTATTGAGTGTGCAACAGGCCGGCAGTCATGCTTTCGATGCTTTCTACGGCACTCAATGTTATAGATCCTTTTATATTTGACATTGTGTATAACGTGGGTGCTCCTTTGGGGCTCCTAGAGATAGCTAGATATAGCTTATTCTTTTGTCAATGTAGGCTAATGATACATGCTATTCGAGTTACACATTCCATTTGGTTCCATTGTAGCTAGTTCAATCCATATCAACGACCAAGTTCCCAGGCATTATTCAGCAATTCAAATGTCTTGTCCTGAATTCAAATTATTTCTAAGTTTGGAGTTCCAATACACATTTCCGCCTACAGAGGTGGTCTATAAATGCCGATAGAACTTATTCTTAGGGTAAGAACGTACATTATCTACCAATCATAGAAACCGTAACCATTATTTTAGGCACTTCTTAAAGAAAATGCCGTTCGCTAGAAAAAAAAAATTAAGTAATATCTAAAATTAGCTTACCGGATTTGTTTTACTTTGACATTCTTATATTAATGCCTAGCAACCTGTGCTTTGGTAGTGGTAAATATTTTGCATTCACTTTCACTATTTAGGTGACCCAACATACAAGTTCTATTGTTTTGTTTTTTCTATTCCTTTTCGTGTTTCTTTACAACCCCTTACAGAAAGAAGCAGGTCAGGTTAGTGACCACTCATTCAATTTTCCGCTGAACTTTGGAAAATCTAAACATAATAAATAATAGAGAGCCCAACTAGTGTTAGCAACCATAATTATGTAGCTTGTTATTGTAACAGTCGATAGCTTATTAGATGTAGGAAAACTGAATTGAGTTAACTCTTAAAAAATGTCTTCGCAAAGGTCCAATTAATCAAATTGCATGCTTTCAAAAATAGTCCCACCTTTTGTTGGTAAATTTCGAAGACTTTTCTGTTTAGGCTTATACCTATTTATCATTATTAAAGTTGCTTTGGCCAAATAAATACTCGGCGATTGAAAAACTGGGTTTTTCTTTTCAAGAAAGAGATTAATGGAATTGCTTCGATTATAGGGGTAGGTAGGTAGGTAGGTATATCAGTTTTAAGAAGCGCGATTTAGAGCTGTGGTCGGTTCAAAGTTAGTTGATGAGCAGTGCAGTTTTTGTCCGGGTTAAAACGCAACCGGACATAGTTATTCACTCTCAGAATGATACCTACTTGAGAATGCTTGGGAGTGTGCTTAACTCGTTTTCTAGATTTGGAAAAGGCATACGAACGCGTACCTTGAGGTAAGCTCTGGAGTTTACTGCAGAAGAATGGAATTGACTGTTCGATATATTTTCGAAAACTATGCGAGATATGATCGGGGCGTTGGACTACAACGGTTACTACAGCGCAGCCCATGCGAAGAAAGTATTTGAATTAGACCTATGGATAAGATTATTTCACTCCTTGGGCTCGAAAGGGGTTTAGCCGCCTAAGGTGATGTACGTCTCCGAAATGCCTGTTTAAATGTGGAGTCCCATTGAAACACGATTTAGACGTTCAAGTATATCGGAATCTATTCTTATTTGCACATGGATGGTCATGAAATTTTGGTACTTACCGGGCGAATAAGAATGTGCGTCTTTTACAATTTAAAGCGTTGAGATAAGTGTAATATATCGATTCCATAATTCCATTTTCTGTCCCTCACATCTTAACATCGCTTTCGTCTGGATGGATTGTCCTGAACCTTAAATACCTTCCGATTACTTAACATGTCGTTATAGATTAGGGGTATATTTTTTAGATAGCCATGCAACTATACAGCAGAAGTAAAATAATATTCTCGCCTGGTGGCGTCGGTGGTTCAAACCCGAGCAAAACCGAACTGATGCTTTTCACCACCATACCCGACTTTGCACTTTCTCGCCTAAACGGCCAACCGCTGTGCTCATCGTCCAGTGCTAGGTATCTGGGAGTGATCTTGGATCCCAAGCTTAACAATTGGAAACTTAAAATCGAACAAAGTATAAAGAAATCATGTGCAGCTTTCTACGGCTGTAACAGAATATTTGGCAGAGGATGGGGCTTGAAAAAAAAAACTAACCCTTTGGATGTACACAGCCGTGGTACTACCAGTCCTCATCTACGGTTAAATAGTTTGGTGGCCGGATTTTAGAAAAGCCTACAACCTAAATAAACTCAACAAAGTTCAAAAAACAGCATGCATAGGTACCACAGACGCTCTGCGGTCAACGCCGTTAGACGCCCTCACAGTTCGTTTGTATCTCTTACCCTTAGACCTTCACATCACAGAACATAGCGCGATCAGACTCAGAGAGTCATGGAGTTCACATTTCGCTCGAACCAGTAAAGACAAAAATCTCCTCAGAATTCTTATCGAAGGGAAAACCATAGGTACTTCGACTCTATTGAGGAGGTTTCGAAGAATAGCCTTAAAGAGCTGATAACCTTTTTGAATTCCACAGGATGGATCTAAGCCCCTCTTCGACAAACATACAACAACTATAGGTCCAATGAGTTTGTGGTAACAAAATGGCACATAGTGCTACTTGGGTTATTCTCAACCGCCACACCTACCTACCTACCTACGTTGTTTTGTAAAGACATATCCCTAGTAGAGGCATATTATATTGTAGAGGCTAGTGACGACGTTGATTTTTGCATTAAAACTACGTATTTTTGGTTACTTACCCGAAAATTAATAACATGCGAGACTACCAATAATTCAACATAGGATGACATTTTAAGAACTGATGAATCGGTGGCGCCGTACGTTGTTTGCCACCTCAGTGCACGTTAAATGACTTTCTTTTCGCTGCTGTTCCATAGCCACACCACTTCTATGCTATAACATACTGCCACTTGGTCACTACGTCACTGCCATGCCACTTAACACTTTAGTGCCCGCATTAGCTTAGAGAATTTTCGACTACTCAGTCTATTGAAGCTGTTAGTAAAATTATATAAAAATAGCTTCAACTAACCTAACCTAATGCTTCGTTTTAATGATTTTTGAGAACTTGAGTGGCAAAAAAGTAATCACAAAATTACAAAAAGAAAAAAATTCCCTAGAGCAATGAGGTCACCCTAGGTTTCCTGAAAAAAATAGCAGGCAACCAAGACGTGCTGTTTAGCACCACAACTATTACTGACCTGAAATCACGCAATTAATTCAAAGTTGGAAGTGGACAAGGAACAATATGTCCTTGAGGGTTTGCAAAGCTCCAGGGTTAGGTCAACGTGAAAATAATAAAATTAACGCAACTTCTTAGAAGGGTTTTATATTTTTTCAAATAAACCGTTAATCGAAAAACGTCGAGAGCTGGAAAACTACAAAAGCTATCAATACTAATCAAATCAGTAGTTAAAAGGAGTCATTATTAAAAGAGGATTATACATATTTGCTTATATACATAGACAATTACCATAGGTATCTACGTCGGTTTGTACTTATTGTGAAGGTCTAGTTCACATTTGACGTGAAGCTTTTCAGAGGAGGTTATCGACTTTAACAAACCTAAAAGTTATAGCTGATGTATTACTGCGTGACTATACGTATTGATTTTATTTCCTTCACGACGAGTTGGAAATTTGTTGTGCCACTCGGCTTTTGTGATTGAATGGAAACCAGTTTAGATTGAAACCTCTGTAATCGCTGATAAGCAATGAGGTTGTTTTGCTGCACAGATATCTTTATGAAGTTTTCGTTCTAATAAAAATGGATATCGTAATATTTTTCTACGCAGTGGTAATTAGATTATGTATGTTGTTATGTTATGTAGCAAATTGCAAGCAAGTCAAAAATAATGATTTTTGGAAGATTTTTGTTGCAAATAAAAAATGGTATGTACTTCAAAACACGGGAGTTGGATTTGGTAAAAGTGTTAAAATACGTAGGTATATGAGTCTGGTTTGCCGAATATGGTTTCAAGTTAAATTACATTTTGTTTACGTACTCAAAATTCTACAAATAAATTCTTTGAGTCTCTGCAATAAGTTTAAAAATTTCAGGGGGCTTATTCCCAAATTCGCGGCAGATCGCTTTTCATGGCGCGATTGGTATTTTTATATTTCCAAAAGCGATTCCATCCATTCAAAAGCGATAGCTATTGTGAGGATTGCTGGCAATAAATCCGACAGCAATCCGTCACCTGAATAGCTATCGCTTTTGACAGCTTTTGGAAATACAAAAAAATCAATCCGCCATGAAAAGCGATCCGCCGCGCATTTGGGAATAAGCCCCCAGGGTAACAAAGAAGCTCAATTTTGTGAATTATTGGATACTACTCTCCTACTGAGTTCCACTAAACCTGAATGTGAATAATATACCTTAATATCGAACTTAGCTATATACGATCTGCTGTCAACCATAAACTTAAAATCAATCGAAGAGTACATTAATCTTTCAAGGTGTTCGCAGCATAGACAATATTCCTCCAGACTGGATTTTAAATTATGTGAAAAGAAAACTATTTTAAGGCGAATCATCCTTTACATATGATTTCGACCATCTTTCGAGCGAGAGGTCAAATATTGTCCTTAAATGGATGTGAGAAATGACATTTGTTTACTCACATTTGACGTTTTCTGTATGTACTCAGAAATTGAAATGGAATTCATCTACTTTATTTTGCAATAATCTTTATAACTAAATTAGTTAAATTATATTGTAGGTACTATTACGGGCTTAAGTTATGCCAATCTGATCGACCCGACCAATGGTTTTTAGACTAGGTCACTGCCAAATATAAGGTCTTATCTAATCTAATCCAGTAATCTAATTGCGACAGCAGGAATTACCTTAAAAAGCTGTCTAATTTAGAAGCACGCGACAAGTTCGGATAACATTTTACGCCCCTACTCGAATTTAGCAATTTTTTCAAGTCAGCTTTGTACTAGTACAGGGTGGGCCAAGCCAAATACAAGTTTTTTTGTTTTTTAATTCAATAAAAAGAACAAAATTAAATTCTTTCCATGTATTATGGCTTTATTAGTAAGAGCAAACATTCCCATTAATTATGGAAAACGCAACGTCGTTCAAGTGGCTGCCTCGGCTGGCTTTGCAGTAGCGCATTCTGTCACACCAATTTTCCAAGACCTTGTTGATGGTTTCGGGCTGTAGCTCACGGATTGCTTGGATGATATTGGCCTTAAGTGCTTGAATCGTTTCCGGATTGTTGGCATAACATCGGTCCTTCACGGTTCCCCGCAAAAAAAAGTCCAAAGGGGTAAAATCGCAGCTTCGAGGCGGCCAATTGGCATCGCTAACACTGCTGATACAACGATTTGGGAATTTGGTGCGCAAAAGATCGAATGTGGCATGGGCTGTGTGGCATGGCGCGCCATCCAACATGAACCACAGGTCGTCCAAATCCATGTCTTAAATTTCAGTAACAAAAAAATCGGTTAACATGGCTCTGACCGAAACGTTGTTCCCAGCCTCATTTCGAAGAAAAATGGTCCAGTTGATGTTCGTGAATTGAGTCTCACACTCTCGGCGTGTTGTCCGCTAGCATACCAGTCTCACGAACTTTTTGCACAAACTTGCGTACAGTAGGCGCGGTGTGTGCTTCATTTCGGCCAAAACTTATTTAAAAAAAAAAACACTGTTTGGGCTACACAGCACTTTGGAAATAGTTTTCAATAATTCCCAACTTCGCGTCGTTCAAGCATAAAGCGACTCATTTAGTTACGCGGTTGGTATGATACTATGATACTGACTTTCTGTAAAAGATTTCCAGCGGGAAACAGCTGTCAGTGTCAAAATAACCTATGATTTAAAAAGCAACCACTAGATCGGCCCACCCTTTATATTTTTATCATTTAAACATTTTGTCTTTCCGCTTGTAACTTAAGAATGGAGATTTCGTATTACCTCACGGAAAATTAAATTTTTTTTAACCTTTTTATTTTGATGATGTCGTGTCCTGCAAAATTAAGCTCGCTTGACATTGTTTCGTTCGGCTTTTGTGGTAAGATATTTGCGGACGATTTTAATTTGTATTACTGGCCCTTCGACAAAGTACCTAAAGTCCCTAATTGTAACAGCCAAGAGTTGACGACCCAAAGCTGAATATTCCGTTATATTGGGTGCAGGATTCCTTAGCCTGTGTGTCCATGTAATTTTCTGGGCGCACATTGACTTTTTTTTAGAGAAAATAAAGTTACATTTTGTTTAATACCGGATTTTGTTTAGTTTTTTAATTTTTTTTTTATTTATCCGCATACATTATTTATGACACTTTGAAAAGCTGCATTCTATTGCATATTCGATTTATTTGTCACTAACAGTTTTGTCTCAAATAATCACTTGTACAATTTTTAGCATTTCAATAAATAACGATATTGATTGAATTTCCGCAGTCTCTTTCCTTCCTTTGTTGTTTGTTTTGGAAACGTTTTGGCTTTTGGTGTAAGGACTTTGAAAGTTTCTTTACTTCTTAAGGTGTCAACTTTTCGAAATACGGTAACGGTAAGAAGTACTAGAACTTTGACTGATCCAAAGAGTGTCACATTGACAACCCTAAAAGAATTTTTTTTAAATCGACCGAGTAATTGCAGTGATATTACTAGCACGCTTTGCTTGCCAGCTAATTTTGGTTCAGTTAGGCTAACCGCAAATAAATCCTCTACGATTCCCCGACTCGAGTTGACTAATTAAATTTGGCATTTACACTGGTCGGCATAAGTATTTTGACAAAACTAAAGTTAATTCTGCTCATAATTTGAAACTTACTTCATGTAAATTTTGGCATCAATGGAATAATCATTTAAATTCCGTTTGAATGATACAGAATTTAGAATTTTTGTCAAGGTCTACTTTTTTGACTTTCTTTCCTCGGTCCAAAAAAAATGTTTTGATGCAAAAAGTTTCTTCAAACAATTCTAATAGTGACAGCAAAAAAAATTCAAAAATCTCTTCGCTAATATTTTTTATGATTTTTTGAAAATTGCTAAAAATGACTATTTTAGCCACTTTTTCCTTCTTTTTATACAAAATTTTTCTGAGATCATCCAATTCAAAAAATCATAAAAAATATTAGCGAAGAGATTTTTGAAAAATTTTTTGCTGTCACTATTAGAATTGTTTGAAGAAACTTTTTGCATCAAAACATTTTTTTTTGACCGAGAAAAAAAGTCAAAAAAGTAGACTTTAACAAAAGTTCAAAATTTTCAATGGGTACTTAATGGATTAAGGAAAGTTTTATATCATTCAAACGGAATTTAAATGACCTTTCCATTGATACCAAAATTTACATGAAATAAGTTCAAATTATGAGTAGAATTAACTTTAGTTTTGTTAAAATACTTATGCCGACCAGTGTATCTCACTTGCATAAATCCTTAAAAATTTTATGATTTTGCAACTAAATACAATCATATACATATGCCCATCCCATGTAAAGTCAACAATGCAAAGTTCCAATTTTTTTTCTTATTTAATTATAGAGTTTACTTTATTAAATTCGTAATAATTCTTAACTACAAAAGATCTTCATAAAATATAAACACTTAGAGGGCAATTTAATACTTTACTTTACAATTATAACGGTATCGAGTTAAAGAATAGCCTTTACAATCGAAACAATTGCAAGCACGAAAACGGAAGTCTGCCACATATGGGTACTTGCTGATCCATTGCATAAAGGTAATTCATCCATGTCCGATCTAACCAAATGATATTCAATGAAAAATTCAAAACCAATTTATATTTTACATTAAGACGAAAAACATTTATTTGATTACTAAAAAAAAAAAGATGACAACACCAGATGTTGAATTTATATTTAAGCGTACCCCGTAAATTAAGCGATTTTTGTTTAAAATTAAATGAATTGAAAACAAAGTTACGTACACAGTGCTGGTTACAAAAACAGTGATCACAACATCTATATGTATTGACAAATGGTTAAAAGTTAAGCGTTAAATAAAAGTATACACAGAGATTCAAAGACAGGTTATACAGAGTATTCGAGATGTATACAGAATCGGAATAGAACAAAATTAGGTAAACAGGAAGCTTTACTTGATTCCGATGACACCGCATCCGGCACGTCCACCGGCGTTACCAGTTTTCTTTGAGTCCGGGTGATTGGTTTTTCCCAAGTCGTCCACTCCATCGTGGATGACAAGACCACGTCCAATAATGGTACGCTTGCCAGTCAATGTAATGACATGATCAGTAAGGGTTGTATCAACAATGCCATTTTCATCGGCCAAAACATTTCCCAAATCTCCAACGTGTCGAACCTCATCATCGGGAGCAGCGTGATCGACCTGTGGGAATATAAGAATGGTATTCGTTGAAATATAATCAAGTACATATGTTTATATTTATATTAGATTTGTACAACATACAAGGAGCATTTGACAAAAGGCAAACAAAATACATATTGTCAACAAGAAGTAACATTTAACGAATCGGACAGAACATCACGATAGACAGCTGCAATTTGAGATGGTTAGAGACTTTGTCTACCTCGGCTCCACTATAAACTCTGACAATGAAACCCTACGAAGAGTTACTCTTGTTAAATGCTGCTTCTTTGGCAAGTGACTAGTAAGGCCCTGTCAAGAAACACTAAGAAGACTCTATATAAGACCCTCATCATCCCAGTCCTCTATGCCGCAGAAGCATGGGCGTTAGGAAAGGCGGTTATAGACCGCTCGTTTCGAACTCAAAATTATTCAAGAGATTTTTGTTCCCGTTTCCACATACGATCCAATATCCAAACCAACTGATATACAGCGCTGACATATGGAATTTTTTCCCTTGTCAGCAATGTAAATCAAATTGCTGAATGGGAAACATTCCGGGGGAAATATTATTCGCGATAGGTGTGATAATAAATGATATCGCATCAGTTTTAGGTTGATTGTTTTAAAAACATTTTTCATTCTTCTTAAAATGTTTCTAAAATGTTTCTAAATCTTTTAATAAAGCGTTTTCCCAATTTTTTGAGGCATTTGAATGGTTTCCATTTGTTTCCAAGTTTTAGTGCTTATGAAAATGTCTTCAAACGAGAATCTGATTTTTTTACAAAAGAGAGAAAAGAGAAGAATGTTTTGACTAAGACAATTTTCACAAAACAAAAACAATTATGGTGCATTGTATCTTTTAACTGATCTCAAGATAAACAGATTACCTAAGTTGTTACCGAATTTTGTCTCGTATTTCAGCGGCCCCTTTTCAGTATTTTATCTTATCTTTCGCTGCTTATTGGACCGCGAATCAAAAAAAATATATATATATATAAAATTCAAAAGCTGAATTCCACTTATTGATTGCACAATTCTTTCCTGGTACCACACTTGTTTTTCCATTTGGATTCGACTATATTCGTCACCAACTGCAGAAATATAAACATCTTATTTTCCCAGAGGAAGACACCCACCTCAGGTGGCGCGCACAATTGAAGAGTGACCTCAACCAACTTTGGTGTGCGTAACTGGAGGCAGCTAGCTAAGGACCGAGCTGGCTGGAGGGGCTTGTTGGTTGAGGTCGTTGTCCACCCCGGATTGTGAGCGCCATCTAAAGTAAATTTTCCCACTACAAGTGGAACATTTGAGACACGTTTCGAAACAATCGGGAAATGAAATTTTCCGCCCACGCACAGAAAAAACGTTTTGAAAATGTTTTGGAAACGTTTTTAGAAACATTTTCATTTCACTAAAATTCTTCTGAAATGTTTTTCTAGGTAAATGTTTGTTTGGTGAGGGCAAGACTTAAGGGGTTCCGTGTAGCAAACAATCAACCACTTAAATGTCGAGATTTACGCATTGGCATCCCTATACCTAATTAGTTCCTACTTTCACAAAGACGGTGATCATTTAAGCATGACGCATCTTTTTTTTTTTGCTCGCAATCTTTATATCTGCGTCAATAACTTGGTTTCTTTTTTTTTCGTTTCTTTTCCGCCAATGTGTTTTCCGTATATTTATTTATTTAGCGGATTCCTTGTAAATCATCCTTAATCATATGGAATATACTAATATAAAATCCCAATAAGTGCAAAGCCCATTAAAAATGTTGTTTTTAATTTTTGTTGAAGTAGCTATTGGTTCGGGTTCGGTCTTAATTTTAATGGCTAACCAAAAACAAGATCTACTAGTTAGGTTAATGAGCAATAAATGCAATCAAATGATTTTGATGTTTAATCAGCTGGCAATCCATTAACTGATTGATAAAGTTAAGTAGTCACTAAACCAAGTCCAAATAATATTTATTATGTATACCTACTCTTTAAAAAAAAAAAGCAATAAAACCCACCTTATCTGGATTGTAGTGACCACCAGTGCTGGCACATCCATTAGTTAAGTCTCCCTTTTCATGCACATGGAATCCATGTTTTCCTGGTAGCAGTCCGGTAATATAAACTCGAACGTAAACATTTTCCCCGCAGGCGTTCTGGGTAAATGTAACGTTGCCTTTAACTTTACCTTCGCTTCCTTCAATGTTAGCAATCGCCTCGATTGGAGTTTGTTTTTGCTAAATGTAAAAAGACAAAAAAAAATTATTAAAAATTGCTTGCAATCAATTATGTAGTCACCTACCTCAGCTAACACTGCCACAGCACCAAAGGCCAAAAATGCCACCACAAATTGTACGGACACCATTTCTCTGAAAAGCGAAAATAAAATAAAATCTCGATTATAAAATTTATTGATATTAAAAATGTGTTTTCGTAGCCGTTGCCTCTCAATCGCTATATGAAAACGAAACGAGTTTCAACAAAATCAACACTGAAATCGTTATGGCGGCAGCATCACTCGAGTGCAATCAACGTCATCTGAGTAGAGTCTGGCTGGCTGACAGTCTCACTAGTCACTATCTCTGCGTGATAGCAAAGGTGAGATCTGCTACAATCCACATGTGGTTTTCATTGAATAGCCCCTCCATCAAATTGTACCACTCACTTGGGGGTCTCAGTCGGCAATTGAATCGAATCATAACTAAAAATTAAGTTACATAAATGGGTCATGGCAGAGGTGCCCATGATAGGTCGTCATAGGTCTAAAAACGAGCGCTTCACATTCATTGTTGGCTTAGTATCTACTCATATTAGTGTGGGCTTGAGCTGGCACGTTTTGCTATTAGCAATATATGATTAAGTCGCGTGTGCAGTTTTGCTCGCTTCTTGGTTGTTTCGTTTGAAACGCCATTGTCGTCATCATCAGTACAGATAAAAATTCATAATACGAATGTCACTAGACGATATCATTGTGTCAACAACCGCTGAGTAAAGGCATTTTTGGGCAATATATTTTGCTAGGGAACATAATCTGACTTTGGTGGTATCTGTTTATTTGTAGTTGTTTATCTTCAAATTGGACAAGGGAAGGCGGTCATGTATTTGACTAATACACGACTTATGCAACGTGTCTCTGCGGTACAGAAGCTTTACTAATTTTGTTGAAGAATTTTTGCCAGTAAATTCAAAGAACCAGTCGCAAGACAAAATAGTTTTTGTTTCCGTATCCGTACACCTACAACTAACGTCGAACTTCTCGAGGTGCATGTGGCTGAGGGCCCAGTTCTTACTAAAGTCATCAGACACGATCGGAATATCCCGATAACATTTCTCTGTCAAGTAAGACCGAACCAATTTAACGTGGAAGATGAAAGTCAGGACTTTCGTGCGAGGGTGTTTATGAACAAAACTCAAGTTCAACAAAACTGGCCTTGTGGGAAATCTTTATATATGGAATCTTAGGATCGATTGCCCCTTCCAACTATAGATGCATTATTCTACTTAAATTGCATATACAATGTATTGCGACCAGTGCGAGCTTAACCAACGTTAATAAATCTTATACTGACTTGAGAAAACTGTGCTAAACCCGTCAGGTTAACACAATAAAAGAAGCGCACCCAAAATGAAAATGAAGGCAGAGCCAAGTATATGCTGGAAGAGACACACAATATAGACGAACCCAACAGAACAACATAATAGATAGATATTAATGACAGTTAGCTGGGAACTTTGACTACCAAGGTTCCACTATCAACTCTGACAACGGCATAACATTAGAAATTAAGCAAAGAATTACATTTGCCAATCATTTTTTCATTGACCCAAAAAAAAGCCAATTAAATAAATGGTAAGTTAGGGTCTTGTGCTAGTCCTACTCTATTGTATAGAAATATGGACATTTATACGAACGCGGATGAAGATTGCCTTGGTCGTCTTAAACGTAAAATTCAAGCCGTTTGCCAAAAATTAAGAAAAAATTTTGCTATTTAGCTATATTATAAAGCTAGCATTTATCCGTGGCTTTCACCAGTTACAGAAGTACCTAGACTGCTTTTCTATGCGTATATGTTTTGAAACGGCATACGGATGAAAAAAAAATTCCCATCGCTAATAACTCGGGCCCCAGGCAAAATTTCGAAAATTAGGGAAATTCCGCGGTACTAATAATCATTTTTAGTGTCCAGGCTAACTTTTACGAAGTCACAATAGCGAAAATTTCCATATAAAATTGTCTATTGTGACCGTCAAAATATTTAAGTTGAAGGTTAAAAATGATTATTGGTAAGGCCCATTGACTTTATTTTATTTCTTATATTATAGAGCACACAAAACAAGTTTGAAATCGATTGGATGAAAAATAAGAATTTGACCCCCCTTTTGCCCCTTTTGGAGTTCGAATTTCCCACTCACTTTGGCCAGAAAAGTTTCCTTTTTTTTTCAAAATATCTGATTTCTATCTCTTACCGTTTGGGCTGGGCATTTATCACCAATTATTCTGGACGGACAAACAATAAGATGGCCCCTAAGCACAAAAATTAAGCTTATTTTACAAGGAAACCGTTATTAACAATTTAATACTCCATTCAACCGCACTGAAAACTCTGTTTTCGAAAAAAGTTTGCGAAAACTCGTCGATGCATTTACACCAAACACCAACACTAGTTTTCATTTCAGTCGACTGCGACTCTACTCTTATTTTTGTAAATAAACTCGGGTCGTACTATATACAAACAAAATTATTTAAGGTAGGTAGCTACTTTATAATCAATCGGTAATTTATGATAATTAATTGGAAATAATTAACATAAACAACAATCAAAACATCGGAAAATAACCATTTTACTCATACGTAGTTGTGACATGCAGTTCTGCCGTTCTAAAATTTAAAATAAAACTGAATAATTGCTGTAAAGATAACAAGAATTTCTTTGTAAACACACATTTGTAACATTTGCAAACAAAAAAGAAAGAATAGTAGAAACTGCAGCACTGACAGAAAGCTATCCTGTCTGTAGTTACATAAGTCATATCTGCTTCAACAACCCAACGATTGGAAGTCGTTTTCGAGGTGTTTTCATTCAAAACAACTTCAAACAACTGGTTTTTAAAACTGGAATATATATGGGGAAAACTTTTGTTTTCGATGTAGTTTTCGAGTTTTCTTCGGTGTGCGTAAGAATAGGGTATAAGTTTCCAAAAGTCGTCTCAATGTATCGCATTTTCTAGGTGTTACTGACAGATTACTTTGCGGTAAAGCATAATGGAAGCAGAGATCCAGTTTCTTACAGCGCTGTACATTTACACGAGGAATGTTCCCTTACTTTTAAATTTTACGAATTTTTAGTCAATGGCGTTTCTTTACTTTTAAAATTTGTAAAAGAGAGCGTCTTCAAGATAGCCAGATATTACCGTTACCGCCTCCTCAACAAATTTCTTGTAGTAAAAATTAAAAAAAAGTTTAAAATTTGTCGACCTATTTGACATTTTTGTCAACCTATTTGGCATGCGTGCAATTCCTAAATATTCCCATTTATCTTTTGATTTCATTAAAAAGAAGTTCGATTCGATTTCGAATACCTTTGGTCGCTAGATGAATTAGCTAATATGGGTAATAAATTTTTCAAATTCTTTGCTGTTATCAGACATTTTAAAGAATTTTTTTACTACTGCAATTTATGAATTATTGTTGTGGAACTAAAGCTTAATACAATCCAATAATTGGATAAGAAAAAGGTCACATCGCATACTGTAATTTATGGAAAAACATCTGTCATTTTTCATGGATTACCTACTAGCTACAAAATCATTCCATAACTTTTTCGTAAGTTTCTTTCACTGTGAGAGAATTCATACCCATCAGTGACATTTTGACAGTCATTCCATTTTTGCTACAAAATTAAGGGAACAGAACTATGATCAGAAGAACTACCTTGATACTTATATTAGGTCTGTCAAATTCCAAAATTTTGGGCTCAATTTTCTCAGAGAGCGGACAACCTACCCAAAAGTACGTGTTTACACTTTGAGCTACTTCGAGCCGTTTCCAGCTAAACACCATTTTAAACAAAACATAATTATTTCAAACTGCTGCAAAAAATCGCAATTTTATTTAAATTAATATAATTTTGTATTCTATCAGTAAATGTACCTATTATTTATTTTCACTTTTTTATATCTGCATAACTCATAAGCGAGCAACCGTTAAAAAAAAAATATTTTTTTCTTTATTTCGTCTATCTGTCAACATTTTGATTCTGACCATTTTATCAGTACATCATGCCGGAAGAAATTCCTTGAGCTGTTTTAAGCTCGTTACTCGTTATTTTACTATGGTTTTGTCTATTCCTATCATTTTTGATGAGAACGTGTATTGACTTTGTGCGATTGCGTTCGATTTAAACCGGGTACGCGAATATACCCATTGTATGGATTTAATGTCGTTTTCCATTGCGCACATCCGATTTTTAAATTCCAAATGGAACATGAAAGCAGATTGATGTTTTCGTTTGTCGGTGGAAACATTACGAACTTCATATAAATAATTATATCGACAAGAAATCGAAATCCATAGATGACAAATTTCCAAAATTAAGTCCATGTCCATTATTTACGTTTTTGTTCTGAATAGCTAATTGCTTCTCAAGACAGTTTTATTAATATTGTTTTGAATTCAAATTCAAAGTCAAATTCAAATATATTGTGAGAGTATGCGTAAATCTCGAAAATTATAGAGATATTATGTAAAAAGTGATCCATATCAAAAAAAAAGATTAATCTTTTTGCCCAATGAAACATGAAAAGTGATCCGAATCAAATAAAAAAGATTGATTTTTTATCACAATGGAAAACCACATAAGAATGCCCGAGAATTGGGGCCCTTTTGCTAACTGTCAAAATAATTTTGGATATCCAATGAAAATTTAAAGAGGCAAAGTTTAGCTAAGCGAATTCCGAATGATTTTTTATGGCAGTTTGCCATTATTGGTAAAAGGGTCGGAAAGGGTTAGGTCATTATTTTTGATTAATTTTTTGGCGGTTAATGACACTCACGAGTCAGTGCACAAGGCTAATCTGCTGGCAAAGTACAAAGTGAAAAGAATGTTATCAAAACAGAGTCTCTAGAACATTTTATATAAAATCACCACAATATTGTTCCAAAAATATCTCATAAAGTTGACGGTTTGTTTCCAAAATAAAGTGATTAGCTGCGGAGCTACCATAAAAAATAATTGTGGCCCCACATAGCAAATCATTTGACACGTACTCACAATCTGAATGTCATCTAAATATGTTTATAGTGCATACATAGGTAGGTATTATATATTATCACCGCGAACAGTGAAGCTGATATTGATCTTTAAGATAGAAACACCAGCAAAATAATACGGCTGTCAAGTACCTGTCTATATAGGTATTTAAAAGTAGATAACGAACATAGTAAAGTCGCACGTGGCAGCTAAATAATGTCATACAATGGAAATTCCACTGGCACCTAAAGCTGAATCACGATCTTCATCAGTTGCATATCTCTCAACTCAATAATTGGTAATGCATTATTCAACAGCAAAAAAAAATAAAAAATTGCTTGAGTAAATGTTATTTTTTTTTTTGTTCGTTTGTTAATAAACAAAATAAACAATTATTTTATTGTGGCATTGAAAACTTGTTTTGCTCTTCTCATATGCATCTGGAGTGGAAGACTCTAGATTTAACAACAAATTGCGTCTCAATTAACAGAACCCTTCACATTCGGAAGCCGTTATGAATCACGTTTTGGAAGTAATTTTTAAAATGCTTAAACCATTGTTTTATGATTACAAAAATAATATCTATCATGTTCATGTAGAGCAGGTATTTGCCTAAAATTCACGTTCGCTGAGCGAGTTAATAATGCTACATGACACAATGATCGCATTTCAATTATTTTTTCTCTAAACAGTTTAAATATTCACCAGGTTATTGTTATTATATTTGTGTAAGTGTTAATTGTTAATATCAACTCACTTTGTTTGAATTTTTTTTTACAACAACCACTTTTTTGGAAAATACCTATTCGCGACGAGTACTTTTTTGAGACTGACTGCCTGATCGTTTCGTTCGCAATTATTTAGCTTGCTTTGGCTTCCCTCGCTGTGGCCTGTGGGCCAATGCATTTGCTGAATTAATTCGAAAATGATGACGAGTTGCGTCACTGAAGTGCGGTGGGATGGGGAGTTGTGACGTAGTTAAATATGAAGAATTTAATCGAAAGTGAATTGAAATCGAAGCCCTCTTCTTGGCGAGAGTGGCGAAAGAAGTTGTTGTTAAGAACAGGTTGTTGTGCGGTTGGTTGAATACATTGCTATGCTCTAAACAAAATTGGTGCACACCTTTTGACTTTTTAAAGCCAAAGTGCAAAGGGGTGCACCAATTGCATACAATTGAAGAAGTAATAATCTTTAAAAACAAAAAAAAAATCCAGAGAATCATTGGTTTGGTTAGTTAACCCAAGAAATCCAAAACCCACCGATTTTGGTCAGTTAACGGCATTTAACGAATGATATTCTGGAATTTTGTTTCTTCAAGCTTTTGACAGCCACACAATAATTTTCTGTTAAGAAAATGTAAAAAACTAAAAACAAATTTTATAAAAAATTAACGCAGTTGGTTTGCATATTTTATTCTTTATTCTACTAAGGTTTGTTCATCTTTGGTTAACTCTAATCAATGGAAATAAATGTGGAAATAAAATTGCATGCATTTCTGCGGCTGTGACAATTTTGACCATAGATCAATTCTAATAAATGGAATTGACAAAATAAACTGGTGGTCGATTTTTCTGAATCGATTTAGCCATGTCCGCCTGTCTGTCTCTCTGTATCTCTGTCTTTCTGTCCGCCTGTCTCTCTATCTGTCCGTTAAACGCACGAATTTTTGAGTTGAGCCATTCTCCGATCCATTTCACACAAGCTTGAGCCACTTTATGTAAAGAGGAGTGGGTGGGGGGGTGGTGGGGTTGTTCTTAATGTGTTGTGATTTCTTTAAAATTTTTTATTGTTTTTTGGAGGTTTGCTGGTAGGGAAAATCATCGAAAGACATTGCAGAGCTATTATGCGAGGGACTTTAAACCGATCTAAAAAAAATCCCGATGGGACTGACTTTCGTCATTCCGATTGCATTGTAGCTAGTCGTTCGAGTTCGACTAATCGGCAATTTATTTTTGATTCATTTTAAAAAATGCAGAAAATTGTTTACCCGCCTTTATCTTCTTATTACATTGTCAGTATTTGAAAATTCTTTCTTTTATTTCTAATGCGGTTTTCCATCATTGTTATTGGTAGTTGGGTGGGGCCGAGTCGGTGGATTTAACTGACGAGTGACGATGACGGCGTTCTTAACTATGCATGTACGTACACTGTACAGTACCTATATATATGAACTAAAAGATTATGTAAATGTAATTCACTAGTACTACGTACGTACGGAACCTTCGGGGCGCGAGCGACTCGCACTTGGCCGGTTTTTTTTTTTTTTTTTTGATCCGGATCACTTTTTGCTGATCTCGATATTTTACGTCATTCAGAATTTGTTTTCAAAACAAAATTACGAAAAGCCTCTTGAAAAGCAATTATTCAGAGCAAAAACGTAAATAATGGATATGGACTTAATTTTGGAGCAATTGCTTTCATCTTCGTCATCTTATTCTTTTTCCTCGTCATCTGTAGATTTCGGTTTTTCAAAGATATCATTATGCATATTAAGTTCGTATGTTTCCATCGGCAAACGAAAACAATTTGCACAGCTGATGTAGGGGGAGATGGGGCACATTGATACGATTTTCATTTGAACTCAAAAAAAAGGCATCGTATTGACAATAATAACAAAGTAAAGTATTGATTGTGTTCAATGTCGTTCTAACTATCTTATTTTAGACGAATGTACTCTTAAAATCATCTACAAAAAAAATTAAAAGCTATTTACTAAAAAATGAAATTTGTATCAAACTGCCCCACTCACGGGGTACATTGATACATATCAGGGGCACTTTGATTCATAGCCAAAAATCTGTATTTATTGAAAACTTTTTGTTAATAAAACATGTTTTAAATAGTTTTATAACATATATTAATACAACCAGTATTTAAATGTTTTGTAATTTATGTTAAAATAAGTTTTAATAAGTAATAATAAATAAAATAAATGCTTTCTTAGGCTTTAAATAAAAATAAATAAGGTATTTTATGGATAAAATAAACAGTCCCCAGATTGTTACGATAAGTCTTCAAATAACTTTGATTAGCATTTTTAATGCTTTTTTTTTATTATTGACAAACATCTGCTTACATTGATACGTATCAAACTACCCCGAGTTGGGGTGTATCAATGTGCCCCAACTGCCCTCACACAATATAAATATTAATTGTAATTAAAACAACATTTAAAAACAACTTTTTAGGTATATACCACATTATTATTGACGTATGCTCACAATATAACTTAATATGAAATTGATAACACAAAATATTCTTTACAAAAAGTCACTCAAAAGAAAGTAAAAAAAATTACTCACGGACTCAGAAAACAGATTTGTTCTCGTTGGGCGAAATACGATGGCTGAACAGAGATGTCAGACAGACATGTCTATGCGTTGATAGACAAGTTACGTTGTGTTAAAGGTTGAGCGGCCTAATGCGATCAATTTTCAAATAATGTCGACTGTATCAATGTGCCCCATGTATCAATGTGCCCCATCTCCCCCTACTGTCAAATAGCGCACTCGTCCATTTACAAAATCAGATCAATCTGCTTTCATGTTCCATTCGCTACGAAAAATCTGAGATCTGAACTAAAAATCTGATGTGCCCTATGGAAAATCAGATTAGAAATAACAGAAAGAGCCAAATTACCCAATTGGGTAACTTCAGCACAATGCTGAGCGTCACACGAATCGACCTAAGCGAATGAAATTTTGTGAGAGGATTTATTTTGGTATTGAAAATGGGCTATATCGGTCAAATAGTTCTGGCATCTCATACAAACCCCTTTTAGACTAAAATTGTATATGACTTTTATGCAGTGGAGGGCCGTTTATAACACTTTTACTTGTTTTTTTTTTACATATAACTTTGAAACAGCTGATGCTGCAGCTCCACTTCCTTACTTGTTGCAGTTCTTAAGTGTCGATAAATTTGCAAATGAATTCAAAGTAGGTATGTAATGAAAATGAGTAATAGTTACGCTAAGATGCTGACCAGACGTCCTCTTTTAGGAGGACATGTCCTCTTTTTATCTAAAAAAAATAATGTCCGGTATCTTTTTGAAAAAAATGTGTAATTTGTCCTCTTTTTGGGATTTCCCATTTTACGGAAATTTTCGACATCACAAAATTATAAAAAAAAAAAACTGTTCAACACTAATTCAGAAATTTTCTGCATCTTTCTGGTATGTTATGTATGATCACGACATAAAATTTGCAAATTTGATGCCTTAAACGTTGAAAATTTGTAGTAGGTATTAGGGGTTTATTCAAGGTGCTTAAAATATCTTCAGAGGTAGGGCGAATCTCTAGATGGGTTTGATTGTTTTACATGGATGGATTTAAACAAAATTCCCAACAAATTAAGCGAAAATAAATTGTTTGACCAATTTTGTAACCTAAAAATATTTTTAGAGCAAGAACAAAACAATAATAAATCTTTAAATGCACCTATGCACAAAAAATGGGTAGAATACTTAAACAAACATTACAATATTGAATTACACAGTGAAATTTTCATACCTACATTGCACAGTTTGTTTTTTTCAATTTCTGCACATAATGCTAATGTTGAGCGAATATTTTCTTTGCTAACGAGCCTTTGGACTGAAGCACGGACTAGACTTAAAGTCGAAATTGTAAAAGTAATTTTTGTTGATAAAAATTATTTTAGAAATAAGCCCTGCTCAGAATTTTACGACTATAGATATTCTGAAAAAAAAACGATATATTAAAATTTCTCATTTGAAATTTTTGAAGGTGTCCTCTTTTTGGGGGGCATGGATCTAGTCACCCTACAATGACTCGTGACTCATGAGACTCAATTACATACCCAAAAAAGGCACCATATACTTTGAATATAAAATGTGGGTGACAAACATTTGAACAAAAACGATCTGTATTGTTTTACAAAAAAAATAATTTGGTAGGTATGAAATAGAGGAATATCATAAGCACAAAACTATATATAAAAGACCATAGATTATGTAGTTTGTGGTCATAAGTCTCGTAGCCTATCTGCTGAATACCATGGACTCTTTGACTCTCGAAGCACGGAAGAAAGTACCTACGACCCAGAAAGGTTCCGGGAATAGAAGGCGTCCCAAATGGAGCCCTAAAAATCTAAAAAGAAGGCATTTTTCCTGAGCCTTTGAAACTTCATTAGTACTAATAGGTACCTACTGAAAGGAAAGGGAATCTTTCTCTTATCGTCCTGTGTTTATTTGTTGGACATGATTTCTGAAATCCTTGAGCGGATCTGAACAATTTTTTGAAACTGTTGAATGGGTGAAAGCAATGAGTAACAATGTATCTTGCTTAAAGTCAGGCGCAGCCCCTAATAATTTTTGTTAAGAAGTGTTGTTGAGCACCTTTCATTGAGATATTATTGTTTGAGAGAAAAACAATTTAATTTTACTGTAGGCTAGATACTATACCTGTTGACAAGCAAGCATGTAGATTGGCTCATCTATTCGAAACATGTCATTTGGGTGGTTCTACCTCAAAATGTTAGGTAAAATGTTCGTTATCATTTTAGATTGGTTGATGGCCCGTTTAAGATAATTTGATTGCAGGTACATACTCAATTTAGCAGGGGTTTCAGCACGTAACTTGATACAATCGAGTTCAGTCGATACAATCAAACTATGGCAGCACTTAATGTGTCTCAATCGATTATCCTCGATTTGTTTGTTGGATTGTAGGTTGCTCAAGTGGACCCTCCATAGCTCTGGATTCTCCGCTGTAAATCATTAAAGGCAATCCCTACGGGTAGAGGAGAGATTATGAACCTGATCTAACCATCTCATCCTGGGTCTTCCTACAAAGGACGCCTGCCTGATGGTATGGATTCCATCAGGCAGTGATGATCTAAGTGATCTAAATGAGCTCAAATATTGTGGGCTTTTGAGTTTGACCTCTTTCTGTTGCCAAAGAGGATTTTTGAACTTTGCAGTTCTTTGTTGAGAAGGTATCAAATATAAAGGCTGTAATTTTCCAGAGCAATATTCACAATCCATTAAAAATAACTCCACAACGACTGATAACAAGTTAAAAATCTGTTATATTTATTACTTAAAAATATACATATATATTTTGACTCTATATTTACACCAAGCATTTAAAAAAAAAACATATTACGCGTATTATAGTTTTATAGCTTATGCTCTAAAATTAAATCTAGGCTTGCACATTTCCACATTTTGTATATTATGTATAATCGTTAAAAATATACCTATATTAACCACAATAAAGTGTGTATTGCTAAATTTAAGTAGAATTTACACATCCATGGTGGGCTTGTATTGCAGAACTACTTCATTATGTACATATTGTACAGACACACTATAACTTTGTGGTTATAGTGCATTTATCCAGTTCTTTTCGTTCTGATGTGATCAGTTTGGTCTGTCGTCATTTTTCTTGAAAAGAACATTCAGTAATTTTCAAATGTTCTGCTTTTGGCGCCCTAGCGAAGACGTATGCATATGCAAGGGACTGCAATTCTCGATGAGAATTGCCTCCTGCGTTTTATCTGTTAAATGTGCTCGCTTTAGGGATCTTTTTTTATCTGCATCACTGTTTGGATTTAATTCGACAGTTTGAAGACTTTGTGCACGCTGCAAGGATAGTCTTAGTGGTTTCTTTGGTGGTGTTGGACGAACACGAGCATCTGACGAACTATTACCATTTGATGTCTTTTGTGTTTCGTTTTCACTGTCAAAATCCAAACTCTTTACGCTTCTGGCATCTGTTGAATGTTTGCGGATATTTTCTGATCTCTGTGCCTCCCGACGTTTGTCTTGCCTGAAAAGGAAATTTGTTTTAAAATAAGCAACTATTTAAAAAAAAAATCATTATAGATATAAAACGTATAGGGACGGTTTAAATAAACAGAATAAGACAGTTCTGAACGTATTTTTTCAAATATTTATGCCCATTGCACTGCACGAACTTATTTTGACAGCGACAACTGTCAAACATGGTCATTGGCCGCGTTCCATTGACCGCTAGATGACTAGCGGCATGCCAAACTCCATATAAAAAAAACTGACATTTCATCATTTGCGCTAGAGCTCTAGCACATTTTGTGAAATATCCTTTTCTGGGAAATTTTTCAATCTAGCGCAAAATGAACTGCTAGATTGGAAAAAAATAACGAACTGTCAAAACAAAAGTGAAAGTGTAGAAGTCAAATATTTCCAATTTGGTGTAAAATGGGAATTCAAGCTTCTATGTAATTAAAATGCATTGTATTTGTTTATTGAAATTATAATGTATTAATAAATATGCGGCATGATGGCACAAAATACATTTTTGACTCTCATGAAGATGAAATAATACGAATTCTAATTGGTTTTAATGTCACTTTGCCGCTACCGCTAGATCTCTAGTGCCAGCGTTCCTCCATCAGGGATATTATGTGCTAGATGGCTAGAGGTCAAAGGAACGCGGCCATTGTAACGGGCACTTGGCATGCAGTCTAAACTTTGCTTTATGTCGATTTCCATTGGGCTCAGATCTCAGATTTTTCCTGCCCCAATGGAACATGAAATGAGATTACTTTTTGCTTGCATTTGTGTTGGTGTGTTATTTGACAGTCAGCTATTTTTTTATTACAATTTGTGTTTACGAATGTCTCTTGTTTTGGTATTGGTGAAAGTATGTGTGAATTCGCAAAATTGATCTGAATCTTTAAAAAAGGGTTTTTTCCGCCCAATGGAAAACGAATTTGACAGACAGCTGATTTCTAGAGCAGGGAAACTGATCTGAATCTTTAAAAAAGTGCTTTTTCTTGCCCAATGGAAATCGACATTAATTATGCGTTTTTATATAACGGTACGTAGTCTGGAACGTAAAATGAGACAGATTAGGCCACACTATATTTCTGTTCTCAAAATCCTACGCGCCTTACGTCAGATACATTTGACAGCCCTAATAGTGCACCCAAGCAGAAAAATTCGTATAGAGAGTGACATTAGTAACAGTAATTCGAAGGGAGCCAATTCAAGTTGACAAATTAAAGTGACTAGTTAACCGGACCTACTAAAATAAATAATCATAAAGGTTTAACAAATTCTTGGCAAGGCTGTGTAGACATGTCAAGAAATTCATTCATTCATTAATTTTCAATGGTTGTCAAGAAATGTAATTCGCCCAATTGAGAAACATTTTCAAACTTACCCATTATAATTATTTAAGTGTTCCACACTTCTAGCATGCATATTGCTTCGATGTTGTTCACTAAGCCTGCTTGGTCGTTGAAGGGATCTTTCGCCAAAGCGTTCCTTTCGTTCTTTTTCCTTCTTTTGCATGGAATACGCATGTGAATCGCTATTTATCGATATTTTCGATGCGGACAAGGATTTGGTGGGCAAATAACCAACACGATCTCTCTCTTGCTTGAGATCTTTGATCAAAGTCTTTGTCACATTTGTCGAGCCGTTCTGTGGTGTTCCTATCAGTTCGATTGGCTTTCCACCAACCAAAGTAGTTATGTAACTGCCCCTTTGGAATACCAGCGGCTTCTCAGGTGGCGTAGATGGTGGCGATGATATGCTGATACTGGTAACATGTCCCGATGACGATCCGTTTGTGGGCACTTCCTTCGTGTGTTGTAACTCCTTGACTTGTTCTTCTAAATATGAGATTCTGTGTTGTAGACGCAAGTTATCCTCCTTTTGTTGGTCAAGTTGTTTCTGTGGAATTGTAGCGGATTTCTTTCGCAGCACCACCAGTTGACATTCACCAGAGATACCGATTACCTTCTGCAACTCTTCCTTAGTTCTGCATGTGACCAGTTTGCCATTGACTTCCAGCAATCGGTCACCTTTGTAAAGACCTTCACCTTCTAATGCCCAATCTACGTATAGTCCTGGAGCTTCTGGTTTAACTTGAGCGTCCCATCGCCCAACAGTTGCTTGAACAGCATGCAGGCAGAGGTTTATACCTGAAGACACAAGGCTACAAAAACAGGATTGTTATCATAAAGATCTGTCGGATGGGGATATCCTAACTTCTTACCTGTATAACGAGTTACACTCTGGTTTCGATTTGTCCAAGCGCGTTTGCAGGGCTCTCGCTTCCTCAACTATCGACAATAGTTGAAGCTCTTCACGGCCCAGAGCGTACTCGAGTTCAGCCTGTCTAATTCGTATATCAATGTTGCTAAAGAGAAGAGAACTTGTAGTAAAATTCGGTCTTCAAAGGTTTGTTTTTAAAAACTTACTCAGTTATATCTAGTTTATCGAGGGCACTCTTGAGATTTCGAATGGCAATTCGTTTGTTTTCTGCCTCTGCCTTCAGGCGTGAAAGCTTTTGTTCGGCTGCTGGTCTTTCGGAATCATCTAAAGGTGGTCCCGATGGACGAGGCAATTTTCCCAAACACAATTGAATTCGAAGATTCTGTATAACAGCTTCGCGGTCCTGTAGCGCAGAACGCAGTTCCTTTGCCTCTGATCTAGCTGTTCTAGACGATAGTGTACCGCCAAGTGACTGGCCCTTCCTTCTTCGTCCATTCGATTGATTTGATGAGCTTAGTGAGATCTCAATGTTGGACATCTAAAATAACAATAAATTATTTATTATATGGTATGTTTAAGAAAATTTTATAATAAAGGTATGCATAGCCTGGCTCTTTTTGGTTCTGTGAAGAGTAATAATAAAAGAAGACAATCTAAATTTTTTTTGGCTAAACATCCTAGGCGTAGCTATTTGTGCGCTAGGGGTTTTAAGGGATATTAAAAGCGCAATTATGCCAATTATCTAAATAAGTCGTGGATATGGGTATATTTGATAAAAGAAAATCTTTATCTTACGCAGAATTCCTTGATCCATTGAACATAACAGATTTTGATTTTTTCGCCGTTTTGTCTTTATGGCTTCAAACACCGATTTTAAAAATTTTCTAGTTCTACTACTGTGCCGAAACTTCAAGTCTGTTTTGGACGGGTACTTCCATGGGGGATAATTATAGGTACTCTCTTATGACGTTATATAGATTAGTTTCTCCTGTCTATGCCATAAAGCACAATTTTTAACTTTTAGCAAAACAGATTCTAAGAACCAGCTGTCCTTATGAATATGTGAAGCCTGGGCATTGATTAGAAGGACCGTTAGAAGAAAATAGAGGCACATATGATAGACGTATACCTAATTATTTACCTGAAACAGTTCCGAACAATTAATTATATGTCGGTACGAGTAGGTCAACCGAAAGGGATTAGCAAAACACCTGTCCAATCATGCGTACGTTCGAATTGAAAGCATCATGTCATACTTATGTCAGGATATAATATATTAAACCGAAAGATAATGGCGGGCTAAATAATTTGCAACTATATAGGTTTCCATGCTTTTGAGGCCAATATTAATTAAATGTCATATTTTTCGAAGTACAAACAAAATTCTCTCATCGAAATTGCACCGGTCCTATACTGAGGCCCCCAGGCCCTAGCCCCCAATTCGTACCTAAACTTCTGAAAATTTTCCCATATAAGTAGGCGCATAAAATAAATCGAACAAAATTTCGGTTAGTGGTAAAAAGGGAAATATTCCTGGAATGTTTTCTTTTTTCCACTAACTGACATTTTTTCGATTCATTTTAGGCGTCTACTTTCGAATAGCAAAATTTTCTTTTTTTGACTCAGTCGGTGCGCTACAGAAATATATACATTTTGACATTCTCAGTCTAATTTCTCATATTTGTGGAATGTGTACCTTTTTCTACTCAGTGGTTCAATTTTTAAATAAAAGGGCAAAAATCTGGGTCCGAACGTTTTAAAATAGATTGGGTCTGTACATGATCGATGACTGTTAATAAAATTAAATAATACTTTTTTCCATTTTTCTGTTGTATCCATTGTACATGATTTATATGTCAGATATTTCAATTAGATAAAAACTTTCTTTACCTCAAAGCCCTTCCTATTTTTTTTATTTACCTTCGTTTCCAGGTTTTCTTGTGCTGAGTTGTATTTAGAATAGCCATAGTTCTTTGGTGATAAAATAGTCTGAAAAAAAAAGAAATTTTAAAAAATGATGTAAAATAAAACTGGGGAATGGTATCATAAAAAAAAAACAAAAAGCATATTCTTTCAGTGTTCAAGTACATTTTTTGACTTATACAACCTGCGAAAAATAAGCCTAATCTGCTCATAATCCCGAAAATATAAAAAAATAACTGAAACCCAATAATCCCCAGTTTAACATCACTGGGAGTTTAAATAACGCATTAAGTTTAAACCTTAACAATTAATACTGTTTCACAGTTTCGCTTAAACCTTGAATAGAGTTCATTCAGAAGTTTAACTTAAACGACCGTACTCTGCCGTTTAAACCTCAGATAACTTGACAGTGACATTTCAATTCCAAAACGGCCGATTATTAAAAACAGAACTATTTGCGTGTTCTTTGAAAGAAAATTTATAAGGAACGAATTTGGAAAAGTCGTATAAAAGCTAAGTACTGTACAATTCTAGGCGTATTTTTTTGAGAATCTATAGCTAGCTCACTTTTACTTTTACATGCAAAACTTGTATACTCACTTTTGGTTTTGTTATACTCACTTTTGGTTTTGTTATACTCACTTCCCAAAAAAATACGCCTACTGTTAAATTCTTTTCATTAAATTTAGTTAAACTGTGTTATTTAAACTCATAAGTTCATGTTCAGTTGAATTTTAGCTTAAACTTACACTGTGAAACCGGGAGTGTAACTATTTTCATATTGACGGTATAAAAAGCCTTTAAAGCGAACTATCAGTTAAAATGTCACATTACTATCAAAATTCGAACTAATGTCGTTTTCGATTGCACGTCAAGAACCGTCCGGAAGCAATCCAAACGCTTCGGAAAGCGTTGGATTGGCATTCTTCAGCAATTTGCTTCTAGATTTGAATTCAGAATCGCGGTGAGCTCTTCCGGACGGTTCTGGACGACCACCCGAAAAAGACATAAAACGACATCGCAAATGGCGATGCTGATTGCTGACTGAAATATATAGGTAGCGAAAAACAAATTGCTACAGCAGCTACATTAATAGCAGCTTTGAAGAGCTTAATAAAGATTAAAACAATTCATTACCATCTCCAAATTTTATTATGCAAATATAAATATACAAAAATAGATACTTTTTTTTTAAATATTGCTTCATACTGTACTTGCAAGACTTCAATTCTCTTCTGCAGACGACTACACTAACTACAAAAAGTACAGCTGTCAAAAATTGACAGCCGGCTGTAATGTCATCGCAATTTCACAATTATTTGAAACCAAAACAAATAAAATGTTCTAATTTTAGCAAATTGCGTTTGTTGTTTCATTTGCTTGGATTTGTTATGAAAATATATTTCCCGAGCATTCTTTGGAATTATCTGATGTCACTTCTTAAATACACATTTCGCGCTGAATTCCTACTTTGGAATATCATAGAGACCGCATTCTCGATTTGCTGGCACAGACTTGTCTGGAAAACAAATTTTATTTATTAAACAAATTAGATTATAAATAAAGTAGTTTAATATGTACCAATTTGCTTGGGTGGTGGTAAATTCAAGTTGTTCATAATATTAACAAACTCTTCAAGGTCCTTGGTCAAACGGGGATTGTAGGTTTTCTCCTCGTAAACTGAGCTTTCAAGTTGTCCCCTAGAAATGCAATTACTCATATAATCACATAAACAACTTACTCCATAAAGTTTTACTTACTTGTAATCATGAGCCGGATAAACACGAAAATTATCTGGCAAAGAAAATATTTGCGAGTGGACACTGTCATACAATAACCGCGGATCACCCTCTTGGAAGTCAGTACGACCGCAGCCGCGAATTAACAGAGCATCTCCAGTAAATACAGCGCCTTGCTCGTGGATTATGAATGACATACAGCCATTGGTGTGGCCTGGAGTTCCAACTGATTCAATTTCGTGTCGCCCGAATTTAATTTTCTCGCCATTATTCAGATGTCGATCTGCTTTAGCACCACTATTGCCCGAAATGACACTTTGAACACCGGGAAGTAGTTGTTTCAACCAACCACTACCAGTGATATGGTCAGCGTGCATATGTGTGTTCACTAAAATGGGAATAAATTAGGTAAGTAAAAGCGCGTCTACTTTCTATGTGAAATTTGAAAACATGGCTAGTGTAGGCTTTCAATGGTCACAGCGCATCCACCCATGAAAGGGGTTCCATTCGTGTTTAATTAGTATCTTGCAAGCAATGCCTTCTCTTGAATATGCTATCTGAGGAATTGGACTGACAAGGAGTTGACCTCAGTGATAACCTTAATAGTATTATAAAACAGTCCACTATTTTTTATGTCTACACGTAAGCATTCGGGCTTACAAGAAGAAACTTGTTAAATCTAGACCGAATAAATTTCTGACTCCAGAATTTAACCAATTTCCTGACTAGATTCAAATTAGGCAGATCTACGCGTTGAAATGTGCATTAAAATTCACAGCAAATACAAGATACACAAACACGCGTCTCCTAGTTGAAAACAAATATGTATACCTACAAGATTTAACATCAATATCTACTGATTTGTTTTTGTGTACCGATAAATTGCGTTATCACTGAAATAACACACTTGATTAAATTAGCGAATGGAGTTTGTTCAAGTTCCTCACGCCGATCATATAGCACAACCGTATCCATCGATATTAGTAGATTAAATTAGCTTGACACTAATAAGTCGTCGTAGACAAACTGTTAATACCTACTTGCTTCCATTGAAATTACCGCAAAAACATCATAAATTATTGTCCGACTTACTTGCATATTTGAGCTTGAAACCTAGTTCGGTGATGAGCTGAGCATCGCGTTTTGCATGCTCTAATACTGGATCGATTATCACAGCTTCATGACTGTTCACATCCGCCAATAGATAGGTGTACGTACTGCTGACTGTGTCAAATAGCTGCGGTAGATCAATGTTGAAAAAAAAAACAGATTTATCGGTATTCGTTCAAAGAAAATGTAACCTTACCTGGCGGAAGAAGAAATCCGAAGAGAATGGAATACGTGGCGCGACCGGCATGGTTTTCGCTTCACAGTGATGTAATCGAGAAAAGTTTACGTTATTAGGAGTTACGCCGTTTGCTATGAGTCTCAGTGATGTACTAGTCGCTTGATGAATATTTTTAGTTGCGACTACTCTCAGTACTGATTGTATACTGACTACTGGCCTTAGTACGTTCATTGTGATTAGAGTATCTTGGGATATGATATAGAAGCCACACGCGATAATGTTATCGCTGCTGTATGGAAATGAATTAATGAAAGTAAATGCTCTGTACTTATCTTCCACTTACCTGTAATTTAGGAATAGTTTATCACAGTCTGAATGGGGTGGGGTTTTCACGTAAATAAACAATTCACAGATATATTGACCTTGGAAAGCAAGCGAAAGCTAAACTATAACCTCACAAAATCTAGGCACAATCACGGACGGAAGAGAGTCAACAAACCATTCGCAAAAGATCTTTTGAATTTGCTAGAACGACTAGGCGAAGGCGACTCAACTGCCTTCTTATTTTGACGACGGTCCAATAGCAAATAAGAATTTGATTTCCATTTGATATTGGATTGGTTTGGTTTTGGTTTGGTATCGTACTCGCAGTCTCACTCCGAATAAAAGTATGTATTAATAAAAAGATTTATTTATGTATGCATGGATATAGATTTGCGTCAGCTGATTGTGATGTGACACAATAGTAGGTAGTGCTTTTAAGGTGAGCTTTTGGGAGAGAAACAAGCACACAAAGAAAGACAGAATAGCAAATAGCCAGCCTGGCCTGGATAGGTAAATATTATTATATGACGTAAATAGCAACAAGTGGTTGATGTTTGGAATGGTGGACGGAAAAAGCTTTCACATATAGTGGGTAGGGGATATTGTAGCCAATTGGACTACATATTAGTTTGATAACATTTAGCATAAAATACAGAATCGTAATGTATAAAGGTAGAGAGGTACATAGGTAGTCTATAAAAATATAAGAGCTGTTCTATTTTTCGAGTACATACATATTTGAGGTCTTAGTTAGTTTATGATTGGTTGTTGTTGTTCATTTTAGCTAAAATCGTTGTTGGATTACCCGCGCAGAACCAATGACCTCAAATACATGCCCCTCACACGATCTTGGCGAAAGACTAAGCCATAATGTTGTTGAAACCAAATGTCCGCAGACTAGGGTCTACTCTAGGTAGAGGTGACTGATACAGTTCACTTCTGCGGGTGCCAGTAGTTAGTGTTCGGTAATACCAATACTGACTGAATTGGGCGACTTTAGTCAGCCGTCAGTGGGTATATTGGTAAGTGCTGGGTGGTTAGATTAGATTGCTTTTTTATACTATGTACCTTGTAATAATGGAAGGATGAAGAGGGATGAAAACAATGTTGAATACCCGCCAGCTTATAAAAGGTAACACAAGCAACGCATAATACCGGATGCGATGAATGAACTATGTTTGCTTTCTAATTTTGTGTTGGTTTTCACAAATTGAGATAAAGAACATTTGGTTTGATACCCAAACGGAAAACATTCTGTTCTACAAAGAATTAGTTTGGTGCAAAGGATATGCGACCGATTGTCTAGAACTATTCCTGTTAGTAGCGTTGAAGGAAGTATACATACGTCGACGAATACTATGTTTTACATTGACATACTATACATGGACTGCTAGCAGCCAATTTTTCGTTGAAGCAAAAATAAGCACTAGCTCTTTTGGTTCACGGCGGAGAGAAACGAAAACACTCAAATGTCATCGAGCAATTCGTGCGATTTGGTTTGTGTGCTGAGTGTGCCATACTGCCATCTGTTATAGATCGTTTGAAATAATTTGAATAAGTCGTTATTTTTGCGCAGTTGCAATGTTTCTACAATGGATGGCACTGTGTTCTATGTAAAAAAAAATAGCAAAGGCGCGCAGAGGTTGAAATCTCTTTCCTACTTTCGCCGCACTGAACCAAAAGGGCTAGTGCTTATGTTTGCTTCATTTTTCCTCGCAGGTTTGTATGAAACTGACATTTAACTAGCAGTCCATGTATAGCATGTCAATTGATGTTTTGGGCCGTTTATGATATGCCAAAGAATGAACAATACTGAAACTGAATGCAAAAATGCCGGTTTCAAACAATAGGTTTTAAAATCTGTATGGGAAAATATCTGTTTTCGATGAAGTTTTCGAGTGTTTTCGCGAAAACCTAGGTTTCGACTCTATGTGAATAGGGTATTAGATGTTGCAGGCCTTTCCTATCAGTAGACTATTTAGTAGTTAGCAACCCGGTTATATGTTACGTGATAATATTAATGTGATAATATTACTTTAGTGCATTAGGTCACAATATAAAAACTAAGTTCTTAAATAGGTATGTAGTACTTACAACATTATGTTTCGGTATCAACAGACTCTAATTTCACAGCCGATTTATGCTAATCTCGTTTTATTTTATTACCACCTCTAGAGTGGTATCTCGTTTACGATATGTACATGTGCAGCACATATTAATTATACCTACTAGACTTTTGCATTTGAAGACGACATCAAGTAAATATAACTACATGTAGAAAGGATTAAAATTATACAGGGTGGTCCATTTAAGCGGTGTCATCATTTAAGGGAAGTTTCCTGAATTTCCGCCGAACGGCTTTTACTACAACTTCTGTTGATCGTACGTACATAATTTTTAGGAAATTTTTCAAGGATAACAATTTCATAAGAAAAATTAAAATTTATTCAGTAAACATTTTGAGAAAAAAACATTTTAAGGGCCGGTTTGTTCATCTTTGGTTAACTCTAATCAATGATTATTCCAGCTGATAATCATAGAATCTGTTTGTTCAGTCAAATTTTAACCAGAGAATCCATGATTTGGTTAGTTAATCACAGAAATCTATAACCAGGCGATTTTGGTCGATTAACGACATTAACCAAGGAAATTCTGGAATTTTGTTTGTTCAAACTTTGACGTAACAGTCAGAAAAAAAGCAACTTTCTTTCAAAAATAAAAATTAATTTAATAAATAATAATAGCAAAATAGTGTGTTGCATTCGTATCTGCTCTGTAGACGCATTTTCAACAAATGGCAGATGAATACAATGCAAGACAGTGTGGAAAAAACTGCATGCATTGCTGCGGTTGTGACAATTTTAACTATTGATTAAATCTAACAACTGAATTGACAAATAAACTGGAAAACTGGAACGATTTGTCGCAAATCTGTGGTTTGGTGATCAAAGTGAAAAATAAATCAACAAACGCTTTTTGGTTATCACAGTTATTTAATCACGGGTTAAACTAAATCTATGATAACCTAACCACAGATTTAACCAGCTGTGAACAAACCGGCCCTAAGTATAAAAATGTAACAACAAATTTTCAAAATTTTGAGTTTAAGGAGCTATAACTTTTTTGTATCTGCCTGCACAGATGTACCTATACCTATCCGAAGTACTTATGACTTGTATGCGCTACTAAATTGTCTTTTCAAAATGTACAAAACTATTTTGGTACCTATAATAGTTTAGAAGTTATATAGTTTTAAGTGATAACACCTCTAAATTAGAGGTCACCTACTTTGAAGGGCTATAACGGGAAATACGGTAAGAACTTCAGGAATCTTCCCTTAAAGTATTCTACCACTTAACTGAGACACTCTGTGTAATATTTTTTGTATTATTTCAAGCGAGTAGTCCTGAACCGATTAGCTTTTAAAGTACGTTTTGTTTCAGTGAGTATTCCACAAAAAAATTGGTTGGCTGAACATTAGGTCTGTTTTTTTCCTCACCCATCTCAGTGAAGTAAAGTAAAGTAAGAAAATGTGCAAAAAAACAGTCCCCAACCACTTTTCTGAACAGTCGGTTTTACCGCTGAAAAGTTAACAGCTGGCATTGCTGTCAAAATGGCCATCAATGAAAAATTCAATTTCAAAATCAAAATCCTTCTAGAAAAATGAATAATTAACCTTTTAGCGCAAAAAAAAAATGATTATCAATTTGTACAGAATATTTACTTTTTCTGTTTACTTTTTTTCTCTTCCTGGCGTCTTGTATGGTCAAAATAAAATCACAAATTAATTGCCAAAGAAAAAAAAACAAAAACATTCGTGGGTGTGTTTATTAGGTGAGCCCTAAAGTGAAGAACGTGTTAATTCTGAGATTCGATCGAATCGAGTATTCCTCGAATTTAAAACTTTCAATCGAATGAACTTCTCACAATCTAAGTTTTGAAGGAAAGAAGGTCATTACCAAATGATTTAATTGTATGAACTTTATTTTCGAAATCAGCTGTATAAATATTTCACTGTCGATTGCGTTGGTTTTGACTGTAATTTGAGAAAGGATGGGTTTATTTACACATTCTTGGAGGAAAAAAAGATCAAATTGAACAGAAAAAATGCAATAAAAATTAAATAAATGAGCACTTCAAATCGTTTTGGTTTGTTCATTTTGATTGTGACATACGATTATTTACATTTGAAATTTTTTCCCCATAAGACGAACAAATGTTGCTTCCAATTTTGTATGTTTTATGTAAATTTTACTATAAACATTGTTTAAATAAAGGCTTAGACCACATTTTTCAGTCGAAAAAACTCATAACATTTAACTTAGGTAATGCAATCGAAAATGAGAATGTGCGAAGGAATGAACAAAAAAAATCCCCATCGAAATCAAAAGTTGGAATGTCAGTTGGCTGAAATCGAATGACTTTCACTTAAAAAAAGAGTAGCTATGTAAATAATACTTAACCTTTATTACATACTTTAGTTAAAAAATCAACAGGGAATACAAAATGGGAGGATTTCCTATTTATTATCTACAAACAATTTATCCCATAATGATATATCAAAGATAGTTTTCAATTATTACAAGTCTATGTGTATATATAATTATATTTTGTAAACAAAATGCAACTTAAATAAAAACGGAAAATATTTAGTATTTTATTACTTTCCGTAATATTCAGTTGTCATTTTTAAAGTTGTTTAAAATAAGCAATTCCTTATATGTACATTTACACCCACCACAGCCGACAAAATAGTATGTATCATAAAAGGAGACACTCTGTGAACAGATCCAAATTACACAAAAATGTGCTCCCCTGGTGTTCAGAATTGAAGAATGCTCCAAAGTTGGTCCTGCTGGAAATGAATAGCTTGTGTGAATCTCAGTGGTGTCAAATTGAGTGCAGTTGTTGTAATTGCGTGCTGAAAATCCTACTTCACTTTACTTCACTGAGATCGATGTGCAAAAAAACAGACCTATTGCTGTGACACTAATCACTTTCTGCTTTTTGCCCCCAATGTCCCTGTAGGTAGGTACATAGTTAACTACTATCGCAATACATTTATTCCAACCTAAGTCAAGGTTGTTATCAAAAAGATCACACATGGTTCTACATTTGCAATTAAAAGTAAAACAAGGTTTAAAGTCAATTATGGACTATTATTTCAAAGGCATTGACTAGGTATGACATGTTTTTTGTTTTACGTTTCTATACATAATAACTAGCTAAAATATCTGTAAAAAAAAGTCAATTATAATAATTATAGATATAAACAAATACGTATATACCTACATACAAATGGATCTGTTCTGATTAGATTTTTTTTTCATTCAACTTTTGTTACAAACGAACACATACAGATACATACATTGTTCTGATTATCGAATCTATTGGTGATACAGTGATTTTCTTTGTAATAGAAATACGAGCGGTATACCATTAACAGAAAAATGAATAAAGGAAAACAAAAAAAGAAATGAATAAAATAAATAAACCCAAAGTCAAAATAATTTAATGGTAAAACGAGTTTTCTTCCTTGAGAAAGGAAAATTCTATAACGTCAGCGTCACTGCTTTCTTTGAAGACATCTTCGGAAAACCGACTCGACAACAACTGTGGGAAACAAACACACTAATTGAAAAATTATGTAAATCTGTCAACGATGTTGCACGCAGTCCTCACAGAACAGAGTCAATTTTTAAAGTTGACAGGAAATTTAGGAAGATCACATAGGTTCGTTATAGACCTTATAACGACAGAGGAATTAGGTGTCATGCTGTGCAGCCTTTACATGTGGAGTTTACAAATCAACGTACTTACCACGCAACCGACGACTGCTCTTTTACACCTAAGTCTAGTGGGCGGCCTCAATTGGTTTGTTATCCAACAGGCGTCAATGTACGAGTCAAATTTGTACATGAGGCTATTATATGGAATATGACCACAAACGTAATAGAGTTCACAATAAATTGGGGAATCTTTAGCCTCACCCGTTTGTGTTGTGAGCTGGTGCAGTAGCCCAACATCGTATAAGTCGGCATGATGTAATTATAAGATCAGTTCGCTAGTCGAGAATGAGATGAATTCAACTGGTAGCGTCGTCTAGTGTAGGTTTCGATTGTGCGGGGGAGCCGGAGCATCAACAAAAATGTTTCCATTTTTAGTTTGATATATGTTTCCTCTAGCGCCGAGAGGCCATAAAGGGTGGCAACAATATTTCGGATGTGTGTCACCATGTTCGTCACTGGGTCGCTGCTTTTGCTAACACTGCTAAAGTCCACATTATTCTTGGTCTTCTAACCAATCATGCATCTAGGAGTTGTTTGAGACTACTTTGCGATGTTGTCATTTCGATTCCCCTTGAGTGAGGAAAACCTTGCATCAATGATCCGACGTTCACTGGAAGACCGGAATCTTATCTTACCGGCTAAAACTACCTTCCTTTCCTAACAAACCGATGTTTGGCCTCACGGAACCGCCGTAAAAGCATTACTTCGCGTGGGTTGGTATAAAGCCATGGATCACTCTTTTATTTTTGAGCTGTTCACTTTACGTAGGCGATCTAAACGGCTAAGATCGCTAAGTATTCGCACGGCCACGTTGCATTACAATAGTCCAATTTTTGTCTTTATGCAACATGTATAATTTACCATATGATATCGGGAGTAGTCCATTCCCCAAATTGATCCCGTAAGGCAATCCTCCCAGTTTCGTACTGTGGGCAATGTCCCAATTCGCCGAATTAAAGGCATTTTTTACGGCCAGGGTTATAACGGCGCAGTATTTTTTGGTGTCACCTTTCCAACGCCTGCCCTCATTAGGGGCTTGGGCTCTCGTTATTACCGCACTGATTTACGAAAACCGTATTGGTGTTTTGAGAGCCTATTGTTAATGATCCGCTCAAGAATTTTACCAATCGAGTCTAGTAAACAAATAAGGCGATAAGAGGATGGTTCGTTTGGATTCACCTTTCCTTTTTGTATAGTAGGACAAGTATTTGCCGCTTTAAAGGCTCAGAAAAAACGTACTCCTGGAGACACGAGTTAAACATTTCGGAAAATAAGTCGGGCCGTGCTTTTAATGCGATTTTTAGGGTTCTATTTGGAAAACCATTAAGTCCTGGAGCCTTTCTATCGCGTATACGGTATACCTACTTTCTTGGCAGGGAAATAATGTCCCAACTATTTTCGTAGCAATATTTGGCGTATTTTTTTGGGAAGTGAGTATAACAAAACCAAAAGTGAGTATAAAAGTTTAGCATGTAAAAGTAAAAGTGAGCTAGCTATAAATTCTCAAAAAAATACGCCTATTGGTAAACGTTCGCGATTGGATACTGGGCGGAGACCTTTTAGCCTCGTTCGTCGTTACGATTTTGTAAGCTTTACCCCAGACGTCCTTATTAAGTTCTTCGCAATGATTCTTACAACAAAAAAGCTTAGTAGACTTGATCAGTTTTTTAAAACAGGTTCTTGCTTCTCAATGTGCATTGGATACGAGTTGCAATTGTGGGATATCGGCGTATTGAGTCCGGGAGCGCTGGTAAATTCTTCGCGTTCGGCGGCACACTGATCTGATTTCCGTGATTTTGCGTGTCCTGTCCATGTCCACCAATATACATATACTAGAGGTCGTTTCTTTCCTGTTCCCAACCTAGACATTGATCTATTACACGCGTTGACTACTACCTACTAGGTTACGAATTGCCTTGCATTTCTAGCTTCAGGTATAGCTTTACAGAGATCTTCACCTAGCGTCTTAATATTCTATTTAGATCGCTTCAGAGTCGTTCGGTTTCTACGGTATTTTGGTCCGGTATTGGCGCTGAATAAAACAGCACATCTGTGAGCTGGACCACAGAAATTGATGCACAAACCTTTCAATAAAAATTCCTCCCTATTTTTCAGCCTCTAATGAAATGCAATATTTTCTTATGCCCTGTCCAGTTCTTGATCTATACTTAGCCCTTCCCTCTACCTACTTGTTCTAGTTCAATTCGCAATACCAGAAAGGTATTTAAAGTCCGCACGTTTATTCATTCAATTTGACGTCTAGAACGATGCCTGTATAGCTATTTCATCTGTCTTTAAGGTCATTTTACATTTATATGGATCTCAATAATATACGCAAACGAAGGGTGACCTTAAATTACTTAGCCTACGCAATTAGTGACAGATAGCTATAAGATTGACATATGGCTGAAGAGGCATATGGGTTGAAGGCTCGATTTACCATAGGATCATCCAAAGTTAAGTATAATCGTAGAAAAGAACAGTTTATCTTTATGTAGAAAATACCAACAAGTTAAGACTACAGACTACAGAGATAAGGACATAAATTATTCACTTGCACTTAATGACCTGAATCTAACCAATCTGTAATAAAAAACGTAACTAATGGTTCCAGAAAATCCATTAACCTTTTCTCTTATCTTTGATAACAGACCTCTTACAAAGTAGGGTCTTAAAATAACGAAACAAGTCCATTCAGCAGACTATTGGTGATTAAAAGCAGGTATTTTTGGTATACAAATAAAGAACATCCTGTGTTATGTACAGTTGAATACAACGTCCTTCTATCTGTATACCAACTGATACATTATTGACCCTTTTATTAATTTCCTTTATTTAAAATCAATCTGCCACTCTCAGTTTTGCCATGACCCATAGTCGTACGTAATTAGATCGTATATGGACAAAGCGTGCGCCTGCCATGTGGAATTGGACTTTCCATATGGGTCACATCCACATGTGCTGTGCGCTGGTCCCGCTACGAGTCAAAATCAGTGGGCGCTCATTCTTCCTCACAGTTGGTATCATGGCGCACGGATGTGGATGGCATATGTTTTCGCCCAAAAATAAATTGGATTTTCACCTTTTTCTCAATCAAGGAAGTCCATGAGGATGTTTAAGTGAGACGCACATTTGTGAAGATGACATGTGTTTATTCCGACTTTATGTCTTCATCTATATAACAATAACACCAGCTAATGATTCCATTGTCTCCTTACAGTCACCACAGGTAGCCTTAGAGTAAGAGATACTCAAAGGGTCGCCTTTGACGTGTTTAACGATTTTATTTTGTTTTTACCTTTTCTGCGCGAAATTGCACCAACAAAAGAACAAAAATCTGATTAGTTTTAAAATGAAGTTAGCAATAGAAGAAGATACAGTTCATGCGGATACCTACATTGCAAAGAGGAAGTTTTTTTTTTTTTAATTTTTAATTACGAGTCAATAGTGAAAGTAAACTAGCTTAATAGAGTACGTACACATTTTTTATTGTTTGCTGAATAGTGTTTGTACTCTGTTAACTTTTGAGACGGAGCAAATGAATGCACCTGTGAATGAACACAATACCTGATTTAAATGAAAGTGTAACTTATTATTATTTTTTTTTAACGAAAGTGAATTAAATTTGTGAAGAGTAGATACATAGATATCTCGGTTCAGTGACGCGTTACAGAAGAAGAGGAAATCAGCTTTTTTCACATTGTGATGCGTTTTTTCTTTGTATTTGCTAAAATTGGTAAATTTTTAATGTTTGCCATTAATTGTAAATAATGAAAACATATCAGACAATTCATTCTCCGAGGTTGAAGACTGTCCGTTGGGGTGAGCTAAGTAGATATTATACAAGTAGGTAATGAGACAAAATTCTGAAAAGGACGGATTTATTGGTGACAGCCCTGCAAATTTGGATTTTGATTTGGAATTGGAAACTGGCCCTATACTGCTATCAAGGAAGATTAACCGCCATTTACCGGAATCGGAGCCACCCCTTTGATTCATAATAATCCTCATCTAGCCATTAGACTGGTTGTCATAACTCATATAGGGGTATTGTGAATAAATTCCGATGGGAATATTTCCCTTGTCAGCAATGTAAAGCAAATTGCTGAATGGGAAACATTTTGGGGGAAATATTATTCGCGATAGGGGTGATAGTCTTCCGATTGGCCATTATTGACTCGGAGTGACGGGAAAGTAAAAAATAAGCAAAATAATCGCGCGATCAATGAAATTGAGGGATTTAAATATTATGGTTACCCCATAGGAATATTGTTCGGAAGTTTTACTGAAAAAGTAAAAAGATATTATATGCCATGGCAGAAAGTTTGGTACATAAACTTAAGGTGCCTGTCCAGTTCTTTCGCTAGTAAACTCTCGAGAGTTACTCTCGGGGTGCTGTCCATTTGAGAGTAATAATTTCGAGATTTTAATTTCACGAGTTCTTTGATAACATTTTGAGAGTAGATTCCCTGAGAGTACTCTCATAACCGTGTCCACTTGATATATTTCGTCGGCTAGTTACCATAAAATGTATTCTTACAAGCAAAAGGTTACAGCTGCGTTAATAATTATTAGGACTGTTCTTAACGAAAAGAATGAAGCAAAAAAGAAGTGCTGGATTAAACCATGGGTAGATCGTCGGCAACTTGGTGAAGGGTCTGCTCTTGGAAGAGAGCTTCAAATTGAAGATGCTCATCAGGAGTTCAGGGATTTTAACCGTTTGACAACAAGTGAAATAGAGCATTTATAATTATTCAATCTGTTTAAAAAGGATACCAATTCTATAAATTGTTTTATTTCCTCCGATGTCCATTGTTTTGCCATTTCGACTCTCGACAGTTGCTCGCAAAATACGAACCATATTGGAATTTTGCGAGCTAATCACCGATAGTGACCAGAACATGTGTCCACTTGCGAGTGACTTTCAAAAGGCTCGAATCTCGAGAGTAAAAAGTTAACTCTCCGCGAACTACTCTCATCTCAAGACTATGACCACTTGCGATTTTGCTCTCGAGAGCTGCTTGAGAGCTGCTCGCAGCATTTTTACTCACAAATGGACAGGCACCTTTAGAGATGACGAAAAGAAAGTGGTAGTAGAATGCATGAAAATGAAAATTTAATGCTCATCAGTAGACGACCACAGCATCTGTTAACGATACACTGTTTGCTGGATGTGTACTGAGACTTATTGAAATTAAAAACTGATTGTAAATCATAACCCTCAAACGATAATCTATCTGTGGCCTGGCGTATTCAATGACAAGGTACTTTCATATCACGGTTTACCCGCCGACTAACGACTAATGCTGGGTCCCCACTTGTCGATTTGAAATTGACAATTGATGTATTTGTATGACAATTAAAAAATTGGCAATTGGAAATAGCGAAAAATTGATTGTCAATGAATTGACTAACAGCGTTTGTCAATAACTGACAAAGAAACCACTGGACAAGTGGAAATAGCTGAATTGTCAAACAAAATGTCACTTTGTCTATAATTGACAGTGAAAATTAATTGGCATCGAGTTCATAAGTTGGTCAATCAACTGACAAACGATTTTTTTGCCAATAATTGGCATAAGTGGAAATGAACTGACGGTGGTTTCGTTCAATGACATAAACACGAGAGCTGTCGAACTTTGTCAATCAACCGACATGTGAAAACCCAGTTTAACTCATTTCCAAGATTTGGTGAGATGAATGGAGACCCCGCCCATCGTATACATATTATATAAATTAATTGGCCACCATAAGTGCGGATGCAATTTTTGCACTTACCTAAACATAGGGAAAAAGCCCAAACGACATATCGACGCTCATCATATTTCAATCAATTTTAAAGCCGACTAAAGAGACCACTCTTACAGGCACATCTCTGTGAAGAGTGCGTGAAGTAGGATGACAATGAAGAAAGCTCAATTGAATGCAAGATTAGTAAGGCCCTAATGTACTTTTCATGTCAAAAAAGGATGTAGACAAGGCGACATGAGCTGTCATGTGACGTCTTTAACATTATACTTAAAAAAAAATTGTGCGAAATTCACAAGCCAGCACACTGGGTAAGATCTTTCAAAAGACTGTATGTACAACTATTTGCGCACTTCGATGATATTGTAAAGTTGCTATACACGGCATGTAGCAAGCCACATACCTACGTATGTAACACTGATGTAAGTTTTACGTCAGCGAATGGTCCCAATGGGTACATGCCGTGTACGTACATGTACAAGCTCTCTTTGTGCACTCTCTGTTGACGTCAGAGCTATTCATACGTATGTGGCTTGCTACATGCCGTGTACTAGCACCTTAATAGTTGCAAGACTATGTGTCTATAGATGTATTTGTTCATGTGACGCCACAATCACAAGTGACAATTGACAATGAGGTTACAATTCCAAATAGACAGAGTGTTACTGAAAATAGCTTTAAGCGAACTGACAAAGACATTTTGTCAAAATTATGCCAATATTTGGCATACGTGCGTAAATAAATTGGCAGAGGTGTAGTTCAATGACATAAACGATTGCTGTCAAACTTTATCAATAACATGACATGTGGAAACTCACCTTAACTTGCAGAAATAAACAGAAAAGAACCTCAATCAACTAGGCGTGCGCATAACTGAAGGCCTTGTTGACTGTGGCCTCACTTTAGAATAATGGAAGACTTAAAATTTTACTTAATTTAAATGTACAGAATCATTTGTCGTATTCTCAAAGTATTTAAAATCTTATCTAGTCATCATTACTTAAATTAGTAACACACATAGCCAGGTAATGTTAACAATTACAATTAGTGTTCAAATGAAGCGTTATTCCAAATAGTTGCTATAGTAAAGTCTTGAAAATAGGTAGGTACCAACATTTTAATGCATTGGATAGCAGCCTTTTCGATACGTTGACCGATCTAGATTTGTTAACACTTTAATATTTTGTATGAAAAATAAGAAAAGTAAGAATTTAGTTTATATTTGAACTGTTTTTCACAAAACATATTTCTACACTAAATAAAATCCGTATATCCAATGTAATAAAATGGTTCATCAAACTTACCATCGATGAGGACTTCTGTTTTCCATATGATCGATGATTTGTATTTATAGGTTCACTTGCTACACTACCGGAGTCCATTTTAAACGATTTGCATCACTGAAATAAAGAAACATTTGGCTGATTAAAACACAAAAAATATTAAAACTGAAATAAATTTTAATTAGGTGTCGATACATCTCACATCTATGTATATAGAATATCTTTATCTCGTCATTCCCTCTTTAGTTAATTTTTATTTTAAAAACAGACCTCCCCCAACGATCTTAATTTGATGCAACAATATAGCCTTAATCGGCGGTACCGTTTTTTCTGCCCATAATTAGAGATATAAGTTCAGAAGTCATTCCTATGTCTCATATGTAAATGAGTTAAGTAGGTATATACAGATGATGTTATCTGGCGAAGACAGATCTATCAATTATGGCCTTTCACTAACAAAAAGAACTCCCACTCTTTTTTTTCTGGTATGCCATTAAGCAGTATATTCTAATTCTACCAATAGTGACTATAGATTCAGTTTAAAATTTCTTATATTATATTGGGCACGTATTTTAGATTGGCTGCTAAAAGATTATACTTTACATTACTTTGCTAAGATAGATGTTCAATAAAACACGATTATAGTGTCACAACAACATCCGATCCCGAGAGGGTTATAACATAAGATTCGTTATTATTAGCGATTGTACTTTTGCAGTGGTCTCGGACTTATAATTTTCTGCCATATTTTCCATTACACTGTTGTAAACTGTTAATCTAACAAGAGTACATTACCTATGCTTTCCGATGTAATAAATTTGCCGACCATTGATTGGTAATTATCTCCGAGGAACTCGAAAAACTTGCCTTTATTTACTTCATTCCATGTGTAGGCTGTAGGCCACTTGTTGCTCTACTAAATTGACCGCACATTTTATGCGAATTAAAATGCGGTCAGGCTGAAAGCTGTCAATCAAAGGCATATCGTCATGGGTGCCCTTAAAGGTTGTTCACACGATTGGTAGATGACGCGCTGACAAATGGTCCGACAAAGTTTCTTCTTACAACGTTGTCAGAGAAGCGGGCGGTCAAATCAATTGAGGGGTGCTATTGCGGGGGAAATGTTTGAAAGTTCTACCAGACCCCAGTGGGTAAAATGATCAACCCAAATATACAGGGCCCGAACAGAAGCTTGCAGAGATAAACATGGGAACACAATAGAATCACAATCGGTGCTGAAGATTTGGAAAGAACACTGCAGAATGTTAAACGGATCAACAAACCGCAGTCAGGCAGAATGACCCATTCAGTATGGACGATGATAGCCAAGAGCCAACAATACTGTCCACCCGACCTACACGAAGTGAGGATAGCGATATCCAAACTACGTCGAACAAAGCTGCAGGGGCGAATGACCTACCGGCCGAGCTTTTCAAAGCAGGGGGAGATGGGTAAAAGTTGGGCGGACAAAGGCATGCCATAGGGACGAGCTACCTATACAAAGCCATGTCACATTTCGGCATTCCTGCCAAACTCTTTCATCTGTGCAGGATGATGATACAGAAATCTCGCTGTTCCGTCAAAATCGGCAAAGACATCACCGAGCCCTTTAATGACGAAAAAGGTTTTAGACAAGGCGATACGCTATCGTGCAACTTTTTTAACATCATCCTTGAAGCAGTTGTATACGAAACTCACAAACGAACATCGGAGGTACAATTTTTAAGAAGTCTGTTCAACTGCTTGCATTATGAAGTATACCCTGTCAACGAGAAAGGAGTCTCAGCATCGACGACTCTGAAAAAATGTCACGATGGACAGATACAACTTCGAAGTAGTTAAAGACTTTGTCTACCTGGGCTCCACTATCAATCACCTCGCAAAATGACATCGGCTCAGAGATCAAGCGAAGAATCACTTTTGCCAACCGCTGTTTCTTAGGGCTAAGAAGGCATCTAAGAAGTAAATCCCTCTCTCATAGAACCAAGGAGATATTATAATAAGACCCTAATCACACCAGTCCTGCTGTAGGGCGCAGAAGCATGGACTCTGTCAAAATGAAGGATGAATACCTCCTGAGATGTTTTGAGAGAGTGGAGGAGAAGATTAAACGACGAGCTTTATGGGCTATACAGCGACGTTTACTTTTTCAAAAAGCTGAAGATATAACGGCTGCGATGGCTGGGTCACGTGGAGCGTATGGACAGCAACGCACTAGCGCGACGAGTCTTTGAGTCCACCCCTGAGGGACAACGTTGCAGAGTAAGACACAATCTTAGCTGATGCGCACAATTGGAGGGCGACCTCAACCAACTTGGAGGAGTAACTAAAGGCAACTAGCTTGGGACCGAGCTGGCTAAAGTAGCTTGTTGGTTGAGGCCGTGGACCACCCGGACTGTAAGAGCCCCCAAAGTGACCAAAAGTATGTCATTTCACACATTTGTAAGACATTTGGGACTCAATTTTCGTTGGTATATCTGACAATCTAGCAACTGTCTAAACCTGATGAATTGTTGATGCTGCGCTACATTGATGTTTGCCAGCAATGTTGCAAATTGGCTTTACTCTGCTGTTGGATCTAAGTGGAGTGGAAATGGCAACATGGAAAAACACAAATTACACTTAACGCATCCGACAGAATAACTGTCCTAAGAAAGCTTCTCAATACGGTATTATTGTAGATCCCTTTCCATTCGTTCTGCATACAAATTAGTTTTATAATATAGGCCGAGAGGGTCATTTATATGAAGCTAAATATTTTGTTGGGACCGGATTATTATAATTTCATAATTTTAAAATGGTAAATGAAAGTCTATACTCCATGGCAAACTAAAATTGGTGCGTATCACGGAAAAAGGGTTACCAATAACGCACCAAATCACGCATCTGTATACCCACACACCACACAAACTTGTCCCTCAAACTTATTTTAATTGACTCATATGCATATTATGATTATTAATTGCATTCCAATTAAATGAGGTTCAAATAATGGTTACACCTCTCTGGTTGATTGAACCCAAAACCGACGAGTATCTAAGCAATAATCAACATGCAGGTGGTACCTACTGACAAACACATAACCTACACAAACTTACACCGGGTGTAGGAAGTGTGTTGAATTGAGACGCAACTCGTGGTTCGCGGTTCCCCATTGTGTGGCCGTACCCCCATCTCTACAGAGGTGTTTAACCTCGTTTTTGTAAGTTCTTCGTCCAAAGCCATTATCTTTTGTAAAATAATTAGGCCCGAAGCAGCAGAGGAGTGAACCATCGGAATTGTATATATGACTCCAGTGTAACCGATGCAATGTCTTTTCCGGGGGACTCTCTTGAAATGTAAGCCAAAAGAAGATATACGGTCATACACTCGTTTGTATCTATCTTTTTATGGTCTGATGGGTTTGAACAATTATTTAGTTTAGAATGCTCGTTCGAATTGTGTCTACTTGTTGTCGTGTTCAGTGAGGGCTTTTGTGAATCAACTGAGCAGACACAGAAACGTTGTACCGCGCTACTTTGATGTTATTTGCATATACGTTTTCCAGGCAATTACCGCAATTAATTTACCTTAATGTACATTTCTGTCATAGATGCATCGAGTTACATTGTACAGTGTGCGGTCGGTGTACTTACATGTACGTATTTCTGTGAAAAACATACATGAAAAAAAGTCGGGAAGTAGGAAATAGTTTTTTTTTTCTCTAGGAATTCAAGTGAAATCGCATTTAAAACTGAAATATATAAAGGGAGTTTTTTTTTAGAGGTTTGATTTTTAAACTGGCAACACTGTTTATACAGATTGTCAATTTGACAGTTGATTTGTGGTTAGAAGGTTTGGCATTTTACGATGAATAGAATAACAACCCGTGGAAATTGTGTAAACTTACTTTGAAAACCATGGTTCGGTCCGCCAAACATGGTTCAGCTTGATCCTCATTTGTATCGCAAAATTTTGTTCTCCAATGAGGCCCATTTTTGGTTAAATGGATATGTAAACAAGCAATTGCTGAATTTGGAGTGGAGAAAATCCAGAAGCCTTTCCTTTGTCCATATACATCCTTACAACCATTAAAACTCACTATTTGCTGGGCTGGTGGAATCATCAGCTCATATTTCTTTAAGGACGAAACCGTCAATGGAGAGTGCTAAAGAAACATGATTTCTGACTTTTCCTTCCCCAGTTGAATAACATTGACGTGATAGAGCTTTGGTTTCAACAAGATGGCGCAACATGCAAAACGGCGCGCGACACCGTCAATTTATTGCGGGAAACATTTGCTGTAAACTAGCCTCCACAATCCTGTGATCTCACACACGCCTTTTGATTACTTTCTTTGGGCCCCAAAGTTTGGGGGTACCTATGTGAAGTCACTAGTCTATATGCAGATAAACCAGAAACGTTGTACGATTTGGAAGTCAACATTCGCCTTGTTGCTGTTGTTGATATATATATACGGCCCAAGTTGCTCGATAAAGTTGTTGAAAATTGGACTTCAGGGTATTGAAATTAGATTTCGTGGCGAAAGGACCGCTTTATGGGCGATGGGTCAATGGCAGCTCTCACATGTCCGAAATGATAATTGCCAAACTTCATGCTCAACTTTTTTTTTAAGTTGCAAAATATTTCCGTTGGAGATGTTACCCTCACCGATCCTTTCCTTTATGAATTCAATAATGAAAATATATTTACCTAGTGGACTTATCCTAGACCGTTTAGCGGATTGGGAGCGAGAAAACGATCTGCTAAAACGAGTTCCAAGCGAAGTTCTGAAAAAGCTACCCCACAGTTGACCACGTTTTCATGTTGACAAGTAGATATTGCCCGGTCATACCTGGACAAAGGAAACCAAAATGAATGCGTTCTTTTTTGATTTTATAAAGCAGCCTTTGACACAATTGGTAGAAATGCGCTGTTCTATAAGCTAAGTAGGTAACTCAGGTGGGTCTTCAAAAGTTCTGAGGGTCATAAAAAGTCTTTATCTATATTTTGGTTTCTAACAGAAGATAATAAACCATAAGCTGCTTGCGATAGACACAATCAGTCCAACAGGTTTAATTCTGAAATGGCAGTCAAACAAGATGAGTCCACTCCTTCTTTCAATGTTTATGGATGACCTCGTAACTTTCTAAATAGGTGGAATTATGTTCGGCGGCCAGCAAATAAAATTGCTTCTACACGCGGATGACATCGTCAGTCTATCAGAACCTTCAGACGGTTACAGATGATGATAATAAACTTCAAACTACTTCAATTTATGGAACCTACATAAAAGTGAACACGGTCAAGTCCAAACTCCAAAGTAATGGTTGTATTTAGAAAATGGGTATGGACAAGGACGTGGAAGGACAATTTTGACATCTTTACATTTAGATTGCATTTTTTTTACATACTTCAAGTAATGGAACGTCCAAGTTACCGTCTTCCACATATCTTCGCAAAACATCTGATACACCGAAAAGCTGCAGTTCTTTAATGACCACTGGCGGAATTCATCAGAATTTCTATTTCCAAAATCCATTTAACGAACTCTTTATGCGCATGGTTAGGTCAGCAGTAGTCTTCAGTTCTTGAGTCAATTGAACTTTGCGAGTTTCAAATCTTTCGTGAGAATTCGCTGTAGAGAGCTTCTCGAAATGCCCAATTCTTGATTACGGTGCCGAATTGATGTTTCTGGACTGTCAGCAATACTCACGCGAACTGCTTCGATGTTTTCTGTTGAACGACTTGTGACAGGGCAGTCAGAGTGTTTAAGATCACTAATTGATCCAGTCTTCCTGACTTTTCCAATTATTCTGTTGACAGTTGATGGTTTTGAATCACTATAACAGCCATATTTTGTTCGAATATGGCGGATTGCAGCTGACAAACCTTCATTATTTTTAAAATATTGCTCAACAACGAAAATGCGTTGTTCTTTCGTATAGCGCTCCATTTTTACTAACCCCGAACTGTCAGCTGTCACATTGTTATCTTTTTTTTCCGTTGGCATCACTGTACTATTAATTGAAATTTTGCGTAAATTATATACAAATTTTAGCCAAATTGTTCGGAAAGCATCTAACAATTGTTAGTCGGCTCTCACATTGAGGCAACACGCAATAAGCAACTATATTTACTATAGCAACTGCCAATAAGCAATCAGCAACATTTTTCGTTCGAGCGATATTTAGTTGCTTTGATGTGAGACCTCTAATTTAATTCAAAGTAAAATAATTGTGAGCGATAATTTTTCGTGTTTCCTATTGCCAGTTGCTTATTGAATGTTGCCTCAATGTGAGAGCCGACTTAAATTTACGAACGCAACAAACAAACTGGCAAGTTCGTTTTCTGTTAAATAAGTTTACTAAAATATGTGGAAAAATGTTTTTTCCCTTAAAATGTTGACTCATTTTCATCCCTTCTTCCCATGAATAATTCTTTCAAAAAATCCAGTTAAACCATATTTTTTTTTACGAAAAACCCAGTTATTAGGAACATTTTCCGCTTTTCTTTTTTTGTAATTTAATACATTTTACTTGAGGGGCGAAACGTTCTGACAAATTGAGGTATGCGTATGAGGAGTAATCTGGAAAACCATTTATTCTCTGCAATCATCCTCTAAGCTAAGGTCTAAGCAGAATTAAATGTTCGCTTCAGCCGAAATCGAAATGCAAATGAATCAACCAACGAGGGTTGAATGCACTTACAATGTGAATGAGTGATGGATGCGCTGTCGCTGGCTGTAGAGAGAACACCTTTACAAGAACTACATATATGCAAATTACAAAACGACACCCCGTGTCTTGTAATGATATACGCGCTCGCAAACGAAATTCGAGATCGACCCTCTCTAGACCAGTGTGTGTCATCGTTAATGGTGGCTATGGCTAAGCTCTAGGCATTGAGGCAAGGATTGTTATTATGATTTTCTTTTATTAGAAGCTATATGCTCGGGGGGAGTGACAGTTCAAAATGACATAAAGGCGGAAACGTTTTGCGAAACTATGCAGGTACCTATAAAGTATGTAGGTATTTGCATTTTGATGGATCTGGCATTGATTGGCACGAGGACGAGGCAGATGGATTAAAAATGTAATTTTTAAAGTGTATTGTTTACATTTTCATATGTATATTTGGAATAAGGAATATTTACAATTTGAGCGATGTAACACATCATAAAGCAATTTTTGTATCGGTAGGTGACAACATGTTAAAATGAGAAAACTTTTTTTTTTTTGGTAGATGCAAAAAATACGCGTTCAACTTCAGCACGAATTAAATCCACTGGTGATGGGTAGCAGAGCTCATCGCCACATGTAGGTACTTTAAAAATGGCCTATATAATTACACCTAAAATCAAGCGCTTTTTGCACAAATTACAAGTGGAGGAAGTAGGTATAAATACTGCGGCCTGACGTTATTATTGCGATTAACCAAATGAGTAGGCATTTTGGCACGCAAGACCGACTGCTAATAAATTCCACTTAAAATAATTATAAGTTCACATATACCTACTGTTCGGACGGAACTCAACGTTTTTTCTGACGGTTATTAGTTTTTATGACTCACATTTAGGCTTGCACGCTTGGGGGCGAAAACCTTTTTTTCACGTTAATAATATTGTATTAGATATAATTTAGGACAGCAAGGTACGGTCAGTGCTGTGTCTGAACGCTTTACCTTACAGCGGTTGTAACGTGTGAAAATCAGGGAAACTTTTCGACAATGTTAATATTATACAGTTCATTCGCTATATGTACTTATTTTTCGTGATGTCATGTTTCTTATACTTGAAGGGAGAATGTATATAGAAGATAGTGATTGAATCCATCTTAAGCCATTGAAATTTTATTAATTTGTAATTTTATGTCTTGTCCATAAATTAAAAAATTTCACCGCGACTTTTGATGTCAAAAAAGGCAATGGCCTCTCATGTAACATTTTCAACATGATACTTAAGAAAATTGTGCGTAACTCGCAAGTCAACACCCAGGGCGCAATTTTCCAAAAGTCTGTGCAACTCTTTGCCATTACGCTGACGACATACCTATTGACATAATTGACAGAACACAGCGAACTGTCAAAGGTGCTTTTGCAAGAATATTAGCACAGAAGCGGCAAAAATGGGTTTAGTGGTGCATTAGGGTAAAACAAAATACATGCTGTCACCAACAATGGACACCAAACCATCGAACAGAATGTTAGAAAAGACAGCTACAACTTTGAGGTGGTTAGAGACTTTGTCTACCTTGGCTCCGCTATTATTTGTGACAATAACACCAAAGAAGAAATCAAACAAAGAATTAGGCCCAATGCACACGGAGCAACTGAAAAAAAAAATTATCAGCAATGCGACTTGGCAACTAGTTTGCTTTGAGTCATACCTTGTGTAAACAAATGGGACGACCGACGCACATGACGCTACTGGTTAAAAACTCGTTTGCGATTCACAAAAACCAGTTTGTAACCAGTAGTCTGTTGATTTGCATGTCGGGTCGGGTTGCCTATTGATTTCAGTTGCTAGTTTGTCGAAGATGAGCGAACAACAGACCAACCTGTTACTAGTGGGGGAAGTTGAAAAACATGACGACACTAAACGAACGAGAGAGAAATTTTGATTGGAGATGAGTTTCCTCGTACGTGGAGTCACCGGTGAGTCCGTAACTGGTCTGTAAACCGAGTTACCAACCGGTTCAGTTTACTCCGTCTGCATTGGGTCTTACACTTGTCAACCGCAGTTTCTTTGGTATAAGAAGGCGATTAGTAAGAGGCCTCTTCAGGAAACACTAAGGAGACTCTGTATCAGACCCTCCATCGCAGCCCTGCTCCATGGCGCAGAAGCATAGTTGTTAGCAAAGGCTGACGAAGATCTAATTGGTCGTTTCGAGCGCACGATTTTTCTGGGGATTTTTTTTTCCCTTTTTACGGGCTTTCGGGGAGGAGATTTATCAGCGAACTCTAGGAGCTGTACAGCGACATCGACCTGGTCAGAAAAAAACGTATCAGTCGACTAAGATGGCTTGGACATATAAAGCAAATGGACACCAACGCCCAGAAGAGTCTTCGATTCCAACACGGAGAATTTGGATTGTATGCGAATGTACTATGTACATTCATAAATTTTATTTAAATATGTAAATAATGTACTAAAACGCGCTTTGTTAGATAATCCGATTATTGGAATACATGAATATTTAGGGCCAGTTTCAAGACTAGCTGATAAAGTCTCGGATAGCCTATCCGGAATTTATATGTCAGATAAACGTAATATTTCGGTTTCAAAGGTTTCGGATAGTAATAGCTGACAGATAAAGTCTCGGATAGTTTATCAGCCAGTTCAACCGGCTGTTAAAGCCTCTATCCGGAAGATTTAAACAAAATATTTATTTGACGTGGCCGGAAAAAATATAGTTTCAGAGCATTCTTTCGTTGACGCGTGTAGACAGCAGTCAGAAGTGTTATATCATGCATTTATTTGAATTCTTAAATGTCGAATTAGATGAATATTACAACCATATTACAGGGCCCCGTAGGAACAGAGTATTTCAAATAATTTTTAGAAACCCTCGACGATGAAGATTTCTAAATTTTCACTATTTTGTTTAACTATATCCATGCCCAGTCAATACCTTTCACCGTGGGCGTTGGACTTTGCCAGGGGTGCATTTTGTCTCCTCTCCTTTTCATTACTTATATGGACTGGATGTTATAGCGCAGTCTTGGCGAAGAACGTTTCGAATTTGAACATCCGAGGATAAGTCGCTTGCTCTTCGCTGATGACTTGGTCATCCTTTGGTCCTCTTAGACGGAACTTCAATGCGCACTCTATCCGTTTGTAGTCGCTTATGTGGAAGCTGAGATGAAAGTAAACGTAAACAAATTTCAAGTGATGGTCGTCTCCAGAACGCCTGTTTAATGTATACTCACGAGTGATGGAAGTTCCAAGAGCAAAGCAATGCTAAGTTTATCTGTAGGATTGGTCAGGTCGGTAAATTTTGAAACAGCTCGGTTATTCTGTTATCATAAGAGGACTGAACTTGGTGTCAAAGCTCAATTGTCAAGTTGTCAGTCGTTAATTCGGAGTTTGTTCCAACTCTTACCTATTTGGGTAATGACCGAAAGAATAAGATTCCGGATACAAGCCGCCGAAATGAGATTCCTCAGTTGTATTACTGGTGTGACCCGTAGAGATGGTGGAAACACCAGAATACGTGAGGGACTCAATGTCGAGCAGCTACTGCTCCGGACCCAGCGGTGGATTAGTCATTTTAAAACGCATGTCCCCAACCATGATCTTACGACGTGCTATGGAATCCGTACAATCGGGAAGGCGTCCTCTAGGTAGACCCAGGATGAGATGGTTAGACCAAGTCCATAATATCTCCCCTACCCGTATGGGGATTGCCCTTTATGATTTACAGTCGACGGCCTAGAATCGAGACTATGGACGGTGCACTTGGAATTGCACAACCTACACCCTCGACCCACTTAAGGGATAAGCGGGGTATCGAAAATGAGTGAATGAATGAATTTATCCATGCTAAATTAAACAAACTAGAACAACACAATTCACTTAAAAATGTGATAAACGATAAAAAACATCATTTTCATTCCTGTCAAACTAATTGTGCCTGATAAATTTTTCTACCGGATAGTTTATCAGAGACTTTGACGATGAAACAGAAAAAAAATATCAGCTACTTTTATCTGGTGGAAAGCGTTATGTGTCGGCTAACTATCCGAAACTTTATCCGGAACATTTGAAACTGGCCCTTAGTACAATTAATTTTAATCAGCACTTGCATAGCGCACTTTTTTAATTTCATTTTTATGTCAAATATTTTATATTTTTTTAATAAACATACCGCACATTGATAAGCACTTGACAGTTTGGTGACAGCACTTACAAAAATTATTGTGATCAAACGAATTCATTAAATATGTATGTCAAATGATTAATCTAATCAAATGTCAAACTGTTTCAGAAATGCATGCATTTTCAGCTGGCTGTCTATCGTTTTCAAATCGGGTCATGAAAAAATTTTTATAAACGGTTGCTTTCTCCTCACAATTAATTCTATACAATAATAATAATCTAAGAAAATTTCACTTTTCATTCTGTTGAAAAGAACTGAATAAATTACTTTAGCTGTTGTTTTAAAAAGGCAATATTTAAATAGAGTTTGAAATTGTGAATCCAATCCAACATTCCAACTGTGTCGGTCGATTCGCAAAATAGACTTGAATGAGAAAACTAATAATCATAGTTGTATTCGTCGGGCATCCATCAGTCAAAATCTATTTGTAAATTATACACAACGGATGTCATTAACTAACGAAAAGAAAGGTCAGTAACTTATCGGTTGTAATTAATATAAGGTGAACGACTTGTAACGTGTTTTTCTTATATGTACTATTATAAATTCAATTCATTTGAATGCTAACATATTTTACGATTAAAATTACCAATAGAAAATATATCTTCATTAGGTAGACTGGCAGAACACACTTTGATAGTGACTGTTATATTGAAATTCTTTAACGTTTTTGTTGACATTTCTTTGGGTCTTCGTTATCTTTAATTTTGAAATCAATTTGTGTGACAATTGTATCTACAGAGTTTTTCTGGATCTTGATAAACTACTGATATTAAATGGAACCGAATGAAAGGTTCTACCAATATTTATTTAGCTAAGCGGTCAACAGAATAAATAAAAGGTTATTTTTAAAAATATTCGATTTTGAATTAAAATAATTCTTTAAAGTGACTCTCATTTTGAAATGGAGGATCAGTATCAGCCATAATGAAAATATATGGAGACACTGGTGGTACCAGGTTGACTATTCGATGTCCGAAGAAAAATGCGAAAAGGGTCAGCACAGCAACGCAGTGAATAATGCTGGGTTTCCACGTGTCGATTTGAAATTGATTGACGTATTTTTATGCCAATTAAACAATTGGCAAGTGGAAATAGCGAAAGATTGCTTGTCAATGAATTGACCAACAGCGTTTGCCAATAACTGACAAAGAAACCACTGGACAAGTGGAAATAGCTGAATTGTCAAATAATATGTCACTTTGTCTATAATTGACAGAGAAAATTTAATTGGCATCGAGTTAATAAGTTGGTCAATCAACTGACAAACGATTTTTTGCCAATAATTGGCATAAGTGGAAATGAACTGACGGTGGTGTTGTTGAATGACATAAACGCGAGAGCTGTCAAACTTTGTCAATCAACCGATATGTGGAAACCCACCTTAAGTTCAACTGAGGACTAGACGGCCTCGCTGTGTCAACATCCTGAAGGTGTTCCTGTATTTAATCATTCAATTAGGTACATAGCTCTCCCTTAAGTGCAAGATACGACATACGAAAGAACAAAATTTGATTGCGCGTCACTATAGTAATCAGTTTTGTATTGTGACTTAAGGACCGTTCACATAGGACTGAATGAACGAATTGATGAAATGCGAACAAACCACTTTTGATGTACCTATATATGAACAGAAAATTGCGCATTTTACTATTCCAAGAGTAAAATAATTAATTATCCCATCAAAATGTATTAAGAAAACAAGCTTAAAAACAGTTCAAACAACGAAATTTCAAACTTTTTTCCGCGAACGAAAACATCCTCGGCGCAATCCACATCATTAAACCGCGTTCCACAAACTAGCGAATAAAACATTCGGTCGAACTTAACCTCAAATTAGAAATTACTGATAGAAACAGATGGCTGAAATTGGCGAACTACCGCTACCATGAAAAGTGTTTATGTGAACGGACTGTCAAAACTCTTGAATATTCTATCGTAGTAGGTAGTTGGTCGCTCTCATGTGATAGTCCTTTAACGCTACAAACTTAGACTAGGAACCGCTATGCATACTGTTTTGGCGGTCCAATGGGTAACATAACATATAGGTACAAATACAAAACATACATACCTTCCAAATTATACTGCGCAAAATGTTTATGGCTTTATTTGTTAGACGAAAGCAAGTCTCTTTTAATATTGAAAAACGTTCAGAGTAAAATTTACAAAATTTTCCACTTGAAAACAAACATTTTCAAGTTCCAGATTTTGTTAAAAAAAAAAAGTAATTTTCAAAACAAATTTCTAATAGTTTTGATAAATTTGACAGCTTTCACAGGAGTGCTTGTGTTTTATAGTTTTTATTTTCGACAGCTCTCTTGACACAGAAAAATTGACAGCAAAGAAGAAAACATTTCTGAATTTTTTCGAAAATGTTCTCAGAATGGAGAAATAAGTGTGGTGCCAAGAAACATTAATGTACAATTAATAAAATTATTAAGATCATTTAAAAAAATGCAATCCACCAAAAATTTGTTTGATTTGTAAAAAGTTGCATTTGCTAAGACTTGCTTCTCTTTTGTCTCTTAGAATGCTTACTGACTTTGGAACAAATTGAAACATTTTAATGTTGAAATGCATGAGAAAGATTGGAAAACGTTTTTTAAATGTTTCGAAAAAATTTAGGCAGGAGCGAACACAAGTAGGGTTATGGAGGTTGCGCACTTGAATTTCATCGTCCAGATTGAATGCTTCGTTCACAGCGGATTTTGGGTCGTATGCAAAAGTGTTTTTTCCATATCCACAATAGATACTGACTGTGGTTCCCGGAAATTACGCCAGATTTTTTGTTTGCCAGAAAATGTTTGTGTTTTAAAATTTCGAAAAAATATCAGATTTTTGTTGGAAAATGTGTCAGAAATTTCGGAAATTATGTCAGGCAGCATTAAATCTCCTCTGAAGTCAGATATATACGCTCGTACCTGGGCTACAACAACAAGTCTATGTTTGGCAGCTCCCAAAGTTTGGGCACCTAGAAAACTCTTCCAAAGCCTTACGTAGATCGCAAGGCTACAGCATATTTTTTTTATGAATTTTAGAAAAAAAAACTTTCCAGACGTGGTGTGATGTAGACTATCCGACTGTAGGGTAGGCACATAATATACTCCCAAAGATATCCTTCTTTCATAATCTAGCGTTAAAATCACCGAGTACGATTTTAAGGACGTACTTAGGATACCTTGAAAAACGTATCGATATAGCTCAAGACTTTTTGTCTAAGTTTGCCACATCCAAATAATTGCTGCCCCTGGCTCTCAGTAGTATAGTATAATAAATATTACCAAATAATAAATATTGTCCGGCCATTATGTCGTATTTTCTCGATGTTCGAACATTGCTGTGCCGTTAACCCACTTTGGGGATGTGAAAGATGCATTTGGCACTTCAAGGATTCATTCGCCACAATTCAGTACTGAAAAATCCTCAGGCTAGGCTCAGGCTTCCAATACCAATATGTTAGAGTAAGTCAATTAAGGTATCTGTCCTGTCATTTCTACTATTGACCACACCGTTGCTTTAATCCTGAGAATTCATGCGCCGTACGCCCTCCTTCTGAGGGGGTCATTTTATAAATTTCTGAGACTTATTCAGTTAGTCAATTCCGACAGAGCCATTATATTGTTGCTATTTTTTCGTATTCAACAGTAACGTTCATAAATTTATCAAGTCTCGTCCGGATGGAAAAGACCAGTACCCGGTTTATACCGCGTTCGCTCAGCCCATGGGCATTACTAGAAAACCGATTGCGTTGCGACTGATCGAAATCACAAAGCTATAGAATTTATACAAAATAACTGTTATTAAGACTTTTTATATTTCAATTAGACAGAACATCTAGTCAATACCGTATACCGGGCATTGACAGTGATTACATCGGAGCGTGAAATATTGACTTTCGATCTCTGTACGTGTGCTGAGTAATGACTAATACCCTTGTTAGTGATTCCAACACCTGTTGGATTTGTAATAAATAATAAGACAAACAAAAGTTTTAAAATGTTGTTTTTTTTTATCTGTATAAATTAGCTGAGTAATCTGTTACCTATGTGCAATTGACTTGCGCGCTGCGTAATTTCGAAAACACATCCAATTACAATAAAAGTTACACAATACCTAACAACTGCTAAACATGATTCTACAATGCATTATAAATATGCCTAACTGCTTTGATCGGTCATGGAAGCATGACCGCAAACGAAAAATCTGCAATTAACCATTTCACACGCCGCAACAGATACAACAGATACATTGCAATACAAATGAGAGAAATCACTCAACTTTAAAGTGCGCGCATCATGTTCATTTTTGGTTTGATTTACATTCAATTACAAAGTCTAACAACAAAAATATGGACTTCATTGACCTTTTTACCATCGAAGTTGTCTTAATTTGTTGGCTGTTTTCAAAAACCACCACAATGCGAGTACAAGATCAATGATCTTCAAAAAAAAAAAAAAAAATGTTAGGGTCACCTCACCAGCGCTTCAATGGATGTGCGGTGCCACACTTCCCTTTGTTCCCGAGAACAATGCGAACAGGTACAATAGAACAGGGGGAAAGCAATGAAAGAATGATGTTCCTAGTATCCGGGCAATGAGATGTGTATAATCCGGAATAATGAAGCCAACTATACAAGCGCAACCAAAACAGACCGCAAAGTAGTTTGGCAGACCCATTTCACTTAAAAAAAAAAACAACTGTTGAGTTGATAATGATGAAGATGATGATTCGTAATTTGTATCCGTTCGAAAAGTAAACTGTGAACAAACATAAACGACGACCGGCGACGAACGTCAGCTCGTGCTGGATTTGACTTGAAAACTTGTCTGAATTCAGACCAGCAATTTAGGTTGAAAGGTGGATTTCCCCAGTTTAATGGAACGTATGCTGTTTTCTTTTTTAATATTGTTCGCAGATTATTTTTATCAAATAGCAGTTATTTGTGTACACATTTCTGCTTGCATTTGGGATTTGAAAGTGACACGCATTTTACTGGCATAAGTAAAGACAGATTAATTGGATATTTCAGATTGTTCGGAATTATGTAAACAACAAGAGGAGGCGACAAGGTCAAGGTTAGTCAAGAGTGTCAGTGTGTTAGCTGCTGAAAACTGATTTAGAATAATTAGTTTAGGATGGCGCCACTAGAGGTTACAGCTTCGTTGGAGAGTTCATGCCTATCCTGTGGATTGAGCGACGTCATCTGCCTTCTGTTTAGAAGTGTTTTATCCGCATAGATAATAATTGTGAAGCAGAGAAAATCCTACTTCTAAAAGTCACTATCGAAGCAGAGACGGCTACAAACAATGTTTCCTGGGGTTTACAAAAAAATAAATAAATAAATAAAATAAAAATGTTTCAGTCGACTAAAGTGGCTAGGACATGTAGAGCGAATGGCCCGAAGAGTTTTCGATTCCTACCCGGAGGGACAACGCATTCGAGGAAGTGGAAGGGGATGTCAAACAACTTGGAGTGGCGCAACTGGAGGCGGTTAGCCAAAAATCGCGCTGACTGGAGAGGCTTGTTGATGATTAAGGCCCAGGGCCTAGGTCAACCCCATACTAAGAGTAAGTACTATACTGTTGTCCCAAAAACCAGGTCTCGAAGAAAGGTTTTAGAGGGGAAAAACTCCGAGGAAAAAGTTCCAAAAGCTTGCAAGCATATGCAAAATCAAATACCACTTGGGCTCCTTAAGACTGCTTTAGGTGCAGCAATCCAAAACATTCTCACATTTTCGGGTAGGTATGGTATGCATTCAATGCGTGGCGGTAGTATTTTCAGAGTAAAATAAAGAATGGAGGGCATCATATTAAGCTACAGATTGCAGGCCGCGATCAATGAGGCATGAGGTCTGTCAGTTCGTATAGTACGGACGCTGTCATATTAAAGTGGTCACCACAGCAAAAAAAATCTATCAGCGTTAGACTCGATGAAAAGGTCAAAGCAACAAATATTGTGCCACTTCACACTAGATATTGGAAAACATTAGAAGGCCACTAAAAAGTTCAAAGGATTATGCCAGATTCTATAAACAAACGATTTTGACGCCGTTGCCGACGATGAGCTGAGGCAGTATAACAAAGCTGGCGGTATTCCCATTCCGACAGTTCAGTGTTAGGTCAGCTATTGTGGGACCTAATTTACAACAACAAACTAAGACTGATGACGATCGGGATGTCTGTCGTTCAAAATTATTTGGTATGCTGACGAAATATCTATTGTATCAATGACCCAAGGCGGTAACTTTCAAACTACCAACCGCACCATGTCTAAGGTTTTGGAAGTTTTCAGACTCTCAAAAGAATCCACTTAGCTAAAGGGATACCTAGTGGGTTGGGTAATTTGACTAGAAAATCCAAGACCACACTCTAAGAACCTACCTCCTTCTATTACCAACCTGATGGCGAGGTATCGACTGATAACTATGGATTGGAGTAGATAGACGCGAAATTCATTGGAAACAAAGTTTGATCAGAAAAACACGGCCATTAAAGGAGGAAGGTTCCCTAGAGGGCTGTTTGAAGATTTCACTACATTCCTCTTTGAAATACCTTTTAGCTTTTATAGGAGTCAAACCACTTGCACTTAATACGAGTAAATGTTCAGCCGCTTCCCACTTATTGTTGGAAATTTATTTTGCTAGTCTTAGTCCTTGAAAAAACTGTTTCCTTATTGAAAACCAATTTCATGCTCGAAATCTTCACACGGGAAACGCTTGTATAAATTGTCTTCTAAAGATATTCTCTCTAATCTTTCTACCAAAGATACATAATATTGTTGTAAGAAATATTCCTACATTTTCTACATCGATTAACTCAGGCTATCAAAAGATTGTAAAATAAATTAACCTCACCCTTCGTTGTGCATGAGTGAGCTCCCCCCCAACAACATGTTGCACATGTTGAGCTCAATGTTTTTTTTTCGTTTGCCTTTTAAATTTCCACACTATGGGAAGAGCACTTCCCTAGGGAACACGAAATGCATAAAGTATGAATACTTTGTGGAATACGCCTTCTTCTACTTCTGCAATTGGCTCCCACCAACAATTATGCATCCAGGAAACCGTTCGTTCCACAGGTGCACACTAAACCATCACACGACAGGCGACCACTTTATAACTGAATTTCCCTGAGAAATTCCCATTTGCCAATTAAGTCAAAGTGTTGTCATGGAATGAGAATATCCAGTCACAAGTTGGTGGCAGTTAAAGGAATCCCATTCCCATTGCATTAGAACAGAACACTCTTCCGAATCCAGTTGCAGTCGAAGAAGAAGATAAAAGTAGAACGCACTTGTAGCATCCACCTCACCGTGTCGGTCGTCAGCCGGCCGGGGCGTATTGGGTGGCCAATGCGAATGCACACTGTTGGCCATAGAATTAATCAAGCCTAACACGTTTACGCCGAAGACCCAAAGAAAGACATAAAATGCGAGATGATATTCAATCCGAATTCAATGCGAACGGAAGGCCATGGGATTTCGCATTCGCAGTGGAATCTGCTGGCTGATCACTGGATCATCTGGTGGAACGATATAATTCCTTCTAAGGCTTCCGCCGACATTACTGCGATTCGGTCACAGATGAGGCGCGCGAACCTGTTTAACCAGCTATCAATGTTTCTCTAAATGTGCATCAAAGTTGTATCTACTCTGTGGGGCAACGCATTGCGAACATATCTCCGCCCGGTAGATCATTTTTGTTTGGAGTACTAACCGGGTATAGAAAAAGAAACGCGGTTGTAATAATTCTAGTACGTTGTTCAAATATGTCTTCTACTCTAATGGGCTTCCTTGTTCGAGCAGGAATCCATGTAGATTCTGTTCAGATCGTTTAAAGAATCTTTCCCCAGTTGGTAAGTAGCACATAAACGGTTTGGTATTCCGAATATGAGTTGATTGTTTAGTTACAACATAGCGCAGACATAAATAGACACATGTAAGACGGAGTTGTCCTTAGATAGATTTTATTAGTTGTTGAATGAGTGTAGTTACAACTATAACCTACTTCTTGGGAATTTTATAATAACCGCAAAAAAAGAAAAATATCTACTACAAGAAATTTATATATTGGCGTATTTGATTGAACGGCCTTGACTTTTTGAACCAAATAAAGGGCACATGGGATTTTACTAATTGTGCCTTTTGAAGCCGTTTTTTTTTTGTCAAGCCTCATCAGAATTTGGACTGGTGAGCCTCCCCCAGAAGGAGAATGTACGGCGACATGACATCAAATAAGCTTATACAATTAGATGTTCTTAATCTAATTGGTATTTTCTAATCGAGTTATTAACTCTCAACTTTCGTCCAATGGGCCCCAGAAAGAACCAGACCCTCCAAGACTGGATTCACGGATGGATTCACGAATAACTACAGTTCAGTTGTTGGCACGACGAAAGTCGACTATGTCGAAGAGCAGTGTGGCATATCGATGCCAAAAAACCTTCAGAAATCCCTCAACTCGTGTTTCACCCGACGAAACTTATATTTCGATGAGGTATGCCGGCCGACCTATGTATATTTAAGGCAGCGAAGGACGACTAGGTGAAGAGCATCATCTGAGTGAGGTTTTAGGACCCGGTTATTTACATTACATTTACGGTATACATTATCTAGAGCCATGTCTAGTTTTCTAATCCCCGCCAAACAGATCAATAAGTTCGAAAACAATTTTATCGAGACCTTTTAATGTCAACAAATGACTTAGAAATTGGGGATGCGCTGTCATGACTTCTTTAGCATCATACTTGAAAGCTAACATCTCAATCAGGTAAATCAATCAGGGGCACAATTTTTGAAAAGCCTTCGCAATTCCTTGGGTTAAGCTGTGAATGGGCCTGTCAATACAATATTGATGAGTTGACGTAGTCATGGACTTTTTTCTAGAACGGCTTGACCATAAACACTCACAATGAACGAAGTCAATTCAGAAACAAAGCGATGTTCTTTTGGCTTAAGAACACAATTAAGGATACTGTCAAGAAACACTGAGGAGACTATACCCTAAGACACTCATCATATCAGGACGTCTCTATGGTTAAAAAGCATTAGAGAAGGCAGTCGTTTTCTAAACAAAATTTTTCGGCTGATTTTGGGTTTCGTTTGACTTGACGGACTTTGTAGGAGTAGATTTAAAAGCGATCTCCAAGAGCGAATGACTAGAGTCTTTATTCTTCCAATCTTGAGCAAAACAACTTAACATAGGTGAGGGGATAACGAACAGTTGGGCGCAGTTTGTCAGTAAGTGGTCTCCGGTTCAACCCCTATAAAAACACAAATTTACAGGTTAAAGTTTTTTTTCGAATCCGCCAACGTCTGACAAACATTTGAAAGTATTAAAGACTTGCGAAAGATTTTTATATAACCTTCCATTCGTCAAAAAAAAAAAAAAAAAAAAATACACTTATTTAAAACTGAAAATTGTACTAAATGAATCACATTTACCTGAAAGTTATTTCGATGTACCTATACATATCAGCAATTTACAAAGTTCGGGGAGGCTTGCTGGTTTAGGCCTAGGTCGCGTGAATTTTCAACTTAATTTGACATGTGCTAGGTACCTAAAAACATTTTTGTTATAACAATTCCATTATATTGAATAGAAAATATTAGGAGCTCGATCAATGAATTTTTAATTGCTAACATAAAACATTAACTAGTTCGATGACATTTCTCAAACCACTTTGCAATCCTAAGTATTGCTGACATAACTATACCAATCTGCATCTTATTAACACTCCGTTTAGATTAGGTCAATAACTATAAGACAGATGCAGATTATGTTAATTGTATTTTAATATAATCTTCATTGAATCAACAAATTTATATATTTCGACATTTAAACACTTAACCTTATGGCAAGGTCGACCGAAAGAAAGCGGCAACAATTTTACATTCAAGGCTGTTAGTGCTGACATAGATTATGTATTTACCAGACATTAAGTAATGATCGCTCTATCTAAGCGCATATTGTACCAGAACAAATATTGAAACATCTTGCAACTATCTTTCGATTGTATCTATCGCTGTCGTATGTATTCACCTAACTTTCTTGACATTCCATAAAAATAATGTTACTCAAGCTCGTGATAAAAAATAACTAGAATGAAATGAGTCTGTGTATGAATGGCTCTCACGTTTTTTCTAGGAGAACGGTGATTCAAGTGCCTCTTTAGCTCAGTGGTAGAGCACTGGTCTTGTAAACCAGGGGTCGTGAGTTCAATCCTCACAGGAGGCAAATTATAAATTCATTTTTATTATTATAAACATTTTTTTTTTATTTTTTTCTTATGTATTGGCTGTGTACGATAGACAAAAAATGCCATTTGATTTTGTTTTCACTCCAAAAATAATTTAATTTATTATTCATGAAAAAATATGATTAAAGTCTTATAATTTATTTCAATCCGAATTTTGTCAACGAACTCCACCTCCAGTTTTGTATATTTTTCTAAATTTATTTACTTACGTTTACCCCCAGTTTCACAGTGGAAGTTTAAACTAAAGTTCAACTGAAGTTTAAATTTGAAATTCAACTCGTCCGAATTCACAATAAAATCTGATCTTCAGTTGAATTGAACTCAAATTTAATGAATAGAATTTGGCAGTATTGTACATTACTTTGCTTTTAGACGACTTTTTCAAAATCGTTACAACAACGTCAAATATTTTTTTTGTTTTTGACAAACGGTAGCTTAAAATTTAAATGTCACTGTGTCAATATTGATCGGAGGTTTAAACCGGAGAATTCGTTTAACTTAAGCTATAGAATGAACTCTAATTAAGGTTTAAGCTTAGTACGCTGCTCGAGCTAAATTTTAGCTTCCATGCAAAATTCTTTCCAAAATTTAGCTGAACTAAATTTAAGCGAATCCATTTAGCTGAAAGGTACGCTGCTTTAGTTAAAAAATAACATTTTTATTTTAAACTGTACTTCAAATTATATCTGTCAAAATTTTACGCGCCTATTAATAGTTCGGCACATTTTTCCAACCTACATTTTGACAGATCTGTTGGGCTTTGTTTTCTGTTGCGGAAAAGTAAATAAGATGACTTTTTAAAATAATGAATACCTCGATGAGAAATCCTTTGAAAGTGATATTATTTGAGATCAAAGAATAGCGGAAAAAGAAAAAAGAAAGCGCAACGAAAATAAAAATTTTTCGTGTCGATGCATTTGTGAAGGAAATTATTTTCAATCAACATCTGTCAAAATTTAGCTAGGATTTTAGCAGCTCAAGCAGCGTACTAAGCTTTAAATGAAACTGTGAAACCGAATTAATTGTTTAAACTGAAGTTTAAACTAAAAGTGTATCTACTCGTAGTTTAAACTTCCAGTCTAGTGTGAAACTGGGGGTAATTAATTTGCGTTGACAGCTCCTTTTTTTCACATTTTCAAAATCTATCGTTTTTTTGCGCTAGATTGTAAAATTTCTCTAAAATGTATATTTTTCATAATAAGTGGTACAACTCTAGTGCAAATCCTGAAATGTCAGTTTTCTATTATGGAATTTGACATTCCTCTTGTCATCTAATAAAACGCAGCCATTCTATACTATATCTCCATGACTGGCTGATCCGAACTAATCATAATGAAGTTTGTGTGATTGTGAATCATTTTGTGTGTAGAGTCGTGCGTCAATGTATGACGTCTCAGATCAGATATGCATATGACTACTATCTACCTAAATTCCTTCCGGCCATGACTTCGTCATCAACATCACAAATTGTTATATGCATTGCAAGTTTAGTTTGTTAAAAAAAAATGTTATACGTACGTAGAAGATAATAATTATTGAAATGGTGAATAACTTAGAAATCAAATTAAAAATCAATAAAAAACTCATAACGAAAAATGCTCCATGAAGTTAATATTGATTGATCATTGATTGGATTTGTAATTGAAACCGATAGCTACTTCAGGGTAGGAGTGTCGTATTATTTCGAAATGTGTTTACAGATGCCACAGTAAGTAGATAAAAAAAAACACTTTTTGCAATCCATATTCGCACAGACCACACCTGTGGTTGTGATTCACTTTCGAAATGCATTGCAAGTGATGCAATTGTATAACCCAAAGATAGGCGCGAAGAGAAAAATGTAAAACTATTAACAGCAATAAGCAGACGCAATTAGATCAGAGCATAAATGTCAATATGTCAGAAATCGTAGACATTCAAGCAGTTTTCTATGTTAATATGGCTGTCAAAACGCATTATAAAAAGTCGAACGTTTTCCTTATCAGTGCTCGTACTTCTTCTATGTGTCAATGCCATTCGAACGCATCCCTTTCCTAAATTTTGTAAATTAGATATGTGGCAATAAAGTTGTATGGTGTTACCACAATGGTGCATAGGTACCCAACTCACCGACTCCAATTCGATGTAATGTAATAAAATGTAAATCATTAGACCAAACAATTTAGCTCAAGACCTACAGCTACACTGATTTTGTTAAGTTACATAAAGCCAGTTGGCGGTGCAATGTACTCAACTTCAAATGAGTTGTGCTGCACTTTGGTTTTTAAAAATTGCACAAGTTTTTTTTTTTTTTTATTACAGGCCGCTGGTTATACTAATTAACTAACCTCGACCGTTACGCTAGGCCGGTGTACTAATTTGGGCTAGAAGTATAAAGACGTTACCAAATTTGACGGTTTTATATGCATTAGGATACGCTTTCATTAGTTCTGTACCGGTTATGTGGATTTTATAGTTATTTTGCTTTGAGACTTGTAACACAGTGACCTTTGAAGATGACACAGTAACAGTTCTGGGTGTCCACTGTAATAAAAATTGTATTTTATGGGCTGGCGATGTCAGAAACCCTAGTCAAGTATAAGTATGTCATCAGTTTACCGGTTATGTGCGCATTTTGAAGGCCGGTACATATAATTTAAATTTCACAGTGAAAACAAAGGTAGGTATAGCTTACATCAACAAGTTTTGGATCTTGTTTTAGGATAACCTAATTTGATGTAGGTAATTAGTTTCATCAGAACAAATTTTCTTATAGGGGTGAATATAGTAAAGAGAAGAACGCGTTTAAGGATAAAAAAAAACTGTCTTTCTGCAATAGGTACATTGAAAAGATCATCAGGTTCGAATATATCTGTATGTATTTTAAGAGAGAGGGGTTTTTACCATTTATAGTTTAAAATGCATGAAGATAAATTCTGAGTACGAATGAGATTCGGATTCGTTATGGGAAATCGGTTGGGGATACATTTCATTAACTTCTTTAAGGCGATATATCTTCACCTGGGCTATCCAAAACGAAAGCCTCTTCAGCCTATAGCCCTGTACCAATGAGTCTTAAAATCCTATCAAGGAACGGTTTTATTTTACGACCCGGTGGAAGAACCTGTCCGGAGTACGATCTCAACATTTTCCTTAGGGACATCAATATTAAAGTGGGAAAAGGGGAAACATTTTCTATGATAAAATTGGCGTAACAGGTCCGTATAGGTATCCTCTAGGCCTAACTTCTCACAACCATTCCCTTGTGTGAATTTTGTTTTCATTTATTTTTAGAGGAATGCAATTGTAGGTCCCAATTGTATGCCTAGTTCGAACGGCCGGACGGTTATACCCTCGGATGTTTGTCAGATGTTCGCCAGAGGTGATGCAGTGGCAAAATTCTTAAGATTGATTTTTCCAAGCATCGAACCTAAGACTATTGCTCAGTAGACTAGCCACTACCAGATTCATCAGCAAAATCGTAAAGAAGGGTTCGTTTTTGCAGGATGACAACGGAGAATGCACGCCAGATGCACGCTGCTCCATCGAGGTTGGTAAAGAACCGACCGAGGTCTTCGATGCCAAAAAAGGATTTAGACAAGGCGATGTCATGTCACTTCTTCAACATCGTTCTTGAAAGAATAGTGCAAAACTCAATATTTTTCAAAAGTCCGTCCATCTACTCGCCTACGCCGACGACATCGACATAATCGCCAAAACGCAGCGTGATGTCATTAGCGCGTTCGTGAGTATTGAGAAGGAGGCGCCGAAGATGTGTTTAGTGGTCAATGAGGGCAAGACAAAGTATGTATATGATGTCTCGAACAGAATGTCACTAAGCAGATATAACCCTAAGGTAGTTAAGGACTTTGTCTACATAGGCGCCGGCCGCTATGAACTCAGACAATGACACCACAGCGCCGAGATTAAACGAAGAATAACTCTTGCCAATCGCTGTTTCTTTGGCCTAAGAAAGCAAGAAAGCGACAGATCTTCGAATCCACACCCGAGGGATGGCGCAGTAGAGGAAGACCGCGACTCAGAGACGACTGTTGGCTAAGGCCCAGATCCACCTCGGACTGTTGCGCCGTAGTAAGTAAGAAGGGTAGATTACATTGAAAATCACTTTTCTTTTCTACTCAATTAAAATGGACCTATTTCGCCAGACACGACTTTCATGGGAAGGCAAAGGCATATGTGTGTGTGGCCCAGGCCTAACGAAACACTCTGCGAATACCCTGCTGCGACCGAAAGCAGGGTACTTCATATGAAAAGAGTTTTTTTGAGCTGGGAGGAAAATAGCCTTCTCCCCCCCTCGCTGCCGTTTTCAGGGGACTTCTTCGTACCTAATTTGTATAAACGCGAGAACTTAGGAATTGATAGAAAAGTAAAGGCTAAAAAGGTACAGATTATTTGAAGGTTGTTTAGAAATTGTTAAAACTGGCAACATCTAAAGTGAAATGTGCTTTTCTAAAGGGCTATAATTTTCTATCCTTTTGCTATATTTATTTAAATTATCTTCAGAAATTTTATGGCTATTTAAACAATAACTAAATATTTATAAAGTTCGAAGTCGAAAGAGCTTGTAACCGAGATCTAGAAAAGCTTTAAACTGTCAAAATAAATCTTTGTCGAAATTTACAAATCGATTTTGTAAAATGTATTATACGATCCTTTAGCTTTATGTTGCTGGCAGGATTGTCTGCTAATCAACGGAAGAAAACTGCTTGCAAATAATAAAATACTCGTCAAGTTAAGCGACCATATTTTTACCACAACTACATTGACATAGAAGCCTGGTTTAAGTAGAAGGTCAACATACAAAGTGGAAATGTTTGGCGTGGCTAGCAACAACTTTGTCAGTACAGTTGGGAATGAAAAAAAAAGTTATTACCCGACTTTTACGAGTCTTAATTCGCAATCCAAGTATAAAATGTTGCAGTAGAGAATATAATATTTCTGCCTTCTTCTTCTTCTTCTTTTTGCCCAATTAACTCGGTTTTAAATCATTTTTGATAAGTACCTAGTACCTACCTACCTCATGTTTGGATGATTATGAAAACGAAAGCCATATTTGTGGCCAAAGTGTTGTGCTGCTTAAACATGGTTATTAGTTATTACTCACGGAGAGGAGGAAAGAAAAGTGTTAGTTTTAAAGAGAAGCAATGGTGCTTAGGGTCAGCGTTGCCGCCGAAAATAAAAAAAGCGTGCCACTTTTTTCAGAGGAGCGTGCCCTTAGCGTGTCCAAAGAAAAAATATAAAAAAACCGCGTTTTAAGTATTTACAAACAGAAAATTGCGCATTTTATTATACTAAGAGAAGGATAATTAATTATTTCACCAAACTGTATTAAGAAAACAAGTTTATAAACAGTTTAAAAATCGAATTCCAAAATTTTTAGCGCGAACGAAAACACCCTTGGCGCGAATTGTCAAAGTTTAGGTATTCGCAGTCCACATCATTTAATTCGAGCTCCACTATATACTATATACATATACATTTTCGAGAGATATTCGAACCAGACCACCATTGTCGGGTCCCTTTTCGTCTTCCTACCTACCACTATAAACCTTACCCAGTGAAGCTCTCCGGATTTCTCCAGAGTGCTTCCCTGAGTTCGATTCCTAGTGTTAAAGCTAGCATCTGTTATGTGAGATCTGTTTCATCCAATGGGTCTCGACCCAATGTTGTCCCAAGATACTCATTCTTCTGCCAGCCAAATCTGGACATTAACACAATATATGTGCCGCCGTCTCCACTAACTAGGGAATAATCGCGGGTAGAAACTTATGGAACGAGCGAACAAAAAAATTCGCGAACTGCCGCGACCTAGAAAAGTGTTCATGTGAATGGACTGTCAAAACTTGCGAATATTCGTTCGTTCGTATAGGTAGTTGGTCGCTCTCATGTGAATTACCTTTACACTGAGCTTTAATTATTTAAGTAAGGTTAAAAAAATGAAGAAAACGTGCCATTTTTAATTTTTGCGTGCCACCGTGCCACAAATAAATTTGCGTGTCCAAAAAGCACGATCGTGCCACTTCGGCAACGCTGCTTAGGGTATATATAATTTTCAAAGAAATGACTTCGTCATCTTTACCAAAGTGAGACTTATCAAAAATTAGACTGATGATTTGCATGCATAGCAGTGCCTTTGAAAAAAAATAGCATTCGACGACTTGTCGTTTCGATCACATTTGCCTAATGGGTGTCTTTTAAGCTTTCTGCATAAATATGCATACCATGAAATCATCTTACTAGACTACCCATCTCAGATGGCTGATGAATTTCTCTCAAACTATTAAAACTAAAACCCACACACCGAGCAACTATAGATACTTTTGCTGGAAAACAACCATCGTTTAGTACAAATAGTTAAAGTCGAAGATTCCCCGCTCTCATCCACTTTTCATAGATACGCAAATTATGCGCATTACAAAACAGAACGAAGATAGCTTTATCGTTGACTTTGCCGAAAATTACTTTACAGCCATTTGGTTGTCACGCTTAATGGCGAAGAACAATAAGGTCGGGGCGGTGTGGCGTGGAAAAAAAAATAAAAAAATAAAGACACTTGTAAATTTGTCATTGAAATGGGGGAGGGGTGTAGTGTACCCATAGTCCCTACTATATCTACATACTATTAAGGTCAAGTTTGCTATTGTTTTTAATTTTCAATTCTACGAAGTATGTGAAATGTTTTCATCTATCTTTCAGTTGATTTTTCTTTTTAATGACAAGCTGTCATTAAAAGAGGTGTTTACGAATAGTTGACTTATCTTTGCATCTGCTATACATTTGCATTATTATGATTATATTTTTTCTTCTGGGTTACATTCAATGCCTATACGCCTATTATGATATACAGTGCTGCATAATCTGGACTTTTGAAAAATATATTTTATGAGCTTGCAATCGCTTTGCATCACGTAAACGATTATGCTTGCACATTTTATCAAAATAGTTCTTGCTTGCACTTTTTTCGATAGCAAAATTTGAATATTTTTAGTTTTTCTGATTATTATTATTGTTAGAGGCACGTTAACCTGAGTTTTTAATACCAGTAGGTATCTATAGGTTAGGTAGCTGTTTACGAACAGGGGACCCACTTAAATGATAGGTTGGTCCTATTAAAAATACCACATAGATCTATTCACAAAATCGTAGCCAGTATACATACCTAAATCATTCGTTGCGCCAATATTGCCAATGAAAAGTCTCCTTTATGGACTCTCTTTTTTTTGTATAGGCCGTAGTGATGGTGTTGTTACCACATTTTCTACACTACATCTGGGAGGGACCTGGACCATACCTCAACCAACAGTTGCTTGTTATATGACATGTTGCTTGAGGTCTTCTTTCAACTGGACGCGCTATCTATGGTTACGTATAGGTAGGCCTTCATAAGCTTGTCCCTTTAGACCCTGGAGTATAGTTGGACATTCTCCGGTCCAGAGCATTATTGTGAATATCCTTTGTTTCCCTGACATCTTAGCCATTCATTCATTTCATTTTCGATGGCCCGCTTATCCATTGAGTGGGTCGCGGGTGTAGGTTGCTCAAGGGGACCTTCCATAGCTCTCGATTCTCCGCCATTGACTCTAAATCATTAAGGGTAACCCCTATACGCGTAGAGGAGATATCATGAACTTGGTCTAACCATCTCATCAAATAAAGTCTACTTATAGAGGACGCCTGCACGTCGTGGGATCCTGGTCGGGGATATGCGTTTAACATGACCAAACCACCGAAGCTCCTTCCGGAGAAGTAGCTGCTCGATATTCAGTTCCTCACGTATTCTGGTATTTCTATTGCGATTTCTACGGTTCACACCAGCAATACAACGGAGAAATCTCATTTCGGCAGCTTATATCCGAGATCTCATTCCTTCAGTCAGTCCCCAAACCTCATGACCATCGATAAGAGTTGGAACAAACACTGAATTAAAGACTGACAGCTTAGCTTTGACACCAAGTTCAGTCCTCCTAATAACAGAATGACCAAGCTGTCTCAAAATTGGTCCAGCTTGACAAATCCTACAGGAAAACTCAGCATTGCTCCTTCCACCACTCGTGAATAAGACCCCGAGATTCTTAAACTTCTCCACCTGTTTCAATGGGACTCCACTAACATGCAGAGTGCATTGAACGGTCATTCAGGGAGATGACTATCACTTCAGATTTGTTCACGTTTATATTTTCATCTCAGCTGTAACACAAACCGCAACAAACCGATCTAAAGCGCGTTGAAGTTCAGTCTAAGAGGACCCAAGGATGACAACTCTTGTATTCTGAGAGTAAATACCTGATCGGTTGTTCTTCTGCCGGGACGAAAACTGCACTGCTCATCTCCTAATCGTGACTCGACCACAGCTCTGCAACGCGTTTCCACCACCTTGGCAAGGACTTATCCGGGGAGACTTAAAAGTGATATATCATTGTAATTGGAGCAATCCCTTTTATCCCCTTTTCTGAAAAGGGGCACAATCACCCCAATCTGCCAATCGCTGGGAGTTTCGCCGCATTACCAGGTCACTTTAATTCACCTAAGGCCGGATTTCATCCACTCCGGCAGATTTGCCAGCCTTTAGCGATTTGATCACAAAAGTGACTTCCTCTACCGTTGGACTATTTTCTGACCTGCTTAAGGCGACGGATGTGCCATCATCAATGCCCTGGATTGGATTGGATTCAGCAATTCAAAAAAGTGATCGATTCATCTGCACAAGATGTCCTCCTCATTGGAAAGAAGTGCACAATTTTTCGATTTGACTCCTTGTTCCATTTCCTAAGACGGCGGATGGTCGGCAGAACACCTTGCTTGCAGATCTGTGATCATGGTTTAATTTTTCGCCAAACTCCTCCAAAATTGTTCTTTGGCTACTTTAACAGCCAATTTGCAAGTTCTTCGTGCCTCTATGTACCGGCTTCGAGAAGGTGAGTCTTCACTTCGCAAACATGTCCTGCAGAAGCAATGACTGCTGTTACAAACAACTGCCCCATATTTCTTCACTTTATTAAATCGTCAATTCGTATACTCTTCCCCCATTGACATTGGACTGCTAGCAGCCAATTTTTCGATGAAGCAAACATAAGCGCTATCTCTTTTGGTTCACGGCGGAGAGAAACGAAAACACTCAAATGTCATCGAGCAATTCGTGTAGAATTGAGTGTTGAGTGTGCCATCTGTTATAGAACGTTTGAAATAATTTCAATAAGTCGTTATTTTTGCGAAGTTGCAATGTTTCTACAATATATGGATGGCACTGTGTTCTATGTAAAACATAGCAATTTCGAGCAAAGGTTCAAACCTCTTTCCTACTTTCGCCGCACTGAACCAAAAGGGCTAGTGCTTATGTTTGCTTCATTTTTCCTCGCAGGTTTGTATGAAACTGACATTTCACTAGCAGTCCATGTATAGTATGTTAATGTCTTCCCCTTTAAAAATGAACAACATTATTTTCTAATTAACCAGCGATTCCTATCTTCACAATTTTTAGAACTTCTCATGGATCGTTAAATATTATTAACTTTCACAACATGCTACAAAGTATATAATGCATCTATTGGTATCTATTCACATTAAAATAAGGCAACACGATTGTATTTGTATTTGTACAGAACGCATGACAGAAAGAGTTGGCCTACTTTCAGCAACTGATTTCGAATGAAATAACGAATGCAGATCAACACTTAGCATAAAATTCAATAAATATGCATAAACACAGTTTTATTGTTAGGCTGACATTCGTTTACACATTTTGTTTATTCATCTATAACGTCATGATGATGCTGATGACATATTTCTTGTGAAGTTCGATCTCATTTTCGGTTAATGTATGCGTTGCTTTTGTTTTCATTCGAAAGTGAAATTTGAATGAACGATACGTCGAAGGTTATGGATATAGTAAATGCAGTATATGACACTTTGAACACGAATTAGAAATATACAGAAATATATTTATTGATAATTTATTTATTTACTTCACAATCGTAAAAATAATAATAAATATTTCATAAGGATCATAAAATTACCTATAACATGCAAAATATTTCGACAGGCGTAAATTAATTGCCACTGTCGTATATGGTTATATTAAAAATATTTTTTGGATTTGTTGGTAGGAGTCAAAATTGTGACTCGTCGTATAGATTACCGCACACACGATAGAACTATCTTGAAGATGAATTCATCGAAGTGAAATTTAATTCTGTGTGGGATTTGTTATTGAACAGAACATATAATTTTGGAAATGCCTTATAAAACAAGTCATGACTTAAGATTGTGATCTGATCACATAAACTGTTGAGAATTTAGAAAATTATAATTACAAAGCCAAAGCTAAAGAACAATCAAAATTGCGGTCAAACTGTTTTCATTATTATTCGAGAGCAAAAAAAAAGCGCAGACCGCACTTTATTTTTTTATCGCAATCGAACTAACCTGTCTCCTCGTCTGTCTCTGTCTGACTCTGACTGTGTGTTCTTTTTTTTTGTTATTAATTTAATGATTATCGCATTGCATCGAGTAGGTATGAGTGTTAGTGTTATTTCCATCCCCATACTACTGGCGGGGCGCGTTCTTTTGTTTCGAGGTAATTGCACAATTTAAAATGCTGTCATCCTCAGTGAATGGCTCAGATTGCGCACATAAAAAGATTGGCAATGTGGAACTTTAACTCTGCGATTTAGAAATTGACGCGATGTGTTAATATCGATTACCATTTCAGTGTTAAATTTGTAACATACACTTAAGGTTTTCGTGGAAATAGAAGTTTATAGGTAGGTTTACTTAAATGATTTACAATCGAATTTCAAAATAAAATGAAATCATTTAAGGTAATCCGAGTTATCACCGATTTATCAAATTTATATTCCGACGAAACGTTTTGAAACTTTTTTGAAAAAAAATTAGAAGCTACCAACTTTACGTCATGTCAAATATTTGTACCATTTCAGTTATGGATCTAAGAAATGTGTACAAGAATTATGACATTTCCAGGCTTCCTTGCTGTTGTAAAATTTGATGGAATCAACAATTTTAAAAATTATCATCATCAGATTAAAGGTATGCTTAAATTAATGCAAAAGCGGGGAACAAATACATTGGCGATGGCCGTATATCCCAACGCTTCCCGCAGAAATTCGCTCTCGCTTTTGCATTTTCGCGTTTGGTTTTGTGTAGACCTTAAAGATGCCTTCAGATGCCGCCTCAGTATGATACATAACCGCGTAACTTTGTATAATATACTGCCTATTGCCTTTGAAGTAAGAGCCACTTGTTTAATGTAAGTACATATGGTTTGTCCAGTTTCAGGCAGACAGCCTAGTGAATAAAAGGTATAGCACTGGACCTGGCACACTGCCTTGCAGTCAGCGTTACCACTACAAAATCACAAAAGCGTAGTGCAAAGATGAAGAAAACGTAGTGTTTTGAGCTAAATCGTAGTGAAATATGAAAAATAATTGCAATCTACACAAAGTTTCAGTTTTTGCCTGAAATGGAACATAGGATTTTTTTTTTGATCTCGTAAAAAATTATTGTAGTAAAAAAACCGTGCATCTGTTGCCTCAAATGTGCTGTGTGATTTGTAAAGAATTTACAAATAATTTCAGAATGTTCTGAAGCGTTTCAGTTATTTTGTATTGTAGGTATTTAAAATGTTGGGTAGATATAGGACAAACTTATAAAAATTTTAAATGTCAGAAATGTAATTTCGTAAATGGTGCCGCCCTTGTCAACCCCTCTTGCTCTGTTTATGGCATTCGAACGATGGTACTTTAGCGCAGTAAAACGCGTCTACAACGATACTTGCTAAAATATCCTTTAAACGAAAGTTTACCATTATTTCCGATATTTTAAGCCGCGGTCTAAATTAAACCCTAGGCCTAGCTTCTCGCAACCATTCGTCTTTTTCATAAGGTAATGAATGCATGTACAATAAATTGGAATAAGCGTTCAAGCTTGTGCTTTTCAGGTATGATCCAAAGTCGTCACTCACCAAAAGTTCATTATAGATATTTCATCGATCAGTTGCGCGGAAACTGTCATAAACCAAAATTCATTTATTAATTTTCAATGGCCCGCCGATCCATTAAGTGGGTTGCGGGTGTATGTTGTTCATGTGGACCCTTCATAACACTCGATTCTCCGCCATTGACTCTAAATCTTCAAAGGCAATTCCCATACGGGTAGAGGAGGTTCGATTATGGACTTGATCTAACCATCTTATCCTGGGTTCTACCTAGAGGACGCCTGCCTAATGGTACGGACTCCATAGAACGTCTAACCAAAATGTTTTGCCAAAAGTCTCTTATGAATTATTCATAACTAGCCTGCACTGCGTAGCGTAGGAAAATTGGCAAACTCCGATTTATTAGTGAAAACCGTCTGATACCACCCAAGTAAATCTGATGCCAACTCTTAATCGATGGTGACTGACATTATGCGTGGTATTTGAGATTTCATTGCCATCGTTTCCGTTGCAAATACTTAAATAGTAGCCACACCTTTATACTCTCGATCAAATGAAATCTATCGATGTCTAAATGGCAGCTTACCTCAAATATTGTGCATATTTCAAATTCGAGCTTTAAAGAAGAGGTTTAGAAAGGAAATTATTAGCAAATGTTTTTTATAAGATATTAGCATTTCATTTGTAGTAAACTGTGTAGGACTTTGCGGACAAATTTTTGGTGCAAAAACAATGCAGTTCAATTAGATTCCGAAAAGCATTATTATGTCGTGGATCTGTTGTACATCTGTTAATGATTTTTCAAAGGTAATATCTCTGGCATACATCGGATTGTAGACGAACTTTGGGTAGCTGCGAAATAGGGCAGTTGACAGAGGACTTACAACTTGAATTCAACCAGCGCTCGTGCCTCCTCTATCCGGATTTGTGACCATGTTTCTTATGTACATATAACCAAGAGTAGATAGTACATACATGGAAAGTGCAGGGGAAAATAAAAATTCGGCAATTTATAGGCATATTTTTGGCAAAATGCTTTGATTTATTTTTCTTACATGAATTTCGTGATGTCAAATATCATTTGTGACACAATCGATGATATTTAACGCAATAATAGTTTGGTTACACAGATTTTATCGGGTCTAACGAATATAAGCCTCGATAATTATCCGGGCTAACAAGGCCTATAATATAGAATAGCAAAAAAAAACTCACTTGTTATTATTTATTTTTATTTAACAATAAATAACACGTTTAATTATTTAATAAAAAATAAAACATTCTATACCAATGGTTCCCAATTTTTTTTTATACTGCGGATCCCTGTACAGGTTGAAATATTTTTGCGGCACCCTTCTAAAAGCACAGATATGTGAATGTGAGGCTGATCTAACTGAAGATTAACTAAGGGTCTTTCAATAAGAACGGATCGACGTTGAAAGGGCGTTGCTTGTTAACATAACCATTCATCCAAAAAATGAGCCTTGTCGTTAAAGATGATTTTTCTGTCAAAATTGGACTCGTCTTCCAAACGTTTCGAGGCCCAGCCAACAAACAAACGCCATTGTCTATGGTCATCAACTTTCGAGCTCCTGGCTCACCTGAATCATGCATACGATCGTATGTAGGTCCAAATCCCGATATAAAATTCGCCAAGTTAAACTCTGCAAAAAGCTGACTTCTTATGCAAGGCGAGGAATTGACGGCCTCGGGTTCCACTGTACACTTTCACGGACCGCAGCCATGTTCTCGCCCGATCTGAAGTTCCTTTGACGTACGAGTGTTGGCTCATTGTTTTTCCGAATCGGTTGCCTCGAATTTTGCCTCTAAACTTTGGACAGCTGAGTTAATAAAGACTATCATTTCGACATTCTGCTCAATCGAGTAAGGTGCGGTGGTGATTTGGCCTCAGTAGGTTCCTTTACTTTTAAATTTTACGAATTTTTACAAATTTCTATCAATTTTTACGAATTTCTACTCCATGCCGTTCCTTAACTCGAAAAATTCATAAAAGAGAGCGTCTTCGAAAGAGAAAGATTATTCCTTCACTGAGGTAGGTATTTAAGAATAATAAAAAATGCTGTCAGTCACTTGACAATTGACAGATGATTTGAAATTTGTCGACCTATTTGACATTTTGGCTATTTGGCATTAGGTATGTGTGCAATTAATATTTCCATTTTTGTGTTTTGAAGTTTGATTAATTCCGAATCACTTTCGTCGGTAGATGAATCAGCTTAAACTCATTTATTACAATTATTTATCAATTATGTAGATATTACCACAACAAACAAATAATTAAAAAACAAAAAGGTCACATCGCTTATTGTTATTTATGGAAAAACAAAATGCATCTGTAATTTTTCATACCTAACAAAAGCGTTCCTTTAGTTTTTTTTGAAGTTTCTTTCTCTGTAAGAGAACTCATATGATACATACCAATACCAGTGCCATTTTGACAGTCTTTTCTATTTTTACTACCGCCACTATTGTTATTGTTACCCCCAAAATATTTTAGTTGAAGATTAAAATGATTATTGTATTGGTAAGGCCCAATGTTATAGTTTTCTTCCCACTTCGTATCTAATATAATTTTCTCAGCACTTGCATGAAGAACATTTATACTGACTCATTCGGTAGCTTCAATTGAGCAAACCCCCTTTGAATATAAATAACCCTCTTATAGCTTGCCGCATTCATTTCTATTCCCAACTTGTTGTGCTGCCCCAACCGAATATAGTCCGTTTGCGAGGGTCTGGTCTAACTCTAAAGAGACTGACAACTCTTCCCTTTGCCGTAAGAAAAATGTTTTCCTTTTTAGATTTGCGTATTCAATATGTATCCTTAGGACAACTGCCACAAATCGATGTTATGAAAAATGATAATCTTGGTTCTTGGTTGCCTTTGAACGTGATCAGAAACCTTACATAATTCGGTGTCTTGAAAATGTTACCAATAAGTGTATTACTACGATAGATGCACGTGAGTAAACTCGGTGATGGTAGTTGATTCTGTAATTACGTCAAATCGCAAAATGACGGTCTACTCACGTACCATTTGACGTCTGATATGTGTATACAACAACAATAAGAAAACACTTACCACGAGGAACTAAAGAATGAAATAGAAATTATACTCCTTCGCTGATGTGAATTTTGGATGGTGTAGGGTTAACCCTTTCCGTGATTCAAAATATGTAATCCACTTGGTTTTCTATGAATGAATCCAAAGCACAGGAATGCACAATCCGGAAGAAGGGTTTAAAAATGCACACACACACGAAAATAAAAATAGATTCACTCCTTCAGTAATTTGATCCCAAACGCAAGGATCTGTAATAATTATTGTTAGCACTCACGAACAAATTCTATGCCTGACAATTCAGGATGTTTTTGTTTACCGACGAAACCGAGAAAAGGACAAAAAGGATGTTTTTCTAACACAGGATATAAACACTCAACACAATTGAAAACACGACCACAAAAGTGGTGGGAACTAACAAAAAAAAAAAAAAAGGAACAAGAACTGCTCGTCTTGTAACGTTCGTATTCGATTCGAATTATTTTCGTATTTTACTCGTATCTGTATCTAACAATCCGTCATTGAACTTAACAGCACAGAAGTTCGAATGGAACTGAGGTGCAAGTGTGATAGTGATTCAAACCAAACCGAATGTGTCTGTGTCTGGTTTAATAATTTCATTCATTCCGAGAGTACAGGTTTGGTTGGTGGTTAGATTTCACAGAAACGAAACGAGCACACAAAGTGCAGAACGATAGAAAGAAAGTTAAACGAAAGAAAACAAGCGCTGAAGCAAAACACAAACACAACACAAAACGCATTACCCCGGCGCATGCCGTCAGCAGTGGTGTGGATTAGATTGTGTCGTGTTTGTTGTGGCCGGTCCACCGGTGGTGGTTGAAAGCGCATTTTTCTTTGTACATTTGAAAACGCTAGTTTTTTCTGTTATCAACCCCTGAATAAAGTGGAATTGGAACAACATCGCATTCGTATGAAATTGATCAAAAAAAGTTGCAAGCGAACATAACAAAACTTGTTGAAAGTTGGACTGCAGTTCGTTTCGTTCTTCATTGGTTTACCGTTTACATGATATCTAATCTGTCTATCAGCACAATGAAATTACAAACATAGCATACATACATATTTTTATACGATTTTTAAGGTTCCTATGACCACTTTTCGGGGTTGTTTGAAGACAACACCTTACCACAGCACTCTGAAGACGAATGGAATGGCTCCGTGAACTTAACTTACTATTACACATGTCAAAAAACATGGCAATTGGTGACATGCTGACGTGAATAATGACGTCTGTCCTATAGTTATTTGAAGACTACATATTTGACATGTCTAATATGTACCTAGGTAATAGCTTTAGAACTTGACTTGAATCCGTTTTTATAAGCAAGACTAGTGTTCTGCTATCGGTATATCTATACTGCTTGGTGTGCAGTCGACGTACAAGAATGATCTGAAGTCAACTTCGATTGAATTGCTGAACGTTCTTGAGGCTTTCTGGTCAGTTTTTACTGCGAGCAGATAGCATACATTTAATCTGAATTTTTAAAAGTTACCGACGTTCCATGATAGCAAAAGCAGCTTTTACAACACACACTATCCGCTCATAATGACAATAGGTACTGACATTAATGGATTTCTGTAGTCCAATATTAAGACGATGACATTGGAAATTCGACAAATCGTTTTTATAGGCAAATGCCGACTTCCATAATATAGTAAAGACACTGAGGAAGTTTTTTCGGAAGTTTTCGTGCACTTTGATACCAAAGCATGGTGAAGGCGAATTTTGGCAATTTCATCCAAAATATTGTGATAATATAGGATATCCAGGACCCTGGAATGATTGCTGTAAACAAGCGACTTTGTAGGGTATAAAGGGGGCTGGGTGCCTCACAATCACAAAAAAGGTTTTTGAAACCCTTACTATGAGGGCAGTGCGATCCATACAGACTCCAGTTCCACACCCTTGAGAGAAGACACAAACAAGGTTCTTGATCATGATTATGTATGACCTGCCATTTTGAAGGATGGATGCTCAATCTCTCTCAAACTTTTTTAAAGCTGTAACTTTGCCCTTTCTTTTTATCGCGGCTAGCTCTTTGGGCTAGCGGCTAGCTGTTTCAAGGTTCGGCTCCTGCTGTGATTTCATGACTATGTGTCCTTATTTCGTCAGCTTTATAGATTAAACTTATTCCAGGCGATAGTAAAGTCATCCTCTTCATCATTCCGCGTTAAAACCATGGCGAAACAGATTGATCTTCACATTATTTGTAAACCATTTTGACTCAAACGTTTTTCTCACCATCAAGTACAACTTGGTCCAGGATTATAAGTCACCGGGAACTAAGTTTACTTCACGAAAGTAGTTTTATTTCCCTAGGTGGGACTTAGTTCCCGGAACTTATTTCCCTGGGCCAAGTTGTACTTGGTGGTGAGAAAAACGTTTGCGTAAAACTTACCTCCTTTCACAACGTTCCTGATACATCCGGTTAGGGGTTTATGATGCCCACACACTGGAAAACTATGAAAAACCTTTACGGATTGGTAAACCAACCAGAAGTATTTTCAAATTTATTGGGGTGAAAGGCAAGTGGCCCTGTCAAACTATTGGGAGCCATCGTAGAATAGGTTGTTTCCCTCGTTGTCTAAGTCATTCGGAAGCGTTCTTTTGGTCGGTTCCTGGCCTTATCGAGTGCTTTCTTATCCTTGCCCGTGAAGGTTTGCCTTTACTTAGACGACGCACGAACTTTTATTATATAATATATTGCGTATCGTTTTTGTCTACACAAAATCTTATCTTTTTGCAGAGGCACTTTAGTCTTGCGATTGACGGTGGCTGTTTGTTTTGTTTGCGTCCTTGTGAGGTGCTGGGTAGGACCTCAATTGTCCTCGAATCGGTTTTTTATGGTCGAGTGTCGTTAAATTTCATGGCCGCTATCACCTGGTTGAAGAGAAGTGCTCATTTCCAGATTGCTTTTGAGGCTATGGCCCTGATTTTTTTCCAAACACTTGCTGTCTTCATCCTTCTTTCCACAACTACCTCTTAACTTCTCAAGTCCGAAGTGGCCCGATGCATCGCTTAGTCGGTGAGTGCGAGAGTGCGATAGCCCTTTAGTGGGTTTCAGTGATGGGTCTGTCTTCGGGTGAGAAGACCTCTGGCTTGCCGGATTGATTTAGGACAATCGGTTCACCTGTTGACAGGGTCTCCATTTTCATATAGAACGTCTGCTCCCTCGAAGGACGCGTATACGGGCAAGTGGCCCGATGCAACGCGTGAGATCTGAACGCTTCCCTAGTGTCCCTTGTCGCACATGGTTATGAGGTCGGTCTTTTCTTTGAATGGTCTTTGCCAATCTTTGGAGCAGGTGGCCTCGCCAACACCTCTGCGTACGTGGCACCTGCGGGAGCAGCTTTCGCTGATGTTCAAGTAATAGCTTACTTTCCATTAGTATCTATATATCTGCCCCTGCAGGTAGGCACGTGAATTATGGAGTCGTTTCCGTTCTGCGTCGTTCAGTTCATCCCAGCCCTTTCCCGTCTTTCTACTGTTGAAGATTCTACTCCTTCTTGAAGAATTTGATAATCTGGGATAGGTTTGAACTTGCGGTTGAGTAGGTGTCACTGACATTGAGAACCATGTTCTCTGCGCCATTGTCAGATGCGACGCTTTCTCTATCCCATACTCCAATCCAAGATTGGCGAAAGTGTTTAGTAGAAGATTTTCTTCTTCCTCAGTCAACTGGTCCGTCTGGGGATCGATGTCAGAAGAGTCTAGAGTGCTTAGTTGTTAGATTCTTTGAGTATTGCTATTGAGCTTGTTAGCTTCTGATTGCTTCAACGCAAATTACGCTCTCAGACGACTTTTATGCGTTAAATTTTAAAATTTTGCACCGAATAAGAACGAACTTAACTTTCAATATTCTCACTAACGCTCATACGTTATTGTATGAGGTACAAAAACACGGTACAAGTAACTAGCCATTAAACTCGTTACACTTTCTAACGATGACGCCTCTCCGAAATTGTTGACTCCAAACTACCATAAATCATAATTAGACCCAAAATAAAAATTATTCTTATCTTGATTGCTCACTGTCAAGGGTTGGCTGCACAGCAATCACAAAACTCCACATACCTACCTACCTACGCCTAATTAAATCGACGAAGCCATCGACATGAAGGTCGCTAGAAAGAGCCAGCCACAGCAACCAAACAAGATTTATGTTGTCTTTTAAAAAATAGGGCAGCACTGCCCAACTGAATGGCGAAATGTTTTAGAATAAAAAGTGTATCAATCTTACGCCCTTCACTTATGGCACACATAAACAATTCAAAGGCGTGCCTATTCGGTATCTGCATACAACATTCCGTTGATTGTCACAGTCTCTCCTGACACAGTGCAGTGTGTGACAATTTGTCACTCTTGGCGTTGGCGTCTATCTTCTCCTCCAGAGGCATTTTGTTCGCAGTTCGATGGATACACGCGATGAGGTGCAGTAAATCCATTAGCCATCAGGTTTCATGTCAATCTCCCGCCAGTTTCTACCGCGCAATATTGTGAATCCTATCGCATGAGCTGTTATTAAAATTTTGATTGACTTTCCACGACACATTGCGACACATCTCTGCTGACTGGCGGCTGTGTGTTTGGGTGCATTTTCCCTCCATTTACAGCTCATTTGCATTGCTTTCAGTTGTGGAGGCGATTAAATAATTGCATCAAGTTTCGTTTTGATTCATGTTGTTCCCAGCCCACTCGAGGGTGGCAAATGTATTTAAAACTCTGGCAATCCATTGGCTGAGCATGCAAGGATGACAGTTTTTTATTTGTGTCGTTATTATAACAAGGAAAATATTTGCTGCATCGTTATTCGTAATAAAAAATAATTTAGGTTCCCTACTTGACATCGTCCATCTATGACAATGGCACACTCGGCATCAATCAGTGACAGGGGGAACATTAACATGCACCACATTCACAGCAGCGCATTGCAATTCAATTACTCGAATGAAAGGGCTCATCGCACTGACAGCAGGGATGCTGCAATATGTAGCAGAAATCATTGTCTCACTTTTATCGGTTCATTGATTTTCGGAAGCGATTTCTCCCTTTTCGTTTTCAGATAGTTTCCAATGGTAATAAATTTAATGGTTTCCAATTTTTGTATGCTTCTCCTATGGGGTTTGACTTATTTGCTCTGCGGGATGTATGTAAGTAGGGTACGCAAAATTGCACACTTCATAAAAATGCAAATTCTATATTTGACCAAATCCATTTGAAGTGTCGGCTGTGACTGTGAATATTCGAAGGAAGAGCGGCAGCAGAGCGAATTTAATTTTATGTCATTACGGTGGTGGTGGAGAATAGAATTCATTCATTTATTCCGAATTTATTCAATGGGTCGCAGGTATGTAGGATGCTTAATAGGCTTCTTTGATTTAAACAGAGGCCGAATCCATGAACGAGCTATACGTTCACGGAATCAACCGATTTTACACTCGAAACAAAAACAAATTCCGGCATGTATTGCTCATTTGCTGATGAGACGATTCGGCCCCAGAATTATGATGCGCGGATACCGAGGGCTGCGGTATCTGTATCCACGTACTTAGAGTGCATTTTATAAGATGACTTAGTAGAGATCATGCCTAGGCTGACCAGACGTCCTCTTTTTATCTAAATAAAAATGTCCGGTATCTTTTTGAAAAAATGTGCAATTTGTCCTCTTTTTGATATTTTCCACTCCCAGTTTACGGAATTTTTCGACACCACACAACCTTTTTTTCAACACTAATGTCCAAAACACACGTGCAGAATTCACTGTTCATTAGAATACACATGTTCTTATGTGGTGTCTGGTAATACAAATGTATGACGCTTTCGGAAAGCGACATAAGGCCATATTCGAACGTACGGCCTTATGTCACTTTGCAAAAGCGTCATAAGACCATATTTTTTTGCGACATAGGGCCATATTTCCATCATGCCCTGAGGGCCTTATTTTGCTCAGTTCAAGTTAAATTTTTAACGATTTGAATCTTAAGTCCACAACCACAATAAATAAACAGTGAAATAAATATGCAACCTCCTTGCTTGGCTTCACTGCTAGGGTACGGGATAGGTGCGCGGTTGAGTACATACTAAGTTTCTTTAAATCCACGCGAAATATTAGTTGTGTTTTTATGAAACCTCGCCAGCCAGTTGTAGTTGCCAGTAGTTGGCAGTTTAGGCACATTTCCCATGCTAATTAAAACAACAACCTGCTGACAACAACTCTTGATTTTCTCCCCAGTCGGAGAGCTGCTATCTAGCAGCTAGCTAAATTCAATTCACAATGAACAAATAGGTGGCACTGAAAGCAACAAGTGGCTTAGAAAGCAGTTGGTGGAATTTTAAATTGTTCATTAACTCAAATCATGACATACAATAATTATTTTGTTATTATTTCATTACCAAATATCGTATATATAATTGTTTTGTGCATTAGTACAACAAAAATCAGTGTTTTCCAAATTTAAATAAGAAATTTCCGTCAAAAAAAAGTCTCGTGAACTGCGTGTAATTAATGGCGTTCTTATCTCATGCACACAACATTCCAGAGGAAAATGTCAGAATTTATCAAATATTTCTACCAAATGCATATTTTTATACGAAATGCTGGTATGCTTTTGGGCTTATTGCCTAAATTCATTCGGCTGGCTTCATCTTGCTGGCAATTGTGCTGGCAACTGTCCAAATCAACGGCTTGCTGGCGAGGTTTCAAAAAAAAAACATGCCTATTGATAAAAAGAAGCTTTGCATACACCCAACCTAAAAATGACTTGAAAGTGACATAATGCCATAATGGCCTTAGCATTATCAGAGCGACATAGGGCCATATGTTGGAATATGACCTTATATGTCGCTTTCCGAAAGCGTCATAGGCCCATATTTCATAGGGCCTTATGTCACGGCACCGAAGGCTGTTGACATAGCGTAAGGCTGATTAGGAATAAATATCGCAGATCATGCCAACTTGTGGAAGTAACAAAATCATTCGTTCTAGTTCTAGGTGGTCACCAACGCTAGTCTGCTAGCCTGTGTATTGCTAAAGTCTGCCCTGTCTGATGGAGTTATTTTCAACTTTGAAACATCACTTTGATCCATTTTTGATAAGGTGTATATAGCGCAAATAAAACGTAGGTAATCAAATGATTTCTAACCAATGGCGATCCGGCGAGCTCACATCAGCAAATACAAATTCATTTTACAATATTCGTAGGAAAGGATAGTCCATTTCTTATGGCGTTTTATGTGTTTTGAAACGGAACATACAAACGAATAAGTCACTAAACACTTTTTTCCTGATAAATTTATAATCGCATTGTGATAAAAATACGCATATGCATGCAGCTTAACGTTTCAATTCCTAATTTCATGACCCATTCTCTCAGTAAAAAATCATGACATTATAAATAAACGCATTAACCCAACAGATTAGCAATCTCTAATTTTCTGCCCATTATTATGAGAAAATACAAAAAAAAAATCTAAGGATAACATACTAATTCAGGGGAAAATGCCAATCAATCAGATACCGTATTAGGAAGAACTGTCGACAAATAAATTACTGCACTGTCGGTGATATTATGATGACGAACATTTCCACCCGAGAAAATATAACTACCCCTGCGCACAAAGGGTGCAGCAATGATCGTTCATCAATCAAATGTGGAAACACCGTTGGCATCTTCTGGGCAACAAGCGAAGCGTACCGAACAACAAATAAAACAGGAAAAAAAAAACACAACACAAACATCTGCCTTTTCTGTGTTCGTTCGAAAATGTCCTCATAGAAAAATTCAGAGTTTTTCAACCCTCTACTTCTACTCGAAAGTATAAGTGCATTTTGCATTACTAGAAAATTGGAAATCAAAATGCATGTCCTTGTCCCCTCTCATGGTAAACCATTAATGTCACCTCTTCTGGTTCTGTGTGTAGGACCAACTCTTTTTTTGTTCGTATTCATGTTCATTATAAAATTCAAAACAAAACGTCAACCCTTTTGTGTACCAATGGATAGGTTTGTATTATTTTCGAATGCACTTCGTTTTGCATTGTGGACAAAGGGGTTTGCTGATGGTGTCCTTTAAAGTCGATCCTTTGAAAACATTCAACCAACCCCTCGAGATACGTTTAATAGGCGTTAATATACTCGACTATTGGGTGTGGATTACAGTTTTCAGTGCATTTTAGACCGCCGCTATTAACCGGATGATTTTTTTTAGATACCTACCTACATAAATCAAATATCCGGCGACATTAAACCGCGATATCAAGTCAAAAAGTGAAGTGGAAAAATGATGAATGGTCAGTTTAATAGTTGATAGGAGAAGAATGGACTTGAGAGTGGTATCTATACCATTGTTATGAGTTGTATATGTATAATCATAATGTATACGCGGCATAGGAACCCTATGCAGTTTATAATTTAAATTTTATATATAAAACGATATAAAGTGGGGAGAGAAGGAGTCCCGAGAAGACTTTTTTTGAGTAGAATCGGTAGTGACAATCATCATTTTTTCTCCATATAATGTGACATTTGTCACTATGCTGAGCTGCGTTCTAGTTAGTCTATTTAAAATGATATAATAATAATTCGCCCCAAGATTAATTTGCTTGATCGAGTAGCAGTTAGAATCCGTTCCAAAAATATATATTTAAAAAAAAATATAATGTGTACAATGTACATGTGTATAGTAATTCCTTTTTGTCTGGTGAGCTCGTTTATTCCACTCTTTCAAATTTGTATAATCATGCTCAGTGTTCTCTACGAAGTTTGCATAATCTTCTTATATAAGGTGGCGCAAAAGTAATCCTCCTATCAGAAAATGCTATAAATGTCAGTTCTGTTTTGACATTTGTGTAGTAAACACTAAACACATGCGAAATACACGTTAATAAACAATGTTACGCTACACTGCTCCAGAACGCGGAATATTGGTGAGGTGACTATTTATTTGAGCAATAATCGGTCGGTGACTTTGGCACAACGTGAATTTCGTCGCAGCGCTACAGAGCAATGATCAACGAGTTCTTTTTGCCGCAACTTGATGAATTGGGATTGGAAAACATGTGGTTCCAACAGGACGGTGCAACGGCACACACTGCACGTGCCACAACCGATATGCTGAAGGATTCATTTCCCGGGCGCCTAATCTCTCGTTTTGGCGATTTGCACTGGCCAGCAAGATCGCCTGATTTGACCGCTCCAGACTTCTTTTTGTGGGGCTTTTTGAAGTCGCGGGTTTATGTCAACAAGCCTCAGACTCTGCAGCTCTTAAAGACAATATCCGTCAAGAATGTGGGGACCTATCGCCGGAAGTTTTGGCCAAAGTGATGGAAAATGCCATAAAAAGGGCTCAAATGACAATCAACTGTGGCGTCGGCCATTTACATGACATCATATTCTCGACTTGATGTAAAAAAAATTAAAAGACCAAATAAAAATAATCCACAAGAAGAATCAAAGTTTTTCATTTTTTTTTTAAATTACAGCCAAAAAACATCGGAAGGTTATTTTTGCGCCACCTTGTACAAGGTGGGCCAAAAGAAGTCATCCGATGTTGTTTGGCTCTTTTTTTTCTAAATGAAAAACTTCGATTCTGTTTTTTGATTATGTTTATTTGAACCTTTAGAATTTTATTGGTCAGGTCGAGAAGATGATATCGGACAAATGGGCGCCGTCACAATTGATTGCCATACGGGCTCGTTTCATTTTTTCATCACTTCGGCGAGAACTTCGGGCGACAGATTCTCGCACTCGTGTCGAATGTTGTCCTTGAGGGCTTCTAGGGACTCGGGCTTATTCACGTAAACACGGGACTTCAAAATACCCCACAAAAATGAGTCTCATCGCTCATTATGATTTTGGTCGAAAAATCTTCCACTTCGTCCTCGAGATTGAGGATGGCTTGGGCGTAGGTTACACGCGTTTGGCGGTCGACAGGCAGCAGCTGATGCACGGACTGGACTTTGTACGGGAACATGCGCAAGTCTTTGACCAAAATTCGCCTTAGGGACTACCAGCTGATGGCTAATTGCGAGGCACGGCGTCTGGTCGATGTTTCCGGCGACAGCTCGACATCCTCGGCAACAGCGGCGATATTCTCGGCACAACGGGCGCTCCGGGCCCGGCCACTCTTGGCAACGTCTCGTGTGGTCTCATACTCTTCAATGTTGGTGGCCAAACGGCGCAGTGTTTGCGCAATCGGTGTCGGACGGCCGGTGAATCGGCGCGCGAGGCGACGGAGTTCGCGCTGCGCCAATATACTACAGACGAATTGTTACGCAAAAAAATAGACACGATTATTCCGCGTTCTTGGGGAGTGTATCGCTCCATGGCTTGTTCACTTGTATTCTACATCTGTCTAGTCTACAAATGTCAAAACAGATTTGATATTGGCGGCCATTTGCAACAATAAGAGCATCTTCCAATAGGGTGATCTCTTTTGGCCCACCTTGTACATGTACATTTGTATAAGTTTCCAATAACTGCATTTTGGCTTTTGGCGCATCCCAACAAATTTAAGGACTTTGCATAAAAGAATGCGGTTAGTAAGTTTTTGTAGTCTGTCCAATTGAACATACAAACTGGCGTGTCCTATAAATATTTCTATTAACTTAAATATGGGCAAGATATTGAAAGTGAGGTTTCTGCTCCTCGCATTTAATTTGATTCGAATCTTTAACTAAGTTAGGTTACTTGGTCAGCGCAGGGCCAAAATAAATACAACATTTTTTGTTCTTTTAGTTAACAAAAATATAACTTAGTTGAGAATTCAAATTGACGTAAACAACCTAGTCCACACAAAATTTAGTTGGCGTATTGTCAACCATGTATATTATATTCCATAGATTTTAGTTAAAAAAAAAAGACAAAAAAGTAATGCCCCGGGTGAGGCTCGAACTCACGACCTTAAGATTATGAGACTTACGCGCTGCCAACTGCGCCACCGAGGCTATGGCATCTTTTTGTCACATTGCTTTTAAGTAGCTGGTCCTTACCATAAAGAAAAATTAATGGCGAAAGAAAAACGTTAACATTCTGTTGCATATTTATGTGCGTTTGCGATGATTCCTTTGCATATACCACAGGAGGAAAGAAATACCCTCCTAGACTGGTTGAATACGATTGAAACGAAGTGGAATTTGTGGACAAGTTGAAATGTGTTATATTATAATGGTGTTATAATTGTTATGTGTTATATTTCTAGAATTTTTGTCGCACATCGTGGAATTTTTTAATAAAATTGAAAATAATTTAAAATTTAAATTTTATTTTAGGACAAGCGATTTCAATTCAATTTGTATTATGTATTTTGCAGAAATTTGCAAATTATTCAAATTTATACGATTTTACGATTCATAATTTTTTTTTAAAGTGCAATTTGTGTTTCTAAAATTGAATGGTTATAAAATTACATGTGTTTCATTCTGAAGAAATATGGATAAGAAAATTGAAAATGCTTTATTATCTTCTTCCTCATCCAGTACAAGTTCAGAAGAAGACTTTTTTTTAAAGTTAACAATCATAAAGCAGTTTGCGAACTCCAGGCGTTACATTGCCAAACTAGGGTGAAGATTGAAAATTGCTTCGGTTTGCTAAACAGAAGTTTAGGCAGCTTATCCGATTGGATTTTTATTTTATTACTGTGTTGTATTGCGAATGTCAAAGTTTTTAGGTACTCGTTTCCGGGTGCTGTGTGTTATATAACTTAGAAGATGGCGATCTGTGGCTAGATGTCAACGATACTTATAACGCTGATAATGCAAATGAACAAGACGAGCGCGGGAGTACTAAACTGAACTTAGTTTCTTGGAAATGAAAAAAAACAACGCTAAATACAAAAAATGATAGATTTAAGGCCGAAAGGCAATAGTTAAGGATTTAGTTAAGTTTATAATGCTCGTTAAGAGCCAGTAAGCTAGATTAAGATAAATGTTAGTTTTAATTTAGATTTAATCATTTTTGTCTAGTAGGTATATACCTAAGTTAATAAAAATGAATTTAAAAGTCAAAAGTCAAGTACCTACTGAACTGAAGGCGAAGAAGAAAGCTTGGTTGAAACGATATCTGAAAGTTTGGGAAATTAAAAAAATATATAAAGACACGTATATCAGTAATTGTTTTTTTTATTGTTTAATATTTTTTCTGAATTTTGGCCTTTATGTAACAATTGTTCAAGAAGCTTAATTTTTTGGCTATATATCTATGCTTTTGTTGCTTCAGAAGCGCCTCCCTTTCGCGTTGCTCTTTTTTTCTTTTTTGTGTCCAGCCCTTAGTCTGGCATTTTCTTTGGCATCCGACGCTTTTTGTAAGAGATACTTCTCGAACAGCTGCGTGGTTTTCCAGCTTCTGGATGTATGTTCTATGTCCACAGCATCGTCTTCTTGTTGAGGGCTCTCACATATTGTGTCTGTGTCGTTGACGATGACGACGGAACATGACATGACGTTCCTGGAGCATGAGGATCAGACGGGGAGGAAGTTTTTGCCGGCTTACGAGGCAAAGCATCTGCCTTGCTATATATTTGACCCGTGGCAATGATTATTGAGTTTGTGCGAAACTTTTTAAGTGGGCCCATGGAATTAAGCAACAGTGCGTAGGAGTACGAATAAAGTTGGTTTCCTTTTCGCCCCATTTAAATGCGCTTCTACGAGTCGTACTTAAAAATATGAAAACAAATTATAATCTTCTATCTCTTTAAACTATTTTGTAGTGTATGCCACTTACTTATACAGGGTCTGTCAACGCCTTCTTCTGATGCTACTGAATTTTCGCGCCATGTTGACACGGCCCTTATTGAGGAATTTGAAAAGAAGGCTTCTAAGGCTCCACCGGTGCCATGAAATAAAGTCTTATGCAAAAAGGTCCAAAACTTAATTTTTGACTTTTTTGGACTTTATTGCACTTTTGAAAATGAAACTTCGTCTTCCCGAATGAAAAGAACCCCCTGTCATTTTCTAAATTGATATTCATTTTCCAAAAACTCAAACTCGACTCCACAATAACAAACCTCAAAGTTTGACAAAAATGTCACCTGTCATGGTGTTGTTAATGAAAGTATGTGTGAATCTTGCTCTCGAATCGAGATTTTTTGCAAAAGTGCTTTTTTTTTTGTGCCTCTTGGAAAACAAAATTGACAGCCAGCTGATTTCTAGAGCAGAAAAACTTGTGATATAATTTACAAATAGTCAGGTTTCTCGCATTATTATGTTCACATACAGCAATACTGAAGACTGATGAGAGGAAATCAGTTTATTAGTCATACATTTGGAAAAGCCTGAGTTTGTTCCTGTAAAAAGGGTAAGTGCCTTTACTAGAGAACTTGGCTGGGGCACTATCGTGGCCTTTGATCTGTACAGTTATATTTTATAAGGTATAACTAAACAAAACGTGCGATGTAATTGAAGAAGAGTGCAGTGGGTCAACACTATAGGGCACAAGAACAGTTGTTGAGAAGTAAGGTACGTCAATTTGTAAAAATTTAGGAAGAGCTGATGTATTTACCAAGAAGAAGAACCGCATACGAAAGCATCATCAAAATTGACAGTTGCGTTGCGACAGGTGCCAATTTTTAAACAGACAACTGGACAATTGCTTTCATAGTTTCATCAAGACGTCCTTTCGATATTTTGCCGAGCAATTTTTTCCTAAATCGAGCAACACTAAAGTTTTAGGTAGGTAGATGTATTAAGCTACATATATTAAGCTACAAATTACTTACCTGAAAACTCACTTCAAAAGGTATAGCTATTACTTAAAGGAATAAACGGGATATGTAAAAATAAACTAATAAATATGACCAAATTTGTTTAGTTCAAAAACCGGATCAACCTAAACTTAAAGCAATGCAAAGAACCAGAAGTTGTGTTTGAGTATTGCGGATAACAGCGGTCTTTTTACCGAAATACAAATTACATCTGTAACTTTTTCTTTTCAACTGACACACCTCTTGCAGACGTTTGGAAAACATCCGAAAGTGTAAGTATCCTGAGAACGTCCGAAAGTTTTGTCATACTAACCGTCAATTCATTCGTATAGAAGACTATAGAGCATATAACTGTAGGTCCCTCTAACCCGTCCAACAAATTAAACTTACAAAAAACGAATGGTCATTAGATCTGCTGCGTATGTGCCCGCTTTTTATTTTTCTATTGACCATCTAGTAGAGAATCACGTTTCGAAGTTGATCGTTGATTGATAGTCTCTGACATTCAATGAGGGTCAGACTTCAGATCAGACGAACGCAATTGCATTTGGCACAGCACACGCAGAGTTTGCTTCCCCCGTTCGCCAGTAATAAAAAAAAATCTAATAAATTTCAATTTCAAGGTTACTATGCTCAATTCCATTGGTCTGATATTCAGTGGGCAAAACTTACATGAGTATCGGTTAAATGTTGTCACAAATCTGTGTCTGGCTATGGCTGATTGTGAAAGGCATCAACGCCATATAACTGGGGGTGCTTGCTGGGGGCCTAAGTTTAGCTGCGATTATTCTACGAGCTGTTGGCTTACAATCTAATCAAGCAGTGTTCATGACCTATGCGCGAGAACATAAAAAACACTTGAGCATGTGTGGTGGGAACTTTCAAGTGACAAACTGTTCTTTACAGTTGTCAATAAGTAGAGAATGCATAGTCATATAGGTAATCGTATAACGATACTAAAGGTGTTGATACTGAAACTAAAAAAGCCTTACAAAATCTTTGAACTTCAAATTGAGTGTTCTCATCGATCGGCGCAGTCGGTTTTGTATTTGCTTACACCTTACGCAATCTGTACCAGATCAGGTGACTGTTAAGAGTGTTGTACCCTTTAAAGTGTTGTATGATTGTAAAACCATTATTTTAAGTATAGGTAGGTCTAGGTACATATTTATACAGTTACAGCTTTGTTCAATATGAATCAATGAACAGTAAATTTTTCTCTGTAAAGGTTTTTCAAGTAAGGCAAGCAAGAGTTTGATGGAAGCATTTACATATTCAATGGCATGGCTAAATATGGAATCGAGAATTGGAAGAATGTAGGTACCTACTTTTTATGTGGGTGGGCAGGGCCGAATACAATTTTCTTTTTAAAAATGCTATAAAAGCAACAAAATTAAATTTTGTCCATGTAAAGGGTTTTCCAATGAGAGGTGTTATTGTGAATGGCTTTTATTCTTTGACATTTGACTGACAAGTAGAAACTACGCCATTATACTAAAAATGGAACGATACACGCTTCACCAACGCATTGAAATTATTAGAATTCACTACAAAAATGGTGAAAATCTTGCAGTCACAGTTCGCAAAACTAAAGCATTTTTTGGTCGTCGTGTTGAAGCACCTTGTCGGACCGCAATACAGAAATTGGTGGAAAAATTCGAGTTGTTGGGACAAGTTAGTGATGTGAAGAATAAAACCCGTGCACGTCGCCCAAGAACTACTGAGAATATTGCTGCTGTAGCCCAAAGTGTTGAAGAAAACCCAGGTTTATCCATTCCCCGTCGTTCTTAGGAGTTGGGCATTCCACAAACGTCATTACATACACCGTATTTTGCATAAAGACTTGGGTCTTAAGGCTGATAAAGTTCAGTTAACACAAGAACTCAAGCCGGCCGATCATCAACAACGCCGCCAACAGGCCAGCGTCGATTCAAGACCTCAAAGATAAAATTCGTGAGGCTATCAAGGACATAGGGCAGCCACTTTGCGATTTGGTTATGGAAAATTTCATGAAAAGGATATGGTCCTGTAAGCGTGCTCGTGGTGGATTTGGCTGATGTTGTTTTTCATTATTAACGGCATACCCTCCTATTTATTATGAAATAAACATCCGATAATTTATCTCAAAAAATGTCATTTTTCTTTGAATACCAAAATAACACCTCTTATTGGAAAACCCTTTATTATGGCTTTATTAGTAAGAACAAACATTCCCATTAATTATGGAACACAACGTCGTTGAAGTGGTTGTCTCGTCTGGCTTCGCAGTAGCGCATTCTATCACTCCAACCTTCCAAGACCTTGTTGATGGTTTTGGACTGTAACGGATTGCTTGGACGATATTGGCCTTAAGTGCTTGAATCGTTTCCAGATTGTTGGTATAACATCGGTCCTTCACGGTTCCCTACAAAAAAGTGCAAAGTGGTCAAATCGCAGCTCCGAGGCGGCCAATTGACATCACCAAGACTGCTGATAACACGATTTTGGGAATTTGGTGCGCAAAAGATCGATTGTGGGTGGCATGATGCGCCATACTGCATGAACCAGAGGTCATCCAAATCCATGTCTTCAATTTCAGTAAAAAAAAGTCGGTTAACATGGGTCTGTAACGCCCACCGTTGACTCAAACGTTGTTCCCAGCCTCATTTTCGAAAAAAAATTGGCCAATGATGCCACCAACTCCACAATCCGCACCAAACTGTTACTCTCTGTGGATGCATTGGCTTCTCGACAATAACGTGCGGGTTTTCCGAGCCCCAGATGCGTCAATTTTGTTTGTTAACGTAGCCGCCGGCCGCGATGAAAATGCGCCTCGTCAGAAAAGATGATTTTTCGCCAAAATCGTTGTCCAATTTAAGCTGCTTTAAGGCCCAAACTGCGAAGCGATAACGAAGCGGATGGCCGCGCGCCTTTAATTGCTGAGTCATTTGGACCTTATAAACTAATAATTGCAGAATTCTCTTCAGGCTAGTGCGTGAAATGTTGAACTGTTGAGATCGATGGGGAGTTGATGTTCGTGAATTGAGTCTCACATTCTCATCTGTGCACACCCTACGACGACGGTGACCATGAATGTTGGGCTACACAGCACTCACTTTGGAAATAAGTTTCCAATATTTCCCAAAGTTGTTTAAGCGTAAAGCGACTCTTTTCGTTCCGCGGAGGTATGATACTGACTTTCTGACAAGGTTGAGCGGGAAACAGCTGTTAGTGTCAAAATAACCTATGATTTAAAAGGAAACCACTATAGATGGCCCACCCTGTATTGGGGGATCTCTAATTAATTAAATCTATCATCATTAAAAAGCTTAGCTTTTATTCAAATAAACTGCACAAACATATGGTAACATCGATGAAAAAAAAAAAAATACATGGAATGAAAAACGCCAGCAAAGTTTGTGTATCCTGATGTATCAAAAAAAGCTCTTGTTGAGTTCACATACAAATTTGAATTTATCGGAATTGTGTATGTATGTACCTACTATACCATTATGATAGATTTTTGAACAATATACGCTTATGAACATCCTTCATGACATGCACCACAAAGCAGTCCTTGTGCTCTACAAACAAAAAAAACATTGTTACAGTACTGTATTCAACTTGAAGCCCAAAAATCTATTTTCAGATCTCTTTCTCTTTATATTTACGAAATCCTCAGATTGGACCTTCTCTAAAATAAAATAAACATTCTACTTATGCAATTAAAATTCAGACATAAACAATGAACTACTGCTCGCGTAAGTGCAAGTGAGATTGTCTCCACGCTCCCTCAACCTCCCTGCATCTGCAAATGTGCCCAGCATTCGAATTTGCAAATAAATCATAGGGGCTTCCGAGTGGCATAGCATTAGGTAGGTGTGTATATAACAGTATCTAGATATACAACGCGATTTTATTTTCGGAATTTGTTTCAAAAGCGAAGAATTAGGTGAAGGACACGTATCTATCGATAGAGTATGTATTTCTTTTGAATAAGTAGCTGTGCCAAATGTTCGCAAAGCCAATTAGTTAGCGATAGGTGTTTCCTTAGTAACAAGTACAAAAGTGCCGTCGATAATCTCAGACTATCGAAGGCCATCCAATTACCAAACCTTAGAGATAAAGACGAAATCATACCGCTTAACCTTTTAGCGTTGTATAAAAATGGAATAGGCATCAGTAGCACCTATACCAATCGCAATTATTGTTCGGATCATTTAATCGCGCGCCCAAACTTGTTTGCCAAATAACTAGTTGTTGGCTAGCATAGGCATCAAACATCATACACACATAAAGAGACAAATCTGTTTAATAATAATTGCTACAACAATTTGGGGAAAAAAAAAGAATTGCCAAGCGAATGCTTATTTTATTTGTTGATTGCACTTAAAGCTAAGTGTGCGGTTGTGGGTAAACATAAATAGACGCAAAATGAATCAGCGTATTCTCAGCGATTAGTAAAATCAATTTCGATTCGAAAACAATGGCTAACACGATCTGTTCGCTGTTCCATTTTTAACTCAAAGGCAGTGTCATCTCATCATTTGAAATGTTGAGTGTCCTCGCCTCGCATCTAAACGATGGGAATCATCATCGCTTCCAAATGCAATAAATTTCCCATAAATAGTTCTATCACGCAAAAATAGAATTATTATTTGTTATTCGACGAACAATAACTGTATGCTGTTGCGAGAGTAGATAAATTCACTACACTTGCGATGACGAACCCGCAAAAGCTGTTTGCCTCAATTGAGAAAAACTTAGACCTTGGCCTTAGTGAGTTCTGTTTTTCTAATATGTCGTGTTGCCTGAGCATTGGATTGCATTTTACACTACAATCGAGAAATCAGAAATTCAAATGTGACAAGCAACGGGACAGAAGCCAAGGGGAGTTTACAGGCAGGCGAAACTGTAAGCGGGCGCGGGTTAATATTCGTATAGCTGCATAACCATTTTTACTATAGGTATCTACTTAAGTACGGAAGTGTGGCAGTTTTGAAAGACCCAAGAAGTACTACGTGCTGTGTTGTTGCCACGACTCATTTGACCTGGGGCCTATTGCCTATAAAACAACATGACAAGTCGACAAGTTTAAATTCACTTGTCTAACTATTCTTGTCCGTCAAGTACAAATTAATTCTGTAACAGAACGTAAACCGTTGTTGCGCACTTGTCAAAAGAATTAAATTTCCTTGACTTGTCGGAATTCTTTGACAAGTGTTTAACTAAAATAAGAGAGGAATAGAAATTCTATTTGGTGCTTTTGAGATGTCCTAACAAAGAAAATAAATGTGCAAAATGGAAGGAAATACCTACACAGCCTGACAAAAAGCCTAAATATTGTTTCGAAAAATAAGAATTTAACGTATGTAACGACTATTTTGGCAAAATGTTAAAAAAACGCGCAATTGTAGGTATTGACTAAATAAGTTGCATTATTTTCTGCTTTTCCAAAGATATTAAAAATGCACTTGTCAGCTCCTGACAATATTCACACCACCTGTCCTCATTGACCCACGGTTCTAAAAGTGTTTCTTGACACTTTGTCGTGTGTCAGAAAGACACACTTTGTCATCTTTCATCGCGACAGTTGTCGAAGTGTTCACGGACTTGTCGTTTTGTGTTACACAATTTTTTACAAGTTGCCGAAATTCACTTGTCCTACAACTACTTGTCGCGTTGTGTTACAGGCCCCTGGTTATAGAAGTTTGCTAGAAGAAGATTTTAGATCCAAATCTCTGAACTTCTAAAAAGGTATCTCGAGGTTTTTTTAATTTATATTCTTCGAGATATCCCCAAGAGAGTCGTTTCCATTTCCTTGTTATAGTTTGGCTTCATCCTTCTAGATGGGACACAGTTTGTTAGCACTCTTCATCTGAGTTGTGCCTTCTCCAGTAATTCTGAGATAATTTTTGCCTTTGACAGTCCTAAGCGAAATGTGAACAGGACAGTAGGGTCTGTGACACAATGGCGATGTCCTATAGGGTCAATTTGGATTGCATCTGCATGGAAATAGCAATAGAAAGCAAACTTTCTTTCGGTATCCGGTTGAGCCTGAGATCCAGAATCACTCAGATACCTAGCACTAAACGAAAACGAGAGTGTGATTAGGCGAAGAAGTATGAAATCGGGTATTTTGGTTGTGGCGGTGAAAAGCTTTAGTTCGGTTTTACTCGAGTTGAAACCACACATTCTTGACTAATTTACTAATTATAAAACTTATCTGATATTAGTATTACCATATCTTCCACATACGATTACTTACTTACTTACTCAACGGGCTCCCGGCCCGTGAAAAGTTTCTTCCTGAGATACTGCAGCCTTCTGTCCTTTGCGATCCCGGGCATGCTGCTTCCAGTTGTCCAGACCAAGCGCTCTAGTACCTGCGATGGCTTAGTCTTTGAAAAAGAGGTTCGGTCTTTCTTGTCTTCTCAAACCTTCAGTCTGCGATTTGAAGATCCTCTTATATAGCTGGAGAATTATTGAGCATTCGCTCGATATGGTCAAGCCCATGTAGTCGAATTATTTTGGCTTTTCGGACACTCTTCTCTCTTCTTGCTTATCGTCAATACTCGGCGCCATAAAGCAGAACTGGCTGGGTAAGCGTTTTGTAGTGTTTTGTTGAGTTAGGATTTTTGAACGCAATTGTTTTACCAAACCGAAGTAGCAGCGGTATAGGGTAATTCTTCTACGGATCCCTACAAGGGTGTCATTCTACCTCGACATTTTTTCTATCAATAGTGACGTTTTGTCTTAGGCGGTGGACAGAAGCTTGTGTGTTTTTTGATAGCATGTATTTAGTCTTGTCCTCATTTCTTTCAAGGTCAATGGATTTCGCTGTTCTTCAATCGCCGAGGAAGCTTCTATCACGACATTCTGGGAACGACCGTTTATGTCAATGAACGGACCTGTTGAAGATAGTGCCCTCCGTGTTGATACCTGCCCTGCACAGTACCTGATGTAGTACGACGTTAAAGAAGTCGCATATGATAACGCGTCTCCTTGCCAAACTGCACGTTGCAGCGCCATAGTTGAAACCGTTTTGCTGGGATTCCTAATTCGGCCATCACCATACAGAGCTCCTGACGATGTATGCCATCATACACGGCTTTGAAGTCTATGAACAGATGGTGAGTTTCGACATGAAATTCGTTGGTCTTTTCCAGGTGAAAATTTGGTCTATAAGTTGATCTGCCGGGCCGGAAGCCACACTATATAGTACGTGACGATTAGTATGTTACAGAACGGTTTAAGACGTTTACACAGTATGTTGGATAGGATCTTAAATGCGACGTTAAGCAGGGATATGCCTTGATAGTTCTTGCAAGACATCGGATCGCCTTTTTTGTAGGTGGGGCATATGGAGCTGATAGTCCAGTCATCGGGCATATTTTCTTCCACTCGTACTTGGTTAATGATTCGGTGCTTGCGCCGTACCAAAACATCACCACCGTATTTAAAGGGATCGGCTGGTAAACCATCAGAGCATGCTGCTTTGATATTCTTAAGCCTTTTTTGTAGCTAAGCCTTTCTTCTATACTGGGTTGTGGATCGGCATATACGACCACTTTTCTCTCAATTATTTCTCTGTTTCTTAAGGGCATTTTATTCATTTCATTACTATTAGAAACATCAGATGTGAAATAACACCCCCTTAGTTCTTAGGGTGTACCTCTGCTGTAAATTAGGTTATGTTGCTATTTCTTATTGTTGCGCCTGAATGATTCCGGTGCTAAATATGGACAAATTCAATGATGCAATCTTTCCGGATTATGGAATGAAAACCACTCTCACTCGTCTCCATAATTGGGTTGGAGTATATAAAGTTGTTGAGTATGCATGCACCCACAAAATGTGTGGTATGACGTATGACTATGAGCCATGGGAGTGTTAAGTCTTGTGATTTCTGTAGCATAAACGATCATAATGCTGTCAAGTTACCGCGATTTATAAGGAGCGTGATGTTAAGTTGTTGGAAAATTTCCTTCATCTTTATTTTCTCGTATCCATTTCTTCCCCAACAACAAAGGTTCGCCTCTCAACCCAACCTACCCGATCGACATCAACAAGCTGTTCGGGATACGATCGAGCTAGATCAAGGGCCCAATAAATTTGAAAAAGTAAGGAGAAGTATCGAGAATATTTTCTATAATGTAAACAGGTATCTAAAAGACGTCCAAGGTTTCTTAAATAGACTTGTGAAGAGTATCAGGCACGTTGCGTCCAAGCACTTTGACAATAGGTTCAATCGTATTTCTGGCAAAGCATGCACAAATTCTTTGCTGGATTGATTTTTATTCTGGTGTAGATAAACCTCTTAACTTCCATCCAAAACGTAAGTTTTTTGGTGGGTAACGAACCAGCGCCCTATATTCTCAACCTCAGACGACACTGGCCATAAGTGATCATTACATTTATGTATGCCTAGCCTAGCTTATAACCTACTACTTGAACTGTACTACACTCAGCCTGTCAGACTCGAGGGAGAAAAAAAAAGCGGAACTGAGGAAATGAATTAAATTACCAACCTATCATTTTAAATGCCAGTTGCTGTTGCTGCAGCTGACATTACAACTATACGAGTATGCATATCAGCCCGTCATAATAATCGTTTTTTATACAGCGCTTGATCAGAGTGATCTTGAACGTTGTCGCGCCTTTATTAACCGACAGCAACAACAACGCGTAATTGCTGTTGATGTACTAATAGTTCACTTGCGCATGTAGGAACTACACAAACTACAACTAACACGCTAATAAGAGGGTGGACGTTAGTCTCGACGATGAAAACGGATGACTTCCTTATAGGCGTTCAAGTTCAACGGCGCGGCGGGAGATTTACATTGATCATGTCACGGGGTACAATGACTACGATTATGACATTGCCCGCCAAGACGTGGTGCATATATACAAATACTTGTCCGGCGAGGTGCTGCGTCTGGCGCGCACGCTAAGGTGACGACCGTCTCTTTATAGTAATTTTATTCATTTACATCGGAGAAATTGGCGAGCTTTTCCGTGCTGTTCCTGTAGTCAGCTTGGTGCTATTTTCGTTCGTCAATGTTATTTCCGCCCTGAGTTTTATTAATCAAGTGCATTGCATTGAAACGTCGTCGGCGACAATTCTATTTCTGATGTGATCCCTGTGTGAAACGTTATTGTTGATCGGAATCGCAAGGTGCTACCGTGATGGTGTCCTCGATTAGATTATAGGTGAAGGTGCTTGCCCTTATAGGGCGATCGAATAAACAACATTATTGCAACTAATTGGCAAGCTATTGAGTTGGAATGGATTGTGCGTGCACAATTGCACATTTCACTACTGTGTCAATTGGATAGTGTGTTTCGAGGAACTGTTGTTATAGTTGGGCTGTCAGTGTCAGATTCGATGGGAAATAGTGTTTTACAAATATGGGGTTTTATTGCAATTATACCCATAGACATGTGATGTGAATGACAAAATTTGTGTTAAGATTGATGGGCATGATTTGAAATGTCAGTGCTATATGATTTGTGAGGTCTTAACTGACCCTGTCATATATGAATAGCATAAATCAGGCAAACGTTTGTCAGTATAGTGGTGCTTTCTGGCGGGTACCTATAAATGAACTATTTTATTGGCAATAAATACGGCCACCTTTATTTGTACATAAACTAGAACGGCACGCGTATAACAGAAAGTAACAAAAAAAAGTAAAAGATTTCCATTCAGCGTCTATTTCTGCTTTTTGTCATTTGAAAGACTGTCCATTACTTATAGTAAAGCTTTTATTTTCAATTACTAAGTCACACCACTGTTAATATTATTCTGATGGAGTAAAGGATCGCCATTCATTTTGGAAGTAGTAGACACTCTTAGGCGCCCAAGTGACAAAAAACAGAAACAAAATCCCATGCATTTGCAACAGAATCAGGAACAGAACACAATACATTTTTTTCATCAACCGAATTTTGCGAAAGAAAATTGCCGTCTGGCGAGGCGACAGAACTGCATGGTCCTGCCTTTTATATTGCGATGCGACGACCATACAATTTGAGAGAATAATGGGTCATTTTGAACACCAATCATTTTCAGTTATTTTTGAGATTTTGTCTTTCGGTACTTTAAAGAATTATGTGTATTTAAAGAAAAAAATATTTCAAAAAAATATTTCTTTCATATATAAGGTTCGCGAATTCGTGAGAATCACGGAGAAGGAACATTTTCTTGATTCTCACAGATTTAAGTACCTAAAGTCCGGCCCAGACTTGTAACCACAACTTGTAACGTATGGTGTGTTGTCATACAGTATGGCGCAATCGGATCATAAGGGCTTTGGACACAACACACTACACTGCGACACAATACACGAGTCAAACATTTTTCTAAACAATATGAAATACTTAGCAGTGATAGCGACACAGCACTCCGCGTTAGAAGTGTTTTTCGGGCTTAAGACGATTGCCTAAGAAAGGAACATAGAAGAGATTGTAGAAGTGAATTTTATGAAATATCATCGATTCTTCTGAGTTACACTTAATCGTCCATAGGTTTCATGGAGCCTATCTTAATTTCCACGTTAAGCAAGGTAAACTAAGTGAATTGCCGTCTTTTTAAGGGCGATTAAATAATATTTTAAGAGATTTGAAAGCGATTTCAACAAAATAAAATTTTTTAGCAAAAACTCGAAAATTTTCGACATTTTTCAGATTTTTTTTTTCGAGATTTTGGTTTACGACATTTTGCGCTTTCGAGATTTTTTTTCGATGAACTTTTTTTCGGTGATTTTCCAAAAATCTCGATATTTTTTTTCGACATTTTGTCGATTCGGTATTTTTTTGTCGGTGAAAAACATGTTTTTGTTGAACTGTTTCACTTTTGTGTAGCTGAATGAGCAACGTAAACAGAAACAACATAATTTACTAGAGAACATTCTGTTCTCTTTCAATTTCTGTTCTTTGTGACTTGGTGAATTAAGTCCATTGCCAGACGTGGGGTGGGCCTGTTCAAGGAGTTTATAACATAGGTATACAAACATTTTTTTGAAAGCGTGTCGTCCAAAAGCGCATATAAGCCTGATAAACGCGAATTTTATCAAAACAAAAAGCGCTGTCCCTGCTTCCGATAGCAATCACCGTAATATACGAGTAGATATGGCACAGTTTTTTATCTGTTTTTTGTTTTTTGTCCGTACCATCCCATATTCCCATCGCACTTCCCAGATCGATACAAGTTTTCTTTGTATCGTACGTTTTGGCGTAAATCCTTGAATTGCTTACGTGCACACTGCACACCGAGTCCGTACTCACAATAAAAACCCGACTTTAATACCACCTTTGGGATCTTACAAAAAACTTTATCGGAACTCTGGTCACCACAAAAAAGAGGCAGAAAAAGTGCCAAGATGTCGAAAGTTAGGCGGCTTGCCATAACGTCACGTTGAAGTTTGTTGGGGATTGACAACTATGTAAGAATAAGAAAAACCGTAGGTACTATGTAGATAGTGGTTTCTTATACCTTCATAGATGGAGTCAACATCGTATTTAAAGTCACTTACGATAGCGTATATAGGAAAGACCTACACTAAAGTCATATAAAGTTTCGGAATTTTTGTCAAACAAACTCGTCTGTGCAAGATGACGATGGAGAAATTACACCGCTCCGTCAAAGCCAGTAAGGAAATCATAGAAGCCTCTAATGTCGAAAAACCCTTAAGACAAGGCGACTCGCTGTTAACAAAGAAAACAATATGGACCTTTACAGATTTGATCTACTACATAATATTGCTGGGACCACTTTCTGTCATTTCTGATTAAAAACTCGAGACAGTTTTCGCCCTTTTAGAAGCAAGCAACAGATGTATATACATATATTACAAAAATGAAGATTCCGACTGACTCATCATCAACGCCCAACCTAAACCCTTTGCTCTAGAAAGCTGAAATTTTGCACAGCTTCCCTCTTATGATGTATACAACCACTAAGGAAGGATTTTTCGAAATTCAACGCCTAAAGGGGTAAAAGTGGGGGGTCAAAGTTTGTATGGGAAGATTTTTATTTTTCATCCGATTGACTTCAAACTCAGTTTGTGTACTTTCTATGAGAAATAAAGACATTTTTTTCGATCTTGGAAATTCTACCCTTAAAAGCGTAAAAGGGGGGCAAAGTTTATTTTTCATCCGATCGACTTCAAACTTAGTTTATGTACTCTATTAGAAGAAAAAGAGATAATTAATTTTTCGGATTTTAAAAATTTTGCTTGGGGTTCAATTTATTGGCGATGACCTCTTTTAAAGGGCCCTTTTCTTAACTCACGATCCGTTCGTCGTATCAATTTCAAACTTTGTCCCAAAGTCTTTCGCCGTTGAATATGCTAATCGCTTCATCTAACTCCAGCGTACGTACTCCAAAGATATTCTGGCAGAATTCTGTAAGAATGGGATCATACTGCTAAAAAGTGGTGCACATTCCTACGATCTTTCAGGTTGCAAGAGTGTAATAAGATCTGGGAGGTGTGAAATATAGTGAAAGGATAAAAGTTCCCCCTATTCTAAAGATGGTGCAAAGCCCGCGGGCAAAAGCTAGTGATAAGGATAACATATAGATATAGACACGTATATAAATAAATCAATTATTGCAACAAAATTCGCAATTTGGTTGGAGTTCGATTAGTTTGTTTAAAAATTAAATTGCAAAATCAACACCTACAACCTTCAAACTAATTTTTATCAGTCAACGTGTGGTGTCTATTTCCCCAAACGGGCGATGAAATTGCACTTAGATTTTGCAAAACAAATTCATTTGTTATCTATTCTACTGTTTTGCAAAACGACCTTGCTCATTTCTGGAAGCTTTATTAATCAAACATGCTGAGCAAATATTTTGCATCAAGAAATCATCAAAATTTATAATGGTTTTAGAAAACGTTCCCTCAATTTTGACACACTTTTCAAAATTTGAACAATGCTAATCCTAATGTTTATTACTAACACTTCCTTGTTTACATTGGCTTGCTTTACAGCCTCGTTCCCAATTGATTGTTGACAAGTCCCGTTTCAAGAGCACCATATGCTGGAACTTATCTTTTAAAGCTGGCAGCGGTTTAGAATTTCTCATTGACCCACATGATAAGTTAGGCTGCCATTTGATTCAACAACCTCGTTTGCAAATCCCAGAAATGAGAAATTCAAACGACGCATATTTGCATTAGTTTGTAGGAATGTATAGTGTTTCCTACAATGACACCAATTACTGTGGTAATTTGGCCAAATTAAATAATGAGATTAACCATGACAAATGCCACCACTAAATCGTATCTTATGTGCAACGGCAAAGCAGTAGACTTGTCGCGTATTTTTATTGCAATCAGACACCCACTCGATCATTTGTGTCATGTAATTCACTTGCAGGTCCGTCCAGTCCATTCATAAGGTCATCTCAAGTCACTCACCTAAATAAACGTATATCGTGCAAGTGGTCGTGCTGTTTTATTATTATTTTCAGATCTCGACCAGCAACTTTTTGTTTTAATTGTCAACTTGCGATATCGCAAGTTCGCATCACATCATGCAATCCGTGGAACAAGTGGAGAGGCACGATATTAATCACCGAGGCGAACCCAAAAGTCTTATTACAAGGTTGACAATGGGAAGGATCTTTTTTTGAGTTTCACTGCTCTGTTATTGTAAACTCATTATAGAGCATGCAATCGTTGTTTTTGTTTTTTTAGGTTAAGCAGGAAACGACGACTTTCAGTCTGAATGCAGTGCATGACGTGACACAGTTTACATACGCAATTTTCGACTGCTTCAAGTTGAACAACCTTCTGAAAAGCCAATGGGTTTTGAGTACCTGTTGGCGGGGTGCCTCGCCTTCAATTTGTTCTGGTTCCTTAAATTGATCCTTGTGTCTGTGTGTTTCGGAGCAATTTTCGAATTTTTGCTGTCGGTAATAAATTCGCAGAAGGTACCAAAAGGTCGTTTGTCTTTGTACAGGTTGTAGTCCTTGTGATGTCTGCTATTATGCGGATCGAAGTTGCATAACTCAGCCAATGGTTTCGCTTTTATCTGAGCGCGCATCGTAGTCATTCATTTTATGTATATGTATGTGTTGTTCATCTATATAGGTTTCCAACATGCAATCGCAATGATGCAACTGGTAAATTAAAGTCACCTTTCAGCGAAGCAATTGATCATGAAAAAAACGCGGTATGTGGAACGAGCTCAATTATGACGGAGATAGTTGATTAGTGGGTCAACTTCTTCGAAGTTTCCTGCTGCTTTAAGGTTAATTTGCATTTTGTATGTGTCCTGTCCTTCGAGGGAGGATTTATTTTCGACAATCGTGTACCTACATTTTTTTTTTTTGTAATTTTGTCTGTAAAAAATAAAAAATGGCAACTCTATAATGCTCTGTCGGAAAATCTGTCTGATCGAAGTCAGCAAGTCTCAGAAGTCTTAACATGAGCCCCTAAGAAACAGGACGTACGTTGGATGAATCCATTGGCTGAATCAACGGTGTCATCAACAGTCAAGATGAACGTTACCTTATTTGAGCTATTTCGTAATACCTACTTGAAAATACTCGAAATCAGGGTGTTGAAACAGAGATGGTATCGAATGAACCCTTTGAGGGCCAACGGCAGCTCTCATATACCCGAAGTAGGCTACTGACGCACCGGAACTTTTGTCCAAAGGGCTCAACAAACGACCTTGCCCTCCGGGTTGGGGGTTGTGCGTCGTGTTACGATACAACATTCAGATCAATTCGGATCTGTACGTGGAATGTCAGGACCACGTGCAGCAATTAGTAGAGACCCTCGGCAAGTACCAAGCCGATATTGCAGCCATTCAGGAAGTGAGATAGGATGGGGAAAGCCCAAGAAAGGTAAAAAACTGTAGGATTTAGCACGGCAATTGCTACATGGAGCAAGTTCAGCGTCTATTTGGATGTAGATTTGTGATCGGAGGAAGACTTTAGGCAAGAAGTCTTGGGTTTCCGTAATATAAGTCCCCCGCTGGGTCACAATCCGCTTCAAGGCGGATACTTACGACAAGTGCTCAAAGTACGATGTCAAGATTGTTCTTGGGGTCCATAATTCGGGCGAGACATTATCATCACCAGCACACGATTCCCATATCTCAATATACACAAGGGGACGGTGGTCTCCAGATCAAGCAACGGTTAACCAAATTGACCACCTTTCGGAATATGCCCGACATGCCTCCAGTGTCTTGGAAGTCCGAACGTTTCGAGCGGCCAACATAGACTCGGACCACTACCGGAAATGCAACCATCAGAACTTCGATTGCAGCTCAAGAGCTAACAGCTGATGGACTGTCTCTCTTTATAAGGGAACATCTTACAGTCTTAGGCGCAGTGGCTCCAGGTTCTATCCCCAGAAAAACACAAATTACGTCTTAAGGTTTTTTTCCACTGCGACACCTCTCGCGAACGTCTGACAAACATCCGAGAGTAACTGTCCTGAAAAAGCTTCTCAATTCAGCCGTTTGGACTCGGCATAAAAAACTCGCACACAAACAAATGGTTTTGAGGAACTTGGCCTAGGGTATCTACACGCCTGTTGCGCAAACTATTTATTTTTTTATCTTACAGTCTTTTACCAAAATTCTCTGTAACAACCGCCGATTGATGCGCAACTGCTTGGCAGTCTTGGCACGTTGCGTCGTCTGTCCGATACTCCGCCTCCAAAGTCCAGGGTCCTCTGTGATATCCTCAGCTACAGCAGAACAAAATGTTCTCCCATTTCCCATGCGGTGGTTTCTGACCCACGAAAGGTAAAATCTTCGACCACTTGACAACACTGGTGAGTCATCACTGGTGTCTTTTAAGATATTACCAACCCTCAGGTAACAAAAAAATGAACTAAAACCAACTCTTCAATCGTCCCACCTTTCAGTATTTGGCCTGATCATGTTGCACCGTTCCTCATCGCAAATGATCAGATTACACCATAATTCTCCACCATCTTCTAAAGACAACTTTTCGTCGAGCTTCTAATGCAAGATGCAAAACAAGTTAAGGCACGTGATTCGATAGCTAAGCCTTCAGTTTCGACTGGCCCATGATCATCGACTTGGCGTTTCAATTTCGTTTGCATATAATTAAAAAGAGTAACCAGCTCAAGATTTATTCTTACTCTAAGTAAGAGCAGAAGGATGACAAATACTAGTTGCTTCTCATTAGACTAATTCATTAAAATTGTTCATACGATCTCGTCAATCGAATCGCTCACCTTGAAGGCTTCGAGTCACGGTGTGCTGTGCATATGCGTTCGCTGTTTGCTGCGTGCGTAAGCCAATGCATGAATAAATCAATATACACACGCACACATACTCAATACTCATATGTGTTAAAATAAAAATACAAATTTAATATAATAAACTTTGGCGATTCTCTTATGGTCAGGGTCTTGATTTAGAATTGACTATATAAACGTCTGGCAATACTATATAGATATTTTTTGTATATGAAATCAACTTTTGTTAAAATTGTATATTTTTCTGCAAAATTATTTGCAAATTACTTTTACCTTCATGAAATTGGAACACAGATATTTACGACTCTGTTTACTAGAAGTCGTGCAAATAAAGAGTTACCTATACCTACCTTCTAGCTCAAGAGTTAATAAATTCAGTAATAAACTGACGTTTATGTGGGATTCAATTGTAATTATTTGATTAGTATTCGCAAAAAAAATCGCGACAAATCGTTGATATGAATACAGAATGAAGAATATTGATAGTTAGCATCAATTAAATTGTCATTTCACTGCTAAAGACGTAGTCTATCGTTTCGTTTGCTTTTTGACAACATTGTGGGTGAAGTCATATACGGAGAGGATTTAAAACAGATTTCCGTTCCGAAATTATTGGGAATTCTTGAGTTAAATTGGGTAATGTACAAATGAGGTCAGTACACGCGTAAGAACGAAGGTAAGACAATACTAGCATACTGATGAAGAACAAAAGTCGGAATTCCTTAAAGAAAATTCGTGTTTTATTGTCAAAACAATTTAATTGCACATTAAATGTATCGACAAATATAACAAAATGACGTGTAGGTATTGTTTTTGACAAATTTTGTCACTCCGTCCACTGGCAATGGACGTGGAATCAAATTGAAATATATTAAATTGACATTAAATTTTTGAATTTCTAAGCAAATTCCTCGGCTCAGGTGCCTATTCCAACGACAAATGAAAGTTTTTGGCGCGTATTCTAGACAAATTGGCGGAACATTTGACAACTCGATTTAATGATCACAACAGGATCGTAGTTTAATATGTCCTAGGTAGACCATTGACGGCTAGCTAATTTTATAATTGGAATCGGCATCATCGGTTAAGGACCATTCATATAGGAGCGAACGCATTTATTAACAGAAAATTGCACATTTTTATTAAATTAATTATCCCATCAAAATGTATTAAGAAATCAAGTTTATAGGCAGTTTAAATAACGAAATTTCGAATTCCAACAAAAACTCACTTGGCGCGAATTGTCAAAGTTTATTCACAATCCACATCATTTAATTCGCGTTCCACAAACTAGCGAATAAAACATTCGTTCGAACCTAACCTCAAACTAGACATTGCAGATAGAAACTGATGGCTGTAATTCGCGAACTGCTGCGACTTGGAAAAGTGTTCATGTGAACGGACTGTCAAAACTTGCGAATTCGTTCGTTCTTTCTTTACTTTTCAGAATTACTTATAAAATTCTACGACAACTTTGTTAAGAATATCAGATTTAAATTAGCGTCGTAGTCTTTGTAAGTGCAAAAGCGGTCTGGCGGTAAGTGCAGTAGTTTGGACTAGCACACGATTGTAGCTTGGTGTACGCATTACGACTTCAAAGGCTAGATAAAATATATTAAAATTTCTGTATGCTATTAATATTGTCAATGGTCATATTGGTACATTGACATACTATACATGGACTGCTAGTGAAATGACAGTTTCATACAAACTTGCGAGGAAAAATGAACCAAACATAAGCACTAGCCCTTTTGGTTCAGTGCGGCGAAAGTAGGAAACAGATTTCAACCTCTGCGCGCCTTTGCTATTTTTTTTGCATAGAACACAGTGCCATCCATTGTAGAAACATTGCAACTGCGCAAAAATAACGACTTATTCAAATTATTTCAAACGATCTATATAACAGATGGCAGTATGGCACACTCAGCACACAAACCTCGACACAAACCAAATCGCAAGAATTGCTCGATGATATTTGAGTGTTTTCGTTTCTCTCCGCCGTGAACCAAAAGAGCTAGTGCTTATTTTTGGTTCAACGAAAAATTGGCTGCTAGCAGTCCATGTATAGTATGTCAATGTATTGGTTATCATCCTAACGTTATGTGGTTTTAATGATGCTGCTTACATCCGTATAAGGGACAATGCCATCGGTTTATCCTCAGTCTTTGCTATTAAAATAAAATTCAAGCTGGTTCACCGCTGCCGCGAATATCTCAAGATTCTTTGCTCGCAGTACACCACGAATATCTGCTAGGTCCGTGGACCTGGACATAGTGATAAAGCCGGTAATGAAAGGGCTCACGAACTGGCGAGAAATGGTTCTGCAATGAATCATGATCAAGCACAACTCTGCAATCTTAAAGAACGAGAAGCTGTGGCCAGAAAATGATAAATTCTCATATATGACCAAAATTTGAGGTCAAAAAATACCCAAGGGTAGTAAAATCGTTTGGTCATTTGTAAAAAAATATTAGAAATTCGGCCTCGTCAACGATCGCAACGCTCATTTCCAATGACACTACAGCTGTCAGCTCTTTAGACAAAGCTAATCTGTGCACTACACATTTCGCATTCGCAGTCAGCTTGATCGCTCGATGCTCTCAGATTGCGCTTTGTAACCACCTGTACTAGAGAGCGTCGAATTTACCATAGGACAAATCCATGTTCGCACTCGTACCGCTGCAAGAGTATTTAATGAATGATTTTAATATAAATAAATCCGCTGGTTCAGATTGTATCCCCCCATCGTTCTAAAGAGTTGTTCTTCCACTTTGGCAAAACCACTGCGTAACTACTGCGTAAACCATCTGTCCTATTTTTCTGGAAAACAGCAATTGCCTAGTCCGTCTATACCGACCCATAGCTTTTACGTCCATTCTTTCTAAGATCATGGCCACGCTGATAGATCGTCAGCTTATGAAATATCTTGAATCACGTAAACTCATCAAAGACCGACAGTGCGGTTCGTGGCAACAGATCCACTGGCGATTTGATGACTTATATAACCGAGAATTGGAACCAATCTCTCCATCACTTCAGTGAATCGGACTGATCGACAGAGTTTGGCACCAAGCTCTTCTGTCGAAAATGCATGCTCATGGGATCAATGCGTCTCTTATTCAATGGATCTTTCTGGCCGTTCAATTCAAGTTGTTTTGATGATTTCGAATCTGAAACTCACTATATAAATGTTGGTGTTCCCCAAGGCTTCGTTTTGTCCCCGACTCTCTTTCTCATTTTCATAAATGATCTCTTGTCTGCAACTTCTAATCTAATTCATTGCTTCGCTGATGATAGCACTCTTAGCTTCTCATATTTATTCCAGAACTCAAGTCCCTGCTCTTCGGCCGTAGAACTGGAATAGCAACTTATGTAAAGCTCATTAAATTCCGACCTTGACAGCATTTTAAAATGGAGTTCAGCCAATAGAGTGGAATTTAATGGTTCAAAAACAATACTGCTTGCTGTCTCTAAAGCGAAACTCGAATCTGCAGCCATTATCCATAAATGGCACTTGCATCACCAAAACCGAAAGACTTTCCATTATCGGTTTCGGTACGTTCATGAAAACCTTCGTTGGAATGACCGTGAAATATCTAGGTTTTCTCAAATGGTGCAAGAAATATTTTACCCCTTCTGATCTGGCTATAATATACAAGTCGTTCATTCGTCCCAAACTTCAGTACAATTCTCGTATATCTTGTCAGGTGGGCCGAAAACCATACTGCACCTACTGGATATGATCCAAAATTGTGCGTTGAGACTAATCGGAGATAGGAATATCGCGAATTCTTTTAAATCGCGAGAAATTCGTAGAAACGTTACGTGTCTCGCACTGTTTTATCGCTGAATTTCAAAGTTATTTTTTTGTATTATGCAGCAGAACCGTACGGATATGGGTGTTATATCTTCTTGATTAAAATTTCATGCCATAGAATTCTGACTGAGCAGTTAGGTTTAGGTGTAGTTCAAAGTGGATGAGGCACACTATGCTGAGGTTCCATTAACACTTTCATCCGACCAAATTTTGCAGATAAGCCACATGCCGCAGTTTTGAAAATATCGGTTGAAGGACATCAACCACAAACCACATAGAATATCCCGTCGACTCCTCCCACTTAACAGACTTTGCCTACAAGCTGCCTGCGGGCCCAGGATTTTTCATGTATTGGTGCTGTACAAAATCAAAGCAGCGCAATTAACGCACGCATCATACTTGAAAAATATTAGGCCCATGGTATAGCATATATATATTGCTGCCATTGATTTTGACATGGCACACGTATTCACAGACAGGGGAATTAATTCCAGGGAGAATCGGGTAGGTGCACGGAAATCAGCGGTCTAGTTCTATGTGGTTTGTGATATCAACTTTGTTGGACTTAAGTTTGGATGTCTCTATCTTCACTTCGAGTTGTTTGAGTGGATTCAAATTTGACTTACTTCCCAGTCAATTGCTTGCGCCCAGTACTTGTATAAGTACTTATGGCAAAAGGAATTAAAAATATGAAATGGGGGCACTAGTCGTGCACTTTTTTAAGTGGCTTCACTGGACATCACAGATTTCGAAAAGGGACAGGTGTTTAACAAATTGACTGAAAATAATCGCAAATCAATAGACCGTGTTGATTTGTAATCTGACAAAACAACATATAACGAACACTGTATCTTTATAACTTCAAATGAACCATATTTATTTGCCAACACAATAAATTGTCTTTTACCCGCACAGAGACCATTAACTTAATATACACACGATAGTGGCTCATTAAAAATCGCAGTTACTCGCCTTAATGTCTGACAACAAAGAAATTAAAACCACCAAATTATCCACAAGCAATTAATAAGCAATTCAAATATCGTTAAGAATTGGATAAATTAAAATATAGCCGAATTTTAGATTTCATATGAGTGTGTATCATCGGTTAGCCAGCACCTTAAGGCTTCTGTATTACCCTGAGTGCAGTTAAATTTACATCAGAGATACAAGTTACAAGATCGCTTCGATATCAAGGATACAAGCAACTAATTGACGGTAGATACACATCGTAAATAAGTGATAAGCCCCATGAGACGCGTACTTTTTCGGCAGTTTGTCCTTCAACTGCAGTTGCATTAAATTGAAACCGCATGCGGCGAAGGGCATCCGACTTTCGCGAAACCCTTCCACAAGGTAGAAGGTAATGAAACTTAATCGAGCCCACCGACCGTATAGTTTCATAATGACATTCGATGAGGCACAGAGTAACGAACAGGTTCATGGTAATTCATGGAAGGTAGATTTCGAACCGAAGTCGAATTCGATAAAAAGGAAAATGAGTAGTGCAAAGTGTTAAATTAATTTATTGTTCCCAATATACATTTTGGCATTCATTAGTGCGCGGTGCATATACAAAGTAGTTGTTGCAAGTTTGTAGAATATAGTAACCCGTCTTGCATAGTCAGTTGAAGTTTCCTAATTATTCTGCGACATTAATTTATGTAATGAGTTCTTAGATACAGAACGCACTGTGCGATTGACGATCGACTGGGGAATTACCTATTTACGATCAATATCTGTCTCATACTGCAGTCAGTGGAAAATTTGATATTCAGATAGAAGCAGTTTGTCACCGTCACTACTTAAAAGTTAAATGAAATACTAACAAAACCCGGATCAAAGCCTGTAAAAACTGAACAACGGAATTTTGCAAAAGCTCTTTCATTTAGAATAATAGTATTTTAATTTTAAATAACACAGCAAACGATTGACATTTGACATATCAATCAAGCTTTATTTTTGAATCATTGGTCGCGTTCAAACACCATATAACAAAAACTGACATTTCACCAGAGCTATTTTGAAATATCCATTTCATTGAAATTTTTCAATCTAGCGCAACGTTTCTTGCTGGATTGAGAAAATGGGAGGAACAAAATTAACTGTCAGTGAAATTTGATTAAAAGTAAATAAATTTAAGAAAATAAACTAAAGTGGAGTTTTCTGAGTGGGGAAGCGAGGAGTAACAACGATTCTCGCGAGTTGGGATTGATCCTCTTTGTTTCTTTGGCGCTTGGTCAATAAAAAGCGACCAATAACTGTTGTTTAAATGTCAACCGTGATCACAAACCTCTCTCTCTGGTTTGTGACCGCGACTTTGTTTAAACTGACGCACTTAATCCCCTTAATTTTTGAATTTTAATTCATTCAATTCACAAGTGAACAAACGGTGGGCACCCACAACAGAGTTCGAATTTTTAACATCTTATAGTAACTTCTGACTGAGTCGAGAAGTGTCAAACGCTAGATAATAGGCGTTTTTCTTTTTTAGTTGAGAGCTAAGCTCTGAATAGACCTCGAGCATTTTGAGCGTGCTCTGAGGTGATCATGCTCAGAGCACATAGCTGTCATATGGTTATTTATTAATTTGGTTTACCTTTTGTGTCAGAACAAAAAGGCTCGTCTGCCATTTCAACTATTTTGTTTAGCCTGTTTTTTTTTCTGTCAAATTTGACTGTTAGTGCATAATCAGCTTTTTACTAATAGGGCCCATACACGACACAGACACGTCGCTGCAGACCTTAAGTCTGTGCAAACATGCCTTCGCCACACACGGTGCAGATAATCTGCACAGACATTAGTTTGTATCATTTCGTCGTGGTCGTCGGGTCAGAAAAATGACGGATACTGCTAGCCGATCCGGCTTCATTAATGCCGAATGGATGAAGGAAATTTAATTAAACTGATACAAAAAATAAATCCAATAATAACTAAACAAAAATCTTGAATGAGGGAACCGATTTCTCCAAGCGAGAGGCTTTCAATTATGTTTACGCCGTGAATTTTCTCGCTCGTCTGTGCAAAATTCACCATACACGACACAGACATGTCGTTGCAGACCAAAAAAAAATCAAAAAATGTTAAATTCACGCAGACGGTCGCTGCAAACAGTCGACATGGATACACACGACACAGACGGCCTGCGCGGACATGTACAAACAACAAAATATATTGGTCTGCAGCGACGTGTCTGTGTCGTGTATGGGCCCTATTAGTCAATTTATTCTGAGCTGTAGAGCTAAAAATGCTTGTATTTAACCCCTCTACGTAAATCCGTCATTAGTTTTCATCGCAAAAATTATCGTTCTTTCCCCATTTCTTGCACTTAAATTTCAAGTTCGAAATTGTTTTTTACAAAAACTATTAACAGAAATAACTTTATTTAAAAGCAATATTAAAGAACAGATTCCTGGCTTACAAAAATGCCAAAATCTAAAATGCAAATTATTTTTTTTTAATTTTAATTATTATTATTTTTAAATTAGCCCTCCCGCCTAAACGAAGCGAGATAGACCCCCCCTCCAGTAGTAAAAAATGCTTGTATTTAACCCCTCTACAAAATACCGTTATCAATTTTTGTCGCCTAAGTTATCGTACTCTCTCCCAAAATATTGGGAGAACATTTATTATTGAATTTAGCAAACTAGAAGTTCTGGCTTTTCTTAAGGCTGCAAAGCAAATGCATGTCTGGAAGGGATATAGCTATGTAGATTGTAGGTATATCGACAGTTAGGCCGGACTCCGGTACTGGAATTTACGACACACAGTTAAGTCACTTTGGTCTCTATTCAATAGTGATAGATCTAGGGAAATTTTCAAACAAAAGAGGACACTGGTCGGAATATTGTCAGGCCTTTATATAAAGCATGCCATGAGGCTCTACTGCTACTACCAAGAAGCAAATCCAGTTTTACCCATTTTACTGGAATTTGTTCGACTTTGGGAAAAAGCCGAGCATACTTCTGACTTCAGCGATGAGGAGGTTACAGTATCAGCACTTACCACATCGGCGCCAAACATCTGTCGCCTGATCCGAGCAAAGGCAGGACAAAAACAAAGGAAATGATCCGAAGTATCGTCGACCTCTCCACAAGTGTCACAGACAGTGGCATCATTAATCACGAATTAAAGTGGAAAGTAGTATATCAATGACTTACATGTCCTGGCATTACCGAATAAGTGGTATTTACATGACCCCTAACATGCATTACCCGGGAAGTAGTATATTCATGACTTGGCGTTCTTACGCCAATAAGTTTTTTGCAGTCATTTCTACTAAGAGACAGCAGGAATGCTGCAGACTTCTAACCGACTTTCGGGAGCATGCGTTTAGTCTGCCTACATCGTGTAGAGCCTTGTGTTCTTTTAAGACCAAATCTTCAAAGTTGAAAATGTTCTTTCATTTTGTAACGGGTAACAGGGGTGAGTAAGGTCTTAAGCGAAGCTTAACTGTCGCTACATCCGCACATACTTGAACGCAATTAAAGTTGATCCTAAATTTGTATAACAGCCAAATTTACGATGTTATTGCATCCAGACGGCATATCCATGGAACTAGGGTCGTATAGGGTATAAGTGTCATGCAAGTTGGATGATACCAAAGACCACCCTGCTTGAGACGGTAGATTTCTTTGATAGTAGAACCCATATGATAAAGGGATCAAGGGGAGGTGAATCAAGCAAACAAACAAACCGTTGTGTGTAGTTTTGTGGCAGAAGGCAGCCACATATTTTCGCGAAAGCCCTCTCCATGAAACAACCGACGCATGGATAGAAAAAACCTTATCATAGCCGTTTAGATCCAAAGGACCTTTTTAGGAGATAAGCCCCACGTCTTACCGAAAGCACCCTTATACTGCCACAAAACTGAGAGCGCTTTGGATGTCTTTCAACTTGACATGCTTGGCCCAAATAAGTTTCTTATCCAAGATCACTTCCAGATATTTTGTTTCATCGGAGATCTGGACAGTGACGCCTTTTAGCATTGACTGAGTCAGGGCGGTTAAAATCCTCCGTCTCGTGAAACATATACATCTACATTATACATACAATAAAAATGGACCAAAGAATTAAAGTAAAAATGATAAACGAACTATGATTCGACAAAGCTGGGTATCTACAGTGAGCGTCAAAAGTGAGTAAACACCAAAGCTCTTTTACATTTTCTTTAGGGTCTTGAAAATATTCTTAAAAAACAACAATCTGTAAAAATCTTGATAACGAAATTGCAATAGCAAAACGTATTTCATTTTGACGGGATAGAAAACTTTAAAAAAAATAGTCTCCAAACTTCAAAAACAAACGAAACGTCACTCACTTTTGACGCTCACTATAGATGTTGGAATTTTTTTTCTTTTCAATTCCTTTAATTCCTTTGAGTTACCTTAGATTGTACCACCATTTAACTGATTGACTGCATGCATTTGTACGATTACTTTCTATTTTTCTCTTGAATTAAAAAAAAAAAAACTACTTCCTTCCCAGCTTAAAGTTCAACTCCATCTCCGGAAGACAGAAAAAAATGCAACTTTAATGCGAATATACAACTTGAACATAAACTTGCATCAGTGCAACGAAGGTCGCTAAAACGAGCTAAACAGAATATTAATCTGGACGGCCTTGCAACTCATTTCAAATCGTTTAAGCGTTAATTCTTCAATTCCAATAAGTTCGAGAAAATGTACAATTAAATTCGCATGCAACATATGTTCGTTCATATAGTTTAGTATGAAAAAAAAACTAATTTTTTTGTTAGCTCGTGTGGTTATTTGAAATTCACGAATTAAATCTCGTACCAAACTCAAATTCCACTCCGCAGCCAACCCACGTAGAAATTTAAAAATTTACGCATATCAGATCAGCGTACAGTTCGCGCCCGGTTGGTTGCATAACGCTCCATCGAAACCAAAAACTTATTACCACTAAATTGCATGCTGCGTTCGAGAAAAATTCGTGCAAAAATAAGAGTACGCCAAGCCGCTGGCTGTAACAAAAATACATATACGTCGTCTTAACCCAATTCTGTCCCTTTCGATAGAGTCAGCGGTGAATTCGATAACACTCGCACACACAAACGCTGAAGCGCTGATTAATCAAGCGTTGGAGTTAACTTGGAGTACACGGCGTAGCACTTGCTGCATTCAATCAAGTACGTTGACAAAAAAACCGCTCTATCTCCATAAACCCGTTCCGATCCGGTCCCAAACTGACCACACGCCGCAGTATCCATGGACAAACGCACCGGCTAAAGCTGTGATTCGTGAGAATTGCAATTATTGCTATTATAGACATGCGTGTGTGCGTGTTAACGACCTACCACACGTATACATATGTGGTGCGTGTTGGACCGTACCCACCCTATGGCTAAGGCATCTAGATGTCTGCATTCCTCGCATTGAATGCACCGCCACCAATATTTCACAGTTCCAATCCAAGCTATTTACAAATGGGTATGGGTAGGCGTGGTGGGTCCACTGCTACGCACAGTAAAAAATTACTCTACGCTTTTGTAACAGGATTTGCAATAGCCTGTGGCTTAAAACAAAACGAATGCGAAGCTAGACCTCCATCAGTGGGGGCTGAATCGTGACAGCATAGCAGTTATGGATCTAAGACCATGTGTCATAACATTTTGTGTATCGATTAGGTATTTGCATTGGTGTTCACCGATTTGAGGCACAGTCTCTTTTATATTTATTGCGCTGCGCAGATACAGATGCATCGATTGTTTTTTAATAGATAAGCGTAGATTCAATGCCAATGACAACTGAAGTCGCATTTATTCATCTCAGCGATTGTCTTCCAGACTATCACTACTGTTGAACTTACAACACTAACCCGCGCAATTGGTTGATTGTTGTCTGGTGAAATTCTGAGTCACTGGCCAATTGCACGAGTTCTCGTTTGTAGCAATCGGTCTTTTACGTAAAGCTACCTACGATGCAAATGTAGGACTTGTTTCTGCTCTTGATCAATTTGTGGAAGCTGGCGATCTAGAATGTTCGAATAGGTATCGAGAAAAAAATGTCAACATTCGGTCACAACCGTAGCAGCTCGCGCTCATGTGTGAGGTGATTTCCATGCCCTTATAAATGATAACGCACAAACTAGATAAAAAAAGGGCCTAGCTGCGATTACAACCAGAGTTTACCAATACAAATTGGAGAACGATAGGATAAAGCTGTTTAGATTCTACGTCGCAAACTTACTTCCGCGTAAGGTGAGGTGAGGTAGCACGTAGCTTACCGAAGATATATGTACCTGGAGGCAGATCGACTAACAAAAAAATCTATAAATATCGACCTAGCGTCCCAATATCGAATTAAGATGATAAAAGTGCAGCGTAACTTGCGATGTGACCTTAGGTTAGGTTAGGTTGAAAGTGGCTGCCAGCTATGAAATGCCAACACACTTAGTCCAGTATAGGTCCATTGTCATACCACGCAGAAAGAATCTACCCTTTGAACCATTTTGAGCTCCTTATGAAGCGTAAGATGCTTTTGATGTCTTTGTTTGTCAGATCACCTAAGGCCTCAGTTATAGCCATCACTAAAATGCACCGGTAAAAACATGAAACAGAACAAAACTGCCAACATTTCATATAGAAATTCAGTGGAACCTGTTGTGAAATTGACTGAGAAGTTGAACAGAAAAAGTTTGACGAACGGAAATATTTATAAATTCGTTTTCTTAAAAATTTAGGCAGCAATTGCTTGATTTTTTTGATAAACTATGTATCTTTATAATTCAAAAGCAACATTTTAGAACTAATATTGAGTTCAATGATTAAAGTGAGCAACTGGAAAAAAAACTGATCAGCGATGCGAATTGGCAACTAGTTTGATTTGAGTCATACCCTGTGTAATCAAATGTGACGACACACACAACGCTACTGGTTGAAAACTCGTTTGCTATTCACAAAAACCAGTCTCTAACCAGTCGTCTGTTGATTTGCATGTCGGATTGCCTATTAATTTCAGTTTTTAGTTTGTCGAAGATGAGCGAAAAACATACCAACCTGTTGCTGGTAGGGGAGGTTGGAAAACATGACGACACTGAATGAACTAGAAATTTTGGTTGGTGATGACGATGAGTTTCCTCGTGTGTAGGGTCAAGTCACAGCTGAATTCGTAACTGGTCTCTAACCCTAGTTGCAAACGGGTTCAGTTTTTTTCCAGTTGCTCTGTGTGCATTGAGCCTAAGTGTTCCAAAATAGCGAAACAATTTTTTTTTTCGGCTGCATTTAGATATAACCTTAAGTACAAGTAAGCACCCTTAGTGAGGCTTCCGCAAGACAGCTGGGCAGGAACAAAGGATGCAAGGAAAAGTACCTATCCCTCCTTTCTTCGTCCATACAACTTATGCAAAAGTCGTTTGCAAAAAGGCCTAGTTTTACGGTATGCTTTCCTATTAGGCAGTTCTCAGTAATGGCACTTATTGTGGTGCCGACATGCAGTCTGTTGAAAGAAATCAAGTTCTTAGAGCATCTTAAATTCAGGTTAGGCCAAATTTATTTTGTTTTATGGCTAGACATGTTTTGCCACTTAACTACCTTAGATTTGCACCCTCGATAACATCCGGTTTCAATTTTTGGCTTTATCTGCATAAACGCCCTGTCCAAAGAATCAGAATGAGCAGCATTCAGAGCATGCAGATGAAAGCTATGGTAATCGTTTGGCGAAATCCCGCTAAAAGTGTAGATAATAAAGATGATTTCACTATACGCTGTTAAACCACTTAAGAATAATAGGGCGGTTGGTCTTCACTCTATCTCACTTGTCCAACTCAGTAGGGAAAGACCTCACTGATGGAAGCAGTCCGAAATAGTCCGAAAGAAAATATTTTTTGAAGTTTTTCTCTGAAAGCTGTATTTTTTTGTAAACTCAGATAACTTGAAAATGTATTTCTATAGTAAAACTATAAAGTGTGTTTAGTATTAAAATTGAGTGAATAGAAGTAAAACAGATGAACTGTGCGAGGCCCAGCATTTTAAGGATGTTTTCCATTGCGCTACGATCGACAAACCTGTGAAACTATAACTGTCCTGGAAAAGCTTTTCTATTGAGCTGTTCGGACTCGTCATACAATTTTAAGGCCCCTCTTTATGGGCAATCCTCATCCTACCGAAGAAAAAGCTACTGAGAAGCAAATCCCTCTTTCGAAAAACTAAAGTGACCCTTTACAAGACCCTTTTTCTTCTCAATACCAAAAAATTGCGACCATATGTAAAAATTCAAAAAAAAAAAAAAAAAACGCAGAATTAAAGACTGATAGCTTAGCTTTGACACCAAGTTTAGTCCTCCTAATAACAGAATGGTCAAGCTGTCTCAAAATTGACCCAGCCTAACCAAAATTATACAGGTATACTCAGCACAGCACTGATCGTTCCATCAGTCATAAATAAGGCCAAGAGATAATCCACTTGTTTCAATGGGATCCTACTAACATACAGAGTGCATTAAACATGAGATCTGCTCACATTTATTTTCACCTCAGCCTCAGCATAAATGGTTATACAAATCTGCCGAGCGCTCGTTGATATTCAGTCTGAGAAGACCCAAAAGTGACCAAGTCATCAGCGAACAGCAGATGACATTCTTAGATTTCCCAATTCGAAACGTTCTTCCCCAAAACTGCAATGTAACATCAAGTCTATATATGCAATGAAAAGAAGAAGAGTCAAAACGCACCTCTAGCGAAGTCCACACAGCTTGTACAATTTGTGTAAATAGATTAAATGGATCTGTAAAGAGAACCGTCAATTTCTAACTCCTGAAATACACTCCAGAGTTTACTAGACACTCGGTCGTATACCTTTTAAAAGTCTATAAAGCATGCGTGCGTACTGCTCTGCAACGCGTTAGCTTAGCATATCCTTGTGCAAATCCTCTTAAAACTCCGTCAATTCGAAAGCCATGACTGTTACTTTGACCACACAAATGAAAAAAAAAAACTCCAGTTAAAGTCATCACATCATTAATTGTAAAAAAAACATAAAAAGTGTGATTTATAGCTTTATTCATTTTTTCTTTGTTTAGGAGAAAATATTACGTATACGACACAGTGTCCTTATAAAGATTACTTCTTTGTAAATTTCAGTAAATTTTATTATTTATTCCTATAGGGTATGTTTGAAATATTGGTCTGGTGAATATATTTACCAAAGGGCACGGTAGTGCCCCATCCAAGTTCTCTAGTAAAGGCACTAACTCTATTTATAGGAACAAACTCACGCTGTTTTCGACCCCCCTCTAACTTCGGAACAAATTGAGCCAGAAACTCCAAACTTGTAAAATTTACCAAGCTCATTAAAAAGGTCCACCTCACTAAATTTCGTCTCTATAGTATTAGTGGTTCTCAACATACAGGACTTCAAAAATCGCAAAAACCGTAACTGACTCACTCACTCACTCACTCACTTAGAATCGTAAAATTTGGCAGAATGCTAGATCCTGTGGTGCATACACTGGGAAAAGTCCAAAACTTGAGATTTTCCATCCAGGAGGCGTGGTTCCGCCCACTTTTGAAAATAGGTGATTATTTATTTGGGCAACTTCCTATTGCCGTAGAATGTTGAAATTTGGTAGAGCGATAGGACCTACAGTGTACAGAAAGAAAAAAGTCTAAAATTTTAAATTCTCCATTCAGAAGGCGTGGTTTCCGCCTACTTTTGAAAATCGGTTATTATTTATTTGGGTCTTTTCCCATTGCCGTAGAAAGTTTAAATTTGGTAGAGCGATAGGACTTGCGGTGTATGAAAGGAGAAATAATATCAAAAATTAAAAAATTGTCCATTTAAGAGGCGAGGACTTAAAATATGAATAGAAGTTGATCTACTTGCTAAATATAATTTTAATGAATAGTTTATAAGAAAGATAGCCAAAGTGATGGTAGCCAGTGTCTATTGACATTAAATGACATTGTGTTTTTCATTTATAACTTCATTATATTGTAATATTAGTATTTGAAAACTTGACAAGTGAACCTACCAATTTTTTTTAGCATTTAACCTTCTTAAACTAAGAACTTGGGGTGCATTTAGATCTCATTACTTTTCGTGGCTGACTAGTTATGAACCCAATTTTTGTTGTTCTATATAAGAGAACTTGGCTCTTTTATGTTTTTGGTGTGATCTGTAATTACACCATTAGATGCCTACTGTCAATTTCTGTGTATGTGCTTAAACAGTAACCTATAAAGTATTGAGTTTGACTTGTAGAGTTTTTGGCGAAAAAACAAAATGCACTATGGTGGCGAGGAGTGATTATTTTCGTCAATGCCCTCCACGAATTCCCAACAATAACCAGAAGCCACAAGAATACAAAATGCATACTGTACTCACTACTCCCACTCACAATTTGAATATTGTTTATGAATACTACTACCTACAATAAAAATATCTAAACTGACCATCCGTTTCATCTAAACAGTTGGCGCAAAAATTCTTGATGCATTGCCATGCGATCAGTTGAGTTAAAACAAAGCTTTTGTCAGGAAGTGAAACTATGCAATAAAATTTCCTGTATTTATGTAGGCTGCTCTCAGTGAAACACAAACAACAAAATCAAAGTTGAATTTTCTTAATTGCATGAAAAGCATATATACCTATGTATATTTTAAAATTCTCTCAATGTAAGGCCACGAATTGATCTATTTAATCTCACTGAGCGTGTGCCATTGCATTGAGTTTGCAAATTTTATTTATTTTTCTATGACAAAAATTGTATATTTTTATGCCAAACAGATTGCGATGGCGAATGGTTGCACGCAACTATGTGAAGTGGTTTTTATCTGTACCGAGTAGATCATTTGCAAATGCGTTTTAAAAGAGTTGCCAACTTGAATTTTAACAAATTCATTTATTTTGTCTCTGCATTTGAACCAATATGGTCCAGAATTGCCTACCACTTCAGTAGTTGAGTGAGTGAAAGTATTTATGAACAAAAAATCGCAGACGATCTCCTGACTTAACATCCATGGATTTTTTTCTTCGGGGTGCTATAAAAAAGTTTATTTTAGAGAATTGTCGAGTCTAGAGTATCTCCAAGAGTGCAAGAGATGAAAAGAAGTTTGCTTCGCGTTAATCTGCAATCCGAAATGCTTAAAGGTTCCCGAAAGTATTCAAATGAAAGAAAGACACTTTAAAAAATTGTTATAAACATTCCATAAACTGTTTCCAAAAAGGTCCGTTTCAAGTCCCCAAAAAATATTCAATAGGACATTTCAAGAGTAATTCAATAAAATGTTTGACAATTTTTTTTTGACAAAAAATTACTTTTACTATAACTTCTGTTGATCGTACGTTAGAAATTTGAGTAACATAATTTTGAGGACATTTTTCAAGGATAAAAAAATTATAAAGATACATTTTCAGGAAAATTAATTTTAAGTAAAAAAATGGAACAAACAAATTTTTATAATTTAGATTTTAAGGTGCCATGCCTATTTTGTAGCGGCATAGATGTACTGTATGTTGTATACCCAAAGCTTTTAAGACTCTTATTAGGGTCTTTTAGACCTCGAAATTATAGGTCACCCACTTTGATGGGCTAAACCTTGAAATAGGATGAGATTAGATCTCCCCCAAGACATAACATTTTTTTGTTTAGTGTTAACTCTCCTTAAAACAATTAAACTGCTTAACAGGGAAACCCTATAATGTATACGTCAACTCTATAACTATCGATCACTCATATAACGTTATACAAAAATGATTTGATACACAAAACATGATCTCTTAGGCCGGCCGCACATTGGATACGAAGTTGTATCGTACGTAAACGTATGAGTTCTGGTTGTACGAATTGAATGCGCACAACGACGATTTTCTCCGTTAAATAGGCAGTGTCCCGCAGATACTGCTTTTCTGCATCTGTATCTTCAAATTAATTTTCTTCTAACGCGGAGACCGCGGCGCGCGGCATCATCGCTCCCGTAGAACCTAATAGGTTCGTGACCCTTGTCCCATACCACCTTTTGTGTCTATAAACCAAGTTAATACATTTTTCTACATCCTTTTCTATCATTTAAGCTTAAAAATCGAAACAACTTCGGATTGTTTTCGGACGTCGGTCAGAATCGGAACTATATTATGTAAGACTATCTTACAGTATGTGCCCCGTCATAAGACTTGAAAGATCGAAATTAGCATCACGAGTCGAATTTGGAAAAAAAAACACACCCAATGTGCGGCTGGCTTTAAGCTGTAGTCACAGACCACATAGAACTAAACCGTTGACTCCTCCCACATAACGGACTTTGCCTACAAGATTTTAAAAATAAAAAATACATACTTTTGCTGGTATCTCACAATCAATATTCATCTGACTGATGGGGTCTGAGACAAGAGTCATTACTCTAAAACCTTTTGTCGATATTTTGTTATAAGCCTTGGGCCATTTCCTACAATTCATCAATATATACATATCTACAACTGTAGGAATTTTCTTTCTTACCTCAAAGCACGAACACTACAGGAAAGATTTCAATGGATTTTTTTTTAAATGTTCCATAAGATTCAGAGATGATTTTAGGTTAGGTATGTCATTCGTAGCCACGTCCTTCAGAACAGTTTTTGGTAAAAAAGGATTTTTTTCTGATTTCAGGGCAAAACTTACCTTTTCGCAAATAATTCTTAATCAACACAAAAATATAGAAATGCTTAAGGAAGGCAACACTCCATGAAAAGGACACACTCCCTTGAACGGACACAGTGTATGTGTGGTTTTCTCTGCCATCTACTCTAAATCATCAAGGTCAAGGGTAATCCCCATACGGGTGGAGGAAAGATTATGAACTTGTTCGAACCATCTCATTCTTGGTCTAGCTCTAGAGGACGCCTGCCTGATAGTACGACTTCCAAAGGCTACTTTCGCACATACAATATATACAACAAGATCTAGTTCTATATTTATGAAGTGTTTTCCAACATTCTTGATAACGCCAACTACTTTATTGACACTTTTCTCTATGTGAACAAAATAAAATAAAAGAGCTCAGGCTATGAATCTGCAGAGTGCTGAAGAGGAGTAATTCGGGCGTAGAAATTGCAATAACCTAGAGCGTTGCACAAGTCTAAACTTCACAGGTCGGCTTTGTAATATAACTTGGAACTTAATATACTTTTCACCATCGCACGTGAATAAAGGTGGATTAGTGCTGTCCTTTATGATGCTTAGAAAATTTAATGTGTACACAGCTATCAACCTTCTTCACAGATTTTGTCAGAGCGATTTTACTATTGCTGATCATGAGTCTTTTCTGGGTTTTTAAAATGTGAGTGAGATGAAGATGTTTATTCAAACGATCGAAATAAGCTAACAGGCTTGCTATATCTACTAATCGCTTTACTTATCCTAAAAAATAGGCCCTGGGTATAGCAGCAAACGGTATAATGACAAGTGTGGTTCTTTTGAGGCAGAAAGCAGCTTACTAAGCCTGGCTTAGTGAGGCCCTACGCTTAGATGTGGTTTCTTATGGGCAAAAAAACGGTCAACGGCAAGAGCGATTAAGACAAAACCGAAATCGACCCAACAAGAAGCATGGTTTTATGACCCCTTACAACTACCACTTCGAAACCATGCATGGCCTACATGAAGTAGCGACTCTACCACTGCACTATGGCTGTTCCATCGTTGAAATCTTACGGAATCATGCCCGAGTTTAAAGCCCACTTCGAAAATGATGTTGAATGCAACGCGTGATTGAAGAGTTACTCTGAAGTGCGAAATGTTTGGTAGAAGAGTTGTACGGTTATGATATCGCAGTTAATATGTTATATCTATGTATGTATAAAAAGGTGATAAATCCCCAATGAAATATCAAACCCCATATATGATGGTGGTATGTGCATCGGTGGTATTTCCATCGCAACCGACAAAGTGTTGGCATAAACATAGGTGTCCATAACCATAATGTATCTACAGATTTCCGACTCTTGGAGATAGACTGCTCCGAGTGTGCACTAATACTCGTTAACGAGGGAGACATAATTTCTCACATCTAACCCTACTTGGAAATAGTATCATTGGACCTCTAAGTTATGACAGCTATTCGCACACCGTATATTATTTCCATCATGCACACGTTGGGCGCGCCATGCCTCCAATGTACGATTTTCTTTCATTCCCATCCCCATTGTCGATTCCGATTTTTCACATCACAACTGGCCGGTGGCGCTGGGGGAAAGTTTCACAAACAAGATACTGTTTACCTCACCAAAGCGAAACCACTTTCATTGCATAAACCCATCTCATAAGTCAAATGAAAAATACACGTTCCTCTTCCCTTAGAACGATTGCATGCATTTAACTTACAAATTCTGACATAATGGCCAAGTGGTGGCATCACCCCAATCAATTGCCAATACAATTACCACCGCACTTTGCATAACAACTTGCAGCCACAAATCAGTAGGTACACACATACCGACACCACCCAGCACATGCATCATGTAATCGCTGCCACTTTGTCAAGGTTTAGCTTTTTCTCGTATGCCTTGTTCTTTTCTCAGATACTGCCCAGAGTTATCCCACGTGGGCATTAATCTCCAAAATACAACAAACAAAAGTGGTATCTCGCCTTGTGCGTATCCGCCAGACATCAGAAACAGACAAAAAAAAAAAAAAACTAAACCCTACCCCACCATGAGATACAATGGATGGATGGACCGACACCACCACCAGCTCACTACACAATACTGCTCACGCAATCTCAAAGCTCCATCGCAAGCTTTCATTCATTCAAAACGTTCGATGTATCTGCAATCTACACAGCTGGCAATAGCAAGTAGATTCGCGGTCGATCAGCGGGGCACAGCGACAAGTACCAGTACACTCTCGCGAAATAAAAATAAAGGAGAATGTCGATTGCGCGCACACCTTTTAGACGATTCTCATAGCAGACACCAGACACAACGGATGGTATATAACCGGCTTAAAATCAATTTGCGATTTCAGTCTAATCACCGTACTGCATTCGGCACGAACTTTCCTCTCTCCAGGAGAAGCCAAAAAATTCAAAAAAAATTAAAATACATTTCCCGTGACGAAACCCCTCGAAGAACGCATGAAGGATTACCAAGAAAAAAGTATCTAAATCTAAACCCAATTAGTGAGTGTTTCTTTCCCCCGAAAAAACATGGACTGTATCTTTGTGTGATAACAAAACAATTATTTCGAAATAAAATGTGAATGCGTTCTTCAAACGATCGCACCAAATTTACCAAACGTTTAAATCGGTCGTCATCGCCGCCGTCGTCGTCGCCGCCGTTGCCGTTGCCAGCGAGCGCATAAAAACGGATTACATGCTCAGTGGATTTATAGACACACCACATAGCTACATAAACAATTGAAAAGTGAAAGTTAAATTTCTTCTATTACACGAAACAAAAACAGACGGAAAAAATAATAGAAACAATTTCTGCGGTTGCATTACATCGCTGTACACGTCGGAACTGAACCTCAAATTGTGGTTTCAAGAGCGAACTGGTATCAGTATCTCGTTGAACTTCAAAGATACGTTTTCTTTCGGAGCGGAGTGAATATTTCATTTCTTTCAGTGTGCGAAAAATGTCCGATTCCGTGGCCAAGAGTAGAGAATTTGAAAATAACTCGAGCGAATCACCGTCTATGATGTATTGTGCGGTTAAAGAAAGTGAAAGTGACGCAAGCAAAGTATCTGAGACATCTGGAGCAGTGGGGCTGGCGATAAGTACCTCATCTGCGATCGTACCGATTTCGTCATCGCTTCCGTCGAAAATTCTACGTATGCAGCTGCAAAAACGTCAGCAGCAGCCATCGCCGCCACAGGCGCAGCATCAGAATGTTATTGCCGTTTCACAAAACGGAATGCAGGTATACACGATCAACGATCATCGTCAGTACGATCACCACCATAACTTGATCGATTTGGGCAACAGCGGCGACTCGATGGAGTCCGTGTCTGAGGAGGAAGACGAGCTGAAACCTCTGCCCAAGGAGCACGTTACTCAAGCGCCAGTACTGAATGAGATCACTAACGATCGCTATCACCACAGTATGCATCATCATCACCATCATCATCAGCCGATGCAGCATCACTATCATCAGTATCATCTGCAAGATGAGCAGTCACAAAGGCGCGGCTCTTTTGAGGGCAAGATCGAGGCGATGCCGATGCAGGTCAAGGACTATCAGAGTCTGCCCACTTCTTCCGTCAATGGCGAAGGCAATGACAATGAATTTGACAGTCAAGTTAATGAAATCGATACGCTAGATCCGGCCGAGATACCCGACGATCAATTGTGCGAAGAGATTGTCGAGCAGGTTGAGTTCTACTTCTCCAACGAGAGCATCCTGAAGGATGCCTTTCTCCTGAAGCATGTTCGTCGAAACAAGGAGGGTTTTGTCAGCCTCAAGTTGGTGTCGAGTTTCAAGAGAGTTCGTCAGCTGACAAAAGAGTGGAGGGTTGTCGGCCATGCTGTTCGCAGGAAAGGAAAGAAAGTCGAGTTGAATCCCGAATGCAGCAAAGTGCGCCGCATCGATCCGTTGCCAAATTTCGACGAAACAATGCCATCGCGTACTATCGTCGCGTGCGACCTGCCGCTGGATAAGCTGAGCATTGAAAAGGTGTCAGATATATTTTCAAAATGCGGCGAGATTGCTCTCATTCGTATTCTCAAGCCTGGTATGGCGATCCCTGTCGACGTACGTCAGTTTATGAACAAGTACCCTGAAATGCAGCAGAGAGAGTGCGCCTTAGTGGAATACGTCGAATCGTCTGCTGCGAGAAATGCGAAAAATCTGTCAGGCAACTTTCAAGTCTTCGATATGGTGGCGCCCAAGAAGAAGACCGGAAAGAAGGCTGTGGGCGCACCAGTCGCCAAAATGGTGGAGAACTACAAGAACTATAATTACGAGAGCAACTATGAGCGCACGCGAGGAGGCAGCTTCAGTGGAAACATCCTATCCAATGAGAACGACTTGCGGTTCAAATTGCGTCGCAACCATTCTGACTTCCATGTGAAGAGTGACGGGCCACACCATCACACGCATCCGCACCAGCATCACCAGCAGCAGTTGCCCCAGCACCAACAGTACGCCCATCATGCTCACACTCACTACCACAATCAATCGTCGCGAAATAACTCGCTTGAGAATGCCAATGCTAATGGTGCTCCTCCGGCCAACATGAATTTCTATGCATCATCACCACGTCGCTTCAGCAACACTACGGAAATGGTGAATCCAAATCCCGTCCGCAGGTATTCCGCATGCTCTACAGACGGTTATTCTACCTGTTCGGAGGTGTCGCGTCGTCCATCGAACTGCTCCATTGAGGGAACCGAAATAAGGCGTGATTCGGGATGCTCCGAGAACTGTCCCTGCATGAACAGTCGTCGAGGATCGCAAAATGTAGAACCCTATCGCAAACTATCCCACGGTTCGGATTCCGACTGTAGTCAACGTCGATTCTCCAACGGTTCGTTCCAATTCGAGAGGACCTACTCGAATGCCAGCAACGATATGATGGTAATGCCACGACGAGCATCTAACGATTTTAATTTCACACGTAAACCATCGGCCGATGCTACTTCAGGAATGGTGATCGACAGCGACAACTACCACAACTATCGAAGGTTTTCGAATAATTTCGATCCAAAATGCAAGATGGCTGGTTACGAGTACTACAACGGGCGACGTATATCAACCGACTCTGGCTACGATCGACGATACTCGTTCGGTTCGGACTTTGAAGGCTCACCCAGATCGAGAACGGGCAGTTTTTTGAATTCCTATAAAAACGGTGGCGTCACTGAGTTCGAAGGGTCACCGAGATCGAGAACAGGAAGCTTCCTGAATGCCGCACATAAAGCTGAAAATGTTGTGAGGACGCCAATAGGACCGGACGGCAGCAAAGGATTCGGATCGAGGGCAAGGAAATTCGGCCAAATTGTGGCGCCTGTGAATTGAGCACTCAAAATCAATGGGAGAAAATGCGTGTGTGTTGTGCGAATTTATAAACAAGGTGAGTTGCTATTATTCACCTACTAATAATAATTTTATTCTATTCGCCTATAAAAGTGGAAGTGATTACTTTGTATTCGAAATATGTGACAAGTTTAGTAAATATAATTCGTAAATAAATTTTATGCAGAGATCCGTGTAGGTACATTCATGTTACCTGCTTTTCATCTTTTTTAATGAATTAATGACACAGTGAAGGTACAAAAATGACAAATATTTGGCCAAGGTTTTATATTTCAGTGCATCGTTTCAGTTTCACTTTTATCCTATATTTCTTAGACCACCTGCCATTATTTGAAAACATTGTTTTAAATTTTTGATCCCGCCTTTTCAAATGAGATATCTTTTAAACTAGGTAATTAAAAAGCGATTCAAATTATGTTAACTAAAAGAATTTTTGCTTACTACATACCAATTAGTTTCGAAAGTCATTAAAATTAAATAACTGGGTCGCACATAACTTGTCGACCTTTCTGAACCTTGCACGACTGTAAATGGATAAAGTTGAGTTATCGACATTTTTAAAGAGGACAATCGACGAACCTCAGCATTTTGGGAAACTATTTTTCCAGTGTGAGCACGGACTTGGAAATGTACAAAAACTGTTTTTCTTATAGAATTCAATGGATAGCCATTTTTTGATGATAAATATATCTGCCTTACTTCGTGGCGGGTACTTAGGGCTCAAATCATAAAGAACTTAGGAGGCCTTTACTCCGAAATGCATTTCGCACCGATATGTTTTGTGCGGGCTCATCAATTAGCAAACCACCACATCTGCTCTAGACTTATTGGTTACTCTATGGTTATCAATATTAATAAATTTCAGGAATATTAATTTAACCAACCTTGGAATAAGTATGGGGATCATGGTTGGGTATACCCATGAGATTTTGTTAATGCAAGATTTCCCCTCCATTTGCGAGACATCTACCTTTTATAGAGCAACATTTTAAAAATGACAGATTTTGCTATCCGGGATCTATTTTAGAAAATGTAAGATTTTGTTGTTAGACATTTCGATTTGCGGGTAATAGTACCGCTTCCGTCGAAGACTAATCGCATAGCATATATTTGCTTCTTAGGGCTTAACGGCATGGCATAACTAATGCAAATAAGATCAATGTTATTATTGACAGCAACGTGTTCAGAAATTCACTCAGGACCTATAAGCTGAAAAGGACGTAACATTAGATAAACTCATTGGATAATGACTCTTTGAATATTTAGACGAAATAAGCTACACAAACTACAGGGAACTACTTACGTATATTCTACAAGGAAATAAGGGACCGTTTACTGATACGAGTTATAGAGATAAAAGGGCCGTTTGCTGATACGACTCATAGTGATTTAAGTTCCCCATAAACTCTTATGTGACAGTTTATGCCTTTACAAAAAGTACCCCATAAGAATTTAAGCAGAACTTAAATCGTTATGAGTCGTTTCAGATAGGTAACTGAAACTAAGTATTTTTCGAGGCAAAGTCAAGCTTAAAAATTTAATACGTGTGTAGTTACATGTGCGAGATTGAGAGTGTCCAAGACGGTTATGTTATGGTCGAAAAAAGCAATTAGAGACTAGAGTACCTAAGTTATGCTAAAGGTGTGTTAAATACCGTTTTTTTTTCTTATGGTGTTTGGCGCAGTAGCGCAGTGGTTAGTGTGTTGGACTACTGTGCGAGGGATCCCCAGGTTCGATCCCCGGAAAAACCCAAATTACATCTTAAAAGTTTTTTCTACTGCGCCACCTCTCGCGAACGTCTGACAAACATCCGAGAGTATGCCTGTCATGAAAAAGCTTCTCAATTGAGCCGTTCGGACTCGGCATAAAATTGTAGGTCCCTTCCATTCGTCCCAAAAATAAAAACTCACACAAAACGAATGGTTGCGAGAAGCTAGGCCTTGGGTGTCACCCGCCTGTTGCGCCACTTATTTATTTATTTTTTTTTGTTTGGCGCTACATATTAAGAATGAAAATACTGAGAATACAGATTGCATCGACTGAATGATTGAACTAAGAAGTAAGATACACGTATGCAGATACCTCCTTCTAAAAGAAATTCGCAATATACTTTCCATCTGCAATGTCCGGCCCATACTTTTTTTTCTGGCCACTTCTGGCCACTAAATTCATATCACTTTCAATAAAAAAAGACGATTTTCTTAGGCCGCGAGAGCTACGCATATACCTACCGTCACAAAAAAAGAATAGGTTACTTGATGAAATAAACAACAGTGTCGCATCAATTTAAACCAATTTAAATATTTTAGTAAGTGACAGTGCTATGCGTCAACTACCCTAAAGCATCTTTAATTTCTCTCAAACCTGCAGGTCTTGAAAAAATCGGCACTCTTATAATGAAATCTCAACGCTTTGTAATGGCACACAACTCAAGAACATAATGATGATAGCTCAATCAAATGCTTTCTGGACCAGTAGGCAGTAGCGGGTAAGGCCTAGTACTGTAGTAGGGGAACACGGGGAGGAACGGGACAATTTTGCCTTAACACCGTATATTTACTGTAAATTTAAGAATTAAAACATCATTTAACTTTTAATGAATGATTTCAACTTTTATTTATTTCTATACATGATTTTAGTTTGATATTTTATTTATAATGAGAAAAAAAATGCATTTTCAATGCGACATTTCTTCCCGTTCTGCCCCGCTACACGGGATATGATTTAATATTTGCAGAACTCGCAAACCAACGTCGCTTAATCGTCGCTCTTAATACAGGAACACCATCCTTCGGTCGATATGGAGTACAGGTCTTTACAATTGCGTCTGAATCCTTGTCCTCGGAACTGGTGGCGTTTTTTTCCGCTAACATTTTTTTCTTTGCCTTCTTTTCTTTTAGAACATTCGACAGCTTTGATTGTTTAAATATATTTTTTTTTTTTCAAATCCCAATCCGCCCCACACGGTTCTGCACCATGTGTTTAAGAATGTTTTTTTACTAGTATCAAAAACAAAGAATACCAGTTTTTCCAAGTGGAAATATAAAAAAAAATTGTAGTAACTAATTATTGATTAAATTAGTCTACAGCAAAAAATAGAAAAAACACTCCACTTATCTTGAAATTAAAAATTGCTAAATTTGCAAAGTGACCGATAAGAAACTGTTTTATTTTATAGCGAAAAAACTAATGAAGCCACGCGTCTGACACCAAAACCCCATTCTGCCCCGGACCTCATTCCGCCCCGTGTTCCACTACTAGTTACAATTACGTTGCTCTTCTTGTGGAGCGAAAAGTCTTATACAAAAATGACAAAGAAACCATAAACGCTGCTACTGCGAAATTATGGCGAAAGGTGGATAATTGTAGTAGATTGCGTGGTACAATTCTCCACTCTCTTTTCGCACACAATTTATTGTCCGGGACATTAATTGCTTGCGAAGATTTTGTTTTTTTTTTATAAATATTGGAATTTCAAGAAGTAAGGTGATATTAGATTTTTATATCCCGAAGAAAAAGAATATAAGGAATATGTATATGACCCACCACCATTAGCACCAGTACCATCAGAGCAGCAAAAGCGAAGAATCAAAAGATAATCCTAGTTCATATCAGAAGAAGTAACAAATGCACATGTCACTTGTGCAGCAGCTTATGAAACTCTCCACAAAATATTTTCCGCTGTCTTTTCGCAGACGTTTCGCTGTGCAAGGCTTAAGGATAAACTTGTTCATAGAACTCCAATGATACCAAATGGATCTTCATTTACGAATAAGTTGCAGTACCACAATAAACTATGCTTCATCGTAGTAATATCAAGACTCAAAAAAAGTCATTTCGATTTATCGGGATGGGTCTACGGAACAATGATTTTTCCCATAGTCAGCTTTATGTTAACTTATAAAGAGTTATGTGTAGTAGTTCCTCTAAGCAATCTATATTTTGCTTTGAAATTCATCACTTTATGGATACGATAAGCACCGCCATCACTGGTTTGCTTGTCTGTTACTTATACAAAAGGAACGTGGGACTGGGGAATGACTTTACCACGGCGACAAGGGGTCAAAAAGATCATTCTTTAGACTCATGAAATTCAATACAAATAGCGCGGTAACAACAATCAGTGTCCAGGTTAATTTTCACGAACTCACAATGGCGCAATTTTCCATACAAAATGATCTATATTGTCACCTTCAAAATATTTAAGTTGAGGGTTAATTAGTAGGTAAGATAATATTTACTACGTCAAATAAATTCTTCAATTATTGACTAGAAATACATATCTACTCAAAAACCACATGCATTTCCCTAATTTGCATGCCAGAAAGTTAAGATAAAACAATTCTTCTTTAACTATTTTCTTGGATTAACATTTTTTTTCCGCTTCAAACCAAAACAGTTTTATTCATCTATTTGCGTATATTAAGCGGTACCTACACTCTTTGCACACTAAACTTTCGCTTTATCTGATTTTGAACGGATAAGTACTTCAGCTTGGAAGTCATACCTACCTCAAATTTGTATTTTGTTTACTGCGACTTTAAGAACATTAGTCAGTCAATGGCATTCTTTATCTCTTTATTCGCACAACAGTAGATATTAGAAGAATTGACAATAAAAAATGTAATAAAAACATTCAAAGAACCAAATTTATTATGCGTCTTGTTCGTAAACAACCTTACCACACACACCTAGAACGCTTTGATAACGATTGTTTATCTGTGACCTGACCTACATTATGTTAAATTAATTTGCCACACTCCCACCCAGTGACGCATGATAGTAAACAACATTTTTAATTGATTTTATTTGTCTATGTATTGCGAAGGAGGTTGTTATTGCACAATAAAAACATTGCTCCTTCATTTTACCAAAGTAATGTACTTGTCATATTAAACTCTGCGGTCGGTGTGTCATATTAAAAAATCATTCAGCATAAATTAAATTATCGAATTAATGTATTTATTGTTGATTCATATAGAAATCAGAAATTATTTACAGCACTCTTAAGTGTTTTTGATTTACATATGTATATGAATAATTCGGCTCATTGGATGTAACACGAAGGTGCGCAGATGCAGACTAGTAAAGTACGAGTCGATCATAAAGTTGGTCTTAACTCTTAAGAACACTTCGGGAAATTAAACTTTTTTAATGAGACAATTTTTAATAAATTAACTTGTTGCAACCTTTTAGTTTTACTTACACAGGGCAAACCATTAAAAAAGTGACAAGCAGCCGTGGTTTAGAAAAGGTTAGATATTTTATGGAATAAGGTTTTCAGACTGTTTTAATTAAATAATATTTATTTAATGTCCGGTTTCAGTCTATACAATCCTTCAGCAGGAATAGTTTGGTTAGGCCTTCGATGACATTACTATACCATCAGTCTTGAATGCACCCTTTGTCTTCGATGGCTTTTTTCATGGTCTGTTTGAAAAGATCGCCAATTTATCATTTCTAAGACACTTTAAAAATGATTCAGAAGCGATTGCCCTCCGACTTAAAATGTTATCGTTTCTCCAGCGGCGCGGCGTTATCTAGCCATCTGTTTGCAGCGGTGTAGTTATATAATACATACCCTCAGTAACCACGACGATGAGTGATAGATAATTGATGCTTGAAATCTGTAGGCGCTGAATCTCTTTAACCAAAGTTCCACAGCAGGGGGTCTAACAACGAGCCTTATGGCAAATATCCGAACCTACATTTCAAATACTATACTTAACCACCGCGGATGCAAGAGCGCGTTCTCTGGATAACTCACTAACGTAGCCTTGATTGCAGAGAAGGGAAGTCTGTTACAAAGACTCTTTACGGATGAGGAGCCCTTTTATATTGTGACTTGCAGAAATCGTATAGCATTTACAAGAGGCAACTAAATTAACCGCTCAAGGAGAATTCAGACAGATAGTTATTTTCCAACAGAAATTAGTAGGTAACTTTTTTCCAACAGCTTCTGTCGAGTATTTACCTTTTAGCATCTTCAAATATAAAGATATAGAGCCTAAGCTGCAAAGACGAAGAACAACATTTGTTTTTGTTATGCATACATCTGACCATTGGGAAACGACGATTCTGATGTCTAGGGTCCAGGTGCTTCAAAAACCTTTCGAAACTGACCGCAGCAGAAATATCGGTTTCGCACAAATTCGTTACGGCTAAGTGGTTTAAGTAATCAAAAAGATAATAAATTGTTTATGGGTTTGTTTACAAATACAATGGGAATGGGAACCATAATGGGCTTTAAGACCTCTGAGTTGAATGGGTGCACCACGCACCTTCTGTGAGATTAACTTCTGAAACAAATAGTAGGGAACTAATTTTTGAGAGCGTTTTCAGAACTGTTTCACCAGCGGATATTTTGTCAAACATTCGCATTTGAAAAATTAACTAAAATTAAAATGTATACACATTTTTTGAAGGGTTGGAATTCAGTATTCGAGGGCACAAAGTACATTGAACCACTGCTTTCACACTTTTTTTTAATAATCGATTCTATTTATGGATCCAATACGCAGTTAAGTTACATGAACTTGAACATCTTTGATTTTATCTTTCGTCACTATGACTTTGACTTGACTGACTTGATTGATATTAGTGGTTGATAGTAGGTTATTGGATTTTCCTGAAATACCAGATATAAATCGTATTATTCTGTCTTCAAGACTGCGCAGTGCGCATATGACGAAGTTATTGCATTTTTGATTGGATCGCAATGGCGGACTATAACGAAGTCGTATAGGGACCTGTCTCGGTTCTGCAAATAAACTCTAAAAATGACATCACATCAGAAATCAAGCGAAAAATTACACTTGCGTTTCTTTGACCCTTATCCTGCTAGTTCTTATGTAGTATATAGATCAGAGGCATGCGGATGTTAGCGAAGGCGCGGTGCTCATTTTAAATGCAATTTTCCTGTTTAAATTGACAGGCTTTTGGAGGGAGTTTTATCAGGGGCCAGATTCCGTAAAATGAAAACGATCGAACGATATCGTTTTCACTAAACCTGTCTCTATCATATCTGTGGCAATATACAGAGATTGCTATTGTCGAAACGATATCGTTCGATCGTTTTTATTTTTTGGAATCTGGCCCCAGGAAACTCAACGAGCTGTACAGAGACATTAACCTAGTCTGAAAAGTGCGTGCGGTCATCCATCAGCCGTCTAGAAAGATGGTTAGGGCATGTAGAGCAAATGAACATAATTGTTCTTAATTGAAAAGACTTCAACTAAACGGGCAATTGCATTTTGTTCACTCTGGTCGATTGTGGGATTTCTAGGTGAAATAAAGAATGCAGGTCAGAAATTCATTTGTCAGTAACCCTTTTCGGAATATCATAGCTGGCTTTGCCCCTTTAAGCGTTCATTTGCCAACATGCTCCTTTTAAGCACTCTTATTAGCCCAGTGCCATATATATATCGGAGTAGCTCACATAGCTCAGGTGCTGGATAAAGTACACAAACTAGCAAGAAACGGCAAACTAGCAAAAATGAAACTCTCTACTGGTAAACGAGAGCCCCATGTGCCAATCGAAACTGTAAGATACAACATCTCCACACTAGCACTGAAACAGGCTAATGAGAGATGGCGGGATCTTGACACCTGTAACCATGCAAAACATACCTGGCCACGAATAAATCGGCGCAGGACAAATATCCTGTTTAACGTCAGTAGGACACATATAGGAACTCTTGTCGGAGTACTAAAAGGCCACTGTGTACTAGGAAGACATGCCGCAAGGCTTGGAGTTGCGGCTAATGACTTTTGTCGCAGTTGCATGAATGAGGAGGTGGAGGAAACACAGTTCCACCTACTGTAACTGCCCGGCACTATCCTCAATTAGAAAGTAAACTCTAGGAGAGTACTTCATCAGGGAGTTTGCTGATATTGTCGAAACTGATATCCAGCAAAATACGGAAATTTCTCAAAATTTCGAAATGGTTCCAAGAGTAGCGAAAATAACCGACTCTGCTTGTGGTATCACAATGGACCTTATCTTGTCTATGTGAATTGCTCCGTATATAATGGATAATGGCGACCTAACCTAACCTAGTTCACGTAGGGTGTATCTGCTATCTGATGACATCAGTCGACTAAATTCATCCACCTTACGACTTCTTTGACTCATTTAGACAATCATTTCCGACAGAGCATTCTTAAAATTAATATAAATAGTTGGTGCAATAGTACCCTAGGGTCTAGACGTAGCGTGTTTGAGTTTTTATTTTTAGGACGAATAAAAGAGATCTACAATTTCATGCCACATTCGAATGTTCTCTAAAGTGAGAATCTTTCTCAGGACAGTGTTATAGTTGCATATATTCGTCAGACCATCGCGAGAGGTGGGGTTGTAGAAATAGCTGACACTTGAACACCTCGGTCGGTCCGTTAAAACAATAAACAATGAACCACTGTCCCTGTTGACGACGACGATAACACTGGCGGTGACGACGTGTAGCAATGTATAGCCTGTTGTTATTTTTTTCCTGACTTACACTCGCATCCGGTGACTACTATGTACTGCGAGGTGGTATAGTAGAATTGATATATTACGGTCCGTATATCGCCAGGTTGACTCCAATAAGAGTTTACCCTATTCTCAACCATTACGCCTCTCCAGTTAGCCCGATCTTTGGCTAACCTCCTTCAGTGCGCAACTCCAAGTTGGTTTAGGTCCACTTTCACTTGTGCGCACCCCATCTAAGGCGAGGTCTTCCTCAACTGGCGTTGTCCCTCCGGGTTGGAATCGTAGACTCTTCGGGCCGGAAATATTGATGTCCATTCGCTCTACATGTCCTAGCCATTTTTTTGACAAAGTCGATGTCGCTGTCCAGCTCGTAGAGTTCGCTCTTAAATCTTCTCCTCCAAAGCCCGCAACGCAAACCGGACCGAAAATCACTCCAAAAAATTTAGGATTAAAACTAAGAATCCATAGAGCAGGACTAGGATGATGAGGGTCTTATATAGAGTATCCTTAGTATTTCTTGAAAAGACCTTACTAATCAATTGCCTTCTTAGGCCAAAGTAACAGCGGTTCACAATTTTAATTCTTCGCTTGATTTCTGATGTGATGTCATTTTCAGAGTTTATAGCGCAGCCGAGGTAGACAAAGTCCCTAACCACCTCAAAGTTGTAGTTGTCTATTCTGACATTTTGTCCGATTCGTCGATGTTGTGTGTCCCTTCTTGTTGACAGCAAGTATTTTGTTTTGCGCTCATTCACCACTAAACCCATTTTTCCCGCTTCTGTGCTAATACTTGCAAATGCACTAGTGACAGCTCGCAACGTTCAGCAAGTAGTTGCACAGACTTTTGGAAAATTGTGCCCCTGGTGTTGTCTTGTGAGTTTCGCACCATTTTTTTATTTTTAATTTAATTTTTTTTTATATATAATTGTCTCCAGTATAATGTTGAGAAAGTCACATGTGACACCAAAACATATATCAAAAGAAAATACGAATATCTGGACGGTTTCAAGACGGTTTTCTTAACTTCTAAGCTAAAACAAATACGTTATAGAGTTATCAAGGCTTCAAAAAATCAGTCACTTCTTCACATAGCCTTGCTTTTAATACCGATTAGACCATCACCCCTATTTCAATACAACATCAATTAGAACAATGACAGAGATTTAATTAATTAACAAAGAATTATTTTATTTTCCAGGTCATAATTCGATGCCCGCCCGTTCGTGTAAAACCCACCAAAAGGATAGGGGACCGCATCTGTGGGAGTTATATTATAGTAATGATGCCTCTGGAAACTGTTAATAATAATTTTGCCTTTTCGCAATGTAGTTATGGCCATGATGTTATTTGTTAATATTTAACATGTAAATGCTTAGTTTTCTTTTTCTGTATTTTATTTGTTTGTTCTTTTATTTAATAGCTGATATTACATCTCATATATTGTTAATTATAGATTTTTCAACAACTTGTTGAACATAAATTTATTAAGTATGTAAGCCGTAAGTTTCTAAAACTACTTTTTGTTGTTAATTTTCTTTACAAAAGTTGTATGCAATGTGCAATTTATGTGGGCAAACTAAAAAAAAAAAAGAAATCGTTTAAATATATATATTTTTTAAATAATATTCAGATATAAGATACTAGGTGCCAATTTGTTTTTTTTTTCTATTTTTAGTATGTACTATTAATAATTGTGTTTGATATTTTTTTTGTATTGTTGTAAGTGAAAAAGTGGAGAGTTTTTGACGTCAGTCAATCACAAAGCGGTTAAAATAAACAAACTTATTATGCAATGAAGGTTTTCCTTTCTTCTTCCTCCTCCTCCTCCTCTACGTATAGCAATGATCTTGATTATTTGTACAAGCTCCTCACACATCACACTTCATCGCCCTTGCTTTGGAGTTTTTTTTGCGCGCATTACACTCTGGGGAACAATATTGTGTAACACGAGTACGTACAACAAAACGCAAAATTAAGGTGGAGGTCTCGTGAAAGTGGATTTTATTTCACGACTTCGTTTCGATCGGGCCCCACTCTTAGAAATTCAAAAAAAAAAAAAAAAAAACATGCGAATTCACGTGCCTGGCGGGCATTCGCATAGCGCAGCTAAGACGTGTATCTAGAGTTTCAACTCTAATACTGATTGGTAAGCTTGATGCGGCCGCGGTGTGAGGTGACGGTGAGGTGCTGAAGCTGACTGCTGGTCTGTTGTTAGCCACTAGTGTTGCAACATTGTGACGCACTTTAAACCTAATTGAAGCGTTCGTTGGCGCTGTCGGTTGCTGTGTTCCGCTCAGTGTTGGTAAAGGTAAGTGCTGTAATTAAATTCGGGTCACATTCAGCGTTTTTGGTTTGTTTGGTAGTTTGTTTTAATTTAACGATTTGTTTGTGCCTTGTTTTGAAGCTGGTGATGCGGTTCATTGGACACTTTCGAGTACGCGTAGTCTGATGCGTTATGTCACAGCGACAGCGTTTTATAATAATTTCGTTGTGTGTCTATTTCGGATGGATTATGTTAGACAAAATTATTTTATGGTAAGTATGGGGACTTGTATGGTGATATTTTGTAATGGCAGTTAGGATGCAGAAAGAATATAAAGTAGTTTGTAGGTGTTGACAGTGATGTGTATTGGGGGAACGGACTTTGACAACCAAAAAGTGCGCATCCCAAGGTTAAAGGGTTTTTCTAATATGGAACCTAGGTCTTTTAAGCTGAAAATGGCGATATCCATTTATGTAGGGTGGAAATTGTAGTACATATATATTTTTCAATGTCATTCTGTTTTTAAAATAACATACTGCCTTTTTTTGGAAAAGATGCAATTACGGGTGACTCTCCAGCAGGGTCTGATTTCCTTTAGATGTCTGTGAGAGGGCAGTTCTGGCGATAAAAAGTGAAATCATAAAAAAAAGACTTAAACCAGCAAACAAGAAAAGTTTAGAGCTTTGTCGTCAATAACGCCTGTGAAACATTCCCCTTTTTCAGATGTCAATGCGGAATGTATTCCTAAAACTTTGTTTCGATTGATGTCAAATTGGAAAAGGTTGCTTTTAAACAGACACACGTAAAGGGTGGGCCAAATACAAGTTTCTTCTTAAAAATGCAATAAAATGAACAAAATTAATTTTTTCCATGGTGTTATGGATTTATGAGTAAGAGTAACATTCCCATTAATTATGAAATATAACGTCGTTCAACTAACTGCCTCAGCTGGCTTCGCAGTAGCGCATTTTGTTACTCCAATCTTCCAAGACCTTGTTGATGGTTTTGGGCTGTAGCTAACGGATTGCTTGGATGATATGAAATTGTGCGAAACTCGCAAGCCAACACCAAGGGCACAATTTTCCAAAAGTCCGTGCAACTACTTGCATACGCTGACGACATCGACATCATTGACAGAACACAGCGAGCTGTCACTGTTGCGTTTGCAAGTATCACTACAGAGACGGCAAAAATGGGTTTAGTGGTGAATGAGGGCAAAACAAAATATAGGCTGTCAACAAGAAGGTACACACAACATCGACGAATGGGACAGAGGTAGTTCGGGACTTTGTCTACCTCGGCTCCGCTATTAACTCTGAAAATGACATCACATCAGAAATCAAGCGAAGAATTACAATTGCCAACCGCTGTTACTTTAGCCTAAGAAGGCAATTGATTAGTAAGGCCTTGTTTAGAAACACCAAGGATACTCTATATCAGACCCTCATCATCCTAGTCCTGCTCTATGGCGCAGAATCATGGACGTTATCAAAGGCGGATGAAGATCTCCTTGGTCGCTACGAACGCAAAATTCTTTGAATGATTTTCGGTCCCGTTTGCGTTGACGGGCTTTGGAGGAGAAGATTTAACAGCGAACTCTATGAGCAGTACAGCGACATTGACCTGGTTAGAAAAGTACGTATCACTCGACGTACTCCCCGGAGGGAAAACGCAGTAGTGGAAGACCTCGCCTTAGATGGCGCGCACAAGAAGACGGCACGCTAGCAACTGTAATATCGGCACTGTATGATGCCTACACTTGACTTAAAATGTAAAACAATGAAAATAAAGTCACGTTATAAAAAATGTAAAATAACTGAAAATAAAGTCACTTGATAGTGAACCCATAGAGCAATCGGTTTTTTATTATTGGTCTGTACAATTTGGAAAGCTCAGACGAAATACAAGGTAAGAAAGAAAATAACAACCAAATATTAGTAATTTTAATTCGAATGTGAACAAAAGGAAATAGCGAAGTGCATATAAAACAAATTTAAAATTGGATATTTTAAATGCTGTGTATAAAAAAAGAAAAAAGAAAAATAACTTGAGGATGATTTGATGATTTTGGACGATGTAAAGGTGGAAAATTCATTGTGAAGCTTGGAAAATTTAGGATTGTGAATTTGTGATAAAAGACGTTTTGCATGCATTTTGGGTGGAGAAGTTAACGAGATAAATAATAGATTGCGCCAGGTATCCTTTTCGCATTGTCATTTTCTATTGGAAATGTGCTATTTTTTGCTGCAATTGTAGGAAAAATGCATCAACAGTTCATCAGATCCAAATGGATGACCATACAATCAATCCCAAGGCCTCAGTGCACCTTCTAGGAGTCACAGTCAATTCAGCAATCACATGGCAGGACCACATATCCTATATCGCAAGATCGGCGTCCGCTAAGTTGAGCTACCTATTTAGATCAAAGAGGTACTTTACCCCAACCATCTTCTCCTTCTCTACAAAGCACAGGTTAGTGTGTTAGACCAGGCCTGGAATATTGTTCCCATACATGGAGCTCGGCCCAAAACATTCACTTGACCTACTTGACAGCATACAGAGACGAGTAGTCGACTTATTGGAGACCCTACACTCACATCGAATCTACAACCGATGGTGAACAGAAGACAAGTCGCTGACCTTTGCTTGTTCTATAGGTACTTCCATGGTAGATGTTCCGGAGGAACTCAAAGACATTATTCCTCGAAATGCAACTTTTGGGCACCCCACAAGACAGGCAGCTAATGCTCATGACCATACAGTACACTTGACAATGCAAGGACATCAATCTTCCAAAACTCCTTCTATTACAGAACAAACAACCTTTGGAACTCGCCTCCTGGGGATATATTTCCAGAAAACTACAGTTTGCAGAAATTTAAGTGCATCTCGAGGCGCTTTTGAAGCGTTATAGGTTCGCCTTTCCCGAGAGAAGTATTTAAAAAAAAAATAAATAAAAAAAATCCTCACCCAAAGTCCTTCAACCACTCTATGTTATCCCGCCTGGCTTACAATAGTGCCATCGATGTTTCCCTCTCTATACTACTTTCACTCTTCTATTGGGTACTTTTTGCCGGTTGGCGGTTTGGTAGATCTTTGCATCTCGCTGGCAAGAATTTCAATGGGGATCATTCCCGATATAAAGTAGGTTGTTTCCTCCGAGATTGTTCGAAATCCTCTTATTGTTCTTATTGCGCAGAGCCTGTATACTGATGAGAGGCTTCTCCTTGTTTCCTTTGTTTTTAGAGCCCAGACCGGCGGAGGGTATAGAACTATTGAGCTGACCACTCTGAATAGCAAAAAGCATCCGGGAAAAAGCTGCTTGCATCTGTGGGGCCTTTCCTGCCCGCGTACTATGGATGTGCATTTTAAAGTTTAGCCTGTTATCGAACGTTACTCCTAGGCATATTAGAGACTCCTTAGACCTAATGGTTTGGTTCCCAACCCGAAAATTTGCAAATTCCACAGACTTTCGGCTGGTTATTAAGATAGTCTTGGTCTTATGTTCAGCTAGTTCTAAGCCGGCAGACTCCGGACATTTTTTTGATTATGGCAACTGCTTCATCCGCAGCGGACTTTATATCAGCAAAATCGATCACTCCTTGATGCAGCGTTAGTCGCAGGACTCAATAGCCAGGTGAGATTCTGTTAATGTCGAAAAACTGCGCATCCTACTTTCCGTAACCATCACAAAACTTAGAGCCATTTTTTTTTTTCAAATGACTCCGGAGGCAGTCAGGAAGACAAGGATATTATCTGGGGGTATGTCAATAAGATTTTCTGATTTTTCAGACAGTCTGCCTGCATGTAGGGCTTGATGGAACGCCAAAGCGATGAAGATGTTTTTTCATGTATTTTAAGCCAGACATTATTGGATGTAGTTCCTAAAATTTTTTTAATAACACAACAGAAGGGTTTATGACAGGTGACCCAGCAGCTTTGAGATCTGCTTAGCTGTCTGAGAAGATAGAAATATAGTTTAACCACGTGTATTAGAACTTACATTTTTTCTATAGCGCAGTGGTTAAAAGACTTCAGTCTGGAATATAGACGAGTTTTGCCAATGCTGACTGACAAGGCTACTTTTAGAAATTTGTATTTTATTCCGAAATATAGTAAAATAAATGAAATTAGCGAAAAGTGTTGTGCATCTGGGGCTAATAAACTCAATAATCAGTATATCAATCACCACACACTTCAAACTTTAGCTCACTTTTTCTTACTTTTGCAGTATTCAGCTAATGAAGAAGGTCTAAGCAAAAGAGAAAAGTCCATACTACTATAACAACCAATACCTGCTGAACAATATAACTAAAAAAATGTACTGAAAAATTGCTTACGTCACGGCCCAGTTGTGCACATTTTTTACTTATGTATGATATAGCTATAGAGATGTGTAAGGTATTTATGTTCCTACCTGATTCGTGATCACAATACACGCTATTCCGGAAAATGACAACCAACTCGAATAAAAGATCCCCATGTTCATACTGGTTAAATTCGTTTTTTTACGATTGTATGTATCTCCAATCATCCACCCCATTCATTGGAAATTCATAAAAAAAAACTTCAATGAAACTGAGTTGTTATCGCCAGTTGTTGTTGCTCATTACTTTATATGACATGTCAGTTTTTAAACGCGTTGTCGACCTTATCACGTTTGGGTGTTTTTTTAGCCGACAGGAACCTTCAAACAAATTTGCACGGCAAAATATAAAAACTTATATCAAAAGGAAAGTGCGCGCCACATTAATATCAATTCAGTTATTTTGCTTTGTTTTTGTTTTTGTTTTCATTATCATTGTCATGCCAGCAGCAGCAGTGACAGCGACAGCGACAGCGAAGCGACAATGGCAATCGCCTCGAAACGCTCAATGATAGTGCAGTATGCTCTATAGAGACTATAGCCGCACCAAGAGCATTACGCACTCTTTTGTTATTCGGCGCCTAGTATGCTTATTTCGCGCATACTATGAACGCGTGTGAATAAAACAGGCAAAATGTTATTTTGCCAGAGGGAAATAAAGTTATCACTAAGCGCGCAAGGAAGGCCGCTTAATAAATATCTGGGCATGTGTGAACCTGAGGATTTATAAATATTACAAAATTATTATTAATTTGTTTGCTGCGTTGACCTTCCACCTACTGAAATATGAATTGCACTAGTTACTGAAAAAAAAAAACATACAGAGAGGCTATAGTTGTTTTTGATAGAATAGTGAGATACCAACGCGCCATGTTTTGTGGGCGTGGCTTTTAGTAATAATGATTAAAGAGCATTCTCCAGCCGGAGTGTGAATACAAGGTGGCACAAAAGTCATCAGCATAACCCTATCGGAAGAAGCTATAAATTTTGCAAATGGCGTCAGGGCTTATGTCAATTCTCCTTTGACATTTGTGAAGTAAACAGATACATAATACACGTCAACAAGACATAAATCGTTATACTCCTAAATAAAGTGGGATCATTTTTAGATTTTTTTGGCGGAATAATTCGTCGGTGGTTATTTCGACGCAGATTTCACTGTCGTCCGACACCAACTGGGCAAATTGTACGACGTTTAGCCACCTTTCTAGAAGTGGCTAGACGTTCCGTCGCTAACATGAAATAAGACTATTTTAATTTCTTTGACCTGGCCCACACAATAACATACGAATAAGTCCATATTCCAAAGGCCACCAAAATATCCACTATTCTACACTTCTAGAAGTTTAGCCTCGGAGCAGCCGTTCTGCAAAAAATATTGCATCTATGGCTAAAAATGTCACAGAGTATTGACCAGACGACGCCGACGTGCCACGCAATTGGGCATCGATCGGCGGTCTTTACAGAAAATGTTGGTGAACGACTGTAAGATGTAAGACTTTTAAAGTGCAGAGAGTGCATAAGCTTTTTGCTGTTTTTTTTTTTAAGTACTTCTCTCGGGAAAGGCGAACCTATAACGCTGCAACAGCGCCTCGAGATGCTTGCAGATGTATGTTAGTTCTGCACTTAAATTGCTGCAAATTGTAGTCTTCTGGAAATATATCCCCAGGAAGCGAGTTCCAAAGTTTGCTTGTCCTGTAACAGAAGGATTTTGGGAAAATTGATGTCCTTGCTTTGTCAAGTTTACTGTATGGTCATGAGCATTAGCTGCCTGTCTTGTGGGGCACCCAAAAGTTGCATTTCGAGGGATAATGTCTTTGAGTTCCTCGAAACATTTACCATGGAAGTACATATACCTAACCTATAGAACAAGCAAAGGTCAGCGACTTGTCTTCTGTTCACCAACGGTTGTAGATTCGATGTGAGTGTAGGGTCTCCAATAAGTCGAACTGCTCATCTCTATAGGTTAAGTTAATATTTTGGGGCCGAGCTCCATATATGGGAACTATATTCCAGGCCTGGTCTAACCTGTGCTTTGAAGAGAAAGAGAAGTTGCTTGGGGCTAAAGCACCCCTTTGATCTAAATAGGTAGCTCAACTTAGCGGACGCCGATCTCGCGATATAGGATATGTGGTCCTGCCATTTGATTCCTGAATTGACTGTGACTCCTAGGAGGTGCATTGAGTCCTTGGGATGGATTGGATGGTCATCCATTTGGATCTAAGGAACTGTTGCATGCATGCATTTTTCCTAGAAAATGTTATGAGCTGTGTCTTGTTTGCATTAAATAAAACCAAGTTGTCTTCTCAACACTTCAAGATTTTGTCCAGATCATCATGAACTAATTTGTTCAAATCTCAAACTGTGTGATGTAGCTGCATTCACAGGCCCACCGTTCGTATTTTGTCGGTCCAAGCAAATCGTTGATAAAAAATAAATAAAATAAATAGGTGGCGCAACAGGCGGTAGACACCCTAGGCCTAGCTTCTCGCAACCTGTCAGTCATACTCTCGGATGTTTGTCAGACGTTCGCGAGAGGTGACGCAGTAGAAAAAACCTTAAGATATAATTTGTGTTTTTCTGGAGATCGAACCTGGGATCCCTCGCACAGTATTCCAGCACACTAACCACTGCGCTACTGCGCTCACAAGCAAATCATTGATGTGGAGAAGAAATAGATTTGGGGAAAGAATAGATCCTTGGGGCACTCCTGCATTTATAGCAAACGAATTAGATGATATACACCATCTACAACAACTTAGAGCGATCTTCCCAGAAAAAAATGTTGGATAATAAGACGCTAACTTGCCAAAGAGACACAACCAACAATCTGAAGACTTCATTACCGGGTAGTCTCTCGTTTTGGGGATTTGCAATTGCCGGCAACATTGTCTGATTGGCGATTTGCACTGGCCCGCAAGATCACTTGATTTGGCTTTCTCTCTATAAGGTTATTAAAAGTCAGGCGTTTAAGTAAACACGCACCAGAAACTCTGTCAGCCCTCAAGTAGAAAATCCGTCAAGAAATATGGAGAACTAATCGCCCGAAGCTCTGAAGAAAACCATTAAAAATGCCATAAAAAGAGTCCAAATGGAATTTAACAATGGCAGCTGTCACTAAAGCGATACCTATAATTTTTAGAAAATAAAAAAAAAACAAATAAATATTAAAACAAGTAAAAAAGCCTAAAAAATGGCTTTTACTATCTGCTAGGTTCCACATTTCACTTTCACTCGAAATGAAATCGGCAATGAATTTGTGTGCTCTAAATTTCACTGCATTCGATTTCGAATTCAAAATTTTCGGAATTGAGACAAAGTGAAATTGTGATTTCGAAAAAATTTCGGAGTTTCCGATTCGCCCGAAATGCAGAACATTGAAAACGAATTCACTCGATTTGCAATTTCGATTTCACTCGATTTCTGGAACCTAGCTGTATAATTTTTGTTAAAAAAGTTCTCAGCATAATTTTTAGGAAATTTCTCAAGGATAAAAATTTCATAGACAAAATTAAAATTTATTAAACAAACATTTTAAGATAAAAACATTTTAAGTAAAAAAATTTAACAACAAATTTTCATAATTTTGAGTTTCAGAAGCCATAACTTTTTTGTAGCTGCACTGATGTACACGAAGTGCTTAAGATTTGTATGCGCTACTAAATGGTCTTTTCAAAATGTACAAAACAATTTTTGTACCTATAATAGTTTAAAAGTTATAGCGATTTAAGTGGTAAAACCTCTAAATTAGAAGTCACCTACTTTGATGGGATATAACAGGAAATATAGTGAGAATAGACCCCCTGCTGTACAGGGCTAAAATTGCCTTCACAACTGCAAAGAACATGCAATTATCAGTTAGTTCATTTTAAAAACATTATCACCAGATAATAATTTTCATTTAATAAGCTGGCGAATACAGTACTTAATTCAGATTAGGTTGAAAAATATTCGAACAAAAAGCTTTTCAGTTTCATCTATTGGATGTGAGATGCCTCCCTGTGGTTTGTGCATGTGCTTACTCAATCTAAAACCGCCATCTAATGGCAAGACAAAGAAGATATTTTTGATATCGAAATACGGTTGTGTTCATGAATATTTGAAATAAATAGATGTGTTTCAATTTCGAATAAATGTTTTAGTACAATCTCACAGGGCTAGGGAACCTTCTTGTCGTGTACACGTAGAAGAAAAATTAACTAAAATGATGGATCGTACGAGATGAAAAATAATTTAAGTATTTTTATCTCTATAAGCAATATAAGCACACACAAGAAATGTTTACATAGTAGAGGTTCATTTGAAACTATGATTTTTATATTGGCTAAAATTGACTTAGGTGTGGGTTATAGCCATCAGAAAAGTCCATCCGTAAAATAACACGAAACAAAACAAAACGCAAACATCTTACCCCAGCATTTCAAAGGAATTCCTTGGAACCTGTTGTTAAAGTTGAACAGAAAGAGTTTTAAGTATGGAAAAATTAATAAATTCGTTGTACAGGACATTTTCAGATCAGGTGCTAATATTTTATTGATGAAATTTATAATTGAAAAGCAACATTTTGATTGAGTTAAACGATTAAGTTTAAGTGAAAAACAATTTTTTTTTCGGATCATTTTACTGATAGATATAACTGGAGCCTCAGCTGTTGTGGTTGGAATTTTGAAATACCTATGAAGTTCATATACAGGGTGTTTTTAAGGTTCGGTTTTCTAATTGGCAACCCCTTTTGCAACGATAAGCAATTTTACGGCGTTAACGACGTGGACGTAGTTTTATTCAATCGTCGTTTAATTGTGTGAAAAGTTCGCAATGAGACCCAAAGGCTTCCCTTAATTTGGTGCCTAATGCTTTTTAAAAATATTTGGCCCAACAGATTGAATTATATATTCTATTTGACTTGTTGTCAAACAGCAAAGATTCTTGATCTTCTGATGAGCATCTTCAATTTAAAGCTCTCTTGTAAGAGCAGACCCTTCACCGAGTTGACGACGACGATATACCCGTATTTCTTTTTTTACTCTTCTTTCTTTTTAGGAACAGTGCAAATAATTGAAGCAGCTGCAACCTTTTGCTCGTAGTACCATGTTCCCATCAAGGTGATTAAGCCGAAGTGATTTATACATTACGAAAGCCGTTTCCACCGAACTTTAGGCGTTTTATTTAGACATTTTTGGTAAATCCTAAAACTTTTATTTTGAATATATCTGACAATATGAATAAGAACACTTTTTAAATATGTGTAGAGTGGGCGCAGTAGCGCAGTGGTTAGTGTGTTGGACTACTGTGCGAGGGATCCCAGGTTCGATCCCCGGAAAAACCCAAATTACATCTTAAAAAAAAGTTTTTTCTACTGCGCCACCTCTCGCGAACGTCTGACAAACATCCGAGAGTATGACTGTCATGAAAAAGCTTCTCAATTGAGCCGTTCGGACTCGGCATACAATTGTAGGTCCCTTCCATTCGTCCCAAAAATAGAAACTCACACAAAACGAATGGTTGCGAGAAGCTAGGCCTTGGGTGTCACCCGCCTGTTGCGCCACCTATTTATTTATTTAGAGTGGAAAATTGAAAAAAATTGAGTTTATTTTTATGGAAATTTATTTTTTTTGTTTTGTTGCTGAATAAGAGCTGCAGTTAAAAAGGTGCATTCCATATTCTTTTAGAAATATTCGCGAATCAGGTACGTAATCATGAAAATGTATGATAAATCACATGATTAATGAGATCATTTGTCTAAATCTATAGGATTTAGCTAAATCACATCGGTGGAAACATGGTCTAAGAATAAACTGATAACTAGCAAAATAAATATCAAGTGGACACGGTTATCTCAAATGGACAGCCACCCGAGAGCAACGACACGTTCGCGATACATTCATCTAGGAGAACTCATTCGCAAAATAGTTTGTAATATTTTTTTGTTTGTTAGCATTTTTTCTGTTATTAGGAGGACTGAACTTGATGTGAAAGCTAAGTTGTCTTGTCAGTCTTTAATTCGGTGTTTGTTCGAACTCTTACCTATGGTCATGATCATGAGGTTTGGGTTTGGGTATAATGTAATGACCGAAAGAATAAGATCGTGAAATGAGATTTATCCGTTGTATTGCTGGTGTGACCGGTAGATATCGTATTAGGAACAGCAGCTATACTTCTCCGGACGGAGCGGTCCATGCTTCGATGGGTTGGTCATGTTAAACGCATGTCCCCAACCAGGATCGCAAGACGTGCTATCAAGTTCAAATCCGTACCAACAGGCAGCTGTCTTCTAGGTAGACCCAGAATGAGATGGTTATATCAAATTCATAATCTCTCCTCTACCCGTATGGGGATTGTCACTTCAGCCAGCTTCGCGACATACTTCTTCGAGTTGGCATTAAAATTGCTAAGAATCAATTGGAATTCGTTCTTCCAGTAGAGTGCTTCATTGGTCAGACAAAATACAAAACTGATACATTTTCTATTACAAAGCTTCTAATATGTAGAGTTACCTTTCATGAAAAAAAAATCTTAAATGCACACAATAATATTTTATCTGTCACACAACCACCTCCAAAGAATCTATTTCCATAAATTTCTTCTCATAAAAAAAAATCATATTCAACCATATGGATGCCTTTGCTCCGACACTGCCCATTGACATTTGAATCTTCATACATCTGGGCATGTTTCAGATGTCACCATAACACGATTCATAATCGTCTCTATGACACTTTCGACTGCAACAACTACATAATATCTAAGCGCGGCGCTAGCTCCTACTTCTATGCAGATATTTTTTCTGTTTTAATTTTTTTTTTATGAACACCACAGATGTGACATTTTAATCGGCATCCAGAGGGATGCTGCTGGAGTAGCATCGAGATTAATGCCGTGAGGAAAATCATAAATTAATTAGAGAGCTCATTTCGAAGTGATGTTTGTTTTTGTCTATCGTGATCCGACACGAATTAGTGGCATTTAGCTGCGATTTATCGTTCAAAGTGTTGGATTTGAAATTTATGACATACCATGGGGAAATGGAAAATGTGTTTGCCGACACTATGGCGGAGGGGGCGGTGGAACACTTCCGAGGTTGAAACGATTTACAGGTGTCATCATTGAATTTAATTGGCTGTGTTCGATGTTGGTTCTCATTTTCATTTCTTTTTAAGTGATGAGCTATGAGTGCAGCAAAAAAAAAAAAGTAGTCCTATAGCTGAGATTACGGTATACACCCCCGTAGTTTCGAAGGTTAAATGATAGTCAGGGTTGGTTTTTTTTTCTACTAATTAGGACTAGTGGCGCCGTTTGATGTTATAATCGTCGTCCGCGGAGGATGTTTTGGGGAATTTTTGACACATTTTGTCTGCATTCCTTTTTTTTTTGGTAATGGGAAGGCAACATATTTCTGTTCAGATATTAAGGAATTTTTCTGTTACCGCATGGCGATTAGTGGAATTACATATCCTTTTAAGGAAACCGGAAGAACGTGGCGCCACGCCAACGCTAAACTGTGAAAACATTTACATGCTTATTATTTATAACATTATAACAATTTTGTCGACGAATTGTATTCATAAAGAGATTCGAAAGTAGATAGGTATATGAGCTGCAAGTTTAAAGATCTATCGGTAAGGACGATAGGTGTAGGCTTATTATGAGTTAAAAGTGTGGTGAAGCAATAACCTGGATTATCGATCGCTTGTTCCCAGTGCATTGGTTCGGTAGGGAACATTTCGTAACTTATCAACCGTACGACAGAAATAAGCATGGATCAACCGTTTCAATTTCAACATGATTTATACAATTAATATCAAAGGGTGTGGTTTCATAACCAGAGCTGTTCATGTCAAAGGAAAATTACACAGTGCGTCGCTTTAAAGGCGAGTCAAGGAGCTGGTGCCTTATGAAAAGGTATATGAGAATTTGAACACGAATAGAACAGTACCTACCACTTGAAGAAGTGCTAAAACTTTTTAACATTATAGACTTGATAATAAAACGAGAGCAAGGCGAGAAACGTTGTCCTCTATTGTAGTTCACCATGTAACGCGTGGGTAGAACTCGAATTTTGATACATATTTACAATTTCAATAAGTTGTTGAATCTCGTAGAGCTACATACGGTAAAATGGTGTTTATGACTATGTTCCTTTTCTACTGTATTAAAAATGTAAAATACTGTCAAAATGGCTATGGTGGCGATAAATTGTCTCTTAAAGAGAAAAACGAAAACGTTAGGGAACGCTTTGGTAGTAATCATGAAAAATGACAGATGCATTTTGTTTTTTCATAAATTGCATGCGAGTATAAATCCAAGTATGTGGAAGAGTTTTGACAGAACTACAAGCATTCGGGAAGAGAAAAAAAATACATTATTTTCCCGCCTTTAATACCATTTTTATACCAATTTGTTTCCCATATAGCAAGAAGTCAAAAGACAAATGCAAATATGTAGTCGCATGCCAAATAGAACAATAAATTTCAAATCATCTGTCAATTGTCAGGCGACTGACAGTTTTTACTATTCTTACTAAAAGAAATTTGTTGAGTAAAAACTAGTAAGATTTTCAGTGCGGCAATCACTTACTCTCTCGAAACCGTTCTCTCTTGAACGACATTGAGAACAAATTCTTAAGAAATAGTAAACATTTGCAAGATTTAAAACTAAAGCAACAGACCTAGTGACAGCTCGCTGTGTTCTGGCCAATGATGTCGATGTCGTCAGCGTATGCAAGTATAGTTGCACAGACTTTTGGAAAATTGTGCCGCTGGTGTTGGCTTGAGAGTTTCGCACAATTTTCTCAAGAATGATGTTGAAAAGGTCACATGACAGCGCTTCACCTTGTCTAAATCCTTTTTTGACATCAAAGGTCTCGGTAAGACTGTTTCCGACCTTTACGGAGCAGCGAGCGTTCTCCATCGTCATTCTGCACAATCTGACAAGTTTGGCAGGGATGCCAAAATTAGACGTGGCTCTGATATAGCTCGTCTCTACAAGTGCTGTCATATGCGGCTTTAAAATCGATAAATAGATTGTGAGTATCGATTTGGACTTCTTGGGTTTTCTCCAGTATCTGCCGTAGTGTGAATATTTGGTCGGTTGTGGACTTACCGGGCCTAAAACCGCACTGATAGGGTCCAATCAGTGCGTTGACAAATGGTTTCAGGTGGCGCAACAGGCGGGTGACACCCAAGGCCTCGCTTCTCGCAACCATTCGTTTTGTGTGAGTTTCTATTTTTGGGACGAATGGAAGGGACCTACAATTTTATGCCGAGTCCGAACGGCTGAATTGAGAAGCTTTTTCATGACATGAAGAACCTAAGAAGGGAATCCAGGGAGAAAGTTATAGCTATACTAATTGTCATTACACCCATCCGTATGTTGTTGAAAACTTTGGGAATCGCCTTCAAGACTGCGTAGTGCATACCTGTTGACGGCTCCTATCTTAAAGATGTAATCCTTAAAACTTGATGTAAAAAGCGAGATTGCTTACTGAGTATACCTAGATAAACCTTAATTCTGTAAGTTGATTATTTATTTTAAAGCCCTTCAAAACAGACGCGTTTCTTTTGCCCACCTTGCAAGCTTAACATTGCGATGCTCTTGAAAAATAATCCTATTTAACTTGAAACAATTTTCAGGAAGTGTATAGGTACCTGGAGCCCTGTAGTTCTCATATGGGCGTGGCGAAGCCAGAATTCCAGTTTTCGAAACCTCATAATCCAAATATCAAAATCCAATGCCAATCGTTTTCCCTTTCAGCGGTTAAATAATATTTAACTTGAAAAACAACATTTTGAATAAACTGCGTACATCATGCAACCACATCATCAAGACGTCATTCTACTAAAATATAAATATCACGTCAAGAAACCTTCCCCAATGCTAAGTATGCGCGACTATTCGCCGGTATTCATTATCTGCAATTAGGAAAATTAAGATGTCATCTTCATTCGTGGAAATAATGCACTCGGCAAATTTGGTTATTAAATTAAGTACGCTTGACAATGATGAGTTTCATGAATATCTTAACCCATCACGGCATCGCATCCTAATTAACTTTAATTTGTATACACAATCCTTAGAGGAGCTCGTTTCATGCGATGCATGCGCATGGGGTGTACTATATACTATATATACATGACATAGGCGTGAATCTGGCTGTTGTCGTTAGGATCACTGTCGCAAGTAGCATTGGACTGGCATCAAGCCAAATAATTCACACTTTGAACGATGAAAATGTCGTCTCGAATTAGTTGGTTATTCCTGATTTGCTTCTCCCTCCGGTTAGGGTGCAAAAGCAGTGCAGCAAGTTTCGAATGACTCAAGAAATATGATTTAATAATTTATATTTTAATGATATAGTTTATGGGTGCTAAATGTTCATTAACATAGAAATGCTGGCCTGGCATCCGTTGAAGATTTTTAATTAGTTTCGAGCGGTTGAAAATATTATTTTGTAAATCTCTAGGCATTAATCACCTGGTTGAGGTATGGGATGCCTATATAGATGAGTGGTGAAATGTGTTTTGATATTTTGATGAACGATTTCATAATATATCAATGATGCCTGACCGATATGGCACAGATTCCATGCTCATCTTCGAATCTGAGTAGGGGACATGGGATTAACGTTACCAAACCAACGAAAATCAACCTCTCCTCTTGGAGAAGCGCAGATGTTCCACATTGAGTATCTCACGTATTCTGCAGAACACTAACATGTCAGTAACTCCAGTAATACAACGGAGAAGTTTTAATTCGGCAGCTTATGCCCTCGATCTTATTCTTTGGGTGGGAGTATCTCGATCTCCCCATTGGTGCATAGCGTATCCACCCTCTGACCCTCATGATGGTTTGCAAGACGATTAATGGAAAGCTCGTAGTTGTTTTGAGCTAAGTTCGGTTGTCGTTCGAAAACCAGCATCCTAGTCCTGGCTCCAAGGGTTGCCCTAATTTGACAATATTCGGACATAGCTTATTTCCTTTTGTCATCTTTGGGCACGCGCTTCGTTAGCCATATTTAGATGAACATAGAAAATGGTTAGCTTATATGAAACATACCTAAGTGAAGATCCAAATGCAAACGATGTCGCTCGATAATAATTTTTAACAACAGTATACTATTTCGAGCGTTCCTGTCAGTCGCCACAGCCCTGTTTTAGGTACTTTTGATGTTCTGTTTCAAATTCACTCTACTTGCAATTTATGCAGAATTGTTTTTTCCCAGATTTATTTTCCAAAATCACTACACATCTTGACATACACCACGGCACTCATTCATTGACCCCTAATTCCAACCATGACAACTCTATAACAATTAGCTGAATGGGGAGGGGGAGCTCTGAAGGATGCAACTTTGACTTATCGCCAAACAATCAATTAGTTTCAATGTACTCTGACTGCCTGCTGACATCGAACTTCCTTTGCTGCGATTAATGAGAATGACAAATCTTTGTTCGTTAGCGTTCCCCATTTGACGTTGAAGACTATTAAGTGTGGAAGCCTAGTTAATTCTTTGTTATAAGTTGGTCTTCTGCGCTTTCGGTATCGTTTGCTTGTGTCTCAGGATATGGTAAATTAATTTGACTAAATTAAAATTAATTTGAAGAGAAGGAGAGCTCATATGCTCATAAGAAAAGTCTAGTTGTCGAAGTGTATAGTGTTACATACAGACTCAAATTGTCCCATATTGTAACACCAAACTGTTCACAGATTACATTACACTTGTTAACGTCAGTGACACTCAACTAGAGCAGCTCTGGTGAGATCTACTAAACAGCCGTCAACAAAAAATTAGCATCACACATCCAAGACGCAGCAGCAGCTACACAACCAACAAGACACATCCTTGCGACCCATCAACCAAATCGGATACTTTCCTGGAAATTAATTAAAACATATGCTCATCACTCAGGGCCATAAATCTGCCACCACAATTATCACATTTTATTCGACTATGTGCAACTGCACACCACAGTCGAGCCGTCTAAATAAGGGGTGCAGCAGCAGCAACAGCAACAGCAACACACTTGAACAGCGCAAAATAATCCTAATTAGTGTATCACTTTCAGAGGACTTCCTCCCAGCCGCACCAGTGCCTTTGCGTAATCAAGTGTGTTATCATTTAAATTCAGAATCAAGTCACAGTTCCATGGAACTGAAATAGAAATAGTTGCCGTTGCCGTTGCTGAGGCGCCCTAGATGCAGGCGCAAATTCCATGGCGTTCTGATGCCTCCGCGTCAAGTGACACTGACAAGGTTGAATAATTGCCAAAATTAATTGCTCGGCGCATCGACTGGGAGTTTAATTGAGGAAACCCATCCACATTCGATTTGTTTTGTTTTGCGTACGCGCATTTAACTCGGGGCCGAGTCCTCGCACCTTTCTGCCGAACCGAACCGAACCGGGAAGATCAGCCGTTCCCGAAACCGAAACAATTCAATTTAAATGGAGCAAAACAGTGTCAAAATAATTAATACGTCCTCATTATAAATCATCACATTTCAGTGTTTGTCACCAAACACTCATAAATCTCACCGCTAGGTCGTCCCTTATTTGGTTATGGTGTCCTCTTCCCCGGGGAGCCGCCGTCGAGTGCCAGCCAAGGCATTAGTCTTTCGATTTTGTGTTTGCCATTGAAAGGAAAAGGGAAACTCAAATAAATACATGCCAGAGAGCTAAGGAAAAATGAAAATGTCAAGAGACGTTCTTTGGTTCGCCCATTTGTGGTTTATGTGTGCAGTGCATTCTTCAGCTATTTAATTGCATAAGGATGCGGGTGATCGTCGACTTCTTTTGATACGCCTACACCCTAGATGGATAGTTATTTTTCAAACTCAATGAAATGCATGGGTCTTTTTTACACTTTGCTCACTATAGTGTTTTGAGGTCACTGAAAGAGTCGGTTAAACGCAGATGGGCGCTGACCCATGATTTATTACTAGGGTTGTATCCTCTTTGACAAATAGGCATGTAATTCGATCTTATGATTAAATGTTGGCGATTAAGTGAAGAAAAACAAACAGATTTAGAGTAGGTACCCGTTGGTGTATTTCAATTTGTAATTGGTTCGGGGAAGAGTCAGTATTCATCGTCCTGTTATACAAGTGGAACGTAGGTATAGGCAAAATATCTGAGAGCTCCTGATCGCGTCTTACTCTAGAGTCTGAAGGTTTATTATATGTGGGATTACAAATCACAATCTATGTATTTTTTTTTTTTTTTTTTTCAAAAGTTTTACCTAACAAGAAATTATTGAAAAACATTCAATTTCAAACAAATAAAGCCCATGCACATCTTTTGTCATACTTACGATTCCATCAAAACTTCGGGTACGTACTTTTAGCATTCAATTCAAATCTTAAAAACCTAAAAAAGAGTCTCTCAATTTTGAGAAAATTCTATATCAGCTTTCATACAAAAAAAACGGCTAAGGTTTCCAATAATTGGGGTTTTTCTTTTTTAGTTCAGACTAGAGCACAGCTCTGTCAAAAAAATGTTTCGTTTTTCTCAGACACATCAGAGGTCAGAGCTCAGAATTTATGTTTCTTTTTCCGTTCAGAGAATGATCAGAGCGCGCTTTATGAGCTTAGAATAAATTGACTGAACATGCAAAAAATAAATGTGCACGACTGGGTCGCATGTAACTTTTCGTTTATTGCGAATTTCGTAGAATCTCAGAGTCATTTCAGTAAATTTTACGTTTAAAATCATACCCAGCCCACTCAAGGTGTAATTAATAACGTAATACATATACCACATAAACATACGTATTAACTACAACACTTTATTATTTTCAAATTTCACCCTGTGTCGCCCAGTGTCAGTTACACTTGAAGGAGGCAAGAAGGTCATATATTTCTAATTATGTACCTATAGATATTGTAACTGGACTTTGAACTTTGCAAAAATATACCGCGTGTGAATACAGATCGCGGTTTGGGTAGTCATTTTTGAGAAATATTCATAAAACGGCTATATTCGAGTTTTCTGAGAAAAACTAAGTGCCTACGTGATCATGTTTAGAATGCTTATGTTGTCTTAAATGTGTATTTTGATCAAAATTGTTAGAGCGGTTTTTTGTAAAATTATGCTGACAAATATTACAATTTGTATTCGAAAAGCACTGTTACTAAACTGTTAAGCTGAAATCTGAGTACGACGTATTATTCAGAATATAAACATTACCTAGCAGTTATATTTTCATCAAAATCGAAAATTGCCTTTTCGAGATATGGAATATCTAACGACTAATTCATGCTTCAAAAAGCACTGTTTTGCAACTGTTTAGCTCAAAACTGAGCAAAAGGTATTACATACTATGGACTTAAGCATTATGTGCCAGTTACATTTTTATGATAATCGAAAATGGCGTTTTTGAGATATGAGCAGTTTTTTAAAATACTATTAATACGGATTTGAGTGGATGGATATCAAAGGACACAGTCTTTTTAGAGAAAAACTGAGTTTGCTATCAAGTTGAGCATGACGATAGTATTTTAAAAATAAGTTTTTGTTAAAATCGTTTTTACCGTTTTCGAAAAAAAGCCAATTTTTTAAAAATGCCGTTGCTAGCGTTGCTTTTTAGCGAAAAACTGGGTATGCAGTCATGTTAAGCATGCCTACATTCACTCATCTATTAATTTTGGGATAAATCGTTGGAGCCGTTTTCGAAAAAATCTAAATTGTGTAATTTTTATATGGGGAGTACCGTTAATATTAGGGCTAACATAAAACAAAAAAAAAGCCTCCTAGCAGGAAGCCGACAAACTCTAAATACGAAATTTGAAACAAATCCGTCCAAGCGTTTAGATTTCCCAGCTATGGAACAGACAGACATACGGACGGACAGAATTGCGAGACCCACTTTTTTGAGTTTCCATCCATCAGAATTGATCAAAATCTCGAGTTCGAAATTTTGTACGAAAACAATATCTTTCTCTTACTACGCATACGAGAAAGTTAAAAAAATTACGAGCCTTGTTGTTCTGTCACAGAAGGTAAACCAAATTAATACCTACCTAAATAATTAATAAATAACCCTATGACATTATTTCATCTTGCCCCCTGCAACCCCCCTGCTTGAGTTTCCTATCGGATTTTGGAGTAGATGGGAGTTTATACTGCAAAAAGCGATATCTCAATTTTTTTGCGAAAACTTGCGATATTTCGTTTCATTAATCATCACAAGAAAAACCTAAAGTAAAATAATATTAGAAAAATTCGTACCATTTGAAATTACTGAATAAATAACTATTATGTACTTTGATTTTAGTTCAAATTTTCAAAAAAAAAATATCGAATGTATTGCCGAATTAAATTTTTTAAAATCACTTTACTTTGAGTGATGTCTTCTTTTAGCAAGTTATGTTATAGGTAGTGGAAAAAGTTGTATACATGAACGCAAATAAAACAAAAGCCATTCTAATATTAAATTAAATCCATTATAGGCATTAAGATGCATTCAAACTTGCAAACTCGATAAAGTGGTACAAAAGGAATAGCGACAAAGCAAAATTTTAAAATCTTAGTGCTTCAGTTGTAGTGCCATCACTGGACAATGTCTCCCCTCCCCTCTAACTTCGGAACCAATTAAGCCAAAAACAACAAACTTACTAAGCTCAATAAAAAGGTCCACCTTACCAGATTTCAACTCTGTAGCATTAATGGTTCTTCAAAAATTACAAAAACCGGCTGACTCACTCACTCAAAATTCTGAAACACTCCCTGCCATACTAGAAAATTGACACACTGACGGATGGTATGGGAAATACAATAGGAAAAAGTCGATAAAACTTAAGATTTTCGATTCAGGGGGCGTAATATACGCCCACTTCTTACTCCTCCTGCGATCTGAGTAAGCTGAGTTTAGAAGTAATATTTCATTATATTTGCATCGAAGTGAGACTTTTTCGATTTAAAATTAAATCAATCCACTTTTTTTGTAACCGTAAAAAATAGTGAAAACCATAACCATGAATGTGCATAAAAACTTAAACCAAACATAATTACTATTGTCTCCGATGAACTGCAATGAGGGGCTCCGCTACCACATATCTCCACCACGCAACATAAGAATTATGGGTCCAGTATCATCAAATCTCAATAGACGAGGTAAAGAGCACTTCTGCCCCCAGTCCCACCCCAAACTAGAAACTCTAACATTCTCTAGTTTATCTAAACATCCTTAATATCCTATGCTAAACGATTATTCAAATAAATGGCGAGCACTCAAATTAAACTGCATTTGGAAGATATTGCGCATACCATGCAGCAGAGCAACCCTCCACCATCTCAGCACCGATTAAATTTATGCGCCTAATTTCTTCTTGAAGCAGTTCAAAAGGAAAGACACAGTCATGTTAAACACGCTTTGTAATATTCTAATTTGATAATTGGTTGTAATTTATGGGTCCTCATGAGTGACGCCTTCTCGTTTGGCTTCTGAGAAATATATTTTAATTATTTGGAACTCATAGCGACGCTGGATGCAGTGCATCACTGTTGTACACGACTGCGTCAACTCCGTGATAGAAGCGGCTAACAGCAAGCGCACCAACTGCCTCCGAAAACGTCACATGCTTACTCGGGTGTAGTGCAGTGCAACAACGCTAAATGAAAAGCGTGTGTGCGTAATAAAAAGAAAAGGAAGATCGACTGCGAAGAGCGAAGCATTTTCCTGTTCACCGGGATGTTGGCCGTAGCCGTATAGCTATGAGCGGTTTGCGTGTTCCTTTTGAATGTGATTTATTTCATTTTTATTTAAAGCATAATATGCTGAAACGAATAACCATTAATTGCGGTCTACTTCCTGGCAGCGAATGCCTGGGATCACATTTTCTTTAGGTAGGCATATGATTATATGATCATTGAAAACGATTAACGACCAAAATGAATATTGAGTAAATATATTTGAAGAAAAAATGTGTGTAATTAGATTTTTAGATGGTGAGGGGTTTAAATAATATACCTAACAATATGTACTTTACAACTCTGGATCTGGACACAGTACACTTTCGTTTGTACATATTCGAATAAGTGACTAATAATTCCGTAAATTATGCCTACTGTAACACCTACATTATGACATTATGTATTTGTCAAGCTGGTTTCAGAAATTTTTTGATATACAGGGTCCGCCATCTAACGTTTTTTTTTTTTTCAACTAGTGCTTATTTCGCGAATGGTAACACTTAGCTCATGTCTGATTTGACAGAGACAGATAATTAGTTTTATCCTTCCGCTGAACGAATATGGTTGTGTATACGCTTGAACAACGCTGGGAAATATTGCGACATTACTTTGAAAATCATGGTAATGTTGCAGAATGTGTGCGAAAATTGCGTACGGATTTTGGAAGAAGAGAAGCACCGTCAGCTCCGTAAGTTCGTTATCTTGTGAAAAAAGTGAAAGAAACTGGCATCCTCATCGATAAACCAAAGCGTGAAAAGCCAAAAACAGTGCGTACACCCGAGAAAATTGCTGCTGTGGCAGAAAGTGTGCGTGAGGCATAATTGGGCCATTTTTCTTCGAAAATGAGCAAGGAGTGGCCGTTACAGTCAATGGCGATCGTTATCGGGCCATGTTGAACGAATTTTTGTTCACAAAAATTGAAGAGGAGGATATTGGCAACATTTGGTTTCAACAGGACGGCGCTACGTGCCACACAGCCGAACCTACACTCGATGTTTTGCGCCCTGTTTTTGAAGATCGCGATTTGACGCCGTTGGACTATTATTTGTGGGGTGCCGTAAAAGATAAGTGTTACGCCGACATGCCCGAGACAATTGACGCTTTAAAGGACAATATTCGTGAAGCCATTGGTGAAATACAGCTGCACACAATCGATAATGTGCTTAAAAATTGGACCGATCGTGTAGGCTACTGCATGGCCAGCCGAGGCAGCCATTTGAATGAAATTATTTTCCATTATTAACCGGAAGGATTGTACTTTCAAATAAAAAAAGAAATTTGAGAAAATATTCAGTAGTTTGAGTTTTTTTTTTATAGCATTTTCAAAAAAAAAAGTTATTTGGCGGACCCTTTATGCAATCAAATTCGAGAAAATGTTTTAAAAACGAAACTGGCATAGGTAAGATCTAGGTTCACGGTCCACACTCCACACTATTTAAGAATTGACAATAAAGTTTACAATTCAGGTATTAAAGGCGCCCACCTTCACTTATTTCAAAATCGAGCTCGTTTTCAGTTGACTCCAAATCAGTCCGAAATCGGGAGTGAATTTCACGCGGGAATCGGTGGGATATAATTGCCATTATGCCTTGTTTTTATTTCCCGCTCCCGATTTCGCGTTTCGCGTTTGAGAATGCCTTTAGACTTTTTCATAATTCGCCAAATTGTCATCTGTTTCTTGAGCTGATAGGACCTTTTACCTTTTCTAACCTATAATAGCTCATCGTAATACACACAGGGTTGTTCCTATTAGGTATGCCTGTCCTATACCCGGAGCCGATTAGCTATTGTTCCTATTCATTCTTCATATCGTTTAACTCCTTAATCCGTTTCGCTGCAAAGTGCTTTCAACTTGTCCTGGACTCCTGGACGCTTGCTATTTTTCAACAGTTTGATTGAAATATACAGGGTGAACCATTAAGTTTTGCAATGGCACCAAGCTCCGAGGTTTTGAAAACTTAACGCTTTACTTAAGTTGATCTTGCTACGCGTACGTTTTTATCGCTGAGACACATTTTAAATGTCAGAGATCAGGCATTTAAAGGTCCCCCCAAACTCCCACCGGTTATTATTATTTTATTATTGTTCGATTTCAATGCAATGAAATACAATTTCAAGACCTTAAGTATACTCGTATATACAACATAATATCCAAAAGATTTAATTTTTGTTATTTCAGTTTCTTCATATTCTGGGTGATCACAGAATCCGTCGTAATCGGAATTTTGCTACGAACCACGAAAGAACTATCACAGAATCCGTCGTAGTGGACATTTTTGCTACGAATTTAATTCGTCGTAGTGGAAATGTTTATTCCGAATTTAATTCGTAGCAAAAATTTCCACTACAACGGATTCTGTGATAGTTCTTTCGGGGTTCGTAGCAAAATTCCGAATACGACGGATTCTGTGATCACCCAGATTATTCTCAATGGGCCCTGACTCCTCTTATATACTGAATGGAATAACCTCCACATTCCGATTGTGACATTGCTTTTTAAGGTTTTATTATTATTGCTATCGATAGATTTTGGTATCTCCTTTACTTCTCAACTCTGCTAAATCCATGAGTGTTCCTGTGTTTATGTATTACCGTCCCATCTAGTCGGTTTATATTACTTATGATCAACCAGGTTAGCAGTACGAAGCGTTCGATCGTAGAGAATCTTATAGTCGTTTCGTTTTCCAAGACAGTTTTCGATTCGTATCAGAGCGGTAATAGGGCTGGGATTTTTACCAAATCACGCATTTTTGCTTATTTTTTTCTGGAAAATTTGGCGAAATTATTCGGATAACAGGATATTCTGAGAAATATGTTCTTGTTCTATTGTCTTATTAGGATATAGGATTCCCTCATATGCGACATATATGGCTTCAATAGTTGTTGTAATCGCCCTCATAAAACCAGCTAGTGCTGTGCATGCATAATAGTTTTGCTGGCCAATCTTGTCTCCGAGATGCCATCTTTTAACCATTAAGTCGAGAACACCCCTATCGTGGAATCGGCCAAGGGGAATTATTCACTGAAAAAAATAATTTGGTATCGTCAAGTCCGCAAGGTGAACAGTTCCCCGTGTGGGTAATGTGAATGAGTTTCACTGTATCGTTGAAAACGTTCAAATTGAATTTTTCCCGAACAAAATGACATTTCTTATCCGCATCAAAATCATTGCGGATTTCATAGGTTTTCTTGCTTGCTGCACGTTCTGAGAATTTTTGTTAAAAAAAATGTACATACAAAACAGCTGCTTCATTAAGCCGAACATTTGAAATAAATCTATTGCACAGATTGAACTTTTCTAAAATCAAAAAATAAACATTCTAAAAACACATTTCATCTGGAAGTTCCGTGAAAACATTCATTGCTCCTCCTAACGTGTCTCGTATTCTTCCTCTTATGATTCCAAGAATAGAGCTTTCGATTAATAATAAACACTATTTTTGACTTAAATCACTTTTGAAACAAACTTTTCACAACCTCCGACAAATGCAGCTACACAGATTTGTATTGGCAAAAATGAAAGACAGCCGTTTGACAATGAAACTACCTTTCCCAAAAACGTGTCGATAAGGAAACTTGTCCGGCGGATTCCACGATAGCAGTAGAAGGTGAAAGGGAAGGGTGAATGATATCGAGTGAAGTGGCCGCCGGCAAGAATTGATGACCATCGGGCCTGATTTATGGCATTTTCCATCACTCTTACCAGAACTTCCGGCGAAAGGTCCTCGCATTCTTGACGAATATTCTTTTTGAGGACTTCAAGAGCCTATAAGGGCTTGTTGACATATACTCGCGATTTAAAAAAAAAAAAACCAAAAATATTCTAGAACGGTTAAATCAGGCGATCTTGCCAGCCGGTGCAAATCGACAAAACGAGATATAAAGCGATCTCAGAATTTCGGTTGTGGCTAATGCAGTATGCGCACACATTATGAAGAAGAAATTGACCGCATCGCCGATTGATGTCCAATTACATGGCACTGGGTCCTTTGCGACATTTTCAGCCACAGCTGCGATATTCTCACTAGAACGGCTGCTCCGGGCCCCGGGGCCCTTCTTCTAGGTGAGCTGCTAAACGTAGTAATGTTTACCGCAAAAAAAATTCAATCAATTACTTGGCGTTATTTAGGAGTATAGACTATAGGGTATAGCGCGATTCATGTCCAGTTAATGTGTATTCTGTATAATTTACTTCACAAATATTGAATTGTAGAATTGACATTTCCCGCCATTTGTAAAAGTTATAGCATCTTTTGATGAGGATGAAGACCGTACAAATAAAGCTTCTTAAAAAATCATCCTTGATGATTAGATTTTTTTCCTCCAGTGGGCGTGGGTCGTAAAACGCCTTGTTCTACGCTGCGGTATGTTTCTTACATTCTTAATTTAACTGAGGGCTGCTTGAATCGGTTCTTATTATGAGCAATATAAATATATACAGTTCCATACTAACGGTCTCCTTAAAACATATATCAGCGCATGGCAACATTGCAAAGAAATTACTCAGCTCACCCCAATTAGATCTGGTACAATTTCAAATTCAACTATGGCGGTCCAGGTTTTGTATTATTGGTATATCTGTGCAGAATGTAAATGCGTGATCCGAATTTCCTAAAGGACCAACGATTTTGTTTCGTAACTATCTGGCTCTTTTGTGACAATAGATGGAGAGTGTTCCCCAAATTTCTTGGAATATCTCGAATCCGCATGTGCTTGCCTACAATCTGATTAAAATTGCAACAAATGGTTAAGGCTTCAGTTTGTTTCCCTGACCTATAAGAATATCGGAGGTAGGTAACGTATTTTATTGGCATATTGAAATATAATAATCTAGGCGATTGGAAGGCTAATCTGTAGGTATATCCAGTCAACATTATCGGATAAATGATGCAATACTGGATGAATCGAGGGCTGGATCATTATCGATTGGCGAGCATTAGGTGTAAGCAGCCCATAAATTTAGTAAAACTTTGAAGGCTTCAACAAAAGCTTTCTCAACGTATGTGGATTCCAAACATGGGCTAACAGCAATAATCTTCTAACTTCTTAAATACCCCAAGGTTGTAGGTATATGGATATCGCGATATCGTGATAATTGAAAACTTTTTAACGCCACAACTTCATGCTTTGGGCTTGATTAACATATGGTATCAACAAGACGGTGCCACATCGCATACAGCCAGGATTACAAAGGAATTACTGCGAGACCTCTTTCCACAACAAGTTATTTCAAGAAATGGTGATGTTGATTAGCCTCCACGGTCGCCTGATTTGACTGTTCCGGACTCCTTTTTGTGGCGATATCTGAAAAGCAAGGCTTATGCAAACAAACCGGAAACGCTTGAGCAACCCAAACAAAATATTCGTGATGAAATTAATGAAATACTGCGTGAAATGTGTGGGAATGTAATGAAAAATGTGCTCAAAAGGGCTCGCATTTGTGAGACTAACAGAGGCGGACATTTACCTGATATTGTATTCCATACCTACATAATTGCCGACATTTAATAAAACATTTATCAATATAAGATCCATTCTCTTTCATTTAATCAAAAATTATAAACAAACAAAGTAGTATACCTTCCCGGCGGACACCCTGTATTATGTGAACGTTCAGCTCTTTGCGGAATTAAGAGGATCTTCTTCAAAGAACATCTTAAAATCATCACCAAGGCGAGTCAGAAGTTTAAAAAAAAACACTGTTTTATATCAATAGTGAAAATATGTCGAAAAATAAATATCATGCGTTGAAACCTTATATGTGCCTACCTAATTATTGTTCGTCCATTAAACTTTAAAGTGGTTAATTTGCGTTCTAATTTTTCTCTTTGTGTACTTCCAGAAAGCAAATTTTGGAATTCGTCTTTCTAAGAAAGCCGAGAATGCACAAAAAAATTAATGGTGTAGGTATGTCCGTATGTCCATTTATAACAACCGTTTTTGTATGTATATTAAGACCGCGCACAAATTGGGAGTATAATTCATATCCTTCAGAAGGCTATAACCTTCTATTCAATAATCATTCGCTTTTGTCAATCATCATGGGCTTACCTATAAATTTAAGTAAAAAGTAATTTTCAAAAGTATACAAAATTTAAAATTATACGTCCGCCGCACCTTGAACTTATTTTTATAAAATTGTAATAACTTTGATGTTAAAATATTCGTTATTTTGTTCTCTTTTTTAATTATTTTTTCACATATTTTACAAGCGCATGTTTAAAAAATATTCATCACAAAAAAAAAGCATACCACGCGCTTGTGAAATACATACCTATTTTAATGTACAGCCTACGTATTGAATATAACGCTATAGCAAGTCGCACGCTATTTTTGACGACAGACAAAATTAATTACAATTTAATAATAAATTAGGAACTCAGCTAAATACACTGCATTAATTTATTTGTTATATTTAATGTTCTCATTAATGCAATGAATGTTTCTACAAAATAAAAATAAAAAATACAACCCCACTAAAAATAGGAATTCCGATTGGAACAACCCACAAGCGTGTGGTGTGAATTCTTTGGGTAATTACCACGCCCACAGGACCAATCATAGGCTGTCCAAATTTCACACATGTTAAAAATAAACCATTTTTCTACAACACATTGTCGGGATGGGAAGATCTGTTTTTGAAACTCTGCATCTTATTCGATGATTTCGAAACCATGAACACAAGTACACTGAGTGTTTGCTGAGGAGATCAGTTTTTTAAGATACTCTGCGGATGAATGTCGTTGGCGGATCATTCAAAGATCGGTGACTTTTTTTTATTTTAAGTTTGTTCACAATATCAGTTTAGCGAAATGGAAACGCAATCGGTTCGACGTTTTCCAAATAGTTTTTCGATTGAAAATATATTATCCAAACCCGATAAACGTTTTGAAGATATTAGTGATCGTGCAAATGACAATGGTGAAGTGCATAGCCAAATTATTCGGAATTTCGGTGTAAATGAAATTTCCTCACTTAATCCTGACAATATTTCTCCAAGTGATATTCGATTATCTAGTCCTGAATCTAACTTTGCCGAAGAAAATGCGGATGGGTGTAGTGAAGCTGCGTCGGAGGATAGTAATAGTAAGTTGAAGGGAATATTAAATTGGAATTAGCTGACTAACATATATATAAGAGCTCTGTGGACTAAAATAATCCACTTACTTTATCCTAACTCTGACGACTATAGTCTTCATTGTAAGCAATGGATCTCCTAAAAATATATGTCAGTGCTAAAGTTACAAGTTTGAGAGCAGCATACAATTCCACAATCCACAAATATAAAAAAAAATTGATAAGAATTCATATCTACAGACTTTCAGACAATAGTTTATTATGACGGTTTTCTTCGCACAAGTGACTCTAAAAATTGAAGGATTTATGGGAAATTTTAAAAGGCACCATTTTCTTTTTGCCATTTAAATATTAACTTAATAAAAATAATATAGTAAATCTAACTTTTACATATTTTTTGTTTTGCCGTCGGATTTTATGTTGTAACTTTTATTTTTGTTTAAAAAACAAAAGATTTTGTAGAAAATTCCAGTAGTTTTGAGTTTAAAAACATGACATATAAGGGTACCTACCTACGTTACTTATGAATTTCTCGCCACGAACTGATTACGGCTTCTTAATAAGATCTACTTCCAATATTTTGTATTTAAATTTGTCTGACATTTGTACAGTTTTAAATACATCCAATTCCAATCCAATCTACAATAAATAAATGCCAAGGAACTAGCAAAAATAACTATATTTTTCCTAACTCCACAATAGCTATAGCGCCTGGCCGCCAAAACATAAGCCTTGTTTTGGACAATGAAGCTTTCTCTGGCGAATAGGGTCAGGAGGTCTTGAGAAAGCGCATATGCAATTTTGCATTTCGAATACTGTATACAACTACAGATCGTTGTATTTTCGTTTGTTATTATACCTGGCCACTTCTAATGTCCTTTTTACCCTCGTGTGTCTCCTCTGTTAATTAAACCAAATGGAGCGAAGTTGCGGCGAATGTAGTAGGGCATCCATCAATACCAACCGACGGCGAAGAGCACTCGAAAACGGCTCAAAGTCCTTAAGATACAATAATACCTACATACTAAATAAAGTGCTGGTAAAATAAATAAATAAATAGGTGGCGCAACAGTCGGTAGACACCTTAGGCCTAGCTCCTCGCAACCATTCGTTTGTGTGAGTTTTTATTTTTTGAGAGGAATGGAAGGGACCTACAATTTTATGCCGAGTCCGAACGGCTGAATTGAGAAGCTTTTTCAGGACAGTCATACTCTCGGATGTTTGTCAGACGTTCGCGAGAGGTGGCGCAGTAGAAAAAACCTTAAGATGTAATTTGTGTTTTTCCGGGGATCGAATCTGGTATCCCTCGCACAGTAGTCCAGCACACTAACCACTGCGCTACTGCGCCCACAAAAAGTGCTGGTAATGTTACAAGAAAATATCCCCACGGTATAGATAGGGCCCTTGGATACTGTTGTTGGTATATCTAGGAAGGCCATTCGGTTTGTGCGTTCGAAAATTAAAGCGATTTATAAAGCGGGAAAATACTACGGTGACGCTACTGTCACTTCTCACGGCCAGCGGGGCGGCGCAGCGCTCAGAACAGCACTGGCAACTGAAGAGCAAGAGAAAAACAAAATTCTACAACTAGGGCTAAAAATCGATGGTCCTATTGATCTCTACACAGTCAAGCAAAGTGCGTCTATGGTGCAATTATAAAAACGTTTAAAAGCCCGAATCCTCCAAAAAGAAATAGCGATGTACTTCGAAACTGGTAGCCGGTTCTAAGGTCAACCATCTAAAAGTCCTGTTCCATAAATAGGGCGCGGATCGTGAACAAACTCACTGAAAATAATAATCGGTAACAACTTACATATACATAAATAGATACATTTTTAGCACTTTCTAAAGCAGCAGAAACAAAACGCATATTCAACAATCTTAGGCGCTAAGAGCGTCAATGTTAAGCAGTTTAAATATTAGTTTAAGTTAAGTCACCCTATCCTTGCGAAGGATAGACACTCCGACGCTCGGAACGATTATCCGGGGAACGAAAATTGGTCTGCATAGGACTAGAAATGACTTTTGCCGGTATTAATCTGGCACTACCAATGGCCGTCGGATAATTGGCGCTTCAAGCAAGGTTTCAACAATATTTTAAACATAATGAAGGTTTGTCAGGCTACAGTCCGCAATTTTCGAACAATATATGGCCGTCATTGTGAAGACTGTTGGCCACCAACAGTGAAGAGAATAATTTAAAAATTTAGGAAGACTGAACCAATTAGTGATCTTAAACACTCTGATGGTTGTCCTTTCACAAGTCGTTCAATAGAAAACATCGAAGCAGTTCGCGAGAGTATTGCTGACAGTCCAGGAACATCAATTCGGCACCGTAGTCAAGAATTGGGCATTTCGAAAAGCTTTCTACAGCGAATTCTCACGATAGACTTGAAACTTCATGTTTACAAAGTTCAATTGAGTCAAGAACTGAAGACTACTGACCATGCAGCGCGAAGAGAGTTCGTTGAATGTATTTTGGAACAACAACAAGTGGATGCTAATTTTTCAAACGAAATCATCTTCAGTGGCTTCGTTAATCGTTCAAATTTTCGCATTTGGAGTTCAGAGAACCAACAAATAATTGTTGAGAGACAAAAAATGACTGTTTCTTGCGGATTTTGGGCGGGAGGAATAATCGGACCATTCTTCTTCGAAAATGCAACTGGTCAGGCAGTAACAATTAAAGGTGTTCGTTATCGTGACATGATAACATAGTTTTTAGTGCTTCAATTATAAGATATGGATGTGACCAACTTGGCGTGATTTCAACAAGACGGTGCCACATACAATACAGCCAGAGAAACAATTCAATTACTGCATGAGTCATTTCCTAATCGTGTAATCGTCCGTTTTTGCGATCAGAATTGGCCATTTTTGGGACACCCTTTAAAACCGTGATTTCTTTCGTTTGTTGATATGCGAACGTGTGCTTCGTTTAATTGTTTTTCGTCCAATAGGCGAACTATAATGGCATTGCATAGCTGGCCACCGTTTTCGCTTTTGCTTACGAACTGATCAGTGATTTCCAGTTTTTTCCATTCTGACTTCCAATTTTCCATTTATGTTTCCCAAACAATTTAGGTACCTACCTACCTACAGGTTTTCAATACACAAGAATTTGGCTTGTTTTGTATCCGCAAGCAATCCGTCACCTAAACACCTGTCGCTTTTGAATGCAGCAAAAGTATATAAACCCGCCAAATTCCGCCTCGATTTTTGGGAATAAGCCCCACCACGGTCCGAATCGTCTCATGCATAAACAATGATTAATTCTCGACTGAATTAGGTTTATATTTCGTATGCAGAATCGATTGATAGTATAGAACTTGTTGACGTCTGTGGTGTGGCTATTCAACCTTAGTAGGTAGGTACCTACCATACAGTCGTCGGAATAATTATTTATGTACCTACACAAAAGTAAAGTTAATTCTGCTCAAAAATTTGAACTTACTTCATGAAAATTTTGGCATCAATGGAAAGGTCATTTAAATTCCGTTTGAATGATATGTACAAAACTTTCCTTAACCCATTAAGTATACAGTATACTGCGTATTACTGTGTATACTGTATACGGTATACCCATTGAAAGTTTCGAACTTTTGTAAAAGTCTACTTTTTTGACTTTTTTCCTCGACTAAAAAAAAAATGTTTTGATGATAAAAGTTTCTTCAAAAAATTCTAATAGTGACCGCAAAAATCTCTTCGCTAATACAGTGGCCGGCATAAGTATTTTGACAAAACTAAAGTTAATTCTGCTCATAATTTGAACTTACTTCATGTAAATTTTGGCATCAATGGAAAGTTCATTTAAATTCCGTTTGAATGATACAAAACTTTCCTTAACCGATTAATTACCCATTGAAAATTTGGAACTTTTGTAAAAGTCTACTTTTTTGACTTTTTTCCTCGGTTCCAAAAAAAAAATATTTTGATGCAAAAAGTTTCTTCAAACAATTCTCATAGTGACTGCGGTCCATGCTTCGATTATTTGGTCATGTCACATGTACAAAACCACGATCCCAAGACTTGCTATGGAAACCGTACCATCAGACAGCCATCCTCTAGTTAGACCCAGGATGAGATGGTTAGATCAAATTCATAATCTCTCGTCTACCCGTATGGGGATTGCCCTTGATGATTTAGAGTCGATGGCGGAGGATCGAGAGCTATGGAGGGTCCACTTGAGCAACCTGCACCCGCGACCCACTTAATGGACAAGCGGACCATTGAAAATGAATGAATGAATTGAAAATGAATGAATTAACTTTACTTTTGTGTAAATAATTATGTCGACGACTGTACATAATTTTTAGGGGTTCCAAAACGTGAAGCACTCAGGCTTGAATGTGCGAAGCAGAAAGCCTTTTTTTGTGCAGGTAGTTAGCGGAAAACTCTGATATTTTGTTTCTCCCTACTGTCAGTTCAGTAGTAGTGTTAGCTATGTCGAAAAAATACTCGCTACCTCTTTTTCCATCGCGCACATTTTCTCCGAATGAAAAATTATTTCTGAATGTACGAATAGGTATAGGTAGGTATTGCCCAATGAAGAAAATTAACACAATCATAAGGGCCAACACAGCATTCTGTCGTGATTCGTCCTAAATCTAATAGCCAATTAGAAAATGTGTACTTTTAAAAATAGAACAGCCAATCGCATGGAAAGCGAGAAACACAAATACAAATACTCTCGCATCATCTCAGCATCACACATGAAATAACGATCTGTGACATTTGTACAAACGAACGGTCCGCTTTTCAAATTGGCCACATATTTTGGCACTCGAGCCACACTAATTGTTTCAATTAATTGACAAAGCTGAACAATTCTTATTAATTCGACAGCATTGCCGACAATTAGTCAGTTACGAGAGATTTATTGCCACCAATGTCATGACAATGGCGCGGATGCCTGAAGAAAAATGCTCGCTGTCATTTAACGCCACACTACACGGACGAGTTGTTGGATTTGGTCTGTTCCGCAAACGCAAAGCAAGCATTGCTCCTTTATTTCGGAGCATTAGGAGATCGTTTAGTTGGTTGTTTTTTTTTTTTTTAGTTACCAAAATATACATTATTTGAACAGCTCGGTTCAGCTGATGCATTTGGTTAGGTATGTCTTTGTCGATTCATCGACATTCGAAAAACGTTGGCATCTGGCTGCAATTAACATTTCTTAATTCGAATGCATTTATTTCGAAGCAAAGAACGCCCAATTTGTGTTCCATTGAAGAGCTAAATTCCAACGATTGGTTTTTATTGCAAAATCTTGGCTATTGATTGAGACAAATTGCAAGGAAACTAAATATAGGTTTTTCGTCTGACTCCGGTAGAATGTGTGTGTATTTAAAAATATATTTCGAGAGGGAGATGTTAGTGTCGTAGACGACGAAACGATCTCGACGACAAACCGTCGAAAAACACCTTAGGGTTTTGTAAAATTGTCAGCCCCTCGTGAATGTCAGACAACTGAGAGCATAACCATCTTCAAAGAGCCTCTTAATTCATTCTTTCGGATACGGCATTAACTTATAGGCCTATAAAAATTCATAGCACATGATTGAAGTTAGGCCTTGGTCGTATACCTACAAACCTGTTGTGCTATTGCAAATTAGCATCAATTAAACAATATGACAGCCACGTGTCTATTAAGCTACTATTACACATGTCAAAAATCGTGTCAATTTTTGACATCATACTTTAGGTCTGTTTTTTTAAATGGCAGTGGTATGGCGGGTGGGATTGGTCGTGGGGATGAGTTCTATCTCACGTTAGGGAAAGCTTTTGTATAAAAAAAAAATAAATAGGTGGCGCAACAGGCGGGTAGACACCCAAGGCCTAGCTTCTCGCAACCATTCGTTTTGTGTGAGTTTCTATTTTTGGGACGAATGGAAGGGACCTACAATTTTATGCCGAGTCCGAACGGCTGAATTGAGAAGGATGTTTGTCAGACGTTCGCGGGAGGTAGCTTTTGTATACCTACTAATCTATAAAAAAAAAACAGATGCATTTTGCTTTTAAATAAAATACATGTGAGTATAAATCCATCAAACATGGAAGAGTTTGCACTGACTGAACTAAAACAAATACAGGAACAGCCCTTTGTCTACACAAAACTTTTGGACAAAATCTGACGTTACATTGGCGGCAGCATGTGTCTCTTCTCGCCAAATTTTGTGCGACCAAATTTAGCCTCTTTTAAAAACTACTTACTTTTAACACGCATCCCATTGAACGCCAGATCCCTGGCGAAATAATCTTATTATTGCGAAACTCTATATTTAAAAAAATAATTACATAGGTTTTGCATTATAGGCGCTGGTAGATGAAGCCGCCGCGGTTTAGCTGGGTCACCGTCACACCCATCAAAGAAGTTCCATTTTAGACGACTCCGACGCATAGATCATATAGATCATGCGATGGCACGGGTTATGTGGACTTTGAAGGCACCGGTCGCTTGCGGCTTATTAGCAAAGACCTGCGATGATAGGAATCGAGGTAAAATCGCACGATTTCGGTTTCGGAGGCCAGAGCACGTCGTCTCTGCTCGTGCGGAATGTCTAATGTGGCAATAGCTGTGTAGCGCGTAGTGGCCGTCCTCTTGGAACTACATATGTCATTCACGTCCATATAATCATATTTGGAGCAAAATAATTTGGTTATATCGATCGGTAGCGCTCTGGTGGATACAATGAAGTACGGACCGATGATGACGCAGGATCACAATTCAACAAACAGTGACATTCTGGGGATGCATTGCCAGTGCCACTTGGTAAACCTCGTTTCCCTTGGCAAAATTCGCCAAGTTGATGTCTGCGAAAGGCAAGATCTGTTCATCGGGTAAACGAACTAGTCAGAGTCACTAAAATGTGAAATGCGTTGAATGTTGTTTGTTGTGTCAAAACACATTCTTAATTCAATCAACACTTTGTTTATTTTAACGCAGCCATTCGTTGTGACTCAGAAATCAGAATTGTTCTTTTTTAAAATCGTAAACACGTTGTTTACTTTGTGTATTTGAATATGAAGAAGTTTATTTTTATTATGAACTGTTTATTTTAATAAACATTTTATTTATTTCAATGTAAAGCTATCTATATGTTTTACTTGATGGTAAAGTGCGTTATTTGGGTCAATGAACCTCCAGTCAGCTCGGTCCCTAGCTAGCTACCTCCAGTTACGCACACCAAGTAGGTTGAGGTCGCCCTCCAATTGTGCGTGCCACCTAAGGTTAAGTCTTCCTCTGAGGGACAAACTCAGGGGTGGATTCAAAGACTCGTCGGGCCAGTGCGTTGCTGTCCATACGCTCCACGTGCTCCAGCCATCTCAGCCGTGGTATCTTGAGCATTTTTACCATGTCAACGTCGCTATATAGCCCATAAATAAGCTCGTCGTTAAATCTTCTCCTCTGCACTCCATCGTTACAAACTGGACCGAATATCGTCCTAATAATCTTTATCTCAAAACATCACAGGAGGTATTCATCCGTCTTTGACAGAGTCCCAGTCCATGCTTCTGTGCCATAATAATATAAATTGTAGCTCCAATGTTGGCTTGTGAGTTTCGTACAATTGCTTCAAGGATGATGTTAAAAAAGTTACACGATAGCGCAAACCTCAAACCTTTTCGACATCAAAGAGGGCTCGGTGATGTTTTTGACGATTTTGACAGAGCAGCGAGATTTCTACATCGTCATCCTGCACAGACGAACGAGTTTGGCAGGAATGCCGAAATTTGACATGGCTCGTCCCTATATATCTACGCTATCACGACTTTAAAGTCGATAAAAAGGTGGTGTCGGTGTGTATCGATCGAAAATTCCTAGGTTTTTTCTAAGATCAGTCGGAGTGTGAAAATTTGGTCAATGGTAGACTTTCCTGGCGTAAGGCCGCACTGATATGGGCCGATCAGGTTGTTGGCAAAAGGTATTAGACGTTCAGCATACTTATTGGCGCAGTTCAGTGCATCTCCTCTCTTGTGGAGGGGCACACGGACACGGGCATGATGCTGAGCTTCCATTCGTCGGGCATGCTTTCGTCCGATGGTGCAGGTGCATGCTCTTTACCAACTCATCTCCCGCCGCTTTGAAAAGCTCGGCCGTTAGGCGCCGCAGCTTTGTACGACTTTGGTTTGGATATCGCTATCCTCATGTCGGATGGACAGAATTTTTGGCTATCATCGTTCAGACTAATGGGTCATTCTGCCTAACAGCGGTTTGTGTTATATAGGTATGTTATGGTCTTTTTGGTCGTTTGTTTTTAAATGCAAATAATGAAAGAACTATTTCATTGTTTTCCCTACGTTTCGTCGGTATTTTCCAACTTCTTCAGGGGTAGCGTTTATTGGATTGTTATACAAAACCTGAGACTTAACAAACAGAAATATCACAGTTGATTAAATTGCCACACTGTTCGTCTCCGCCGTTTAACAGTCTGCAAGTGTTCTTTCCAAATCCTCAGCACTGACTGTGAGTCTACTACTGTGTTCCCATATTCATCTCTGCAGGCTTCTGTTCGGGCCCTGTATCATTTGGTAAATCGTTTTACCCTCTGGTAGAACTTTCGAACATTTCCCCTGCAGTAGCACTCCTCAATATTGATTCGAATGCCCGCTTCTCGTGCTCTTTCTTTTTCCTTTTGAGAAGTCAGGGTTCCTCCCTCCTTCTTTCCCTGTAGAGCTCGCGAGTAGCTTTAGAACCAAATTAATTTATATTTATTCACAATGCATCCCTTATCATTTCCAGATCTAAATGACGACCGGAAGAAACGACCAAGAACAGCATTCTCTGCATCACAGATAAAGGCTCTAGAGACTGAATTCGAACGAGGAAAATACCTATCCGTTGCAAAGCGAACTGCACTGGCCAAACAACTTCATCTCACTGAAACACAAGTATGTAATCTTGCTGTTACAAAAACACAACACCCTAACTCACCTATGCATTTCTTTCAACAGATTAAAATTTGGTTTCAAAACCGACGCACTAAATGGAAGCGCAAGTACACCGCTGATGTTGAAACCCTCGCCTCTCACTACTACGCCCAACTTGGTATTGGAGGCCTAGCTCGTCCAATGGTTGTCGGCGATCGTCTGTGGCTTTTTAGTCAAACACCTTCTGGCCCAGCTCCAATTCAGTCCATCATGCTAAATGGCGGCCCATCAACAATGGGAATGACACCAAACCAAAATCCCGCTCTACGTTCATTTCCACCGTCATCTCAGCCGATTCCGCCACCACCAACTCCACCGAATAGCGTCATAGAAAGTGCTCGAAATGCCATTCTTTCTCGTGGTCAACCCTTAAACTTCGGTCTGCCATTTTCGTTGAACAAAACCATACCACCGCAGTTTCCACCTGGATCAGCTTACATGCCAACACGAGTGCCATTAATGTCCAAGCCTTTTGATCAAATTGAAGCCGCTAAAATGCAATCCTTCAACGATGCCACAAAGTTCAACTTTCAAGCCAAGAATTCTGCAACATACCGCGATACAACTGGGGAAACCGATGCCTACCTCCAACTGAAATACAACTCCATACACAACTGCGAAGATAGTGACACGTCAAATGGCTTGGCTGAGTTGGAACGCGTTTTCGGCGACTCCAATGGCAGCTTCTTAGAACACAAGGCAAATGCTGCTTCGATTAAAAAAGACACAGATTGCCGCGTCAGCAGTCCACACGACTCAGAGTGCAGCGACATTGATTGTGAACAGCTCGACGAAGAGGTATCCTAGAGACAAAGTCCACAATACTGTCTTAAAAATTGCAATTCAATTTGATTTTATTTTGTATAGTTATTCTTTTTTTTTTACATATCACAGCCAGGTAGGCTAGAAAAAAAAACTTATTACAATGTTCTATAAATTTCGAATGGAATCTTGTTAGCAACAGTAATGCTTAACATATTTAAAAATTGCTTCGGAGGATGACACTTCTCTAGAACTAAACGCTTGGAGTCTTAAATTAAATTTAAATGTTTCTTATTTTCTAGTCAAAGAGAAGGTTGTTATCAACTTCTTCTATGGTAATGCTCTGGTTTTTGTGTTAATTTACATAGTGTACATATTATATTATAAGTTCATATGCATTTTGTACGAGTGTATCAATAGTTTGAGTCACTTTTGAAAGGAGGCTTAGTCCTACATTGCTATAGCTGCTCAATATGAATTGAAACAAATATTTTATTCTTTAAAATGACTGCCAGAATATGAGTTTATTATTGTCCGAACGTATTTTTTAGGGAATAGGGATGATTGACATGAATTCCACATTATGAAGAACAAACGGCAGTTGTAAAGCTTTTTGTTTTTCAATCCCAAACAGTTATTTCTCTAAAGTGACTGTGAACTTTTGATACACTGAATTATTTTAATCAATTGCTGTATATAAAGAAAAAAACAATCAGAAAACATTAAATAAAGATAAAAAAAAACTTAAACGAGAAACAAAACGAGTATAGTGTAGGTAGTATTGATAAGACTAAGAGCATTTTGTAACAACAGGGCTGTCAATTCAATGAAAACGAAGGGCTTTTGTTGTTTAGTCAGTTCGTCACGTTTTTAAAATTTGTTTGAGAACGTCTGAACGAATTTAAAGGTATGTACAGTTTAAGCCAAAGGTCGTAAACGTAGAACGTTTAAAGGTCAGTGCATTATATTCAATTCGTTCTTCATTCGTCTCAGTCTGAATTTGAAAATAAGTTCGAGAAAGATAGTCTTGACGGTATTGCGCCAAAACATTTATTCAGTTAAGTCAATAGTGTCTGGGAAATTGGCTTACGAACAGTTACAAAAAGGCAATTGCCAGTCAGAAATGGAAAAAAAAACTGGAAGACGGCAATGAGGAAGAAAATGATGTCGTTTTGGTCTCTAGTTCGACATGCAGTGAACACAAAAACATCGCTGAATACAAATGAGTATTTAAAGTCAACTTGCAGATGGAGTCTCCTTTGGAGAATAGTCTGGGCAATAATTGGGACTAGAAATCACTGGGTGGTTACTCAATCGATTGAGGTGTATTCACTTTATCGATCGATCCTATGTTAAAGATAAAGACTGTTAACAATTAGTACCAAGAGTTAGTTGATCGTTTGCTATTTTATTGTCACAAATGCGAAATATTACGGCAACAGTTAGCATCCTGGATGGCAAGCTAAATACACCCATACAGTCTGATCGGACTGAGTTAATGCATGTGCTAAAATACGTAAAAATCACTTTAGAAACTCCACCTCCGAACAGCCACCACGATATGTTGATTGGTTCTGCTGATACAAATTGCGAGGAACACCAGTATGGCGTTAAATGGACGTCAATAAGCTGGGTCAACATGCCATTAAATAGGCATCGAATGCGTTTAAAGAATTATGCAAATTTTAGACATGAAACAAGCAGATTAGGGCCCATTCCTGAAGCAGATTTCGAGGGTATATGAAGCACGGTAAGCTATTAAGGGAATTCCTTATAAGTTGATAGACTGTGAAGAAGCTGAAAATAATTTATTATTGATAGAAAACTTCATTGGAAGACGAATGTCAATGAAAATATAAAGAAAACACAGAACGCGTGGGTCTATTGTGCGCCCAATACTCACATATGACTGCATAGTCTAGTGGCAAGCCACAGAAAAGGTAAAACCAATCTTAAGACAATGACAAGAACACAGTGTGGGATATTCTCAACTAGATACTCCTGCACCTTCAAGGAAATTATCAAAAGATACATACAAGAACAGCACCCGAAGATGGGCCAATACAACCGGTCAACGTGTGTCCAAGACCCAAAAACGGACCACAAACGATATAAGGAAATTCTTAAACTAAGGAGCACAAACCTGAGAAAAGCAATAGGAATCCTGTCATGGCATTGCACGTACGGGGTATAAAGTTTTGGGGAAACTACTTATTTAACAACATAGAACCTAACTCTTCTTGTCGACCAAGCAAAGATATTTAAATTCTGTAGAGAAATAAAATGCCTTAGGGAAAGTGCGTAGGTTTTTCCTTCTATTAAAAGATGGTTCTCCCAGGGATCGCCCACTGGGCCCACTAAGGTATGACTAGTGTCTTATGAATTTCTCTGAATCTAATTTACCCCTGCCTTGAGGATCAGCTTAACCAACAGTTGGAACGTAGTGCAGGGAAATATGTAAAGATGGATCAAAGATACACTGCGGAACTGGTGCTGATTAGTTCTAGGAGGGATTAAACATACACCGTCTAAGTCAGGCTTTCAGATCATGGCAGTGTCTTTTAGGCTGCAGTTATGTCAATCGGGGAAGCAATCTGTAAGCCATATTCGTTCACATAAAAGTAGTTTCTGCTACACAACTTAAATAATTAAAAATGTAAGTGGCCTTAACTGGATTACCGAAGTTTACCAAGATTTGTGATTTTTCAATCGAAAACTGACGGAAGAACTAGTACAATGGAAGCATGGTGAACCATATATTTTGTTGTTTTTATATACGTTAAAGCGGATTCCACGCCCTGGACAACTCAGGCTGAAGTCCTTTTTTTTGGTGTAGTCGTGGAAAAACTATGATATTAGTTTGGCTTTATGGTCGATGACAGAATAGGCTCCGGTTACAAATTGTACTTCAATCGAACTAGATTATGCTAACCAAGAGGTCTTTACATTAAATATTTATCAATATGTCCATTGGTCCAATGGTAAAAATCTTGGTACAAAAACTGGAAAAAGATGAAGAGGAAGGTTTAGAAATATCGCGACCATATGTAGACTCGATTCAATACGAAGAAAACTACATGTTCATTGAAGTCTGGCGGATCTAGACAAAATCTCTACTGTGAAAATGTATCGGAGTGAGCAATAATAACAACGAATGTGGCTTTATATTAAGAAAGTAGTCGATGTAAAGCAAGAGAAAACGGAATAAACGTCCTAAAAGTCAATGTAGATTGGAACCTTATATTACAGTAAGACGTGATTGAACGTTCTTGCATACAAGAGCACTAAATGTCAAGAACAATTGTATTACATATGTAGAGACACATTTTTCAAATACGATGATTCAGTGGCCTTTCCCTTAATTAAAAAAATGCCATACCTGATGCAGACGCATTTTTAAGCTATCATTAGCTACGAATGAAAATTACTAGCTTGAACTCCTTTTCGATTAAAGAGAGAGGTTTTTGTTTTCTATTTCCGCAATGTCAACCGCCCTTTGGTTCGTTTAGATGGACGTGCGGAAGTGCACGAAATAATGAAAACGCAGCAAAGTGCCATGGTATGAAGATCGTTTAACACGCTCCCCACGATTGTGTAACAGAAGAGCTCAATGATGGTTTCAGATGAAAGCAGTTTGGGAAGAGAAGGGAACACCTTCATGCCTGCTATGCAGTTGATTGGGACTGTCCTAAATAAGATAGCAATGTCTAGGAGAGTACTTCTTTGAGAAACTTGCAGATATTTCCAATACGGATATCAGCAAAATTCCGAAATACCTGCAGCCGATTCGTGTGGTACCTACTTCAATGGCCTCGATTTGGGCAAAGAAATTTCTTTCGAATGTGTCGGATAATGGCCACCTAACCTAACCTAGACCAAAGTGTATAAAAAAATAAATATATGGCGCAACAGGCGGAAGACACCCTAGACCTAGCTTTTCTCGCAACCATTCATTTGTGAGTTTCTATTTTTGGGACGAATGGAAGGGACATACAATTTTATGTCGAGTCCGAACGGCTGAATTGAGAAGCTTTTTCAGGACAGTCATACTCTCAAATGTTTGTCAGACGTTCGCGAGAGGTGGCGCAGTAGAAAAATCTTGATGTAATTTGTGTTTTTCCGGGGATCGAACCTGGAATCCCTCGCAAAGTAGTCCAGCACACTGACTACTGCGCTACTGTAGTATAGGTATCTACATATGAATATAAGGTGTCATTTCATGGCGAACATTGTGATGTGACTCCTTTGCAACCGCGACTGGTGGGCAAACGGAAAGATCAGCAACCTCCCATTAAAGGAGTAATTTGCTTAAGTCTCAGAATGGGAGATGTTAACACATGTCTGCCATGAATAAGATTTCGATTTCAGTTGAGTTCTTTTGCACAGACCAAAGCGAATAGATCTACAGCTCCTATTCATCAACTTGGAGAATGCTTTCGAGACGTTCTAATAAAATATGTCACGCAAAATTGTCGAAATGTGATTGTGATGTAGTCGAAAAATAATAAAACTGATAAGATGGAGATACTTTTGAACTATTGTACAACTCCTGACATGAACAACTCTACAAAAGGAGCTTCTATTTAGATTCATCAGTAGTTACAAAAACTCAAAGTCCAGTGAAAAAACAAATTAAACTATTTAAAAAAATGGAAGTCAATTCTATTGCGATTCACAAAGAATGTGTGCCACGAAAACAAACGCAAACAGTGTTTAAAATCTGTGTAAGAAAATTCAACAAAATTAATAATGCGATGTTATTGGCAGAGAGATTCTTTTAAAATGTGTCTATTATGCAATCGGTAGGAATAGTTTTCGTAACCAAATTCTTTAAAAAAAAAATAAAAACAAAAATTACCTATTATAGGATAACAGTACCTTTAGACAGCTCTGGCCGTCATATGTGTGCACACTAGTCACACAGATGGACGATCAAATCGATTGTGAACTTAAACAATTAATCAACAAAAATTAGAAAATAATAAATCAATCAACACTCTTAGAAACTAAGGAGATTGTTAGCTCCACGATAGATCATAACCTTTCCAATTGAGATTCGGTGCGAGAAACACTCGTCTGTTGTTGTAGTAAAATGAAACTATACCGTGATATGCGGTTCGCGGTACTCCACTCTGTTGATAAATTTAAATAAATTATTTACTACCAATCAATAATACAAACAGCTTACCTTAAAGTCATCCATGAGGCCCAACAGTTTTGTTGTCCTCTTATATTGCTCTTTGGTACTATATTGTATACGAACTGGCCCGTCGCGACTAATAAGATTTCTACGCAATTCCTCGTAAGTTACCATCGGACAGTCGTAGACATTCTTAATGAAGATTTTGTCATAGTTGTCCTGTTCGTAAGGGAAACATTATGTAAAGTTTAGAAAATAAAAAAATATACGTAGGTGAGCCACTTACCTTTAGTAGGTATGTTAAATTCATTTTGGTAAATTCGACAAAATCTTCGCTTAGTTTTATGTGCTTTAGATATTTATCAAAAAAGAGACCACTGCGAAAGATAAATCACAATTTAAAAAGACGAATGCATGGTAAAGCTTACTGCGCGTCTCACTTGGATACTCCAACTTTGCCAAACGTTCGCGTTCGAGAGATCTCTGGTCGAATGCAGACTCGATTTTTTCGTTGCTCTGGATGTCGGATCCAATCATCCCAAAAGCTATTAATGAGAAATAGTTTATATTGAGTGAGGCATTTAAATACACGACGTAGAAAAACTGCTCAGGTGCCCACTTCCATCGAACGGAAAGAAGCAAACGAAAGTCAGAAACAAAATTTAACGAAATTTTTCCTTTCGAACCGGACAATGTGAAGTTCCCACCCTTTCCATGATTAAATCGATCTAAAAGAAGCATGTACGACCAACATCAACAGCCTCATAAAGAAAAGCAACTGGTTTAACGAACGGACAGCGTTACCTACATATTTTTTCCTACAGCAGCGCCATTGACCTATTTAGCAGAACCACTTGAAAACAACCAACCAACGATTGGTGATTCTGAATATAATATTAGATTGGAGTCTCTCGATGCTAGTGTGGTAATTGCTTACTACCTTAGCCCTCTGTCACTGAAGATGATCATAGGAAGGTCTCAATAAGAGAAGTGCAGTGGAGCTTCGATGAGACAAACCGAGAGACGGTTAGAAGTGCAGTTGGAAAAACTTGACGGCTAATGGAATCACCAACGAACTGATATGTGGTCACAGCTCAAAACAGCAGTTCCTGTAAGAAACCAGAAATATCAAAGTTATGTTAAGATGCGGATAAGAAGGCCCTAAAGTAAAATAGTGCGATAACAAAGCTAAATGCATGCCATGTAAGATTGAATGTTCCATATATGGCAGGAATTTTGGAGAGTGGTGAATAAGAGCCGACTATGAAACTCATCCAACTAAATCGTCGAAACCACTGCGAAGCAGTCTCAAATAGAGCACATAGATGTAGTCTTACTATTACACACACAACACCGTCGAAGAAGCCAGTGATGAGCCTGAGATTGAGGATATGCAGAGATGGAACCTAAAAATGCAAACAAAGTGCTGGGAGCGATGTTTTCAACTTATCCAGAATCAAGAAGACTCTGTATAGGATACAAGTCATCCGTATAGACCCCTGTCAGCAGCTCATACTAAACATATCGTTCGAATTTCATCTGATATAGCAACGTCGGTCGTATGATAGAGCAAAGCATTAGAGTGCGGGTGCTATACAAAACAAACACTTACGACTTTGGCCACTTTACTGAGAGCTCACTCCATAGCTCTTTCGTCAACATCCACCCTAGTCCTGGGAAAAAGTCCGTCCTATACAGCAAATCCGGTTTTTCTGTGTCTATCAGTCCTACCTTTCCATTGTCATTCCACGCTGAGATGCACCTACAATAAAATTCATTAGAAAAAAAACATGTGAACTTTACACTTGGACATACCACAAGCTCGGGTCATTCTTCAGCAGGGTGTAGGTACCAAAAAAGTACTCGTAAAAGTCTGGTGCGACATTCAGGTCATCCTCCACGATAATAACATATTCGTAGCCCTTTTGGAACGTCGTGTTCAGCGCCCAACCATAATGGCGGGCGATTTTGTAGTAGCCTTTGAATTTTTTCTCCTTTGGTGGGACGTAGATATCACTCTGATCGGGCTGTTCGATAAGCGTCACTTGATCTTGGTATGAGAGTATAACTTTCCTAGTCATCTCATCGCCGCAATCCTACAAGAGAAATACAAAATACGAATACGAAATAAGGTGCGATTGGATCAACTCACCTGAGAGACAATAATTGGAAATTGTTCGACATTCGGTCGAAAGTGTATCAGGTTGTCTAAACATTTACTAATCGATACGCGATTACACGCGAAAACTAACACTGGAATAATAGGTTTGCCGTCAGCAGTACGAACGGCCACGTTAGTCTGCTCAGCTGGAGATTCTAATGGGATTTCCTTAACGCCAACAATTCCCAGTGGATTATTTAATGCTGAATCCTCCAATTGCGGTGCTGCTATCGGGGAATTCAGCTCATTTTTATTGTCAGCTTCTAGTTTGCTCTTCAAAATACTAACAAGACTCTTGAAGAGCTTATCACTTGCTTCATATTGCTCTTTTGCGCCGCTTTCGAGAAATTCGATTTTTTTGTTGAAATCTCTTCGATTTAGCAGCATGTCGGGGTTTTTGCGGAGAAGGAAGTAATAGGTGATAAAGGTCCATGTTGTTATGAAGCCAGCTACCATAAGGACTTTTCGAGATCGCATATTGCTGTCAATTGGCCTGCTCGGGATTGCTTTAATCAGACTAAAGATACGTGAAACTATAAGCCTATGGAATTTTCTATTAAGCTACGGATGAATAAATGCCATATTATTACGGTTAGGGATTGGGAACAAAGTGATTTTTCTTTTAAAATTTCAACGCAGAGGACCTCCTCGTAGAAATGTTGTTACTGATTGTTCTACAGGCCAATCGAGGTTTGTCGATGATTATGGGCCATTTCGTGCAGAGCTATTGGTGCCGCTATTTTCCTATTTACACATTTAATTATTTTGAGGTGTTTAAGTGTTAATGAGGTACAAATTGGTATTATTATTCGAGAAAACAACTTTTAATTCCACGTATATTTTTCCGATTTGGCCGTAAAACTACTAAATGGATAGATCTGTCAAAATATTGACGTTCAAATGTCATTCGCAACTACGACGGGAAGCACGGGAAGCACACACGGAAATACCAAAAGGAAGTGTTTGGAAAATTTGTCACGATGTTATAAGAGTTCGTTAGAAATTTAAAAAAATAAGTCCGTTCATTTACTTTTTGTAGTAAATTTAATCAAAGTACTAAAATTTGCTAGATAATAGTATGTTATTATTATTATTATTGTTATTATAAACCTATGACGTAATGCAACGTTTGCACCGGAACCTTATCCCGAGATTAAGTCGAAGAAATTTAAAACTAATATCAAATCCCGAGGTGTAGGTACAGTATTATAGAACAGAAGAACATAAACATAATCCCATACATTGTAATAAGTTAATTTGAGGAAAAATAGAGGGCGTTGGAAGCGGTAAGTGGGCAGGAAGTCAGGATGTGGATGGGACTTAAGGATTGGAGAGGAAATAAGAAGGGAGAGAGTGTCGAGGGCGAAGAGCGCGGCATGCTTGTAACGCACGGCATAGCTCGCCGGACGGGGTGGTCCTTGTCTTCGCTACTCGACCTAACCTACTACAAAACATTAAACATGCCAAAAACAAAACAATATTACCTTGTGTAGAAGCAGACGGACGTCCACCACACTGAGGGGGCTGCTGGTGTTGTTGCAGCCTGGCCAATTCCCTCCCCTCCTGACGTTTGAGGCCGAATATTAAAACTTCCCCAATTTCGGATCGTTGCCTTAACTCAGCCCATGATCACCGAAAGTGCCGTAGCAATCCTTCTGCACCCCTGAAAAATGTATCTAACGCGCCATCAAGTTCACATGGACTTCAAAAGAAAAACCACTTGAATTCCGATAATGTGACGTGATCATGTCATTTATTACTTTATTTCAGTATAAGACTAACTAATTATTTAAATTGAATTAAATTAAAATTAATCCTAAATGCAAACAAAAAAAAATATAAGAGAAATTGAACAAAAACAAAAAAAAAAAAAGGAATAAAAAAAAACAATAAAAGTTAAACCAAACCAACTATAAATAACTAATAATAAATAACAAAAGAAAAGAAAGAAAAATAAAAAAAGGAAAATATTTAAAACTAAATTTGGTTTCACCCTGTATTAAAAGTCTACTTTGGATAACCTTTTTGTTACCATCCCCCCCTTTATTAATCTAAATTACTCGCGGTGCCTACCTATCTAGAGCTCTAATAGATGGGGTTTACTGTTGATAATTTTAAGCGGACTCAAGAAAAAAGAAAAGGCGAAACAAAACTTATTACAGGCAACACAGAATAAAAATAAATTAAACTACGCAAAAAAAGTATAAACCAAAAAAAAAAAAAACAAACAATGATTCACGTCAAAACTTAACACTAAATTATTATAAATGTTGCCTGCTATTGTTTTGCAGAAACAACCATTAAAAGAAACAGGCAAGCAATATTTTTTTTTTGTAAGGACGGCGAACAATTTGGTTATTGTATTTTTTTTTTTTTTTTTTGGTGATAGCAGCGCTTTACGATATTATGTAATAATAATACTTATCGTAATATTATTATTGGTGTTGGCAATATCGTTCTTATGGTTAGAATGTAGGTATTATGTATCTAGCATGTGATATGTGATAGGTACCGCTTTTAGGTATATAAATTTATTAATTTATATTACCGATCTATTATTTGATAAATGCATGTGGGTACATCTATTTAATTTATTGTTCGAGGCACTTTGATGTTGTGTATTTATCATGAGCTGTCAGCGGAGCACCCTTTTGACGGAGCCCCCTGTCGCTGTCACTTTTTTGTGCGAAGATTTCATAAAAAAAAATTACTGTATGTAGTGCTCGCTAGATACTTGTGCATATATGTGTACTGATTTTTGCCGCTACCAAGTAGTTTTTTTGGCGGCCACGACTGTGCCGTCTGACCGCCAATAATTCGTTTGAATTCGAGTTCGATTCGATGATTTGCCACCGCTCACCACCTTATTTCATTTAATGGTGAATATGTAGTAGGCCTGTTCTTCCAGTTCACCGCCACTATGTTTTTTTTTTGAATTTCTATGCCTTTTACTTTCGTTTAATTCTTCCCGTTTTATGGGATTGATTTAATGACACGTATCCGTTGACGCTCTTCGAAGCACAATCGCAAAGCAAGGCCAAACTGCTTGTTGCAGAGCTATATGAGTCCACAATACGTTCCATCATCCGATATAACAGCCGTTTCTAAGGTTCCGTATTTTAAATTACTCTTAGTGCAACGCAATTATAGTTTCCTTTTCTTTCAAAACATTGCAGCTTATAGGTTTGTGCCTAAGATAGTATTCACCCTGAAGCTTTTGGGACACGTACATACCTGACATTGGATGCGTTCACACAAGACACAAATGGTCTAAAGCCTGTTCAGGCCACAAACCAGCTGACAGGTTGTCAAAATGAAAATTCGTTCAAAGAACGAGCAGGGTGGATTTCGTTAACATTTATCTTAATTTATTTATTTTCTTATTTCCCTGATTACCTTTAATTTTTTTCTTTCCAGGTAACCGCAACAAAACTCCGGATCTGTGGGCACATGTTTACCATCAGAGGCGGAGAAAACGGGTGCATGGATGTTTTGGATTTTGCAACATTAACAACGTGGTGAAGAATCCCACGATATGAGCCGGGCATTCGCAGATAAGTGTTCGACATAATCGGGGTAATTCTTAGGAATATGTTTTCTACCAGCAGATTTCTCTTTTCTTTAGGAAAATCAGTGTTACTATTTATCAAATACGAATGAAGGACAACAGACGAAAGAGAAAGTAAACGAATAGGGGAATGCTTGTGTACATACATTTACGTGTACCTAATTGTACGGACATTCATTATACACAGATGATTCTGGTACAGAGGGCGAATAAAGGTGCAGCCGATTCTTGCAGTGCAAATGCTGTATAATACTTAGCTTAGCTCTATCTTCTATTTAATAAACATAAACTAACGTAATTCGTTGTTGCAGATAATAAATACTTCATCACTGTTCTCCTGTATCATCATAAGTTGTTGGATTTGGATACTCTTTGCTCAGCTGGCGCGACAAATGCTTGCCTGAAACTCGAATTGGCAGACACTAGTCAGTGGAAGGCTGAAGCTGTGACAGCTCACCAGAAGCTGATTGCCAGTTTGGAATGTGTAAGAGCAGCAGACTGAAACAGCTTTGGCTTCTATGTAAGTGTAGTGATTAAGATTATGTATTTACGTTTAAGGTTAACAAGTAGTGGGTCACAATAGATAAATAAATAAATAACATGCATGGATAAATAACATTGATAAGCAAAAATAAATAAATAAATAAATAAATAAATAGGTAAATAAAATAAATAGATAAGTAAATAAATATATAAATAAATAGGAAATAAATAACACAAACCTATAGCTAGATAAATAAATATGAAACAAAATAACATGTACTTATGACTAGATAAATAAATAGAACTAGTTAATAAATATAATAAATAAATAAATAACATTTAGGGACTTACTTAGTTTAGATATATACCTAACATACATGCATTACAAATAAATAAATTAACATTAAGCTGTACTATACCTACATATAATTAATAAATAACAATAATAAACATAGCACTTGAATCGAACTACTGCTCCTTTATTGCACTTGAGATTTGTGTTACTGTTTAATGTCTTTGGCATGAAATATGCCTATTGGTTTGCCTTTTAAGTTTTCCAGTTCATACATGTTTTTACCTACAGATTTTAAAACTCGACACTTAACAAATTTAGGACACAGTTTGGACGTCAGGTACTTGGTGCTATCACTAAGGACGAAATTTCTTCGGTACACTTCCTGTCCAGGCATGAAGTGAACTTTTCTTGCGCGGGTGTTGTACACCCTTGAACTTTTTTCTTGCGCTTGGCGGATGTTTGACTTGATTTTATCGCGCATGCATTGCATTCTCAAGTGTCTAGGTATTACGGATAGTTCCCCATCGTTTAGGACATCGAGTCGAGTTGCTAAGTCGTAGCAGCTACCGTGCGTCATCATATTTGTACCGAATAAGGCATAATATGGTGTCACACCAGTTGCTGTATGGTTCGATCCTCTCAAAGCACACGCTATCTCATTAAGGTGCGCATCCCAATCTCGCTGATCATCCTTCACATATGATCGTATAGCTGCCAACAGAGTCCTGTTGACTCTTTCTGAGGCATTTGACTGTGGTGAATAGTTAGCAGTCTTAAAATGTTTTATGCCGTTTTTTGCTAATAAGCTTTGAAACTCGTTTGACAGAAATTGTCTACCGTTATCCGAGTGAATTACTTGTGGTACTCCGAACATATAGAATACCTCATTTTGCAAAAATCTAATAACGCTGGATGCTGTGGCTTTTTTAAGTGCTTTGAGCAACACAAATTTTGACAAGTGGTCAAGGACGACAAAAATATAAGCGTTTCCTGCTTTCGACCTAGGGTAAGGACCAAGGAAATCAATATATAATTTTTGGAACGGACGATCTGAACAATAATTGGACGACATTTCCGGACGCAGAACTTGATTAGACGCTTTACACTTTTTACATATTTCACATTGCAGTACATAATTTCTAATCTGTGTTGTCATATTAGGCCAATAGAAAAATTGACGAACACGACTTAATGTTTTGGCTATTCCGCCATGAGCGGCCTGTGGTGGTTCATGCGCACGCGTGATTATGTCGTTTGTCAGCCCTGGTGGTATCCATAATTTCCACTGGTGTTCTGTCAGGAAATCGTCTGGAGCTGACAAAGAACGTTTGTACACAAAGCCGTCCTCCACTTTGAGGTCGGGTAGCTTTTCGGAATTTCCTTCAACGTTATCTATTAGATTCAGGTACTCGTCAGACTGGAATTCATTGGAGTCAAGGTCAATTAATGGTGCTATATTTTCTAACTCTAGGCTCTCAATATGCATTCGTGACAGTGTGTCTGGAACAACATTTTGCGAACCTTTTCGGTGTTCTATTACGAATGAAAATGCCTGCAGCTTGAGGCTCCACCTAGCCAATCTACCACTGAGGTCTTTGAGACTCATTAGCCATTTAAGGCTTGAGTGGTCAGTGATGACGGTGAAGTCCATACCTTCCACGTAAGGACGAAACTTTTGAATGGCCATCACTGCTGCTAAACATTCCCTTTCAGTCACACTGTAATTTTTTTGACACGAATTGAGTTTTTGGGAAAAGTAGGCAATTGGAAACTCTTCTTCTTTGTCGTTTCTTTGAAACAATACGGCCCCAATTCCTGAATCGGAGGCGTCACATTGAACATAAAACCGCTTTTTAAAATCGGGATGTGTCAGAACCGGTGCACTGACTAAAGCGTCTTTCAGGCTCTTAAACGCTGCTATTGCCTCATCGCTCATAGTAAATCCAGTTTTGCTCTTCTTTAAGGTATCCGTGATTGGTGCAGTCAGGCTAGAGAAATTTTGAATGAATCGCCGGTACCAACCAGCAAGGCCAAGAAAACGTCGCACCTGTTTTGGACTTTTTGGCAGCGGAAAATTCTCTATGGCTTCTACTTTTGCTGGGTCGGTCTTCAAAAGTCCTCCACCAACCACGAATCCTAAATATTTTAACTCTTTGAAGCAAAACTTGGATTTAGAAAGATTGATTGTTAAATTGGCTTTCCGCAGACACAACGCAACTTCTTCTAACAATGATATATGGGTATCGAAATCGGGAGCTATTATAAGGAGGTCGTCTAGATACACGAAGACGCGATCTTTTAGGCGGGAGGGGATGACCTTGTCCATCAAGCGGCACATTCGCTGGGCCGCATTGCACAACCCGAAGGGCATCACAGTAAATTGGTACAAAGGCCTCCCCGGTACCGCAAACGCAGTTTTTTCTCTACTCTGCCTCTCCAACGGTATCTGCCAAAATGCATCCTTCAGGTCTACACTACTTATAAAGTAGGTATCCTGAAGGCGGCTGAGAAGCCCGTCGATGTGGGGGAGAGGATAAGCGTCTTTCTTGGTCAAACTGTTGACTTTCCGTGAGTCAAGACACAGTCGGTTCTTCCCCGGCTTGCGTATTAAGACCACAGGAGAACACCAAGGACTCTCGCTCTCCTCCACAACGCCAAGGCTAATCATCCGGTCAATTTCCTGATACAGAAGGTTTTGCACCGCTGGAGAGACAGGATAGTGACGTTGTTTTACGGGTGCCGAGTCTCCTGTATCTATGACGTGCACCTCCAAATCTGTTTTGCCAAGTCCGTGTTGGGAGTAGCATATGAACTTGTTCTTCACCGATTCTAGTTTCGACACTTGATCTAGGGACAGCTCGTGCGTGTCACTGCTCTGCTCTATATTAGGGATGGTAATTGAACTTATTATATCTGGGGCGAGGTGGAAAGCCTTCCAAAAATCAATGCCGAGATACAGTTCCTGATCCAGGCTGGGGACTAAATAAAATGTTATTGTTTGTTTTTGGTTTTTGTATTCTACCTCTGTCTTCACTCTACCGACTATGTCCTGATTTTCACCGTCAGCGGTTTTCACTTTGGAGTGAAACGACGAGCTAAACGGGACTTTAGCTAACTCCAAAAAGTTTAAGCAGTTTTTTCCCAATATACTGATACTGGCTCCACTGTCTAACAAACCGAGTATCTCCTTGTTTGCTATTTTAATTTTTGCGTATGGTCTTGGATCTGCGTTGGTAACTACTGTTGTTGAAGCTATACTTTTTCTTACTAATCTTCTATTCCTAAACCTATCTCGAGCTTTCTTAATCCTATTAGACATAAACGGAGTAACACTTTGACTAAATATTCTATTTCTTGCATTGTTATATTCCCTCAACCGAACGTGCAAGGGCCTTAAAACTAACCTATTACTAATATTTACACCAACACCTGTTTTATCTCCAGTATCTTCTTCTCTTACTAATATTGTCACCTTTTTGGACACTTGCTCATTTATTGGTATTGGTGACTTTGGTACGGGTAAGTCTGGGTTTGTGTTGAGCGCGACTCCCCCGGGTGACTCGCGCTCCTGTGCGGGTTTTCCGGGTTGCAGCGCACACATTTCGGGGTAATCACACCCGGCTGACCGCATCGGTAACAGAAAGTGTTACGCACGCTCTCTGGGCAGTCAACAAATGAGTGCCCTTGCTGCCTACAGTTCCAGCAAGTATATGCCCTTGGGTCTACCCTCGGTCTTGGTGGCTGCGAGCGGTTGCCTGGTGGATGTACTGCAGCTAGATTTTCAAGGTGGCCGTAATCATCGTCTTCGGATTCTACTGCCACGGCTACTTCGTGTACCACGTGCCTCATTGACGGACCTGGGCGTTGGTTTCGTGGTACTTCTTTGCCAGGAAAAGTACTTTCAGCGTCCTTGCAAGCCTGTCTCAACTGCTCAACCGTAAGGGTCGCCATCGGAAAAACCAATCTACCGATACTATCTTTTAGATTCCGTTTCATTATCCGTATCAACTCAATTTCTGGTATTGGAACTTGCAGTTGAGCTTTCATTCTCGCAATGACACCGAAATAATCATCCGTCGACTCCCACGAACCCTGCCTACGATCCATCAACTCGCGAATTATTTCGAAATCCGATTTCGAATTTCGGAATTGTCTAAACAAGGCATCACGCAATGTTGGCCAATCCGGGCGATAATTACTGCGCTGGTATTGCCAGTACCACTCGTAGGCCCTTCCAGACAACAATAAATGAAAGTCTCTGAGAATTTCCGCCCACGGACAGCCATATTGACCTCGAAGAGTTTCGAGACGAAAAACAAAATCTTCAACGCTGAGCTTATCTGGTTGACCTTCAAAAATAAGCCCCCACTTGTCAACTTTTATAGGTGCTCTATCTACCATTTGATTGGAATTACGATGATGACGATTGTAATTTACTGTTGGTGGTGGATTATGGAAAATTGGTTGCTCTTGGTAAGTATTATTAACTTCCTCACGGTTTGTTTGATAATTAACAGAATTAACTCTTTGCAGGTTCACATTATTGGAGGGCACAAAAGGCATTGAATCTACCCGAAGCTGAGAAGGATGGTTCTGACTTGCAACCGATTTGGGTTCGTTGCTAGAAGCTGCTGTTGATGGTCGCAGTACTTCTTCTGCTGTAGGTGTTGGTTTAGTAAGTAAATTGATATCTTTCAAAAAGTCCATCAAACTGTCTTTCATATCTTTTCTTAGGTCTTCGGAAATATCTTTTTGAATCGTAGTCTTGTAAGAGGAAAATGCGTTTACAACAGCCAGATTTATATAGGCCTTTAATTCGGCTATTGTATCTGAACCTGCAATTGCAGACTGGTTGTCATTGGCTGGACCTTGAACACTTTGAGGCACACTGATGACAGTATGCAAACTATCATCTTGCGCTTCCAGGGAAGCAGCGCCCATTTCGCTTAAACTACTATACGACGGTGCTTGAATGGAAGAAAAGGAACTATTTGGTGCAAAGGAAGACGGCGGACGTGCTGGACCAGAACTAGGAACGCATTGTGGAGACTGTGGAATACCTACATCGGACTGGTATGCATAAGAGAAGGATTTTTTTGGATTAGTCCCCATGTGCGTCAACGGGGTATGTACAACATTTGTTATGCTAGTTGGTGGTACATGACTCGATGTACTCTCAATACCCATCTGAGATAAATTCGGTGGAGAGTGATTGCTGGGGTTCACAATCATAGGAGGTGGGACGTTGGTTTTTGCAACAGGTGGTGAGTGCATTAGATTAGCCATATTGATTGGTACTGTATCTTTTGAGGAATTAGTTACCGAACGTGTAATTATTCTCCTATCGTCTATAATTTTAGCTCTTCTATCTTTTTGAATCGCCTTTTTACTTTCAGACAAACTCATTGGGACTTTATAGACTGAAGAAATTGATAACAAAAAGAAAACAGAATTATAATAAAAAAATTATCTGAAAACAAATATGTATGTGTAAAGTAATTGTACCTAAACCAAAAAAAAAAAAAACGAAAAAAACAAATAAATAAAGTAAATAAAGTGTACGGCAGTAATAGATGTGTGAATAGAAATTTTAATTATATGGTAGATAGTATGAGTATTTTTTCAGTGTATAAACACAAAAAAAAACCTAATTATATATAATTTCCTATATTAAAATTGTATTAATTAGTATATTTGAGTAAATACACTTAGAGAAAATACTTGTATGTATCAAGAAAATTTGTTTTATTGATTGGTTGTAGTTTTTTTGTTCATATAAGCGGGGTGCATCAGGTTTGCTTTCTTCGGCGGCGTTGTTTTCATATGCTTTATGGGCTGATCGGTAGGCAACTTATCGGATTGTAGACTGCGGACGGACTATATGAAAGATCCCTCAGTGCGGCAGAATGAGCAAAACATAAAGCTAATTACAAGGACAAAATAAACGTTGTGTTCAGGATGTTTCCGCAATTCCATTCCGGCCATTGGGCTTCTGATGGAAGACTTGAAACATTCTAAACAACAACACATAAAAGAAGATTACAAACTACAGATGTACTAGTGCTACTTGACTTGACGAAACCACATCAGACTAGGCCACTAGACACATATCTAAACTAGACAATACCATTGGAAATGAAAGGTAAAAGTTGAGATAGAAAAGCAAAAATTAACAATGAAAAGATGGATAGAGAGAGAGAGAGAGACTAAGACTGACAAAGTTTTAATTGTTGTCGCTGTCAATATCGAGCGTCCTCGTCGCAATTCGAGATGGCATTCTGATAAGCTATCCACTCGAAGACTTACGAGATCTCGATATTGACAGCAAGAACAATTGAGGACAATTACAACAAAAAGGACAGAAGACTAGGACAAACATAAAACGTTGGGCGCCATTTGTAATAAGTTAATTTGAGGAAAAATAGAGGGCGTTGGAAGCGGTAAGTGGGCAGGAAGTCAGGATGTGGATGGGACTTAAGGATTGGAGAGGAAATAAGAAGGGAGAGAGTGTCGAGGGCGAAGAGCGCGGCATGCTTGTAACGCACGGCATAGCTCGCCGGACGGGGTGGTCCTTGTCTTCGCTACTCGACCTAACCTACTACAAAACATTAAACATGCCAAAAACAAAACAATATTACCTTGTGTAGAAGCAGACGGACGTCCACCACACTGAGGGGGCTGCTGGTGTTGTTGCAGCCTGGCCAATTCCCTCCCCTCCTGGAAGTTTGAGGCCGAATATTAAAACTTCCCCAATTTCGGATCGTTGCCTTAACTCAGCCCATGATCACCGAAAGTGCCGTAGCAATCCTTCTGCACCCCTGAAAAATGTATCTAACGCGCCATCAAGTTCACATGGACTTCAAAAGAAAAACCACTTGAATTCCGATAATGTGACGTGATCATGTCATTTATTACTTTATTTCAGTATAAGACTAACTAATTATTTAAATTGAATTAAATTAAAATTAATCCTAAATGCAAACAAAAAAAAAAATAAGAGAAATTGAACAAAAACAAAAAAAAAAAAAGGAATAAAAAAAAACAATAAAAGTTAAACCAAACCAACTATAAATAACTAATAATAAATAACAAAAGAAAAGAAAGAAAAATAAAAAAAGGAAAATATTTAAAACTAAATTTGGTTTCACCCTGTATTAAAAGTCTACTTTGGATAACCTTTTTGTTACCATCCCCCCCTTTATTAATCTAAATTACTCGCGGTGCCTACCTATCTAGAGCTCTAATAGATGGGGTTTACTGTTGATAATTTTAAGCGGACTCAAGAAAAAAGAAAAGGCGAAACAAAACTTATTACAGGCAACACAGAATAAAAATAAATTAAACTACGCAAAAAAAGTATAAACCAAAAAAAAAAAAAACAAACAATGATTCACGTCAAAACTTAACACTAAATTATTATAAATGTTGCCTGCTATTGTTTTGCAGAAACAACCATTAAAAGAAACAGGCAAGCAATATTTTTTTTTTGTAAGGACGGCGAACAATTTGGTTATTGTATTTTTTTTTTTTTTTTTGGTGATAGCAGCGCTTTACGATATTATGTAATAATAATACTTATCGTAATATTATTATTGGTGTTGGCAATATCGTTCTTATGGTTAGAATGTAGGTATTATGTATCTAGCATGTGATATGTGATAGGTACCGCTTTTAGGTATATAAATTTATTAATTTATATTACCGATCTATTATTTGATAAATGCATGTGGGTACATCTATTTAATTTATTGTTCGAGGCACTTTGATGTTGTGTATTTATCATGAGCTGTCAGCGGAGCACCCTTTTGACGGAGCCCCCTGTCGCTGTCACTTTTTTGTGCGAAGATTTCATAAAAAAAAATTACTGTATGTAGTGCTCGCTAGATACTTGTGCATATATGTGTACTGATTTTTGCCGCTACCAAGTAGTTTTTTTGGCGGCCACGACTGTGCCGTCTGACCGCCAATAATTCGTTTGAATTCGAGTTCGATTCGATGATTTGCCACCGCTCACCACCTTATTTCATTTAATGGTGAATATGTAGTAGGCCTGTTCTTCCAGTTCACCGCCACTATGTTTTTTTTTTGAATTTCTATGCCTTTTACTTTCGTTTAATTCTTCCCGTTTTATGGGATTGATTTAATGACACGTATCCGTTGACGCTCTTCGAAGCACAATCGCAAAGCAAGGCCAAACTGCTTGTTGCAGAGCTATATGAGTCCACAATACGTTCCATCATCCGATATAACAGCCGTTTCTAAGGTTCCGTATTTTAAATTACTCTTAGTGCAACGCAATTATAGTTTCCTTTTCTTTCAAAACATTGCAGCTTATAGGTTTGTGCCTAAGATAGTATTCACCCTGAAGCTTTTGGGACACGTACATACCTGACATTGGATGCGTTCACACAAGACACAAATGGTCTAAAGCCTGTTCAGGCCACAAACCAGCTGACAGGTTGTCAAAATGAAAATTCGTTCAAAGAACGAGCAGGGTGGATTTCGTTAACATTTATCTTAATTTATTTATTTTCTTATTTCCCTGATTACCTTTAATTTTTTTCTTTCCAGGTAACCGCAACAACATTTGCAACAGAAACAGAATTAGGAACAGAAAATTTTTTCGAAGTAGCTAGTCGCACGTTCATTTTGACAGATTTTGTACTGAACTGACGTTTTCCGATGTTCGGGACACGACTACGTAGATAATCAACGTACTTAACGTAATCTTATTTTCATTAAATATAAAAGTTGGATCCTAAACGTACGGCATAATGTCCGAAAATGATTATACTGGAGTTTAGAGTCCATTTTTTTTAGCTGGGTGATCAAACGTCAACAGAACCAGGGTACTACAGACCGAAAAAGCGTTCTGTTCTGTTTCATTTTCTGTTCTTTGTCACTTTGGTGACGAAACAGAACAAAACTGAACCATTTACCTCGAGCATTTCATAGGAATTCAGTGGAACTTTTTGTTGAATTTGACAAACCAAATCCAGCTCTAGCTAAGTATTTGTTTTCTTTTTTTACATCTCGAGCTGTGGAACTTTACTCTACTTTACAACTTACTTTACAAGGTTTTCTTATTCTTCTCTATATGTGCAAGTCTCTGCTGGGGCCTTGTTGCCTTGATATACTTCTTTTACCTTGAAGGTTGTTTCTGGGGTAACAACTCTAAAGTTCATTGACAGTTCATATGGTAAGTAGGTACCTACGACCTAGGGAGAAACTGATGCACTTTCTCCTCCTCTTTTGCGCGGGGAGCTCAGATTCGCTGAACCATTCTGGTTCTTCTGTGCAGCGTGAGTTATAAAGGATGTTTTTTTTAGAGTTATAGAACCTTAAGTTGGCAACACTATTTTAACTGGCAGCCATTTTGTCAGCTGTCATGTGATTTGTTTTTAGTTTGGTTTGGCATGGCATTTCAACATGAAGAGACTGACGCCTGAAAAACGCTACCTACCAAATTGTGCAAATTTATTTTGAAAATCATGGTTCTGTTCGAAATACGTATCGCGCACTACGTCCATTTTACGGTCAACATAATCGTCTTACTTTTGGTGAAAAAATTGCCGTATTTGAGGTGATGATAATCCTCAAGTGTATGTTGTGACACCGTTACATCCACAAGAACTGACTGTTTGGTGTGCTTTATGGGTTGGTGGAATAATTGGTCCGCACTTCTTTAAAAACGATGCTGGTTAGAACGTTACAGTCAATGGTGATTACTGACTTTTTCGTTCATCAATTAAACAACCATGATGTGCGGAAGCTGTGGTTTCAACAAGACGGCGCAACATGTCATACAGCTCGTGCCACAATTGATTTATTGAAGGAAACGTTTGATAACCGCATAGTTTCACGTTGCAGACCCGTGAATTGGCTTCCAAGATCGTACGATTTAACGCCGCTTGACTATTTTCTGTGGGGATATGTGAAGTCACTAGTCTACATCTACACCGATAAGTCCAAAACGATTGACCACTTGGAGGACAACATTCGCCGAATTATTGCCGATAATTTGGTCACATGATCAATCTAGGCCCATAACATTTCAAACACATCACGACAGCGGTCAGCCAACTATGAGAGTAGTGTTTTGGACGACACGCCGACGCCGACGTACCTTCTTCTCTGATAAAGAACCAATAACTGCGTGTTACTAACTTTTTGTTGAGCAACACGAGCTACTAGTAAATAGACCGCGAACTTACCCTTTTTCCCATCAAATTTGTACATAAGATCCTATCTCGAAAACTTTGAATTTTTTTATCAATCAAAACGTGTAAGAAATGTAAATGGTTCTTTGGTTGTTTTGCTCTCCAGGTGTTGCATCAAATCCGTTCGTTGGCGCCTCTTGCGTTAAAATAAAAATGCACTCCCTCTCACATTAGAAATAGGTATTTATTTTTTTTTTTATTTGCATTTTCTTATTAACTTACAAGTTAAACTTAGAAGACTAGTAGTTCTTATAAAGTTATACAATTCGTTCTCTTTATTACTCTTTAAAAATACTTTTAGATAGATGTTAAGTATCGGTTTCCAGTTGGACAATTAAAAATTATAACAAAAATAAAAAAAAAATAAAAAATAAAACGGACTGTATTATAGTTCTGCCATGCTTGCATATAAAGCAAAGAAGTTCGCTATCGATCGTTAATTTACAGTTCTCCCTCCCTTTGTGAATCATTATTAAAGCGTTATTTAAAATTAGACAAAAATATTATATAAATGGCAGTCGTTAGTAAATTTAACCTTTCTTGTATATTTTTTTTTTACACCACAATCACACGCCCTTTCGGAATTATTATTAGAAGAAACATCTATTTACATCAATTTACACAAGAGCAGGGCAATTGGCGCAATGATTAGCAAGTTCGCCGCGATTACTAATCTACCACTACCGCTGAGGGAGGTCAATTCCTTTTCGTCCACAACAAAGGCTGGAATCGCTTGCACCTGTTCCATGCTCTTCATTGGTTCCATGAAGCTGCCACGGCTGTTGCGGGCTAATCTTTGGTTGGCCAGTTTCAGTTCCCGCAGCTTCTCTTCCAGCTGAAGGATCTCATCTGCGAAAAAGGAAAAATATGAACCGAAATTAGTAAAATTAATCAGTTGGAGTTGGTCAAGTGGCTTACTTTTGTTAACTCCTTCGGTATCACTAACTTTAATGAACGTTGCCAGAGAGATTTCGTAGATTTTGTTTGGATCGGAATGATGGTTGATTTCACGCTTTCTTCGGCCATATCCAATTTGTCCATTACTGCATGGAGTTCCCGAGCATTTGTCCAAGCACACGTTGACCGTTGCACGGAACTGGACGTAGGTTGATTCTGGAAATTTGAAAGCACGGAATTTCGCACTCAAAAAATCACCGTCAACGGTGTTGAAGTTGTCAAAGAGATATGGATCCACTGAGCACCTGCAGTGAAAAACGTATATGGTCAGAAGTCTATTGGAAAATGGGCAGCAAGAACTTACCCATTGAAAATGATTGTTTCTTCTTGATTCTTGGTGTCGGTAACTTGCATATATGTGACTCCGAGACCGTAAACAGGAGCAGAGGTTTTGTCGAGGTAAATCTCCATTGTCAGCGGGGTACCCGGACTGACATTAAGTTCTCCAGTAACTATTTGACCACCTTGTCGGACCCCAACGCCTAAGTGTGGTTCTGGAGCTCGAGTCGTCAGTGATGTTGTGATTTCAATGTCTCTAAAGAATGAACAAAATTGAATTTAAGTAATTTAACTCGTTAATACTAGTTGGAATGTAGGATAAAAAGGTAAGCAGGCAATTGATTATAGTAAGGCCTTGTCGAGAAACACTAAGGAGACTCTATAAGACCCACATCATCCACGTTCTGCTTTATGGCTCAGAAGTGTGCACGTTATCAAAGGCGGATGAAGATCTTCTTGTTCGTTTTGAACGCAAAATTCTTCGAGGGATTTTTGATCCCGTTTGCGTTCACGGGCTTTGGAATGGGAGATTTAACAGCGAACGACATTCAACTGGACAGAAAAGTACGTATCAGTCGTCTAAGTTGGCTAAGACAAATCGGCACCAAAGTTCCGGCCCAAAGAATCTTCGATTCCAACCCGGAGGGACAACGTAATAGAGAAAAACCTCAAATAAAAGGGACCTCAACCAACTTGAGTGCGCAACTGAAGGCGGTTAGCCAAAGATCGTGCTAACATTGGCCGCTATACCTATATCATGAAGGTCATCTGTGCTTGACGTTATTAAGCCTGAAAGCCCATTCAGCATGTTTCTAGACGACATGCTATCGGATTCTGATAATCGGAATATGGCTTTCATCAAAACTTCTCTATCATCACCTTTCCAAGTGAGGACTGGAAAAAAATCAAACCCAATCCATTACGACTTCACATAGTCTGGTACACAGACGGTTCTAGATAGAGTCAGGGACTGGGATCTGGCATTTATGAAGAATCGCCTCAAGCGAACTATTCAGTTAGTCTTGGCAAAAACTCGTCCACATTCCAGGCTAAAGTCCTTGAAATTAACCATTGCGCTAGATTAAAATCTAAATCTATATTTTTCTTCTCAGACAGCCAAGCAGCTCTCAAAACTTTAGACTCAGCTGTGATTAAATCGAAGCTGATCCTGGAAATATACATGACTACGAACTAGTAAAGAAAAAGCTAGTGATTCTTCACTAGATTCCAGCCCACAGGAGCTTTGCTGGCAACGAAACAGCTTGCTCACTGGTTAAAGTCGGGGCGACAATACCACTTATCGGACTTGAACTGTGATATCAGTAAAAATAATTTTAATAACTATATCAAGAGATTGTCTCAAACTGAATCCAATGAAGTCGGGCTTAAAACGCCTGCACCAGACAATTCTTCCCAAAATTCTCCTCCAGAAAATCCTAGTCTCTCATTAATCTGAAACAAAAAAAAATAACCTGACAATCCTGACAGGTACAATTAGCGACGGTCATGAATTCATGAAAAAACATCTTCACCGAATTGGCGTCTCACCCAGCGTTGCCATAAGTGCAGATTTGTCTGCATTTAGCAGATATTCATTATAGCCGCAGACTTTGGGTGGCAGATTTTGTCTGTATATATTTGGTTTATTTTGTGATTCTTAACTCCATAGACGAGAACAGAAAAGTAGGAGTTTTAGCCTTCCATGAGTAAAAATGTTGTATAAAACTGTTCCACTGCTGGTTTTATGAGGCTGAACTGAATGCGTTTAGCACTAACTAAAATTAAATTGTTTGATATCGCAGTGTTAACTGATCCAGACTTTTTACCATAGAAATCTGAATTGCAGATTTTTTTCGACATAATTGCAGATTTGTCGAAATATTTTCTTGGCAACACTGGTCTCACCGGATCCTACCTGCAGACCCTGTCTTGGGTGTTAGGACTTAGGAGTGACGAATCCTCTATTCACTTACTCACGGAATTCCCGGTTCTTGGAGAGGATATCGCTACTTCAGCAAATTTTGCTAACATACAACCAGAGAAGATCCTTGACTTCCTCCTTCATTCCTGACTGTTTTCGGAGTAAAAAAAAGAGGCCGCAGAGCGACGTGTAATCTGATCGAATCTAATATTTATAGGGCTATATGATCCACAGCTATTTTTATTATAGCTCCCCCTTTTGTCACTAACTAAAACTCACCGACAACCAACTCCAATACAACTCCTTATTTGGTCCATTATCCATTTAGACATTCTTTAGCTGATGTTGTTACTATAGCATTCGTTGGAACATTTCCCAAGTTGAGTTTTGCTCGCTGGCATTAACTCTACGAAGTTGTTAAGTTCGCAACTATGTATAATTGGACACCTACCTACCATCTATATACAGCTACTATGCTATAAAGTTTCCAATCACTGATTGATCAGCTCCTGCAAAGGCCTATCGCCTAACCATCCAATCGAGGAAAAGTACCATAAAACTATCGAGGCTGAAATTTAAATTTAATGCCTCTGCTTATTAGCCACTAAATTAGAGGATCACGTATACGCATTTTTTTTTGCTCTAATCGTTTCCTTAATGCGCTCTTCGCCAGCCTGGGTATATAATAAAAGAACCAACTACATTCGCACAGGCGCAATTTTGAGCCACAACAATTTCCCTCCATCTGGATGTGGTGGCCAAAATAAACAAGAAAACCCATCGACCAAACGAATTGATCCGAACAGAGTGTAGGTAAGGTACTCGGACTCGGGTTCGTGTCTCGCGCACTAGAAGAAGAATAACTCGCTCATACAACTTACTCAGGTTCCTGAAAACCAGCTGGTAACACGTCTCGCCGAACGATTCCGTGATGCTGCTGATTAGTTTCATTCATCATAACATTATAAACCGGCCCAGTTGTGATGCACTTGACACTAACGATCTCCTTGCTATTCGCATCTTCGATGATGATTTTGTGGTAATAAACTTTTTTACCCTAAAAATACAAAAACAAAGAAACAAGACTTAGGAATGTGCACAATTATTGATGGCTTAGCCAGGTTAGCCAGCCAGCCAGCCAGGAGGAGCGCCAATGGCCATATGACGATCATATTCTAATGATAAAACTTGCCAAAGGAAACTAGTCCCAAAGCAAACTAGTCCCTCCAACTCTTACCGTTAATTTGTTTAGCATTCTCGTGACACCACACTCGTAGAAGTCCTTTAGCGAAAGTCGGAACTCGGCAAGACTGCCATTAATACTCGGTTGACATCTAACATCGGGGTATCCCTTGAGGCCTTCCAAATAGATTTGCGGTTTGGTTTCATTGTCATTTATGCTATCTGGGATGCCAATTTCCACACGCATTAAATCCTCGGTGCAGTGGACCTTGTGTGAACCTATAGAACGGGAGACAAAGAGCAAGAGTTAACGCACTGGTTAAACCGGATTTTAAAGAAAAAGATATTTTATGTAGAATTGTAGAGTAGGTACCTCGTACCTATGTGAGAGTGTGTACATAATATATACGTTTTATATATGAGCCCAATTGAGGGACTCCCACTCCAGGTGGGGTTCGGTTCCGCGGCGTGTCTTCAATGCAGGTAATTATGCAAGTAGAACACTTGGAGCAAGATCGCTCCTAGCCTAGTGCACTTGGTCTTCATCGTCGTCGTCGTCGTCTTCGTCGTCGTCGTTGTTGTTGATGTTGAGGAACAGAACAAAGCACCTAGCTACTAAATGAATCGCTGGACTGGACATGCTTGGCACACATTTTACCTTTCGCTACAGACACATGGAGCTGAATGGATACATATAGAAATATCGCCTTAGGAATATGGCGAAACACAAACACACATAAAGACGATGCCTTGACGCAGAATTTACTGCGAAGGGGATAAATGACAGATCTTGATTTAAGTGCTGTAACGTGGGTCGTAGATCGTAGCTCGCAGTTCATAGCTCGTGGTCCACCAGCAAAACTCAGGAAGGGTAATAAATAAATATTCTTATTTGGCAGAGATGCGGACATTCGTGCAGGGAGGGGTAGCACATCTTGGGTAATTAAAAAATAATTAACTTACTGCAAAGACAGAGTGATAAACCACTCTCATGACCCTCCCACTCATAACTAGACATGTAGACAAATCACTAGGAACCGCCAGCTATATATGAGAAGAGTTAATAAAAAGATATTACACCTATTTTATGGGAGCTCCTGACTTGAGGGAACCTTTTATCTTCCCGAATGCTAGGCCACTTAAAATGAGATTTCGCGAAACCACATAAATGTTTTTATTGGCGTTCCGCACAGAATTGCCAGTTGGCTACTCTATAATAGCGGTTGCCTCTTGGTGCTGCTGTGGCACTCGCTTCCGGAAGCATTTTTTGTTTAATGAACCGCGAATAAGTTAATCATAATTAGCAGAAGATAGCTAAAAATATATAGTTGTCCCATTTGTTAAGCCAGGATGGCAGTATTATGCAATTTGAGACAAAAGAAGACAGCAGCTAAGTGAATAGCAAATAAAATTATGTCACGAGAGGAAGGCACTAAAGCCTTGAGTACTGTGCCACACATGCCTTCCCATGAAAGTCGTGTACGGCGAGACGGGCACCTATACATTTTTAGGTTGGTTAAGAAAAGTAGGGTAGATTACACCGAAAATCCCTTCACTTTTCAACTTACTTTAAATCGACCTGTCTCACCCGATACGACGTGGCCCAGCACTTAGATATGACACTGAATGTTATCAATCTTGTGATGCATCGGGGTCCCGTTAAGGGCCCACGAATTAAGCTACCCAAAAAACCTTAGTTCTTCTAGAAGTCTAGAACTTTGATGCAATGGATCTGGTCATCCAGATCTATGTCATTGTCATAGATGCAAGACTATTAGTTATCAAGGAGACGCATAATACCTCGAAGCATGGATCTACACAATCGGAATCACTACCCGTAACGCCCATGGTGACCTACGACGTGGTATGTAGATCTATTGGAACATACGGACGCCCTACACCCGCTGTCCTTACGCAGTGTTCAAGAAAAGCAAATTCTTCGTGGGAAGTCGGCTTCAAAAAAGCTTTAAGAAGCAATTTTATATGTCCTCCTTGATAGACCCTGAGCTCAGGACTTCGATCTTAAAAGTCAGATAGTTATTTATCATTAAACCAAAGCTTATTTGAAATTATTTCTTGTAGAATTATTTTTAGCTTCACGGTTGCATGCAGTCTAATCTTAGCTATAACCTAACCTAACTTTAGAAAAAATTATAAAAAATATCGTCAGCATTATTAAAACCAAAATACTATTTATGTTTTTATAATTTTAGTTAAAATATCCTAAGAGATACATACACCCTATTCTACCTTATACCTACATCCAACTAAGAGATCGCGGCATCTGTGATCTCATTTCTAAGAAAGTCCTCATATAATCTGGCAATCGCATATCGCTTTCCAATATGCCTTGACAAACCCTTTTATACATTTGCAAAGTTAAATTCCATTCCATTCCTTCCACTTAAGCTTCATAATATGAAGATTTATTGTATCTTTCATATAGACAGGCAATTCATTATTCGCAAAGTATTTGCTGTCAGATTTCATTTGCTTCGATTTTTCGTCGACGATTTATTACGATTCTTTAGTAAGGAAGCATTCCTAGGAAAATAAATACCTACACTCGAGTACTATCCTAAGTACGTTCGTTACCGCATTATTTATGAGTGTAGACGACCTTCTGGCAGTCATTATCTAATGAATCACTAAGTGGAAACTTGTCAAATCAGCTTACATGTCATTTCCATTAACCCTGATCGGAAAAAGATCATAAACACATAAATCTTCTGCACAGCTATATGGAGACACATCGTACGAGTATATGCAGTATGATTATGCACCACCATCAAAGGACACTCTGCCGTTGAAAAAAACAACAAAAAAATCCAAGAATATCGGAACTAACGAAATTGGTAATTGATTCGTTATCCCGGGAAACGGATCGTTTTCATATTTCTATTGAACTGCATAGCCTGCCATTCTGTGATGCATTGTTCGTTACGTTAGTTTTGATCAGCATTAAATGAAAATCCAATAAAATAAAGTGAACCTCACACAACCAGTGACAGGAAATGTTCAAAACAAAGAAAGATAAGTTTGAACTATAGTGCAGGTTAATTTTTCCTAAAGTAGGTACCATCTTATAGGTAAACGTCAGAAATTAAATTAACAAGATTTGGCAAATTTTAGCGACCGAGTGAATATTTGCAAGTTTAACATTTCTCTAAGTACTAAATTAGAATGCCATTTACCGATACCGATTCGTATACAAAATAGTTAAAATAAGGATATATTTTTTTTTAAGCATTATTGCAAGTTTTTCTCCCAGGTTTGTATGAAACTGACATTTGTACAGAATAGAGAATTGTGAATAAAAGATGACAGTTCACTGTTTAATTACATGGATAATATCGATGTATATGTTGACACATAATTAAATGCTCATACTCTACGATGGCGACGATCAACGACGAGGACGAAAAAGTGAAGAACAACGAAAAACAAGGCAAAAGATGAAGTATTTGAAGTTCAGCAGCAAATCGGAACTACGATGAAACGGAAACGATGAAACGAAATTTTTAAGTATATGCTAGGCATATGGAGTCATAACTATGGCGAGTTCTCATGTGAATAGGAGGGAATTGGCTATTTGCTAGTGTATCCTTAGCCATTCTCATTCATCGTACCGATTTTATATAGTGTGTCGAAGTTGTAGAGGTTATAAAGAAGTTAAAAATACTGTTGAATAGAGTGGAAATTACATAGAACTGCACATATGTATTTTTTAAGGCTTGTTGGGCAGTAATTCCAAACAATGATGAAACGAAATCTGATGAAACAAAAAACCGACAGGCGGTTGGGCATACATTTCCAAACTCCTATGAAACGAAAAAGCGTCAGGAAAGGTGAGGAGTTATAGAGCACTTGGTGAGGCAACTCGGTCAAAATAAGACATGGGAGAAGAGATAAATTCGACAAACTCGGAGTAGGATACACATAAAGAGGCAGTGTAACGCGCGTAATTAGCCAAAGGCGTTAAATTTATTCACGACAAGTGAACAATGCAGGAATTATATGCATACCAAAACCATCAGCATTGCCTCACTATACCATTATTGGTTTTAAAATACTTATAATCTAGGGTAGGCATCCTAATTAAAATTTTTTATTGAGGTTCATAAAGTATCAGTTCTATTTTTATCGGAGCTAAGACAATTCTTTAAATCCCAAGCAGTTATTGAGTTATATTTTGCTTATTTCGTTATTTATAATGGACAGTACTAATAATAATCATTTTTATTACCTAACCAGACTGACTTTTGCAAAGTCAAAATGACGAAAATTTCTATATAAAATTATCTATTGTGATGTGACCTTAAAATATTTAATTTGAAAGCTAAAAATTATTCTTGGCAAGGCCAAATTTTTTCTCATGAAACGCGTTTTTTTAAGGTTTGTTTTTCGCAAACACTTCCCAGTGACAAACAATTTGACAGCTGACAGTTAATTTGTGTTTTTTTGAGTTTTCCTTATTACCATGAGTACCTACTCGTAAACGTACGATATACTGCCGCAACCTTAGGTGTCAGGTGTTGAAAAACTTGTCGAAAATTCGATTTCCTTGCGATTTAATCAAGGGCTATCGAGCTGCTCGAGCTAAATTTTAGCTCCCATTAAAAATTCTCTCCGAAATTTAGTTGAGCTAAATTTAAGCGAAACCAGTACGCTGCTTCCGTTAAAAAAATCAAATTTTCATTCCAGACTGTAATGCCATGTTCCCACCAAACTGAAATCGCGAGGTTTCGATGAAATTTTACCGAAACCTTGTGGAACGTTCCCACCGAGTTAAAGTGGGTTTTGAAAGTCATAAGCTGTCAATTTTGAAGTTCCGCGAGAGCTTCTTCCTCCGCTTGCGTCTACAATTTCCATTTCTTGTACTGCTTTGCCATGATCTTCAATAAAAACAAATTACATTTAAAAAAAAAATATAAATATTTCTCCTGAAAATATACTTTCTCTTTCTTCTTTCCGTTTGTACTGTCAGATTGTCACATTTGGTTTGGCGCTTAATATTTTGACATTCACAAATGAACACAAAATAAACCAAAGTTCACGCTGTAGGCTTGTTCGATTTGATAACCTCTCACGGACGGATGAACTCAGAGGGGTTTCAAATAGGTTTCGCTGAAACCCCAAGGTTTCGACACCTCAAAAATGTATGGCGAAACCTCGGAGGTTTGGAACAATTTTACGAAACCTCGCGGTTTCGTTTGGTGGGAACATGGCATAATGCATGTACAATATCTGAAACAATTTAGCGCAGCCATTAATGGTTCGGCATATTTTTGCAAGCTTAATTTTGACAGATCTGTTGGATATTTTTGTTGTGTTTTTGTGTTGCGGAAAAGTGAATAAGATTGAGTTTTTTCCAATGAATACCTCGATGAGGAATTCTTTGAAAGTGAATAATTTAAGCTCAAAGAATAGCGGACAAGGAAAAAAGAAAGCGCATCGCAAATATAACATTTTTTCGTGTCGATGAATTTTTGAACTAAGTTATTTTCAACGAACAGCTATTTTCTGTGGCACTAATATCCTCAACGCACTCCATGTCAAAATTAAGTTAGGAATTTAGCTAATGTTTGGATAAAAAATTGGGGAACAGTTAAAATTTATTTTCGCTTTACATTTTACAAATTTAGAACATACGAAAAAAAAAATTCGGACTACAAACAATATTAGCCGCGAATTTCACCTGTTATTTAGTGATTGCAATTTATACTTTCAATTTTTCAAGTGAAGGAAGTGGAATGTACAATAAATTCTGACAGATCGTTCAACAAATCGTATAACCTCTCAAAGTCAAAAAACTGTAGGTAGGTAATATTAATAATTTTCTAGCTTACAATTTTTGATCTGTCAAAGGCGATATTTTTGACTTTCGGCTATTGTGACCCACAATTAAATGAAGGTGAGTGTTCAAAATGATTATAAAGCCCATTAGTTAGTTTTAAGTCAATCTTTTGAATGCCAGTTCTAAGATAAATTTTATAGTTTACCATTTAAGCTGTTACTTTAGGTATGCATGTGTAATAAAAGTGTTTAAGTGGCTGTTAATTTATTACCACGTTCGTGTCTCATGTGAATGGTGCTGATTAAAAACACTGTTTTGTTGGAATTGCTAACTTAGCTCTGTATACTTCTGGAATCTTTTCTGTGTTAGGTACCTCTTCGTACATGTACAATGTTGTTTAAATTGCATTTTAAGATTGACGATTCAATTAAATGCCGCTTCACTTGCACTGACAGAACTCCCCCCGTTGAGATTTAAGCTTGAGCGCACCATAAAAACGTTGAACACTTTTGTTTTCTTTTAACTCGTATTTGTTGTGCTCTTTTTGTTTTTATTTTTTTTAGTCCTACCTATACCTACTCCAGCATTCTATACATTGTCTGAGTTGAGACTGCGATCAGATAACCATGTCGTCGTTGTATGGTCACTGAGAAGCACTATAATAACCAAAGAAAACCAAAATAAAATCGGATTTAATCGCAAAACGAAAGAGTTCAGCAGCGAACTCTATCTCTAGCTTTACGCAGAGATCGCGGGCAAAAAATCTGTCTTTCGGTTGGATTAAAGCCACAAACACAAGCGCCTGTGCGACATATCGACGCAAATACATAAACTAGTCGCTTTATACCTTAATTTTCAAAACAATTACCCTTGTCCTTGATTTATTTTTAAACCATGTGACTGCGCGCGGCAGAAATAATGATAATGGATGCGGGCCGCCCCTCGGATCCGCTCACGCGACATTATTTGTCTGAAAGGATCGGCTATCTATAGTCTACTATATATATAGACAGAATATCGGACTACCTAGAACACCATGCGTATAGTCTTGCTATACGGAGGCCATTAAAGGCAATTGAGACGGAAACCTGTGGCTTAGCATTATATGTGCTGCGTCGAGGAAATTCGATGCCGATGTTGTAATGAGATAGCAATGCGAACAATTAGATTCTTTTATTGCCCTAACACTTTTACTGCCAAGCCCTATTTAGCTGTGTAGAACACATGGCATTTTTATGAAGTATAAAAACGTTGCGATAACTAACCAGGAGGACTGCAACAGGAACTGCTTACCTATATAATGGCGATAGACGTAGGTGTGACGCAGAGATGTTGTTTTCCCGGCTAAGGTATGTTAATTATTTGAAATGACTTTCAATGTCGGCCTGGGGTTACATTTAAAGAACAGGTTTGTCTTAAGAAAATGTCAGAAAGCTGAGAGAATTGCAAATTCGTCAGAAAAATGCTTGGGATCTTCTATACATATCCTTCTATACAAACAGAAAGTGTCCCATTCTTCCTCTTCTGTTGTTAAACTGGAAGTCATTCACAGGCTTCATAGGGAAGCTCAGCTTAAAGGCTGTGATTCTAACAAGGAACCATTTTTGATGCAGTGTGGCAGTCAATGAACGAGGTAAGTCCTTCAAAAAAAAATTACAACAATTCGTATTTAGTTGTGTGAGTTCTTACTTTTGGAACGAATGGAAAGGACTTACAATTTTATGCCGAGTCCGAGCGACTGAATTCAGAAGCCTTTTTAGGTCAATAGAAATCCAAAGAGCAGGGCCTGAAAAAAAATTCGATTATAAACTGCGAAGTTCATAAAATAGTCAACGTGTGGGTAGACAAGTACCCAACCCCTCATCGTTATTGAAGATAACACCACATCATCATGTCTCGAAGTTTGGCAGATGAACCGATGCGACTTCCGAAGGTGTAGTAAATGGTGCATCATCGGATTAATTTACTATAAATTCAGAAGTGCCCCATGGATCTACACTTTTCCCCAACATTATTTTAACACCATGCAGTAAGGCGCAAGCGGCAGAGTGGCAAAAAGCCATCTTCTGCGCTGTCCCTCTGGGTTGGAATCGAAGACTCTTCGGGCCGTCCTAGCCATCTTAGTCGACTGATACGTACATAGATACAGCTCATAGATTTTCACGAGAGTTGGGGCAGTGAAAAAAAAACCATAAGATTATTAATTGGTGTTTTTTCGGGGGTTGAACCGGGGACATTTCAGCCCGTCACCCTCTAATACTTTAGCCAAAGTGTCACTGTGTCCACAAACGCCCCTGGAACTTTGAAATTTTCACTTCTTTCTCTCTGATTGATCACAGCAATGCCCTACGTTGCCTAGAGCGTATTGCCAACCACTCGACGGAAGCACTAAACAAACCAAACATCACTCTACTTCACGTTAAAGTGGCCAATGTGTGTCTCGCCTCATCTCGTCTCGTTTAAAATGATGTCATTCCCACATTATAGCCTGCAGCCTCGCAGCAAATTAGTCGCTCAATGTACCTCGTTGCTTCTATGCCATTCATGTTAATTGTTTATTGGTTCTTTAATGGACTCACATTAATGTCAATCGCGAAGACGCTGCAACCCAACGAGTACTCGTACTCGTACTCGTACTTCGTACTTCGTACATCGTACCTCTTGTTCCACTTTGCCATAGTGAAAGACCCTTTTTGACGCGCCCACAAAAGTCATAAATACAACCACAATTAACATAAATCTAGTTACATCGAATATTAATAAACTTGTACAGTGAGTCTAGACTTCTTTAATTGGTAATTTGAAGTGCCCTCCGGCACTGGTTTGCCTCCAATAATGTATAGGTAAGGAATACTCGGACGTTGCAACAGATAAAGCGCACATCATTCAGCTGCTTGATCTTCAATGGACCGAAGAGGCCATGATCAGTGTACCGACCGACGTCATTTGCTAAGACATCGTTTGAGCGCACATCGATTGGCAATACATGAACTCCCTATATACCTGCTCAACCATCATCCCCTTCCAAACAAGAAGATTGCTCTTCGCACAGTTAAGTATATAGTATAAGATGGCACAATCGGCAACAGGAAAATCTGGAAATTTGCCTCCTTCATAATCTGGGCGCACATTTACATAATTTGCTGTCTGGCCGCAGCGCTAGCGCGAAGAGAGTTCTATTGTTTCATTCAATTCAAAGTTGGGAAACGTTCTAAGGAAAAAAAAATACCTGTACGTAGGCATTGTACATATCTATCTATCTACCAACCATTCGTTGGTGTATCTTAATGTTACGCTTTTTATTGGCGCATTTCTTGGAAAACACTGCTCGCAACATCATTGGAATCCACAATTCGAATAGCGTCATATATGGGAATGGCATAGCGCATATCTCTGGGTCTGGTGGATGGATAGTGGATATACTCAACCCCAATGCCAGTGCCGTTCTTCTATGTGGCTTTGGGTTTTTCGGATCTCATTTAACTTTTTGTTTGTGTCGGCATTCACGAATCCAATTTCAACACAATTACATAATATGTATCACGCTGGTAAATTATTGTAGATCGTGAGCTCGGAAACAATCAGAAAATCTTATACTTTTGATTTATGGTCAATGAAGGATTAAGTGTTATACTGTCTGGCGGATTCACAGTCAATGTGATACCCAGCAATTGGAAAATTGGCCAACAACAAATAAAAAACAAAAAAACTCAATTGGCAGTACCAACTTTAGACTTTCAAGTCCCTACTCGAGTGTGGGAGAAAGTATAGTATTTATCGACTTGGCTTGGCTTGACAGGTGTGTAGTGTACTGTATACTGTTCTTATGTTAAAAGTTTTCTTAAAGGTCTCTTAGATTTATGGCGTTCTCTAGGGAACTGACGAGTTGTCGTCTTTTATTGACATTGTTTATGACCATTCACGTACAAAAAACTAAGTAGGAGAATAATGAATTTGAACAGGGTCTACGTGACATTATTATACTTTAACCTTAAAATGGAACTTAAGCGCTCTGTTAAAAGGTAGCACTACAGCACAGTTATCTGTTTAGCATTTGTTTTATTTCAGTTTTATAGCCAAACCAGAGTATTCCCACCAAGCCAGGAGCTTTGCCTTTAGTTAGAGAAGATTTCGTTCGCTGGCGAGTTCATCTGAGAATCCCAGACGATATAGGTATTATGTGAAATGGTTGACGTTGCGGCGAGTGTTGGTGGAAGAAGCCAGCGATTCGTCAAAAACCCACGCAAAAATAATAAGATATGCCAACTTCTAAGAGGAAGTTTAGGGAAACGATGTACAAATTTACGGGAGAGGATTTGGTGGAAATATGTTGTCAATTTTCTACATTTTGGTATTGGATTAATAGAGAGAGAGAGAGAGAGAGAGAGAGCTTTAGTGCAAAAGATATAGTACGATCGTTTCCATTTTAGGTGATCTGGCCATACGGCTTTATTTATAATAGTTGTTCCTCCGCCGAGTGATTTATGTTCCAATTTGTACCGATGGAGTGTGGGAGGAGGAGATTCAATGATGAACTTTACTGTCACTAAGCGATGGCTAGGTTACGTGGAGCCTATGGACAATAACGCACCCACCAGCCCGACGAGTCTTTCAAAAAACTTGGTGTGCGTAACTGGAGGCAGCTGGCTGGGAACCGAGTTGGTTGGAGGGACATTCTGGTTGAGGCCGTGGTCCCCCCTTGACAGTAAGCGCCATCTAAAGTCACAAATGTCAATTTCTGCCCGCAATAATGCCCGCTAAATGATGTAATGACCTTCAACTAAGGTGATCTTTCACATTATGGTCATCTTTCTTCACAAGACCAAGCACAATTGTTTCACCTGTCAATCCTGTCAGATATGTTAATCCAAAAGGTAAAGTTGGTTTCATACCAATTTTAAAAACTTAAAAAGGGAGAAGGAAGGTGAACAATTGAAGATCACGATTTATGTATCTTTCTATTTTTAAATAAAATGTAACGACATACATTCATCTGGGTGAACTTGCATTCTCTCAGTGATTTGTTGGTAACCAACACGATGTTGTTCAGATTTGCCTCGAAAAGAGGATGAAAAGCAAATGTTTGTTTGAAGTCCCAAAGAAATATCCCAGGACTATTTTTTTATTTAGCTAACGAGCGCTTTTGACATTCGAGTGATTATGCTTTATGACAATACGCACCAATATACTCAATTGCCTAACATCAGATTGCTTCTTGTGCACTGAACTCAAACTCAAACCCCAGAGCAGGTGCCTCATCAGTCTAAATCATCAGGCTCCTGTCATTTGTTTACAGAAGTATGTACTCAAAAAGGCGGAGAATAAAATGCACAACAAAAATTTTGCATATGGACATTTTTACAGAAGCTGAAAGCTGATAATCTCTGACGCAGCTTACACTCGGTTGGCAATTATAGGTACTATTATTGCATCAGCCGCATATTGGTCTTAAACATAAGAACGCTCCGTACAGAACCGAAGCGGAGTTCCAAAAAAAAGTAGGTGAATTGGAGGAGAAAAGGACCCAGAAGCGGTAATGAATGCCACAGACTCAAGACCAAGAGGGAGACAATGTACCTCAAAATAGTCACGGACAGATCAATAGACAACATCATGGAATGGATGAAAACTGCAGAGACTACAGTGTATACCACAATGCAATTTATACTACAAGCGCCCAATGCCTCGCGGAAAAAAGGAATGGATGCAACCCGTCAATCGACAACCCGGTCTCTATATCAGACGCAAAGCAACTCACTAAGGGAAGTAGGGATCCGGAAGCGATGCCCTTAGTCATTCTGTCAATTTTACAAATGCTTCAACTCCTCGAAATGCAGATCTTATGCTGAAGCCTGAAAGTCTTAGACAGACGCGCATTTTATTTTTCTGAAAGATGAAAATGAGCTTCATCACTGAAGATGGTTTTGTTCGAAAATTCCGGACTGTAGCTGACAAACCTTCATTATTTTTAAAATATTGCTCAACAATGAATATGCGTTGTTCTTTCGTATAGCGCTCCATTTTTACTCCCACCGATCTGTCAGCTGTCACATTGTTATTTTTTCCGTTGGCATCACTCTACTATTAAATGGCGCAAAATTCAAATTTTGCGTGAATTATGGGACAGCCTTTAGTTAACTGGAGTTCTTCATCTACAGGTCCTATCGTCGAGGAACTTCGTCACCCGTGGCGCTGCATGAGTCATTGAAAAAAAAAACTTCAACCTTATATGCACTCAAGCCCCAAATCAAAAAGACCATGCTACCAAAAAGTGTTTACGAGCTCCTGAACTAAACATGAGCAATGCCCTAAGTCTGAAGTTTAAATCGCCCTTAAATCGCGTTGACACAACTCTCGAGAAAAAAAAATTTTAAAATGCGTTAGAATGTGCATTTGCACTTAATTTTGAAATCGTTGCACCATGCGTTGGTCAACACGATGGACAATTATGTCCAACGAACAACGCACATATTTTTTTCGGAGGGTAGGTGCAAATCTTGCATATACACTGTGATAACAACGCGTGCTTACACATAGTAGTGTTAGATTCTTACTGACTAAAAACACCACCCTTCAATATAAATTGTAGATACTGCAACTAAGATATAACTTATCAAGCAATTTTTCTATCACGAAATGAAAACTTTTGACAGGTTACTCTAAAATAAAAGATCTTGCATGTTTCGCAATTTCGACGCGGTTACTCCCTATATCGCCATGTCGAAAGGTTTTGTTCTTTGTAGTCGGCGCAATAAATTGCTCTCATCCAAAATTTGTAGGACTATATTGTTGGTGGGTCCGATTAGTCGGTTTCTATGCTTTCGGGCAAAGCTTCTAGTTTCAGCTTCGATTGTAGGTATTCCGAGATCCCTGTGGATATCGTCGTTTCTAATATACCACGGTGCTTTTACAATTTCTCGAAGCACTTTGTTTTGAAAAGATTGTACAATATGTATTTGCATTTGTTTTCTTGGTGCAACCCCAAAGTTGTATACCGTGGGTCCACACCGGCTTTAGCACTTGCTTGTGTAAAAGCAGTTTGTTCTCGGTACTGAGCTGGGAATGTTTCCCAAGTAACCAGTACATTTCTCTATATTTGAGTTCAAGCTCTTTGCGTTTCATTTTCACGTGCGAATTCCATGAGTAGGTATAAATATAGTCAGGGGGGGCTATTTAGCTCAATACACGATATCTCAAGCTGAAATGCTGTAATGATTTCGCTAAAATGTACTTTCTTTTGAAATTTCAAAAGGATATAATATACATACGCCAAGGCTAATTTAGTAGGCTCACTTATTGGAAACAGCTCATTCCATTACCAAAAACAACACTCTTCTCATAAGTAGTGGCCTCGCAATTAGTACCCCTACCCCATCATCGCACGATCCATGCCCACATTACATCCAACTTGAAAACATCTCCACTTGCACAAACGCTTATAAAAAAAAAACTATATTCTCAGCGGCGGCGACGCGAATTTCACTTTACGTGATTCTCGTTCTCGCACCCATCGTTCGTTCATCGATTATTTCCGTAGCGAAAGGTTCAAATTACTCTGCCATTTGTTAGGTCTAATGACACTAATAATGTAATCTCACCATAAACCGTTGATAGGAGCATTTTCACACACTGACCCATATTTCGCCTTTGCGTATAGATTTTCGTTTCACGGAATAAAACACTATAGCCATTAGATACGTTCTCGACTTGTTGGTCTTGCTTCGTCGAGACTTCGTGAAGCTGGCTAAGACGCCACCAAAATACCTGCGCGCGATCATCAATCAAATAGAGGAAGATACTTCGATTCTATATGGTAGTGTGTATTTTGGCGAAGGAGTCCATTATTCTGTCGGCCGTCTTCAACTCGCTATATGTAGCTGCTTTTTTGAAGAGATTGTCGAAGAGGAAAAGCGGGACAAATGATAAATGCTTTCCCATATAACGATACAGCAACACTGTCTATACAGCACACGGCCTGACAACCCGCCTGCCTGCTTGTCAGCCAGCAAGCCAATACTATATCTGAAGTCAGGCTCAATGGGGATGCGCGAAAATTCCCGATGATTTATAATTATCCCGACTTTTTGATGATAATTCCAATCGACACCAAATAAAAGTTGTTTGTTTCGTAATGGTGGGGCCACAATGCACCACAATGAGCGATGTCGACAATGTTCGAGGAATTTGCGATCTTCGACGCGGTGTATTATATAGACATGCGGCTAAGAGGTTTATCTTCCTCCTGGTGGATACAGGTTGAAGGATGAATTGCTATCTGTAGAAGTCATCGCCAATAATGATGAAAAACGTTCAGCGTTGAACTGAGAACAGATGGTTTACATGGTATGGCACCTACTTGCAGTTCAACTTAACGGTATCGTGCGTTGAGATACATAGTTGTTGGCGATTGATAATAATTGGAGGTATTGTAAGATGAAGTGAATTCGATTAAGTACGCTTATTGGCAGCGAATACCCATGCGGAAAGTGAGAGCATTTCAAGTCGGTCCGATTACAGAAATCATAAAGTGCGGGAAGCCTGTGAAGGCATGGAATGTTAATAATTAGCAGGGGCGTAGCGAGGGGGGGTGTGGGGGGTGCGACACCCCCCCACCGGTTTTAAGAGTCGGCAAATCAAGGAGTAACATTTAAACTTGAGCAGCTAAAAAAAAAAATTCTAAAAATTTCAAAAAAAAAAAAAAATGAAAAAATTTCAAAAAAAAAAATTAAAAAAAATTTTAAAATTTGACTCGAACAAAATGTTAAAAAATAAGAAGTGAGTTTGGATTTTCATTGAAATGCGAATTTATATTTTTTTGACTGTATGTACCTTTTCCGAGTTTCGATTTTAAAAATGACGGTCAGCATCGGTGAATTAAAATTAAAATTTATCGATTTTCGATTCGATTTTAAAAAAGATTGTTGGCATCGATGAATTTGCCGACTGAACATATTAAAATTTAGCTAGTTTCTATTCGATTTAAAACAAGAATGTCGGCATCGCTGAATTTGCCGACTGAAAACACTAAAATTTAGCGAGTTTCGATTCGATTTAAAAAAAGATTGTCGGCATCGCTGAATTTGCCGACAGAAAACATTAAAATTTAGCGAGTTTCGATTCGATTTAAAAAAAGATTGTCGGCATCGCTGAATTTGCCGACCGAACATATTAAAATTTAGCGAGTTTCTATTCGATTTAAAAAAAGATTGTCGGCATCGGTGAATTTGTCGACTGAAAATGGATCGTGGTTTGTGTTCGGATGCGTAAAACTTGAAAACGACTTGACCAAATTGGATAGGTACTTCCTTCTGCGGGTTTGTTCGTAATTGCTACGCGAAGGTTTAGGAAAAAAAAGTCGGAAAATTCTCAACAGGTGGCGCTGTAGCCCCACATTTAGATATCTCGAAGACCACCAAATCGATTGGGCTCCAATTTAAAGATAGTATTAGGTATTGGCCCAAGAGTATCGTGTTAAGATTGATCAAAATTGGACAAGGGGCGTGGCGCCTCCCATACAAAAAACATCTTCTATGGGGTGAAACTCGATGACGTTATAACTCGATAACCGCTGGCCCGATACAGTCGGCAAGTTCCTAAAATAAGTCGGCATTTTAATGAAAGTCACCCCCCCCCACGGCTCGAACCCTCGCTACGCCCCTGATAATTAGCAACAATTGGGAAAATTAGCTGTGAAAATGGAAGGCTAGTTAAAATTGACAATGTCTTCTTGATTTTAGTCCAAAGCAAAACAGGCAAGTGTGTACCTGAACACAAGATCAATTTAAGTAGGAGTATAGTAGGACCTGTTGGACTTAAAATCGTAATCGACATCTGACAAATCTGGTAAGACTGTCCGGCAATCTCGTTTCAAATATTTTCTGTTTTAAATTTGCCAATCGCGCGATTTCGGCGGCTATAAGTGACATCACCAATTCTCGGAATTACATGGCCTGGGAACTTTTCGCGAAATAAAGCCAAAATTAGTCCTGTTGTGTGGCTCGTGGCGTTGCCTTATGTTGGAAACACATATCGATCTGATCGAAATCTTCCATTTCTGGGCAACAAAAATTTGGTCGGCATGCGGCTGAGTTTGAACCCCATGAGAAGTAGATATATTTGAAAGGTTGAGCTAAAGTTATCCTTATCACCTTATCGAAAGATGTTAGCATTTTTGCAAATGACGGCAAATGTCAATTCAATTCTCGCTATACTCCGAGAGAAGGCGGAATATTTGTTTCGATTCTTTTGCGGAATAGTTCGTCGGGGGCGTTGGCGCAGATTTCTCGGTCGTCCGACACCAAATGGGTCAACACTATGACTGACGTTTAGGCACTCGCCTAGAAGAGTATGGGACAACACGAGATGCTGCCAGGTCTTGCCGGCCCAGAACACCAAGAGGATCCCAGAGGATCCCGAAGTATAGACCAGACGACGTGGCACGTAATTCAGCATCAATTGGAGGTCTTTACAGAAAATTTTGATGAAATACTGTATAAGAAGTTCCCTTACAAAGTGCAAACAGTAGATAAAGTTATTAGCTGTTGAGCTACAATCGAAGTTCTGAGAGCTACATTTCCCTAATCTCTCGTTTTGGCAAGATTGCCTGATAGCGTTCCAGACTTCTTTTTGTGAGGTTTTTTAAAGCCTCGGACTCTTGAAGCCCTCACAAAGACTATCCGTCAAGAATACGAGAACTTTTTGCCGGAAATTCTACAATAGGAAAATGCCATAAATCAGACATAAATGGCCATTAATTCTGACGGCGACCACTTATCATTTTCTCGACTTAATGGAAACAAATTTAAAACATCAAATAAACATAATCCAAAAGCACACCACCTGGTATTTAGGTCTGCACTCAGTCACACTTGCACTGGCAGAAGTGAAATGCACAACATCCGACAGACCCAGTCTCTTCGCATTTCTTGACTGGAAATTGTGCACTCACAATTATGTCTACCACAATCTGCTCGTAAAGCTCGGAATGTGGTTACAGCGGAATTGTTTTTATCTTTAACATTTCTAACACCTTGCTCGGTGGTTTAACACTTAGGGCCGTTTACTGATACGGCACATAAAAATTTAAGTTCGACATAAACTCTTATGTTGACAGTTTATAGCTTACCGATAAGAATTTAAGTATAGACCTTAAATCGTTATGAGTCGTATCACTCGCCTATAATACTTCCTCAGGTCCCAGACTATCTCATTGCCATATTACATTACAATTGGTTCTGAGGTTTAGTCGTCAAAAGGTAACAAACAGACTGACAGAGTTACTTTCGCAGTTATAGAATTAGTGTGGTGTGGATACCTTTACTGACCAGCTGCGCAATGGTCATTACCAGGGCAACCGGAATCACGCAAAAGCATGTTTTTTGGTTTTGGTCGCATTGTAAATTTAAATATACAGAAATGTGTTTTATACAAAACTAAGTATTTGAGCCCTATTCGTTAGGGCATATTTGTGCATATTTTGATATAAATGCATATTTTTGCATATTTCACTTTTTAGAGCATATTTTTGGCATTTTCAGGATTTTAGGGCATATTTTAGCATTTTTGTTGTATTTTCACATTAATTTCTTTTTTTTAACGTGTATAAAATGTACACCCCTATCGGGAATAATATTTCCCCCGAAATGTTTCCCTTTTTCACAAAATAGGTATAGTAAATAATTTTCGAAAGGGAAAATAAAAATTCCGTCGAAAAAATAGGTATCGTGAATGATTTCGTGAAATCAAACAAAAAATTCCGTCGGAAAAATAGCTATCGGGAGTAAATTTCCGATGGAAATTTTCGTAATTTTCCCCGAAATATTCCGCTGGCATTTCGTCAGGGAACTTTAGCTAAAGAGCAGCAATGTAAGTGTTTTTCTACAAAATATTTAGAAAAAATAATAAAATAATGCATATTGTCAGTTTTAATGAAGGTCAAAAACAACAAGTACAAAACATCACAGATTATTCTAAATCATATGGAAACATATTCGGATATAGCAAAATGAATTTATACAAAGAAAAAAAACAAAGAATTTTGGAAATAGATGATTGGCCTAATCCAACTTCGTGTTCGTTTCCCTCTCCAACCTGGTAGCCGCCTTCAGCAAAAAGCGCAAGAATGCGCTTAGCTTAAGTAATGGGGAAACTCCGAATGATTTTTTGGTTTGCGGCAAAGACGGGTAAAGGTGCTAGCTAGTACACGGCATGTAGGAAGCCACATATGTATGCAGCACTGGCGTCAGTGTATGGTCCCAATGGCTACTTGCCGTGTACAAGTTTCTTTGCGCACTCTCTGTTGACATCAGAGCTGCAAACATATGTGGCTTGCTACATGCCGTGTACTAGCACCTTAAGTTTTAATCACAAATCCACATTTAGCCGTATTTAGACGATCATTTCAGTTTCAGTTGAGCTATATCAGTTATGCTTTCGGTTAAACTGATGTCCAAATGCAAAAATTGAAGCGTCTAACTGAAACTGAGAAATTTTTAGTTCAGTCGTCAGTTTTAGTAGAAATAATCTTCTAACCTTTGGCTAAATAATCACAAGTAAATTGAAAGCTCAACTGAATACTAAACTGATGTCTAAATGCACTGTAACTGAACTGTTCAGCTGAAAGTTTAATTGATAGGTCAACTGAAACTGAAACTAAAATGGCCATCTAAATGGGACTTTCTATATATTATATATCAAAGGTCTCCACTAGCTCTTCACCTGTATAGATATCTGGTGCTGGTCTGTTTAAGGTCCAAAAATTCTATGTGAATCTTCCTCTTCACTTCCTCATGCTCTTCCATCGCTAATAAAAAATGCGCACTTCTAAATATATTATTTTAATTTTTTAAAAACTCTATTCTCTCTTGTCAAAACATTTGAACATATTTTCGAAAGTACTTTTCTGATTCCCGGGGAAAAAAATTCCGATGGAAATTCACCATGGGTAGATTTAATTCTCGGGAACAAAAAATATTCGGATGAAACATTTTTCCCTCGGAATTGCCGATAGGGGTGATATTATATGCTGTTTTCCCTGTTTTTATGCTCATACTTCTATTTTAAATTGTTCTACTTTTTATATATCTACCTAATAAAAAATAAAACATTTTTTTTGTTTTTTTTTCACGATTTTACCACCTTTTAATAGTTTTTAGAACATTATTTTTAGAGCATTATAACACCTTTTTTAGAGCATATTTAAAGCGCTTTAAACGTTTTTTTTAGAGCATATTTCCGGTTGCCCTAGTCATTACCTTCTCATTAAGATTATTTATTTTCCTTGTATAATTATTCAACTAATACACAATTTTCATTCAGAACGTATAGTGAAATATTATAATGATCGTTTCGTTAATTAAACGCCACTTACCTTACACCAACTACTATATAATTATTGACAGCGCTCATATTTTGGTCATTTGACAGATAATTTGGGCACTTACTTGTAGTTGTTCGCCTAATAGACATGCAGTCCTTATCAATTTGATGATATATTGTTTAATGTCTTAGTAACTTTATTAGCAATAGACTTCGGTTATTGGTGAGGCCGAAAGCAGTACAAATTAGTACATACATTATGCGCAATTTCTTACATTCCGACGGAGTAAAAGTAAAATGTCTTCATAACAACTAAATGCTGGCCTATCTAGTTTTGTAGATGCCCAGTGCTTAAAGCAATTCATTCGCATGCTTAAATAATGCTATGTTCCATAAAAGTGTTCACTCAATCAGTTACAACGAGTTTAACGAATGGAACAAACGATTATCGCGCAAGTAAGTGATCCCGCAGATAACCTATGTGTGAGTGAGTATGGGATAATGCATCAGCAATATTTCAACATTTAATGGTTCAGTCGTTCAGTGCAATAGGCTGGTATTGCTGTCAAATCTGTATACATAAATGTAGATACGTGCTTTTGTAAGAAAATTCATCATGAGAGTGATATCAATTATCGTGTATACGAATAATTGCATAATACAGGTAAAGTTTATGTCAAATAATATTTAGCACTTCTCATGGTTGCCATATTGATTGAAGAAACAAATTTCAGTTCTACGCAACTTAGACATTTTTTTGTGTGTTTAACAACTTTAAGTCTATGGTAGGTGTACATTTTCCCACTGTAGAAGTGACAAGTTTCAATTTTGTTAATTGTTTATTTTATTACAAAAAAATATAAAGTTTCGCTGATGACAGAATGTCTAGCTTTATGAACCCTATCTACAAAAAAAAGCGACCCTTCCTTTCTGCAACAGACTGAAGATTGATTGAAGAAACAAATTTCAGTTCTACGCAACTTAGACATTTTTTTGTGTGTTTAACAACTTTAAGTCTATGGTAGGTGTACATTTTCCCACTGTAGAAGTGACAAGTTTCAATTTTGTTAATTGTTTATTTTATTACAAAAAAATATAAAGTTTCGCTGATGACAGAATGTCTAGCTTTATGAACCCTACCTACAAAAAAAAGCGACCCTTCCTTTCTGCAACAGACTACTTAGCTTTGTGTTTATGTGGCTTTGAATAGACCAAATTTTTCCACAACTAAATTCTGGAAAAAATAAAAAATAAATAGATGGCACAACAGCTTCGTATAGGCACCCTATAGGCCTAGCTTCCCGCACAACCATTTGTGCAGTTTTTATATTTTGAAACGAATGGAAGGGACTTACAATTTTATACCATTTATACCTATACTCTTGGACGTTTGTCAGAAGACGTTCGTGAGCGCTTGCGCATTAAAGAAAAAAACTTAAGATGTAATTTTAGTTTTCGCACAGTAGCCCAGCACACTAACCACTGAACCACTGCGGCCCGGAAAAGGCATACAAATTGTAAGTCCAGACGAAAGTCCCGAAGAAAGTGGCCAGTAAAATTATGGGACGGACATTTTATGTGAGGAATCTATTGCTACCTGCGAATTTCTTTCAAAAAAAGTATCTCCGTGCATCTTACTTTGTTAGGAGGTCGTAATGATGACTGAAACAGTCAACTCAATTTGTTAAACATGTTTGAATTTAGCATCTCCTGGTGGTGGTTTTTCTTATGGTAGGGACGGTCTATACCCTCTTTATCGCATCGGGCAGTCCATCACTAAGGAGAGAGACTGATGGGTATATGTCAGAAATGGGTGGTTGAATGAATCCGTTCTTCTGCTTGACCAAAACTCTGTGAAGGGATTGTTTACTGGAAAAGGGTAATCGTATCAATCTGTCCGCCGTTTATTTTCTTTGACAGCCCGTCTACGAGACTAAGACTGGTGCAGAGCAGAAGAGCTTGATTGAAGAAAACCACCGAAAAAGTGGTTACAGTTGGTTCTTCAGCGAGATCAAAGACAAAGGTTGACCGAAACAGTCTAACTCCTCTATTGCCTCTGGACGGGATGTTCAAAGTGTAGAAATGAAGTTGACGGATGTAATCAGCTCCTCCAGGTGGCGGTTAGTCTTCGGCAAGGGCGAAGGAGTGTCCAAATCAGTAGCCTCTGAAAGTCCGCTTGTAAGAAGTGTGGCTGGTACGGATCTACGTCTCAAGGTGAGGTTGACCGATGTATTCAGGTCCTTCCGGTGGCGTTATGTCCTTGGGAAAAGGCGAAGGGTGAATGAATCAGTCTAATCCCTGCTTGTAACTTCTGACAGACCGCTTCTGGCTAGTACGGATCTGCTCTACAACTTGACGTCGAAAAGGGATGACAATTTATGTCTTCGGGAAAGAAGGATTGGTATATTTTTTCAATAGGGAGGTGCGAAGAAATAAAAGAAAAATTTGTATCCGTATTTTTGGTCGTTTAGGTTCGAGGGCAGCAAATGGAAGCAGAGGTAAAACTGCCAAGAGAGACGCTCGGCTACATCAAGTGTATGGACAATAATGCTCCAGTCAAGAGGTTCTTCGAAATTCAGAACCCAAGTTTAAACCTCCATTTCAAACATAAAGCCATCACGGAACGCGAAACGCTTGGCCTGCATAAACAAAGTGACTTTAGTCACGGATATTTAATATTGTTTAAGACACCTAACCTAACTGTGATGGCTCAACCCAACCTCTGTTTTTGCATCGCCTTGTAGTTTACAACAAATTATCTAATTACCAGCACCCGCAACTTTTGTTTAACAATATTTTCATGGGAAATCAAAAACTAAATCGCTTATAAGTATTAAATTACCTCATGGTGGCATGGCAGGCAATTGTTTAAGATCGCTTTAGCGATATGAATTCCAAAGAAAAATGTATTATAAATCTATTACCCAAAGAAAGTTGAGAAAAAAACACCTGGAGTAGGTATAATTTCTACAAAGCAAGACCATGAAGACTCATTCAAAGGAAGCGACACGCAAAACTGTTCATTTATGCAAAAGAGTCTTAATAAACTGCCTGTACGCATGCGCACAGTCTGATGTGTAACTGACACACGTCAATGGAGTGCACCTCTCTTCCGTGTGCTATTAAATAACAAAATATGCACGTTTGCACTTCAAAACACCACCAAGCCATCAAGAAGACTCCCAGGGCAGCGCATCAGCGAAGCCGCGCCGCGGAGGTTAGCCGCATTCCGCATGCGTGCCCAGACACTGGTCCGTTCGATTTGAGACGCAACCTAACGTGACGTAACTGACTCTAGTCAAGTTACCTTACGACCATTATCGTACTACAAAACCGCACCGCCTACTGCGCTCCGCAACAAGACAATAAAGTCTTTGGTTTTTCTGATGCACTTACTCCACTTAGTATGCACGAGAGTGGACGTGTCCTCGCTCGCTTATGTAATTCAACGCATTAATCATAAGACTCTGGAACCAGTTGTACCACCAAAACGTCGAACAGATCTTCGCACATCACGCATTTGGCCAGCAGCCAAGGAAACCGTCAGCAATATTTTGTACAGCTCCCTTCATTAGAGATCGAATTGGTAGATCAGAGATGAAAGCAACAACAACAACAAAATCGATCAGAACCAAGTGAAGAAGAAGACATCCGAACCGAACCGAGGCAGAAAATTAAAATATGCATATAGCAGTTGGTCTGCGGGGCTACCCGCAACCCGCCACCAGCGCTCATTCTTAACGGTTTCGATACTTTAATACTCCATGGATACACCTCGAGCGGATTCCACCATATGACCATTTGAATCCATCCAAGAGCGCGGTAACGTCCTGCCCCCAGCCCCACTCAGGCCAGACCTATCGTGCTAGAATCACATTTGCTATCGACGGCGTTGGAGCGGTGGCGGTCTCAGGCTCAGCTTGAATCACCCAACTCCAACTGCATAGGCTCATCGACATCATCTCGGGGAGCAGGTATCACTTAAAAATTACGCAAATGCAATTCGCTCATCCAGCGCTGGGTGGAGGTGCTGATGCGCCGACTACGAACACATATCTCTGCGATTGCGCCCGAAATAACGGTGTAACTGCGGTTAATATTACGCGATAGTAAAAATTTATTAATGATACGAGTGAAAAGCAAAACGACTGCAGTCGCAGTGCTGCAACAGATGCGGATAATAATTATGCGGAGGACCGTGAACGCGACTGCGACGGCGCGCGGCGGCGTCGACTGCGCGATCGGGGAGTTTGTTTACTTTCGTGATCTTGACAATTTGGTTTGATGATTGTTTTTAATTGCGTCCTGATGATGATGCAGTGGCCGATGTTACAACTTGTCATGCGATTTGCGAAGAGCGAACGGACTCTTGATTTCGTGCTGTGTGTCTGCACGCCGCTGTCTTTATTTCAATAAATTAAGTTTAACTTAACGGGAAGTGTGATTTAGGAGTTGCCAGTTGGCATTGCCAATTAAAAATGTATTACACGGTTACACCGTATATGGTAGTGTTGGGTGGTGCGAAAATCTCCAGAAGAGACGGAACAAGCAGTAGAAACAACCACCTAGAGGGGTATCCATTGGATTTTCCTAATATGTATTCAGATACACCTCTGAACATTGTGTTATGCAACTCGATCTTCCTATGCTTAAGCCGTAGGCATAAGTTGATAGAAGATAAATTGCATAGGTTTCTATGGATGACGTTACCACTTCAAATCTAACCAAGAACCCTGCCAAGGGGGACAAAAGCAATGAAGGGATGGAAGGTGGTTAAAGCTTCTGCTAAAGAAACGCTGATGGAGCGTGGATTTTTGGTGCCCCAAAAGCGATAGTTTTGCTTGTTCAGGTACCCGCTGAGGCGGAAATGAGCCTCATCGCTCATTATGATTTTGGTCGAAAAATCGTCCACTTCATCCTCGAGATTGAGGATGGCTTGGGCGTAGGTTACACGCGTTTGGCGGTTGACAGGCAGCAGCTGATGCACGGACTGGACTTTGTACGGGAACATTCGCAAGTCTTTGACCAAAATTCGCCTTAGGAACGACCAGCTGATGGCTAAATGCGAGGCTCGGCGTCTGGTCGATGTTTCCGGCGACAGCTCGACATCTTCGGCAACAGCGGCGATATTCTCGGCACAACCAACGGGCGCTCCGGGGCCGGCCACTCTTGGCAACGTCTCATGTAGTCCCATACTCTTCAAAGTTGGTGGCCAAACAGCGCAGTGTTTGCGCAGTCGGTGTCGGACGGCCGGTGAATCATTGACGGAATTCGCGCTGCGCCAACACTGACGAATTGTTACGCAAAAAAATAGACACGATTATACCGCGTTTTTGGGGATTGTATCGCTCCATGACTTGTTCACTTGTATTCTACATCTGTTTAGTCCACAAATGTCAAAATAGATTTGACATTGGCGGCCATTTGCAAAAATAAGAGCATCTTCCAATAGGGTGATCTCTTTTGGCCCACCTTCTATAACTTCTACCTGACATTGCCGAGATTAAGGGTCCTAAAACTTGCTAAACCAGCTGCAGATGGAGAAGAATTTCTATAATCAAGCTAGATATGCAGAAGCTACCATTTTTGGGATCAGGCATCAAGTCTTCTGTAAGATATGTGAGTTCAAAATAATGCTCTATGATTGGAACTTGCATTTGGTCATTATGCATACCTACTGGCAAAATTATTTAATGACCGCGTAGCGATTAGCATCCATAAATCTCAGAATTAAATCGAGAGAACTACCCAAAGGCAAGAGGAACACCGCATATGATGTGCTGGGCTTTAAACGAGAAGTCATTCCTAGCTTGATGAGGAATAAGGAGCAAATGAGAGAGCGTTATCGTAATCACTTTCAAAGCCTTGCCTATCCATTACAAGAGTCGCAGTCGCACGTCAAATGGGCCCAACATAATTATCGATCCTCCGCCACTTCCGAATCTCTATATACGGGTAAACAAGATATGTTTGGCTTGATTCAACAATCTTATCCTAGCCTAATTGATGGCACATTTTGAAAGCCATATGCTGCATCTTTTTAGAAGAGCAAAACTGTGTTAATTTTTTAGAGCTGTTGAAGACTCCAAGAGAACAAGAATGAAATTGTTGATATAGCAGTCGATTTTTTTTTTTTTTAATTTTTTGTCAAGAGGTCAGTTAGATGTGATGGGGTCAACCAATATGGACAACGACGCCAGTTCGAGCCAGTAACAAGGAGTCATTAGGTTAGTGGTATCATCGTTAAATTTCAACAAGGCTAATGGAGCTGACGCACTGGTTAGTCCGAGGAGTCCTAAATTCGATCCCCGAAAAAAAAAAAAAAATTACATCTTAAGGTTTATTTCACGGCGCCACCTCTCACGAACGTCTAACAAACATTAGAGAGTATAACTGTCCTCAAAAAACTTCTCCATTCAGCCGTTCGGAATCGGGATAAAATGTTTGTAGGTCCCTTCTATTCGTCCCAAAAATAAAAACTCACACAAACGAAGAAGAGTACCCCATTTAATATCGTTAACACGTAGACAAGGTGGCAATGACACAAACATCCCAGCACGAACAGCCTTTGATTCCATCTTGGAAAGATATATAAAAAAGACAAAAAGTCACACCCGATGTTCAAAGTTTTAAAACTATGATTTGCAGCTAAGAGCAGCACCAGGCTTTTGTTATGGGTTGGGTTGGGCTGCCCGTTCCTGATTATAAAAGAATGTCCCAAATAGTACAGTGATGCGCAACGGCTAAGAAAAAATGTGACAGCTGACAGTTCGGTGTTAGTAAAAATGGAACACTATACGAAAAAACAACCCATTTTTATTGTTGAGCAATATTTAAAAAGTAATCATGTCAACAGTGATGAAGCTCATTTTCATCTTGATAGCTTTGTAAATTGTCAAAATTGTCACATTTGGGGTTCAGAAAATCCACGAGTAATTGTTGAGAAACAAATGCATCCACAACGCGTGACTGTTTGGTGCGGAAACAAAACAGAATCAAAGTTTTTCATTTAGAAAAAAATGAAAGCCAAACAACATCGGATGACTTCTTTTGGCCCACCTTGTACATGTCCTCCTCAAAGATCTACTGGCTAATTTGTCTGCACGCATCAATGCGCCTTGATTCAAAGTTTAAAAAAAAACACATTTCGTTAAGTTCACATAAAAGCCGCAAGTGCATCGTGCATTATACAACTCAGCTGGATCACTTTTCAACTACTTATTCCTAAATACATAGTATAAGGAACACTTTCCTGCCGACAATCAAGTGATTTTCAATTTCCACCCGATTACATTGATTTCCTTGAATCCCGGCTGTGCCCTCTGCCACCGATGCGCGTGATGTGAAATTACTGCTTGACCTTTCTGACTAACATGCAATTTCAGTTTTACAAAAGCCCCAGCAGCTACAACAATTTGTTGAAGCACCCAATTACCGACCCCACATACTGGGCAACATTGTTCGATATGCTTCCCACTCAGGCACAACACACATAATTGGCAACACTTGACATGGTAAATTGTTGCCATCGCCACAGTGTGCGTATGAAGCGCGAGACTGTATGTCATACACACACACACATAAGGGCATTGACGACAGGGTAACCGAACCTGATGTTACCTCAGGCTCAGGTGGTTATTATGAGTCACCGATTCAATGCTTCTAATCAAAGCAGCTTGCAGCGCTTCTTTGAAACGATCATTGAAATACTGAGTAACTATTGACAATGGCTTTGGGAGTATTCACAGAAGTTTTGCGTGGATTGTGTGAGCGCAAATTGAAATGCCAAAAACAGAAGAGCGAGGCTTAACACTCACACATGGCTATGGGATGTATATATTTCTTTTCCATTTGATAGAGGTGTACGTGCGCACGAATAGGTTGGGCATTTCAATGGAATAAGTTGCGGTGGGTGTTTCTGACTACTTTGCAAATGATTTGTAAGAAAATTTGTTTTATGGTAATGACAGGAAATAAATTATTAGCAGGTGATCATAGTACCTCAAATGGGTTACTGCAGAGAATGACAGAACAACGGTAATAAACAAAATGTCATGGCAAATGTGCACATGTCACAGAATTGAGATGAAAATACGAGCTCCAGCTCGTGGTCGTATAGTTTGGAGAAAGTTAGGCTAAGTCGCACCCATACATGACGAGACATTGAAGAAGTTTTTGATTTGACCCTACATGATGAAGATGAATGGTTAGCCGGGATTTATTTTCATTTACTGTTGTTGTGTTGTGGGTATATGCTGTTTAGCTTGATTTGGTTGATTAATTTAAGCTCTGAAGATGAGGTTTGGGAAGGCTTTTTTTGTGGTACTCCGGTCATGTGGGTGGTTCTACGAATGTAATTTAAGCGAAAATTGCCTGAGTTTGTTAGGTAGCAGTAATAGATTCATTTGGTAGGTATCTGTAAACTGAACGTTACTATTACACGTGTCAAAAATAGTGTCAATTTTTGACATGCTGACGTTAGATTTTGTCTATACCTACACAACTTTGGTAGGTTGTGTCTTTTCATTCATCTTTAATAATAACTGCAAGATCTTATGGCAGGAATCTGGTCTATTTGCCACAACATTTCAAATTGGGGTGAAATTGAAATTGAGAAGCAAAAATGTTACGTTAGCAAGCCCTCAAAAAAAAATGTGGTAAAACTTTTGGAGTGCGATATTTTTTTTTTAACAGCCAGGATATTGCATGGCTGATGAACTTGTCAAAAATGGAACTGCACTATCATTTTACCGAATAAATTTACCCTAGGTATTCCGATAGATACATGTAATCATTATGAATAGCTAGATTTTAGAAAAAGAACAAACCTTCAGTGGTTTAACATGTCTAGCGACAAAATAGATTTGGCCGAAGTTGTATCTGTGACGTATTCGATTCCTCGAAAGACACTAATTAAATCTGAAGGTGTTTTTCCACGGCCCACATCTCGCAAACGTCTGACAAGCATCCGAGCATACAATTTTTGAGAAGCTTCTAAATTCAGACATTCAGACTCGGCTTAAAATTGTAGATCCCCTCCATTTGTCTCAAAAATAGAAAGAAACTCACACAAACGAATAGTTCTAAGCAGATAAACCTTTATGGGCCTATTGCGCCAACTATTTATTTATGGATTAGAAAAGCCGTTTTTTATTATCAACTGTGATCCATATAGATCATCGATTTACATGCACTAACAACAACAACATGTGATCCTACTTTTCATCGAGATCACGAAATATGATCTGAAAATTAATTCAACTATTTCTCGTTGTTGTTTCGTGGCGTTGTTTATTTCATTCACTTAATGTTGGTGTCCCTGTAAATTATAGCCATACAGTAATGTTGCCAGACCAAAATATGGAACAAAATTAACAACACATAAAACCAATTAGCATTTTTTCAAATTCGAATAAGTCACTACTCCGACTTTCGAGATGTTTTGTTTCGCTATATAGCACAGAAATATATATGGAAATATTATCAGTACAATACGGTTAATTATGATGCGTATTTGAACATAACATTTGAGCATAGTTTTCCACAAAAAAATATTGAGTGCAAAATGTATGCAGATTTGTATTCATATGGTAACACCCCCGACACAACAGCGAAATGTCAAACTCAAATATGAGCAAGTGCAATGGAGAAATCATCGCGTTGTGACGTCACATTGTACCGTGTGGCTGCAATATGGCGGTGGCAATACAAAGTTTGTCATAATTGGTACTGGATTTTATATGTGAAAAACAACTGTTGCCACAACTTAAATATAAAATCGTTCAATGATCCAGTTTGTTTTATTTTCATGATCTGATCCGGATCAGATCACACTGATAATAAAAAACGGCTAAAGGTTCCAGAAATTTGATCACTATCGAGACACTGGCATATCAGCTCTTATAGGTGTCTAAACAACGTTTTATAGGCAAGGTTGCAAGAAGACTTGGAGCACCTAAGTATTTTTAAACGATTTTTGCAGAAGATCATTTTCCATTTTCCTAAACTTGCCCGCCTCCACCTCAAAAGTGAAAATTCCAACTGAGAGCCTTTTACTAACACAAGCAAAATTTTAGTTTTTTTTTTTTAGCCAGATAAATCTCTTACAAATTTACAGCGTTTATCGTGGTTTCACTGTCTAACACACTTAAGCCACACTGGCAAAGATGTAATCGCGGAGCATCATACACAAAATGAAGATTGGAAGACTGCTAGGCTAAATTATAAAACCTCTTAGCTAAGTTGTCATAACTAAACACAAAGCTCAGTATAAAAAATAATCACTGGCCCTCACCAGAATCATTTTTATATCACAATTGAGAATTTTGTATGTATGTAAATGTTCGCCATTGTGACTTTGTAAAAGTTTGTCTGGGCACTAAAAATGATTATTAGTACCGCGGACTGACTATTGCAGATAAATAGGGATTTTTTTGGGGTTTTTCTAGTACATATTTCTCTAATGCATAAATTCTATTACCTATCCTTTACTGAGTTACAACAGGAATAGACCAAAAGAAAATTTGAAAATTTTAGTTTACAGACAATATAAACTCTTCCTCATACTCGAATTAATCAAAAATGCATTACCTACCGCAATCTTAAAAGTCAGACAAATAATTTGACTCAAATTTTTTGATAGTTGAAAAAAATTCAGACAATTTATCAAGTGACACCAACCAGTGTAATGTAGTGGGATGTCAAAGGCGATATCGTTTTTCTGTCACAACACCTCTACTTTGGTTTGAAATAGATGTAGAGCTATTCAAAAATAATTGCGACGCTTTCGTAGTACCAAGTACCTACTATCGAATTATAGACTTACCCACATGGTCATCGCGATATTGTATTTATAATCATTATTCAAATATCTGGCTTGAATGAATTAAGAGAGACAAATTACCTGCAAAAAAAGAAATAAAAAATTTATTAATAAATTATAGACACAATTATGATATAATCGATAGCAAATTAAACAATGGAGCTCCACATTTTGTTTGGTTTGTGCACAATTGGAGCGGCGCTCATCGCAACAAAAGACGAAAGCAATTAGTGCAATTATGACGGCCTTGCGGCTTGCATTTCTCCTTAATCTACCCAGTTACTCAATCATGCATACTTCTAGCGTATAGTTATTAGAAAATGCGGCAACATGTATGAATATGGAATGGATACGAATTTGGAGAGGCGTCGGCTTTAGTGATGCCACTTGCAAAAATATAGATGCCTTTCCAAGAAATGACACTATTAGGCCTTTCGCACACGAAGATATAATTAGAAACTAGTTCTCATAATGAACGCGTAAATGGATTTAATTGTGCACTACTTCGTACATTTGCACTAAATTTTGTATCTAACGTAATTACATTAAATCTGAAGCTATTCGAGTAAAGTTTTTTAATTCTATATTGTATAAACAATTAAAATGGCGCTCCTAGGTGACAGTCTTTTTCTGTCAAAAAAATCCATTCTTAAACCTTTTATTTGTAGATACCTACCCACCTTTTAAAAGATATATTGTACCGCGAAAAAAGATGGTAGGATACATAACATATTCTGGTCAATTCTGCAATGAATTCAAGCGTTCGGAAAATAGAAAATAATTCGAAACGCAATTGCCAAATTCGACGTCGAGACACATGCGTAACTGTGAACTAAAAATTCCGCACGCGCTTAGCAATTGACTACTTTATGTTAAAATTAACAACTTCATGACTATAAGATCCAGCTCAATAATAACTAAAACCATCTTACCTGCGCTTATTTAGTACTGGCAATCAATAAGTTTACGGCAATTTCTTGGAAAACATTTTTCAGCGATGAGGCCAATTTGAGTTACAAAAGCACGAAAGCACGAAAATTACAGAGCTTATAAAACATCGAACTTGATTGTGTAGGGCAGATTGCATCCACCACGGATGACAGTTAAATATCAGCTAGGAATCTGCAGCGTGATCGAGTCAAACAATTTTGATAACAATGAAGGCGTCACTGATACGGTAAATTCCCTGCACTGTGGTCAAATGATAACCAACCAATTTTCAAACTCAGTTTAAAGATGATGATGTTCAAATGTCTAATCCCTAAACACACTGTGCCCAAACGTAATCAAAAATACCTCACAAGAATTTAACCGATATTGTTTCATGTACAAACGTGGAGTCTAAAGCAAGGTGCGCATTGAAGTGTTGTAGCAGTGATGACCAAGTAGCTAAGATTCCACCGATAAAACCTATGTAAACAATAATGTAGACGCACGCATCAAAGCGGAGTGGGGGTGACGTGACATTTTGCAGGTGGCGTAATGTCATGTCTGGAACCACTTATCTCGAACAAGTTTAATTTTGGAGTGGCAAGCCGGCAAGGTGGTGACGACGTGGATTTGTAAAGACATATCCCTTGTAGAAGCATATCCTATTGTTGAGGCTGATGACGACCAGGATTTTGGCATTGGAAGTGCATATTTTTGTTTCCCCGGAGACAACCAAGAATTCAACATATGGCGACATTTTAAAAGCTGGCTGGTGGCACCATACGCTGCCTACCACTTCAGCTTGAAATCATTTTCATAATACTTCGACGCCATTACTCTGCCACCTGTCACTTGGTCTCCACACCATTTCAATGCGCGCCTTGCTTAAAGTTTAAGACAATAAAACAATTCCACAGAAGCCTTAAATAGTTTTTGAATTTAAAATCTAAATTTATCTTAGAAACTTGTAACTCCATACATTGATAATATTTTGACGGCTATAATAATTATAGACGTATTTTTTTGGGAAGTGAGTATAACAAAACCAAAAGTGAGTATAAAAGTTTTGCATGTAAAAGTAAAAGTGAGCTAGCTATGGATTCTTAAAAAAATACGCCTTATGTAGAACATTGCAAATTAACAAAAATATTTCACTTAAGTCATCAATTCAAATAGTACAGTAACATCCAATTGTGCAGAAGTGGCATCACTGAAAAGTATAGATTTCATTACACCTATACAACCATCTACCACTACTGACAAACATTTGAGTCGAAATCGAAAACCAACTCAACTGCCATCGTATTCGTAAGCCGCGATCAGTTTGAAACACACAAGCTTAGTGTGAAGGTGAACGTCAGTGCGGCAGAGAGTTTGTGTTCCAAAATAGAGAAAACATTTTCAATAAAAAATTACTAAAAGCGACCCACGCCTCGCCCGTACTTGTGTGACTCGGTGTTTTGTTTATCTACAAAATTCCTTAATCAATTTTTTATTAACGATATTTTTGCAATCAAAAATGGAGAAATTATTCTTATTGTTGTTCGTTTTTTATACAAGTGTTCACACAGCCGTAAGCATCAATTGCTATGTGTGCAACACTTCGGACACAGTCAGTCCGTTTCAGTGTGGTGAGTGGTTTGAGCGGTATGATCAACCTGATTTGGAACCACAAGATTGTTCGTCCGTTCATGGGGCGCGGTATTGTGTCAAACACATTGGACGTTTCGAGGGGGGCATTGGGGCCAAACGTTTCTGTTCATCGAAAGATTTGGGCAACTACTGTGACTATGTACAGAACAAGGGTGACGTCATGGAATACAGATCGTGCATTTTTACCTGCAGCACTGACGGTTGCAATGCTTCGTCTGGACTAAGTGTAAACAAAATACTTGGCTCTATGTCAGTGATTGTAATTTTAATTCGTCTTTGTAATAAAATGTTTCTTGCATAAGTAAAAAAAAAAAACAACAACAACAAATAAAAATATTGTTTTCTTTAGAGTTGTCTGGCTGGTTTGTTTTGTCATTGTCCGTCATCTTTATTTAGATGCTGTTTTGCATATACCTACCTAGTATCTATTGTGAAGGTGTTAATAGGTAGGTATTGTCACTTGTGAATACCTACATACTTTATAGTAGAAGGAAGTTTGAGTAAACAGGTTGTTTCGAGTGATTTTAACATTTAAATGGGAAAGAGTGTGAAGTTAAATCGATATCTCAACAGTTCGTCAAGGTAAAGATTAACGTTGGTGGCTTTCGGTTAGGATGTTATTTAAAATCGTTGATTAAAAACAAAAAAAAAAATAACGCTGACAAGCACTTTAAATTTGCAACCCGCAGACTGGAGCTTATCTTTATAAAAGGTATTTTTATGGATATCTATACAACTTTATACCAACTGCCAAAGGATCGTGTGAATTTGACACTCCAACGTTAACCTCGTCAACTTTGACAACAGGAAAAATGTTGGCAGCGGAATTACCTAAATATATTGAAAACATCGACAGAAACTTCAAGGCTGGGCAAAAATTTATGAAAAAATGTATGAGTGCTAAATAATGCCTTTGCAGCAAAATCAGCATTTTGAAGTTGAGATAATTAAAGAAAAGCACCGAAAAGTTGATAGTATTTGCACAGTAACATTGAATTTGGGATTTAGGTTAGGTATCTAACATTGGCCCCTATTGTGAGTGTCGAAAGTTAATCGTTGATCGACAACAACTGTCGATCGATCGAGAACTGTGATTGTCCATTGCGATTGATATTTGTCGATTTGACTGTCGCTTGTAGTCGATTACAAATGTCTGATCGATGTTTTTTCTTGGAAGTAAACAAATTTTGAGCGTATGAATAGCTAAAATCAATCGACGCAATCGACAATTGTGGTGACGATCGCTGATCGACAATCACAAAAAGGGCCATTGATGTCGACGTCGAACTGAAAAAAAATACATATATGTATAAATGTCAGTTTAAGCAAAAATTTAAAAGGACATTGATTTTTTAATCGTAGTTCGATACTGGCGATCTGTTTTCTATATAAGAATAAGGTCGAGTTAATCAAGCCGTCCCTGGTCGCCGGTGTTGCTTTTTTGCGGAGAGAAATTCATCAAAGATGGAGTTAGAGGTTGACCGCTCAAAAAAGATGATATTGCGGCATTCAAGTCAAGTCGTCAGTTCCGTCGTTAGAACTTATGACATGTTGTAAAGAGTGAATCTGTTCTCAAAATTCCAGACAAAATTCTTTACATCTGTGGGAACTTCATTCTGTTCCCTAGTCCATATCTGATACATCCGAAGAATTACCCTAGGAAACCATGGCTATTTCGGTTTGGCAAAACAATTAGGTTCAAAACTCCTAACTCGAAAGACGAAGTGTGCTCCACAAAACCCTTACCCTGACAGTTATGCTTTATGGCGCCTAGTGCTGGACGATATCTTCTCGCAGATGCAGAACTATTTTTGGAACGCATTTGAAGGAAATAACCTTTTGGTATAATTTGCGTATTTCCTCTGATCGAACCTTAGTCAGCTCTCATACTGAGGCAATAAGCAACTGGCAATAGGAAACACGCAATATTATCGCTCACAATTATTTTACTTTCAATTAAATTAGAGGTATTACATCAAAGCAACTAAATATCGCTCGAACGAAAAATGATTGATTATTGGCAGTTGCTAGTTGCTTATTGATTGTTGCCTCAATCTGAGAGCCGCCTTAGACTTCTAGGTTCTAGCTTAGTAGGTATAGTAGTCTCCACTGAATCACTCCGCCCACTGAATGGAGAAGCCATGTAAATGATTTAATTTTGGCTATTGCAGATACAAGTGGAGCTCCCATCTTCCGGAGTTTACGTATTCAGGTGCTGTCACACCATGCAAGAAAAGTGCGTACAGCTAGCGATTGTTTCAAGTGATTTATTTGCGTATGTGAACTCTTGCGCACAGGGCACACTTGGTCAAGGTCTGACTGGTGTGAGCTACTCTCGGGGTCTGTATGGGGTCTCACACTGCCCTTAAGAGATCGCTTCCGTCTGAAAAGAAAAGTATTTGGTCAAGAGATCGTTGCTTTTCCCTCTATCGCGCGTATGCCGTCCGGGGACTACCTACACTACAGCAGTATACACGCTGAATAGGCGGCTAAACACGTCTTTAAATGGCGTTGCATAAAAGAAAAATGGCCTTTAATATCAACAATGTGTATTAAACGGCAATAATTAAAAGAACGACAATTAAAAAAAAATGGAAGTCAAAATGTGTCGCTTTTCCCATAGATACGATCGGTGTAACCTTCGCGAGGTGCAATGGAGACTTATAAACAACTCAGAGCGGAACGCAAGTGCGGTACTTACTTCGGACGTTTATTGCAGTAGGTTAGGTACACTTCGCAATATCCGTACAAAAATTAATTGTATCGATTACAACAATTTTCTTTCTTCATCAAATACAATTTTGTACCGAAAATTTCTCACTGAACTCTTCCCTTTTGCATCTATGTATTTTCGTTTTTCGTTGAAAGTACTTGCAGCAAGATTTAAAAATTTTTTTTTAACACTTTCTACAAGCACTTTCCTTGCCGAAGGTTTATTGCCTTGGATCGAAGGTGGCTTCTTTAATTTGCTAGCAATGAGGTGGATAGGCTTTCCTGCGTCCGCTTTCCAGGCCAAAAAACGGCCTGGTGGTCTTCTAACCCATTCTGTATCTATGTATTTTTTCAGTCGTTGTTCGTAGATTTTTTGTGTATAGTTTCTAAATAATTGATGATTAACAAATTGGACTTTAGTATCATAAGTACTAAGCTCCTTTGCTTCCCTCTGTACTGGTGTCAGAGGGAGAGTCTATATAACTGCCTCTTTTAAAATGAGACTAAATTTCATTTTAATTCTTAAAATTAATTTTATTCTTTTCCTTGTTTTTTTTTCTCTTTTGTAAGCATTACGTCTTTAGTATTTCCATCGGCTTGAGATCTTAGGTTGATGCTAGTGCGGGCTAGACTTTGCTGATACAAAACAGCATACCCACCAAATGCAAAATCTTAAAAAGCCAATTGAGATACCAATTACTAGCCAAAATGGTTACTAGAACCCGTAGCTAGGCACATAATACAAAAAATAGAAGATGATCTTCTGTAACATTTTCCATTGAACCAAAACCTTCAAGGTATAGGTACCTTAGTAGCTCGTTATTTGAAAAACCAATGGGCGATTCATTATAGCATTTTAATTACTCTCTGATGGGCTAAACATTTTAATGAACTATAAGCGAGTTGATTATGCCAATTCTGAGAAACCAATCCTTAACGCAAAGGGAATAGACGTACATAGTATAATTCTACAAATATCTTTTTTCTTCTCCACATACTTACAAAATGTGAATCGTAAATTTTGTCTGCGGGCAGATCACACATCATCAAATGCACTGATTTGGTGCCGTTTTCACCTCTTTAAATTTTTACTGCATATTTGTAAAAATAAAACACTAAATAGTGTTCTGTGAATGTGGATATTTTATAATTATGCCATTAACAGTCGTCAATGCCGTTTTATTCTTGCTAAAGGAAAGAAGAGTATTCTGCATATAAAATACAATCACCGCATGAGTACTGATACCGAGTAAAATGAAATTTTCATGCGATCGCTGCAGGGTTTCTGTTGAAGATATTTACATACATTCGAGGAAAAATTGCCACCGCAGGTAAGGCAGCCCGATTGCTCCGTAACTATGTAATTAAAACACGAGGAGAAATATACTTATGAAAATACTCCACCACATGTGGGAAGAAATCAAGATACTAAAAGAATGTAATGAAAGTCTGAGAATAGCAGATGTGATTGTTATAAATATCATCCATTTAGAAACAATAAACAAAAATCTACGAAAAATTATCAAGAAAATCCATTCAGAGTGGCCTAGAAGAGTAAGTCACGATAAATAGCTACAGCTTTGAGGTTAGTTAGGGATTTTTTATACCTCGGCTTCGCTAAATAAACTCTGACAATGACACCACAGCAAAAATCAAACTTGTCAACCACTGTTTCTTTAGCCAAAGAAAGGCAAATGACTAGTGAGGCCTTGTTAAGAAACACTAAGGACTCTATATAAGACCTTCATCATTCCAGTCCTTCTCTATGGTGCAGAATCATGGACGCTATCAAAGGCAGATGAAGATCTTCTTCGGCGCTTCGAAAGTGATTTTCGGTCCCCTTTGAGTTGACGGTCTTTGAAGGAGGAGGAGAATTAACATCGACCTCTACGAGCTGTACAGGGACATCTGATCTGTTTAGAAAAGTATGCAGGTATCAGTCGACTAAGCGAATAGACACCAACCTTCGAGGTAGCCTGAAGAGTCTTCGATTCCAACCCGTAGGGATAACGCAGTAGATGAAGACCTCGTCTTATGTAGAGCGTACAAATACAAGTGGTAGGAGACTTCAACCAACTTGGAGTGCGCAACTGTAGGCGGTTAGCCAAAGATCGGGTTAACTGGAAAGATGACCACCCCGGACAATGCTCAGGTGAGTTTCAGTTATGGCGTATGCATATGCGTATGTTGTTGCTTTTCATTTACAGGATCGTTAACAGTAAACCGTTCCTTGCCAGCGAAAACAGTATCTCTTGACATGTATTCGACTTGCCACATCAATCATGCCGGTTTTACGTACAAAATCGAAACAAATTTCATCGCAAAGAACGCAGTTAAAAACATGAAAGAACGGAGTGAAGTTGGTTATAAAGTTAATTTTTCTGACAGGAATTTATGTCTACGCCGAGGAAAATGTAATGTCTATAAACTAAGCTGTGAGCGCAGTGCTCAATGTTCTAGACGACTGAGGGAGCAGTTTCAGGAAAACCACAAATTACATCTTATACAATTTGTTCCACCACTCGCTAACGTATGACAAACATACGAGAGGACCTATATCTGTCATGGAAAAACTTTTCAATTTACCCATTCAAACTCAGCAAGAAATTTTAGGTATTAGTCCTTTCAATCAGCACCAAAAATAAAAACCAATGAGCGCTATTAGAAGCTATAAGCCTAGGGCCCTATACAGACTGCAGACCTGTAGCGCCAACTGTTTATTTATTTTTAATTATATGCTCCTTTATCGAGAAAGTGCGGAACATCAAGGAAAGAAAACAGGACATAAATCCGCCAAGACCATAAGCATCGCCACCCTAAAGTAATGGAAGAAGAGGTTCGTGTAAAGGTGGAAAGGTTCCAGCTTACCGGGGAACCTGATGGTCACTCCTGACGCTGCATGAATGCAAATTCAGCATAGTTTAGGGCACTTTTAAAAACCAACTGCCGCGTCTCTTGCAACACCATCAGTTTTCATAATACTGACTTGTGTTGAAAAACCAATGAACTCAGTTCTTAGGACGTCAAAAAAGTAGCTCAAATAAGGTGAAGGTAAATATCCGACCCTATATGTACTTATCAGCTTGTGCGATATGATGTATTATGTCACTAATCGCCTATAGTAATTAGAGAAGTTTCAAATGGCTCCGAGGCAACATGTCTATAATCTCTTCCGTTAATTTTTCATCGCACAAAGTAGGTCCGTTTACCACAAGCTACATTAATTCGACCCTATTCTAAACTGTCGCCACAGGCATAAACCATTCAGAAGCAACACCACTTACTGACACTAAATACTTGTCTTCCCTGGTACAGCATGACGTTCTTACAGATTACAAAAATTCTAACCTTCAACATTTTGACAATCTCACAATGCCGCACATTGTTAGCGTCTTCAAAACGTACCGCAACTCTCTCCAATTATTCGTTTCACTAGATTTCTGTCTGTATAGACGAATTCTGTTTACACACAAAAAAATACAATTCCCATCTGACCACACCACAAACATGGGTTTGAACTGTGACCCCAGCGATAAGATTCGAAAAGCGCCATCAATCATAGAACTCTCCGAAAGAGATTCACTGATGGGCGTGCCGATAAGGCTTGCCTTCTGTCAGAGCGACGAAGATTTATGATTGCACCCGCACAACAGGGTTGCGATCGTTTATCACCTGACCAAAAAAGGCTGCGTCTGCGTCCCTATAACAAGAACTTCTCTCTGTGTCATCAATTGTGCGTATGTGATACCCGGAAGCTAATTATCGCAATTTTATTGGCCTGTCCATTTGACAATAAATCGGAGAATGTCCGGCAGATCCTCTCTCTCGCCATATTCAGATTTTATTTTTTTTACTTAAAATGTTTAGTGTCAGCTAATTAGTTCTGGTATGGTTTCCTTGTTGCTGCGCGACTGCGACTCGGTGTGCAGCTGCTGATTGATTTTTATCTAGATATACCCCCGGTATAGGCCTCTGCGAGTATTTGGCTGCAGTCAGAATTCAAATAGAGGCTCCATTCATCTTTGGCTACAAGCGTTGTCTGTGAGATGTCAAGCTGGGGATATGCGCCACTCTCTGGTTGGCCAATGTTATTTATGCTATGATGATGCAATTATTCCGCACTTTAAGATACGCAATAAAACTGCTCAAATGCAGAGATACATTGCAAAATTAGACAGCACATAGGACAGAATCTCGTGCATAGATCGCGACAATTTCTCGCATTATCTGTGGGCTTTGCGTATCTGGCTAAGGAATCTATTCGGTCGAGAGCCAGGCCAGGTCTTGCGATCACAATTCGCGATTGCAATTAAATGTGTAATTAAAACCAGTCCGTCTAGTTAGGTGCTGCGGTGCTGGTTTTAGAGATGAGCGTGTTGCGTGTCGCCCAGTGTAAATAGAGGTGGCAGCTACAGCTAGTAGTAGGATGTCTTGAGAAAGTGTTGACGTGCTACACTAGGTTTTCATTACTTTCAACGTGTTGCTTAATGACTTGTTTGTTTGTGGTACGTTTTGTTCCTCCTCTCCATTCCATTCTAAACGAAGAAGAAGATACGCGCGCACTCATATGGAAAGAGTCCATTAAGTGGATAAGATGTATTTATCAAAGGGGGTCCCTTGTGGCGGAGGTATGCCGTATGCGGGAATGTGAATTCGTCAAAGAACGTCTTCTCTTCAAACATGTCACTTGCCACTTATGTGATAGAAGAAGAAAAATGAAAAAAAAAGTGAAACTACCTTGTAGAGAAGTTGTGACTCCAGAAAGGGGAAGCACCAGCTCAGCCGCACTGCAGTAATGAGCTACAGCGCCATAAACGCCGTTTATAGGTTTTGAATTGTTTATTGCTTTTTATAATTAGCTGTGTCGACCGGTATATGGTTATTCAAAAGGAAAGCATGTTTAAAATTAGCCAAGTTGTTCTAGAAATCATTTACATGGGAGCAGGGTAAAAGACTGTCCGATTTTTTAATTGCTTTAATTTTCTTTATTATACTTGTTAAGAAAATCATAGTCATATTTAAAGCGATCTTCTGTTTGTTAAAGGCAAATGACAAAATACTGAATCCAAGCTCAATAGAACACGTTTGAGTTTAAACAGGCTAAAAGGAGCATTGAAAGGAAACAAAAATATAGCCAAATGAGCTGAAAAGCCCCTTAAATTGTTATGGGAGCGATATGGTGACTGTGATAAATTCCAATCGATGGACATGCCTTCCAATCCATCTACCACAACTTGGATCGATCTTCCCAGAAGAAAATGTTGCATCCATCCGCAGAGTTGTTGTGGTAATCCATAAGACGCTAACTTGCCTAATAGGGCTCTATGCCAGACTCGGTCAAATGCCTTTGATATGTCCAAGGCTACGGCTCTGGATTCGCCGTGTTGTTCAATTGCTTGCGTCCATAAGTGCGTTACGTAGCTTAACAGGTCTCCAGTGGAACGACAGCTCCGAAATCCGTATTGCCTGTCACTTATTAATCGGTGGCCTTCTAGATATTTGATTATTTCGACATTTATTGCCTTTTCCATTACTTTTGAGAGCATTGAAACTGAAAGTAACGCTTTTGGACGATAGTTTTGTGCAGACATTTCCTCCCTTTCTTTGGAATAGGTTGAATGCGAGCGGTTTTGCAGCAAGAAGGAAAAGTCTTCTGGGAGTACGACATGCTAAACAGCTTACATAGTACAGGTGCAAGTTCTGGAGCACAGCTCTTGAGTACTATAGCCAAAAGCGAAAAGGTCTGCCTTTTCTTTAGGAGTTGAAGGAAAAGCAACTAAAGTTAGAACTGATTGTATTTGCCATGGACCAGAATGCGCGTGAGCCGTTAGGACATCCAATTACTTTGTTAGTGACTCTTTCGTTGTAAGTTGTCTTCGCCGATTCAATAATTAGGTTGCATCTATTTCGAAGAATTATGAATTCTGATCTTTTTTGCTCCGATGGGTTTGACCGCCATTCACGGAAAGCCTTGTTTTTCGCTGCGGTAATTCGCTTGCATTCTTTGTTAAACCAGGGTTTATTTGAAGCTGGTTTTTTGATGCAATGTGGAATATAAAGTTCCATACCGAGTAAAATCATTTCGGTTACGGCTTTTGCGCACATATTGACATCGGTATCTCTAAAGCACATATCAGCCCATGGCAACGAACCGAAGAAATGGTTTTGACCCATGAGCTAAGGAATTTGAGTATAGGCAAGTGTAGCTTCGTTCCGCGAAGCTAAAGAATTATTCCATCATAGACATAACTTTTATGAGTAACTTGCTGCTGGGCAAAACAAAATGGCGAAAAATATACGCAAAAGCGACTATCAATATTGACAAAAACAAGCCCAGGAGGGCCTTAAAGTATATACGTAATAGGCCAGAAGTATAGAGAGATACATTCTTTGAAAGGGAGGAAACGATAAATACCGACTTTAAATTCAGCGATAGATCAGCGGATAGAACAGCTGTGGTCTTAGCGTCAACCCGACGAAAATGAAGTTAGTTAATCTTATTCACCATGAAGGTTAAGCTACCTTTCGTTACTCCCCTCGCAAGCTCAATGAAACTCCACAAAAATTCGTTAGGAGCGCAAAATATTTGGGCCTGAAACTGATAAGTTAGCTTTTATGGAGAGAAAATATTGCCGAACGCGCTAGGAAATTTCTAATGGCTGTATACTCCTGTAAAAAGGCTGTCGGGTATAAATGAGGACTTCAACCCCAAAAAATGCAGAAGCTTTTTAGCGCTTTATACCGCGGTTATCAGACCGATAATTCTATACGCCAGCTATGGAGCTCCCACCTAAAAAGATCTTATATTTAGAAGACTCAGCGCTTGGCATGCTTTTGCATCACGGACAACATCTCCAACAGCCGCTCTACAAACCATGCTTAAAATACTTCCCCTAGACACCATCAGCGAAAAATACACCACAAAATTGGCAATCAGACTAAGGGAAGGACATTATCCCCTTACCCATTACTACCGAATAACTGCTTGCGGAAATCAGCTTCGAAAAAGGCTTAACATTATGAAATACCGGACAGGAACCAATGGGATTGACAAACTGTCCTAGACGACAAATCACTGTTAATTTTCACAAACGGTTTGAATATTGTACTGCAGACAGTTGGCTCCGGCCAGGGTCTTTTTAGAAGAACTATTAATCTGGGCCTCTTTTTCTGTCTTCCGAAACACTGCAATGACTTCCAAGACTGTCGATTAATTTAGTATCACAACGTAATATCGCCATAAAAATTGAGAGGCAAAGTGAAATCAAATCCCTAATATTCAGCAAGACAAGATTTAAAGCGGTGGAAGAAGGTGGAATAATTCATGCAGCAGGCAAGGGAAGTCACAGATGGGAACATCTAGGATAGTGCTAGGCTTTCCTGGCGCAAAAGATAAGGAGCAACTTAAAAGATCTAGCATTTCGAAAGTCGTTAATTTCATCTCCGAGCACTGCATACTAGGAACACAGGCTTGGTCGTCCATACAATGGCTTCTGTAGACGCTGCAGAGATAAAGAAGAGGATGAGTCCATAACTCACTTTCTCTGAAGTTGCCCTGTCTAGCCAATTTAAGAAGGATCTACTTAGGAAACTATTTTCACAATGATAGGCAGCACCAGCGCTGCTAACATTCTTAGCTTTATAAACGGCAGCAAAATGGTTTTCATGAGTAACCAGTTTAAAGGAATTATTCCCCACATTGGGCTTAGCAAATAAGGACACGTGCAGATATTGCGAGGAGCTACATGTCGCATGATTTTATACATTGTTCGGAATAGAAGAAAACACCTTAGAAAGTACTTCGACAAATTGGAGGTGGTTGGCCTCTCAAACAAATTTTGAAACCATTTTTAGGTTCTGTAGGAAAATTCAGTGGTTGGGCGAATTGTGTTAGCGTTAGACCCAATACGGTGCCTGTAGTTTACTGTAATGAACTCACACACTATGGAACCTAATCTATAACCTAGCTATGTTGCCGATGACGGGGAAGAGCGAACAAGCCTTTTCAAAAGGCAAAACAACGTTAACACCAGCACGTTCTGTCTGGAGAACTGAAAGCAAATTGGTGTGATCGTCAAAGATAAAGGGCTACAGTCTCCCAACAAAGGACGGTATGTGCGTTAATGATTTTCCATCCAAAAAGTATTGTGTGATCTTTGCTCTTGGATTACAACGACGCCGATACCTAGAAGAAGTGTTATACTGATGTATACAGACATAACCCATGTCCTATCCATGTAAAGTTCTGATTTTAATTTGTTGACTTTCAGCTATATCCTCGGTCTATAAATCCTGGACGTTGGTGTACTGAAAACTAACTTAACTGATGGCATAAGAAAGTTCAAGGACCTTACTAGTCATCGTTTGAACTTCAACCTCAAATTTATTATAGCTCACAGAGAGTTCATTGTGAGTAGGTACTTAATTTTTAGATGAACACTAAAACCGAGTCTCAATGACCTTGATTTCATTGACCTCAATTTAGTTGCCGCTCGGGATGATGTTTGACACCAGAATACTTGAAAAAACACAAAAAGACTGTATATTTATAGATATGCACCAAGGATACTCATATCTTCGACGAGTCATAGGTCACTTCGACAGTGGATTCAGAAAATTCTGATGAATTCCCCACGTCTTAATGGCTGTCCAAAGTATGCAAGCCCACGGTTTTCTAAAGCCCACACAACTATGTATATCCAAATAAGTGCACACCGATTAAACAAGCGTCACTTTCAGTCCAATGTAGATCATGGGCGTATTCAGCTCACGCTCTCTCCATGCCAACCAACGGTTACATTACATACCACATTTGACATTTTATGATGCCCAAAACGATGACGACGTGACTCATTTCATTAGCAAATATACTTAACTTGGCTTTATTCTCTCCTTCCCAACTTATGAATGCGAACTCATCGCAAAACGACACAAATCGAGCGCTTTGACTGCCTGACAAGCAGACACGAAAAACAAAGTTAAATTCGCAGAACAGGATGTCTGGCTTCCTGAGTACCTGCTCCGTTCACATACAAATAAAAAAAAACACTTAATCCGTGTGTACCTACTCAATGCCGTCATATTACCACCTGAATTTTATTATTCAACATTTTGTTGATTTTGTACTTCTTTTCGTACGCTACAGCGCCTCTCTTTCGGTACCTAGAGCTAGAGCCATGGAACATGGAACACATGAAAATGTCAATGACACCGATTGTAATATGAAGAGCTATTCATAAATCGGAGTGTGCTTGGTGTTGGTGGTGGGCTTTATGTGGCAGGTGATTTCGCAGGTCCGCCTATGGGAGATTCACTTTTTTTCGTTCGAGTGTTGGCGGACTGGTTAGCACCTTCCGTCGCCGCGCTGTCAGTTGCTCGGTAAAAAGTAAACGCCATAAAATTTTATATAATTTTGAAGAAATTATGAAAATTATCGAAAGGAAAATTACCTTAAAAAAGAAATAACTACAAAGTTATTGTTCATGCCGACAGCAATGGCAATGGGACGCCCGCCAACAACGTCGACGTCGATGTCTGGGAAAAGTGAATTACGTTCTATTGCATTACACAGATTACAGCCGGTAAAGGTGGATACGTGACTGTCAAGCGACGAAACTAAAGAATAATCTACGGTACGGATGTAGCGCAATCTGAGAAACTGCGGTGTAGGCGTTGGTGGGGATTTTCCAATCTTCCAACCTGGCGACATGGAAACTAACAACCGTGACCTTTTTACGCGCAACTAGTGACTGACTAATTTCACTTTTGGCGAAAGGAAAGTGATGACGATGAGCTTTGTTGGTTCTTTATTCAAATTAAACGGTTGCGATTGACTGACTAACTTGATTGGATGTTCCCTTTTGCCCGCGCCGCGCATGGTTAATGGAGATTTAAAACTGGCTTTGAATACTTGCAAAACGAGTATACAAATTGTGTTGTGTTCTAAATAACTATAGAAATAATCGGCTAAAAAAGATACAAAGATATTAGTAGAGGGAGAGCCTTATTGGTTTGTTGTACTTCAAAAAATAAAACCTCCGCGAAGTATGTATATCAACTGAAAAGGTAACCATACTGTAGTTGGCAAGTAGCTCAAGAGACGAACTCAATAATGTTAAGCTATAAAATTGGGCAAATAAGAAAAATGGGCAGAAGGGCATCGGAAATGTTCATCGTACATCGAAAATCACATGTTCGAACAAACGCTCAAGGTGCAGAATTGGGTAACAGCAACACGCAACAAAAAGTCACCAGACACTGTTTCGAACGTTTCATTATGTTTCCAAAACTTGGGGAACAAAGTAAAGCGAATCAAGCTATTAATTAGCTCGAAAACGCTCTTCAACGCATTTTTCGTTGAACGCATCCAACACAGCTGTCACATCTGAGGTCAGCTTTTTGTTGAAATAAGTGGAAAAGTACAGTCCTCTATTCCAGAACTTCAGTCTAGCTGAGCCTTAATGCCAACCCTTCGATAGAGAAGTCTTGCCAAAACCTACTTTCTCTAAGGGCGCGACTACAAACCCGCTGACTCTTCGAGTTTCTTCTTTTTTCTAAGCTAACTATGTATACATATATTCAACAAGGGCAACATCCCAAGGATTAATTTTCGGGATCGGCTTAGGTAGGGAATAGGTTATCGATTGGACTCTAGTTATAGCTACCAACATCAATCTAATTCAAGAATGAAGAGTCGCCACTATACTGCTCATTTTTGAATCACAATCCAATTGTCTTAACCCTCCTCAACTTTATTTATAACAATAGGTCCAAACCTTTGAGGAACTGCCAAAATGTCAACTGGGAAAAAATTTTAGACCCGGCACCGCGTCATTCACAGCCACTTCAAAACACGACATAATATATTAAAAAAAAAACAGTATAGGTAACTTGGTTAATATTTTGAGAACAACTTTTAACAGTTCGTGTCCTATCAGTCGACCTATAAGTCGAAGGACAGCCAAAGATGTCTGATAGACCACAGAGCTTACAACTTAAAACAAAAATAAGAGACTGCAACTAAGTATATTCCAATACTGCACCGAGTTTTAACAAATATAATATGGAATTAAAGAAGCGAAACTAAGGTCATGGCGAAGATTTTTCGAATCCATTGAGAATGAAGACGAGGTCGCAAAGACCCGCTTCTACCCCTGTGTCCCTGGATATATTATATATGCAGAGAATTGACGGCATATGAATAGAATGGAGCCAGGAATCTCTTGAACTGCTTATGCAAACACAGCCCGGCTGTATACTCATTTGAAATTCCCAGCACTTGCGGAACAGCAGTTTCTTTAGAGCGGGCAAAGAAGGACGTGGTTTCCAACATTATCAATGTAGACAAAGTGGCATGGGCCATATAAACTTGACTTGACGACATTATACCCCAAAAATGCTGCAACATCTTCTCAAGCTAGTGACGTACAGGGTAGGTACATATACCTACCTAGCAAATGCGGAGAGGTAAAAGCGGTTTTATCCCTAAAACGGGGACATCTTACCACTCTACCGCTAAAGATTATAAGTCATTCAATCTGTCAATAAAGCGATTCATTGATTGATCATATTAGACGAATGATTAACTCCCTAAGCTTATATACAAATACAGCGCAACAAGTCCTAAAGGTAAATCGGTGGGAAGCGCACTCCGATGCGTAGAGGGGCGTGACACCGCCCATACAAAAAAAATTCAAAATCTTATATCTCGAAAACTACCAAATCGATTGAGCTCAAACTTGCAGAAGATCTTAGTTATTGTCCCTGGAGTGGTCCTGTGACGTTTGGTCAAAATTTGACAAAGGGGCTTGGCACCGCCCATACAAAAAAACATTCATAAACGTATATCCCGAAAACCACCAAATCACGAATCTCGGGTGAATCTCGATGAGTTATATATCGTTAAACGCTGGGCCGATTTTCATTATTCCCCTTTTTCGTTTTGCTCGTATTGCTGTATTTCAGGTTTAGGCAGAAAGAAAATTCCACCAAGTCGATATATTATCATTTTTCGCGTTTTACGAAAGAACCATATTATCTTAGACCTAGGCAATACAATTCCTGTGCACGGGCAAAGCCGGGCGGGTACAGCTTCTTCGACAGTGCTGGAATTGGAAGTTTTAAAATTTGTAACATTGATATAAATAATGAAAGTCAATAATATTGTCTAGACTCAAGGCAATACGATTTCCGAAAAAACAAAAAATGTTGTGTACCACAGAGCATTACAATAAAAACAGTTTATATATTTAACTATTTTGCACTACGAAGTGTGCACGGGCTACGCTAGTTTTGTATAGAAAATGACAATAAGGAGTTCACCACATGGAGGAATACAGATTTTAAAAGTTTCCACAGAAAAGATGATAAAAATAGTGGAGCCTATAGGGACGACTATGTAATACTCATTAAAGATAACCTTTTCCAACAACCAGTGAATTAAAGGAATCTACTCTTAAAGAGCTCTCTGTGTTCACTACAAGGAGAAGATGCCTGCTTCTATAAAGATACCTGACTTCGGACAAGCTAGATGGCATCAGAATTGATCTCTCATCTGAGTCGAAATATCGCCATTTAGGTGTCATTCTGGCGTCATTCTGGACCTCAAGCTATCCTTTAAAAAAAATGTTGAAGAAAGGAATAAATGATTTCAATGAAGACGGCCTTTAAAAGAAAATAGATGGATGTATAAAGCATTTATCAGACTTATCATCTGCACTGGAACAAAGGCTACAATCACTTTTGCACGACGCGAGTTGTGAGAAGCGCGCTAAAAACAGGGCTAGGCACGATTCTTCATATCCTTCCCTTAGACTTGTTTATCAAAGCTTCTGCCACAAAAGGAACTCTTAGAGAATCTAATCTGTGGAAACTTACTTACTAACTTATCGGGCCCCCGACCCGTGAAGAGTCTCTGGCTGAGACACTGCAGCCTTCCATCGTCTTCCAATTGTCTATATGGGAACAGGCCACAGGTCTATGGAAACACTGAAATAGGCTGACTATATGGACATTGGATATGCGTGAAACCTAAAAAAATATTAATAAATTAAAAATATTACCCCGAAAGCTTAACAATTACATCGTATATGGTCCCCTATAATGATATCCCAATCCCAACCCGATTTCCAAGCCTGGTAGAGTCTTAGGGATGCAAATCTACATGAATGGCTCAATAATATAGAGATAGGTGCAGGAGCAGGTTTTTACTCGGAGGCACTGCAAAAACTGAAATCTTCTATATTACCAAAAGCGCGGGAGTAAGTATTTCAAGCTGAGATTCTGAAAAATCATAAAACCGCAAGATTCATAAAAGGGAGTCCACTTCTTCTACCAGGTATAAAATTATCTTCGGTGACAGTCTATAGTCTCCTTCGATTAAATCTAACACAATCAAATCAAATGAGGTTAGGAAATTAACCTGATTAACTGATCGACCAAATTTTACAGGGTTTCTGGACATAGGAATAAAAAGGTAACAAAATGGCGAATGCTTTGAGAAGAATGAGGTACAAATAATGAACATCAGTGAAGCGGATCCATACTACCACCGATTGCAAAACTCTACAGTATACATAGATAATCGAAGACATAATAGAGAAGTAGCTCAACTTATTTTAGTTATCTATAGGAAGAATTGTGCCACCTTTTTGTACATTATGGCAGAAAAGAAAACAAAAAGCCTACTGACAATAAATAAATCTTCTCTCCGCATCATTAGTGATTTAATCACGGCGCCATTTTAGTCATCCTTCCAACGACTCATGCAAAAGTTGCGGAGATGAGGAGGAGGTGGAGTCAATTCAATATCTACCTTACTATGCAAATAACGGCTCATACGTATACCCAAGGATCCAGGTTCTTCGCAGAGTTAGAAGGCTTTTAGATATCGGAACTCCTACTACACTTAGGAGCACCAAGTGGTCCTTGTCTTATGGTAGCAAATCAACCCAATCACACCGAGAAATTCCAACGAAGGAAACCATCCATCAACAGATAGAGTATTATAGTATAGGTAAAACGGTCTTCCCCTATAAATAAGCGCTGGAAGGCAAGTGTCACCAAACATATGCAAATTTGTCACCACAATTTATCATCCGACGCACTGAACTTTGATTAATGGATTGCCTGCGTGCATTGCAACTTGTATAGTGACAATGATATTACACCGTTACTCGACTTTGCTATTAATTAAATATATACACGCACTCAGCTTCCTAGACAATAAATTTCTACTAGACCTGGATGTTCATCTACCTACCTCTATAATGCAAAGAGTTCCTGGAAACCGATTCTTCATCTCAGATTAAATTGAAAGCAAACCGTTTCCAATTAATCGTTTACCACACACTCGCCACAGTGTGTCACAAGATATGTGTACTGTATACACTGAAGGGGTTAATGGTAAGGGGGGTAGAGGGGTAGAAATAATTCGCATGCAAAACCTTTTTGTATATACGCACAAAGTTCCGAATGTTGTCCATGCGAATCGTATATGACACCGCTCTAAACAAGTGCGTACGCGACGGACGGACACGTACTTTATAACTGGACACCGCGAAAACAGGATCAAAACCGTATGAAATTAATAAACATGCCTTGCGAATTAGTCGCATCCACGGGCAGAACTATTTTGCATTTTATTGCCATGCACAGTGTATACACTAAACATCTGGCATCTGCTACAGATGTATCTGGCCATCTTATATCGCATCGTATACGGATTGGCTCTATGTAGAAGAGGCACTTCAACTAATTTCAAAAATATGGCATTCCACCTCTTTGCACTGAAATGAGGAGGGTATTCCATAGAGATATACGGCGGGTATGGAAATCTCGATCAGGATTATGCACATGGATATAAACGCGTATGTGACTTGCTGGGAAGTCACGCGTTGGCACAATGACCCACAATGTAGGGGGCTGGACATGAAGGAAGACTTTTAAATCAAGCGATGTTGTTGTTGTCGTGTTTTATTTTTTGTTTAATTCAGGAACATGAGGTTGTTTATCGATCGGGTGTCGATAAATATTCGGATTGGTCAAAAGAGTTTCCAAGGGAAGTATTGACAGTAAACGTAAATTAGTAAAAATGGGTGAAAAGTGAGGCAGAGTATTTTTCACCACAATGGGCCCATTGCGATCCAATTAGTAAAAGTAACTACTCAAAGAATAAATTTTATATTATGCAACAGACAAAATCCTTGGCAGATGTCTACCATTCTGTTGGGTCTTCATTGACCACAAGAAACAATTTTCCGGTGTCTAGTCATGCAATGAGAATGCTCCAGTAACAGCTTTCTTCTTTAGCAATGTCGTATGAAAATTCAAGAAATGTAGGGCACCAGTCAAAGTGCTGTGCTTAAAAGATACTTTCCTCTCCCAGGCAATGTGGTTATAACGAAATTGCACGAGAAGTATGAAGTGTCAACTAATGTTATAGATGTGTAGTGACAGATATAGAGGGGTATACTGTATACAACTCCATAGCGAGCACAGGAAAACTGTCCTGTACTCCTCAGTTGACATCACATTCGTGACTATTCTTTTATCGAGTTCGAGAATCGCCAGGTGGTTAGTCAGTCATCATAATAAAGACGGTGACTATTAAAAACGCTCTAGAAAGAGTTAACACTGAGCAGGGAATATCCAACTGGTTATGCCAAGTGGTCAGCACTATAGGAAAATGAATTATTCTCTCGGACAAAGTTCCATAGAGAGATAGGTAACAAAAGGAACCCCTCCAGTCATATCTCCCTCTGTTATGGGACCTAGTTATCAATACAATCTTTAGAAGACTAGAATCGATGGGCTTATGAATAATCGTAATACTCGTAATAGTTCAAGGAAAATTCTTAGACACACTAAGTGAAATTAGGGAAATTACTCTGGCTACCCTTCGCAAATGGGCAAAGGAAAATGGACCTAACGTCAATCCATACAAAGTGGAACTTCACTAAAGGAAGTATAAAAGATACCATACAATGCAGGCTGTCAAAGCTTCCAGAACAAGGAAGATATCTTGACATCATTTAAGAAATTAACAGATAGGACGGAACAGGCTCTCTGGCATTTATTTTGCAAATCGAAACCTGCAAAGGTTAATAAGACTGGCGAACAGTTGCAGTGTCTTTAAATCGAATATTCTAGTTGAAGGTACTTAAACCGATTTCCGATAAGATTATCGTCATTTACATCATCAGTCAAGCTGCTCTTAAAGTATACTAAAATCTAACTACATCAAATCGATAATAGTCGGGGATTGTCGCACAATGCTCAACTCAAGGCTTATGTGTACAGAACCAAGACAGATTATGCTAGGTCCCTAGGTCACTGCAACAAAGAAAGAAACGAATTCGCCGAAGAATTGAATGGACAAGAAATCAACAAGTTGAAGTCAACCCACCATTGAGTACCTTCAAAGAAATTATAAAAAGAAACATTCAAGAAAAAGCAGCTTAAAGATGAGCAAATACAACAGGTCACACTCTGCGAGTGTGAAGAGATATGGCTTGTTTGAACAGGTGAAGATATTTAAATTCTGTAGGGAAATAAAATGCTTCAGAGAAAGTGCGTACGTTTTTCCGTCTATTAAATGATGATCGCCATAGGCTCTCAGTATCTTGCGAAGATTCTCCTCAAAACCCTGTGTCTAAACTAACCTATCATCCACACAGTGACTGTTTGATGGCCATTATGTTCAAAGTACAACAGAAAAGAGCGATCCAGTCACACCGACGAATGAGCTGGTAAATAAATACACTGCGGACGTAGCCATTTTTGGAAAGTCTCCAAATAATCCCAGACAAGCCAATTCTTAGGACATATCCATGTTCGGCATGTTAATAAATCGCCCACCACCCAGGAACTAAAAAATAACAAAGCTGAACATCCAGTGCCATAGAGCCAGGAGACTATTCTAGTAATCCAGGGGTTTGCCCTGCCAGCAGGATCTAAAATTGCAACACAAAAGTAGACCTAATTTTCTGAAACGATAATTCACAAATATTTAGGAGCAAAAGCAATGTCGTATTTGGGGAACTCTGCAAGCAATCAACAAGCATTTTCTTAGAACCACCTCAAGAAAAAAAGGAACTGCAAACGGAACTGCTTTCCAGCTATCCTTTCAAAACAAACACAGAACCATATTTTGAACTGGACAATGAAGATCTAGCAGGGTTTTTCACATAAATGGAAGTACACAAGCTAACATAAACAAAAGACATGACTGTAGTTAAATCGTTGTCTTCCTCTTCCTTTTCCCTATTGTTTTACGAGGTTATGGTCAAGATTATAGGGATTATAACCCACTTTACTACATTCCTACTAGTCCGCCTGTGGGCTTCACCGATTCGACCTCAAAAGCTTAAAGCTAATCAAAAGCTGCTATTTTTGCTTTTGCATGATCTAGTCTAGGTCTAGAAGCTTTTTTGTCCTGCCTCTCTTCCGGACTTGTATAGGAACGTTCATTGACATTGCCTTTTTGGCAGGTTTCGTAGGATCCCTCCTTTGAACATGGCAATACCAACTAAGCCGGTCGTGCTATAAATTTTTTCGAGATGGTTTCTTTGACATTAAATCTTTACCATTGAACATAAACATAGAGTTGGTGTTGACAACAGCCCTAACTAGAGTTTATAAAAGAGCTTTGATCTCAATTGCAATATTAGACTTCTCAAAACGCGGTAATCGACAGTGACAGAAATTTACATAGACCGACAAAATTGATATTAAACCAACACAACAATGATTGACATCCTCCAAACCAAGGAAGGGACTCGTCAAATCCATATTTCTGTAGTCCATTTGTCAACTTTCTGTCAATATTTAAACAATTTTTTTTCCTCTCGGGTTTATGCACCCTAAGGAAGTCTTTTTGGCGGTGACTGTCCCCATGTGTCCAACTTCCATTTGTACAAGGTATACTTAAACTAAAACTCCATCTGACCCACCCCCGGAACCGCTGTAATCATATGCCCTTTCAGGCTCACTCAGTCTCGCGGAATTGCTGTTCTTCTCTTCTCTTTCTTCTGAGAATATGTTGGACGTTGCAGCAAATTTGTTTCCAGTTCTGCTCGCAATATGGCCAGCATATTTTCGGCTATGTTGTCTGGAGTGATGATACCGATATTTCTCTCCAGTTCCCCTCTTTTGATTTCAGGGTGGAGGGTGGACTATTCGTTTTGCCGATCTTTTGAAGAAAGGCGTTAAAGTATAAAGTATCGTTAACCTCACTATGTTTCCGGTCATTCTATACTCAGCTACGTTCCTGATAAACCTTGATGCCTATCGTCCTCTGCTTTCCGAGCTCCAGCGATCTTGCCACTTCCGTTTCGTGAGCTCTTTAGCCTCTTATGTACGTTGGTGTTTTCGCTCCAACTTCGTACTTCTTTTCAGCAGGTACGAGGTCTATTGGGGTCACTCCTGAAGCTGGTTACGAAACCGTTCTCCGCGTCTCAAAACAGCTGCCATCTGCTTTCTGTACTTTTCCTGTCAAAGAGCGTCTGCCCAAAACCCACAGGATGGTATGCGCTATCGACATCAGAAGCCTTCGCTTTCTGGTCGTTGCAGTTGGGCCGTCTGCTACTCAAACCATAGCATTGTTTGTCGTATTATTCTGATGATCCCAGGTTCCTCCACATGATTTCTCAGCAGTGCGGTTCATAGAGTCAATCACTGGTTATTAGATAATGTCGTCCTTCAAAAGAAGGCCAAAAATTCAACTTACATCCTTATTTATAATCTGCTTAATTATTCAAAACTCGACTGCCTCTTCATTTAAACAATACCAAACCCCAGTTCGCTGTTGGACTCTTTTGTTTTCGAAAACATTTTTTGCTGCTCCTCGACGTTCCATTCGATTTTCACAGCTTTGATGTGCCCGTCTTCGCAAATTGATACACACTTCCATTTGTTTAGTGTAAATAGTTGTGCAATTTACCAAACAATCTCCAAGAAAGTAAACCGACACACGACGATCGAAATTCGCTTAATTATATTCAGAAATAAATTCACAATGGGACCGCCGCCGGTGCATGAGCAAAGACTAAAAATAGAGAAAAAAAAATGCATCCTTCTCACACAATAAATTAATTTTCTTACCGGTTTACCTGTTAGGGATAAAAGAAGTATAATCTAAGCCTGATTACACCAATATCCACTAACATATCCACCGATATTAAGTCACAGAGACAAAGAAAGCAAGAAATTAATAAAAAAAAAATAAAAAACGAAAACCAACTTAATACAAAATGCCGATGCATCCACAAACAGCCTGGCAGCAGCGGCTATCCTTCGAGCGTTTCTGGAATTCCAAATGCGAATGTACCGCCGACCACGACAACGAAGACGTCGCGTCGTCGTCGTCGTCTTCGTCGGCCGTCGCAACAAGAAGATGATCCCGCGGTAGGTTAATATCACTCAACCAAAACAAAAGGCAAAACAAAAAATTAAAGCAAACAAAAACGGTCCAGCCGCATAAGGTAAATAATTACAGTGTGCTCGAGGATTGTAATTTTTCTCTTTCGCTGGTTTTTAGTTTTTTTTTATGTCGTTTTACCTCCCTTTTATCTTTTCCCCACACGTATAGTCATAGTAAGTATATATGTGTGCAAAAGATAATAAAGGAGTCTACCACACTGAATGAGCAACCGCGGTGGGTTCAGGCGTTCAGGTTTGCTGATGCCGATGAACAAAAAAGTCAATTCAAGTGTAAGTATGTTCCTTCGACGCATGGTCGTCTTTCATGGAATTTTCATTACACAGCCTTAAGGGCGTGCGTTGTTCAGGACCGGCCAAGCTTTGGCGGAGTCGTCTACACAGATATGTTCTCAAATTAATTTTCCTTTGCGCACGGGTCTTGTTGTTACCATACTTAGATAGATTGCAAGTTTGTTTCCATTATAATCGAAACTTGTTACGGTGTAATGTGAAATTTGCTCCCCTCTAATGTTGGCAATTACGTACTTGGATTTAAAAATATACTTGCTAATATCTCAGATTAGAACTGATCATAGGTAGACACTTTTAACAATGAATACTTGTCGACAAATAATGAGAAGTCAAAGGGAGGTGTGGTTTTTTTTATTCATCTGGAAGTAGGTCATGACATGTAACATGATAGTCCCTCCTCCGTTGGAAAGGGGTTTTTGCATAGCAATATAAAAAGTGATAAATAAAACGCCCTTCGAGGTTAAGTTAAAGTCAAATCCTCAAATGTGCCGCGCAGCAAGTTTGGTACATATAAAAGAGTTTAGTCCGAATGCCCCAAAGCTAATGGATCTTTTCTTTCAAATTCTATAGCTAGCAATTTTTTTTTCCGTAAAAGGGACTCCTTATCCTGGAGCACTTAGGCCAATTCCAGTCCTCCCCATTTTACTTTGATGTAGCGGCGAAGAAACTCTGATACAATTCGCCTCTATGGTCAGTGATAGAGTATTGCTGCCCCCCACCGGGGATCGAACCTACGCCGCTCGGGTCACGAGGAATGACTCTAACCTATGGCTACAGCCAGCTATATAAAACGAAACTGTCAGAGCGGTCTAAAGTGGAGCTGGTTTTCACAGAGCCAGGCCATATTTGCAACGCAATGCATGAATTAAAGGCGTATTATCCGGAAATGACTACAAATGACCATAGTTTATTGTATAGTTGACTTCAAATCAGAGTTGCACTGCTTCAGCTCCCTGCAAACACTCAGTACTAAGAATATTACTATAATATGATAGATTCTTGGGCATGGGGATTTATAGAGCATTACTTTGGTAATAGTCCAGACTTGAGGCATGCTAAGCGAGCCCTCAAGAGCAATGCTTAAAACCTAGTAGGATATCTTAATGTAGCTTAAATGTGGCCTCTACGGCTCTGCTTGCAGAATGGTCATTCGAAAGGTCTGATATTCTAAAATTGTATTGGCTGACATTTTTGACGAAGAATTCTGCCGCATACCTTTCTGAGCGCATTAACTTTGAGATGAAATAAACTGAACTGGGGGACTATTCCTAAAAGCGCTACCTCTTTTTCGACAGTCTTTGCATACGTTACGAGTATTCACAAGAGGAAACTAATATTTCCAGTTTATTCCATTCTGACTTGCACTTTTGAATTTATTTTTCCAGAAGTTTGACAGCTTTTTCTCGTCACAAAAATTTATTTAATTTTTATCCACAAACAATCCGCTAGCTATCGCGTTTGAATAAAACGAATCTCTTTTGGTAACATGTACAAAAAAAATCCCCATGAAAAGTGATCCGCCGTGGTTTTGGGAATAATCCTCCAGAGTTCTCAAACATCATTTTCGATTACCACAGATTCATAATAGCAAAATCTACGGTAATCTAACCAAATATTTAATATTTAACCAGCTGTAAGCAAACCGCCATTAAGGGCGTCAAATCACATTAACTTTGCGACCAATTAACGTCTGCTTTTCGTGAGATTACGCGACACCGAAACAACTTCAATATCTAGAGCATTTCGTTCGATGTGGGTCAAGTTGCATAATGTCCTGGTGAAACCACATGCTGCCAAACACGGTACCACTCCCAGTTGACAGTCAGTTCCCTCCCAGGCACCCACAGTCATTTAAACAAAAAAATATGGTCCGATTATGAGGTCTGAAAAAGGGTGCAATGAATGAAGACACTGCAGCCTTTGTAAATCGATACCAATTTTATGTACAAAAAAAAACATCTTCAGGGAATGAGCACATTTTTGTCTAAATGGCAACGTTAACACTTTTTCACGGTGCCATGAAATAAAGTCTTTTTGCATAAGACTTTATTTCATGGCACCGTGAAGAAGTGTTCACGTTGTCATTTAGACAAAAATGTGCTCATTCCCTGAAGACGTTTTTTTTTGTACATAAAATTGGTATCGATTTACAAAAGCTGCAGTGTCTAGAGTAAGTGTAGGCTTCAGTTCCTGAAACAATTTTAATTACATGGTTAAACAGGCCCAAGTCTTTTTGCAAATTTTGCCAAGTTAAAGCGTACGACAGGCCAAGTTCTTGAGAACCGCATGCAAAATTGAGACGTTTGGTTATTGTCATTGTCAAACAATATGACCAGTGGTTTAGACCCGAATGGAAGATGATACAAAAGATATGGATAAGGACAACTGTGAATTGGTAAACAAAATCGTACAGAAAGAAAGTGGGTAGGTACAGTGCATGGTCGCATTTTGAAATTGATCCAGAAAAACGAGACGCGACGCAGTCTGTGGGATTTTTGGCTCCACAGAGTATAAACTGCCTAAAGAAGCAAGAAGTCGACGACGTAATTTACATGACTCTTTTGTCGCCTGAGAATTGTTTTATCCCATTCGCCATTGACTCGGTTTCGAGAAAAACGAAGTTAAATGTTTTTGCATTTATTATTCAAAATCTGTCTGATAGGTTAGGTTTGAGGGAAGTGCACAGCTTTAACAGTGCTGTGCTACCACGGGGGCCTTTTGGTCCATTGTGATCTTTTCTTCATGTATTTTTTTCCTTATAAACTTTATTTTATTATGAGCTTATGTTTCAATTTTTATGACATTTTGGCATACCCATAAGTTGCTGCATAAATTTACGCAAAAGTCAACTTTTTTGTCATAATGCCCCGACTTATACATTGCTTCAGAAAATTTTTATTACTGCATACATACACATGGGACACGTGGGACAAGCGCCAAAACATGATTTATGGTACAAAACAATTCTACAAAGCGTTTATTTTGATGGAAATGGGACAAAGTCGATGCTGGATATCTCAGGATTGGTAAGTCTCAGCGCAGATTTGGAAAGAGCACAATTACCTTAAAATGAATTCCTAACTAAAAAAACATGAAAATTGCTCATGGGGCAAACACAAAACAATTCTCAGGCGTCGACTTAACGAGTATGTAAGGGCAAATGGATAAATCTGCACATATTTAATAGCAACCTCGACAAATACAGAAAAAAAAAAGTTGGCTCAAACTGCCAATTAAACCGTCTCCATTTCCTAAAAATATTTCAAACAATAATATTGTTAATGGAATCCACCAAAGTAATGCAGTTAACCGAAAAGCATTGCCAGTAGCTAGGGTCAATGCAAACCGCCCACCTGCTAAAATTTGTTGAATTACGAAAGTAAGAAGCTCATCGAATTGTTTCGAGTCTATTCGTAAAAAATTGCGATGCAGTTCCGATTACGAAATAACAATAATTTAACAAATTTCATGTCGACAGCAAAAAATTCTTTACATATATTTATAAAAAATTGTATCCAAACTCCAAAGACAAATGAAAATCGCATTGGTGTTCACTCACTTTTGACGCTCACTGTATATCGGTCGTTTTTGTGGCAATTCGTCATCCTCGCTGTCGTCCAACACGTATAGGCAGTTAAAACACTCGCGAGGGCAATATTTTGTTCCATTATCCGTACTGCAAAACACTACGAAGAAAACTTTTAATTTCTCAGACCATGCCTGACAACGAATTTTTCATATTCAAATTACTATCTGCCAATCGTGTGAAGACGGAATTTTTAACCTGACAATGTTGCCAGAAAGGTCATTGTCAAACCATTGACAGACCTCCAGCTGACAATGAAATTGTCAGACTTCATCTTACAACGGACAGTTTTGCATTGTAAAGTTTTTGGCTATTGTCAGTGCATTGACAGATCTGACAATCGTCTGTACTTTTACGAGTATAAAGGGACAGTGAGTAGTGAAAAGATTTATCTTTTTGTGTAGGGCAGGACACAAAAGTCGTTTAAGTCTATACAATACATTTTATTCATTCAGAGATTTAATTACATAAAAAAAGTTAAACCAAATACAATCGTTTACAAAATACCAAATAATTTACAGTACAGTTGATATGGGCTTAGCTTGGCATGAATATGCCAATTCAATACACATCTTTGGTGTTACCACTGCAATTTTTTATGCGTTCGTCTACAATATTTTCAGAAGTCTAAACAAGTAACAAAACAGTTCTTTGGATCAAAATCAGACTTAAAAATTCCACAACATGCTCCTAGAATACAATAAAAATGATTATCGAGTACCATTAATCACAGTTAAACTAGGATAGCTTGTGTGCAAAATTTAACCCATTTAAGGCGAAAAAAATCAACCTCAGCAAATTGCCTTAAATGTGATTTCACTAAAACTCTTTTTTTTAGACAAGCGGCATTCAGACGTTTGCTATTCCAGCAGCATGTTGAAAATAGTTCAAGTCGAATGGTTTTATGGTGAAATTTATTTGCGCTTCAAAACATTGATATGCTGAAAGAGTAGGCACCAATCCCGCAGAACCAAAGTACCATTTAAAGAGAACCAAAAAAACAAAATACCTCTCTAAGTATTACTCAATTCAAATTATGCAAATATTCACCGTTGAACGACGCAATGTTTATCAACAGTGACCAAGAAGAATACAAGGCATGCATATTAAATTGTATAATTATTTGGACTTTTTTTTTTGTTTCCCTGAAATGGAAGACAATGGCGATTCCGATTTCTAGGAAAACTCTTGGAAATAGTTTTATTTAAAGAAATCCCACAATTACACACATTACACATATTTAGTTGCGTAACTCTAGTATATTATTGTTTAAACAATGAGTGGGTCAATGACATTTAAAAATAGAGAAAAAAAAACAAATAGAGATTAAAGAACACTTGAAGGTCCAGACGACAGACAATCTGTGTGTAGTTGTGCCAATCCAAGCATTAACAGTTCTCCCATCGAAATATAATTATTTGGTTTGTTAGAACGCCAAGTGTCATGGTTAACGTCGTCGCTTCATTATAAATAATTACACGGACTTTTTTTTACTTTGTAATGCCTTGCGTTTAATGCTTAATTGAAATAATAGCTTGACGGTCTTCACATTTGCATGAAGTGGCTATTTTTAATGACAAGGCAAACGGTTGTCAGTTGACGATTTATTATGCAAATTCTTATTGCATTTTTTGATTGTTTATGCAAAAAAAAAATATAAATGTTGAATATTTTAGCAAAAGTGTGTTAGACGACAAACTGTTGTTTAACGGCTTTCTTCAAAGACATAGTTTAAGTGGAACATTCAAAAATATTCTCGGAAAGACCGCGAGTCGTTTTGTACGGTTTTTTTTTTTTTGGCAAACCCTCGAGGCTGAAATAGGAAAGTGGCAAATTAGTTATTAAATGGGAGTTGGCAGTAAGAAGCCAATTATTTTTAAATTAAAGGGTCGGAGAGCCAGAATTTGACAGTTTACTGCTTATTTTCATCACGCAGGTTCTAGAGTCATTAATATATCGCGTATGAGGTTATGATGCTCTTAACAACCACTGGTAAACAGGAATTGTGAGGTAATCGACCTTGCATAAACAAACATTAATATGGCAAAGGACTTTGAGGCAATCCCCCAAAATAGCGACTACTGGGAAAGTAGGTGAACAATGGGTTTTGCGTTAGTTTAATAGCAAAAAAGAACAATGACTTTTGGATCTGCACGTGGTATACAAATACATTATGGGAAATGTTCGAACCCTAAATAAGCCTTCCGAACGTATGCCATAGACTGATATAAAACAGATAATAATACAGCTGTCCGGGGAAGTGCGATGAAATGATCTAGATAAAAGAAGGATAAAAGACTGTAACATTTACTATGGAATATAGATGGATACCGCAGTACAAAGAAGGAGACAATATTTCTTTAGGTTTTGTTACTATAATCAGCGGCTATGAAATAGTTTTTCTAAAAGCTCATCGACAAAACATATAGATCCACTGTTTTCCCCTGGAGCCCAAAGATGTTGCGCTGAGTGCGCTGAAATGCTATAACATATGGCGGCAGGCTTGAAGGGTTGATGAGCAAAATTTAGGCAAGTTTAGGTGCGGTGCCAAGACATGTAAGGCCACATGTATTTCGAAATATGGCCTTATGGGGCTTTGCTAATGCGTTGTAAAGTCATTTCGAAATATGGTCTTATGTAACAGCACCAATTACAAAACAAGTTCCTCTCTTGTAATTTTTCCTCTAGACTAAAACACCGACAAATTTTTTAAGTTTCGCCCAAGTTTTCATCCAGCAAAAATAAATCACCCCGGCACCATCAAAAGATGCATGTCAACGGGTGATCCTTCCAAGAAATAGGCAAAAAAAAAAGCGTAGCTCGACAAAAAAGATGAACTTCAAGAGTACCTAACCTACATATACAGAGATTATCAGAACCAGAAGCCAATGAAGCCTATACTGTAGCGAAGAGAATGATGGCTACACAAAAAACGAAGTAGAGCCTACATTAGGCTCTCGCCCAATCAGTAACCACTGAACCACATGTTGTCTTTTATAATTAGAGGATAACCTCTTGTATGCATTGTACAGACACCTTCAAGCCCAATTCCTTCAACTGCTTTCAATAGAAATAATGTTATGCGGACCGGCCTAAACGACTTTCGCTCACTATTATCCTTCATTAAATTTCAATGTCCCACTTATCCATAAAAAGACCCGAGAGGTGCAGAATGATTAAGTGAACCTTTAATAACAGACAATCTTTAAAATCATCAACGGCGATCCACTGGCTACAGAGGAGATCCTGAACTTAATCATCTCATCCTGGGGATACCTGAGAAATTCCATTTAATCTTTTTTTTGGACAGGTCACAATCAAATCGCCGAATGCTTCGCCGCTATTTTACCTCACTTAGATGATACGGGAGAGCCATTTAATTTCCTTTTCACCTAGGGTCTTAAGCATTTCTGAACGGATTTCTTCGATTCTGTCAGATTTGCCAGATTTTAGCTATTTGTTATCGAAAGTGACTTCCTCTACTATTTTACTATTTCACGTCTTGCTTAAGGCGATGGACCTATGACATTTTCAATGTCCTATCTGTATTGAGAAATTCAGAAATGTGTTCACTCCACCTGCGCAAGATTTTTTTCTCCAAAGAATTGTAAACCATCTATGGACTTAATTCCTTCAATAATATTCCACTTTCTTTTTCTAATGATTTATAGTCTGAGCAGATCACCTTTCTTGTAGGTCTGTGATCACGGTCTAACTTTCCACTGAACTCCTAAGATTGTTTTTCTCGCCTTCCTGTACCGGATTCGAGGAGTAAATCCACAACTGGAAGGCCTTCTTCTTATCTCTGACGGCTTATTGAACTCCAAGCGCTTTAAACCACGCAGTTATTTTCTCACTACCAGCCAGATACCATCGATATTTCATGGCATTAGAAGGCCTTAGGTGGCGCGATATGGAAGGGTATTTCACAGGGTCACAGGGTCTCAAATGCATTGTGGCCTGAGCTAGACTCTGTAAAATTTTTAAAACTCAGCAGAGCAGATCAAAGTTACAAATGGTAATATAGGGATACTTTTTTTAGATTATTTTTAAGAAATACGGACACGTGTATGTATTGCGATGACTTAATACACGTCGCAGTGGTTATTACTCATCTTCTCTGTGAATGTCAAGCTATTGCTTGAAATAGAAAGAAACACCTTGAAAGGTACTTTTCCGACTATATTAAGATTGTTCAATTCAAACAATATTAAAACCATTTTTAGGTCCTATAGGGAAAGGGCGAATTGGATTAGGTTTTGATGTTGCTTAGTCTTCTATAATGAACTTACACCCTAAACAACCTGACCCCCAGACAGTAAAAAAAACTATGGTCCAAAAGGACCATATAGAACCCTCAGCATCAGCCTTGGTTTAGCAATACCTTTTCCTAGACGCTTGTTTGTGAGTTTTTTCCTATATTTTTCTTACAAATGGACCTACAATTGTATGACGAATTAAAAGCTTCTCTCACTTACGTATACATTTTTTTCGAAATTTTAACAAGAATAATAGAGGTTGGCCTCTTTTCTAAATGAGTTCTTTTCATGTATCTATAGATTTTGTTTGATATTTGTAAGGACTGAACTGGGCACAGCACTGAAACTCTTAACGTTATCACTGAGTTATTATATAGATGTGGAAGTATATGATTTTGAAGATAATAATCGTCTGAAAAGTTACGTTATCTGTGAGCCAAGTTTACTAAAGAAAGGACTGTAAAAAATAAGTCTTAAGGTGTAATGTGTTTTTTTTCGGGACTTGAGCCTGAAAGCTGCGTGAGCTTTCGCTCGGTAGTCCCAGCACCGCCTCTACCCCGATCCCAGACTGTCGCTGCAATTTTCCAAGACCTTGTTGATGGTTTCGGGCTGTAGCTCACGGATTGCTTGGATGATATTGGCCTTAAGTGCTTGAATCGTTTCCGGATTGTTGGCATAACATCGGTCCTTCACGGTTTCCCGCAAAAAAAAAAAAAGTCCAAATCGAAGCTCCGAGGCGGCCAATTGTGGCATGGGGATGTGTGGCATGGTACGCCAACCTGCGTGAAGGTCATCCAAATCTATGTCTTCAATTTTAGTAAAGAAAAAAGTCGGTTATATGGCTCCGTAACGCCCACCGTTGACCGAAATGTTGTTCCCAGCCTCAATTTCTAAGAAAAATGTCCCAGTGATGCCACCAGTCCACAATCCGCTACAGCAGCCAGATTACAGATTTTGTGAACTTCTCTTTTCGACACTTTCATAAGTCAGAAAATTTGTCGAAGATAATTATTTAGTGCAACTGACACAGACGGCCTAAAGTGGCATGAACTATGAGTTCATCTTTTCTTGAAGAAATTTCAACCACATTCTCGGGTAGTACTGCACTTTCCATCTCCTAATCTTCACCACCGGTTACTAAACCATTATTCCAATCAAACCACACCATTTTTTTTTATATTCGTATTTTTCTAAAATGTCATCACAAATGTCTTGATCTGTTAAACATCCAAAACTTTCTTATAATTCATCATCGCAATTCAGTAGCTCGTCAAATTCTTCTTCAGTTGAGAATACATCAATCTCTTCCAATATTTCTTCATCCCTCACGACTCCATCTTTTAATAAAAGAATAAAACCAACCTTTCTTATAACAATTTTTTATAGTCCGGGGAGTAACAAGCAACAAGGAACGCTTGGCTATTTTGAGTGCCTCGAAAACATTAATGGGTTTTACGAAATCTGGCAAAGTTTGATCATTTTCATTTCCTCCTATATAATACCTATGTTACATGCTTTAAAACATCTGATTATGCCTTGATCCATTTAAAAATAAATAAATAAATAGGTGGCGCAACAGGCGGGTAGACATCCTAGGCCTAGCTTCTCGAAACCATTCGTTTGTGTGAGTTTCTATTTTTGGGACGAATGGGATCCATTTGCCTATCTTTTTATCGAGATCGGTTATTATTTGAGTCCATAATTTAATCCACTTTCGTTCGGATTCAAAATGTCCTGTGAATCCTAACACTGAATAATTTGTTGCTATAAAAAGACTTTTGCTATTAAGGGGGTTGCTTTTATCCGAGATATACATTGTTTTTATGACACATGCACCGCCTAAAAATACTGTCGGGAATCGCAACTCAAGGCCCCAAAGCCGTCAAAAAAATTTAAATCTTAATAAATTCGCCATCCAGTCATGCGTAATAAATTCACCTATACAATTAAGAACCACGAAACTGTATGACAGAACTTTTTAGCCACTTTTCAAGCTTTAGTATGCGATCACAATAATTGACCTTATTATTATTGCTGTCATCGCAGATTATTATATTTCTAATGAAAATCTGCTTGAAACAAGCTCAACCGGTATTCGAGTTGAGTCCCGTTCTTGAGAATAGTTTAGTTTGAGGCAATGCCTCTAATACATAGTTCAACAAACGAATTTGTCTTGCATATTCCCATCGTCAAAAAACCCGTTTAATTAGTAATAACTTGAGTTGCCAATAAAATAAAACGAAAAGTTTGAAGGTCAATGCAAAGCCCCCGTCCAAACTTAAGCCCACTCAAAAATGCTAAGTTATTCATCAGCAGCAGACTGTACGAATACGTACTCGAAGCATGAAGCATCTGGTTGCAGGAGTAGGTATATCAGTGACTCACTGTAGCATGATGTCATTTTCGAAGGCACTACCGAAAAAGGAAGCGATACTCATAATCGATTTATCGGCGCAATCGGTATACCAAACTGCAATCAGCGGCACCGTTTAAAAACCTCTAGACACAATAGAGTACTAAAGATACAAAGTGCTCCTATTCGTATATCTATCTATTGACCAGAAATGGAGATGTCGGACACAAAGAGAATGAATAAACGAACACGCAAAAGCAAAAAAAAAAAAAACACAGCCTTGAGAGGGAACAAATAAACCTCGTGAAGGTGTAAATTATAAGTACTGCTATTGCAAGCACCGTTTCGCTTTTATCTCGCACGCTATACGAGTGGGTATCCAATCCGCAAACGCAATCCGCTGCTTATGTCATCGTTGCAAAGAGGGAAATTATTTCAATTCCCCCCCATAAAGGAAACCCACGGTCACATCACAATAGACGAATGTATTTACCTTTAGCTGCAGTGAATCCAATTGATGTTATTCCGATTACAAAGAGGAGAGTTACTGCCGGGATTTTTTCCATTTTCACAACAATTCTTTTTTTTTTTACCCACACAAACGAAACTATTTTCACATAAATTTCACAAAATTTTTACAAGATTTTTTTAAAATTTGCACTGTTTCACAAATTTGGATAGAATATTTTTTTTTTTTATTTATATTTTCACTATAAGCATTAAATTAAAAGAAAAAAAAAAACAAAACAAAAACCGAATTTATTTTGCTGAATAAACTGCACATTTATCCAGGCGAGAGAGAGCGTACTAAATCACGATCAACGATATAGAACCGACAGCCAACGATAAATTCTGAATCTGAGATCCAATATCCAAACGAACTGAAGTGAGTTGTCTTGAAGACAGCTCTTAGAAAACTGAATGTGGCATAGAGTCGGTGCAGCCAGGTAAGTAACTATAATTTTTTTTTTGTTTTTTTACCAACCACTTAATATCCAGTACGATTTATCGAGACGACAGAGGAGATGAAGAATTGCGGGAGACAGCCAAGCAAGAAGGCTGAAAAGTATAAGAAAATTGAAACTGAACCGAAGTTTAACAGGCGCACGGGCACAGGCACGATGGTGATCGTCTGTGGTAGAGTATGGTGGGCACAAAAGATGCGATTCACCACTGGCACTGGTTTGCTACATTCTGCTTTGAATCTTGTTCGTTTACTTTGTTTTGTTTTGTCCAATTTTTTGTTGGATTCTTGTCGACCGGTGAAGCTTTCATGCATTCGCAAAACGACCGCTTTTGAATGGCTTAGATAGAGCTTTTCACTTTGACAGTTGGGTTCAGTGTGGCCAGCTGCTTGTGAATATGTTAAGAAATCAAGTTTGCGCATCAACTCTTTTGTTTTATTTTGAATTTTAGTTTTAGTTTGGGCGAAATTAGGCCTATAGGCCTAAAGCCTAAAGGAAGATAAAAGAGGTCGAACTTTATTTTAGGTGGTAAGTCGAAATAGTAAGTTTTGAAATAAGCTTCAGTGGATTGGTAGATAGAAAAGACTGGGCAACATTAATAACGAGGCTAAGTGTTAAAAGTGGTAGTGGGCGCAGTAGCACAGTGGTTAGTTTGCTGGACTACTGTGCGAGGGATCCCAGGTTCGATTCCCGGAAAAAACACAAATTAAATCTTTAGGTTTTTCTACTGCGCCACCTCTCGCGAACGTCTGATAAACATCCGAGAGTATGATTGTCCTGAAAAAGCTTCTAAATTCAGACGTTCGGATTCGGCATAAAATTGTAGGTCCCTTAATTCCATTATATGATACGTTGTGCGTCAGGGGTGGACTTAAAGACTCGTCAGGCTGCTGCGTTGTTATCCATACGTTCTACGTGACCCAGCCATCTCAGTCGCTGTATTTTGAGCTTTTTGACTTTGCAAACGTTGCACTGACAGCTCGCTGAGTCTCCTGATAATGACAATAATCATCTCGATAGTATGCAAATAGTTAAATGGACTTTTCAAAAATTTTACCTTTGATGATAGCTTGCGAGTTCCGTATACAATTGCTTCAACAGTTAGCACGATCTTTGGCTAACTGCCTCCAGTTGCGCACTCCAAGTTGGTTGAAGTCCCATTCCACTTGTGCGCGCCACCTAAGGCGAGGTCTTCCTCTAAAGCGTTGTCCCTCCGGGTTGGAATCAAAGACTTTTCGGGCCGGAGCGTTGGTGTCCATTCACTCTACATGACCTAGCCATCTTAGTCGACTGATACGTACTTTTCTGACCAGGTCGATGTCGCTGTACTCCTCGTAGAGTTCGCTGTTAAATCTCCTCCTCCAAAGCCCGTCAACGCAAACGGGACCGAAAATCAGTCGAAGAATTTTGCGTTTGAAGCGACCAAGGAGATCTGCATCCGCCTTTGACAACGTGCATGATTCTGCGCCATAAAGCAGGACTGAGATGATGAGGGTCTTATAGAGTCTCCTTGGTGTTTCTCGACACGGCCTGACTAATCAATTGCCTTCTTAGGCCAAAGTAACAGCGGTTGGCAATTGTAATTCTTCGCTTGATTTCTGATGTGATGTCATTTTCAGAGTTAATAGCGGAGCCGAGGTAGACAAAGTCCCGAACTACCTCTGTCCCATTCGTCGATGTTGTGTGTACCTTCTTGTTGACAGCCTATATTTTGTTTTGCCCTCATTCACCACTAAACCCATTTTTGCCGCCTCTGTACTGATACTTGCGAACGCACCAGTGACAACTCGCTGTGTTCTGCCAATGATGTTTTTGTGTATATAGTCGGTATAAAAAGACCGTATTTCAGAAAATTCGCCTTAAGAAAGCGACAGTCGAAAGAGGTAGAACGAGTGAGAAAGGTGCATAAATGTATCATTGCACATATAAATATTTCATACACATTCAAATGAACATTCTGTATATTTTATGACAGAAAATTCTTAATAAATAAAAATAAGGACTGTTAATCAGCAGGTGCAACCCCCATACGGGTGAAGGGTTGCTCAGATTTTAAAAACATATTCGTCAAGACGATGAGCATTATATGTGGAATGTGGCTTATTTCCTGCTGAACTCATCCATCTGTGTAGTAAGGGTCCTCCCCTTCGGATTCTCAAAAAGAACCTACCTTTTAATTAACGTTTGACTACATAACAAGTTGGGGGCAACTTTATAAACATTCTGCCAAATTAATCGACCTAGCCCCATAAACAAAGCTTTAAACAACCCTCAATCAGTTTGCCATTCATGTAGATGTAGATTATAATTTAAAAGTTATATACAATTCTGTTTTGCTATTCCCACTTAATGACGTCAACAAATTGTATCCAATTCATTGTTCAGAAATGTATCCCTGCATTCATTTATTGGACAAAAGGTATGCAAACTGCACAATCTTAACAGAAGACATCTCATTTTATTATTTTCAACTTCCCCAGCATAATAGGTAATATTTTCACATATTTCGTGTCGATCCTTAGATTACGCAGCGCAGCTCTGCGTGCAACGATGGAGCACCTAGCGACGTTCCCGGCCACTAGTTAACTTGTGTATTTTGCACATTTGCAACAAATCTTTTATAGTCATTTTGATAGTATCGCCTCTTGTCATACCACAAGGCTAACAGGAGATTATGGAAGATATCACTGGCGGTGGACATCTCTATGGATTGCATGTGGATCTGTATGTAGCCGTGGAACAGAGACGGAGCTGCATTTTGAATGCAAGTATAAGAAAAGGAATTTAATTTAGCGTGGGATTAGCTACCTGCACGATAAGAGTGTCACAATTTTATATGCAGCTCAATAGAGAAGTTATACTTTGTAAGTTTCTGTAGGTAATATAGGTATGGCAGTCTAGTATAATGACAATTGTAATTATGGCTGTGGCTTTAACCCAGGAGCGCGACGATCTTTGTAAATTCATTTTTGTGTTGTCTATAAATGATTTTGAAAGATAACGCTCGAACGTTGCATACTTATTTCTGTGACTATTAGAACTATGTATACATTTGACCGGAAAATGTTTGCCAGGTTTTACCAAAAAACAGGAAATGAACTGGAAAAAGACCTGCAAAATGCATCCCTAATTCGAAACCAGTAATACAACTTTGTGCGCAAAATTAATAATGTCCTCCTTTACTTGTCAAAAGTTCCTACAGTTGCAAAACCGCCCGGCTTTTGGTTCATAGTGTATTAAAACCAAATGGCAAAATTGGAAATGTTAGTCACTCGTAGGTATGAACGAGGTGGGACACTGACAAAACTCATTTGTATGTTTAGAGTTTTAAACCTCGAAACCCTTAATCTATTCCAGTACACAAACCACTAAGCCACTGTTTATATGATAGAACCCAAAAAACAAAAGCTATAGTAATGGTCCATTAAAAAATCTGCATGACTGTGTTCGTAAAAAATTTGGTAACTTATTGGATGCTCCAGTATTGTTCTTTTACAATGATTTTCATCCAATATGCTATAAAAGGCTGCTGTGGCAGATGGCCTACCAGCCGAGCTGTTTAAAGCGGCGGGAGATGACTTGGTACGGAGCATGCACCAAATTATCTGCAAAATTTGTTCGGAAGAAAGTATGACCGATGAATGGAACCTCAACATAGTGAGCTGCATCCACAAGATGGGAGACATTCTGAACTGCGCCAATTACAGAGGCCCGAAAGTCAACCAACGACCAAATCTTCACAAACCGCCCGATCTTAGAAATAACGCATGAATTCCAGATCGATATACACCACCTCTTTATCTTCAAGGTCACCTATGGTAGCGTATGTAGGCACGCATTATACAAAGCCATGTTAAATTTCGACAAAGAGAGCTTGTACACGACATGCACCCATTGGGACCATTCGCTGACGTAAAAATGATATCAGTGCTACATACGTATATGGCTTGCTACATGCCGTGTACTAGCACCTTTAGAGGTCCAACGTCCAACTTTTCATTAGTCCATTGAAACGGAGGCGGTGAAGACGAAACGAAGTGTATGCTGTCGTCGAGAAAGGACTCTCAACTACGGCGACTCGGACAAAACGTCTCAGTGGACAGATATAACTTCGCGAAGTAGTTATAAACTTTGTCTACCTGTGCTCCACTATCACCTCGCAAAACGACATTGGCGTAGAAACCAAACGAGGTATCACTCTTGCTGTTTCTTCGGGCTAAGAAGGCATTTAAGAAAGTAAAAAAAAATAAAGTATGGTCCTGAGGTTTGGGTAATGACCGAAAGAATAAGATCGCGAATACAAGCTGCCGAAATGAGATTTCTCCGCTGTATTGCTGGTGTGACCCGTAGAGATCGCATCAGAAATACCAGAATACGTGGGGAACTCAATGTCGAGCAGCTACTTCTCCGGACGGAGCGATCCATGCTTCGGTGGTTTGGTCATATTAAACGCATGTCCCCGACCAGGATTCCACGACGTGCTATGGAATCCGTACCATCGGGCAGGCGTTCCCTAGGTAGACCCAGGATGCGATGGTTAGATCAATTTCATAATCTCTCTTCTACCCGTATGGGGATTGCCCTTGATGATTTGGAGTCGATGGTGGAGGATCGAGAGCTATGGAGGGTCCACTTGAGCAACCTACACCCGCGACCCACTTAATGGACAAGCGGACCATTGAAAAAAAAAATTAAAAATGAAATGAAAAAAAAAATAAATAAATAGGCGGGTAGACACCCAAGGCCTAGTTTCTCGCAACCATTCGTTCGTGTGAGTTTCTATTTTTGGGACGAATGGAAGGGACCTATAATTTTATGTCGATTCCGAACGGCTGAATTGAGAAGTTTTTTTAGGACAGTCATACTCTCGGATGTTTGTCAGACGTTCGCGAGAGGTGGCGCAGTAGAAAAAACCTTAAGATGTAATTTGTGTTTTTCCGGGGATCGAACCTGGGATCCCTCGCTCAGTAGTCCAGCACACTAACCACTGCGCTACTTTAAGAAAGTAACCAAGGAAATATTGTAAAAGACCTTAATCATTTAGGTACTGCTGTATCGTTCAGAAGCATAGACCTTATCGAAAGCTGACGAAAACCTCTTCGCACGCTTCGAGAGAAAGATCCTTCGACTGATTTAGCTAGGGACCAAGCGCAAGCTGACTGGAGGAGCTTGCATGTTAAGGCGGTGGTCCACCCCGGACTGTGAGCGCCATCTAAGGTAAAAAAAAAAAGTTATGCGATAAAATTGTTTTATCCGATCAATTTAACCATTGTTCATCTGTGGGTATCTTAAAGAGATCAGCAGCAATACCTATACGAAAGGTTTTTGATAAAGGGTGAATGTTGCTTTGTGCCCGAGCTCCAATATAGCAGCAATTAAATTCCTTGTCTTATGTTCTTTGCGAAGAAGGAAGACTTGCTTTGGACTGAAGACCCTCTTTGCCTTAGCTAACTCAACTACATATAATGTCGAAGTTGTATCGCCATGCTAATGCTGAATTGACTGTGAGGTTGTTGTTTAAGGCAACTTACTCAAGCGGTAATTGGAATGCTCAGAGCACCCTCCAAACTCCCTTATGTTCAAATCTTAAGCAAAATCTAACACGCAATCTAAAAATATTCCCTTGGAAATTAACTCTAATAAATGTCATCTAAGTGCTTTGTCACTGCTTAAGTGCAGTACGGCAGCGATTTCCAATTCAATTGTCCCACAGATCATGGCCATGGGCAACACTCAACTGTCATGTTCTATAATTAAAAAAACGGCAAGAACTGAACTATCATGACATGCGATAGCCCTTTGTATGAGCAACGATTAGAACACAATGGATGTACTCATCGCTACGCAGTGCAGTGCAGTGATCGGACGATGACAAAACCGCGCATGAGTGCCTTCGCTATTTCTGCCTCCCGCTCTCATAGATGGCGGTGATAAAAATCACGAACAATAACTTAATTGGCCTCCCTTACAGAAACAATTTATGCCGCGTTAATCTGGGAGACCAATGCCGCCAACGCATTCAAATCTGCATCGTGTAATTGTTTCCCATGTTCGCCGGGCCAAAATCAGTGCGATTTTCCGTGTTTCAATGTTACCTAATAAAATGTCGCAACATTACTTCGCCTTAATAATGTTATCTTCTCACATAATGTCACTTTTTAACTCGCGGACAGACAGTCCGAGAAACTTAACCGCGCCATCTAGCCAATGCCTGGTTTATGTTTATTGCCCATTCAAATGACATCTCTGTGCGGCGATCATGGGATGTACAGTCCAGTAGAATGGGGTAATTTTATTTGTCACAGTGGAATCTTGATCACAAATTGTGTTTTCGAGAGCGCTATGTCTTTTTTATTCTTCTCCGCGGATCAAACAGGGAGTATACGCGAGGAGCGAGGCTTTGTGCACTTTACGCTGTCCTCGTCCCGACTCTTGAGTACCTATACCTACCGAACCGACACACCTGAGCTGGAGGTGGATTGCGCAGTTTGCATGAAGATCTCTTTGATCATTCGCTCAATCTGGCCACAGCAAGTGTTGCTGAGGGTCTGCTGTTGCCGTCTGGGTCTAGGTAGTTTGTTGCCCTTGCCCATATTGAGAAGTAGCCTTTATAATAGCCGATGATCATTTATGGTGAAACGTAGACATGTGACAAGGAGAAAATAAATAAAAAATCGCTTTTAATCGAAATTTTCGATCACGACCCGCAAACAAATGCCCAGAGAAAATATACGATTACGATGACGGTGTTGTCCATAAAAGCCCGCCCTCGTGGGATAAGTTACTACAGCGGAGTTTTTCTTAATGCCATCACATCCGCAAGGGTAGCGAGATATACCAGATCATGCTCAACGGATAAGAGGAACGATGTGTTAATTCGTTCTTTCTCTTACACTGATGTCTTGTAGTCAGCAAGATATGAATAACGTCTTGCGACCATAAAAGGACACTTAAGGCAGATGGGTCATCAAAGTCGAAATTTTTTTAAAACTCTTCAGTTTAGTCGACATTGTACCCCATAAGGTTGGGACAACACATAATTGAAAGAGGGTATTTTTAATTAGCCATCCAATAGATTAGATGAATCGTAAATTTTGACTAAAGATACGGTCAACACATAAAAATGTATCTAATAAAACAGAAGAATGCATGTATAGCTAAATTAAGGTGTTAACTAAATCTATAATGCCATTACAGAAAGGAAATTCACTTAACGGTATCATATAACATGATTCGAATTTAGAGGACATTCGGCAGATGAAATATCACATCTGTCAAAACGAATTTTAACCAATGCCACGCCCACTGCCGTGAAGTATTTTCTCAAGTGACAGATTGCTTCCTGGAACAATTGTTTCAATTACAAATTATGCGAGAAATAGATTGACACAACAATCAATAGCGAAATGTTGAATTTCAGTTTGGGTTAAGGGGCGTCGATATCTCCCCAGAAAAAATAAATTATATCTTCTCTTCTATATATATAAAAATAAGTTGTATTGTGTTTGTAATTGATGTCCTCTGTAATGCGTGAACCGATTCTGTTTCTGGAAATTTCCCATGAAAGGCGACGTCAATACCAATACGTTTTTGTGTATATACGGTCTTTATACATATGTATATCCGTTCATAAGTTTTAGGGGCGTGGCACCACCCATGCAAAAAAAAAACATTAAAAATCTTATAATATCTCGAAAACCACCGAATCGATTGAGCTCAAATTTACAGACAATCTTAGGTATTGGCACAGAAGTGTTCCTGCAAAGATTGGTAAAAATTGGAGAACGGGGCATGGGCATGGGCGCAGAAGCGCAGTGGTTGTGTGTTGGACTGCTGTGCGAGGGATCCCAGGTTCGATCCCCGGAAAAACACAAATTACATCTTAAGGTTTTTTCTACTGCGCCACCTCTCGCGAACGTCTGACAAACATCCGAGAGTAGGACTGTCCTGAAAAAGCTTCTCAATTCAGCCGTTCGGACTCGGCATAAAATTGTAGGTCGCTTCCATTCGTCCCAAAAGTAGAAACTCACACAAAACGAATACGGTGTCTACAAGTCTGTTGCGCCACCTAAAGTTGCTGTAGATCTTTAGAAATAAAAAAAAAAGAACGATATCTGTGAATAGGCGATTAAACTGTTCAACACAATGGAACAGTACCCACCTACTTTATCTTTTCTCATTCAAAGTTGTTAATAAAATTAACAAAAGTTGTTAGGATTAATGCATTTTCAATGGTCACGGGTGTAGGTTGCTCAAGTGGACCCTCCATAACTCTCGATTCTCCGTCATCGACTCTGAATCATCAAGGGCAATCCCCATACGGGTAGAGGAGAGATTATGGACTTGATCTAACCATCTCATCCTGGGTCTAACTAGAGGATGGCTGTCTGATGGTACGGTTTCCATAGCAAGTCTTGGGATCGTGGTTTTGTACATGTGACATAACCAAATAATAGAAGCATGGACCGCCCCGTCCGGAAAAGTAGCTTCTCGAAATTGAGTTCCTCAGGTTGTTAAAATTTGACAGATAAAACAGAGTAACATTTCAAAATTTAAAAACCCTAGCGAGTTGTGTTACTTTTTGTTTCAACTTTACTCATATTACTCAATCATTAAAGTCTGCCCTTAGAAATAGTCACCATGATTAATTGACACAATCTTTGACATGTGTAATAAAGTATAGCTTAATACCTCCTACAAAATATAACATGAAAAATACTTGAACTGTCACTCTATCAAAGTTTTAGGGCCAGTTTCAAAACTAGCTGATAAAGTCTCTGATAGCCTATCAGGAACTTATCTGCCAGATAAACTGCAACTTTTGGTTTCAGAGGTCTCGAATAGTGATATCAAACAGATAAAGTTTCTGATAGTCTATCAGCCAGTTCAAGTGGCTGTTGAAGCTTTATCTGGAAGATAAGCAAAATATTTATTTCAAGAAGCTGGAAAAAATATGGTTACAGAGCATTTTTTCGTTGAAGAAATAGTAGATTGTAGTCACAAGTGTCTAAACATTCATTTATTTGAATTTTTAGAAGACGCATTTGATGAATAATATGAGCAGTGCTTTTGGAGCAACGTATTTTGCCCATGACCAAATTATTTTGAAACACTTAACGAAGAAAGATTTTAGAATGTCTGAATTTTCTGTATTTTTTTTAACTTTATCCATCAGGAATTATCAACAGTAGAAGTACACAATCCACTTAAACATGTTTTGCATCTGTTTAAGCTTCTAATAAACACAAAATAAACAAAGACACAACAAATGACATGTGTATCGAAACGATGGTACAGTATTGTCTTTCAAACAATTAGTGGCTGATAAAAATGTTTCCACCAGTTAGCTTATCAGAGACCTTCATCTGTTGGGTAGCGTGCGTTAGATATGTGTCAAATAATGTGTTGTCAAAAATCAACGGATTAAAAAAATTTCGAAAAAATTGAAATAGATTTAAAAACTAAAAACAAGACCACCCCTAAACAAGATGGCAAAATGTCTTTAATTTGTTGTCGAAACGGTTACCTCCAGAAATATCAACTCCGTGATAAAGTCAAGAGTTTGAGAGTGGTACATCCAGTGCGGTGTCATTCTCCACAAGTATAATGAAATCTGGCGGTAACCGAAAAGAAAGCACTCTTAAAAATCGTGTTATGGTCGTTATAATGTCGAAAGCTACATCGAATATTTGAAGGAGGCAAGTTATGCCATGCTGCAGTTATAGAGAGACGCATGTTTGCGTAATTACGCAATGTTACAACTAAGTATTGTGTATTCGTATCGATACAAATTGGAAACTGAGTACCTGGCGTCACGCAGCGATAAACTCATTAAATGTTCGCTTCGATTTGAATTTAATTTCTGACCAGAATAGCTAAACAAATCCGCATAATCAAATGTTCTTTCGAGCTAAAAGAATATATTTACATAGTGCATGCCACCACTTCTAGCTCCAGCAGGAATCATGAGGTGTATAAAAAAAGGTATTGTTCTCAATTCATACAGTACTTGGCAGACTATTTGCACTGTTTCGCACCTATAGATATATGTTCTCGTATCCATGGTTCTTTGGTTTCATGGTTTTTGATTTTTATACTGGCCGCGGGTGCCAGCTTACAACAACAAATGAGTTGTTTGTTTCAAATGATTGATAATTTATTGCAATGTAATCCTTTCGGGTAAGCCCTAACGTGCTACACGTGAGGTACCGTATTCTTGAGCGCTCACGTATAGTACGGTTTGTTAAGCTGGCCATTGCACTGAGTGGTTGGTTGGCCGGTTGGTTAACTGGCTAACAGCCGATGCATATTATGGCGAAATGTTAACTGTAGTATGGCGGTGGTGGCGTTTGCAATCTTTACTCGTTTTCATTACTATTTGCTATTCTAAGACAACGAAACGCAAGACCAGCAGCAGTAAAACAATTAGACTACAAGACGGAAACGACGCGGATCATTAATTTATCTCCTGCCGCGACACACAATCCTCCGTTTTGCGTTGCATTGTTAGCTGGCGAGAGAACATGTATCTTCCAGATACCATGATTGTATAGACGGACCTGATCATTCGATCGATTGATGCGAGATGGAGAAAAAACTTCGATGAAGCGGTACAACAACGCAAAGCTTTTTTTTGCGATTTCTTGCGCAGAATAAATGAAATGTATCTAATTCTGTGATCTGCCTTGAAGAACCGTACACTTGCCGGTCATCATATCTGATTCCGCAGGTCTTAAGTCGGTTTTATCTTATTAGAAGTACTCCATGTGGCTCTCCAATCAGGGACGGGTTCATCCAACTGTGGCTCTGCTCCAAATCCAAAACTAATTGAGATTTATAATTCCACTTGAATTGGAATTGTGTCAACACGAGTGCTGTTGCTGTCGATCTGTTTGAAATGTTAATTATATATTGTTGTTTTTTTTGGAGAAGGTGTGAGTAAATGCGATATTGATGAAAAAAAAACTATTTGTATATTTTAGGGGAAATTAAAGAATATACATTTAGATGGTAAAAACTATTGAAACTACGAGTATAGGGTTCCAATTTTAGATTTAAATTTAACTACCTATTTTTATATTGAACTAGCTAACCCACTGCATAATTCGTAGTGCAAAAAAGATAAATTTTAATTTTTTTTTGAAATCAGTAATAAACAATTGCGAGAACCACTGTTTTGAGTTCGCCTATGATTACGGTGACCATCCGTCCCGTATTTCCCAGGATAGTACCGTATTTCAATCTATTCAATCTGTTCCGATTTTTTTTTAAAGATATGCGGGATGTACAAATGTCCCGTACTTAATTTTTAGTCCCGTATTTCTATTATAATTTTTTTTAATTATTATTCAAACATTTTACTAATAAAATTATGCATTTCCATATAACTAAGGCCAATCGCTCACTCTGCAGCATCACATTTTCAATGACAGTTCGCACATGACACAATCCAATCAGCTAGTAAAGATTAATAAATTATAAAGCATGTGCCTGTATCCTTTTTCCCTTGAGATGTAAAAATAAGGCTAAGGTAAATGAAGATAGATTTGGATGGGGGCTTAATTTTAGTGCGAACAGCGGACCTGCCAGGCTTAAATGAAAATCGATTTTAGGGCCTTGTACTGAGGGGGGGAATTCCCAAATGCACAGCGGATAGCGGATATATTGAGGTCGCGGATCGCATAGTTTCTATACATATTCATATTATCTGAGAAAAAGTATACTGAAAGGGTATATGGTATCTTCTTTTGTTCTGTACCTACATATTTTCAATTTAATATGGAATCAGCAGAGCTTGATTTATCAGAAATACTTTTGAAGAACACTTCTCATTTAAAAAATCGAGAAATTACTGAAGAACAATTTTCAAGTTGGGTTTCTTTGCGGGTGCTGGTCATTTGTCTTAGACATGGGTACGACAAATGTGTGCAACATGTTTTGTACCTATTGTGTAGTATTTACGTCAAGAATAATGAAGGGGTCATGAGTTAAGTTTGCAGATTAGGTATATTTTCTCATCAATAAATAATAATTTATGGAATAATCCATATTTCATATTTCTGTCCCGGGTTTCGCTTTTAAAAATAATGGTCACCGTACCTATGATCGATCGTAATGTCAGAATCAGAATTGATTTATTAATTGATTGACTGATTGGGCGCAGTCGTCAATGAAAATGTGTGGTAGGTAGGTTCCTTCCTATGACAATGTACAAAACCGTTTTTGGAGCTAGAACATACCTAAGTTAATAAGTTATGCCGGTTAGGTATAGATACCTACCTGCAAATCAAAAGTTTTCCACTTAAATGGGCTATATTTTGAAATGGATTGAAAATAGACCCCCTGGCCATACGATCTTTTGTTCTCCAGAATCTTTACTTAAAAAAGGATTATACGACCTATTAACTGGGACACCCTGTATAAGACATTATGACGGTTCTGTTAACACAGAATTATAGAACTTGTCAAAGTCTTATTAAAACACTCTCAGTTAGGTATACTTTAAGCGAAAGATTCTCCAAATAGTTTTCGCATTCGCAGTTTACCTATATTGGAAAAGTTTGTGATTAGGAAGATGGGAACTAAGATGGCTATGACTCAACGAACGAGTGAACTTCACTTCAATGCTTCCGCAATTTACGAAAATTATAAATAATTTTTGATCAACATTCTCTTTCGACGAATAAAAGTAAAAGAAGCACTTACTTACCTTTATGCCCATCTGTCTTCAGCTTTTCATATTATGTTTATGTAATTCACGGTTTGCGCTTCCCACATAGACTAGCGGATGTTGTTTTTGTATTCCATTCCAATTCCAATGTGATTGTGATGGTTAATAAAATAGTAGTACAGAGGGTCGACAGGCGTTACTCTTATGTACTTAATCGTAATGTACTTATGTTAATTATTTTAACTGGATAAATCTATGTATTTTTATTTTCAAATAAGAAATATTAAAACAAAATTAAATATTTGAAATAATCAATAGCGAAAATTTCAATGAATACTTGAACCCATTTTATTCTAAATCAAGGGGAGAGTACGATAACTACGGGTATTTTGTAGGGTTAAATATAAGCTTTTTTTTCTATGGAAGGGGTCTATCTCGCTCGGTAATTAAAAAAAAGCACACATAAAATTAAAATAAAATAATAAAAAACAGGGGCAACACTTACAACAAAGAACTTTAGTATTCAAAGCCAGGAATCAGCAAAATGTTGTCTACCAATGTGAAATTTCAGGCCAGAGACTGTAGCTGAAGAATGTTGGGTACACTAATATAATTTAAAGAAAATTTGCATATACTCAGCCTTGCGCCCATTTCAAAATCCTACTGTGACCCCAAACAGGTGGGTGCACATTTCAAGACGCAAGGGTAACAATTTGTACTCTAAGCGGAGCGGCATATAAAAGTAATATTCCATTTTTTTTTTTTTTTTTTTTCAAAAAATTGGAGGAGGTAAATCAATAAGGTTTTCAGTATTCGATTAAGAATTGATTTAGGCAGTAAAAACTACAAAAATGTTTTCAATTCAATTACAAGATTGAAAGCATTTCTTTCCAAAAATATTAACAGATATAAATTGATTTAAAAATAATATCAAAGAACAGATTTCTGGCTTCCAAAAATCCTAAAGTCCTTTATTTTAAGTGTTGCCATTGTTTTTCGAAAAAAAAATTGTATTTTAAGTACATATTATGTATTTTTTTTTTTTTAAATTGCCGCTCCCCTAGTAAAAATTGCTTGTATTTAACCCCTCTACAATACCTTTATCAATTTTTGGCGCCGTAGTTATCGTAGGTACTCGTGCCTAAATTAATATTCGATTATACAGTAAATTGTAGTGTGCGATAATGTAAGGGTGTAGGGATTTTTTAAGGGTGAAAAAACGGTACCTATATGTTTTCGACTATATTATATTATTAGTATCCGATGTAAATAGGTTAGAATAAAAGGATTCTATGCAAATGAAAACAATATTGCAGCCAAAATGAGCTAAATTTCTATCGGAATCTATAGGTCCAATCCATGTCCATGTCCAAAAATATGATAAATCTGGTACATTTTTGTAAAATAATAACACTGACAGATTTTGTATTAACGATTGAATTGTTTGACACGATTGCAAACAAATATGGCCGCTATTGATAGCGTCGAAATTGTACCTACGTTGTATTTTTTATTTCAGGCATTGGTGACACTATAGTATACTAATTCTGAACTAATGCCGTCATTTCGTCTGATTTTCGGGTAAGATTTGTTTTTGTTCACTAACGAAGGGTAATTGCAAGATCTTCTACAGTCAAGAATTTCATTATACTAAGTACCTAATCTCTCGACATATCTATATGTATTACTAGCGAACCCCCTGCGCACTTCGTAGTGCAAAATGGAAAATAAAAAAAATCTATTTCAAATTCATTTAAATCAGTGATTTTGTAATGCTCTATGGTAGATACACAACATTTTAGTTTTGTTTCCAGGAAAATATTCTTGTCTATTAGGACTGTATCAATGTTATTTACACATTTTAAAAACTTGAGCTTCCATGATTGTAGAAGAATAGCGTTTGCCATTTTTTGTGGATGGGAGGTGCCACACCCCTTTGTCCATTTTTAACCAATCTTCACAGGAATACTCCTGGAACAATACCTAAGACTGTGTGTAAATTTGAACTCAATCGATTCGGTGGTTTTCGAAATATACGATTTTTAATGTTTTCTTTGTATGGGCGGTGCCACGCCTCTAGGTCCAATTTTCGAAATATAACATTTTTTATGTTGTTTTTTGTATGGGCGGTGCCACACCCCTTTGTCCAATTTTGACCAATCTTCACAGGAATACTTCTGGGCCAATACATAAGAATGTATGTAAATTTGAACTCAATCGATTTGCTGGTTTTCGAGATATAAGATTTTGAATGCATTTTTTGTATGGGAGCTGCCACGCCCCTATAACTCATGAACCAATACACCTACAAAGACCGTATGAACTTATAAACCATGGTATCAACGTCACCTTTCATGGGAAATTTCCAGAATCAAAATCGGTTCACGCATTACAGAGAACATTATCGACAAACACAATTGACCATGATTTTTATATACATAGATATAACCAGCTTCTATGTACTCGCCGGTGGTTTTTTAAGTTTTAAGCAGCCGAACACAAATCACGATCCATTTTTAAATATAAGTTTGTATCATCACAGATACCTAGTGTGCAAAACTCTTTCAAACCGGCTAAGCATTTGTTTCATAAACGATTTGGATTAAATTTCATAGCATATCCATCAGTTTTTATTAAGAGCTACAACTGTAGCTATATCTAACTGGGTTTTTAACTAATGCACGAAACTCGCAATTGCTGCCAGAATTATTCACACGTTCGAAATAACTTACTATGCTGTTCCCTAAAACTGAATCCTTCTTTTTCCATGGCCAATAACTCGAGTTCCAAGATAAATTTCCAAAATCAGGCAAAAATATTTTATTTATTTCTTATTTATAGAGTACGCAAACCGGGTTAAAAACCGATGAGATGACAAATAAGAATTTTCTCATACAAAATTTGACACCCATTTCCCCATTTTGAAATTCAAGTTTCCCTTAATCGTTTCTAAGTTCTCACTTTGGCCATAAAAGGAAATTTGTTTTAAAATATCAGCTTCCTAGCGTTGATCACCAATCAGTCAGAACGAATTATTCTATTTACCTACAGTGATTGTCAAAAGTGAGTGAAAACCAATGCTCTTTTGAGTTTTCTTTAGGGTCTTGAAATAGGTCAAAAAAACCAACAATCCATACAAAATTTGATAAAGAATTAACAAAAACAAAACATATTTCATTTCGACAGCAAAAAATAAGTTTAAGATATTTAAAAAAAATTATTTCAAATGAAAATCGCAGTGGTGTTCACATACTTTTGACGCTCACTATATGGGAAGATATAAGTCGGAACTTTACCGATTTTTAAGTGTTAACTTCTCCTCAACCTAACAGTTTACACCGTGGATAATTGTTAACAAAATTCACCTCCTCCGAGAGCTAAGTAATAAATACATTTTTTTACGAATAAAATGTAAAGCTGTTATTGATGTATCTATTGATCGAGAACAAGTTCATCTAGTAATTTTCTCGCTTTTTCAAAAGTATCCGAGAGTACGACTCTCCTGTGAAAACATCCCAAAGTTTCCGTTTGGATGTCAGATACAATCCATAATATCTCACTGTTCTCTATCTCTACTGATGAAAGAAAACTTTTAGATCTGTTTTTTTAATATAAAGGGTTAAATTCATACAGAAAGATTACCGTTTCACGCATTTTCATCTATGTATAATAAAATCAGTGTCGTAATTAGTTATGTACTTCCTTATAAGAAAACCGTATTCATAGTCGGTTCAATTAATATAGCCAACATTCCAATCACAAAAACAAATCAATAAAATAGTATCTAGCGCCACTTAAACGTATTCATGGAATCTCACTAACTCTAATGTTTAACTGCTCTTTCTGGTGAGTCGAAGGAAGAACGCCGCCGCTTAAAAACTACGTTAACCACCCACTTCCTCTTTTCCAACAAAACAAGATAATAACCATTTTAAATACCTACCAGGTGTATAGTGGCTCACAACACTGGCATTAGCATCCCAGTGCAGTCGATTTAAGCATTAGAAATCAATTTGAAATTTTAATACCTACCACAGATTATTTTAGTGTCTGTTTACATAAAATCACCTCACCAGTTGTTTTAGCCGTCATCGTCCGCACCGTTAAAACGTGTGACAATGTCCGTGCAGATATTGCCCATAATATAGCATGCATACGGACTTCTAATAGAAAGTGTACCTGTACAGTACATAGTGTCTCGTATCTTGGATCTCGTCTTATTATCGCAAATGCATTCCTCTGGGGGTTTCTCACTAAAAAGACACTCGCTAACTCCGTCGAATGAATAATTTGAACAAATCGTTGAAACGTGACTCGTTCACTCGGTTGTACTTCTGTATTTGATATTGTCATGGCTGTAAGAGAATTTAAATGTCTCCTCCTCTCCATACCGAAGTAATAAATAATTTCCACATTTAATTCCAAGAGATCAGATATCTTTGACCATAGAGTGATGACATTTTTACATTTAACATTATAGTTTTTGTTTTTAAGTTATGTATCTCCTTTATATATAAAAATGGATCGTGATTTGCGTACGACTGCTTAAAACTTGAAAACCACCGAATCGATTGAGCTTAAATTTACAGACAATAGATATTAGGTATTGGCTCGCGAGCGTTCTCGTGAAGATTGGTCAAAATTGGATAAAGGGGCGTGGCGCCTCCCCTACCAAAAAACATCTTCTATACTTTCTGTTTTGTTTGTATTGCTGTAAGTATTCCAGGTTTAGGCAAAAAGAAAATTTCAGAAAATCGATTTATTCTCATTTTCCGCATTTTACTAAAGAACTTTATTATCTAAGACCTATAAGGAATACAATTCCCGGGAACAGCCCCGGGCGGATACAACTAGTCTATGTACTATATAAATACATGCTGCCGCATTTAATAAATCTGAAATTTTTTGTCCAGTGTGCTTTCCAAACAACGTTATCGAATTTATCATTTTGTACTTTATCGTAGTCGTAGCGTAGGTACGAGTACGGTTATATTAAAATGCTCTATCTCTCTTCGGTTCGGTGTCTCAAGTTTCAATTTTACGGCTTGCGCTAATAAAATCTGTAGGTACCGATCTTTGGATTTTCATTTTTTTTTAAACCGCTGAAGTAATTTTGATAGAAAACTTATTATTTTGGTAAAAATCTTATTATTTATACCTCTCACTCTCACAGTGACAGGCTGCCAAAGCGGCAACATTTTTGTTCACTCTCTATTGTATACTGTCCAGTTAAAAGTATATTTCCTGCTCTTCTCGGTCTTACCTGTCTCCTGTTTAAACCTCGCAATATCAATTATCCCTTCAATGATAATTTCAAAAATAATTGACTTTTGCAAACAAACTTATTGACTCTCTTAGATTTTACAGAAATCGAGTAAAATCGAAATTGCAAATCGAGTGAATTGCTTTCATTGTTTTGCATTTCGAGCGATTCGGAAACTCCGAAATTTTTTCGAAATCACAAATTCACTTTGCCTCAATTCCGAAAATTTTGAAATCTAAATCGAATACAGTGAACTGTAGAACACAAAAATTCATTTCCGATTTTATTTCGAGTGAAAGTGAAATGTGGTGTGGAACCTAGCAGTCTCTCTTGAACCTCTCTCTCTCTTGAAATTTTTTGTAGGCCTTCGGGTGCGGGAGCGGGACCAGAAGACGTATTGGATTGGTATTAGACCACATCTTTCTTTTCCGTTGCCTCTCATGTCAAATACGCAGACGAGTTGTTTCATTTCTGCGATTATCTATAAGATAAGCTATTAACAGCGTCTGACAGTAATTACGTTTTTCATTTTACCAGACAGTGTATAATGAATCAGGTTCAAAGTAATCACCCTTATTCCCGTTGGCGTTTGTCGTATACGACTCATGTTTCGTGTCGTTGTAAAAACGATATTCTGATTTTTTTTCGAATTTTTGTAAACGATTTTGCTTCTTTTTTAATGTGTTCACTGTGATTTCAAATCGTTTCAAATCGTTTGTCAAAAAACACTGACTTAAAATTTTAATGAAATATTAGGCGTTTACGATAAACGCCAACGGGAATAGGGGTGAATATTGTCAAACCGTTTGACAATGTTACTTACATATAGCGGCGTTTTGGCCTATCTACATTGTCAATAAAAAAAATACCCAAAAATATTGCTAAAATGTCTCTAGATTGTAGGTACTGACATATTTGGCAGAACTAAGCACAAACATAAAATCAGATATACGGTAGCGCTTCATATTGAGTCGTTTACGACAAACGCCAACGGGAATAGGGGTGATTATACATACATATGTACTTATTTACCTACTTTGGCCATGTGTCAATTGGGGTAAATAGTTAGGATAATTTTCTCTCTGGTTTGTGCTTCAATCTCAATGACTGTTCGCACGCGATACAACAAACATTATGCCCGCATCTACGACTACGATACATGTAAGTACGAAATGATTGTGCCACATACAACTTGCGCATTAAGTAGCATTTGCTACAACATTAGTGCCTTGCCTAGCATTTGAAATTTCTCCAAAGCATGATCCAGCATCAGCAACAGCTGAATTTTACTACGGAATTATGGAAAATAGTTATTTAATTATTCTTTGCAAAAAATTCAGTGAAAAAAAAATATTTTGTTTAGATAGGCCAATTATTTAAAAATATAAATATTTATTTAAAGATAGATAATATTTTCATTGCCATGAAAATAAAAGTGGTAAGTAAATTAATGCGCCTTACTCACTATACAAAATTCTAGTTTTGAGTGACTTTAAATTTATATAAAAAATACATTTATTTACTATGACCTTCTTAAATTAAGAGTCGACACTAAAATTATTAGTGATAATGCCCAATAAAATATGTTATTGCTACTTTTAATATTGATATAGGTATGTACTATTTACAAAAAATATTATTATTATTATGACAGTATTGTTTTTATAATTTGTTTGCGTAATCATAAGAAAATGTATACTTTTTCTTTAAATGTCTTTTTTGTTTGTTAGTCGCAATCGCAAGCAATCGCTATCTATCCTGAACAGCTGCTCATTACTCATTCGTGATTCGTAGTTGAAGTGCTGCTATTGATATTTTTAAACGTAAACTTGAGGTTACAATATTTATTGTAAATTTTTCCTCTTTTCGACGTTCGGTAGTATTCCTTTAAAATTTTATTAAATTATAGAAAATAAAAAATAATCAATATGCAAAAATATTTACCAGTTTTTCGGTTGGAAATCTTTCAACGATTTCTTTCTCCAGTTTGTAGGTCGTACCCAAGTCCAAATGAATTCGATGCATGTCGAAATACCGCGCTATAACATTAACCAACTGCACTCGTTGCTTATCCGAAAATCGAAGGTTTTCGTCGTAGCTTTCTGCAAGTGCACGTCCGTTTGCATTATTGTTTAAAATGGTTGATAATGCTATAGCGGAGGCAGGAGGAGTCGGCGACTTTGGCATGGTTGGCGATTGCGGCCTAGAAACGGCAACAGAATACGGTGGAGATCTAACTGATGTGCTAGGGCGATCATAACCAAAATGTGATGGGGAATAAAAAAATAGCGGCTGCCCAATAGATTCCCTCCATTTCTTCAAATTGTGTTCAAAACTTATGAGGGTCGTATATTTAAAGGGTCTTAAAATTCTCTCTAAATGGTGACATTCAATTTGTTTAAGAAGATTTATATCTACGCCTTCATCTGAAAATAAAACAGGACATTTTTTTACAAGTTAAAAAATCAAAAAGATGAAAAAAAAAATGTACACGTGTGTCACATGGATAACATTTTTGTGCTAGATTTCACCTAGGGTACGTCCATAGTGGACCAGATTCTCGCTTTATCGCTTTCCAGCCGCTTGTTCACTCTGGTTAAAAATAAAGTTGGCGATAAATAGGCGCGTCTATAGTGAACCTGCTACCTGTTTTAACAAGCTTCAACCAGCTTTTATCAGCTTTTACCGGATTGCATTTTTTAGTCTTATTAACGCTGGTAACCACCAGCGAAGAAGATTTTGGAAATCTTCATTATTGTATTCGTGATCTCGACTAAAGAAAAAAACCGGCGCCACCGGAGCGATGCTCACTATAATCATTACCTACTACAATCACCACGGCTCCGAGTACCGGCGTGAATTTTGCCGGAAAGCTGGTTTACTATGGACTGGACGTACCCCTACGTTTAGGTAAGCCGATATGTACAACGGCACCGTGAAATCGGACACGCGCACATTCACTTTTTTTGCAATTAACCGACTTTATTATTTTAGTTAAACAAACAGGAATTAAAATCTTGTTTAAGAAATAAAATTACTTACTTTTAAAATGTTGAAGAAGTTCCAATTTGTCCCAACTTTTCAACAACAAAGAAAGTTCATCCTCGACCTCTGAGTGTTGATCAGGGGGATTCTCACAATCGTTGACCATCTCACACGGCATAAATTCGTCTTTGACCTCCACTTTTATAACTCTTTCTCCTGTTTCCAAGCTGTCGTCGACTCCAGCCAGTGAACCAATATTCAAATCATCCATTTTCTATTCAAAAATTAAGATTTTTATAATTAAAACTGTTTTCTTTTTTCAGTTTTACAAGAAACAAGCAAGATTTTCAAGTACCTATGTTCGTACATTTCGACGTCAACATTTCGAATGACTTAATGGCATGGCTGCTACTCTCTATGCGATGCGCGTCTCTCTAACTCTAAGGGTGCTAATTGTAGCACGCCACACACATACATATCTAAATATCTGTCTAATCTACCACATCAACCACTGCTCCCAAAAATTCTACAACGATTTGTCATTCTACTGTTAAACAAATTATTGTTCTCTATGGTTTGACATCTCAATAAGAAAAATTAGACGAAGCGCACTCTTAATGAATTTTTTCATCATTTCTTCGTCATTAACATCCTCAATTCGCATTTCGTCCGCTTCAAGTTCCCTAAAGAAGATTTTGTTCGATATCGAGTTCATTTGAAAATGCCAGTCGGTACATTGATGCCGCCAGCAAAAAAAAATGCAAACACCTAGAGAAATGCGAATTATAAAACGATGTGAAAATTGATCGTCGAAACGATAATCGTTTCTTATTGCTTAACGTAAAGGTAAGATTAGACTGTATGCCAAGTGGTCATAAAATGCCAATTTCTGACAGCTTTCCTGTCAAAATATGGTCATACAATGTAATGGGCATATCTCATATGCCCTAATGACCTAAATGCCACATATTACCAGGCTGATTTTGACAGATAAAAATGCCCAAATGGCATATAGTGTAATCGGACAATAAGCACGTATGCCAGCATAAAGCCCTATATGCCCATATGCACTTTATTGAAATTTCGTTATGGCATTGCTGGCATTTTTGATGGAACAAGAATTATTTTGTTGTCATCGGTGTTTGAGTTCGTGGTTTATTTTAATTTTCTTTCTTTGTGGATTATTGAATCTATTATTTGTGTAAACTATTTATTTGACTATTCTTTGTAATTTGTTTATGTTTAATTAGTGGTCTTGTCCTTTTCCGCAGTAATTGTGGTTATGTATACTTTTGTCCTGTTGTGAAAATTTGTTTGTGTAGAAATTGTTTGCTGTCTATTTGTGTTGTGCCAGTTATTTGTATTTTTGTTAATATTCGTTATGTGTTGATTGCTTATTTATTATTTATTTATTTTTGCTTATTTCACTTGATGTATATTTTGTTTGTTATTTTACCCTTTTTAGTTCTTTTGTGTGTTTGCTTTTTTTCTGTTTGTACTTTTCTGAACCATCTAGGCACATGTCTTTGGGGAGCTCAATCGAAGCGGGCAGCGATGGCAGGATGGTGGAGGAAGCAAGGGCGAGGAAGAGACCGACAAAACAAGTTAAGGGCGAATGGTCAGACGATCTCATCCGCAAATTAATTTCGGCTGTCGAGCTCCGACCCGGACTTTACGATGTCGGAAGTCGTACATATCGGGTCCCAAAGGATCAGGCATGGAAGGAGGTGGCCGCTGAGCTGGGCAAAGCTGACGATTGGTTAGATTGCCGAGCGAAGTGACAAGGTCTGCGTGTTACCTTTAAAACAAATATGGCGGCATCAAAAAAAAAGCGCTCTGGGCAAGGAACAGATGAGTTGGTGAAGATCAATTGGCGATTTTTTGATGCCATGAAATTTGTTGAATTGACTGAAAGCCAGCAGTATACAGAGTCGACCTCGAATTTAGATTTGGTAAAATAAACAGCTATGAGCATAGTTTCACATACCACATAATTCTTCTTTTCTTTTAGATTGATGCCGACGATTTTGATCCAAGTGAACTGGTCGGATTACGCACAGGTGGCTTGCAACAGCAGTCGCCTTCTTCGTCCAGCTCTAGCCCTACCCAGCGACGGAAACGGGATGCAACCTTAGTTCAATCGCCTTTGGCCACAACTTCAGAGTTGAAGGACATGGCGCAAAAGGCGATACAGCTGTGCAACCAGCGTGACTCCCACAGCATTTTTGGGGAATATGTGTCGGACGAGCTGCGCAGTCTGCCGGTTGAGGAGTGCTTGCGACTTCGGCGTCGAATAACACGAAGCATTCTCGATTTTCACGACGAGCGTGAGGTGAGTTAAGTTAAGGTATATGGAATTAATTGTACATTTGTCTATACAGTGATTCTATATACCTTGACTTGAGTTGATTTTTATTTATATTTTTTTGATACTTGCGTATGCTGTTTCATTAGGCAAGGAACTCTCAGAACTACTGTGATTACATAGTTCATGAGCCAGATGTCATTTGCTCGCTGGATGAAACCGAGTCCGATTTCAATATGTAAAAACTAATAATTCTGTCTGATTTCATTGAATTTTTATTTATTTTTTTGTCATGAACATTGTTTTTTGTTGTCTTTATTTATTTGTTTGTTGCATGTGAATTTGTTTGTTTGTTTTTTTGTCTTTATTAATTTATTTTGAAATTAAAGAATACCTACTGTAAAAAAATGTTTGGTATTGTAATTTTTATTCGATGGGGATAACAATTATGATTCTCCAACCATGCTCCAACGCATTTGTTCACGTCCTATAATGAATACGTATTATATAGATATATGTAGTACATAAGCTGTATATTTCTTACAGCATATGGTATTGCCAGTTTAGTTCGCCCTCATTGACGAAATAGTCTGCGAATTCCTTCTGGATCTCCTTGGCATGAGGCGCATTGGTTGGAGAGACTTCAAGTGAAATGAAAGTTCCACTTAAAGGTTCGTGACGCCAATCACCTGCAATTAACTCGCCTTCTGCGGTATATCGATCATACGATTGAGCTGGTGCGTATCTTTGTTTGTTTGTAGTCATCAGGTAGTTGTGAAGTACGCAGCATGCCAAAGTAACTTTTTTTGTTTTTTCGGCGTTTAAAGCTATTGGCTTGCGTAAAACACGAAAACGCGCTGACATTATGCCGAAGACGTTTTCAATTACGCGACGTGCTCTGCTCAAGCGAAAATTATGGACACGCTCCACCATGTGCAGGTTACGTTGTGAATACGGCTTCATGAGATTGCATCGCAGAGCAAACGCATCATCAGCCACTAAAACGTGTGGCACTGGCACTTCTCGTCCCGGTAGAGGTTTTGGTGGTGGTATTCCAAGCAGCCCTCTGTCCAAAGCGCGAGCAAAGCTGCATGTATTGAAAACGCCACCGTCTGAGCATCGACCATTGCGACCAACATCGATATAGATTAGCTTGTAATCAGCGTCGGATATACCCATGAGTACGATGCTATCTGTACCCTTGTAATTGTAGAATGCACTTCCAGCGTTCGGCGGTGCAACCATTACCACGTGCTTACCATCAACAGCACCTATGCAATTTGGGTAGTGCCACAAATCATTGTACTGCCTTGCTATGGCTTCCCAAGCCTCCGGGGTCCCAGGTGTCTAACAAATTATATAATAATACTTTGCATAAGGCCGAGAAACTATACCACACCGAAAAATCAGGGAGAGGCCTCTTACTTACTTGAAGATATTCTTCTACAAGAACTTTGTAGATTGCTACTAACATCTCGGGGATGATGGTGGTAATGGTCGACTGTGGAATACGAAAGAGGTATTGTAATGACCTGAAACTTTCGCCGGTAGCCAAAAAGCGCAAGGTCAGCATAAGCCTGTCCGCTGGAGCAATACTCTTTCGCATATGCGTGTTCTTTTTAATAACAAGTGGCGTCACTAGCCCACAAAGGTAGCTGAACTGCTCCTGCGACATTCTCAAGAAATTATTATACAATGCGGGTTCCTCATCCCGTAACTCGCGCATGAGTTTCACGCAAAAGCCATCCTCTTCCCTTTTCTTCACCCATTCCTTCACCCAAGCACGACGTGGTCTACGTGAAGCGGACTTTAATTCAGGCTTTCCACGATGTTCGATCTCGTCAATCAAACACGCCGTCAAAACCAATGCGCAACAGCTCTCTTTATTCATTTTTTACTACAATAAAATGACCACAATCAATTTCAAGCAGTGAAACACCAAAAACAAATAAGATAAAATAATACCTATTATTTTACAGAAATTTTCCAACTTCAAATTTTTGCTTTGTTTTTCTTTACATCATTACCCTACTACAACATTTGGCAATAAATAACAAATGCCTTAAATGACAATCAAGGCAAATATGACCATATTAGTAATTTTGGTCACATAGTCTAATATACAGTTTTGATAGTCCGGACATTTTGGTCACATGACAGCTAATCTGGTCATTTGCCTGTTGGCATTCATATGCACAATTGGCATACAGTCTAATCTTAGCTTAAGCAATTTAACTGTCATTTAGCGTCGTCGAAACGATTCGATTGAACGATTGCACTTTGGCAATCGTAGCACGCTTCTTTATTAGTTTTCAGTTGTTATCACAGTTTGCTTACAGCCCTGCTCAAACTGTTTAAAACGAAAACGATGAACGATTCGCAAACTTAAAATGACGTCGTTTTATTCAATCGTCGAGACGATGATCGTCTGAAAATTTACGCGATGAGACCCCTGTCTTTATTTTTTTCCTTTCAATCTACCACCTTTTTCAAAGTGACAACACTGGTGTGTGTGTGGGTATACGTATACGTAACGTATTCGGTAGAATAATGCATCTGTTGGGGTCGTTTGTGGAATGTTTGTTGTGTACTTATGTAGAATGCAAATTGTATATATGTATGTCGTCCATTCTTGCTGTTCATCTGTCAACCAATTATGACGTAGTTTATGCACATGATACAACAAGACTATTAGCGCGAAAGTACCAATTTGCGATTTTGTTGTATTATTATTGTGCATAAAAAAGGGGCATCTGCTCTGCATTTGAGTGCAAAAATAATTAATAAAAAACAAAAAACAAAAAGAAAAAAAGTTTTAAGGCAAAGAATCTTTATATTTAAACGATAAGACCCAATTAATAAACTGCTAGGTTCCACATTTCACTTTCACTTGAAATGAAATTGGAAATGAATTTTTGTGTTCTATATTTCACTGTATTCGATTTCGATTTCAAAATTTTCGGAATTGAGACAGAGTGAAATTGTGATTTCGAAAAAAATTTGGAGTTTCCGATTCGCTCGAAATGCAGAACAGTGAAAACGAATTCATTTGATTTGCAATTTCGATTTCACTCGATTTCTGGAACCTAGCTGAAAGACTTTATAGGCTGCATTTTGTGAAAGATGACTTCATAAATATTTTTAAATATGAAATGGGTAGGTAAACTGGCATTATAAATGCTGTTGCATTTATGCTTAGTAATGAACTTTCTTTGGTAGGACTTCGAGTCTGCAGCTTATGGATGGTCTTCCAAAGCCATCTAAAGCTATGATGACAGACATTATTAAAACTATATGAACCACTTTATTGCAATATTTAAATCAAAAGCCGAGTCAAAAACACTATTCTTTCGCTCGCGAATGTAGGTACTTTTGGACTTGCTTCTTTAATCGCCAAATAGTGGACAAAAAAAAACACAAGAAAACGAAAATATAATAAATAATTAACTAAATTATGTACTTGTTTTTTAAAAACATTTTATTCACATTCGATTCAAAACACAAGTTTTTTTATAAATCTTTTTCATACGACGCGTCGAGCAGAGCAGAAAATAAGTAATTCTGCGACCTAATTGAATAGAAAAAAAAAACATATTATGGACGATAAATGTTTTTCCAAATCCATTCACAGAATTCCGAAACTATATCTTCTATATTTTCCATTTTATTTAAACATTTAAAGGAACAACACAACTCGTTCCATATAAAACACACGTAAATGCCAAATGTCAAAATGTTCATTGGGCTCTGCTGACGTACCAGATGCGCAGAACAAACAAAAATGAAAACTTCATTGCGCTATCTTTTCTTGTTGTATCATGGACAGCAGCCATACAATAATTTTTAACGTTTCACCGATATGTGAGTGTATTCGATCAGCAGCAGTTTTTTTGTTCCATTGGATTTAATAATGAGTGAATCCTCAATTGAAACTAATGGAAAACGACATTACATTTATCAGCAATACTTTCCACTCATTCGACAACTAACTAACCAAACCACAAAATGTTCACACTTGTCCCCTAAGTCCCAACTCTGTTTCACACCATATCTCTCACCTTCGAACCTACCACAGCAATACTTTTCACTCATAAAATAAATTCTGAAAAAAAGTATAACGCAAACGCACATCGAATGAACTGTTTCGTGCACCCTACATTTCGTTCATGGAATCAAGCAAAATAAAATATAGAACCAAGTTTCGTTCAAATCAATTTCTTCTCTATACCTATTCTGGGTTTGTGTAGGTGTGGTAGGCTACCCCTACCAGCGCGTGGTAGAGTGTTTCAGTGTGTTGGAAGTTGGAACATTCAATGAGTATAATTATACTGCCTTTGTGATTCTCGTTCTATTCTATTCGTAAAGACTATGAACGAAGTGGTGAATTCATATGAATATTTTATTGGATTGAGTTTACTTTGACTTTTATTTTGAGTGGATGAGTGAAAAGCAAAACTACCTAACTCAAAGTTGTTTATGATTTGATCATGGAAATTTGTTATCGCTCTTTGAGACTATCTAGGTATTGGCTAGCTATAACTAAGAAAAATGGGTCTGGTAGGTAGGTGCGAAACATTTTATAAATAAAAACAGTTGTAAAAGCATAATTGAAAAATTTCTATAAAAATGTTATTAAAATAATAACGCGTCGACACTGCCTTCCATCAATGCAAGCAAAATTGATGAAGCGTACAAAAACACTTGTTTAATTTATTTCATTATAAAAGTTTAACTTACCTACCGAAATTTGTTTTGTTATACTCTGTTAAACACTTTTTTCTTTTTACACAACAACACTTTAACTTTATCTTTTAAGGATGCGCAGCGGCAATAAGTCGTATCGTATCAAGAAGAAACACCAGACTGAGAGTGAGACTGAAACTAAACTGACGCGCAAAATTGGCAGCTGCGCACAAAACAGTACTAAAAGCAATGTGCTTTGGGTTTTTTTTATTCTGACAATAAACTCTTTATTGGGTCAATAACTTGTTTATTGTGACAATAAACTTGTTTATTGTGCTAATAACTGGTTTATTATGACAAAAAGTAGTTAATAAATGGTTTGTTGTGACAATAAACAGTTAATTATTGTTTTTTTGTGTAACAAATAGTTAATAAATGATTTGTTGTGTCAATAAACAGTTTATAAATGTGTTTTGATACAAAAAATAGTTAATAAATGGTTTATTGTGACAAAAAAGAGTTTATTAAAGTTTTTTCCGACTAAAAATAGTTAATAAATGGTTTGTTGTACCAATAAACAGTTTATAAATGTTTTCATGTGACAAAAAATAGTTATAAGAGGTTTGCTGTTCCAATAAACAGTTTATAAATGTTTTCATGTGACTAAAAATAGTTAATAAATGATTTGTTGTGTCAATAAACAGTTTATAAATGTTATCATGTGACTAAAAATAGTTAATAAATGATTTGTTGTGTCAATAAACAGTTTATAAATGTGTCTTGTGACAAAAAATAGTTAATAAATCGTTTGTTGTGAAAATAAACTGGTTTATTGTGACAATAAACTGTTTATAAATAATGTCCCACACTTGAAAGTGCACGATTTTCTGCTGTGTCATATGTTGTACATATTATGCCTCGATTCACTTTTTTTTCCTTGTTGTATTTCGTGCACAGAGCATACTTTTGTTTTGAAAATGGAGTGTACTAAAAAATATTTTTTCCGTGGAAATTTTGAGAGATACGTACCTCCCTTTCTTATTTAAGACTGAGTTAAAATTCACTGCGTAAAAAACAACAACAAAAATATCTGCGCACAATTATACGCAGACAGTTGTGGTGAAAAATTAAAGGATCGTAAAATCATAAAATTCTCGAAAAATATCATTAGGTACTGGCGACGGCATTTAGGTTAATGCCCAAAACACACTTGCAGAATTCACTGTGCAGCAATATTAGAGTACACATGTTCTTATGTGGTAATATGTACAAACGAAATTCTGCAAAATCCACTGCAGTGAATTAAATTAAAATGGACTTGACAGCATCGTCTTTTTAAATTCAGCTACTGCTGCATACGAGGAAAAGAGAGACGGGCATTTTTTGTCATCTGTGTTGCACTTTCGTATTTTTCCCCGCATTGACAGCAACCGATGCAAATTGAATTCTGCACATCTGTTTCGTCTGCAGTACTGCTTGCAGTGGAGCGTTCAGAATATCTGCACAATCAATCGTTTTGGGCATAAGGGTACCTGGGACCAAATTCCGTTTAATTGTGCTTCGCGTCCTTCTGAATGGCGTAGGTTTAAAGTGCAGCTGAAATTGCATTACATACAAGATAATTTTATTCAAGTGCTTGGGCAAGTGCGAAAAATAAAAAAATTGTGAGTACCTATTTGTGCATTGTTCATTCGTATAATAATATTGTTTTCTGTGTTTTTCGTTTTATCATGTAGATAGTAATAAAATGAGAGACAAAGACGGTTATAGATTATATCTAATGATGATGACTTGGAATTGCTGATCGTGAATGTCAGAACCAAATGCACCCATGTCTTTCGTCAGAAAAACGGAGCAGAAAATTTGTTTTAACCTGGGACCGTCAATAAATTGGAGTCTGCTTTGATTGCGGCTATTTAAAAATATTCCCGGATTTAGGATAGCAGCCAACAAATACACGGATAATTGTGTCAGGGTTGACACGCTCACGATTGACATTTATATGACAATCTAATAAGCCAAATTTTGTGTAGTCAACAATGACACGATTTTTCACATTATGTATAATAGTAGCTTAAGCATTCCTGTTCGAATTATCTGCACGCTGCACAAAAGTGCTAGCACGGCAACTGTCACTTTCTGACACAATTGACCTAAATGTCTCCTTATTTGAGAGAGAAAAAGAAGACGTCATTTAAGCTTTTCAAAGTCTTCTTCAACACATTTCCTTATGCACAGACATTTTATAATGCAGTTCCTTCGCCATCATAACATCTTCATAAAAGTCACTTTGTATATGCTAGGTATCAGAATGGTATCTGTAGAATACTAGTTTTAAATAAATTCAATACATTGGGAAACTATCCCGATCGAGAACATTTTATTAATGAATAATAATATTCCTGTCATTCATTCTATATAGAAACTTAACTACTAACATTCATATTTATAAATAAAGGCTATAGTACTATATACTATACAGTGTTGTACACTACATTCTCTCCTTTTTTTTTAAATATTATAACAAATTAAATTTAAAACAAAAACAATTTTAAAATATAAGAAGACAAATTATTTACCATCGAAATTATAAATTGTAGTTAGACTAACAAAGAAAAGTAGGTATGTATACCTATATCAAACCAACTAGGATGTCTCGTTAGTCAATTCACATGACTATTTAGATCCCCTTCTTTGAACAGCACATTTTCCATTAATTTTTTTTAGATGTACTGTATTCCGTCGTGATATCTCTCCGGTTCCAGGATTCTTGATTAATACATCTCCACCTTTTTGTTCAAGAACATCATGGGGCTCTTCAGCGAAGTTTGTATCTAATTTGTTTTCTTTTCGCAATCGTTTTACCAGAACTTTATCACCACAAGACAATTCAGTGTGAATGGCATTTCTTTTCTTATCTGCATATATTTTTCCTTTTTCTTTTTCAAATAAATCCCTATCTCTGGTTTCTTCATTGAGTTCTTGGTCATCATAACTAATGACAGAAGGAATTTTGTCTTTAAGCAATCTCCCATAAAACAGTTCTGCAGGTGCTTTTCCAGTAGTTGAATGTGGTGTATTGTGGTACATTAGTAAGTAGTCTTGCAAATCATCTTTCCAATTAGTGTTTGTTGCCTTGCTTATTTTTATTCTTTTAAGTATGTCCCGATTCTGTCGTTCAACTTCTCCATTTTGTTGTGGCCAATAGGGAATAGTGTTATAAAGCTTTATATTGTAGGTTTCGCAAAAATCTTTAAATTCTGCGCTAACAAATTGTTTTCCATTATCTGAAGTTATTGTATGTGGAAACCCCAACCTGGTGAAAATTTTCTTTAAAGCATTAATTATTGATGTAGACGTTATAGTTCTCATTATAACAATTTCTTTGTAACGACTATAATAATCCACTATTACAAAAATATGTTCACCGCTTGGAAGTGGCCCCATCAGATCGATAGCGACATCTATCCAGGGAGCTATTGGAAGTACTCTTCGTTTCATTGGTTCAGGGGGTACTGAATTTGAAACCAACAAGCAGCCTTTACATTTCTTAACGAAACTCTCAGCTTCCTGGTCAATTTTAGGCCACCATACTTTGGTTCGTAATCGTCGTTTTGTGCCAACTATACCTGGATGTCCTTCATGAGCAAATTCGATCACTCTTTCACGAAACTGTTGTGGAATGACAATTTTATTGTGCCGTAACAATATGTTTCCGTAAAAACATAGTTCATTTTCAAAAATTTTAAAATTAAGAATTTCCTTCTTCCAATTATTTTTGTATATGCCTTGTTTTACATTCAAAATTTCCATATCAGTTGATGACACTTTGTCAATTTCATTAAGTGTCATAGCCTTTGGAACACTATTACAAACGATTTGCTGTATATGTTCTTCGTGATCAAAATTCTGAATACCATTCGTGATACATAGTCGAGATAAAGGATCAGCAATATTAGACTTGCCTGGCTTATAAATCACCTTATACCTATAAGATTGTAATCGAAGAACCCACCTTTCGATTCGAGCACATGGCTTGGATTTTGGACTGAAAATAATTTCCAGGGGCTTATGGTCTGTTACAAGTTCAAAGTCTTTTCCATATAGATATATATGAAAATGTTCTACACCCCACACCAGTGCCAATGCCTCCTTTTCCGTCTGACAATATCTTTTCTCACAATCGGATAAGCTTTTGTTTCCGTATGCTATAATTCGTGGTTTTCCATTGCTATTAAATTGAAGCAATACCGCACCTAGCGCTACAGGACTTGCATCAACCATTAACTGCGTCTTGTCATTTGGATCATAATATCCTAAGTATTTGTCGTTACTTAGAACATTTTTAAGAGCTTCAAATGCCCGCATTTCATTCTCGCCTAATTTTATATCAGACTTGCGTCGTCCATTTTGATTTTTTAAAAATACTCGTAAAGGATCTGTTAATGTTGCTAGATTTGCTATAAATTTTCCAACATAATTTATAAGACCCAAAAAACTTTCTAGCTCTTCAACTGTCTTGGGTTCCCGAAATTTATTGATTGCTTCTAACTTTGCTCGTGATGGTTGAATACCTTTTGCAGAAAGGATATGCCCCAAAAACTCTATTTGCTGGACATTATATATACATTTATCATGGTTTAATAAAACATTATTTTTTTTAATTACCTCAAGTACGTTCTTTAAACGAGTGGTATGTTCTTCTTCAGACTTACCAAATATTATGATATCGTCAATAAAATTAACAGCTCCTTCGCAACCAGACAGCATGCGTTCTATTATTTTTTGAAATATTTCGGGCGCACATGTAATTCCAAACATAAGCCTTTTGTACCTGAATAGTCCATTATTGGTGATAAATGTTGTGATGTAACGTGATTTTGGAGAAATTTCAACTTGATGAAAAGCATTTTTTATGTCCAGTCTTGAAAATAATGTTGATTTCCGTAGTTTAGGAAGGATTTGATTCATAGTAGGTAATGGATAATTTTCCCTCAATATCGCTGTATTCGCTCTTCTCATATCCACACATAAACGTATATCTCCATCTTTTTTCAAAATAGGCACGATAGGAGAAATCCATTTTGAATGTCCTTCGACTGGTTCAATTATATCTGATGCCAAAAGTTCATGTATTTTGGCTTTAATTTTTTCTTCTAAAGGTATTGGTAATTTCCGACAAGGCTGAATTACAGGAGTTATTGAGCTGTCTATGGGAATATCAACCATTACATCCTTGATTTTGGGAAAAACAGTGTACTCAATTGAGTTCAACAACTCCAAACCTAGTTTAAGCACTCCCAGTTTTAATGCTGTGTCACTGCCCAATAAACATTTCCTTCCATTCTTCACAACATAAAAAGTTGCAGACTGTTTCTTACTTCCTACTGAAATGTCGGCTTCAAACCAATTCTTTTAAATTTGTTCTTCAATCCTCGTCGCCAAAATGTAGAATACTAGTTTTAAATAAATTCAATACATTGGGAAACTATCCCGATCGAGAACATTTTATTAATGAATAATAATATTCCTGTCATTCATTAGAAACTTAACTACTAACATTCATATTTATAAATAAAGGCTATAGTACTATATACTATACAGTGTTGTACACTACAGTATCTTTAGCTCAAGATCCATTTCGAGACTCCATCTACATACAAAATGTCGCTCTGCTTCTCTGCCCAGCATATGGGCACGTCGCATGGCAATCGTGAATACAATTTAAAACTGCACATTCAACAGCTGGCTATTTATGGTTCCACAATCGTCACCCAATGTCCCAATGTGTGCCCAATATAGGGTACCGGTGCCATGCGAGGTCATACCATGCACAATGGTGTTATCATTAAATCATAATGCAAACTGAAATATATCAAATGATACTTTCTTTGTCAGGCGCGCGCCGGCCGTTGTGAAAGTCGTACAAAGAAAGATAAATTTCAATTATTTAGCATACCGACGAAGACGTAGTTGGAGCCGCTCGCCGTACACCATTTGAATGCGCTTTTGTGTGTGTGTGTCTCTGGAACAACAAACTTGGCACACATTTTACATTTTTTATCCCGGTGCGATGTTCCCGAACTCAAAGTGACCGAACAATTGCAGCTATTCACTGATTACCATTTATAGCGCCTTCGCCTCCTAGGCCTCTTGCATTGCTCACATGCGGTAATGCATTCTTGGGGCTGCATTGCCCAACATTTTCCGATGGAGTGTCGGTCGACACTGTGACTGTGGCCTGCGCCTTTACCCAATTACCTCATCCTTTTGTCTGGAATACTTGGCAAACGGTTATCCGGTGTCTCATTGCTTTTGTTTTTTTTTTTTTTCATTTTTTGCATTTTCTTAACGATTTCAAAAATGTTTATCATAATGATGTCAAGATGCGACGCACGAGTTTGTAATTGATAACCAAGCCAAAGCTGGAGGTGATAATTAAGGAGATCCTGGAGAGTTGCGTTCAACTGAGAGTCTACTGCTACTGCTTACGTCTTTGGAAGATAAAACTGTAGGTATGCGTATTTAGGTATAGGCGGCAATGGGCCTTAGTAAATATAATTAATAATAGATAATACGAAAAAACGGATAGGTATAGGTTAGGTAAGGTACCCATAAGGAGACACAAAAAATATCTCTACAGCGAAAGATGTCGGTGCCGTTTTAGAGGTCATTAGTTTGAAACGCTTTTTTCTCTTGACTGATAACGTTGAAAGATAACAAATTCAAATAAAATGTTGTACTATTGACTTTCTTCGTTTGGGAGCACTGGTGAGTTTGAAGTAAAAGCAAAGACAAAGACAAACGATCATGCTTCATACCTGTCTTATGAGAAACAAGTGCATACATATAAATTTAAAAAAGCTTGAATAAAATTAAGCTTTAACTTACTTTTGGCTATTACTGTACTTCAGACTCAGAGAGAACAATTAAAAATACGAAAGCAAGTAGAGATGATGGTGTGTGAAATTGTGGATGTGTGTCTGCCTAAATGTATTCGAGTTAATTCAATTTCCATATCGCCCACACTCGGATACGCCACACCGTTCGTCAGCGTCACACCTCCAAATGACTGAATTTGTTATCTCTTTCTAATTTTAAGAGTTTGTGATTGGCTTCTCCTGACACCAGATTATTTTTATTTCTTTGTCAATAAGAGTATTCACTTAAAGACGTAAAAGCCTCAGAAACTGCGTGAACTGCAGAAATTTACCACCTCGCAAATGAACTGTCAGATTTTGTATGGAGAATAGTTTACGCATAATTTTCCGTGACGATTTTAGGCTCGGAAATCAACCCACGGAAAGTTACGCAAATCACAAATGTCAAACTTTGAAAGACAGTCGTATGAATTGTTTGTTTACAGTCGATTTAGGCAAAATACGCAATGACATTTCCGAGGGGTGTCGACTTAAAGCACCGCAGAAATTTATACATTTACGAGCTGCATAAATTTATCATATTAAGTGAATACCCTTAATAATTTTACAGCTTAGAAATAATAGAATGAACATTAGTGTTTTTGTGTTTTTTTGACTATTCTATAAATATAAACTTAGAAAAATAATTTCATACAAATTTAATTCTATAAGATTTTGTTAGCCCGGATAACTATCGGGGCTTTCCTTAGCCCAGCCTCTACCAGCCTCTAACATACAGAAGATTAGTACCTGAGCTGTTTCCATGCTTTGAGTACTCTCATGTTGATGTCATGTCAGATGTCCTCAGAAATTTATATGTTTCCTCGAAATGTGACATAGTATAAATGTCATAATTGACATACAAACGCCCTACATAGAACTCTTCCTTCTACATAAGGACAACACACACAGTCTCTTCGCCTGTCTAGTTAGAAGACTTGTCGCTTTCGATTGATCATCCGGAACCATCCGAAAGCAATCCGAACGCTTCTGAAAGCATTCGATTGGAGTTTTGTACTTAATTCCATTTTATCTTCTTCACCATTTTCCTCGTTATCAAATAGGTAGTGATGATGATGAGCAATTGCGCTTGAATTCCCCAAATAATACGACACATAGACTTCAAACTAAAATAAAATCTGTTTGCTTGCTCGATTGGTATCCCGATTCGGAGGACGACCAACCGAAAACGACATTAAGGTGGGTTCCGCATGTCATTTAATTGTCAAAGTTTGACAGCTCTCGTTTATATCATCGAACAAAAATCTACTTTGTCAGTTCACTAGGCACTATTTCTACTAGCTCTGCCAATTTGGAATTGTGGGGCTTTGGTTTTTTTTTATCGTTCATAAAAAAGACATATTCATAAGAAAAAGTGGTGGGACCTGACGAAAGATTGACTTACCTTGTTCATCAAAATGTGTCTATTCATTGGCAAACAATTGAACATGATGCCAATTAGGTTTCACTTTTAATTAAAAGACAAAGTGACATTTTGTTTGACAATTCAGCTATATCCACTTGTCTGGATTCTTTGTCAGTTGGTTTCGACAAGCAGTTTTTCATTATTTCCACTTTTGTAATTGGCATACAAATACGTCATTTGTCAATTTCAAAACAACACGAGTAACATAGTTTCCTCTCGCTTGTCAAATATCACATTTATGCCAGTTATTCTAATGTCGTTTTCGGTTGGTCGCCCAGAACCGTCCAGAAGAACTCACCACGATTCTGTATTCAAATCCAGGAGCAAATTTCTCTTCTTTCAGTAGAAGAATTGCTAATTGAGTGCCAATCGAACGCTTTCAGAAGCGCTCGAATTGCTTCCGGACAGTTCTGAACGAACAATTAAAAGTCCGTTTTGGTGTCGCAATCAATCCAATGAAAACGAAAAAAGGAACGGCGCGCGGTGGTAGGAGGGTACGTAGATATAAAAAACAAAAAACGGCCTTTTATTGTCATAAAATGTATCGAAGTTTGCCAAATATTTTTCTAGAATCCAATTTGACATTCAAGCTGTTTATGTGCACACTTGCTGCGCCATGAAAACTGGCGAGAAGCATAATATAGCTTGACCGCCCGCCAAGAAATAAGAAAAAAAAACTTACCCAACAGCACAGCGGTGCCTGTCAATCACTCCATATATCTTTTCAGCTAACACAGCAGATACGAAACATGCTTGCGTGTATCCATAGTCGCCGCCACCGCCAACCCACTGTGCGCGCAATCATAATCTGCAGCATAATCTTTTCGCGTTCTTGTCCATGTCATCCTCATCCAGGAATTCACTTTTTCTCCCGAACTTCGTGGTGACATTCCCATCATCAGCTATCGAGTAACCCTTTATGGCAACGCAATGCGTTCTCAGGCGATTGCAGACCGATCCAACATTCATTTCCAATTAACCGATAATGCATTTGCTCGCACTCGCCAGAAATCGAAGCAGCAGCAGGTACGAGTTTGTGTTTGTGTACGCTGTGGATGCAACATGCAAGAGGTAAATGCAATTTTTCCGCCATTATTCACCGCATGGGGAACAATTGATGTTGTCTTCCCATTTGTGGATTATGTCAAATGCTTATGCGAATGTCTCTTGCACCGCGCGATCAGCTGCGGAATACGAAAATTGGAAAACAATTCCCGGGGGGATATCGCATGTGAATTGGATTGTTGTTGGTCCCCTAGCTGGACCCAATTGCATGGGCATTGGGCCTGCTTCTCCCTGAATTCGGTTCGGAGTGTTTTTGTTATCCAATTCGGACCTAGCTCGATGGCGACGACGACAGATATGTCCATGAGCGGTGACTTTATGGAGTGATTACTGTTGTGTCAGCGTGATGTAGTTGGTGTAAGACGAAACGTTCAGCGCGGGGCGAGCTGCAAAATATGGCTTATGGCTGTGGGATGTGGGAAAAGTGCAGGTTTTGGTTTTTTTTTTTTTACTTTTATGCGAGCTGGCTTGGAACGCTTTTAGTTCTTATACAAAGTATGCACTGCACATTGGTGTGTGTAAGCACTTGCGGCGACTTGGCCTGGAATGTGATTGCTGTCCATTGCGGGACTTTCGGAACTAAATAAATCATGAGTTACACCAAACATTGTCGGTTACATTCACGTCTACCTACAATGATTTTTGTTTCATTATTTAGGAAATAGGGCTGAGACAATACAGAGATTGATCTAAGCGCAGCTTAACTTGTGGACCAGATGAACGCAATTGTTGTGCATATTGCAGACATTTATAGTTTATACTCGTTATACGTCTATACCTATCGTTATTGAATCAATTTTAAAGCTGGTTTCGTATACAAAATTTGATCTGTTACATATGGCATTGGATCCTTATCTTTATGATATCCGGTTAAACGCAGGTCCTTTTATAGGATTCGACTGTAAAGCAGATTTATCATTTCCACCGAATTGACTAACGGGCCACAAAGAAGATGGACATCTTTATACTTTTATATAAAAAAAAAGGGGATTCCAAATCCTGGAGCACTCAGACGAATCTCGGTCCATTGTACTACCAAGCAGAAACCCCTTTTTTGGTGTAGTGGTGGAGAAACTCTGATATATTCGTTTCTGTTATGGTCGGTGGCAGAGGATTGCTGTCCCCCGCAGGGGCTCGAACCAACGCCCGCCGCTCGGGTCACAAGCAATTACTCTAACCACTACACCATGGCCACCTCCGGCATCTTTACTTAGTGTGGTCTTCAGCCAACTACCTCCAGTTGCGCACTTCAAGTACGAACCCTCTTTTTGCCGTTTCGGGTTAAAAACATATCTGGATTTCGTAGATTTTGCCTTTAATATCCCCCTCCAAAGCCGGTCAATGCAAAAGGGGTCGAAACTCGGTTCAAGCATTTGGCGTTAAAAACTATCTAGGAAGTCTTCATCCACCTTCGCTTATATCCATGATTCTGTGAAAAAGAATCATCATACCTACTGTCATAATGCGGTGGGTATCGATCTGCCTTCCTTAGGTTTTTTCCAGGATCTGCCGTGAATATCTGTAGTGTGAATATTTTGTCGGTTATGCACTTAAATCACACTGGTAGGGCCCAATCAGTTCGTTCTCATGGGTCATGGCAGTCAAAATGTTCAACTACTGTCACAACCACGAACCACCCTACATTCGAAAAATATGTTCTACTTAAAAGTTAATTTCTTAAGAAATGTTTGACAGTTTGTCAGCATTTTATCATTTTAACAGTAGTCTCTCTTCGTAGCCATCGAAATATTAATACTTTTGAAAAATATGCCAACTTTAAATATTTTTAAATTTCTTATGGCCCAAGAATAAGAAATTGTTAAAGCGCTCAAATGGAGTAGTCTTTGACTTTTGAGTTTGAAAATAGAATGAGTGTGCAACGAATTTTGAGTGAAATAAATTTATATTCTCTTTACGGAATTTAACTCAAAACGAAATAAATTCCCACCGGAGATTGGAACCATTACTTCGATAATCTTTAAACCATTTCTCATACATCCATCAAATTAATCATTTTCCCATATTTGTTTGGTAAAATATCCCTAGAATTTTTCTAGAACCAATAAACTTTTCGGAAGAGAGCGACACGTATGGAAATTTTTTGGATTATGTCCAAAAGTGTTTGGGCTAATGTTTTATAAAAACTAAATTAATATTTAGTGCACGGTCCTATAGAATGTTGGCTTGTAAACCGAATTGTTATTGAGAAATTTAGGGTGTACCCCAGCGGCGATAATTTGAACCCTTTTAGATACACAAATTTGACAGATCAGCGAAAATATTACGGAAAAGAAGATAATTGACCCTAAATAATTATATAAATATACTTCTTAAGTAAAAACATAAAAATAAATACCTAAATACATAGTTTACAATAATGGAAAATAAAGAAATAAAGTGTTGCATCGAGCGTCTCTCTTCATTGTCGTGTACCCCAATGCAATTCATATAGAAAGAATAGTGTAACCATGTACAAAATTCATAGTTTGATTTTGCGGGGTTTTGAAGTCATCTAGGATGCAATTATGACCAGACCAGTTTAATCACTGTTTGCTGAATCTATTATAACTTCTATAGCATAAACCGAACCAGCCTCGACGAGCACTTCCACTTCGCGAATGGATCGTTTTATGCCGCTAAAATATTCTGTAATATCACAGGTGATTATCGACAAAGTCTGATATAAATCACGGTTAGTTCGGTCCCCATTGATATTTTGGGATAATGCTGCGCAATAAATGGAATATTAACAATAATTGTGGGCGCAGTAGCGCAGTGGCTAGTGTGCTGGACTACTGCGCGAGGGATCCCAGGTTCGATCCCCGGAAAAACACAAATTAAATACATCTTAAGAGTTTCTTCTACTGCGCCACCTCTCGCGAACGTCTGACAAACATCCGAGAGTATGACTGTCATGAAAAAGCTTCTCAATTCAGCCGTTCGGACTCGGCATAAAATTCTAGGTCCCTTCCATTTCGTCCCAAAAATAGAAACTCACACAAAACGAATGGTTGCGAGAAGCTAGGCCTTGGGTGTCACCCGCCTGTTGCGCCACCTATTTATTTATTTATTTTTTAACAATAATTTAAATAACTTTAAACAGTTAAAAAAGAGTCTAATAAAAAAAAAACAAAATTGTTTACACGAAACCAACACAAGCGTTTCATTCCAGTTTTAAACGATTTAAACATATTTTATGGATCCGAGGTTATTTTATTTTTCATAAACAATACTTGAATTTTAGACCGACAAGGAGTTTACATCAATTACAAGTTATAAAATAAATAAATTACCTCAGTCATGTTGGGTCCTCTCAGAATTGGACCCAATTCAGCTTGGTCATTCTGTTATCAGGAGGACTGAACTTGGTGTCAGAGCTAAGTTGTCAGTCTTTAATTCGGTGTTTGTTCTAACTCTTACCTATGGTTATGAGGTTTGGGTAATGACCGAAAGAATAAGATCGCGGATACAAGCTGCCGAAATGAGATTTCTCCGTAGTATTGCTGGCGTGACCCAGAGACCGCATCAGAAATACCAGAATACGTGAGGAACTCAATGTCGAGCAGCTACTTCTCCGGACGGAGTGGTCCATGCTTCGGTGGTTTGGTCATATTAAACGTATGGCCCCCACCAGGATCCCACGACGTGCTATGGAATCCGTACCATCGGGCAGGCGTCCCCTATAGGTAGACCCAGGATGAGATGGTTAGATCAAATTCATAATCTCTCCTCTACCCGTTTGGGGATTGCCCTTGATGATTTGGAATCGGAGGACCGAGAGCTATGGAGGGTCCACTTGAGCAACCTACACCCGCGACCCACTTAATAGACAAGCGGACCATTGAAAATGAATGAAAAGGATGAATAAATTACCTATACAAAAATACACGTACCGCCTACCGATGACAGATTCCTGTGTAAGTGAGAGGTTTCTTTTCCTCGCCACCAGATACCGCAGGCCAGCTTGTACCACAATTGTACATCCGTTACATCATAAACTCTACAAATAATAAAAAATCGCGAGCCCTCTAAACAGTTTGTCTTTGACTGATTGGAGATCAACGTCCAGCCCAAACGGTAAAACTAGGAAGCTGGTATTTTGAAACAAATTTTCTTTTTTGGCCAATGCGTGAGCACTTAGAAGCGATTTGGGGAAATTTGAAATCCAAAAGGGGGAACAAAGTTTGAAAGGAAAAAAAATTATTCACCCCTATTCCCGTTGGCGTTTGTCGTATACGACTTATGTTTCGTGTCGTTGTAAAAAGAAGTTCAGATTTTTTTTAAATTTCTTTTTTAACAATTTTATTTCCATTTCTAGGTGTTCATCATCATTTCAATTCATTTGTCTCAAAAAATGACTAAAAACCGACTTAAAAACGAAGTGAAATACGATTCGTTTACGACAAACGCCAACGGGAATAGGGGTGATTATTTTTCTTTTTATCGATATCAAAATCGGTTTGTGTAGATAGATACTCTATAGCTATGTTTCTCTGATTTTGGAAATTTAGCTTGTGGATCGAGTTATTTATTAGCGACGGGAAAGGGGCGAATTACCTAGTTTGTATGAGAAATATTTTGTTTCATCCTATTGAGCATGTAACTTCTTCTGTAACGGGAGCGAAGTCGCAGATTAATGCTAAATCCTATAAAGTGGGAGGATTGGTCACTTTCACAATAATTTCATTGTTGGGCTTCATATCATTAAACTCGTTGAGGTTAGGTACATTGTACATACTATTAAAAGTGAAATAAGCGAGAAACATCTTCTACTATGAAATGTTTACCAGTGCGCAAAGTTTTGGTTTAAAAATATGAACCATACTTTTTGTGTCAAATTCTCCTCGCCTTATGTCGTTTTCGGTTGGTCGTCCAGAACCGTCCGAAAGAACTCTCCGCGATTCTAAATTCAAATCCAGAAGCAAATTTCTCTTCTTTTCAGTAGAAGAACTGTCTGTTGAGTTCCAATCGAACGGTTTGAGAAGCATTCTGATTGCTTCCGGATGGTTCTGGACGACCAACCGAAAACGGAATTAGATTACCTACCGCACATTGCCACATTCGGTACCTTCGGTACCTTTTAAATTAGTTCACTAAGTCTTGGAGCTGCTTGAAAAAAAAAAAGTTGGCGCAACAGGCGTGTAGACACCCTAGGCCTAGCTTCTCAGAACCATTCCTTTTGTGTGAGTTTTTATATTTGGGACGAATGGAAGGGAGCTACAGTTTTATGCCGAGTCCGAACAGCTGAGTTGAGAAGCTTTCAGGCATTTTCGGAAATGCCGATAACAACTCGAGACTTATGTGCATGTAAGCGAGCCACTAAAAATTAAAAAAAAAAAAAAACAATTAGCTAGGTACATTACATATTCGGCCATAGCGAGGTAGGTATCCGTCGGAACGGAGAATAATTGTCCGCAACGCATACTCCTTTGAGGGCTTTATTGCTTTCATTTATCAATACTTCACTGCAAATCGTAAACAAATTCCGCAGTCAATTCCTGTCGGAGCATATCGAAAGAAATTTCGTATGAAACTGTCCAAAATATCAATAAAAACGCACAGGGTTTTTCAAAAGTTACCTACAGGCTACAAAAGTTTTTTTAAATAAAACAAAAACGGTTTTGGATATCAATGAAATTCTTTATTCCTGTGAAAGTACGTACGTTCGATGCCATTATGCATGGCCACGATACTGCTGCAATTTCACGTTCGATATTCGTACGAAGTTCATCAATCGTCGCTGGCTTGTTGGCATAGACCATAGACTTGACGTAGCCCCACAAGAAATAGTCTAACGGCGTCAAATCGCACGACCGAGGCGGCCAAGCGACTGAACCATTTCGTGAGATAAAACGTTCTCCAAACTTGGTTTCCAATAAATTGATTGTGACATTCGCTGTGTGGCTTGTGGCGGCATCCTGTTGGAACCACATGTCCTCCAAGTCCATATCATCCAATTGGGGCCAAAAATATTCGGTTATCATTGAACGGTAGCGAATCGAAAATCAAAAATCCTCCGATAAGTATGAAATCGGAGAATTTTCCGTTCCGACGGCAAACAGAAAAATCTCAAAAATTGATGCATATGAACGGATGTTCTTCACATTTAGCAGTTGTTGGAATGCAATATCAAAAATGTATCCAATGAAAAAAATAAATATGCATTAGCAGAAGCCTTGCTTAAAAGTGATTGCATTAATTTTAAAAAGGTCGTTTCTTCTCCCTGAATATCCTTGTAAGATTTGTCGTTTAATTCAGGTATTGAATTCAGGTATTGAGCATATCCGCAGTAGGACTATAACGTAACAACTATACACATTTTCCACCGCGAAATTGCATTTGACTGTTTTGCCCTTTATTTCGTTTAGCAGTCCTGTTTCGCGCACTATACATTTTTTTTAATATGTCAAGTGGTGTTCATACCAAACTATTTAAGGCGCTGATATTACCGAGCCCGCGATGCATTTGACGAGTTTTTGACTTTTTTAAATGCATCCCCATCTTGGTATCTACAGATCATAGAGATTGCGGCTGTAATTTTTCCCAATTCGCCCTTCTTGCACAATGCATACCTTTCGAAACGAAAATCTGTCAACGTCTTTTTCTTTCAATGGTTATTGCATAATTACTAAACTATAATAATTATTTAATTTAATTTGCGACACAATATTATTTGTGTATGAAACCTAGGACTCTGTTGTTATTAAGTAGATTAACTTCTGATGGCATCTCCGACTATGGGAATAACACTGGCAATGCAAGCTGTCAGATTTCTTGCGCTCTTGACACAGAATTCATTCAGAATTATGCAGCTCTTTTTTCCCATATATATACGCTATTTTTGTACCTACGCAATTTCTATTATTTCAAGACCGCGATAACTTTGTTACAAATTATTTATTCTTCATTTTTGTGCTCAAATTTGATACGTTTTCATTGATTAATAGCAAAATGTCAAAATGACAGACGGACAGACAAGACATTGTAGCGAAAATAATAAGGTTACTTATTGCACCCGTATTGGGAACGGAACCTTAAAAAAGAGCTTTTACAACAAAGTGCCTAAATACGCGCCTTAGCCTAATACCTACCTATTGTACATTTTCTATTGGTTTAGTCTGTCTGCACTTTAATCTGATAACAATGCAATAATGCCTGCTTCATATTCAGCGAGCACTGACTTAGAGCAGAATTCAGTTTGTTTGAAACAATACAAACTTCCTAATGTATCCAATTTCAAGATCAAATTATTCGCTTTTCTAGCTTCCGTACTCCAATTTCAGACTTCTTATTACTCATACCACATTCAGATAACAAATAGTTTTAAGCAAAAATAGGAACAAAAAAAAATTATAAACATGAAAATTTCTAAAATTTTTCGACCTCTGGCATGGTTTTTCTTTAACATCTCAATCCGAGTGGTTTCAGTACTAAGAATTTGAGTTCTTTTTGAGTGCATATACATAATTTCAGTTAAATATAACAAAATTCTCTTAAAAGTCATTTGAGTGCAATATTCCACTCACAAAATAAAATCTTACCATATACAGCAACCGTATTTGAACTCTTCATGGGGGAAATATTCTAAGAACACCACCAATTGTCTCAAATTGTGGAATTTTAGCTAAAAATTTTTCCTATCTCTTGCCAGTGGCTCATGTACGTGTTAAATAGCTGAGAATTAAATTTCCCATCATAAAGTTTTTAGATTTTTCAAAGGAGAAACAAATGTATGAGTTTTTTGTTTTTATATTAAATTTAGAGTAAATGAACGGAAAATAATTTGTACCTCCCGCTGGTTTCACTAGATTAAGCTGGAAACGCTCGCTATTCGATTGGAAAAATTAGCATCGACTTCCTTAGGCTACGGACAGAGTGAACGCGAGAAGCTAAGCGAAAGCTAAAGCTAAAGATTATAAGCTATACGCAAAGCGAATGGTGTCCATAATGAACGCGAACATTACCGCTTCGGAAGTCCACCAAAATAAACAAAATCCTTGAATTATGGAAATGGAAATGGTCAGAAGAAGAGGACTTTCCATTAAATAATTTATTTTTCAGCCATTCATTGTTGGAAAGGGACAGTCCGTTCAAAAGATTAAAAAATCACCTAATAAAAATGACGAATTTTATCATCCTTACAAAGATTTACGAAGACATCGGAAGACATCCTGACAAAAATTGCTGAATACGTTTGAATTTCATTAAAAGTATTTGATTTATATACCTAAATCTATTGACAGCTGCGTTTTAGCTTGAATTTCTTGCTAAAAAACTGAGCAGAAGAGTTTATTCGCTTTTAGCGCCAAGTTTCGCTTAGCATGTATCTTAGCATCGAATCTACTATGGCCAGTGCGATTAAAATGTATGGGCGCAGTTTATTAGCTTTGACCTGTCAAACCTTAGCTTTCGCTTAGCTTTTCGCATGCACTCTGTCCGTAGCCTTAGACAGTGAAATGTGCTGTCAGTTATGCACTGCCAAATAAAACGAAACAACTTGTTTTATTTAGTAAAACGGATTTTCTTATAAAAATGATGACCCAATAAAATGCCAAATTATTCAATCAAACACACCTAAACACCAATTATAGTTTAAAGTTTCAAGTGCAGACCTAAATATTTTTTTAATAGTGAAATACATGTAATAAACCAAGAACAAATTTTAATTCGTCATTTAAAATAAATGTTGTACTTAACTTAAGATCGCAAGACTTAAAATACGACCATTAACAGAGTTTTAATTTATGCTTCGTGTGTACCTACAGTACTGGCAATATCGCAAGTTTATGCACCTATTTTTCCGGGAAGTTTAAGTTTCTTTAATATATTTTTCTCGATGAATTTCTTTTGACAATGATTCGCCACATACGTTGCAGATAATCACACATTCAGAATACTTTTAAAGGAATATGTCACCAGAAAAAATTATACACTTTTTTATAGCAAACAAGTTCTTCCAATTTTGCATGATTTTTTAAATTTTCGAGATCTATTTCGGACAGAAATGTTGGTATAGACACGTCCCTTTATATAACCCCAAAGAAAGAAATTAAATTGTTCCATCTTGGTGGCCTATTAACGTCGCCAAATCGTAAAATTAAGCAGCCATTGAAATCTGGACCTTTATCCGATGTATCATTTTAATCGTTCTAAAGCTAAGTACACAGCTCTAGCGAAACTAAATTTTAGCTGCGTTCCAATTTTTCTCTCCAAAAATTAGCTAAACTTTGACAAGTACGTTGTAAAAGTGTCACAAAAAATGTTTTATTTTTTTTTTGCGCTTTCTGTTTTCCTTCATTGCTTGTGCTATTCTTTGATCCCAAATTTGTTACTTTCAAAGGATTCCTCATCGAGGTATTCATAGAAAAATCGCATCCTTATTTACTTTTGCGCAGCGCAAAAAAACACAGCACAAAAAAAAATAAATATTTTCTCTAAAAAACAATGATTTTTATCATCACGTTTATTAAGATATATTGAGATGTGTGCCTACTGTTAGCAAATGTACCCTCGTTTTAATATTATAAAACATAAATTACCAGGAAAACGTTTGGGGCTGGCCGTATATGACCATATAAATGGACAAAATTGAAACTCTACTAATATTTTATTTTGAATTTATTTCAAAAATCCACAACATTTATAACTCGTGGATACAGGGAATATGCCTCACTAAAAATAAACCCTCAATTCAAATTTCTAGTGGATCATTTTGTATGGAAAATGTCTCCATCCACGTCTAGATGCAGTGCGAAATTAACTTCGGCTCAATTTCAGATACTCTTGACGGTGGCAACATTTTATAATATTAGTTGAAGGTTAAAAATGATTATTGGTAAGGTCCAAAATAAATTATGAATTTGAAAAATCATCTCGCACTGGATAAACAACATAAACATTTATTTAAATTTTTCTTTCAGAACCCTCTTGCCTACATCAAATAAATTTCCCTTTGACGTACAGACACCAACCACAGTGATCTAACAATATCAGAATCATTTTCATTCACCGTTAACAACCCAGTGGTGAATTCAAAATTATTTCCTACTACAACCATTTTTAAGTAGCTTTGCCACCAACCAACCATATCGTAATTTTCTTCCCCTCCCAGGTAGTTAGCCAATACATCCGCCATATAACATCCCTGTCGTTTAATTCCGCTGAGAAATTAAGAGCAACCATATTCCATTGAAACTTGTTCGTCGTCGAACAGGTTTCCTCTTCAATCCAAAATCGACTAAAAAATACTTTCAAATAACAGCAACTTCTCTTACATAAGAGAGAAAGATTTATTTTTTTCGGTTTGCATTTTGGAAGGGGGACATCGGACATACACATCTATACGTGATCATATATAAAACCTCCAATATGTGTTTGTGAAAGAATTGAAGCATGAGTGAAACATTATTTCGATCTGCATGTTCTGTAATTAATAGAGCTGCGAAAAATTCTTTTAAATTGTGATTCCTGAAAACGAGAAAATTCTACATTTGTGTTACCGTATTTCGAGTCGTCCTTCCGCAAATTATTTCACAATTTCCACAACGGCTACGCGTTAAATAATCCCGCATTGCAAAAATCAAAAAAAAAAATAAAAAACTTTCCTCCGATAGAGCAGACAAAGAATATACATTATACATGTCTATAACTTAACGTGTTACAAAATTTACCAAAAAAAAAAATACAATAGCTATACGAAGCTGAAGCAAAGAAAATAGAAGAAAAAAAATTGATTTTTGTTTGTGCAATTTTGTGATATTTTATTTTATACCTTCTACAAAAAGCTACACTATGAAACGTGAAATCGAAATCACAAGTGCTTCGCCATCTCGAAATTAATATATTTCGCTATATACATACGCGTACGCGTTCATATATAAGTATATTTGGACAACGTTCCGCATACGATCGGTGTCTCGATTTTGTCAAAAAAATAATTTTTTTTTTTTATATATTTTTGTTTAAACAAAAGTGACAACCAGCGAGCGGAGATCTATTACGGCCGCTTTCTGCTACTGATTCGGCTGCTGGTATATCCGTATATGCTTCCGGGAAAGAATTTGTGGCAATTCCTCTTGTCGTTCTTTACATGATCTTCGTCGAGAAAAGGTTAATTTCGTTTTGTATTGTCGAGTGTCGTCGGTGGGGTAATTTTCGTCGTTCGTTTAGTGATTTTTTTCTTCTTTTTTGTTGGCGAGAGTGCCCATCTATTGTTGGCCAGCAGATCGTTACTGTGTCATTTTATTAGACGGGAGAAATTCACAACCCTACGTCTACGGTGTTTATTTAGTGAGTGAGTGTTGTGTGTGCGAGTGGGACGCCGGTGTTAGTCAGTTTTTCTATGCGAAAAATGTCTTCATCCAAACAAATGCCACCTACTCCATTAATAAGAGTACAATCGAATTATGAGGAGCTGAATATAATAGGAACAGGTAAATACATTATCTACTGTCCCATGTCATTTAGAATCTTCGTTTCTTTTTTTTTTTTTCGTGATCTCTACCTCGTACCTGTATCCAAATTAAGAACAAAAAAAAATTCCATATACCTAGCAGTATCTACCGTTAGTATGACACTTCACTTTTTACTACACCAGCCAGGCTGACATCTGTGACGAGAGAAATTTGCAATAATTGCGATTGAAATAATTTACTAGGGAATTGAGGAGACCGGCTTTTTTTGCGAATTTGATAAATTCATATACATACAGATACAGTATCCGTATACCGACGGGGACGTCTCCTATTCTGATTTTCTCTTTAAAAAAAACACACGCACACAAGAAATGACGATAAAGTTCTTCTGCATCAATAGAGTGATGTGATGACGCGTAGGGTCGCTAGCGCAGCGAAAGGAATAATTTTTTTATTAATAAAATGGGGGTGTTTGTGGTGGTGGTAAACAGTGCTGACTTCAAAGATTTTGAAAAAGTCGCAAAAAAAAGGGGAATTGCGTAGAAAAAGGGGCAATACTAATTTGCCGACAAGTGTCAGAAAAACACGAGGGAGTTCACTAAAGTTAAGTGGCTTACGCATATTTTAATCTCGTTCTATCTTATTGTTGCATTGAACATGGTTATAGCTAAATTGTTAATGCCTAAACTTATGACAATAGGACATAAATAGCTAATAGCTGATACCACTGGCTGATAGAAAAAGGACGCATTCAGATCCCAATTAATTGTGAAGTAGTTTCGTAAAGCATTTATTATGTCACATTTCGTATTTCATACAAAAGGGTGTTTTTTTTTCCAAAATGGGAAGAACTATCAACGAAATACAGAAAAGGGGCAAATATGGACAATTTCGGAAAATTCGTCTCATTGGGGATAGAAAGAAAAAAAGGGGCAAAATGCAACTTTAGTCGCATAAAGTCAGCCCTGGTGGTAAAGATAATGGCAAGAAAAAATATATTATGGACAAGGCAACAAACAAACACGATGTCTCCTCGTAGCTCGTCTGCAGCTGCAGCGTTCTCTTTTTGCCCGTGCCGTATTCTATCTTTTGAGTGTTGACTGTTGGTGTTGCTGTTCTGTAGAAAAACAGATAAGTTCATTACGTACGTAGTTGTTTTGGCTCAGAATATATAGAATTGTATATTAATCGGAATTAGATCGCCAGCGCCACTACTTGTTGGAATTGCAAGAAGACTTTAGCGAGTGTGCTTGCAAGTTTATTATTTTGTTGATAACTCGTTTGCGGATTGTTTCTGTTTGTTTATAAAGCTAAAAATTGCTGCGCGACGCGTGTGTTAGGCCCTAATTAGGGCAACAGGTTACTCTAATGCGAGGTGTTTCCGCTGTGTATGTTTGGGAAATTCCTATTTATTCGCGATTGGATACACACACGCGATATTCGAGCTAATTTGTGCGTTTATACGCTTGTGGCTCAGGAAATCACTGTGACAGCAAAAGCAATAATTGTTTAGTATACGCAGACGTGATTTCCATATCAAAGAAAGTGATAAATTTTGTTATCAGTCACTAAGGTACCTAGCTACCTATATCGAAAATAGTTTCGCCGACAGTGGCTTTTATTTTGTTATGTGTACCTACAACAGGTAATGAAAATTTGAGTCTGTTACCTACTTAACTTTTAAATTTCACGAATTTTTACTCAATGCAGTTCCTTAACTCGGGGAAAGTACGATGCTTTGGGTATACGGTTTCCAGAACATTTCTTTTTAAGAGAACAGGTCCTCTGCGACTGCGATCTATTTTACACTTTCTTTTTTCGCTTGGATCTTTTTTTGTCCTCTTTATTTGTTGTGCCCTCGTTTTTAATACCTTCAATTTCAATAAAAAAAACAATGGCCCGGTTCAATATGCTTGCCTAAATATTTAGGTGACAGTTTATCATTGAACGGAAAATTGCCTAGTACCTAAGCTAAATGTCAAATGCCTTACATGTGTTAAGAATTGAGCATTCACTTGCTGTTTTGACATCAACTGATCAACACATTGGCTATTGAAGTGTAAAATGAATGATTCTATTGATTCTTTTCTAAAAGCAGCTTTACAAATTGTCGGGTAAAAACCCCATCTAAAAGACACCTTTTATTTAATTATTATCAGACTTGTGTATGTGTTGATTTTATTATCCGTAGTCAATTTGTCGTAAGTTTCCTGGGTATCATGGATATGATACAAAACACCGTCAAATGTAACTTGAAATTTCATTTTTATTTTTATTTTTCCAACTATAATAATAAAACCACATACAAATCTCAGCAAAGTTCAACAATGAAGTGAAAAATTCTTCGATTTCAATCAGCTGTTTATGACATTTATCAAATCCATTAAGAACTCAGGCAGAAATTCTTGCCTAACTTTCCAGTCACCACAGCTGACCGACCGACCTCACGAAATTTGCCTAGATTTGCAGTCAAATCGACCAATCAGAGGCTGTTAACTAGATAGGCAAAAGCGCATTGAACGCGACCAATGTAAAATGTGTAGAAATAGCAGGTTTGGACAAAAATGTTTAAGGTTCCGTTTCCATATGAAGGAACCTTATTGATTTCGCTACGATGTCTGTTCGAATAAACTTAGCCAATTTTTATAAACTTAAGTCCAGTAGGTACCTACCTATCGGAAAAGCCTTAATTGGAATTGATTGTCAAGTCCATATCTTTTCAAACGCAGCCAAAAACGGATTTGGTTTATTTATTGTAATAAAAATAGGTGTATATAGTCATGTGATAAATAATAGGGACACCTTGCTGTATTTCGTGAAAATACAAAGAATAAGAATATTTTCATTAAGTTTGGAATAGTGTTTTTATTTTTAAATAGGATTATGTTATGTTATGATAGCGGTATTTACTTTATCGACATCCCAAACAAAAAAATATTTAATTTGCCGTTTCTAACCAATTTATGGCAATTGAAACAGACTTGTGTTTTGAACAATTTTTATGCAAGTGTCCCTATTATTTTTCACATGACTGTATGTACCTATATATACTATACATTTTACAGTAAGAACTGAGGGTTTAAAAGAATTTTGCATTGCAATGGAATTGGAATTTAAGGACTTGCTCCGGGAGGCGGCATTGCACAACCACCACCTGCTAGGTGGTTATCATTATACCCAACCCCTAATAATACAGGCCTTATCGTACAAGTGTTTCCAGCTCTTAAACAATATTTTTGTTTCGAAAACTGTCCGGCAGTTTGCAAAAATGTTTGTTTGTTGATTATAAATTTGTGTCCTCTTTTTTTCGTTTGAGGTATATGGATGGACAGGGACACCCTAACATAGGGGGTGTTGGTGTTGCTATTCGGATTTCGAACGTTGTTCGGGACACGACTACGTAACGATGGTACGGATTTCATAGCACGTCGTGGAATCCTGGTCGGGGACATGCGTTTAACAACATGACCAAACCACCGAAGCATGGACCTCTCCGTCCTCACGGCTCCCTGAAATTACGCCAAAAAAATAAAATGGAAAAAGAGCCCAAAAACCTCCATACAAATTTGTGGCATTTTTTCCTAGGAAAAATCGCCTAAATATTTTGACACAAGTGCCGCTAATTTTGGCATTTTTTCCAAAACTCTTTTGGGCTTTTTTCCATTTAAGAAAATTGAGAAAACGCCAAAAAAACATTTTTGGAAAAAACACCAAAAAACTTTTTGGTATTTTTTCCAAAATTGAAAAAGAAAAAACGCCCAAAAAGTTGTTGTTTTTTTTTTAATAGAAAATAAAAAAGCGCCGAAAGGTTGCATTCTTTGACTCCCTCTATGTATGGTTTTTTTTCGCAAAATACCAGACGAAAAGCGCAGAGTTGGAAACCGTTGTTTTATGTGTAGTTTGTCAAGTGCTACACCCAAACATTGTAATGTTGCCATACAAACATATGAAGGTATGTTCAGAGTGCAACATCAAATTACAAGCCCAGTCAGTGGCTGATGGAGAAGACAATTATAAATGTCCGTGCTGTCGTGAAATTGTCGCAGATACCCTTCAGGTGTATGTCTAATGCAGTGATATGTACATATAAATTACAGTCATGACTCTAAATAAAAAAAAGTTATTATAATTGGTTTGTTTTAAATGTGTTAAATGGCTAAACTCTGAAATACCTATAAATGAAATATAAATTGTCCAAAGAAGCGGCGCGACAGCGCGTTGCCCGCGACCGCGCGTTGACCGCGATAGCGCGCTGTCCGCGACGGCGCGCTGGCTGGTTGGCGGTTACGCGAGCGGCGCGACGGGCCAAACTAAACTTGGAAATTACGCCACAAAAAGTTTTTTTTTTGGCACAAAAAGTTTTTTTTTTGGCATAATTTCCAAGTTTAGTTTGGCCCGTCGCGCCGCTCGCGTAACCGCCAACCAGCCAGCCGTCGCGCCGCTCGCGTAACCGCCAACCAGCCAGCGCGCTATCGCGGTCAACGGTCAACACTTTTTGGCGTAATTTCAGGGAGCCGCCGTCCTCACGTATTCTGGTATTTCTAATAAGTAATATTACAACTGGGCGCAGTAGCGCAGTGGTTAGTGTGCTGGACTACTGTGCGAGGGATCCCAGGTTCGATCCCCGGAAAAACACAAATTACATCTTAAAGTTTTTTCTACTGCGCCACCTCTCGCGATCGTCTGACAAACATCCGAGAGTATGACTGTCATGAAAAAGCTTCTCAATTCAGCCGTTCGGACTCGGCATAAAATTGTAGGTCCCTTCCATTCGTCCCAAAAATAGAAACTCACACAAAACGAATGGTTGCGAGAAGCTAGGCCTTGGGTGTCACCCGCCTGTTGCGCCACCTATTTATTTATTTAATATTACAACTTACCAATTTTTTTTACTTCGGCCGGTATAGGAAAGATGAACCTCGCACAAAAGGTGATCAATTTTTAGTTTCAAGTATCTGTTTGTACGTTTTGTAGAAAAGGCAAGTAATTGTGTAAATGCTAACGCATAAATTTGTTCATTGTATTCCAAGCTCAGAGCAAAAAAATGAAATTCAAGCAATATTTGCTCTTCTTTTAATTTTTTTCTATTTCTGTAATTACACGAAACATTTAAAAACAGTTTTCGTATCAATTTTAAAACTCCAGATTATCCTTCGTAGATGAGAAATCCCATTCATTTGTGCAGAATCTCTTCCATTCGCTCTCCTTGCAGACAGGACCAAAAATCCGCCGAAGTATTTTTCTTTCGAAAGAGCCCAGTATCAGCTCTCCCTACTTGCTTCTCGTCCAGCACTGGGTGCCATAAAGCAAAACTGTCAGAATAAAGGGTTTTGTAGAGCACATATTTCTTTCTTCGAGGAGTTTTGAACCCAGTTGTTTTGCCAAAACGAAGTAGCAACGGTTTCCTTGGGTAATTCGCGCACTATCTGCTCCAGTACGAGATTGAAGAAGTTGCATGATAGCTCTTCTCCTTCTCCGGTGCATGTTGCAGGCCGTATTTTCCAGCGTCACGCGACACAGCTGAATCGGTTTTGCCGGGATTCCGAATTCGGCCATCGCAATATAGAGCACCTGATGACGATGTATGCTATCTATACTCGGCTTTGAAATCGATAAATAGGTGGTGAGTTACGCCTTGAAATTCGTTGGTCTTTTCCAGAATTTGCCTGTGTGAAAATTTGGACTATAGTCGATCTGGAAGCCGTACTGGTACGTGCCGATTAGCGTGTTGCAGAACGGTTTAAGACGTTCACACAGTACGTTGGATAGGATCTTGTATGCCTCGATAGTTCTTGCAAGACATATGATTGCCTTTTTTTGTAGATGAGGCGTATGGAGCATAACGTATGTAAAAGCTGGAAATCGATCGTGTCCTCTATAGATAGGCCCAGGATAAGATGGATCAAGTCCATAATTTATTGCTTAGGTCTAAGGTAATAATGTTCTTTCGTAAAATGAGAGAAATGAGAATAATTTACTAGAATTTTCTTTCTGCCTAAACCTGAAATATAGCAATACGAACAAAACATGAAAAGAATAATGAAAATCGGCCCAGCGGTTATCGAGATAAAACGTCGTCGAGTTTCAGCCCATAAAATGTTTTTTGTATTAAGAGGTATCAGGTATACGATTTTGAATGTTTTTTTTTTTTTTTTTGTATGGTTGGTGCCACGCCCCTTTTTCCAATTTTGACCAAACTTCACATGACAATAGGGTCAATAACTAAAATTATCTGTAGGTTTGAGCTCAATCGATTGGGTGGTTTTCGAGATATACGACTTCCACAAATAATTCAAGACCAAAATTAGCCAAATTGGTCCAGCCGTTCTCGTTTTAGCGAGACTAACGAACAGCAATTCATTTTTATATAAATATAGAAGAAAGAAGAAGATAGAAGGTAATAGAACATTAGAATAAGCTGACATTTTTATGGATTGGAAATTTTCTACAGTATTGTATAGGTACGTATTTAGATTTGTTTTTGACGAAATACTGTTTATACCCTATTCACACCAAGCCGAAAACCGAGTTTTCGTCAAAAAAAGTTTAGAAAACTCGTAGATGCATTCACACCGAACACCAACTCGTTTTCGTTTGACGTTTCAATTAGCTGTGAAATATTTGTGGCGACTAGACTTTTATTTTAGTTACTAAACTTCGCTCGTATTGACATAATATAAAAACAAAATTATTTAAGCTACTTGATAATGGTTAACTTATGGTTAAATGCATAAAATAATTAACAAAAGCAACATTCAAAATCAAAACATCTGAAAATACCATTTAGTTGTGGCAGTGGCAGGTACCTAGCACAAACCAGTAAGAATAGACCGTCGACTCCTCCCACATAACGGACTTTGCCTACAAGCTGCCGGCGAGACCAGGATTTTTCATGTATTGGTGCTGTACAAAATCAAAGGGGCGCCATTAACGCACGCATACTTGAAAAATCCTGGTCGCATGGTATTGCATAGAAAAACATTGCCGCCATTAATTTTGACATTTACACGTATTCACAGACAGGGAAATTCTTTCCGGGGGGAATCGGGTAGGTGTACGGGAAGTCGGCGGTCTATTCTTACTGGTTTGTGGTACCTAGTTTGCAAAGATAACAAAAACATTCTCACTCTCACTCAGTCTCTCACATCCTGTCAGCAGTTTTGCTGAGCTCGCTGAATGTTGCAAAAGGTGTGTCTGCTTCAACAACCCAACGATTGTACTCGTTTTCGTGGCGTTTTCATGGAAAACGACCTCAAACAACTCGTTTTGAAAACTGCAATATGTATGGGAAAACTTCTGTTTTCGAGGAAGTTTTCGACTGTTTTCGCGAAAACCCAGTTTTCGGCTTGGTGTGAATAAAACCGAATTAATGCGAATCTGATTCGTAGTCTCAAAATGTCATAATTCGCCTTACTTTCTTCAACCTTCATAGGTAATTAAAAATTTCACGTTCATTATTTTATTAGTTGTATAATGTCATCTGAAAACTTCAAATAATAAATTAAAATGTAAAAAATAAAAATTAAGCTCAATAGCTCTATTCTATCAATTCTATCAACCGAGCGTCTAAATTGCGAAATCCGTCTGGCATTCTAGCATATCCTTTCATATGGACTTTCAAAATAATATAGAACGGCAACTTTTTCCTGGAACTTTGTAATATGGTAATTTGAATTCGTCTTACAAAACTTGTCGTCATTCACATTGAACCGACAAATTAAATCGCATTGTGAAATGTTTGGTGAAACACACTTGTACTACCAATAACAGAAGTTCATGTCATCATACCTCCTCGATTACTCATGAAATCGAGTCATCGAAGAGCAATTCCATATACAGTAGTAGGTACAATAAAATAATCTTGAATGTAAATTTACGAATGTAATTAGTTGTCTCTAGGTGGCTTAGCTGGGTTTGTGTGTTTTTTGTAATTAATTCATTTTAACAATACAGAATTATTTCAGTTAATTGTATTCTTTGCGCACCACCCGAAGCAACCGCTTTTTCACGCAATAGGTACAAGGTAACAGCTGTGATAAGAACTCGTCCCGCTTTGGCCTGCTGCTACCTACTGATAAAATAGACGACTATATTCTTTTGTTATGAACAAATTTTAAGAAAACACTGTGGGCAAACAAATTTCGATATACGAATTGTTGCATAGTACATAGTTTGGTGTACATATGTACATATTTTTCTATTTAGATTAAAACGAGTCAGTCAATGTACACTATACGTTCAACCGCGAATGTGAGTTAAAGGCATTCTCGATAACACGTCACAATCAGACAATACTGTCATGGGATAGTTATTATAAGCTTCGCGAATTTGCGAATTAAGTGATTTTCTATACAAAAAAATGAATTGAGTTTATTATTTGGTAAAGGGACGCTTCTCAGGGAGACGTGCCCAATTATCATGATATGTATGCATTAATATGCATGACATATGGTTACCACTATTTTTGTTTTGCGTGCGTATACTATTTTTTAAATACTTCTACGATGCTGCATAGTTGTGCAGTGTTTAATTAATTAGTAAAGGGTATTTTTTTTCTTTTAGAAATTGGCAACACTTTTTTATAGATACAACCGATTTGGTGTGCCGACAGCTGTGCTCAGTACAAATCTAAAAAAAAAATATACTTTGTTGTAGCATGTGAGCTGTCGAAGTAGAATTATTGCCAAATGTCAACAATGCCTAGCTACTTACTTAGGTGGCGCTACAGACCGGGGAGGACCCGGGCCTCAACCAGTACACCTCTCCAATTAGTGAGATCTTTGGCTAACTGCCTTCAGTTGCACGCTTCAAGTTGATTGAGTTCCCGTTCCACTTGCGCGCGCCACATAAGGCGAGGTTTTCCTCTACTGCTTTGTCCCTCCGGGTTGGAATCGAAGACTTTTCGGGCTGGAGCGTTGATGTCCACTCGCTCTACATGTCCCAGTCATCTTAGACGACTGATGCGTACTTTTCTGCACAGGTAGATGTCGCTGTACAGCTCGTGGGGTTCACTGTAGAATCTCCTCCTCCTCCAAAGCCCGTCAACGCAAACGGGACCGAAAATCAGCGGAAGAGTTTTGCGTTCGAAACGACCAAATAAATCCTCATCCGCCCTCGATAGAGTCCTGCTTTATGACGCAGAATCGCATAATGGGTGTCTTATAATACATAGGTCTTTCTGTTTCTCGACAAGGCCTTGCTAATCAATTGCTTATGGATCGGGCAATAAATGCTGGGGTTTCATTCATGAGGCATCCTCTGACCAAATTTTGGAGACGAGTTGGTGTATACTCTCTACCAAGTCATCTCCCGCTGCCTTGAACAGCTCGGCAGCAGCCTTGTTGGACTTCCGCTTGGATATTACTATCCTTAGCTCATTTTGATCAGGTGGACGGAAGTCTTGACTTTCATCGCCCAGGTTGAATGGTTCATTCTGCCTGACTGCGAAATTTGTCTTGTCTTCGCCGTTTAACAGTCTGCAGAAATGGGTTTTCCATGTCCTAAGCACCGACTGTGACTTCACGCAAAGTTTCCTTGTTCGTCTCTACAGGCCTCTGTTCGGGTCTTGTTCCAGTGACACGTTCTTTTTACCTTTCGGTAAAATTTCCGAACATTGTTCCTAGAGTAGAACCTCTCTATTTCCTCAATTGCTCGCTTCTCACGCTCCTTTTTCCTCCGGAGAAGCCTGTGTTCTTCCCTCCTTTTTTGTTCGTAAAACTCATGAGCTGCTCTCGTCCTTCTCTGCAGCGCCGCAATGTAGGCGAGTTGCTTTGCTGCATATGCTTGCCGGCACTCATCATCAAACCAGGGGTTTCGTGGGGGTGGTTTTATAAGACCAAGCACGTCAGTTACGACTATTTTGATGGCATCTTGGCATCGATGTAAATGGTCTTCAGTATACTTGATGCTGGCGGCACAGGACTTCTCGAGAGGTTGAGGGAGACGCGATCGGCAAAAGTTCTGGCGGCTTGTAGCGATTGTAGCCGTTCAACGATAAATCTCCTCTGGGCTTCTGAGATAGTGATCCGAGTCTATATTGGCCGCTCGAAAAGTTCGGACATCTAGAATACTGGAGGAGTGCCTTGCGTCGATCGCAACATGGTCAATTTGGTTGACGGTTTCATGATCTGGTGACCGCCATGTTCCTTTGTGGATATTGAGGTGGAGAAACCGTGTATGCTAGCTAAAGTAACATTACCTCCCGCAGCAAAGTCGATTAGCCTAAGACGTGGTGTTGTGTAGACTGTACTTTCCGATTGTACTACCAAGGATGTCCTCCTTTCCTATTTTGGCGTTAAAATCACCTAAGACGATCTTAAAGTCAGGAGCTCGTAGAAACTTTTTTTGGTAGTATCTTTATCTTCTGTGGGGGCGTGAGCGCATATCAGGCTGATGCTGGCGAATTTAGACTTGATGCGGATAGTAGTAAGGCGTTCACTAACGTTTCGAAAGCTCAAGACTTCTTGCATATGTCTGCCGCTTACAACGAATCCGCATCCATAAAGATGCTGCTTTTCTTGCCTGTAGCAATCACCGTAGTAGATGTCACAGTTTTTCATCCTTCCTTTTCCCGGTCCATCCCACCGCACCTCCTAAATGGCGGTGATATCTGCTTTGGAGCAGCTTAGGGTCTCCGCTAGTTGTTCGGCTGCACGCGGTCTGTTCAGGATTCGAACATTTTACATAGAAACAAATCCGAATGTCATTGTCCTTTTTTCGTTTTGCAGAGTCGTCAAAAGTGAATCCATCCTTATCCGATGCTCTTGGTTGCTTCGTACCATATTGTTTTTCCGTGGTTGGGTAGTTAACCCAACGCACAACCCCCAACATGGAGGGCTAGTCCCTTTCTGTCACCCCTTTGGACGAAAAATGCCGGATATTCCGAAGTCAGTAACCCGCTTCGGAGATCTGAATACTGCAGTTGAGCCATTAACGGCTCTTTTGCCACCATCGCTATTTCAACCTGACTAAAATACCCTTAATGACCTCAGCTCCAAATACGTCGAAGTAACTCATTACGGTATATCTCCCATGCCGACTGTTGACATCACCGTTGATTCAATGAGGTAGCGACATAAGACCGCGGATTTGACGTGACGTGATATGACGTTTTCAAAACGACATAAATCCATATAGTTACCCGGGGAGGTAAAATAAGTACATATTGATGTGTATGAAAAAGTTGCAAAAGCTGGGCACCACCGCCAAATTGATGGCAATCTTTTCACACAACAGAATTTTAAAAAGCCGAATTTTGAAATAACAAAATTTTGCATACTTACAGAATTTTTACCCAATCAGAATTTAGAATTATGACCCCAGCCAGGTCATTAAGAACTACATAAATTGTTATTAGAGTGAGAGAATTCATTGATCGCTTTTACTTGACAATACGAATTTCGCTGTTGCATAATCCAACATGGGGCCAAATTCAAAATATACCTAACCTACACTTTCGGCATAAGTACACCCAGTTAGTCAGTCCATCTGATGCACCACCACAATGCGAATGCGGCGAATCTTCCGCAATTCGCTACTATCACAACGAACATCTTTAACATAAATTGAAAAGAGAAAACTATAATTCCATGTGAATGCCCTCAGATTCATTAAGAGAAAAAGGGAGAAAACCATATCGTCATCGATCTATCTAAGCCCACGACCTATCCCAACATTTATGTCACACGTTCCGTGTGTAGTTTCGCTTGAACTCTTTATTGTCGTGTTGTGGAGATTTTGATCAAACATTTTTATTTTTTATACATATATAAAACCAAATTTATTTGTTACGTCATGGATATGTATCTATTTAAGGAAAATTCAGCGTATATCTCGCTGGCGTAAACAAACACAAAGTTGAGACGTTTACTGCGAGAATAATTCTATTACATAACCTACTCATCTGCACAGTGCACTGACCTAAGGTAAACACAAAGTACTAGTAGGTCTGTCTGGCTAGAGGTAGCAATAGCAAATAGAATTCCAATCGATCAGCTGTGCTATAAACAAAACAAAAGTTGCCGGGAGCTCATAAAAACACAGTGTGTTCATTTTTTCATATCGCAAATCGATTTGTTTATCGGAAAAACGAAAACTGTTGTTTCGGAAATCAGTTCCCGCTGACTGTGTTGTTTATAATGTACCTGTCTATGTCAAAAAGAATTCATTTCCCGATGACAGGCACCACTTGAAGTGAAATACCTGATCGCAAAAAAAAAAAAGAAGATTTGAGCAAAAGAACATAACGAGAACCCATCTACAGTAAAGACACCTGTCCGGCACATGGATTAGCCAGCGGCATCGCATAGTGATCGTAGTGCGATACCATTGCGCAGAGTAGGAAGGGGACCCAGCCAGCAGATGGCAATGACCTCGTTTACCATTCAGTCAGTGTGGTTTATTTTATCTCCTTTTGCTAATGTTCCGTTCCGTATTCTTGCTCATTATGATTTTTCTTATTCTTAGTTTCTGTATGTTCTCTTTCTCGCATTTCGTTCAAGGTGCTTATGGGACGGTCTACAGAGCTCGTGATCGCAATAATCCCGGGAATATTGTTGCCCTCAAGAAAGTCCGAGTCGCCCTGACAGATGATGGAGTGCCAATGTCTACACTGCGTGAGATATCACTACTTAAACAATTGGACGCGTCAAAACATCCGAATATCGTCAAGTGAGTATTAATATTATTAATAACAGTAAATTTATTGGCACAAAATATTTTGGCAAATAATTATGATGGGGTTGTGGCTCTGTGTGTAGGAGAAAGCTATTTTGAAAAGAAACAACAAAAATGCCGCAGCGATTGTGATGTGACTCGTCAAACGCCAAAGCAAAAAGAAAAGAAGAATGTAAAAAAAAAGTCTAGAAAGTACGTTGTAGTTGTGCCTTTGCAGCTCGAACAGATGCTTGATGCGGGTGTGTGTGTTCTATAAGTGGGATGGATAGAAATATAGAATAACAAATGTGATACATATAACTAGATGACATATGAACGTTGAATAAACAAGAGAAGGAAGATTGAAAACGAACAAATATAATAAATGGCTGACGATAACAAAATTGAAAATAGATGTGGTTTGGTCGGCGAGGTGTTGTAGGGGTGTTGCTTTTGCTCCTCCAAAGTCAGCTGATTATGCAGCTGTATAGGTTAGAAAGTTGAAGAGAGTGGATACAGATTTTTTAAGAGAAACTGTGAGATGGATGTGCGTTAGTGGGTTAGGAAGAGTATAGATTTAAGAGCACTTGGTGATTTTGTATGTATTGGAGGAAATTGGTTGAGATAGTGTGCAATATTGAAGTGACTCAACACATTGAAAGGGAAATTAACGTAACAGTGTTGGTTTTTTGCAATGGCCTTCCCCGCCTACGAGAGAGAGAGAGTGGCAGCGATGAATTTCACTAATTTGCCCAACAGTAATGTAGTGGCGCTAGTTTCGATATAAAGAAAGATCTTCTACATTTAAAAAAAATACGTTTCTCTTGGGTTTTCAAATAAACAATCACCCCTATTTTTCCGAACAAAATTATATTTCTCACCCCCCATCAAAAACATTGGCATGGTTGCCGTATGTCGTGAGAATTTTTTTAAGAAAATGTAAAAATATAAAAAAGCTGCTTTGTTGAGCCGAAAATTTGTTCTAACTCTGTGCAATATTAAACTTTATTAAAATCAAAAATCAATCTAGCGCTAGTTTCGATATAAAGAAAGATCTTCTACATTTAAAAAAAATACGTTTTTCTTGGGTTTTCAAATAAACAATAACCACTATTTTTTCCGAACAAAATTATATTTCTCACCCCCATCAAAAACATTGGCATGGTTGCCGTATGTCGTGAGAATTTTTTTAAGAAAATGTAAAAATATAAAAAAGCTGCTTTGTTGAGCCGAAAATTTGTTCTAACTCTGTGCAATATTAAACTTTATTAAAATCAAAAATCAATCTTTCTAAAAACACATTTTATCCGGAAGTTAGGCACATGAAATCATTCACTGCTCTTCTAATAACGGGTTTTTCAATAGGGACGCTACAAAAGTAGAGCGGCAGGGACAGCAAACGACGCCGAATTTCTTGCCGCTCTTTTGACATTTCTCTTCAGTAAGGTTTGTCATTTCATGATGGAAAGATATACGAGCCAACAACGAATCGAAATTATTAAAATTTACTACCGAAATTCGGCGTCAGTGGCCTCAACGTTAAGAGCGCTACGTCCAATTTATGATGAGGCTCCTTTCTGGCTGAATGGCTTCGTCAATAAACAAAATATGTATGCGGTATTGGTCAGGCAGCAATCCACACGTACTCCATGAGTCATCATTGCATCCCGAAAAAATTACGGTTTGGTGTGGTTTATGGGCCGGCGGCGTCATTGGGCCGTACTTCTTCCGTGATGATCAAGACCGGCACGTTACTGTGAGAATCGCTACCGTTCAATGATTAACCGAATATTTTGACTTGGAGGACATGTGGTTCCAACAGGACGGCGCCACAAGCCACACAGCGAATGTCACAATCAATATATTGGAAACCAAGTTTGGAGAACGTGTTATCTCACGAAATGGTCCAGTCGCTTGGCCGTCTGGGTCGTGCGATTTGACGCCGTTAGATTATTTCCTGTGGGGCTACGTCAAGTCTATGGTCTATGATGCCAACAAACCAGCGACGATTGATGAACTTCGTACGAATATCGAACGTGAAATTGCAGCAGTATCGGCCGATTTATGCTTGAAAACCGTCGAAAATTGGGTTCAGCGTCTGGACTTCTGCAAGCGTGCCCGTGGTCCCCATGCAAAAGAAATCGAGTTTCATACATAATGGCATCGAACGTACTTTCACAGGAATAAGGAATTTCATTGATATCCAAAACTGTTTTTGTTTTATTTAAAAAAAACTTTATAGCGCTCTTATTGAAAAGCCCTGTAGTATGTTTACACCGCACCTAAATTCATCATTTCGGCTAAATTCAGCATTTCAGGCCAAATGTTCAGCATTTCGCCATATATTTTCCAACATTTCGAAATGTGCATTTGTAAGTTTGTCAAATCAAACAAACCTCATTTTGATGACTTTCAGTAGGTAATCAGTAGGTAATCAATTCTGATACTACACGGTTAAAAATCTGGGGATGTTTTTTAATACAACCGCAGTATTACAGGTATATGCAATACAAGAAAAATTAGTTTTTAATATTTCCAGTTTATTACATTTTTTCTGTAATAATTTTGTGTTGAAGTTTAATATTTCTTTTAATAAAATGCCATTTTTAATACGGTTTTTCTAAATTTTAATCTATAAAAATTAAAGTTTAATAATTTTGTTATACAATTTAACCCAGTCTATACTAAAATTATATTTTAACCAAGTACTTATTACAATTAAATTATGGTTGACTTTAATTATAACACACATACTGATTACATTTTAATACCAACTTATGGTTGACTTAAATTATAACACATTGATATTAAAATTTAATATTTGGTAAACTATTATTCAATATAGTGTGCATTAAGCGCATAACCTTCGGCTGTATTAGTTTTTAATAAGACCGAAATATTATAATTTAAAATTTCACAAGTAGGATGCAAGTATTATTTTTCAATATTTCAGTGTTACAATTTCATTCTTCATAATAATAAATATTTGAATAAATATTATCTTGGAACATTTAAGTATATTATACAGGGTGGTAGATTTATGCTTTAAAATGGGAACATATTATCAATAAATAAAATCTCAATAAACAGAGTTTGGTGGTAATTGAATCACCTTGAATTCGTACAATTAGGAACAATGTCTCAGTGGTCGTGCAGGCGATTGAGCGATGGGTCGAAAGAAAATGTAATTCAATTGTGGGTGCCTATCACAATAGGGGCCAGCAGACCATCAAGTGCCACCAAAAACATTAGGATTATTGAACAAAGCTTGTGCGAAAACCTGTAAGAGTTTCAGTCAAAGCGCCCGCTTTGGCCCTCCCTAATATGGTTGATGAGATTTTTAAGTACCTGATATTTCACTATCTTAAAATTCATTTGCGGTGCAGGAACAAAATAAAAAATACCTACTTTATTTTCCAAAAAAAACTTTTGTGAAACAATGTTGGGGAGATTTGGCACAATAAATTGTATCTTCTGAAGCTACGAAGCCCATTTCCACCTACATAAATGGGAATGTTAACAAAAAAAAAACTGTCATAATGCTCCAGAAAAACATAATCTACGTCTAAGAAACCAACCGACCTTAAATAGCCCGAAAGTAAGTATGCGGTACACCTTATTACGACGAACGGAATCATCAAGTCCAACTTTTTCAGAAAATTGCAGAGAAAATCGATGAATGTTTACAGCGAAAATTATGTAAGGAATATTTTTAATTTTTACCAAAAGGCCCTTAAAAGTATTCTTAAATTAACGGTAGACCTTGTTGTTCATCCGTATTTTACCCTGTGGTCCGTAGGCCCCCACCTCCAAAAAAAGTACCCAACATTTTATTTAAAAGAATTAAAAAATTTCTACCAAAAGGTCCCAAAAAAAATCCACCCGAAATGTCTTTCAAAACAAACAAAAGCCTTTTGCTGTTTTAAATAATTTATTACCAAAAACTCCTTGTAAATTGGATTTTTACCGAAGTCATTAAAATCCTTGAAATGGACATTTTATCATTTTACTTAATCAGAAACCTTCACGGTGGTGTTTAGAATAACTCACGAAAGTTAGGTACTACATCACAATCGAATGAAATAAGATAATGGCGGGTTTGACATTTTTCTTTTACTCACTAAATTCCCCACGGGACACCCTATACCAACATTCTAATATACACTCGGACTTATTTTTAATACATGCACATTAAATTATAATATTCAAAAACTGACTTTCAAAGTTTTAGTACTACTTTTCTAAACTTCAATATTACTTTCAAATATTTTAAAATTACTTTTTAGCCCTTGAGTATTACATTTAAACATTTTGGTATTACTTTAATTTACTGCGCGTTACCCTATATATTTTAACACACAATTTAACAAACAATTTCAAAACCTTTAATACTAAATATTAATCCTTCAGTATTGCTTTTTAATACTCCAGAATTACTTTTAAACCCTCCAGTATTAAATCGGAATATTTCGGTATTAATTTTTAACCCAAAGATATTATTTCGTAGCTTGGTTTTCCATCTCCAGTTAGTTTGAGCGCGTCATTGTCAAATTTTCAATGGAGCTTGTGATGGATAGTCTAGTCGGAGTGTATTTAAAAGTGAAAAATGTGCAAACAAAATCTATTAAATTTAAAAATAAAAATAAAAAAATATAACGAAAACAACGAAATTTGAATATCAAATGAGGATATTCTCCTAACAAGTGAGTAATAATTATTTTAAATTTTTGAGGAATAGTGATTAAAGCTCAAATTGTAGATAACTTTTATAAGCCGATGCTAATTAGATATTTGGTGATTTTTATTTGAAGTTTTGGAAGACGAAGAAATTTCTGAAAGTGGATTCATTTTAAAAGACCGGGACAGTGTTGAGATTCCAGTTTATAGTCTCTGTGACATAGTGAGGCAATACTCAAACTGTGCTTGTTTTACAATCAATATTGCCTCCATTGTGCAAGAGCCGGTTGATCCTGCAAGTGGCAATTTACAGAGGCAAGACGCAGCGATTGGAAGTAGTCTCCTTGTATACAAAGAAGTAAGTAACTGGTTAAATAATAATAATGTAGGTATACCATGTTTTTTTTTCGTTATTAGGGTTTGGAAGCATATATAAAAGGGAGCGCAGCCGTGTATATTTTGGAGGAGTACTCCCGCACCAATACGCTAAAGGATTCATCTCGAAGGGCACTAGTGACAACGGCAACCGACTACTTAAGATCAGTGTTTGGAAATTATCCTTCAAAAGAGGCAAAGATAGCTTGTGCGAAAGCTATTATTTCAATTTCCCCATGCTATAAAATCCAAGATAGCAAAATTGGAGGATATGTAAGTACACCTTTATTTCAGTATCTAATGTGTTCTTTATTTTATCTAACTTAAAGTATAAAAAAGGATAATTTTGGTTGAACAAATGTTATTTTCTCTCATTATGATTACATATCCGTACCACCACAACATATTTTAGTTATGTTTTTTCGAACTTATTCGAGATTTCTTTTTTTTTTCGTTTATTAGACTTCTTTGAAGCAGTCAACTTGAAATTAAGTTACGCTGGATAGTCTTAAAACTAAAGAATTTTTCATCACAGAGTTTGTTGAATTTGTCAATGGATTTCACTACAAGATTAATTGCTTTCTTTATTTTGAACCAGGTCATTTTATAAAAATTGAAAAAATTTTGAAAATTGAAAATAATATATATTTTTTATGCATTAAATATAAACAAGAAGGCTTTGACAACCAAATTCAAATGTTTAATGTTATAACAAATGGCTTCAAAGTTTTCTTAAAATATGATAACCTTATTTTCAAAAAACCATTTGAGCACTATGAGATAAAAAACAAATTATACATATTGCAGCCTTATATTAATGAATTATAAACTTTTTTGCCAATTAACTAAAGAATTGTTTTGTTTTTAGCTTAAGCCTTTAAAATAAATAAAATGTGTAAATATATTTAACAAGAAAACGCACGACTTTTTATTTCGGAAACTTGAATTTTTATATAGGTGGACGCATATAGGCAAGATCGGTAATGTCTTGGTAAGTTATTATGCCTCCAGAAAGATATACTAAAAACTTTTTAAATAGGTAGTATAATTTATATACTCAAATTGAATACAATATTGTATTAAATTGTAATACATTTTGTACTTTATTGAGTAATATTATATCATATTTAAATTTAATACAATTTTATGTTGAAATGTAATACGTTTTGTATTATATAATAATATTTATATACTAACAACTAATTTAACCTTGTATTATAATATAATGCACTTTGTATTACTAAATAATATTTTAATACTTAATATTAATATAATTTTGTGTTAAAATGTAATATCTTTTCATTACAAAATAACCTACCTTTACTAAAAAATAGTACAAAATTATATTAAAATAAAATACTTCTGGTGTTAAATTATATCCCATTTGTATTTAAATAAAATATTATTTAGTATTAAATTATAATAAAATTATATTAAATTTTAATATTTTATGGGTTTATAAAAAACCAAAAAAAAATATTGAATTTCAATACGAACTTTATTTATTTCTAATAAAAATATATTAAAATCAAAAAAAACATTTTAATATATAAGGGTTTGATTTAAATACTTTTGGAATAAAAATCAATCTTAGTCTATATTAAAACTAAATATTTTGGAAATATTTTTCATTAGCCGACATTATTTAATTTCAATAAATCTATTATTGATTTTTTAAATTCAATATATCCGAACTATTAAATTTTAATATTTTTTCGGTGTTGTCATATATACAACCACGAAAATATTAAATTTAACGCCAGGATTTTTAACCGTGTAGCTGTCATTTGAAATGTTGAAGTTTTAGTGGGAACGCAAAATTGGATTTCGAAATTTCGTCTGCTGAAATGTTGAATTTAGGTGCGGTGTAAACGTACTACATATTAACCTGTCTCGTATTCTTCTCTGGGGACACCGCTTATCTCGTTCTTGCTCTTCTGCTTCAATAAAGGGTGTTGTTTTTAGAGTACCGCCGCTTAAACCACTTCTGATGCAATTATAAAGAGAAAATTGCACATTTTACTATTCCTATTGTATTAAGAAAACAAGTTTTAAAAGGGTTTGAAATTTCCAATTCCAAATTTTTTGCCGCGAACGAAAACATCCTTTGTTTGGAATTGCCCAATGAATCGATGTACAGCAATTGGAGCTATGTCCATCCACTGTTGTCGATTTTACGGACAGATCTTGGCTTAAAAGCTTATAAGATCCAGCTTATGCAAGAGGTGAAACCGCATAACCATATTTTGGTTTCAACTACAGGGCGCAACATGCCACACGTCTCGCAACACCATCAATGCATTGCAGGAAACATTTGCTGAGCGCATAATTTCGCGTAATGGACCTGTGGACTGGCCTCCACGGTCAGCATTCGCCGTGTTATTGCTGATATACGGCTCGATAAAGTTGTCGAAAATTGGACTTCACCATTGCGCTTCATTCGAACTAGCCGTGCGCATATACCCGAAATCATTTTTAAATAGTAATGGCATAAAATTATCTATTTAATAAAGCTAATATGATAGACATTAACGTTAGCTTCAAGTGTTTTATTTCATATTGAATTTGTATACCCCTAAAAAAACACCCTTTAAACACTTTATTTTTTATTTAAATCACTTTTAAAATAAACTTTTTCCTGACGAATGCAGCTACAAACATTTTTGATTTGATTGATAAATAAAAGACAGCCGTTTGACAGTAAAACTACCTTTCTTCGATTTCATACGAATCGGAGGAATTTTGACTCTGGCGTTTTGCGTTTCAGTGCGTTCAATCAAGTACGTGTTACTGATATCTTCGACAGCTTCATACGAATTTTTTTTTTGTGATATTCTCCGATAGAAATTGGTTGCGGAATTTGTTTACAGTGAAGTATTGACAAATGAAGGCAATAAATAAAAAAATGATATATTTAGGTGCTGTGGTAAACGTACTATTAGGCTAGTGCGACCTCGGTGCTATGTTTACTTGCAGACATATTTTGCACGTTGAGGTTCTAGGGTTTAGGCGTACACTTTCGTCCACAGCTGCAATATTCTTAGTTATCAAGTAGCAAACTAGTCTTACGAACTTTCTTAACAAGCTTGCCTACACCAGCTGCAGTTGGTGCATTATTTCTACCGAAATGTATGTAAAAAATTCGAACTGTTTTGACAATACAGCATCCATTTTGAAAGTAACTTTGCAATATTTCCCAACGTTGTTCAAGCGTCAATCGATCCATTTCGCATCGACGAAATATATTATTCTGAATTTCCGTAAATTTTCCTACCTAACATATAACTGTTGACTGCCAGCGTCAAAGTAACATTATTATGATTCAAAAATTAACCAACAGATGGCCCAGCCCTATGACAATTAAACAAATATTGTGGTCTGAGGCCATCAAGTTGATTTTTTACGTAATATGTATATAGATAGATAGAAACCACTTTTTTTCTATTATAACACTTATTCTGAATTACTGCAGCACATGCTGCAAGAAGATGTTACCACGTACACCTTGTGCTTCTGTTCCCAACAGTGAATCTTAATTCGAAGCATTTCGTCCGATCAAGATCAATTCGCTTGTCTGCAGTTTTTCATAGATTTTCCATGGGCTTGAGATCATGACAAGATTGTGCTGGCAGCATAATGACTGGAATTTGATTTCTGTTAAGACAATCCATTTCAAGGTTTGAGGTATATTTAGGCTCGTTGTTATGTTGGAAGATTTATATCCGTTAGCATGAGGAAGCAAGATACTTTGAAGGATATCTCATTACACCTAACGATCCATTATTGAAAATTGTTACAGCACCTTGACGCAAAAACGTCCCCATACAATAAAATTACCTCCCCCATGCTTTATTGGGTGCCTCTTAAGAAAAGCGAATTCAATCGTTCACATTTTGGCCTGTCCGAAAGCCGTCCGTTCAAATTAAATTTAGACTCAACAAATGATGTCCAATCTAAAAGATAGTTTGATTCTTTGGCTGGTTGAGTATAAGCTTTTACTCTTCTTTTAGGCCTCCATTATAGTTAAAACAGAGGTAAAAAATTATCACTTTATTTCAATTACAGACTCCTTGAAGTGTGCCAGCTAATGGAAAGAGAAGGAACACTTGTTTTGTTCTTGGTTTTCGAGCATCTCGAACAGGATTTATCCGATTTAATAGAGCGTCTACCAAAGTCGGGAATGCCACCAACCACAATTCAGGTTTGTATTTTTCAAATCATAATTTGAAACCTAAGTAACATTAAATTTCTTTCCAGCGATTATCACGTGAACTCCTTACGGGGGTTGATTTCCTGCACTCACATAGGATCATTCACCGAGACCTGAAGCCGCAAAATCTACTCATCTCATCACAAGGTCACTTGAAAATTGCCGACTTTGGTTTGGCGAAAACATATGACTTTGACATGAAGCTCACATCGGTAGTTGTTACGTTATGGTATCGCGCCCCCGAAGTACTCTTAGGACAGCCTTACAATAGCGCTGTAGATGTATGGAGTGCGGCTTGTATCATCGCGGAGATGTTTGCAAGAAAACCTCTATTCCCCGGCACTTCAGAAGGAAATCAATTAGATAGGATATTCGAGTATGATACAATGGAAATAGATTTTTTTTTATATAATTTGTATAGACTTTTCATATATATTTGTTTTAAACATTTAATAGGTTAACTGGTAGACCGAGTTCACAACAATGGCCAAAGGAGATTTCCTTATCTCGCGATCATTTTCCGCCAAGACAGTCAAAACAGCCCAGTGATTTGTGCCCGTCAGTCTGTGAATATTCAAACAATCTATTGAGTGTAAGTGTCTTCAATTCCTATTCTGTATTATTGTAGTTATGTACCCTGTACGGAGGACAGTCTCAAAAATGACTTTCTCCATCAAAATTTAAAAAATAGGATTATTCTGCATAAGCATAATGATATCGCAACTACGACTTAATAAATCTTTTGAAAATTAATAATAAATACACTAAATATGTAGTAGGTCTAGAAAGCCAGGCGATAGAAGTGAAGCGCCAAGAAACAAGCCATCTGGATTTCAAGGTTATTTTGGTAAAAAATTAAAGCTTATTAGAAAATAGTTTATTTACTTTTAAATCTTACGAATATTATTATTATTATAATTTATTAACAAGTAATGAATTACTACATTAATATCGAAACATATAGCACTAGCTGCCAGGGCTTACGGCTACTTACGAATATTGTTACTCAATGTCGTTCCTTAACTTCGTAAAAGAGATCAGCTTCGAGAGAGCAAAATATTACCCTGGAGACAACTGTCAGTCGCCTAAAAAATTGACAGATGATTTAAAATTGATTGTCCTATTTGGCATGCGCGTGAACGGCTATTTGTATTTGTCTTTTGATTTCCTGCGATATGAGAAACAAATTGATATAAAAATGGTACCAGAAGGCAATATTTTCGATTGCTTGCAGTTCGGTTAGTAGAAACTCTTCCAAATACTTTTCCATATGCAATTTATGGAAAAACAAAATGCGTGGAAAGCGTTGCCTTTCCCTAACGTTTTTCTTTTAGAGAAAATGCATACCAACCACTGCCATTTTGACAGTCTTTTCCATTTATTACTACAAAAGTAAAGGAACAGGACCTATAGAGAATCATATCAACGAAGAATCGAAATCCACAAATGACGAGAAAGAAGAAGAAGATGATAGTAATTGCTCCAAAATTAAGGCCATTTCTAGTACATATTTACGTTTTTGTTCTCAATATTTAATAGCGTTTCACGACGCTTTTCGTAATTTTGTTTTGAAAACAAATTCTGAATGACATAAAACAAATGTGGAAGATACTTTGCATTAGTGAGAATATGTGTAAATCTAGAAAAATATCGAGATTTGCAAAAAGTGATCCGGATCAAAAAATTATAGATATGGAAAACCACATAAGATCTTACTATAGTGATCTTGTTGTAAGCCAAGTCCGATTGCCGGGATTGAGAAACTTTCTCAGGAGAGTCCATATAAGACTCCAGGTCAAGCTTCTCACAACCAATTTGTGTGCAGAAATGGTTTTATAGGGCCAGGACCTATGAATGTTATGAATCTCTCTTAATTTACTCCTCTGTGGGAAAAAGCAATTATTGATCATTAGAAAATGTGCTATTAGATATTAGGATGATTTTACTGATGACGAACCTGGCAAACGAAACAAGGACAACGAATTTCGAATCTGTACGTGGAATGTTGAAACCCTGAACTGCTATAAATCAGACCTAACCGCCATCCAAGAAGTGCGATGGGATGGACCGGGCAAAAAGAGAATGAAGAACTGCGACATATTTTATGGCAACTGCCATCGGGAACTAAAACAGCGCTTATTTGGATGTGGATAAGTCGTTGGTGGCAGACGTAGGCAAGAAGTCTTAAGTTTCAACTATGTGAACGAGCGCCTCACGACAATCCGCATCAAGGCTAATATGCGCGCAAAATAATTGTCTTAGGTGATTTTAATGCAAAGATAGGTAGACAAGGCATCTTGCCATCTAATGTAGTACTGTCGGAAGATACATCCTACACGACACCACCTCCGATAACGGATTTAGGCCTGTCGACTTCGCGGCGGGGCGAAATTGTTTCATAGCAAGTACGCGGTTTTCGCATCGCGATATTCATAAAAGGGGAGATCTCCCGATCAATCAACCGTCAACCAAATTGACCACATTGCGGTCGACGCAGGGCACTCCTCCAGTAGTATGGATGTACGAACGTTCCGAGTGGCCAACATTGACTCGGACCACTGTCTTGTTGTAGCCAAAGTACGCCTTCGGATATCCCAAATACCGCCAATACAAGTAAATACTGTGAGGAAGTTTGGCGTCGCACGGCTCAAATCGCAAGGGATCACCAGATTGAAGACCAGTGGCAACATTCTCAAAAAGCCATCAGAGACGCCGCCCATGAAGTGCTTGGTTTTACTCGACCACCACAACGAAACCCCTGGTTCGACGACGAGTGCCGGCAAGCACATGGAGCGAAACAAGAGACATACAAAGCAGCTGGCGAGCTCTGTGCACAGAAATGAAGAGACGCGCGGCTTCTCAGGAAAAAAAGAAAGATCACGAAAAGCGCGGGATCGAGGAAATAGATATATCGGAAGTTTTACCAAAAGGTAAAAAGAACCTGCCAAGGCTACCGAACCGAAGCCTGTAAGGACGAACAAAGACACATCGCAGAAAAATCGAAGTCGATGCTGAGGATATGGAAGAGCTACTTCTGTAGGCTGTTAAGCGGCGATGACGAATTAAGTCCCGCTATCAGGCAGGGTGAACCGTTCAACCTGGACAATGAAGAACAAAATTTCCGTCCACCCAACCTGGACGTAGTAAAGAAAGCCATATCTAAGTAAAGTCCAACAAAGCCGCTGGAGCAGATGGCCTAACCGGCGAGCTATTCAGAGTGGCAGGCGATGACTTGGTTAGGAGCTTGCACCAACTCATCTTTAACATCTGGTCGGAAGAAAGTATGCTCGATGAATGAAACCTCAGCATTGTTTGCCCGATTCTCAAAAAAGGAGACCCTCTGAACTACGCCAACTACAGAAGTATAAGTCTTTTTAACATTTATATATCTCTTCAAAAGCGGATGAGGTTACTCTTGGTTGCTTTGAGAGAAAAATTCTTCGAGTAATTTTGGGTCCGGTCTGCATAGCCGGTGAATAGAGGAGAAGATACAACGATGAAATGTAGGGCTGTACAGCAACATCGACCTAGTCAGAGGAGTGAAGGTCCAACGACTGAGGTGGCCGGGTTATGTACATCGAATGGACACAAATGCTCCGGCCCGGAAGATCTTCGAATCCACACCTGCGGGACGGCGTAGTAGAGGAAGACCGCGATTCAAGTGGCGCGCGTAAGTGGAGGGGAACCTTTAACCAACGTGAGAAACTGGAGACAGCTGACCAAAGATCGTCCTGGCTGGAGACGCTTTTTGCTTGAGGCCCAAGTCCACCCCGGACTGTAGCGCCACCTTGAGTAGATAAGTAAGTAAGCTACTAGGTATTTTTACCATTGTCGTATTGTTTATGCAAACATTATTTAAATGTCTAATTACAAACCATATATATCTATTTATTTTTTTATTTTTCAGAAAATGCTATCCTTCGATCACAGACGTCGTCCATCGGCCTTAGCATGTCTCGGTCATGAATATTTTCAACAGGAACCACTTTAACGTGCTCAAATATGATATGATGGCCTCAAAGGAAGGGGCCGAGTTATACTGATATGTTTGTTAATGAGAATGTTTTGTTTTTAGTTACTTATTTATTAGATTTAGAATGAAATAAGACATTTTCGGTCATTGTTTTTTTTTAGTGTGAAACACACCTAAATGGATGGAAAGATAAGAGGAGTGAGAGAAAAAAAGAGAATGTGGCGAATAGCTTCTAGGGTATAACTTTGAAACTAACTCCCAAAACACTTGACATTTTTTTCTGAAAATTTGTGATATTCACACCTGAAACAATACAATAGACAGACATACTATACCATCCCGCAAAACACATTGACAATAGACCGATTAATATAGCTATAGGACTATCCCATCCAACATAATACCTACTTCTTTAGGCAACTTGTGTTGTCTATACATCCGCAACAAATGACTGATATACAATACAAAACAAAAAAAAAAAAAAAAAACAGCCCACAATTAAGTTAATAATTTTTCTCGTAACATTTGTGTTCATTTTTCGATATACCTAAAGTTAAAATAAATTTTAAGAAACGTTATTCTCTCCTTCTTTTAAAGTAGAAAAAAATAGTAATAAGGTATCTTTATAAAAAAAATATATTTTGGTGTATTTAATTATTTTGATACACTTTTTTTAATGCTAAGTGTGTATCAACTTGCATTTGTAATTAGTTTATTTGTTCCTCTTAATTGTTAAGTACATAATTCTTTTACTGAGGACATTTGTATAAGTGACTTAATAATTAAAATAATTAATATGTTATTGTAATTGCAAGTAACATTCAATGTAAAATATAACCGCACTCATTCATTTCTCAATTCGATGTAATTTATTCCTGTTTTTCTTATTGTAACTCGGTAAAACAAATAACTCTGTTAAGTTAGGCGCCCTGCTGCCTTATGTTAATTGCATTTTGTAAAAAAAATTAAAAATATCATTAGTTTCATTTATATTGTGACCGATTTAGTGGTTAATTTTGAAAAATTATTTTTAAATAATAATCGCATTTATTTTTGAGAAACAAATTTTGTTTCAGTTAACAATATTATTCCACCAGACGTAATTGATAAATTACTGAGTGTGGATTGGGGAATCGACAAAAATTCTCGCTAGTTGGGTTTGATCCTGATCCTGACAATTTCTATTTAAAAAAAAAAGAGGAAGAGGCGAAGAAAACCCGAGAGAATGGCAATAAACAAAAGCACCTCGTAGCAACAACAACTCATTCACAGATGTTGGTCTTCTCCTCCGTTCTAATCACCAGTTGGTAGACTTGTACTTGTCGCAAGTGGTAGACACTTGGTCAATTGACAAATAGAAATGCAAGGTTCACTTCCTGACGGGTGAAGCAGAAATGTAAAAGTGTATTATATACGAAGAGTTGACTGCCAGAATTCAAAACTATTCAACAACAATCACTTAAAAGGAGTCTAATGATGAATTAGTGCCAGTGGTGTAGTTCGAAATAGCTATCATTACTATCAAAGTGATTGTGTCTACGAGTTGTTGTCAAAAAGGTGTCAACATGACTTTTTCTTGGAATAAATAGCCAAGTGTACATCTTGGAAGTTTAACAAACAAACCAGTAACTGCCAACCGCCTAGGACAAAGTGTTACTATAAATAGCCACAATTTTGAGGTAGTTAAGGAGTTCACAATTCACATACCTCGAAGTGGGTAAATTTGAACCCCATAAGAGTGAAGATTCAGCGAAAAATTACCCTAGGGAATCGCTGTTATAGCGCCCGTATACGGATACGACACACACACGTCGCTGCAGACCTTAATGTCCAAAACACATGTGCAGAAATTGTGAACGCTTCACTGCAAGCAGTACTGCCTGCAGATGAAAAAAATGTGCATAATTCAATTTGCATCGGTTGCTGTCAATGCGGGGAAAAGTACGAGAGTGCAACACAGACGACGAATAATTTCTGTCTCTTCCTCGTATGCATTAGTAGCTGAATTTAAAAATTCAATGCTGCCAAGTCTATTTAATTGAATTCACTGCGTTGCTATGCAGTGGATGTAAAAATAGAGACATCTTGCAGTGCTGCGGTGGGTGCAGAATTTACATTATTGTATCACCTATCACATACGAACATGAGTGTATTATAATCTTGCTGCACTGATAATTCTGCACGTGTGTCTTGAGCATAAAGCATACTCTGAAGGACGAATAAAGAAAATAGTACAACCGCAAACTCTATGATCTGTAGGTATCAAAGTGCGGATGTAGTCTAAAAACCGAAAATACGTCGGCTACATTGACTCGGCCACCGGGCCGCATCTTAAATGAAAGGTAAGCACATTTTGGCAGCTACACGCGTGCACCACTAGTTTAGACTACTTTTTATGTGCGATCGGGCATAAAAATTCTCAAATCGAATACCACATTATCACTGGTAAGTTTGTGTGACGCCATATCTGATCAATTGTCCAAAAAAAAGTAACAGAATTAGAAAATTGCAATCGTTTTTGTTACCTTGGTTATGGCCCATGTGAATGTTGCGATAACTTGTGGTGATGGTGAATAGGATACCTTTCAAAAGCGGCTTCGGCTTGCATTACTAGTTCAGGCAATTTGTGTACAAAAAGAAAAACAATAAACTTTAGTTCGGCTGAAAATTCTGAATTTTGATTCAATATTTATGGAAAATGGTTTGCCGTTTGTGTTTAATCAAAACTGATAATAATCTTGCTATATTTAGTGATGACAAAATTCCAAAGTATATTGCTAAGTATCTGCAATTGGAGGTATTTACTTACAACATTCATAGTCCATACAGGATCAGAAATAAGTTAAACTCTATTTAATATTTTTAGATTACTCGGGATGATCCCATTTCAAATGTGGTATGCACTTTGTGCTGGACACAATTGCAGAACTTTAAAATATTTCATTTACAAGTGATGGATGCGCAAAAAACCCTAGCCACGGTTTGCGAGGATTTCAAAAATGAAAATAATCAGAATGTTAGCGATAGTGATGTGTCTGGGAATGCGTTAATATCGTCAAGTTAGTTAATTTAGTTGTATTTATTTTCGGGAACTAAATATTTCTTTAGATATAGAGCAGATAAGGATAACAAACATTGTTGAAGTATCTGATGGTATGCCTGTCGTCACAATTGAGCAACATAGTAATAAATTCCTAGAAACTACTGCTACTACTGAAGCCAACGAAACACTTGCTAATCAAATGATTATCGCTGAAACAAAGCATCCAAATGAATCCACTTTGGATAAAGATATTTCTTCAAATATAGAAGTGATGGTGACAAATAATTGCTACAAAAACGAAAAGAAACAAGAAGGCGAACATCCAGAACCCGCAAAAGACAAAACAAGCGAAGAATGTATTACAAATGTAAACTCGAAACCAAAACGCAATCGAGGAAGAAGTGGACAAAAAAAACTAACAAAACAAAAGGTTAAATCGGAAAAGAGTAATCGAATTCTCCGAACAGCAAAGGAATTCGATGACATTATTAAAAAGAATATGGATCTAAAGTGCGAAATATGCTCGGCAAAAGTAGTTGACTTCGCTGAATTGATACGCCACTTTCGGACGGTTCACAATCGTCCTGGCTATGTGATATGTTGCAACAAGCGATTGTTTAAACGGTTCTTGGTAGTTGATCACATCAAAATGCATACAAATCCAGAGTATTTCAAGTAATTAAGAGAGGATTGGCTATTTCTAGTGTCTTAATTCTTAACAATCCTATTGACAGATGCACAGAGTGTGGCAAGGTCTTGGCTGACAGAATGTGCCTTCGAGTTCACGAATTGCTATCACACAAGAACGAGGAAGATAAGATGTTTCAATGTCCACAGTGTCCTAAGAAGTTTGCGAAACAATATCTAATCCATCACCATAAGGTAAAACGAATACCACAAAAAGATCGCACTTTTACTTGCAGTGATTGCGGAAGGGGGTAAGATTCAACTAGTCTTTTCGAAATATAATTTTGAAGTTGTTTTTTTTTTTTAGATTTCCCACGCAGATAACTTTAACAAAGCACTCAAATAAAATTCACTCGACTATCTATGACAAAATGTGTGAAATATGCGCAAAACTCATACACGGGAAAGCAGCATTCGAACGTCATATGGAAGAACACGATGGTGTCGTCCGACCGCAGGTTCAATGTGGTATATGCGGTACGTTGTTAAAAGACAAGCACATCCTTCGAAAGCATATGCTAAACAAGCACGATGGCAAATCACACGCCTGCAATGTGTGTGGTAAAAGTGCGCCGTCGAAAAGCGCTCTGCAAAGCCATCATAAACATATGCATCAAAATGTACGCGATTTTAAATGCACTTTCTGCGACAAGTCATTTAAGAAGGCTATCAATCTGAGGGTATGTATGCTGTAGGTTAACTTTGATATCCAAATAAATGTTGGTGTGTTTTGCAGGAGCACTTGACCACTCACACCAAAGAGGTATTATACACATGTCCATATTGTCCGAAAACATTTAGTTTTAACTCCAATATGCATGCTCATCGCAAGAAGGAACATCGTGAGGAGTGGGAAGCCAACAGGCGGTCTAATGTGAAAAAAGCTGCGCCTACGGACACATGATCGGCTAATGAACGTGTTACAACATTACATCAAGTAGAAAATAAAAAAAAAAATAAACAAATAGTTGGCGCAACAGGTCCCTATGCCTATCTTCTCACAATCGTTCGTTTGTATGAGTTTTTATTTTTGGGCCGAATAATGGAAGGGATCTACACCCTTGGGCTTGGACATAAAGACTTCAAAATTTCGTATGTAGGTTCGTTTTGAGAGCAACGAGAAATATAATACACTAGATGGACCCGGCATAACTCGGTTTTGCCCCCAAACGGCACCTATCATAAAATTCTACCGCGCCAACGCCATTGAGATTTCTTTTCAATATTTGCAACGCGAAAGCTGACGGTTTATTATCACATAGTTTGTGAGTCGTTTGCTTTTTTTTGCTTTTCTCGCAAAAGGTCGTTGGTGAAACCCGCATCGATCGAAATTTGTTCACGGGATTAGATTTATTTACGTAAATATATGGAGGCAAACCAGCATATTGAAAATGAGATTTTCTAACGACTTCGTCTGAGCCATTAAGCCAATACAGGAAAGACGGAAATAGAGCTGTCCTAACAGTCAAATTGACTACAAAACAATTTCTAATAAGAGAACCCAAAATTTATCCGACTTACTGAAAAGCGCCATGAAAACAAAGTACATAATAATAATTAAGTTTATTCATTTATTAAAAACATAAACTAGGGAACGGTACATGTTTTAATTAAATAACATATTATGTAAATTAAACTTATAGACTGACTAAAATCTAGTACTATGGTAGATAGTATTCTTTATTACAATTGAATTACTTTTAAATAAAGTAGGTGATAAAAATCATGCCTATCGCCAAAAGAATTCCCTAAGGAATGTTTCCCATTCAGTAATTTAATTGCAATGGAACTTTTCAATGGGAATTTATTCACCATGGGCCAGAGCTTAAATGCAACACTTTGTCCAGGTTATATAGGTGCATACCAGTCTTAACTTCCAGCGGAATTGGTATCCGTAGACGTAACTTTTTTAACATTGTAACGTCTGTTGGCTTCCCACTCCTCGCGATGTTTTTTCTTGCGGTGAGCGTGCATATTGGCCTTAGAATTAAACGTTTTCGGACAGTGAGGACATGTGTACAATATTTCCCCGGTATGAGTCGTCAAGTGCTCCTGCAAAAGACAAATATTTATTTGCTTGCTTCAACGGCTGACACAGTATACCTACCCTCAGGTTGACAGCCTTCTTAAACGCCTTATCACAGAATGTGCATTGAAATTGACGAACGGTTTGGTGTACATATCTGTGATGGCTTTGCAAAGCGCTTTTTGATGGTGTGCTTTTGCCACACACACTGCAGGAGTATGATTTACCATCGTGCTTGTACATATGCTTTCGAAGACTGTTTTTGTCCTTCAACCATGACCCGCATGTATCACATTGAACCTGCGGTCGCACTACACCCTCGTGTTCTTCCATGTGACGTTCGAATGCTGCATTACCACGTATCAGTTTTGCGCATATTTCACACATTTTGTCATATATAGTGGAGTGAATTTGATTCAAGTGCTTTGTTAGAGTTGTCTTCGTTGGGAACCTACAAAAACAAAACGAGATATATTTCGGAAGCAGTATGTAGTTGCAAGATATCAGCCTACCCCCGCCCGCAATCATTGCAATTGAAAGTGCACTCTGTCTGTGGAATATGTTTCACCTGATGGTGATCGAGCAGATATTGCTTGGCATACTTCTTGGGGCAGTATGGGCATTGAAAGGTCTTGTCTTCCTCATTCTGGTGCATCAGTAATACGTGATTTCGAAGGCACATTCTATCAGCCAAGACCTTGCCACAGTCTGTGCATCTATGAATAAGTGACTTGTTGAAAATGTAGGCAAAAAAAAAGTAAAACAGCGAATGCTCTCTTACTTGAAATACTCTGGATTATTGTGCGTTTTGATATGATCGACTACCAAACCGCGCTTGTACAATCGCTTGTTGCAACATACCGCGTAGCCCTTGCGATTGTGAACAACCCGGAAGTGACGTTTCAATTCAGCAAAGTCAATTAGCTGTGCCGAGCACATGTTGCACACAAGATCCATATTCTTTTGAATGATGTCATCGAATTCTTTTGCTGTTTCAAGAATTCTATGACTCTTTTCCGATCTGACCTTTTCTACTCTTGGCTTTTCCTCTCCCTTTTTTGGTCGACCACGCTTTCTTTTTAAATTTACAATTGGAACATCTCCATCGGCTGTATCGCCTTCCGTGGGCTCTGGATGGTCATCCACTTGTTCCAATTCGGCTCGGCTGCATTTTCTTGTCACATTTATGCTGGAAGGAGTCACTTTGTCGGGAGTTGATTGTGATTGATGCTTTGTTCCTCGCGTAACTCTGCGAGTAGCATATATCTCGTTAGCTTCAGGAGTAGTAACAATTGTGTTTTCCTCAGTGCGTGACTCAACTTTAACGATTTCCTTTTCACTATTTAATATTTCATCGTCCAAACAATCGAACGTGTCATTGTTATCAAATGTATCATCTGAAATAGATTAAAACTTTTAAAATACGACTTTGTCTCTGGTTTAGTTCTTGAATTTAGTTTTCGTTTCTTTGTTGACGACTCTTGGATATATTACGATTGGATTCTGAAATGTTAAAAGTGGGGTACGGTTGCGCTGACCACCGTCACGTCTTCCATATGAATTTAAAGCGTGCATATTTATAAATATTGAAAATGATATGCAAATTCAGTGCTCAATCGTAAGGTAAATGGTAAATATAAAGAAGGACATACTAACAAGTGCCGACAGTACTTAGTCGTAGATTTAAGTTTATATCGTCCAATTTGGCAGATATGTGGCTAGTATTAGGTTGCAGTTTAAGGATCATAAAATGATCTAAAGGGGAATACTACTTTCCAACATGTGTGTAGTAAAAGGTACATTAAAAACAAATTTAAATATATAATGAGCTTACTATCCGATCCCCCGACAATGGTTTCTTCCTTCAGCGAGCTCAAGCCTAAAAAATATTTAACAAATATAGTTCGTGGCAGAACCACAAATAAATTCACTAACTTGACTCCAAGTTCACATTCTTCGACAGTAGTTCTTGGGTTAGATTTTGATTAACTTCGCTTTTCATATCCCTATACGTTGTGCCCAGTGTTTTCTGTGCTTCCTCCACACGTAAGTAGAATATTTGAAAATTATCCAATTCTTTCCAGCACAGAGTGCATACCACTTTTGAAACTGGATCATCGGGAGTAAGCTAAAATAGAAATAAACAAATAAGATCGACTGAAACTCTTTTCTGTTCTGAAGTACTACCTCCAATTGTAGAAATTTAGTAATGTACTTTCGAATTTTTTCTTCACTAAATATAGCAAGACTTTCGACAGATTCCGTTAAACACAAACGACAAACCATTTTGGCATAAATATTGTATTCAAACGAAACCACTTAAAATATATAATCTTTCTGTTGAACAAAATGTAATGTTTTTATAATGTACACAAATCCCCAGAAAGTTTTATAGAAATGTCACTTTCGATTTCACCATCACCATACTACACCTTTCCCAACATTTACATGGGCTATAACCAGGGCTACCAGGAACCTTATTTTATGGATCCTGTATTTGGACAAGCTACCTTGCTTTTGTGTGGTTTTTTTTCGCAATTGTGGTGTTGTTTCTGGAAATTCGAAATTTCAAGCCGATGTTTTCCATAGCAACCTATTTAGATATCGAGTAGATCAACAACTGGAATTCACTTTTCATTTATTTACTTCTTCACTATTTCATTTTTTCATGTGAAAACATATTTGCGGACAACTCTTTCGCTTTTTGACTGCATTTTTCTATTAAAGAAATGTTGACGCAGTCAGAGCATAACCGAAACAAAGTGGGGAAATAGAGAGGAATCAAAAGAACTCAGTTCAAATGTGGAAGAAAATATTCACTTGAATCATGAGCTGCAAGGGTATTTGTAATTTGAATTTTGCGAAATTTAATAGTACAGTGATGCCAACGCAAAAAAGGATGAAAATGTGACAGCTGTCAGTTCGGGGTTACGCCTTGTCCAGCGTAGACACGAGAAATGCGGTGCGTGCGTTGAAGTGCGGGTAATGCGGGCAGATTACAAAATCAAACCTATGTTGGGAAATATAGATGTCCAACGTAGGCACGATTTTGCGGTAAATCCGTGCATTGCGATGTCCCCGCATCGCACACATTGTTTGAAAATCAAACTGGTTTGATTTTGTCCGCATTATCGTGCGGAAATGATGATTGAAGTTTTTTTTTCATAAAAGACAGAAGGGGTGCGGAAAAGGAATGGAACAAAGTTTTCTGAAATGCAGTCGAATGTTTTTATCTGTATATAATATTGCACTAGTTATGTCGCGTTTCTTTTTTAGATTTTTAAATATTCTTATTTTTAAGCTAATTTCTATTTAAAAAAACCTTTTTTGCCGAAACAAAAGCCATTTTACACAGAATGACAGCAGTTTATTAAAGCCATCCGCATGAACGCATTATCGTGTTCTAATTGGACACTTTCCGCATTCCCCGCAAATAGATGCAGTGCGTTCAAGCAACGCAATACCCGCAAAATCGTGCCCGTGTCTACGCTGGACACGGCGTTAGGAAAAATGGACAACGCATTTTCATTGTTGAGAAATATTTTAACAATAATGGAGGCTTGTCAGCTAGAGTCCGCGAACAAAACCATCTTCAGTGATGAAACTCATTTTCATCTTGATGGCTTCGATAATCGTCAAAATTGTCGCATTTGGGGTTCAAAAAACCCACGAGTAATTGTTGAGAAATAAATGTATCCACAATTTTGGGCTGGAGGCATTATTGGACCATTCTTCTTCGAAAATGCGGCTGGTCAGGTAGTAACAATTAATGGTATTCGTTATCGTGACATGATAACCAGTTTTAAGTGCCTAAATTACAAGATATTGATGTGACCAACGTGTGGTTTCAACAAAACTGTTTCACATGCCATACAGCCAGAGAAACAATTTAATTATGTACTTTATGAGTCATTTCCTAATCGTGTAACCGTTTTTGCGATCAGAATTGGCTATCCAGATCTTGCGATTTACCTAACGCAATTGGATTTTTTTTAAGTCAAAGGTATATGCAAATAAGCCCACCAGCACCAACGCCTTGAAAGAGGAAATTAAGAGGTGTATTAATGAAATTCAGCCATATTCATAGAAAATGTCAATAAAAACTTGCCAGCAAAGCCGTGGCGGCCATTTATCCGATGTGCCATTCCGTACATACATATAACCCCAATCCGTATAGGTACTTTATAAATCAATAAAAAATTTAAGCTTTCTAATTAAAAATTTTGATTGTTTATCAAAATTACTGCCCCTATTGTAGAACTTTGTAGAAATTGAGTTATCTTCAATTCAACTCAACTTTCATACAACCCAAACTGACTAACAACTTACAGACAACCATCGCCATCTCTGTTGTGTTTTGACAGACAACTTTTCTATTAAGGCTGTGTTTGTGTATGACAATATCTACGGACAATACCGAATTTGAAATTACATAAAACTAAGAGACAACTACAACTACAGTATGAGATGGGGGCATACATTTTGCGTGAATTGTGGCATGGGACACCCTTTACTTTTATACCAGAACCGAAACAGGTTGATCTTAGTCAGCGTTGTCGATGTTGCACACTTTTACTCAAATTGCACTGTGGCACTTTGATTTTGGTATAATAAGATTAAAAATATTCGAAATAGAAAAAAACATTTCTTATAAGTTCACCAGACATCATTTTCATTACATACAGAATTTACATTCATAGGCGAAGGGTGCAATATTTTTTTTAAAAAGTCAAAAGTCAGAACTCACCTCATTTGTCAAAATACGTATAGGTAGTTTTTTTTTTTTTTTAAGGCGTATTTTTTGAGAAGTGAGTATAACAAAACCAAAAGTAAGTATAACAATTTTGCATGTAAAACCAAAAGTGAGTATAACAAAAGCAAAAGTGAGTATAAAAGTTTTGCATGTAAAAGCAAAAGTGAGCTAGCTATAGATTCTCAAAAAAATACACCTTAAATTATTTTTGTTTGTGAAAACTATATCATTCAAGTTCAGTTTACTTTATAATTATTGAATGTGCGCTTGAAATTTTTTGTTACAATTTTTGAAAGTGTGTTGTCATCAAATTTACAAAAGTTTCAAAGAACACCCCATCGATTTTATCTATTTGTGCCACCACAGCATAGGTCAAAATGGCACCTTTTTGTGTCAGTGGTGGCACGGAAAAAATATTTTATGCGGCAACGGTGGCCAGGTATATGTACTGTACATGGTAGCACAAACAAGAGAAATACCTATGTATACAGGATGTTGAACGATATAACAAAAGCAGGTTTAAGAAAAAATATAAAACCAGCATACCTACACAAATCCAAAAACCAGCATACACAAACACAATTCAATGCCTGCAACGTGAAGCAATTCATGATTCGAACAAATATGTTTCCTTTTTGTGCCTTTACCTTGTGTGATGAGAATATTGCTGTTGTACCTAAACTACTGCTATGTCTTTCAGCCTTTCTGGTCCTGGATTCGTTTTGGTGGTAAAGAATATTTGCCCTTTTTCTGTATGGTTTATATTTTCTCGATTCACTTCAAGTTTTCAGTGCAAATCCAGTTGTTAAAGCAATAATGCTTAAACCTAGACAATCACAATACGGCTACCGAGTTAAATGTTGCATAAACTCTTGTCGCGCTCCGCGACAAGCTAATTTAGGCAGAAAGTTTTTTAAATTTCCAGAACGAGAGAAAAAGGCTCTTTTACAAAAATGGCAGGACGCTTGCAATTTAAAAGATGAAATAGTTGCAAAAACTATGTATGTATGTGAAATACATTTTGAAAAGGATTTGGTGATGACACAGAAGTTGAAAAAAGGATCTATTCCAACATTGCATCTTGATAATGTTTCAAATAGTGCTGATGATTCAAATCACAAAACAAACATGTGTGAAAAAGATGAGCCTGCCGCGGTTTTAAGTTTAGCGGAATTTGCGAAACCTATAGCAATAGCAGTGCAGCAACAATATCCTCAGCATCAGAACACAAGGTAAACACACAAAAAGGAAATTATTTGATTATTGGTGGATTATACTGAGGAATCAGTTTTTTATGAGTTTGTATCAACTTTGGGCATTGTTGTTTTTCAACAGTAAACAGTAGATGTTATTTTTTTGATTTGTATTCTATTTTATATTTGTTTCTTTTCCTTCTTAGTTCTTTGCAAAATTACTCGCACGCATCCTACGACGACAATTCATTCATTGAATGTAAACCGGAATTAGTCAGTGAAGGCATATTCCCTGATCGTTCGGCAGATGATGAATTTGATGTGGCCTCAATGAAGACAGAGGTTGATGATCCCGACTGGAAGGATGTTATTCCGACATCCACCTTTGCTGTGGATGTGCCCTTACCAGAGGCAGAGGTTGATGATCCTGACTTGAGGGGGGCTATTCCGACATCCTCCTCTGCTGGTTTACATTGCTCGAAAAGGCAAAAAACTTCAGATGTGGAGGAAACTCTTATGAAGACAATGTTATCTCTTCAGGAGTTCCTTAGCAGATCCCGCCCGACTGCAACCCCCAGACACAACGATGAGTTGGACGAGGATGAACTGTTTTGTAAAAGCCTAGTCATGAAATTAAAGAAATTTCCAAGAGAATTAAAAAACTCTGCAAAGGTTGAAATGCTTGAGTACCTAAGTGCTCTAGAAACGGATAATATGGATTAAGATGATATTTTGTTTATTTTTAAGCGTGTATTAATAAAAAAAAAACATCTAAAGTATTTATTTTCAAAATAAATTTATTGTAAAGGACTAGTCCCGATTTCAGTTCTTTTAACCATCCAGATTGTTGATCCGAAGACAACATTGTTAAAAAATGTCCTTTAAAACAAATACGAAGAACAATAGATCACGATCCAATTATTAGGCTGGCTGGATTAAGGTGAGAAAACAGTAGTAAGTCGATATGTTGGAACTATAATAGAAAATAAAATCAAAAAAATCATTTTCGAAAATTTTTCTGCCAAATGAAGAATTTCTAAAAATACTGGCATCGCTTTGGCCTCCCATAACCTCCAACGTCGATGGCAGTGAATTTGAAATCCGCATCACAAATCGCAAGCACCACAATGGAGAATATGCGTTTATAGTTTAAGTACCTATATGGATCCTGTACTTGGTGGACACTTTATTTCAATGTGTCTTCCACCCGCAATGAGGCATATCCCCTTACCTTCTTGTAATTATCTATTTATGTATATTATTCTACTGAGAAATATTTTTAACCTTTTAATGTAGCTGTAAAGACATGTAACTACCGCTTATTACAATAAAACGTATATAAATTAGTGAATTTTTTATTAAGAACTGTTTATTTTAAGACGTTTGACAGTATCATAGATTGTCCCTGCCTAAGAAGACATCTGTTTCCTTTTTGCACGATTCTTTCGGTTTTCCTCAAACTCCTTTGGGTGTTTCAGCTTGCGATGATGATGCATATTCGAACAAACCTTGAACGTCTTCGGACAATGGGGGCATTCATACAATCGATCGCCTGTGTGTGTAGTCATGTGTTCCTAAATGCAGATAATGGAACAAAAATAGGTCCAGCTTATACAATATTTACAAGAATTTTTTACCTTTAAAGCTTGTAATCGTTTAAAAGACTTGTCACAGAGATTACACTTGTGCGACCTTTCACATCTATGAACATAGTCCATGTGGTATTTCAGAGCTCTTTTGCTGGGCGCGTTCTTACCGCATACGTTACAAACATGAGTTTCACTGGCGTCTTCTGGATGCAAGGCAATCATGTGAGCTTTTAAAATGCCTTTCGTAGATAGTTCAGTCCCGCATATTTCACACTGTACTTTCGGTTTGATTCCGGAATGCTGTAGTTGATGTCGTTCGAGTGCTTTATTTCCTCGAACAATTTTACCGCACAAATGACACATTCGGCTGTAGATCATTGTATGTACGTTAAAATGATGTGCCTTTAGTTTGGATTCCGTTGGGTAGCTGAGAGTAAACAAGAAATTATTTTAATCGGAGAACCAGATTAATGTATTTTGTCTCTGTATCAAAACCCGACAAACATCTATTTTGCTGAGAAGTTTTTCACAATTCAGCCGTTTGGAATTGGCATATAATTGAAGGTCCATCCCGATCGTCAAAAAAGTACTCAAACGAATAGTTGTGAGAAACTAGGGACCTGATGCGCCTACCATTTATTTATTTTAACCAAACAGCATCTTACTGCATCTTACTTACCCTTTTCCGCATTCCATGCACAAATGACTGTTAGCATCCGAATTAGTTTTAAAGTGAATTTGCTTGTGCTTGTCTAGCATACTTTTTTTGAAAAATGTCCGTGAACAGTGCTTGCATTTGAAGCATTGCCTCTCTTTATTTTCATTCACATGGAACGTCTTTAGGTGAAAATCTAAGCTATATCGGCTTGAAAAACATTTACCACATTGCATACATTTGAAGAATTCCGGATTTAAATGTATATTAATATGATCAGCAAGGTCAGCAGCTCGAAAATATTTCCTTTTGCAACAGATCATGTAGCCGCTTTTTGCATGAACTTGCTTGAAGTGTTTTTTGAGGGTTTTAAAGTTCTCCATTGTTTTGTTGCATTCATTACAAAACAATATTGTGTATGATGATATCAAACGATCGAACTCTTCAGAGAGTTTAGATTTTTTGGATTTGTCGTCTTGAATACAAGTCGGAGAATCCGTGTCAGTGCTGTAATTTTCCCCATCTAGATGATCCTGTGAGCTAGAACTTTGACATAAATTTAGTTCATCCTCATTTATTGATGTATTGTCTGTTGGGCATGATTCAATTAATTGGTCTTTCTGATCAAAAATTATTTGCCACTTTTCCTGAGCGTTTTCGACAGAAATGCAAAACGAGTAGAAATTGGATAGGTTGTCGAAACAATTTTTGCACACAATAGTTGAGTGTTCATCATCTTGCGCTACCTTAAATTTGATTTTTTTTAGAACCGATTTAAGAGCAATCGCCAATATGACGTACTTACTTGGAATGTAAAATAAGTTGCTATAAGGTTTGAAATATCGTTTTTTATGCCTTCACCTTCGAAAATATTTATAAAATCACTACATTCGTTTACACACAGCCTGCACAACATTTTACTTTTCAAAGTAAACAAAAACACCACCGAAAATGTCAAGTGATGTGAACAGCTGCTGTGATGGTTGCATTCAGGGAAAATTTGCGTAATGTATCGATATCAAATTGTCTGATGTGTTATCGAGTGAATTGAAAGTTCACAAATCATTGTAGAATTTTTTATTTATTTTATTTCCACTTGATATTAGTTCAAGAAACACTAAGAAGACTCATATAAGACCCTCATCATCTCAGTCCTACTCTATGGCGCAGGAGCATGAACGTTAACAAAGGCGGATGAAATCTTCTTGGTCGGGTCAAACGCAAAACTCTTCGAATTATTTTCGGTCCCAACGCTCCGGCCCGAAGAGTCTTCGATTCCAAACCGGAGGGAGAACGTAGTATAGCAAGACCTCGCGCATAAGTAAAAGGGGAACCTCAACCAACTTGAAGTGCGCAACTGGAGGGAGTTAATATCCCGGACTGTAGCGCCATCTAAGTAAGAAAGTTAACTCAGTCGCCGGATATTTGTAAAATAAAATAAAAGTACATTTTCAACCGATTGCCACAAGGCTATAAAATGACGGTTCGTTCAAATCAAATGTGCTTGTTCTGTGCTTGGATTCTAGGCTTAACCATGGAACTATCTACGTACATAATTAGGTTCTATAGATGTGTTCGATAATGTTTAATATAATTTGTTCCCTGATTTTGGTATTCCTCATTATCGCCCATATGAATGTGGCGAAATGTATGGTGAATATCAAAAGTGACATTTCTCTCAAATTTCGTGTGTAAACCACGTTTTAGTGTAAACAAATTCAAGTTAACACAAAAAGCAGATAAAAAGAATTTGCTTCTTATTTTCTTTAATTTTAAATTCAATATTATGCGAAAATGATTTGCCGTTTGTGTTTAACCGAATCGGATAATAATCTTCCTATATTTTGTAAAGAAAACATTCATCAGTATATTGCTAAATTCCTCCACTTAAACGTAGGTAGTGGGAGTGGCAGAAATAAGTTTCACTCGATCTAATTTGTTTATTCAAATTTTAGCTAACTCTGGATGATCCAGTTTCACAAGTGGTATGCACTCTGTGCTGGACACAGCTAGATAGCTTTAAAATTTTCTACTCACGAGTGGAGGAAGCCCAGAAAACCCTCATCACAGTCGACAAGGAATTAAAAATTGAAACATCGAACGGTAGCGATGGTAATGTGTCCAACTCTGATGAACTACCATCCGTGTCCGATACTCCCAATATTGAATCAAGTGAGTAAACTTATCTGCCGTTGGAATTTTATAAATATCCATATAATCTTTATAGATTTGATGCTGCTGAAGGCAGAATGTAATATCGAAGGATCGGGTGGTAAGCGCATTATAATAATAAATGTTTAATTGGTTTTTTCAAACAACACGAATTAGGAAGTATGTACCTACCTATAAAGTTGAGCTCTCAGTTTTCTACAGTGTAGTAAATTGCACATCGTTGACGTAGACACTGTACAATTTGACCTTAAGTGTTCTCCAGCTATTACATTTTAACTTTTGTGCCTATATGTATTTTTTTTTCATGCCATTACCTGTTCTAAACAATCAACTAACCACAAGTGTTTTAAACCGATTAACGCGCCCGAGTTATACCTAACGTTTGTAAACAAAGCTGTTGCCACACAAGGCAGGCTGTCTATATGTCGTCATAATTCCTCATAATTGCAGATTTCTGTGCAAAAAAGGATCATGTTCAGTCAGAAATGGTTTGATGGCCTTTTTTCAAAAATTATTTTTCGGGAATAAATCAATTTATGTCTGTTAACATCCATAATTCGATCGTAAACTTGGTTTATATCCAACAATCCACATATAATCTCCTCTCATATACGAAGTGATTAGCAATATGCACATATCGTTCTAGATTCTGGTCTATTTCAGATGAAACATTCCACTGTTCGGAAGAAGACTTTTCAAAAGAAGATAAAGAAGTTGTGAAAGTTGAGTTAAACAAAGACGAAATTAGTGCTACCACTTCTCCTACAGAAAACGAGACACTTACTACTCGGACACTTATCAGAAGAACAAAACGACAAAGGAAAACAACTCCCGATAAAGAACTTCCTCCAGGCATAAATTCGAAAAGAAAATGCAGTCGAGTCAAAAATGAACTACTTGAAGAACCCACACAAGACGAAACAGCCCATGAAGATATTCAAGAAGATGTGAATACAAAAAGAAGACGTGGTCGACCAAATAAGGGTGAAGAAAAACTGAAAGTAGAAACGAAGAGATCGGAAAAGAGTAGTCGAATTCACGAAACAGCTAAAAAATTAGATGAAATAATCCAAAAGAACATGGATCTAGCGTGCAACATGTGCTCGGCACAACTAATTGACTTTGCTGAATTGAAACGTCATTTCCGGGTTGTTCACAATCGCAAGGGTTACGCGGTATGCTGCAATAAACGCTTGTACAAACGCAGCTTGGTCGTCGATCACATTAAAACGCACATTAATCCAGAGTATTTCAAGTAATTTAAGGATCAATAACTTTTTTTTTATCTTAATTTTCAACTATACCTTCTTATTTGTAGATGCACCGAGTGTGGAAAGGTGTTGGCTGACAGAACCTGCCTTCGAAATCATGTATTGCTTTTGCATCAGAATGAGGAAGATAAGACGTATCAATGCGAACACTGTCCTAAGAAATACGCCAAACCATATCTGCTTGATCGACATAAAATACAACATGTACAAACACAGGTCTTTAGTTGTACCGATTGCGGAAAAGCGTAGGGCAATTCAACAATTGCATCGGAATTTTATTCGATTTGTTTTTTCTAGATATTCTGCGAAGTCAACCCTTACACAGCATATTAATAAAATGCACTCGAATATCAATAGCAAAATGTGTGAAATATGCGGAAAAATAATACGTGAAGAAGCAGCATTCGAACTTCACATGGAAGAACACGAGGGTATAGTACGACCACAGCTTCAATGTGGGGAATGTGGCTCATGGTTCAAGAACAAAAACACCCTTCGAATGCATATGTACAAACATGATGGAAAATCATATTCCTGCAATATTTGTGGCAAAAGTGCACCGTCAAAAAGCGCTATGCAAAGCCATCGTAAATATGTGCACCAAACCGTTCCCCAATTTCAATGCACATTCTGTGACAAGGCATTCAAAAGAGCTGTCGGCCTGAGGGTAGGTACTGTTTTAGCTTTTCATGCTGCAAAATAATGTTTATGTCTTTTGTAGGAGCACTTGACGACTCACACTGGAGGGGTGTTGTACACATGTCCCCACTGTCCGCAGACTTTTAATTCTAAGGCCAATATGCACTCTCACCGCAAGAAAAAACATCGCGAGGAGTGGGAAGCCAATAGGCCTACTGGGAAATAATCGACATCCATGGACTCTAATTATATTTGGAATTCGTTGTCATTCTGGAGCAAAGCTAACGGGTTCCGGGAAGGAGCATTGATCTCTGTTCGCTTTTTATTATGTTCTAGAATTTCGTAATTGGTACAGTGCAGCCCGTTCAAGCTTTATTTCACTTCTATCGCCTAGCTTTCTAGGCTAACCAGTTTTCCATAACAACGTTTTGTTTTTAAATAAAGCAAAATATATCTCATTCAAATAAAACAAAAATATGCCTCACCTTAAATTACCATTTTATCGAATCGCGCGCGCCAGGTTTGATAGTCCGAGTTGATCTTCTTAAAATAGAACTTCCATTGTTTCTATTGTGATCTGGAACCTTAAGTTGATGTTCTTGATTCAGATGTTCTCGATTAGTGTTGCATTCCCATAGCACTTAAACATGGAACACTTTTCGTTGGTGAAATACCGAAAGCTGAAACTTCAAGTGAAGAGTCTAGGTCGAAAATAGACACCTTCATAAAGTCTATCATCTAAGAAAAGCGCGCGCGTGATTCGATTCTTGAGGATTTTTGTTGGGGTGCGAATTTCTAGAAATTCCTCACTTTTGGTTGAATGGATACGTCAATAAACAAAACTGCCGTATTTGGAGTGATGATAATCCTCAAGTTTATGTTGAAACACCGTTACATCCACAAAAACATCTTGAAAAGCGATGCTGGCCAGAACGTTACAGTCAACGGTGACCGCTATAGAGCCATGATTACTGACATTTTCGTTCATCAATTGAACAACCATGATCTGCAGGAGATGTGGTTTCAATAAGACGCCCCAACATGTCACACAGCTCGTGCCACAATTGATTTATTGAAGGAAATGTTTGGTACCCGCATAGTTTCACGTTGCGGACCCGTGAATTGGCTTCCAAGATCGTGCGATTTAACGTGGCTTGACTATTTTCTGTGGGGATATGTGAAGTCGCTAGTCTACGCCGATAAGCCCGAAACGATTGACCACGCAGCGGTATTAATAAAAAAGCCTTATTCGCTCTTTAATCCATCTGAGAGCTAGCAGACGAATAGTGGACTTGTTCGTTTGATAACTTTTATTATTTATAAATACATCTTATATCCATATTAGCTATCCACTCTTTATCATTAAACGCACGACAGCACTGCGTCCAAACTGTACTAAACATGCTTGTAAATCTGTCATATTCCATCAGCTGACACTATCATGCTCAGAGCATGTTTTGTGCTTCCGCTTGCGATTTTTAGATTCTCTCTGAAATTCTCTTTCAGCTTTTAAATTTCTCGCGTCCAATCGAACTTTTTGTTGGTATACGTGTATTTGAAATTATGTGGATAGGTTAGCTCTGTGTGTGAGTAAGTTAACCACTCTCTATACGCCGAATTTGGTGAATTAAGTTATCCGCTCGTTAAACATGTCAGTGAAAGCTAAGATATGTTTATTAATAAGAATTACGAGTTATCAGATGTGATAAAACTAATTCACCGCTATTCGGTATTTATTAATACGGGGTGGAGTATAACATTCGCCGCGTTATTGCCGATATACGGCCACAAATGTTGGAAAAAGTCATCGAAAATTGGACCTCTAGGTTAGACTACGTCCGAGTCAGCCGTGGCGGTCATATGCCAGAAATCATATTTAAATTATAATGCCAGAAGATTATCTTTCGAATAAAGTAAATTTCATGTCCATTTAAAAAAATTATCAATCAATTATTTTATTTCAAAGTTTTATACCTATAAAAAAACACTCTTTATATAAAAACTCTTTTGACTTTTGCAACATCTAAATCAGATGGATTCTCCAGAGATCTTGAAATAAAACCTAAACTTTAGGCTAGATCTGGCCTTGTGCCAAGCATTAAATATATTTAAGCGTCTACTGCTTGCCTGTATGGAAAGTTATGCTTTTTAACGTCGTCTTTCCATGTTTTTGTAGTTTCAAAACACTTAAACATTAGCGTTAAAATCGCTTTGCAATCTAAGAAATTAAAGCGTTCAGGAATCCTTCTTGTATGTGCTTTTTGACTTATTTTGGTCTTCTTTTCTTCTTGTGCAATTTCAAGTCCCAAGAACAGATTTTATATGTTTTTAAAAATATTTCCATACCTCTGCAACCAGACCGTCATCAACGTACAAAACTATTATAATCATCTTTCCTTCTTCTTTCCGAATATACAAGCATGAAATCAACTTCACTTGCCTCAATCCCAATTTTAATAAAAAAAATTCAAAACCTTTATTCCAGCATCTTAACGCCTGCTGTATATGTAAGAGCGCTGTTGCCACGTCCAACTGTGCAAGTTGCAACTTCTCGCTTGCAGCAAAACTTACAATTTATCGAATTATTGACATCTTTGCTTAAGTTTAGCTCTAGTCTAGTCCTTACTTTACTCATTTTCAGCATTGATTTGAAAATAAAAAAAATAACTACATATTAACTATGTACAGTGACTTTTTATAAAATTTTATTTAACTACATTTTGTACAGTGATGTAAAAGGTTTAAAAATATCGACGTCTATTATCCGACCGATGCGAATAAAACAAGGTTTTACTTTGTTAATTCGCAAAGCATGGTTAGAAATGCAAAGCTCAGTTTTTAATTCATGAAATACCCACACTTAACGTTTTGCAAAGTCGTTAAAAGATTGCACTTGCACACATCGATCGGTAAAAAATATACTTTCATCTTGTCATTGTCATGTTTACTAGGTTTTTCAATGATATACAAAATAATAGCCAATGAAATCCGTAGAGTAATTTCGAATAACGTATAACTGTTGTAGTTTTATGTAGTGTCCTATTTTCTTTTAGCAATGCGAACTTGAATTTCCTGTGTCACACGAAGCAGGAAACCCATATTGAATTTCAAATCATCAGGGTTACCAACTTGAAAAGCTTCAAAGTTTTTCAGGAAATACACGAGTACAGTCTTCATTTCCAGATTTGCAAACTTTTGACCTAAAAAAAAAACAAAAACACTCGTATAAATTCATAACTTAAGGTTTTCTATTCAGTATACCAATGCAGTTCCTGGATCCAGCGCTGAATGGCACAAATGCAAATGGATGACGACCTTTCGAATTATCTGCAAGAAATCGATCGGGATCGAAAACGTTGGGGTTTTCGAAATGCTTGGGATCACGTAGAATATCATAAATATGAATTAAAATCTCTGACCCCTTTGGAAGTATAATTTTATTGGGCAGTGTTACAACCTCAGCCGCTTCTCTCGATATTATTGGAACTGAAGGATACATTCGTAGAGTTTCCTTAACAAATCGATCTAAGTACTGAAGTTTATTAACTTGTGGAATTGTTAACTGAGTTAAATCATCTGGAAAGCATTAAATATGAGAAAGTATTTGAAATATTTAACTTTTCACTCTTACCATCGATGAAGGCTTCGACTTCTTCGAAACACCTTTGTTGCATCTCTGGATACAGGGATAAGTTCATAATTCCATAAATCAAGCCCATGGAAGTGGTGTCGAAACCTTCGAAGATAAATGTATCGACTTCTTCACAAATGCCCTGATGATCGATTATACCTTCCTTCTCCGCCATTAGTAGGGTATCCAACATGGCGTATCGTTGTTTCTTTGATGACATAAAACTGAAATTGAAAGAAATGTAAGTTCACAAAATCTGATTCTTGATAAATCTAACGTGGTTTTGCATTGGGACAAAAATTGTTTTTTGATCTGGATCGCATTCCATTAAATTATGCATTATGATCACTTCCTGCATTAAGACCCACATCACACTCTATTTAACCAATCATTACGTGCATAGTGGTGTGTAGGTGTACTTACATATCATCATCTAGATTAACTTCAGGTGAGTCTTTTTTTTCCCTCTCCGAAATCTCGAATACAGCTCGTCTCTTTTCAATTATGTTGCTCGAGAATTCATGAACTCCATCATAGCTGGGGTTAAACTCCTTTCCATTTCCCATATGCTCCCAGAGAAAATCGCTCATATACAATGGAACTGAAATTCGTTTAACTAGTGCTCTTTCGATGTCACCAATATATTTTCTGTACATGTCACCTTCCTTCATGTTGTCCAGCTTTACTCCTAATGCAGTTTCTATACAGAAGAAGCAGTGAAATAATTGATACGAGTACAATTGTCCAGTATATCTTACCACAAATGGCATTAAGAGTAATTCTAGGAATTAATTCGGTTAGTGATATAGTTTCGCCGTCGCTCTTCTTTAAAGAGTTAACAAATTTATTACTTTCCTCTCTGAAATATGGTTATTTGACATTACATTAGATAAACTATTTGGCAACCCATCGAATGGACTTACTTGAAAATTTCCAAAAATTGTTCTAAAATGTTGAAATGAAAGGCTGGAGATAGCATCTTTCTTCTTGAGTGCCATTTTGAACCTGTGCTTGTTAGAAGGCCAGTCCTTATGAATGGCATAAGAAATTTGTAAACCATTCCTTTTGTTATCAGCTTTGAGTCGTTAAATATCAATTCAGCATCTTCAGCTTTGATGATATTGTAAATTGGACTTCCAAGTAAGTATTGAATGTAGCTCTTCCCAAATTTGGCAGCATTTTTGCGCATATACGTGTAGCACTCCTCTGCAAAATAAATAAATATAGGTTAGGTTAGGTTAGGTCGTTTATAAACATAAATTATAAAATAAAATATTAAAATTAAGTCCTCGATGATTGGTAAATATATTTTCGAAAAAAGGTAGGTATAGAAAACCGTTAAAAATTCTCACATAAAAATATCAGTTGTGACGCATTCTTCGCATATTCTTCTGCTGTGAGTCAGCAAAATCTACGAATGTAAATTCATAGAAAAATACTTCATCTTGATATTCGCATTTAGTTCATTTGCTTACGTTATCCTCCGCAATTAAGAGAATTGGTCAACCAAGAAAGGAAAACGCGTAAAAAGTGGCAACAGACTCGTTCTCCGCAACATAGAGCAAATTTCAACTTTTTTTTGCAATTTGTTAAAGACAACTATTAAGAATCGTGCGATAGGCTCTTACCTTGAAGGCTTAACTGTGAAAAAAGATTCCATAATTATTCACTTTGGAAAGCTGTAAAAGGCACCAAAAGGCCTAAAATCCCCGCCCTGCCAATTAAAATAAACCAAAATGAATAGGCAAGGGAAGATAAAGATAAAGCCGATGCTTTTGCAGCCCATCCGTGGAAGACTTATTGTTTAAACCGTACGTACCAAGTTCGCTGCTTCCAATCATATCCAAAATATCGAGAGGATATTACTATAAGGCGTCTACAACCGGTTATAGATAGGTCTTATCCCTGATCATCAGTTTGGGTTCAGAATCAAGCATTCGACGATTCCTTGACTTTGCCTTTGATAAGGTGTGGCACGAAGGCTTAAAATTAAAATTACGACAAGTTCTCCGCGTACATCTATCTATATACAATTCTGGAATCATATCTCGGAAAAAGACTTTTCCGTGTAAGACATGGAAACGAATACTCGGAGCTAACAGAAATTTCGGCCGGTGTACCGTAAGGAAGTGTTCTTGGGCCGCTTCTACCTGTTATATACTCGTGACGTACCAAAGGAAGATGACACTATATCCTTGCTACGTTTGCCGATGACACCGCTATCCTAGCGGTAGGTAAAACAGTCAAAGAAACGACTGTAAAACTGCAAAACGCACTAAATAAAGTACATAAACGAATGGACGAGGGAATGGTTAATCGCCCTCAATGAAACTTAATCTGTTTACGTGAACTTTACATATAAAAAAAACGAATGCCTTTCTAAACTTGACCAGAATACCTTTTGTGAACGAAGCTAAATATGAAAATGAAACGGAAAGAGCTCGAACTCAAATTATAGAGAAATATAACTGGTTACTTGGAAAGCATTCCCAGCTTAGTACCGAGAACCAACTGCTTCTATACAAGCAAGCCGGTGTGGAGCTACGGTATACAACTTTGGTTGCTGTTGCACCAACAAAACAAATGCCAATATTTTACAAACTTTTAAAAATTAGAAACAACGATATCCACAGGAATCTCGGAATACAATCGAAGCTGAAACTAAAAGCTTTGCGCGAAAGCATAGAAACCAAATTGAATCTGGACACCAAAAAGAATTATTAGACTTGAAGTTGAGAACATCTGTAGGATTCCAACTCGAAAATTGTTTATCTATCAACAAAACAAGAAGCTCGTACCTAATACGCTCATTCAGCAGACAATTTCCCAAAAAGCTTAAAAACAATAGTTAACACACAGCTCTTTATGGATATATGTGTTGAAATTTTAGATTTTGACGTTTAAAAATATTCGACTCATTTCTCAAGAGATTCCAAAGACATTGCACTTGCACCCCGGGAACTTAGTCCACTGAGGACCCTTACTTGTCCACTTCACGAAAATGGTTTTATTTCCCACTAGTGAGATATAAAAGTCCCTCAGTGGACTTAGTTCCTCGGGGACTTATTTACTTGCACCAGATTAACCATTATCGCTACTTGATTAAATTAATAATACTTGTATCAAAACAACACATTCGAAGATCAATGACTGCATAAATGACTCATGAATAGCCGTCTTTATCAGAAAGCAATCAAACAGCAATCAAAAAGCCATAGGGAGATTACAATCTTAACAAAAATATGATTGTAATTACCATCTACCTTAACGGATTCCTTCACATGTTTTGTTTATAAAAGATATCGGAAAATAACGTCTGAAGGGCAAAGTAATATATACGAAAATGGCTTTATCAATGGCTTAATCAATATATATTAGCTTAATCTTATCAATCGTAGCTGCCACCCGGACAGAGTAACTGACTCATTGCTAAACTTTCTGTTTTCAATCAACTCAAATTTTTACCAAATTTTTGCAGTTAAAGTTGATCACTTTTTTGCAATAGTTGTTTTACAATTTGACCATTAACAATATGACATGATTTAGATACTTATCAAACTTTAAAACTGGGAATATCGATACAACGTGTTGTCAATAGCACCAATTTATTGTATACGATTTTAGTTTATTCGTTCATGACATAACAACACAGGTTTAGGTTAGTTTAGGATTATGTAGGTTAGGATAGGTTAAAAAGGGGTAGGTATGAGAGAAAAGTCTCACAGTGGGAACTATTGGAGAAACACCTAAACACTTGCCCTTGAAAAATACCAAATTGCCAATTTGAGCCTCTTGACATAACAAGAATTTACATTTCTATGGTATTTACCTTTCTAGATGTTTCACTATCCTTCAAAAAGAGAAGCTCATTGGAATTAGTTCTTAGGTTCTTAGGCCATGTGTCAAATATCAATTGCTCTAAATAATTCTTCTTCTTCTTATCGGGCACCTGACCCGTGTAGAGTCTCTGCCTGAGACACTGCAGCCTTCCATCGCCTACGATCCCGGGCACGCTGCTTCCAGTTGTCCATACCATGCGCTCTGGCATCCGTGATGGCTTGGTCTTTGAAACGGATGTTCGGTCTTCCTTGTCTTCTCGAACCTGATTCGGGCTGAGATTCGAAGACCCTCTTAGCTTGAGCATTATTGTCCATTCGCTCGATGTGGCCGAGCGTTTTGGCTTTTTGATCTACATCTATATCCACATCTTCGTACAGCTCATATAGAGTTCGCGGTTGTATCTTCTCCTCCATTCACCCTCATCGCACACAGGACCAAAAATCAGCCGAAGTATTTTTCTTTCAAAGGAGCCCAGTATCAGCTCTCCCTACTTGCTTATCGTCCAGCACTCAGAAAGCAAAACTGGCAGGATAAGGGTTTTGTAGAGCACACATTTCATTCTTCGAGGAGTTTTGAACCCAGTTGTAAGGGTAATTCGTGAATCTTGTTTGTTTATAGATGAACTTCTTAACTACCCCGAATTTGTTGTCATCAATAGTGACGTTTCGTCATAAGGCGTTGGACAGATGCTTGTTGGTGTGTGTTGATATCATTTAATTGTCCGTATTTACTTCACGGCCAGCGGAATTTGCCTGTTCTTCAATCCCCGTGAACTCTTCTACCACGGCACGATGGGCGAGCGACCGATGATGTCAATATCGTCCGCATAGCAAAGCGGACGGACATCCTGTTGTAAGCCATGCAATATAATGATATACCGATGCAAGGTATATGAATAGAAGGTAATATGTATATTGCGCATCCCGCAATGGCGGCCAATTGTGACTGTGCAATAATCGTATAGAAATAATATGCGTGCGCATGAGATATGGCGGACAATTGTGACTATTCGTATGGAAAAGCATGACTTTTTGACAGATGCGCAGAACGAAACGAAAATGAGTGCTCGGAATATTCTACCTTCTAGGTATTCATATACCTTGATACCGAGGGGTCTTAAATTACACCCTGATTACACCTTAAAGTTTCTTCCACTGCCCAACCTCTCGCTAACGTCTGATGTTATTGCAGCCCCAAAGTATAATACGTTTATGACCAGAGTCTCAAATTTCTAAGGCTTCTGTCAAACTTGTTAAGAAACAAATACAATTGACATTGGCCGCGTTCCATTGACCGCTAGATGACTAGCGGCATGCCAAACTCCATATTATAAAAAAAAAACTGACATTTCAGCATAATGCGCTAGAGCTCTAGCACATTTTGTGAAATATCCTTTTCTGGGAAATTTTTCAATCTAGCGCAAAATGAACTGCTAGATTGAAAAAAAAAAATAACGAGCTGTCAAAACAAAAGTGAAAGTGCAGAAGCCAAATATTTCCAATTTGGTTTAAAATGGGAATTCAAACTTGTATGTAATTAATATACTTGTATTTGTTTATTTAAATTATAGTGTATTAATAAATATGCGGCATGATGGCCCAAAATACATTTTTGACTCTCATGAAGATGAAATAATACGAATTCAATTTGGTTCTAATGTCACTTTGCCGCTGCCGCTAGATCTCTAGCGCCAGCGTTCCTCCATCAGGGATATTATGTGCTAAAAATATGACTAGCGGTCAATGGAACGCGGCCATTGACACGTTAATACTAGGTTCCTATGTACATATTTCGAACACCAACTGATTAATCAAAACCACATAAATGTTTAACATAAGAAGCGCACTTACCACTATTCAATGACACCATGTCAAAATTATTTCCAAATATTGTGGAACCCGGTATAACGGGAGCTATTGCGTTAACATCTGTGCCATCAATCGTTTTGACTCTTCTCGAAAGCGCCAAAATGACATAGTTCTTATGGATTTTAAAAAAGAAAATTGCCAGCAAAATTGCGCCTACGATCACCGCAAAGCACATATTGTTTTGGTCTGTATTCGCCAATAGTGCGCCAACAACTGTAATAATAGTTAATTTCACGATAGCTAAATAATTTGCAGGTTTTCTGTTATCAAAAACATTTTATAAATTGCTTTATCAGACATGATACAATTTACTTATGTAATCTATAATCGTGGCATCTGGCATTTGTGTATATAGCTATATACTTTGCTTTTTGCTTATTGTGATTCCACATGCTACCAAAGATTGAAGATAAAATACCTAGGTTACTGCACCTATTTTTAATTAGAGTATTAATAGAATATTTTAGTAACCGCTGAGCAAACGTTTATTATCGTTAAAAGCTCGTGTCTTTCTTAGGTTATGATTTGTGGGAATGATTGGGTTAGGTTAGGTTAGGGTGAACATACTGTACCATACATAGGCCTTTGTGGACTCATTGCGATGTCTTTTTATGCGGGTCAACTGTCGGTGTTAGGAATGGTTTGGATTCATGTCCTGTGAATAACCGACGACGCCGCCGTCCAACCAGCCATTTGTGGGATCATACCTGTTGCTCCGCGGCTCTACCTACGAGGTATGCTCACCTTCATAATCATTTTCAATGTTTATTATTCTTATTCCTTTCAATTTTAAGAGGATGGAGGATGCTTAAGTTGATCACCAACTAAAAGCGGTGGAGCGTTCTGTAAAGTATTAATGTTGGCAATACCATGGAACATTATTGATAACCAGGCGGCTTAAAATCAGTGTGGTAGGGTTCACTCCATAGAGAACTCCACGAATGACAACCTAGTGGAGATCCGGCGAAGAATTACCCTAAGAAACCGCCTCTACTTCGGTTTGTCAAAACAATTGGGTTCAAAACTCCGAACTCTAATGACTAAATGCTCTACAAAACCCTTATACTGCCAGTTCTTCTTAATGGCGTCGAGTGCTGAACGATAAGCAATAAGGAAGAGCTTATACTGAGCTCCTTCGAAACAAAAATACATCGTCGGATGTATGGTCTTGTGGACGAGGGGGGCGAATAAAGAAGATGATAAAAAGAGGAGAAGGGTAAAAGCCAAAATATACGTTGACTACAATTGCTCGGCCACATCGAGCGAATCGATAATAATCAGAATCACCCCTTTTCCCGTTGGCGTTTGTCGTAAACGACTTGTATTTCACTTCGTTTTTTGGTCTGTGTTTTTAACTTTTTGAGATAAATTGAATGAAATAATGGTGAACACATCAAAAAGGAAATAAAATATTGGTAACAAAAGTTTTAGGAAAAATCTGAACATCGGGGATTGGGGGTGAATGCTTCAGCTGTCTTCGACGATCTTCGAATCCCATGCCCCAGGTTTGAGAAGACAAGGAAGACCGAACCTCCGTTCCAAAGACCACGTAGTCTCCAAGAACGCTCCAATATTGTGTATACGTTTCGTCAAATGGGGCAAGAAATAGTTTCCCCCTTTTTATTATAATGGGTTGAAGGCGTTCAACCGCCCCAAACTTAGGTATATACATCGGGTGCACGAAGAACTAAGCATAACTTTCTTACAACAATTAAAAAAAAAATCTCTTTATTTTCTTTTAACAATGCGTACTCTTATTTCCTGGGTCACACGAAGTAGGAATCCCTGATTATATGTCAAATCCTTGGGGTTCCCGACTTGAAATATTTCAAAGTTTTTCAGCAAGTACAGTAGTATCGTCTTTATTTCCAGCATAGCAAACTTTTGACCTTTTTTTTTGAAAAAAAAAAAAAAAAAAAAAAAAAAAAACACTTGTTACATTAAAACACTCGGATTCAGTATTGTATATACGAACCAATGCAATTTCTGGATCCAGCGCTGAAAGGCACAAACGCAAATGGATGACGGCCATTTGTGTTCTCTGGAAGAAATCGTTCAGGATCAAAAGCGTCTGGGTTTTCAAAGTGCTTGGGATCACGTAGAATATCATAAATGTGAATTAAAATCTCTGACCCCTTTGGAAGTAGAATGTTATTGGGCAGCGCTGTAACGTCAGTAGTTTCTCTCATAATTAGGGGAACTGATGGATACATTCGTAGAGTTTCCTTAACAAATCTGTCTAGATATTCGAGTTTATTGACATGTGGAATGGTTAACTGAGTTAAGTCATCTGAAAAGGTCTGGATATGAGAAAGACCACAAGGTATTCAATTTTATAATGTTTACCATCGATGTAGGATTCGATTTCTTCGAAACACTTTTGTTGCATCTCTGGATACAGTGATAAGTTCATAATTCCATAAATCAAGCCCATTGAAGTGGTGTCGAAACCTTCGAAGATGAATGTATCGACCTCTTCACAAATGCCCAAATGATCGATTAAACCTTCCTTCTCCGCCATTAGTAGGGTGTCCAACATGGCGTATCGTTGTTTCTTTGACGACATGAAGCTAAAGTATTATGAATAAGTATTAAAAGCAAAAGATATTAAAGTTTGTGTTTAGGTAGACAATGTAGAGGTAATATAAAACAAACAGAACATAACATCTAGCTAGTATTCGTCAAAACTAAGTTGATAATGTGTAAGCCCAATCCAAGTTCTGAAAATGCGAATTAACTTTAGCTTTGCTAAAATAGATGTTCAAAAACGCCTAGAACTACAAGTTCGCTTTGCTTACTAGTATAAAAAGACCAAAATTACAAAAATGCACTTACATACTATCATCTTCATCATTGGTTGAAGGTGCGTTCTTCTTGGCGCTCTCCGAAGTGTTAAGCGTTGCTCTTCTCTTTTGAATGATATTGCTGGAAAATTCATGTATTCCTTCATAGCTGGGATTGAATTCCTTAGAATTTCCAATATGCTTCCATAGAAAATCGCTTATATACAACGGATTTGAATTTCTTTTGACAAGCGCTTTTTCGATTTCATCAATATGCTTTCTGTAAGTGTCACCTTCCTTCATGTTGTCCAGCTTTACCCCTAAAGCAGTTTCTAAAGGAAGAACAGTAAACTTGACCGTTTACAGACGCAGACACGATTTATCTTACCGCAGATGGCATTAAGGGTTGTTCTGGGAATCAATTCAGTCAATGAAACAATGTCGCCATCAGACTTCTTTAAGGAGTTAACAAATTTACAACTTTCTTCTCTGAAATATGGGTATTTAACATTACATTAGATATTTGACAACTCATTGAATGGACTTACTTGAAAATTTCCAAGAACTGTTCTAAAATGTTGAAGTGAAAGGCTGGAGATAGCATCTTCCTTCTTGAGTGCCATTTTGAACCTGAGCTTGTTAGAAGGCCAGTCCTTATGAATGGCATAAGAAATTTGTAAACTATTCCTTTTGTTATCAGCCGTGAGTCATTAAATATCCATTCGGCGTCTTCCGCTGTGATCACATTGTAAGCTGGACTTCCGATAAGGTATTGAATGTAGCTTTTCTTGAGTTTGGCAGCATTATTACGCATATATGAGAACCATCCCTCTGTAAGAAAAAACGCCAATGTTTGTGTAACTGTAACCTTTTAGAATACTATACTATTTTTATTACGAAAAGCTGCAACTAATATCATAGAAAACAGAAGTAGCATCTATTTGAGTGCGGACTTGTTATAAGCGGAGAATAGTCAAGAACTCTTATGAGCTTTCGATCCACAATTCATTTGAGCAATGTCCTTATCTCAATATTCCAATAGGAATATGGCGGTTAAGTGATAATCAAATCATGAAGCAAATGCATCATATTTCAGATGTCCGAATAGCGGCCAACTTATTCATGACCACTACCTTGCTGTAGCCAAGATACGATTGCAGATATTTCTGCATTTCTTACGTCACATAGCGAAGAAAAACTGTGGGAAAGTTTATGGTTGAAAGGTATTTGTACAACCTCTGCTGATGGCCTTTCTGTCAAAGTCTCGAGTAATCGAGTAATCGATGTTAAAAAGCGATCAGAAACACCAATATTGATGTTCTAATTTTGTTCTTTCGCGTGGGTTGAAGCGAATCGCAAAAATAGTCAGCTTTCACACGATACACGAATCGCCTCGGATTCTCAGATGAACACCAAGAGAAAAGAAATGCGAATCGTCAAGTTAAATAATATAAATAAAATTGAAATCTTTGGTTAGAGGAGCAAATATTTTTAACAAAAAACCTACAGATATACAAATATATGCTATTCACTTACCACTATTCAAGCCGATTAAATCTAAATTATTTCCAAAGATGCTGGACCCCGGTGCAACGGGAGCTATGGCGTTAATATCCGACCCGTCAACCGTTTTGACTCTTTCGGAAAGCGCTAAAATAACATAGTTTTTATGAATTTTAAAAAAGAAAATTGTCAGCAAAACTGCTCCCGCGATCAGAGCGACGATCATTGTTTTAATCTGTATTTACTAGCGGCGTTTCAACGACTAGATTTGGTTCATCATACCGATAGGCATTTGCCTATTATTTAATTTGGAGCTCAGTTGTTATCAGTATCAGACATTTGTAGACTTAGCTTTATCAGACTGTATGTCATGTATGCTATCTATTTTGATTCCACTTATAAGTAGGTACATCTTAAGATTAAATAATGTATATCTACACGAAGGGTCATTCTAATTGTGGAATTTATGAAATTATTATTGAAGTAGGCATTGAACAGAAAGCGGCTGCAGAACGACTGTAAATTGAGCTGCAGATAACTAGTTTCCAATATTAATAAACAAATACATTGATGCTTAAAGTAAGTTCTTTAAAATGCTTCGATCTATTATTGAAAATAAATTTAATTTTAGACTTATTCACTAAAGAACAACGCATTTTCATTGTTGAACAATATTTTAAAAATAATGAAGGTTTGTCAGCTACAGTCCGCGATTTTCGAACAAAATCATCTTCAGTGATGAAACTCATTTTCATCTTGATGGCTTGTCGCATTTGGGGTTCAGAAATCCCCACGAATAATTGTTGAGAAACAAATGCATCCACAACGCGTGACTGTTTGGTGCGGATTTTGGCATTATCGGACCATTCTTCCTCGAAAATGCGGCTGGTTAGGCAGTAACAATTTATGGTTTTTCCTTATCGTGAGATGATAACTCAGTTTTTAGTACCTACTCAAATTATAAGAAATGGATGTGACCAACATGTGGTTGGTCAGAGAAACAATTCAATTAAAATTGGCCATACAGATGTTGCGATTTAACGCCATTTGACTTTTTTCTTAAAGGTTTTTTTAAAGTCAAAGGTCTATGCAAACAAGCTCAAGACCACCAATGCCCTTAAAGAGAAAATAGGGAGGTGTATTAAGGAAATTCAGCCACATTTACGCAAAGCGGTTATTGAAAATTTCCAATAAAATAGTACGTACTTGCCAGCAAAGCCGTGTCTGCCATTTAACCGATGGGTGAATTGAATCAATAAAAAATTTAAGCTTTCTCATTTTGCGTGATTTATGGGACACCCTTTATTTCCCCATTTTGTATTTTCACATCCCCAAAAATTTATAATATGTAATTTCATTAAAGGTCTAAATGCTCTCCCAAATCAGCGCCATACATTCGCAGTGACAGAGTGACAGTGACGACGACAATATCAGTAAAAATGTAAATGTAATCCTGACGAAAAAGAATGCGTTTAGTCTCTGCGAGTGTTGAGCTAGAGCTTGACAGAATCTGTCTAAAAATGCCCCACTGAAAGGTGGTTATCTGATAGGCAAAAAACAAAAATGTCTGTTCGAGAGGAATAATTGACTGTCAGAATTGAACTGTTGAAACAGTCACTTGACGGAATCTGACTATGATTATTGGTTTAGTTTGAAGTAACCCAGCTGTAATTCCAAATGAAGAGTTTGCTAAGAAGTTGTTGTTCTGTCAAAAAGAACTCTTCAAATGAAAACTGAACAAAATTTCCCGACAGAATATACCTATATGTCGGAGGGTGATCCTGTATTTAAACGAAAATTCAAAAACAAAAGTGCGCCAAAGAATAACTTTGTATATTTAAGAACTGTAAGTAAGTAAGCAAGTAAGTAGACGGAATTCTTACCAATTTCATGTGGTCGTGGTTGCACTCGAAAGCTGTGATATTTAACAATCAGTTTGAAAAATGTTGGTAAATTTTCACCTCAAATAAATTAAAGTAAATTTCCATCTTAAAGGCTGGCAGTCGTGGTCACGAAAGCTCGAAAGATTTTAGACCAATAACAATAAGCCTGACTTCCTTTGTTTCCTTGAACGAGTCCTGGACGTCTATCTGCGTAGTAAAACTCTCAAAATTACACCTTTTAAAGGAAGATCGACAGAGACTGCTCTCCTCCAAGTAGTGCAAACAATCGAAAACTCAATACACTATAAAGAATACACCTTAGCGATCTAGATACAGAAGGGGCCTTCAACAATGTACACACTGAAGCGATTCTAGAGTCCTCAACCGAATTAGGGATCAACAACCATCTTATTCTTTGGATTGTTTCTATGCTTAACACCAGGATCATTCAGACAACACTAGGAAATAGTAACATAACCCATAAATACGCCATCAGAGGGCAGAAGCACACCCCAAGGAGGTATAATTTCACCACTGCTATGGCTCACAGTAATGAACAAAATACTCAATGGTTTAGATAGAGAAAGAATTAAGCTCTGATAGAGGTTAGCACCAGGGCCAAATGTGTGGTCTCGATGTAAACCCGAGCAAAACCGAATTGATGCTTTTATTCACCACCAAGATCAAAATAATCCTCACCTAAACGGCCAACCGCACTTATTATTATCGTTCATCAGTGCTAAGTATCTGGAAGTCATCCTGGATCCCAAGCTCAACTGGAAGCTCAACATCGTACAACGGGTAAAGAAAGCGTACATAGCTTTCGAAACTGACCCTTTGGATATACACAGCCATAGTACAACAAATCCTCACATACGGATTTTAGAAAAGCCTATAAAATAACCAAGCTCAACAGGGTCAAAAGAACGCCATGCATAGGCACCACAGGCGCTTCTGAATTTTGTACCTTTAGACCGTCACATGACAAACATCACAGCGCGATCAGACTCAGAGAGTCGGGGTGTTGGTATGCGACTAAGCGAGACCCTTTGGACATAGCCACATTCTGCTTTCTCTACAAGGAGAACTAGTAACACCCTCAATGGATTACATTACCCCCAAATGCTCTTTACAGAACACTTTGAAGTAGAATTCCCTTCAAGATTAGAGCGGCAAGACGGAAGGGTGAACAGGGACTCCAATTTAACAATCTACATGGACGCGAGTTAACTTATAACGCAATTTCGGTACTACTATATCTGCCATAATTTTGAAAGTATGGGTAGGGTTTTAAATGCGTTTTTGGTTTCTACCAAGCCTCGTGATCCGAATCCTTGGAATAGCCGTTGTGACAACCTTCAAATAAATGTAAACGACGCCAAGTTTCATGGGATGTATAGGATCGAGTAAAGATTCTGGAAACATTTAAAACCCAGACGAAGGAGGTGAATCATCTGTTTTTATAAACAAAATTCGTTTTTTCTTAATATAAATATTTGTTATCGATAACATTTTTCACACAATCATAGTGATTAGGCAATTTTCAAAGATCCGTTGGGACTATGCAGATTGCGGATTGATTTGGTCATTCGGCTATATGTAATCCACTTGTAGATAAGACTTTTTTTTGTTGTTGTATTTATGACCGATTTCGTTGGACACATGTTTTGCCACTTGAAAGGCTCATTATAAAGTTCACTTATCGATTTTTTGATAAGAACGACGGGTTTCATCATGGTGATCCTTGGCCTATTTAAGATGTACCTATCCTCTTTTTAAGATTTGCCTTTGCATATACAGGGTGTCCCAGTTACGCGGTATAATCCTTTAAGGAAAGATTCCTGAAGTTCCGCCAAACGAAAAATTGTGTGGCAAAAAAGAATGTGACGTCTAATTTGGAGGTGTTACCACTTAAAACGCTTTAACTTCTAATATAGGTACAAACATTGTTTTGTACATTTTTAAAATGCAATTTAGTAGCGCATACAAGTCTTAAGCTCTTCGGGTACATCTGCTAGCTACAAAAAGTTATGACTCCTTAAACTCAAAGTTTTGAAAATTTGTTGTTACATTTCTTTACTTAAAATGTTTTTTTTTCTCCAAATTTTGACTTAATAAATTTTTATTTTTTTATGCAATTGTTATCCTTGAGAAATTTCCTAAAAATTATGTTAAGCAACTTTTTTACGTACGATCAACCGAAGTTGTTGTGTTACCACTTAACACCTCCGAATTAGAGGTCCACCTACTTGGATGGGCTATAACGGGAAATATGGTAAGAACAGACCTCCCTGCCATACAATTTTTTGTTCGGCAGATCTTTAGGAATCTTCTCTTATACCGCTTAACTGGGATACCCTGTATGTGTGTACTTTATCATGTTTGCATTGGTTTACATATTCTATTTATTTGGCTTACACGTTTTCTTCAAAGTGATGTATTTCTTGTCTGTCCTACTGTAGCCCAGCAGTGAAAATGACAAGTGTAGCACATTTTAAGAGTTTATATATTGAAAGTTAGTAGGTATTGTATTATAGACCAGCGATTGAAAACGTCATAGGCAGGCCACAAATCACATAGAACTAGACCGCCGACTTCCGTGCACCTACCCTTATCTCCCTGGAATTTGTTCCCCTGTCTGTGAATACATGTGAACTGTCAAAATCATAATGGCGGCAATGATTTTAAATGCTATACCATGGGCCTATGATTTTTCAAGTATGCGTGCGTTAATGGCGCTCCTTTGCATTGGCGCACCAATGCATGAAAAATCCTGGGCCCGCAGGCAGCTTTTAGGCAAAGTCCGTTATGTGGGAGGAGTCGGCGGTCTAGTTCTATGTGGTTTGTGAGGCAGGCGCTGCCGGGCAGTGTAAAGCTACTATTACACAGGTTAAAATCGAGTCAATATTTGACACTACGTTAGATTTTGTCAACAAACACCTTAGGAACAAAATCTTACGTCGTATTGACGTTAGTAAATTTGTTGAATATCTAAAATGAAAAGCTTTTAACTACAAAGCGTTAACTTTCAGATAAATAACAACTTTCCAAATAATGGGACACTATGCAAGGTCATGCCTCAACTGAATCAATTTGAAAGTCTCTCTAGACCATACATATTGAGCCTTTCCTATTTGCTTACAATAACCCTTCTGTCATATAAACCTAGATACTTATAGGTAGAACACCATTCCCAATGAAAGTATTATCATTATCAGTCATTGCCACACTTTGATTTATTAGCTGCATTATATTAGGTGGCGTCAAGCCCTCTACATAGTTGTAAACATAATAAAATTGTGTAAACTAATCTGTGCGATAGTTGTAGTTATGAAATTGACTGCTGTACACGGAGAAGTGTGATAAAAATTTGAAGTATTTTGTTGTGGGTAATAAAAAATATGACAGATTCATTAATAAATATAGCACATTTAAAGAAATTCTTCGATCGATTTATAATTTTTAAAAATCTTTATAGATTCTTTCAAGTTCAAGATAAAAGAAGGCAGGCAATCCCTTAAAATCACCGGAATGAAACAAAAAAAACAGTTCTTTTCGGCCATCGTAATGCGTTTTAAAAAGCACTTTTCGATTAATACAGACAAATTTCTGCAAATACTTAACATATCCCTGATAAATCACATGTACCTACCCTGCTACATGGCTCATCTTTCCACATGACTGTTGCATGACGACATCCAAAAATAAAAAACACGGTACGCAAGAAATTACAAATCGTGCCTATAGCACCATTAATTTTCATTACCCTACCTCAAAGTAGCAATTTCGAAGAGCGAAGCCAAAGCGGCCACCTTACTTAACTCATTTTTATTGCCTTAATTCGCATCGACACCAGACGATTCTACCTTCGATCAATGTACAAAGTTCAATGAAGAGAAAAATCGTTGCATTATCGTAAATTCAGGTGTGGTTTTGATCAGGACCTTCAATTGGCGAAAAAAAAAAAAAAAAAAAAACAATTCACAGTGTTACGGCCCACCAGAGTATGTTCCTTAAACTTATTACGCTGCCGTTTTTGCACACCCAATGTTTTGATTGTTGCATTGGTTTCCTTCTACACTGAACGGCATTTTTATTGGTCTACTTATTTCATTAATACACCTCCCAATTTCCTCTTTCAAGGAATTGGTGGTCGTGGGCTTGTTTGCATAGACCCTTGACTTCAAAAAATCTCAAAGAAAAAAGTCCAATAGCGTTAAATCGCAACATCTCGACTGGATGGCCAATTCTGATCGCAAAAAGGGCCGATTACACGATTAGGAAATGACTCATGCAGTAATTGAATTGTTTCTCTGGCTGTATGGCATGTGGCACCGACATGTTGGTCACATCCATATTTTTTAATTTGAGTACTAAAAACTGAGTTACCATTGCACGATAACGAACACCATTAATTGTTATTGCCTGACCAGGCGCATTTTGGAAGAAGAATGGTCCGATAATGCCAAAATCCGCATCAAACAGTCACGCGTTGTGGATGCATTTGTTTCTCAACAATTATTCGTGGGTATTTCTGAACCTCAAATGCGACTATTTTGACGATTACCGAAGCCATCAAGATGAAAATAAGTTTCATGACTGATGATGATTTTGTTCGAAAACCGCGAATTTTAGCTGACAAACCTTCATTATTTTCAAAATATTGCTCAACAATGAAAATGGGTTGTTTTTTCGTATAGCGCTCCATTTTTACTAACCCCAAACTGTCAGCTGTCACATTGTTATCTTTTTTGCGTTGGCATCATTGTACTATTAAATGTCGCAAAATAAGTATAGATATGATAGTTAATTCATGTCTAATTGGGACAGATCTTGCAGGCACACAAAATGTCACCCAATGTTATTTGAAAGTAATTATTTTTATGAATGAAAAACGTTGGTTCTTTTCTTGGATTATGTTTATTTGTTGTCTTTTTGATTAAGTCTTAAAATTATATCTTAGTGGCCGCCGCCGCCAGAGTTGATGACTATTTTTCATCGCTCTTGCAAGAACTTTCGGCAATAGGTCTCTCATTCTTGACGTATATTCCCTTTGAGAGCTTCAAGAGTCTGAGGGTTGATACCATAGACCCGTGAGTTTAAAAAACATTACAAAAATAAGTCTGAAACAGTTAAATCAGGCGATGTTGCTGGCCAGCGCAAATACAAAAAAAGAGAGAATAGACGACATGGACATGTAGCCCTCACGATTTCGGTTGTGGCTCGTGCAGTATGGGCCGTTGCTCTGTCTGCACATTGTAATAGAACATCTTAGGCGGCTCTAAGATTGAGGCAACAAGAAATAAGCAACTATAGCACTGCCAATAAGCAATCAGCAACATTTTTCGTTTGAGCGATATTTAGTTGCTTTAGTTTTAATTCAAAGTAATTGTGAGCGATAATTTTGCGTGTTTCCTATTGCCAGTTGCTTATTGATTGTTGCCTAAGGCGGCTCTCACATTGAGGCAACAATCAATAAGCAACTGGCAATAGGAAACACGCAATATTATCGCTCACAGTTATTTTACATAGAATTAAATTAGAGGTCTCACATCAAAGCAACTCAATATCGCTCGAATGAAAAATGTTGCTGGTTGCTATAATAATTATCGCTAGCGATACAACGCGCATGTTGAAAAGCAACATAATATTGCTTCCTAGTAGCAATATTTGTCATTATTGACACATTTGCGCATACACTACGTTTCGGGGCTCATTTGATTGAGTTTTGAAATTAGGTTGGATATGCTCTGAGTTCCTTAGCGCAAATATTTTCACCATGATTTATTAAATTAGTAAATGCAGGGTGCACCCAATATTTCCTTTTCTTTTGTCTTTTTTTTTCTTAAATGGAACCACATTAGAAAAATCGAATCATCGGAGTCGTCGGATGACATGTTAGTTAAAAATTTCAATAATGTTGCTTCGATGTGAGAATAGGCTAAAATAAAGTTGCGTGTTGCTTATTGACAGTTGCTAGTTGCTTAGTTGCTTTTTGCTTGTTGCCTCAATCTGAGAGCCGCCTAAGTCGGCTCTCACATTGAGGCTCTCACATTGAGGCAACAATCAATAAGCAACTGGCAATAGGAAACACGGAATATTATAGCTCACAGTTATTTTATATAGAATTCAATTAGAGGTCTCACATCAAAGCAACTTAATATCGCTCGAACGAAAAATGTTGCTGGTTGCTATAATAATTATCGCTAGCGATACAACGCGCATGTTGAAAAGCAACATAATATTGCTTCCTAGTAGCAATATTTGTCATTATTGACACATTTGCGCATACTACGTTTCGGGGCTCATTCGATTGAGTTTTGAAATTGGGTGGCAATACTGTTGCTTCGATGTGAGAATAGGCTAAAATAAAGTTGCGTATTGCTTATTGACAGTTGCTAGTTGCTTAGTTGCTTATTGCTTGTTGCCTCAATCTGAGAGCCGCCTTAATGTGAGAGCCGACTTACAGACCATTATTGTGATTGTCGATCAGCGATCGTCACGACAATTGTCACTTGCGTCGATTGATTTTAGCACAAAATGTTTTCACTTCCAAAAGAAATCACCGACCAGGCATTTGTAATCGATTACAAGCGACCGTCAAATCGACAAATATCAATCGAAATCGACAATCACAGTTGCCGATCGATCGACAGTTGTTGCCCAACGATCAACTATCGACACTTACCAAAATAGTCTGTAAAGTCCACCGATTGATGCCCAAATGGTTGATACTCCGAGGAACACTATGCCATCTTCAGCCACAGCTGCGATATTTTTAGCAGAACGGCTGCTCCGAGGTCAGCCAGAAGTGCCAGCATCGCGCGGTGTCCCATACTCTTATAGGCTAAAGTTATATCGTTTGCTAAGTTGGTGTCGGACGATCGGGAAATGCCCGCAGAAATTTATGAATTATTCCGCAAGAAAGATCGAAACAATTATTCTGTGTTCATTAGGAGTAAACATTTGTTCCTGTCTTCGTATAGTTTGTATCTGTTAACAGAAATGTCAAAGTAGAATTGGCATTTGCCACCTTTTGCAAAAATTGTAGCTAGCAGCTTCCGATAGTGTGATGGCTTTTGCGCCACCTTGTATATAAGTCCTCCGAAAGCTATGGGTACTCATTAGAAAGAGATGGACCACAGGATTTGGGTTCCACCGGAAGGAAAAGCGCTGCATTGGTAGCTTGTTTGTATATTAAAAGCTGGATTTTGTTTTTCTGTCCCTTATGTTTGTTGCGTGTAGCATAAAAAGTGCCTCCATAATGAGGAAGACGATGACAGGGTGACCGTTTTTTTCTTGCCTAATAGTATGGGTGAGACATTAATACTATACCAGCTGAAGGGGCAGAACAAAGAGACAGAATCTTATTGCAGCCCGGTGAATGTACCATAGTTTCCAGTAGTTTTACAGTCCTGACCCCTGATAGACAATAATGTCTAGTATACCTTTGCTGCATCAATTGGGATGTTATCTTTACTTTCGACCTTCAATATTGGATTCTGGCTAGATCCTGCAAAATCCTACCGATAGCAGAATAAACAAATTTTATCAACTTGGCTTCTCCTGAGCTTTAATTTCTTACAGAGTATCGTCTTCTGCAATCCTCGTCTATAAAGAGATGTGCGTGGCTACTAGCATTTTCCAATTTGGGACCAATACAAAGAACCTATACTTTTATGACGAATCCGAATGGTTGGTTTAAGAAGTTTTACTGACATTTTTCAGAACATTCGCAAAAGGTGCCGCACTAGAAAAACTCAAGGGTGTAATTTTGGGTTTAGTCTGGGGGTTGAACCTGAAACTCCTCGCTCAGCACACTAAGCACTACATTTGCAATCTACCATTGTTATAATTTAATACTCAGCAAAGTGTGTGCATCGGCTAGTGTATCTATAAAATCATGACCCACTGTACAGTAACCCAAAGGTAACATGTAACAAGTTGAACGTCACTTTGGCAGCTCCACATACCCGCTCTCGGTTGCGCTTGTTCAGATCTCTTTTCGATAATTTCTTCAAATGCAGACCATACCACGTGTGCATGAGTGCTGTGGGTTAGAAGAGTCATTTAGGAGGATCTACGCCATAGTTCCGCAGAGGATGATGGTGTAGGGGCCCCAGAGGCATTTCATAATGAATTGTGGGCAGAATGTACACAACTATTTTTTACTCGTAAACTGAGGTCTGAAGTCTCATCCTCGCATTCTAGTAGTAACTTAGCTCTTCAGGTGAGCGCCAGATTTTCCTTTTTCCATGATGTTGGAACATTAGGGAACCCTTGGATGTTGGATCCCTCTCAATGCATTTTAATGTCCACACATCATTAAGTTTATACAAAAAGGAAGGAGAACAACGAAACCCATCCGAGGATGTACAAGCACTTTTGTGTCTCCTTCCCGATGCTGGCGCTGCTGGATGGGATTTCAGTTATGGGCCATTATGCTATGCCCGCGTAGTCTCTGGTATAGGTCTTATCGCAATTAGATGAATGCAGCTGTGGAAGAGGATGGTCCAGTCGAGTGCAGTGGTGGGGTTACCATTCAATTAGATTTCGTATCCGATTATGACTTCATGGTTTGGTTTATAATGTGTTGTGTGGTTAGCATAAAATATGAAACGAATTGTTGGGCCGGTTGGAAGGGGTTATCATTCAAGGATGTTACGCGAAAGTCTTAACTTAATTTTAATGGGTTTTGAGTACAAGATCTGTTCGCAATGTTGCTTGGTTTGTAGTTTAAAAGTGATCACTCTGCACCACGATCACTTTATCGATAGATTTATCTGGAAGAAGAATTGTGTGCAGTGCATGTTATACATTACCGATGGATACACATTTTTTTCCCAAGCTATGGTTTCTCATAATGAATCTGAGAAGTGAGGTGGCCATCACTAAAAAAATACAGTTCACGAATTACATGAAAAAAATTCCACTGTGCATTTGTTCACCTTTTTGACTTTTGATCTGAATTTGTCTCAATTTGTGGAGCAGAGGTGGTTTTATTAGATTGTAGCAATGAATGTCTTGACAAATATTTACTGAGACTGAGACCTCCTAGGTAGAGCTGTGCATTTATTAGGTCTTGGATGCAGATAAGTTTTGTTATTGCAAATGTGGCATAAAAGATCAAGATACGGTACAAAGTTGCATTGGCAGTCTCCAACTGTATAGTTACTGCAAAGTGGTTTTGAATAAATTCGTGTTTTTATTCCAGCAACTGACATACATTAGTTTTTTTTTTAACTATACTTCTCCCGGGAAAGGCAAACCTATAACGCTTCATCAGCGCCCCGAGATGCTCGCAGATGTATGTTTGTTCTGCACTTAAATTGCTGCAAATTGTAGTCTTCTGGAAAAATATCTATACAGGAAGTGAGTTCCAAAGTTTGCTTGTCCTGTAACAGAAGGAATTTTGGAAAATTGATATCCTCGCGGTTGTCAAGTGTACTGTATATGGTCATGTCATGAGCATTAGCTGCCTGTCTTGTGCCCAATGTCGCATTTCGAGGGATAATGTCTTTGAGTTCCTCGGAACATCTACCATGGAAGTACCTACCTAGAGAACAAGCAAAGGTCAGCGACTTGTCTTCTGTGCACCAACCTTTGCAGATTCGAAGTGAGTGTAGAGTCTCCAATAAGTCGAACTGCTCGTCTTTGTATATTTTGGGGCCGAGCTCCATATATGGGAACAATATTCCAGGCCTGGTCTAACCTGTGCTTTGTAGAGAAGGAGCAGTTGCTTATGGGGCTAAAGTACCTCTTTGCTCTAAATTCATGAATGACTGTAGCTAATAGCTTCTGCGGAATGGAGGTAGTGGACTGGCCTATGAATAGAGAAAAAACTTCTAAGTCACGACGATATCGCTATGTATAATATCCTTTGTCGTTTATTATTGAAACTATTAGCTCAGAAAGGTAAAAGTAGAAGCGTATACAATCTCTAGAAAGTCCGTTATAGCTATAAAGAGAACTGCAGATCGTTTTGGTTTAGTTTTACATTCGTCACAAAAAAATTTATTAAAATTTCACTTAGTAGACGGACTGTTTCCAGCAAGTCTGTCCGGCTGCATAGTCTTAATCGCCGTATCGAAATTGATTGCTTACGAAATGTCTTTATGGCTTTATAAAATAATCTCAAGGCTTAACGCTTAACCTATTTCAAAATCCACGATCTATGTCGATGCACAAGCTGAAAAAGTGCGATAACAATTACAGTTCGAATATTTACTAGTTACACTCGTATCTGGCCACATTCTACAGCGAACAGTTATTAAACAACTATTGGTGAATACGGGTTAAGAAATGGTATTTCTGTTGATCGTCTCAGCGATATTGCTTGGAGTTTTTATATTCAAAACTCATAAGGATTACGTTATTTTAGCATGTGCTAAGCGAATAAAACAAGTCAATGGCGAGGATATTGGAACAATAGCACCGATTGCACCCGGCAGGAGTATCTTTGGAAATAACTTGGATTTAATAGCTATGAATGGTGGTAAGTCTAAGTATATCTGCATGCACTCCCGCTCAACTTAATAGGTTTAACATTATTTAAAAAGTAAAATAACAATATCTCTTTAATCAATTTGACGATTTTAATGAAATAAATTTTATTATGTGGAATAATTAATTGTTTATGAAACACCAAAGTTTGTGATCTCTAACAAACATATTTATATTTTTATGATTATTTTTCCAAAAACATATCGACAAATTTTATTTATTTTGACTCAACTGAATAGGTTCAAAAAAATAAATTATATTAAAGTATTGGGTCCTCTCAGACTGAACTTCAGCGCGCACTCGATCGGTTTGTAACCGTTTGTGTTGAAGCTGAGATGAAGGTAAACGTGAACAAATCTGAAGTGATGGTCGTCTCCATAACGCCTGTTCAATGCAATATGCATGTTAGTGGAGTCCCATTGAAACAGGTGGAGAAGTTTAAGTATCTCGGGGTCTTATTCACGAGTGATGGAACGAGCAATGCCGAGTTTTCCTGTAGGATTGGTCAGGCTGGGTCAATTTTGAGACAGCTTGGTCATTCTGTTATTAGGAGGACTGAACTTGGTGTCAAAGCTAAGTTGTCAGTCTTTAATTCGGTGTTTGTTCCAACTCTCACCTATGGTCATGAGGTTTGGGTAATGACCGAAAGAATAAGATCGCGGATACAAGCTGCCGAAATGAGATTTCTCCGTAGTATTGCTGGTGTGACCCGTAGAGATCGCATCAGAAATACCAGAATACGTGAGGAACTCAATGTCGAGCAGCTACTTCTCCGGACGGAGCGATCCATACTTCGGTGGTTTGGTCATGTTAAACGCATGTCCCCTACCAGGATTCCACGACGTGCTATGGAATCCGTACCATCGGGTAGGCGTCCTCTAGGTAGACCAAGGATGAGATGGTTAGATCAAGTCCATAATCTCTCCTATACCCGTATGGGGATTGCCCTTGATGATTTAGAGTCGATGGCGGAGGATCGAGAGCTATGGAGGGTCCACTTGAGTAACCTACTCCCGCGACCCACTTAATGGACAAGCGGACCATTGAAAATGAATGAAGGATGAATATTAAAGTATTAATTCACAGTTTTGGTTATTTTTAACATTTAGCTACATATTTAAGTATAATTTAGTATGTAGTACTACCTCTTTTGTTCAATAAAACTTCATAGATGCGATTTGGAAAATGCTTATAAAATTTTTCAATAATTCCAAGTGAAATTGTTGACCCGGCTTTTTTAATGGCGCCAATTAGGCTTGCAGGATCATCAAATTGTCTCCTGTCCTCATATACTTTTTTGGACAATAGTCCCCAAACTTTTTCAACTATATTTATCCTTTCGCAGGTCGTGAATGTAATAGTTGTAGCCATCCGGTCCATCCAGGTTGAACTTCTTTTCATCGAAAAACACGACAGTCTGCCACTCCTTGTTCCACGTCATTATGCTCTTGAGCAAATTGTATAGTCGTGCAGCTTTGCGCACATCATTGAGATGTGTTTTTTTTACGTTCAGTCTCTTCAAATGCTTGGCATTGGCACTCCGAACAATGCATTTTTCACATGCCAGATTTGCATTAGCAACGCATTCTTCCCTGATTCTAGCAGCATAACTTTGGGTATTTGAAGCGGTTTTGATGATAAGTCTTCTGGCTGCTGGTGTTATCGCATATTGAACCCTCCTTTCATATTGATATTATAGCTTAATTCATTCCGAATAAAATTACCAACTACATTTTGACTTCGGCCGACATTCTAAGCGATTTGGCCCAGCTTTAAACCAAATTTGAGGTATGCCTTTATTTGCTCTTTATCAAAGTCGTTCAATTGCTTTCCGCAACCAGTTTTAGAAAAACACGGCGGCAATTACATACTTCCAATTTAAAAAAGCAAAAAGAATTGATGTCGTTACATAATCGCTGTAGATCACAAACTAAAGTCGTCGCCCTTGAATCTACTCTGATGAGCCAAAATAAAAAGAAATTTTTTAATATGTTTTTTTTTTTTCAAAAATAATAATAAATATTATACGTGTGTTAAGCTACGATTACACGGCCATTTTTTCGAGTCATTTAAATGGCGCTCTGACGTAAAAATCCCGTCACAAAGCAGTCATTTAAATGTCGCTCTGTGTGATCGCCAGTTTTGGCACCGTCATTTGAATGACTAGGAATATGACGCACCAAATGACATGAATTAAGTGTCATTTAAATGGCGGAAAAAAAAGCTGTGTGATCGCTCTTCAAATGACACCTAGGACAAATGACTAAACTTTTTGGCTGTTGCGTCATTTAAATGACTCGCAGTGTCCGTCATTTGGTTTTGGGACACAAATGACGATGATAGTCATTTCGTGTGATCGCCATTTTTAACTTTCTCGTATACGTAGTAAGAGAAAGATATTGTTTTGGTACAAAGTTTCGAACTCGAGATTTTGATCAATTCTGATATTACGATGATAGGGGAACTCAAAAAAGTGGGTCTCGCAATTCTGTCCGTCCGTATGACTGTCTGTCATACCCCTGGGGAATCTAAACGCTTGGACGGATTTGCTTCATATTTAGAGTTTGTGGGCTTCCCGCTAGGGGGGAATATTATAATTTTCTAATATTAACGGTCCTCCCATATAAAAATTTTACGAAATATGACGAAATATGCCTAAATTTAGATTTTTTCGTAAACGGCTCTAACGATTTGAACCAAAATTGATAGTTGAGTTAATGTAAGCATGCTTAACCTGACTGCATACCCAGTTTTTCTCTAAAAAGTCCAGCAACGGCAGTTTTGAAAATTGGCTTTTTCTCGAAAACGGTAAAAACGATTTTTTAAAAAAAATATTTTTAAGGTACTTTAAAAAACTGCTCATATCTCTAAAACGCCATTTTCGATTATGATAAAAATGTTAGTGTCAGGTAATGCTTAAATCCATAGTAATATAATTTGCTCAGCTTTGAGCTAAAGAGTTGAAAAAAAGTGATTTTTAAACCATGAATGCGTCCTTCGACGGTACTTTAAAATCTACACATATCTCGAAAACGCCATTTTCGATTTGGTTAAACATGTAACTGCTATGTAATGTTTATATCCTGAACAATACGTCGTACTCAGTTTACAGCTAAACAGTTTAGTAACAGTGATTTTCGAATCCAAATTGTGACATTTGTCAGCATAATTTTACAAAAAAGCGCTCTAACGATTTTGATCAAAATAAATATTTAAGACAACATTCTAATTCTAAACATGATCACATACTTAGTTTTTCTCAGAAAACTCGAACAAACATTTTTTCCTGACGTCACAGCGCCGTGACTTGTGGACGGGGTATGTCCCGATCCACCTTACCAGTATACTAACTACTGTCGCGAAGCTGCATTTGGTAGAATTCCCATTGTCTGCAGGGCTGCTATCGCCTGACGTAGTAGGTGGCGATGACTTCTCCTCCAGAGAGTAGCTGCGGCTTGTCTCTTTCGGTTTGTTCGTTGCCACCTTACTGTCTTCCTTAGATCCAATCTCACTCAACTGCGGGACTGCCCCGATCGTCGTTGAGGAGGATGAATCCTCGATCGGCTTCTGCGTTGCCGCTGAGAGGGTTGAAGACCCCACGTTAGCTGATGCGGCCACCGTTGGCCCTGACTGTCGAAGGCTTGTCAAGGATTTAGGTGGTCCCATCAGTGTACTTGCGCTCAGGCCACCTGCGGGTGCAGACGGTGTTGGGGTGCATTCCATTGGAATACCCTCCGATAAGGACTGCTCCTAAAGGTAGGCCCGTGCGTTGTGGAGTCTTTTCCTATCACCTTCGGACAGCTCCTCCCACTTTTTCATCCCCAGTCTCTTAACTGTTAGCTTACAGTTTCTAGCGCGCCTAGAGCTGGTGGAGTTGCAGGAGAAGGATGAGCTAGCGACGGAGCAAATGTCGCTAGAATCCAGAAGGAGTTTTTCCAGATTTGCGTCAATTGCTCCGACGCTTTCTCCATCCGAGATGGGTAGAAGCGCATCTTCCACTCCTTTTTCGTTTTTCCGATCAGTTTTTATTAAGGTAGGAGTGCCTGGTCGGTCCGCACTCATCGCTTTTTGAGTTTGTTTGTTTTTTTGTTGAATTTGACATTTGGGTCCCACGAGTAAGGGGGAAGAAGATGTCCACCTGCACTCACCCCCTGTATGCAGGTATAAGGGAAATTAAAATTGAAACTAGAGGTCCCCAGGTATCTAGAGTTCACCGCTAGAAGACACATAACATGGTGCCGGGATTACGGGTTTTATCGAGTTATTCCCCTCTAGATCCGTTATATTTCGTTTAAAGCAGTGGCACCTCGTGCAGGATGTGGCTCTTCACCACGTATAACGGTCTTAGGCAATCTGTCGATAGCCCCTGGTCTCTAGCCTGAGACATCGCCAACCGGCCATAAATTCGTAGAAAGTTTTCTACTTATTCTAAAGCCCATTTCACACACACCCGGTTGGTATTGGGCCGGTTAGCGTAATTTTTTTTTTAAAGCCGAGAAATCGGTTCAGGTAAACCTGTCGCAGGCTAAAAGCACATATACATATATCGACATGAGATAATTCTACCACAACTGATATTTTTACACCGTTTTTTTTTATTTTTTCTGTAAAAAAAAAGGAATAGAAAGAAAATTTTCTCACATACGATATAGCTCAAAATCCTGTCTCTAGGACCATTGTCAACAAAAATTCCATAAAATGCCAAAGGAACAAAGTTTGATTTATGATGTACTACATTATTTGGAAATCTAATTTAATCATTTAATGTTTCAGAGGGAATGTTTGCGTACTTCCGTAAGATGACTGCGAATCTTGGAAAGAGCTATGTTCAGTACTTTTTTCGACTTCCATGTTACAACGTCATCACCGCTCCAGATGCTGAACTCATATTTAATGATAAAAGATTAATAACCAAAGGGATGCTATACACATTTACTGTTCCATTTATACAGCTCGGTCTTTTAACAAGCACAGGTGCCAAATGGCATTCAAGAAGGAAACTGCTTTCTCCAGCATTCCATTTTAACATTTTGGAGAGCTTTTTGGAAATTTTCAAGTAAGAACGTTTTTAAAATTCTCGCCAGTCTTGCCTCCAAGCTTTAGATGTTGATTTTCCATGTGTTTTCTAGGGCAGAAGGCCAGAAGTTTGTCAATGCTTTGAAGAACAGTGACGGGGATGAAATTTCATTGACCAAACTAATACCAAGGGTGACTCTTAACGTCATATGTGGTAAGAAATGAGGACGTCCATTCGTTTGGGATTTTATTATTCTTCCCTTAGAAACGGCACTGGGAGTTAAGCTGGATGAAATGAAAGACGGTGATAAGTACAGAGAACATATGAATAACATAGAGAGAGGGCAGGTGAAGCGAATGTCAAACCCAATGTACCAAAGCGACTTCTTGTGGAAATACCTTGGCAATGGTAAAGAGTACCAGACCAGTTATGATGGTGTTCATCGGTTCTCTAGTGAGATCATTAAAAAAAGGCGAGTTATGTTCGCAGAGTTGGAGAATCAGAAGAAAACTGCTACTGCAATTGAAAACGAGGATGACATGTATGTTAAACCTCACTAGTCGGGTAAAATTATTTCAATTTAATTTCCAGTTTCATGTCAAAAAAGCAAAAGTACGCAATGTTGGATACACTGCTAATTGCGGAAGGAGAAGGTAGAATCGACCATGCGGGCATTTGTGAAGAGGTCGATACGTTTGTCTTTGAGGGATTCGATACCACATCGATGGGCCTGATTTACGCAGTTATGAACTTGTCATTGTACCCAGAAATGCAACAAAAATGTTACGAGGAAATTCTGTCCTTTATTGATGGTGAGATTTTGCTGAATCGTTTTGTTACATGTGTTATTTTCATCCCTTCCAGATGACTTGACGACACTAACTATTTCACAAGTCAGTAAACTTGAATATTTAGATCGATTTTTGAAAGAAACTTTGCGGATGTTTCCATCAGTTCCGGTTATCGCCAGACAAGCTGAACACGAAGTAGTACTCTCCAATAATATTGTTCTTCCTAAGGGATCCCAAGTCAATATTCATCTGTACGATATTCTACGTGACCCCAAGCAGTTCGAGAATCCCGGCAAGTTTGACCCTGATCGGTTTCTTCAAGACAACGCAAGTGGTCGTCATCCATTTGCGTACGTCCCTTTCAGTGCTGGCTTCAGGAATTGTATTGGTTGGTATTGGTTGAAAGGGTTTTTTTTTTGTGAGCATTCAAATTTATTTTTGTACAGGTCAAAAGATGGCAATGTTGGAAATGAAGTCGCTTTTGGTGTTTGTGCTGAAAAACTACGAAATATTCCAAGTGGGAAACCCACAGAATTTTACATACAATCAAGGCTTTCTGCTTCGCGTTACTCAAGAGGTAAAAGTACGCATTTCGAAAAGGATATAGCTGTTGATGGTGTATTGTATATGGTTAGGTTAAGTATAACAATAAATTATATTGAAATTTTAAATAAATTTGGTCCGTTCCCCTAAAAAAACGAAAATTCAAAAGACTATTTCAAATCATTGTAATGCTAATAGTTCCAGCCATTGTTGCCATGAAAATATTTCTACAAATCTGCAATTATGAAGAAAAAAAATATGCAATGCAGATTTCTATGGAAAAAAATTTGGATTTATAAATATTGAAAAGTTAAAAAATTTAATTTTGACAGGTGAGAGCTAGACACATTCAGTACAGCCTCATAAGACCAGAAGTGCGACAGTTTAAGACAGCATTTGTACTTATAGAGCGCAAAAATCTCTACTTTCCTTTTCTCTTCTATGCAGCTCAGAATCTAAACAAACCAAATAAATGCAGACAAAATCTGTCACGCAGATTTTGGGATTTTAAAGGTCTGCAGCTACACTAAAAATTTGCAAAATGCAGATAAATCTGCACTAATGGCAACGCTGGTTCCAGCTAACCCGCCCAAGCCATTAAAGCGAGGCTGGTCATGAAGTCAAATACAAAGAAGCGAAGATCGTTTAGAGGCGAGAGAGAATTCTGTCGTTCGTTGCCAACCAATTTTTACATAAATCAGGCAAAATGCTCAGTAGCTTTTAGCTCAGTAAGTTTAATTATGGAAGAAAGCAGTAGCGCCAAATATCGCATGGTAAAGTTTTGGGGAGCCTCTTGTGTAACTATAGGCGTATTTTTTTGAGAATCTATAGCTAGCTCACTTTTACTTTTACATGCAAAACTTGTATACTCACTTTTGGTTTTGTTATATGTAGTCACTTCCCAAAAAAAGCCATATATGTGGTAGATTTTGCTTAAATGCAGTCGGAAGTGGAAAACCGTCCTAAGAAAGGCCTTTACAAAAATCTTTCCAAAAAGGTAATCCTAAATACCTATAGCTGAGTGGGGAAGCGAGGAGTAACAACGATTCTCGCTTGTTTTGGGATTGACCCTGACAATTTCTGTTGGGAAATTATGTCGAATTTCAGTCTCTAAATTATTGCTTTTAGAGAATTACATTACAACAACTCGTAGACACAGTCACTTTGGTAGGAATGATAGCTATTTCGAATTACACCACTAATTCATCATCAGAGCACAGAGGTTGGTCTTCTCCTCCGTTCTAATCACCAGTTGGCGGGCTTGTACTCGTCGCTCAATTAGCGCAAGTTGTAGTCACTTACTCACTTGGTCAATTGAGCAAAATCGAGGTGCAAGTTCATGACATTGCACGAGGAATAATGATCTCTTTTCTAACAACATCCATTGAAATGGAAAAACTACCCTCTCGGATGAAGAGATAGAGTGGCCAGCTATCGTGTCTCTCTGCTATTGAAATATAAAATGCAAACAATAGTTCGCCGCTGTCGTGAAGGGCTTAAGGTTCTTTGCTCGCAACACATCACGAATCTCTGCTGGGTTCCTGGACACAGTAACAAAGGCGGCAACGAGAGGGCTCCTGACGAACTGGCAAGAGATCTGCAATGGATCATGATAGGGCACTAGAGTCGGGAGCTTTGACCAGAGTATGACAGTGGTCGAGCCATCAAATTTCTACAGTTTGATAAGTTTGATAAGTCATCGCTCTGTAAGCTGGTATTGGCTCTAACGGGTCATAAATTCCTAAGAAACCATACAATGAAACGAATGCGTAGTTGCACAGTGCAGAGTTCAGCGTAACTTTAGTTTGAGTAGAGACGAACAGATAGGTGTCACTCATGCATATTTTGCGTTTCACAGTCGATTCACAATACTCACCTCAAATGGTGCAAAAAACTTGGCAGCACTTAGAAAAATTGTTGTTTTGCAATATTTAATAATTTTTTCGATTTTCCAAATGGGTTGTTAATAACAAAAAACCCCTAACTTTAGCAACAAAAAGAATTATTTTGTTTAATTGAACTCGTAAAGCGAAAAAAAAACCAAATGAACTTGTCAAATCTTTGACAGCTGAATAGCTTACCTGTCTCGTCTCCGATATTGGGCACTTAAGAAGAGAAGCACCGTCAGCTCCGTAAGTTCGTTATCTTGTGAAAAAAGTGAAAGAAACTGGCATCCTCATCGATAAACCAAAGCGTGAAAAGCCAAAAACAGTGCGTACCCGTACACCCGAGAAAATTGCTGCTGTGGCAGACAGTGTGCGTGAGGCATAATTGGTCAATTTTTCTTCGAAAATGAGCAAGGAGTGGCCATTACAGTCAATGGCGATCGTTATCGGGCCATGTTGAACGAATTTTTGTTCGCAAAAATTAAAGAGGAGGATATTGGCAACATGGTTTCAACAGGACGGCGCTACGTGCCACACAGCCGAAGCTACACTCGATGTTTTGCGCCCTGTTTTTGAAGATCGCATTATCAGCCGCAGAGCTGATGTCGTTTGGCCACCGCGGAGCTGCGATTTGACACCGTTGAACTATTATTTGTGGGATGCCGTAAAAGATAAGTGTTATACGCCGACATGCCAGAGACAATTGACGCTTTAAAGGACAATATTCGTGAAGCCATTGGTGAAATACAGCTGCACACAATCGATAATGTGCTTAAAAATTGTACCGATCGTGTAGGCTACTGCATGGCCAGCCATTTGAATGAAATTATTTTCCATTATTAACCGGAAGGTTTGTACTTTCAAATAAAAAAAGAAATTTGAGAAAATATTCAGTAGCTTTTTTTTTATAGCATTTTCAAAAAAAAAAGTTATTTGGCGGACCCTTTAGTTAACCTAACTTAAACTATTTTTTAAAAAGAACTGACCCGCAAAATGGAAAAGTTAAATAGTTAAAAAGATATTGTTTAAAAAGAGACCCAAAAATGTGTTATTTATTAATATTCGTTATACGTTATTCCAAGAGCTTTAAAATGCGACCCATATTAGGATTTAAAATTGTCTCGAAAATCGTCTGATTTGAAAATCACTTCAAAAATCACTAAAAAAGACTCGACACTTTTCAAAGCGATTTTATGTGACATTCTCTAAAAACCAATTGGGAGCTGTTAGCTTAAAAACTATAGATACAAAATACAAAAATAGCTGTCATTATTCTATGTCAGCTCTGATGTCAAAGATTGTTACAAAACACAAGGACTACCAAATGCGCTTGTCTTAATCTAACGGCAAGTTCTGCGCTAAATTGGAGCTTAATTTAAGTCAAGCTAGGAATTTAAAATGACCGACATAGATGAGCTAACAAATTAAAAAAAAAAGTATAGGAGATGCAGTTCGTCGATAATGAAAAATAAAAATGCGAATTAAATAACTTACCACGTCAAATAAAACAGTAAAATTCCAGTTGCAGAACTTCGACAGGCAAATGTTTTAGAATTTCCGAGATCGGGTAGTTTTTAGACCCTATATAAAAATTCCATCCATTCAAAAGAGCAAACTACTAGTTGGTTTAGGTCCCAGTCTTACACTCAAAGTCCACTGACATCGATGTTTCGGTCCGGTACGCTAGTGTATATTGAATCCTGCCTGAGATCGAAAACATTTCATTTTCCAAAACAATTTATTGAGTAAATAAACCTGGCTAATACGACTGATCACTTTTGGATGGAATAAAATCAAGTCGAGCAGAGGTATAGGCAAATTTAAATTGTAAATGCAATGCAGTTAATTTATAATAATCCAATAAGGACTTTCATTAATCTGATTGGCCAATGGCCAGTGTGCTGTGCTGACTGACATAGCTATTACAAAACCCATTGAACAGTGATTTAATCTCCAAGATATACAGATACACCCTTTACAACTTTAGCTATCTTTTGACACAATCACCGAAAACCTATCAACTCGAAATATTACTGTCATTCCTTGGCACGAATGGAATATCCTATAGAATACCTAACATGCACTATGCACAACACACATAGTCATTAATTAAATATTCCATTTTGGTTTTGATAATTAAAGTCCCCTCTGGTATAATATAGTGGTCCAAATTAATTCCCTATGCATAAAGGATTAGGTGCCATATTCGTACATACACGAGTGTCGACTATTCCAATGCTGTGTTCTGTTGTCCTTTTTCAGTGGTGGACCTGTGGACTATAGGTTGGCTGGCTCCATAGCACCGTTGTATGTTATACTCTTATGCGGAGGATAATGCTGCGGTGGACAGGTAAATTACCATAACCTTAATGAAATGGAAAACCATACAGACTGATAAATATTTTATCAATTGGCTAATCCTGGGTATACGGTATACCGTATACACTACCCGCATAGACCGTCCGAGGCAACAACGTTATCTGCTTCAACTCGGCTCCTTGGAGTTTGGTTGGGAAAACCTCAATTCTGGGAGCTTTTGCACGAGATAAGAACGGAAAATAATATAAATCGAACAAAGGACTATGGGGCGGCTCAACAGCAGCTTTGCGCAAATCCTTTTGCACAAATAAATTGCAGAGATTTCTTTTCGACGCCAGATTTGATGCGGTTGAGCGTTAAAGGGATACGAAGCCGCTTTAATTTATCGGTCCGTCACCCCTTTTTTGTTGCTTTATAAATCTTTTTGTGTGCGTTCCTGAGCAGGATTAGAGTGGTGGGCGTACTTTAAATCTGTTTTCTTTTATTTTCAAAAAAAACAGCTGCAAGGATTCTTTCTTATTTTTTTGTTGATTCAGTGGTATATATTTTTTTTGTGAAGGGTTGTACGAGAGGGAGCGTTGTCAGTGTGACAAAGGATGAAGTTTCCATTTAGCAAATTTTATTTTTGCTCACAGTCACTCACAGTTAATGTGTTATGCTATATTAAGTACGAGTATGGTAGGGGTAGGGAGGTAGGGATTTTTTTCCCTCTTTAGTTTTTAATTCGTATTGACAAAGTTTCGGGATTTGGTTTAGGTACGAGTAGTAAATTCGACATCAATTCAGGCAAGTGATTAGAGGTGCATTCGCTTAATCAAGTACTCGAACGACAACGAAAAGCCTAAGGCTTCATAGTATCTAACTATCAAAAAAAAAGTTTATTACGCGTAGACAACAAACCGACATCTTTCCGCAATGGAAATTTAAACCCATTTTTGATGGAGCGTATACCTTTTGACTAGATGTCGCATTTTCCGTGTGTTACCGACAACAAGTTAATATTTTTTCGACAAAGTGCGAAGAGAGCACCACCTCCGAGTATGATTTTATATTGTTTAATCTTTAGTCCTATGAGTACTCTCTACTTCAAACATGTACTACATGCATACGTCCCTTCCCTATTATTCTCCGGAAATATGTTTGTATTTTCTGAAATGATTGTCTTTCTCAAGAAAGCCATGTAAGAGCTTAAACGAGGATTAAGCATTGTAACAAATCAAATTCAACCGGCAAAGGTATTAGTATGTCAAGATGACGAGTAGGTACGTCCGCCATATGCTTTCATATATGTGCAGCGCACGTATTTTGCATGTAGACAGTAGGCAATAAATAACCCTTATCGGGGACGGTAATCTTTGCCTACAATATGGAAATATGAAATTGTATGGCATTAAATGTGAAACGTAAAATATAGCCAAGTCCTATTCAAGTGGTCTCCGTCTTCAAGTATCCTAATATCCATTATTTACCGAAACTTGTGCGTAAAGGATAATCCGAAATAAGGAGAAGAATTTGAATATTTAAGAAATAAATTCGTTTGGTGATTCGATAACAACAGAACTAAGGAAACGATTATTTATATATGGGGGTTGAAATTAATATGTATGTATGTTGAAAGTCACAGTCAAGGTGCTTATGAAAAATGTGTATACATACATAGTATGCCCAGTTAAAGTTTTTTCGTTTTTTTTCTTGATCCTTCTTGAGTGAGTTCCACAGCGGTTTCTATTTTGTAATTAAAAAGGTTTCGCGTTTTGCAAGGATGGCTTTTGATAAAAAATTGTATGTAGGTATACCTAAGTGTGCTATCGCTCTTCAGATAAATCTCAGTGGTCTCTTATAATAGTTGTTTCAAAATTTCCTTAAGATTTCAATTTGCAGCCATTTGTGCGGTACCTAAGTGTTGATAACCAAAAAACAAAAAACCAAATAGTTTAGTCATAAAAAAAACTGTCTTTCTTACTTGTAGGAAACTGTTGAAATCCCACAGCTTGCGTAAAAAAAGAGAGGAAAATAAGAAGACAAAGACACACCAGAGAATGGCAATAATAATAAAAAAAAAACACCTCGTAGCACAAACAAAGCACTGAAGTTGGTCTTCTCCTAGCGAATTTGTAATTGTCACTCAGCCGCAACTGGTCCATTGTACTACCAGGAAGCAAATCCAGTACCTATTACCCATTTTACTGGAATTTCTTCATTCATGAGAAGCTTCCAGTATCAGCACTCACCACATCAGCGCCAAAAATCTACCACCTAATACGAGCAAAGGCAGGACAATAACAAATGAAATGATCCGAAGTATCGTCGCCCTCTCCACAAGCGTAGCAGACACCAGACAGTGGTATCACTTAAGCCTAGCACACTAAGATGCTTAGCAAAAGCGAAGTGCCCTGTAAGAATGCCAATAAGTTTTCTGCAGTCATTTCTACTGAGAGTCAGCAGGAATGCCGCAGACTTCCTACTGACTTTCGGGAGCATATGTTTAGTCTGCTCGCTTCGTGTAGAGCCTTGCCATACATAATTGTGTTTGTTTGAGACCGAATCGTCAATGGAAGCCCTGACCGAGGACGCAGGAAGACCCAGCACAGGTTCTGGTCCCGAGAAATTATCCTCTAAGCCTTGCTTAGCAATCTCATCGGATATCTCATTTCCAGCAATCCCAGTGTGACCTGGGACCCAGACAAGAATCAAAGATTTCAGCCTGGCGACCGAGTTCAAAGAGTTCTTGCATTCTCGAACTATTTTGGAACGGATTACAGGGTTGAGCAAGGCCTTAAGCGAAGGTTGGCTGACGCTACAGACACAGATACTCCGACCCCGCCACCTATTCTTAACAATATGTTCGGCAGCCATCAGGATAGAATAGATCTCCGCTTGAAAAACAGAGGCATACTGTTCTAACGAGTACTGAAGTCGAATTTGTAATTTTTCAGTACTTTTCTGGCACTATCTCAGAGATGGCAAGTCCTAGGTAGGCGTTTTATATGGCGTTGGAGAGAGGAGAACTTGACGCTTCGTCTGAGGGCTAAACGATTCCTGTGGCTCTAAAACTGTGGCAGTAGTGCCAAGGAAAGCACCAAATTTCCATAAAGACACCAGCACCGGACCCTTGACTAGTTTTAAAGCCATCCGTGAAAATGCAACTACATCCCACTCTCAGACTCTGGCTGAAGCCATTCCTGAACGCAAGGAAAGTCGACTCTAAATTTGCACAACTGCCAAAGTTTCGGTGTCATTGCATCAGACGGCATATCCATGTCGCTTAGTTGCCGCAGTTGGCAGTCACTTGGTCAATTGACAAATCGAAATGCAAAATTCAGAGAATTCAAACTATTGAACAACAACTTAAAAAGGAGTCTAATAGGGCCCATACAAGACACGACACAGACACGTCGCTGCAGACTTTAAGTCTGTGCAAACATTATCCTTCGCCACACATTGTGCAGACAAACTGCACAGACATTATAGTTTGTATCGTTGGCTACATTTGCTTAGTTGGCTACGGCTACCTCAGCTCTGACATCACATCAGAAATCAAACGCAGAGTTACACTTGTCAGCCGACATTTCTTGGCCTATACGAAGTAGTTGGAAGACATTGTCATTACCTCCACGTAATTACCTTCGCGATTTAGTGCAGCAGTTGCACCTTTTGCGAACATCTGACATCTGATATCGAGTGTATATAACTGCCTGAGAAAGCTTCTTAATTCAGGGAATTGTAAAACCCTCGCACAAACCAGTCGTTGCGAGACTCAAGGCCTAGAATTTTATGGACTTGTTGTGCTCAATATTTCTAATTAAAGTACCTATAATGTACGATGTACCTAAGCATCCTCCTGCTCCTGTTCCTTTTTTTCTATCATTTGAACGATTTTAAGAAAACTTATTTAGATAGAACATAATTTGTCCACTTCAATGAAAAAAAAAACCTGATCAACAGAAAATGTACAAGCAACACAAAATAACCATAAATTGCAATATTGTTATTGACAGCCTGTAACATTATCTCTCAGAATAAACGCAAACCGCACAGCACAGCTACTAAAAGTATCTATTATCCATCGACAATATGCATTTAACGCAAAGCATTCTCCACAAACTGTTATCTCCTGCCAACCAAACGGATATCCATGTTTAAGGTCACAAGTGCTTTCAACAATTGCGTGCTCTGTATACACATGGATGGCGTGAGCCACTCTGCAACATAAAACGCTGACAATCACCAGCTTTGGCACCCTCCCGTGCCCGTCAGAGCTCAATAAAAAAATAACAATAATGATGCTTGAATTTTAATCCCCACAATCTCGATTCTTGAGTGCTGCCTAGCTCCCCCCCTCCCACCACCGCCACTGTCGCTTAACATCCTGCAATTGGCTTAATAATTGCTCCAATAATCGTAAAAAAGTTGTACGTTGACTCCAACGCCAACCCTCTAAATTGGAGCGCATGGGAGGCTTCGAGTCGTTTCACTCGACGTCTGTTTCTGATGTGTATGCCGTATACGGGCCCGTTTACGAGCTGCCGAGTGCTTGTGCTTTTTATACGTGTGGGTGGTTGTATCTGCTCTGCAAGGATTCTGCTTCTGCTACTGCTACCCCCAAGGAGACACAACACGTCGTCCTCATCCAACAGCAAACAACAACAACTGCTCGTAATAACTGTAATAGCAGTTATAACTTTCGCCAACTGACTGTGTAGTAGGTTCGTGTTGGTCCCATTTTGTTAGCCGTGTTATTAAAAGGCATTCATGCCAAAGTTTCCCACTGAGGGATGCAGCAAGTCAGCTCAGGGGGGAGACTCAGACGGCTATCCCTAACCCTATGTGAGTATGGCCCCTTTTTGTGTATTTAATTTTTGCCTTTTTTTGATGCTTATCGAGTGGGTGACCTTTTTGCTGGTGGCTGGTATATTCCCCGATACGAAATGATTCGGTTCGAGTGGTCTGTACAATCGGACCATTCAGACTTGAAAATCCGTGATGATGTACCAATTCCATGGAAATTGCTTTGATCGCTGATTACAGGTTTCGAGAGTACTTCGAAGAGATTTCACTGTCTGAAATGGGACGCGCTGAAGTGGGTGTAATTAAATTTCCCTTTTCGTATTCACTTTGCCAGCAGCGGTATGGCTATGGTCGTGCGTTGAAAGGAAAGTGTTCCTGTACATATATACAAAGTAAATAAAATGAGAGACTATATTGATGAGTCCTTCGTCCTTGTCACATGTGATTTTGAGATTGCACGACAGACATTAATGGAATTTTTAATTTAAATTTGAGTAGCGGAAAGGAGTTAATAACGACTGAAAGAGCAAATCAGTTCATTATACGTCATAGACCGAATTGAAAATTTTTTTCTCATGTCAAAATGCACAGCCAAGTTTTAAGGGAATCTGGCTGTTTATGCGAAACGTGAACTCAGTGGGATTTTGAGAATACTTCGTAGATCAATCCTTGTAGGCTTTGAAAGTATTACAACGCACGTGTTAACTCGTGCTGTTAATTATGGAATCAATTGAGCAACAGACGCGTTTATCAAATCAAGACAAATCAACAAGATGTATACGAGGATATTCAACATTCAATGACAGCCAGTTGATGTATGTGTAGAGGGCTCGCGATTTTGTTTATTCAATTTAAGACTTGATTGATTTATAAACCCGAGCATAGAATACGAAAAAATAGCAACACTATATAATGCTCGGTCGGAATTGACTAACTAAATGAGTCTCAGAAGTCTAAAATGAGGAGAATGTACAGCGGATGAATTTACTAGGCTGAAGTAAGGGTGTTGTTAGCCGAAATGACAGGACAGATACCTTACTTGACCTACTCTAACATAAATTTTACTATTCGCGGCCTGTTCAGAGTTTGAACATTTCGGTGCCACTGCCATTAACCTGCTATTGGCACCTGTGAGAGCTAGAGTCAGTAGGAATTTTGCAGCTCTCACAGTCCCGAAGTATTTTAATGGCACCGAAATGTTCAAACTCTGAACAGGCCGCGAATAGCCGAATAGCCAGAACGCTCGAGAAAGTACGACATAATGAACCACACAATATTTTTTATTGGGCGATGGTGAGTTCTGAAAACAGGGGCAGCGATTTTTTGGATGTTTCAAACTGAGGCAAAAAGTCATCAGCTATATCGACACGTTAGTAAATGTTTTATGACAATCCGCATCAAGGCAAAATTCCCCAATATCAACATAGGTGATTTCAACGCCAGATTAGACAAGGAGGATATTCTTGAATGTACAATCGGAAAGCATAGCCTACATAACACCACAGACTTAGGCTAATTGATATTGCTGTGGAACGTGACTTTATTATAGCTGTAGGCTGATAAAAAACAAAACTTTCAGTTAAATATTATCTTGCGATCTACGTAAAGCTACGATTACACGGCCATTTTTTCGAGTCATTTAAATGGCGCTCTGACGTAAAAATCCCGTCACAAAGCAGTCATTTAAATGTTTGTGTGATCGCCATTTTTGGCAGCGTCATTTAAATGACTAGGAAAATGGCGCACCAAATGACATGAATTAAGTGCCATTTAAATGGCGAAAAAAAAATGGCCGTTTGATCGCTCTTCAATGACGCCTAGGACAATGGCATCCCAACGGAAAATTCTAAATGACTCGCAGTGTCCGTCATTTGATTTTGGGACACAAATGACGATGATAGTCATTGCGTGTGATCGCCATTTTTTCAATGACGAATCGTAGCGATCTAATGCGACATTTTTTCCTGGCGTCACAGCGCCATTTAAATGACTCAAAAAAATGGCCGTGTAATCGTAGCTTAAGGAATTGCTACAGTGTTCTAGATGTCCGAAATTTCCGAACTGCCAACATAGACTCGGTGTTGTAGCCCAGGTATGAAAGCGTATGCATATATCAGACTCCAGAGGAGATCTAATGTTGAACGGCTTCAATCGCAACAAGCCAGAGCTTTGCCAATCGAGTATCCGACAACCTACCTAAAAGCCCTATACCGCCTTCTTCAAGAGCCAAAGACATATTATGGTATCTATTATACTATACAAAGACGCCGCAACAGATGTGGTAGGATCCAACCGACCACGAAAAAGCCCTGACTTCATGAAGAGTGCCGGCAACTCGCCTACCAACCGGTGGACGCTGCGAAGGACGCATTTTCCACAACTCCCGCTATAATTTCCGAACTTTCTGAAATATATTCCAAGAAAACTCTGCTTTTTTTTCCAAATTTGAAAACATTTGAAAATCTGGCGTAGAACTGCAGTCACTATTGTGAACATGGAAACCACTTTTGCAGACGACCCAAATTCTGCTGTAAACGAACCATTCAATCTGAACGATGAAACTCAAATGCAACAAGGCTGCTGGGCCAGATGGCCTGCGGGCCGAATTATTTAAGGCATCAGAAGACGACTTGGTGGCGAGCAGGAGAGCATACACCAATTCATCTTTAAGAAGGTATGACTGATAAATAGAACGTCAGTATTGCTTTTTATAAAATGGACTCTGCTTATTTTTATACCCTCCACAGGAAGGTATATTCACTTTGCCATTACGTTTGTAACGCCAAGAAGGATTCACCGGAGACCCTATAAAGTATATATATTCTGAATCAGGATCACATTCTGAATCGATTTAGCCATGTCCGTCTGTCTGTCTGTCTGTCTGTCTGTCTGTCCGTCTGTCTGTCTGTCTGTCTGTTGAAAGCACGATAGCGTCCAAACGAATTGACCTAAGCGAATGAAATTTGGTGAGAAGACTTCTTTTTACCGTCGTCAGGTTGGTATTGAAAATGGGCTATGTCGGTCAAGTAGTTCTGGTACCTCCCATACAAAGTCAATATTTGACCCATATATCTCTCTGTCTGTTAAAAGCACGATAGCGTCCAAACGAATCGACTTAGGTGAATGAAATTTTGTGAGAGCACTTTTTTTAACCGTCGTCAGGTTGGTATTGAAAATTGTCTATGTCGGTAAAGTGGTTCTGCTACCTCCCATACAAAACTAATATTAGACACACTCGCATGGCAAACATTTTGCATGACTTTTATGCAGTGGAGGGTATCAAAGCATCGGCCAGGCCGATGATAACACTTTTACTTGTTATTATTAGAAACACAAGAATACGTAAGGAACTGAATGTCGGGCCATAGAAAATGCATGAATGATAGATACATAGAAGTGAAATAATGACTTAACTAATAAGCTCCTCCAGCCAGCTCGGGTAATAAACACCTGTCTCCAATTACGTACACCAAGTTCGTTAAGATCGCTCTTTAATCATATGCGTGCGCTACCTACAGTGCATTCCTTCTCAAAGGATGAATCACAGACTCGTCAGGCTGGTGCGTTATTTTTTCATCTTACACCTATTTTAGGCTCGTTTAAGTTCGTTGTTGAATCTTCTTCTATCCACTCGATCGGTACAAACTGGGCTGGGACCGAATATCAACTAAAGAACCGGGATGATGACCCTAGTCTTGTATCTACAATAGGCATGTTTTTTTGAAACCTCACCAGCTAGCCGTTCATTTGGACAGTTGCCAGCACAATTGCCAGCAAGATGAAGCCAGCCGAATAAGTTTAGGCAATAAGTCTAAAAGCATACCAGCATTTCGTATAAAATTATGCATTTGGTAGAAATGTTAGATAAATTCTGACATTTTTCTCTGGAATGTTGTGTGCCATGAGATAAGAACGCAATTATAATTTAAGCAAATTGTACGGAAATTCTAAGCCACTTGTTGCTTTTAGCGCCACCTGTTTGTTCATTGTGAATTGAATTTAGCCAGCTGCCAGCCTGGTTGCCAGCAGGTTGTTGTTTTAATTAGCATGTGAAATGTGTCTCAACTGCCAACTACTGGCTGGCGAGGTTTCATAAAAACACAACTAAAATCGCCTTTGATTTTATAAGAGAGCGCATTTTATTCTCAGATGCCTTCTAAGCCCGAGTGATTTTTGGCTTTTTGTGAGGCAATTGTAGAGCGCAAGTTTTATCTGAGTCTGTTCATCATATTATGATGTTTTGCCCGACTCATCGATATTGAGGGTATTGGCTCGGTTTGCTCTCATTAGTGGCCCATCTTCGCCGTCTTTGTTTCAGTATTTTTAGCCTCTAAAATTGTAAACACTGTATTCGATAACCCTTTTCCCTTCTGCTGAAACCATTTCTTTTTTCTTTCAGCAATATAAAAATATTCTCCTTTTGATCGGCTTTCTTTTTATAATTTTTCAAATCGAATGAATTTCAAAATTGAACAAGGCATATTTTTCAAACAAATAAAACAAACATAAAAACTAAATATTAACTAAAGTATAAAGTCGTTATTTTACACAACTGCCCTTGCAATTGTAAACTCTCAATAGCTTCTTGTGGTCTTTTTTTTTTTCCTCGTGTTCCTCCCGTCCTGAGGCAATAGCTAATCGCAGATACCCAGCTTATAAAACCTTTCATACACATTTAAGAGGCAATCTGATAATTAAAAACCAATATTTTATACAGCCATCATAAAAATCATCATTTCAATCCAAAGCACCAAGTTATACGTACTTATACCACTTATCTGGACTCATTAATGGATTAAATATTTCTTTACGTAACATGGCTCCTTCTAATCCTCGTACCGACCGTATTATATCAGATGCCGCACAACTAACATGTCTGCATATGAATTATAATGTCTCGTTGGTGTAATAGAATTTTCTAACATCTTGTATTTGTCGGTCTCTGGCGGTCTCTATATCTAAAGTGAATATCGCCATTAAGAGTATATTAGTGCAAAAATGTACCATGGATGAGCTGTATATCTTCTGTCCTAATGTGGTTGGTCAAACATGCTTTCATACTAACCAGAGCCATCATACTCTTGGCATCCGTTTTTCAAAAGCGAGTCATGTTCGCACCCATTAGGCACTACAAATGCAACCGAAACTGTCAATGCTGATATAGTGATATGAGGAATTCAGCAGAAAGGACTTTGATTGATTAATGGATGAGGGACATTGATTGACTGAAAGTACTTAATAATTACTGCATTCTTAAGGAGTAATTTAAATCACATCTATCGTTGGTTGGCTATAATGTAGTTCGTGGAGATGGGCAAAGAATGCCACAATACAATGGATTTAATGATTTTTGTATCTTTTCTTAAAAAGGAATTTATTCATCGAGAAATAACAACCATTGTTATTAAAAAAAAAGGAAAATACTACAATCTGTCTGGAAGGGATAATAAGACACCCTATTCTCGTGTCTTTGGTTTGAGTCTATGATTTGTTGGTAGAATCCAAAGTGCAATGGTTTTGGATCAATCGATTTTGTCAAACCAATATCGATAATGGATAACAACAGCGGGCCGCAGTATTTTGAGAATGGGTTGGGTACGACATCCCATACTTTATAATCTCATTTTTGTAATCCCGCTTCGCACAATCTCATTTATACAATCAAAACTATTTGTTTTATTTTAACTACTTAGATGTCGCACTGTTAGAGTTTTTTTTATAAAACACTTCATTTTAATGACAGCAAATTTAATGCTGATTGAAAATTTGTGTTCATCGTGGTTTGCCAATTTATCATGAATAGACTAACGTCAAAACAACACTTCTTGCAAAATACGCCAATGTGTTCGAAAACGAGATTACCCGTGACCGTGATCTGAATTTTTATCAGAATATTTTGATTAGCGACGAGGCTTAAAAGAGTGACGAAAATCCATTAGACATTATTAAGATCTGAGACGCCTGCCGTTATATCACCATTTGGTGGGTTTTATGGACCCGTGGAATGATTGGTCCAAAATAATTATTAAATGAGATGCCATCCAGAAAGTTACAGTCAATGGGGAGGGGTATACATATACGAGTACATACAGTGAGCGTGAAAAGTGACTGCCCACCGATGCTTTTTTAAGTTCTATTTAATACATGTCAATATTCAACAATCTGTAAAAAGTTTGATGACAAAATTACAGTAAGAAAATATATGCCATTTCGACAGCAAACAAAACGGTTTACCTAAAAAACTGTTTCTAAATTCCAAAAAGAATTAAAATCAGTATTGGCGTTGGCACACTTTTAACGCTCACTGTATATCCATGATTAATGATTTTTAACTTTTTCGTAGGTATACGTAGTAAGGCGTCTGCTATAGCTATCAGTAAAATGTATCCGTAAAAAATTGCTTTACTTTTTTGGAGGACTTTAACTTAATCTTTGAACTCAATCTTGGTCTTAAAATGTTGCTTTTGACTTAAAAAACTAATTCGTCAAAAAAAAAAAAAAAAAATGAAGCAAATTGATCTTTAAAATTTCTAGAAAAAGAATTTCTTTATTTTTCCGTACGAAAAACTTTTTCTGTTCAACTTCTCAACCAGTTTCACGAAGTATTCCACTGTATTCCTATATGATATGCTATGTTTAAATGTTTCAGTTTTGTTCTGTTTCGTGTTTTTACGGATGCATTTTACTGATAGCTATAACTGAGGCCTAAGAGAAAGATATGTATTGTTTTCGGTCAAAATTTCGAACTCGAGATTTTAACCAATTCTGATATTACGATGATTGGGAAACTAAAAAAAGTGGGTTTCGCAATTCGGTCCGTCCGTATATCTGTCATATAGCTGTGAAATCTAAACGCTTGGACGGACTTGTGTCAAACTTCGTATTTAGAGTTAGAGCACTTACTGCGAAAACAAATCTAAACAAATCCACCCCTTTTCGAATGTGTAGTATACGTATGCTAGTCTTGTTTTATTTTTGTTTGTCCACGATCGCAAAAGTATAAACATCATTCGTAGCAAGGTATATGTGTTTGTATATAAAAATACATTTTGGCTAAAAACTGTTCCTAAGGACGTGGCTATAAATGGCAGAGCCTATAGCAGTCTCACAGTCCTAAGGAACATTTAAAAACAATTTTCATCGAAATCTGACCAGTAGTTTTCGAGTTTTTAACGGCCAAAGAACATTTCTACAGTTTTTATATATGTATAGATTTAGATTTTTTCGAAAACGGCTCTAACGATTTGAACCAAAATTGACAGTTGAGTTAATGTAGGCATGCTTAACATGACTGCATACCCAGTTTTTCGCTAAAAAGTCCAGCAACGGCACTTTTGAAAATTGGCTTTTTCTCGAAAACGGTAAAAACAAAATTTTTAACAAAAATGTATTTTTAAGACACTATCGTCATTCTTAACTTGATAGAAAACTCAGTTTTTCCCTAAAAAGACTGCATCCTTTCATATCTACCCAAATCCCCAATAATAGTACTTTAAAAAACTGTTCATATCTCAAAAACGCCATTTTTGATTATGATAAAAATGTAACTGGCAGGTAATGCTTCAATCCATAGTAATATCTTTTGCTCAGCGAAACAGTGTTTTTTGAACCATGAATGTGTCATTAGATTTCCACCCCAATCGCTAAAAATGGTACTTTAAAAACTGCTCATATCTCGAAAACGCCATTTTAGTTTTGGATAAAAATGAAACTGCTATGTAATGTTTATATCCTGAAGAATACGTCGTACTCAGTTTTCACCTAAACAGTTTAAGAACAGTGCTAACATTTGTCTGCATAATCTTACAAAAAAATCGCTCTTACGATTTTGATCGAAATACACATTTAAGACAACATAAGCATTCTAAACATGACCTCATACTTAGTTTTTCTCAAAAAACTCAAATATAGCCGTTTTATAAATATTTCTCAAAAATGACTGTAAAACAATTTTTTGTTGGTAAGGTTTTACAAGGCTTGTTTTTTTAATGCGTCTTTTGCCATGGTTTGGGTGCGTTCTTATGTATAATTTTGGTCGAAGTTTAGAAGGAACTCTTTTTGGCTTAGTTTTGAAGAAGCTTTTTGTTGCGCTCTTTGATATCCTTTTTTCTTGTAATTTCGGAAGCGCGATTTTTTGTATGCGGTTCTGGTAATACTTGTTGATATATTTTTAGGGCCGATTTTGTTTTTTTTTTATTTTTTAAAGACAGCTTCTGGGTGCATTCTTGAGGAATTAAAGATAATCGAAGAAAACTATTAAATTTGTATTTACGCGAATTTTTTGACATATTTTATTGGTTCAATTTTGGACGCGTTCTTGGGCCTATTTTAAGTAGTTTTTTTTATGCGATTGTATTTAGTTTTTGATTATCAAAAATAATATTTTTGTGGTGTATTTTCGGATGCCTCTCTTTAGCCGTGCTATGAATTTTGTTTCGAATTTTCAGAAACATTTTTTGGTTCGACAAGAATTGTTAATGCGTTTATGATGCTTATGCCTTATTTTTGGGCCCACTTTCGACGCGTTCTTATGAATAAAGTTTTATCAGTGTTAACAGTTTTAAATGTGTCTGTGCCATTTTGAATGTCACATATGGTCCCAAGTAATGTAAGTTTTTCTGACGTGATTTTTGAACTTTTTACCGATTTTTTGTTACTTTTAACGAGTCTATTTAACCCTTTTATGAATTTTGTCGGGTTTTAAGACGCATTTTGTTAGATCATTAATACATGTTCCCTTAGGCGCTGTCTTGGCCGCTTTTTTATACAAATATTTTGACACATATGACATTAAATACGCCTTTATAACATCCAGCTTGATGTTCCGAGTGTTTAGTTAACATAAACACTTGTAGTCAGACTTGGAGAATGATCATCGAAATCCAGAGGGAATGAGAAAGGAGTCCGTCCTCTCCGTTTTCATAGAATTTTCGTTATTTTCAGGTTGGAATAATAACTGGGAGAATTGCAGAAGTAATAAATGTGGATAAATTTAAGGCGCCATTGGTAGTGATGAGAAATCCTTATCCACAAAACACAAGGTTGGATTTAGACTCTGTTCTATAGTTTAGGGGCTGGTCAATAAACCCGAAATTGTCGCTCAACAATATAGCTCTGCATGCTGGGTGCACTTCACCGTTTATGTCTTTCGAATATAGCATACAATCAATTTACTACAAAACACGTCGTACTTTTCTGGATCACTGCTTCGACTCGTACCTAAATTACCATTTTTTTTTCTGTTATCTTTAAAGATCTAACTAAAACATTAATTTCATCACGTCGTTGCATCTTTAAAAATGACTGTGCCTATGTCTACCTTCAACGAATGCGCCTCTTTAATAAATTCTCTCCCTATCTTCACCATCTAATAGACACACACAGTCCTTTGAGTTCAACAGTTCCGTGTATAACATTCACCAGTATAAGTTAAATACCCACCTTTCGTATTATCTTAATGCTGCCCGATTTTATCGGAATTGTCTTTAACGTACCTAATGTGTATCTGGGAGATGAAAGAAGAAACCATTCCAGATTCTTTTGCCAGTGTCTCCCCATTTATTCCACTTCCTCTCACGTGCGCATCACTCATAGGTATTAGCCATGTAAATGGAAATAGGATAACATATTCAGGAAGAGAACGAATCTCTAGATTCACAAAGACTTAGCAAATCGTTGTCTGAGAAAATTGTCATTTGTTTTATCTGTCAGTCATTAACAGAATCGTGATAAGATATGTGTCGGCCTCAACACGAGGCCTATAGATGCCAGAGAATTGAGTGCCAGCATGAATATTTTCTCGAATCCAAAAAGGGGGGGATTATCCGTTCTCCCCATTCACAATTGGGCGTAGGATGATGACACGCAATTCCACTTCCTCGCAAATTACGTGATTATTCCGAAAGTATAGTCTACGCTAATTAATAGTCCTTTGACAAAACATTGCGCAAATGTGTGCGAGAAAGGGAATCCTATTGATTTGTGCGATTGTCGGTGATAGGACATTTTCTTAAAATTCAATATTTGTATACTTGTAGGCGAAATGTACTCAGTGGGCCGTTTATAGTGACTTTGGCGTAATGGTCCACAAAGGACTTATAAACGGTTCAAGCTCTAATAATCTTAATTGACAGTCATTACTGGAGGCAAGTAGTACAAGTGGGGCCGACATTTTTCAGCTCCCTTTGCGTCCCGGAGGTCACATAAGGAGTTGTGAGGGGAGCAAAAGTAAAATAAAACTTGAGAGGACTATTAAAAGTGGTGCAATTTATTTCCTTTGAGACGAAAATCCCGATTCAACGAATTCACTTAATTACGAAGCGGATCTAATTAGTTTTGCCTTTTTTTCTGCGGCAAAAACAGTCCATTTGAATTTGGGGCTGGTAGTTTGAGGGATGGACTTTTAAGGGATGAATTGCTGTTGAAGATGGACTGTTCTTAGCAGTAATGGAATTCTTTTAAATGCAACTTTGGCTATGGTTTTTTTTAATTTTTTTTTTTGATTGATTGCTGGGAGAAGATAAGCGCAGTAATATTGCGTTTCACAGGATTTGTTTCATAATTACCGTTCTTACAGTCCATGAATATTTTAGTTTCTTGTACATGGACATTGGACACTATGCCGGAGTTGCGAATATAAAAATTAACTTTCAGGGTTAATGTCAATATCAGAACGTTTTTCTTAGACATTATAGGTTCTGTTCTCTGTCTGTCATATGCCATATCTCAAGGCGTCACCTAAGGGTTTCTTTGACAATTGTGAAATGAAGATACCTTGCGTAACTATGTCAATTTTAAAAATCGCTAGCGGTTGAAAGTTCTATATCGCTTTAGGATTGTGACATTGTTGGCCTTAATTGAAGCACTTCATAGCTTCATAGCAAGCAATTTAAAAGAAACAAGGCAGAACTCCAAATGGATTTGTGTCCTGTAGAGCTTAGCCAGCAATTTTTGAGGTATTAGAGGTCGTTTCTATAACATAAGAGCAACTAAGGAATAGCAAAGCAAATTTTATAGATAGTTCCCCCGAGATGGGAACGAGAGGAACTCTTACCCGATAGTTACAGTAAATACAATGACTGATTGTTTGTCATGTTATGTAATGTGCTTCATTACTTAGGACTATGTCCTTTAAAGTTTTTAAATATCAGTGATGGAGGGAAAAGAAAGCCATAATAGAGAGTTACAGATTTGAGTTGAATGAAAAGAGAGTGAGGTGTGTATGCGCGTTTTTCTTAAATCGTTGTGTGTCATATGACTCCGAAAATATTGAGAAAAGCGAATTATTCCATATTCGGGTCATGTGGCTATAAAATGTCCTTCTATGCATTCACTGTGCGCCCGATGTCTATTGTCTATGTGCCGGATAGCTCATCTAGATCGCCGAAGAACCGACTCCCTCGGAATTTATACCCGGTGTATTGGATACCTATCAAAGACAGGATTGGATTACTAACATGCACAAATACAAATCTACACTGGACGGGTCAAAAATAGAAGTAGGTACAGGAGCCGGAGAATTCTGCGAGTCCTTATATATAAATGGCTCGTATAAACTCCATTCAGCAGCGCCTTCCAAGCTGAAATAGTTGCCATCGAAAAGGCAGCAAGTGCCATATCTGGAAAGAATCTCCTCCCTTGTAAGATCACAATCTTCGTAGACAGTCAGGCGGCCATTAAAGCACTAGACAGCGCAACTATTAAATCATAAACAGTCAGGGACTGTTAAAGAGCCCTAAACGAAATAGGCGAAAAACACAACGTCACTCTCTGCTGGGTTCCCGGACATAGTGACATTGAAGGAAGTGAAAAAGCAGATGAACTAGCAAGGATTGGGTTGGAACTTGATGCAGTAACTATCATTACATCAATATATGTACATCCCAATTAGCGTAGCAAAAAGAAATATTGACCAAAAATCAAGCAAAAAAATTTACACCATCTAGTCTAACAGACACGACTGTACTTTTTTACTTTTACATGCAAAACTTGTGCACTCACTTTTGGTTTTGTTATACTCACTTTTGGTTTTGTTATACTCACTTCCCAAAAAAATACGCCATGTGTTATATCCCGTAGCCTTTGGCCAAGAAACGACGAAATAAGAACAAGATGTATTCTGAAAATGAATAAACGACATGTTCGTATCTTAACGGGTGTACTGACATGCACTGTATCCATTGGTACTATGGCCACAAGACTGGGCATCAACTCACCAGACAGTGCAGGGGCTGTCAAAACAAGAAAAAGAAACGTACACCATCAAGCACCTGCTCTGCGAATGCCCAAACCTCCAAACTAGTCGACTCTGACATCTGGAAGACAGACTTTTCGGAGACTTAAAGGACATAGTGCAGGTACCATTGACGCACACAATCCAGGTTGGTTAAAAGTACGGGTTGGTTTTAATAGACCAACTCCGCCAAGGAACAACTCCAAGAAATCAGGTACAGTGTTTATGCATGTTTTTTGTTGTCCGATAAAACGTAAATTGTATCCATGACCAAAACTAAGCGATCACAATGGACCAAAAGGCCCTCGTGATAGCACAGCACTTAAAAGCTGTACACTTCCCTCAAACCTAACCTAATATACCTAACCATTGGAGACCTGGCCAGTAACATATAGGAAGTGGGTTGTGTTCTCACCCTTATCACCGCTCTACAAATTTCTTCCTCCGCCAAACCCGCGTTTTCTTCATGTGGTACCGCAGAGAATTGTGCTCCGTTACAATTTCGATACGAGGGTGGACAGAGATTTTTTGTCCTTCCCTATGATACTCTCGGTCCTGGTTTCATTCTTGTGGTACTACATCTACTAGTTTCTAGTACGCTTCATTTAGCGTTCGCCTATCTTGTGGCTTTTCTTTCTGTCTTAAGCTTGAGTTTGCAAGGCGGGATATTTGCACAGGGATCAGCTTGCTCTGAAACAGCTGTGTCGAAACTTGTCTTGCTAATTCGTCAGCCTTTTCATTGCCTGGAATGCCTTCATGTCCTGGAACCAAGCAGCGATATACCTTTTACTATGTATTTTGTGCCTTGAGTTCTTCGCGACAGTACTTCACAAGCCTCGAATTTATTTCTGGTGCAGTTGTGGCTGTCGATAAAAACTTTATAATACCTTACCGACAGTTGGTATTGCCCTTACCACAGACTCCAGGGCTTCTGTTGTCACGGCTAAGACCTCTGATTGGAAGGCACTATACTATGGTCGGAGAGGCGTATTTATTTTAATATACCTATCGCCTCGGAGAAGACTCCTAATCCCACTCCAGTTCGTTCATTTTAGATTCATCTGTATAAATACGGCTATGGATTGCGTGCGAGGTACGAGTCCGATCGGGTTATGTGCTGGAATTCCCCATACAAACGGAATTTCGGACCATTTAGTTTCATTAAAACCAAGTTAATAACTTTATAATTGTAATTTAAATTTGTTTAAAAGTTTTGTTAGTTGCCAGAAGTTTCTATTCTTCTTCTTCTTCATCAAACATCCATAATGAACTTTTCAGTATCATTTTGGAGCAGGGAAGGTGTCAATATGGTAGGTAAGCTCTATCTTCGAAAGATCAGTTCAGCTACTGGTTTTTGCCGATCAGATCGGCATTATTATGCCGTAGTAAAGGTTTTCACCGCGATTAAAAACCGTCGAAATTGGTTAGTCTTGAAGGAAACGAGGACTAAATATGTCCAACATCACCCCCTGTATATGACAAATCTTCACAATTGATATAGCAGGTATTTTAAGGTGCTCCTTCTTACTGCTTTACCTAGGCGACTCTACAGTTCGAGGTAAACCGAGGCCTTAACTAAATAGGTGCTCCATCTATACCTCGGGGGTAAACACCAATTACACGAATGGCGTTCTATAGTGGAGATTCGTCGAAGAATACGTCTAGGCAATCACTACCTCTCTAAATCGAGTGAATTGCAAATAATGGTCCGGCCAAAAGGATATTCGTATCCTAGTCCAAGGATCGAGACTAAAGAAACGTTACGAAGACCAAGCCTTCGTATTTTATAAAACTAAAAATCGACTATAGTTAATACATAGATACCCGGTACAATTATGAGTTGGAGGTAAACTTCTGTCGAAACGCCGAGTAAAAAGATTTCATAAATTTTCAAAGCCCTCGAAATTGAAATAATGTTTGATTTCGTGACCGCCTTTGAACGACTAATAAGGATATCCCTTTTGATTCTGCATTAGTTGTCTCTTTCAATATTTAAGCGCGCACTTCACTAAAGATTCTAAGTTTGGAAAATAAGATACTTCTAACATCTTATTTTTGTTCATTAACGACATGTGTTATTAAACTATCCCAATAAAACTAAATTTAAATCCTTATTCTAATATTAAAGCCTTCAAACGCATTAGCAGCGTTCCAAAAGTCAAACCCCCTACTTTCGTCTAGATTCCATAATAAAATCAGCATTCATGCTGCAAAGCATGTTTTGAGTTGTTTTTCAATTTCATTTGCTCCTATATAGCTTCGGTTGGGACTCGCCCACGCGCCATCACGAACCTCTAACAAATTAAGTGCACCTGTCACAACATGATAGATTCATCTAAGACCTGAATACAGCTTGTTTTCAATACCCTCGAACACACAAGCGATGAAGCTGGGAAACTCCATTTCTACGAAGGTTGTTCCAGCATACCATCATGTCCATGTATGTCTGCGGCAAAGCAAGATAAATGAAAAGGAAAAGCGAACAAAATGTTTGGCATGCCAAAGTGGATCCAAAAAAGTGAGTGCAGATGGAGAACACAAGCAAAAAAAAAAAACTTCATTTCTATTGAACCATCAGCAATGATGGCTTTTTTATCAATTTATCTAGATCCAGTCGAACAGGAATTCAACACATATACAGACCGAAGGCAACGCCATTCCTTTGGGCAGAGTTGAAACGGATACGTGACATGATTTTTTGATTTGCCACCAGTACTAGAAAGGGCTGTGTAACTCATATGCAAGTATTTGTGTTCCATACGCGAACACATATTTCTTTTCTATGTTTTCCAATTACAAGCTGCGTAAATAAGAAATTTTTTTCATTTTTTATTCGTCCTTTGAAAGGTTTTTTTTTTGGTTGCATAGTTTTTGATCAATTAATTCAATTATTGTACATAAATGTGGGGAAAACATATTTTGTTTGAAGGTTAATCAGTTGATGAGTTTAATCATTCTGCTCTTAGCACCAAAAGAATTTAGATTTTAGACACATTTGACATTTGATATGACAGGAATGGCTAAAATTGAAACCAGTATTGGCAGATTATTTAAAATGGTAACCAGCCATCTAATGGTTTCTTTTGATGCCAACCTCTTTTTAGAGTAAAAAAAATGCTGGAAACCCTTATACGCGGTACGAAATGGATCAATTTATGATAGTTTAAAAGTGTTTCCAAAAAGTTCAATCTTTTTTTAAAACTAATGAAATTCGGACGAAATAATACATTCTCGAACTTCGTCCATTCTGCATCATCAGCGACTACTTGGTGTGGTCTTTGGAGCGATGGGGTTTTGGTCCATTTCGTTCGAAAATTAAAATGGCAACATCATAACGCCGAAGAGTGCTTGAGACATGATAACTATTTTTCTATATGGTGAATTGAAATTGAAATTGAAAATCACATCAGAAATCAAGCGAATGAGCTGAACTTGGACTTATTTTTTTGTGGTGTCCCATTGAAGATTGGTTTTATGCTGACAGTTAAGCAATGAATGAGGAGGCCGTTTAGCACAGCATTGGTTTAGCTTTTCGTGAAACAGACCTATGAGCCATCGACCCACAAAAAGGATGAGTCAAGACAGCCGAGGCATCGGGCCTACGATCATACGGCTATAAACGACATAGCCTATAGCAGTCTCACAGTCTTAAGGAACATTTTAAAAAAAGTTTCATCGAAATCCGTCCAGTAGTTTTCAATTCTTTAACGGCCAAAGAAAATTCCTACAGTTTTATTATGTGTATAGATTGTTTAGACAAATATTGGACGGTATTTGTCTTCCATTAATTTTAAAAAGAAACCTCAATATTTACTAACAATCTGTACGACTTATGCTTCTAAGTTGGTAAGCATTAAGTCTATAACGAGACTGCCACCAAGGTCTCTCGTATAAAGAAGGTAAAGAAAACGAAAGGGTTAACTCCGAGGAATGCGACCGTCAGCGAGGTTAATAGACTTACGTAAATGATCTACTTTTCTTAAGTTCGGACCTAAAAAATAAGGAGGTCTTTGGAAGGGACATCCTGAGGGAAAAGACAACGGACCGCTTGAGGTACCTAAAGGATACAGACGAACTGACCGCAACGGAAGAACTTCAATAGACAAAGAACATGCTAACCAAGGCTCTTTTTTAAACGCAAAGTTTTTTTTTGTACCGAAGCTAAAATAGACACGCCACGCGCTATAGTTTAGGTGAATATTCAGTAGCAAGCGAGATAACTATAGTGCTCAATCCTTCGAGCACGAACACCATCAGCAACTATAGCTCGTATTATTTAAACAGAGACGCTAAACAAGTGTAGGTCTGTTTTATAACTGCGGAGAACCGGGCCACACTAAAGTGGATTGCAATCAAAGCAGTGAAATGTGTTGCTTTTGTGCAGAGTCGCTCCAAAGGGGCGAAAATAGAAAGTTTGCGATTAGCACTCTGACATGAAATCGGCAGAGGAGTTGACAAACATTTTTATTAAATTTCTAAGCAGAGGCAATGAAGAAGCAAAGACAATCCAATTACTACCTTGCAAGTTCACCAGCAATTTGGATCCCAAAAGCAAGGGCAGTTTCCCTTAAAAATCAAGTCACGAAAAGAGTCTCATGTAATGAAAATTTAAGCGAGTGAATTTGAAAGCAACTAGTGGAATAAGAAGACAAGGAGCGCAGAGAACAAGCCCTATTCCCAGCGAAAATATAATTGGGAACATTATAGACGCGCATTTGCTATACTGCCACTATCTTGCCTCAACGCGGCTGTAGGATTTTAGGATTACATCCAAAATCTAAAATGTTCTGGACCAGTCTTTTTCCGAAGACAAACCGTCACTTTTCAGTGTTAAGTAATAGGGTAGATTGCTTCCATCACCGATTTCTACACCAGTCTTTCTTTACACGGACAAGCTGTCTAAGGCAATAGGCGGGGCTACCTATTTCGGTTACCCTCCGTCTTTCTTGAAGACAAAATGTCACCCTTTTCACATAAAAAAAATAGAGCAGAGGTCAGAGGCTACCAGCTGGGGGTTAGTCTGTTTCGGTTACCAGTCGCCTTTTTTCCCCGAAGACAAACTGGGATCTCCTTTTCGGTATACTCAGTAAGTTGGATTGCTTCAATCAAGCTCTTGTGCTCAGCACCAGTCTCTGTCTTGTGGACAGACACTCCTTATAGTGTTGAACTGTCAGAGGCAACAGGCAGGGGGCAGACTTTTATGGTCACACTCCATACTTACCTGAAGATTACCCGCCACCAGGAGGTACTAACTTCAAAAATTGTTAACGAATTATGGTAGGCAACTACCATTTAAGGAATATTAAATGGACGGCAACTCTGGGCGTCCGCAATGCGAGTAACTCAGCCAGATGTTATCACCGCGTTCTCGAAAATAATTTTGAAAATCTATGGCGTATGGTAAAGGACCGTGAGATCATATTTGCCAGCACACAAGGCTATCCAATAAACAAGTTACTGCTGAAGCAGCGTATAGATAAATCCTGGGATCTTATCTTTGGAACATTTCAATGCAATATCATTCATTAATACGGCAGACACTGAAGGACTGCAAAGAAAACCCAAGCAGGTCATCAGAAGAGTATTATTATTATTTGTTGATGTTACAAAATGGACTAGGTCTGGCGACAAAAAAAAATGAGACCGAAAAAAATCGGATGTCATATTGACGTTTAGCATGTTAAAAATTGACTTGATAGGTTCTTAGTAGTGAGGAAAGTTATGGATGGAAATAAGTCTGATAAAGGTCATACTGCATTTTTGCTACCCATTCACGACTAATGCTGATTTTTGGCTCTTAATTCGTCTAGATTTCAGTTTCCCCTTTTTGGTGTATTAAATGCTTAAACCCATTTTCAATTTTACCGACTGGTGACGTGTGCATAAATCTCCAAGCATATGGTACAACTTTCTCGACCACCACATTCAAGCAAATTATGCCCTAGTTTCCTTACCGAAAGGCACTTCCTGTTTGCAATCTGCGTATACCTGATTCCTTCAAAGGGTAGGAAGCATCAATCAAGGGTGGAATATTAAATATTCTGCTTATTCTTATGGTACTATGAATTATTAATGATTTCGTAAAAGTTACGAAACCCCAAAAGCTTAAGGGTCGTTTGCTAATTGGGGTTGGCGGGGTGGAAATTCGAACCCTAATTCGAGAAATATTTCATTAACAGACAAAGATTTGGAAAACGACAGGAAATCAATTTCCATCACAAATTATGTTGGCGCAGAGCATTCTTATTTGGTTTTCATAATTTTTTAAAGGATAAGGAAAGTCCACTATTGCAGGAAGGATTTTATTACCTCTTTTCAATGCGGAGTGCGCTTGGTAGTTAACCTTGACAACAGCATCTGTACGTCCTTGTGTAATGTCACGAATCTAGCACTAAAATTAAGTTGAAGCTCACAAAAGAAAGCCTTCAGTTCCTTCAATTCGTTTATGAAGTTTTGCTGATCCATGGTGTAGGTGTCCCTTGGAACATACTTGGACAAATGACAGTAGCTAACTTTGTTCTCTAATAATTCCTGCACCTCCGTCTTGCCCGCTTTTACAGTCTTTACATGTTCGTATCTTTCAGCGAACATATTGAACTCTTCCCGAAGCGACTCACGCCAGTCTAGCAACATATTGATTTGATCCTCCAGAATGGGAACGCGTTCAGTGAGTGGGATTTTTTCTTCTAAGTCTTTGATAGTCTGTTGCATTGAATTGCACTTTACGCTCAATTCATCAACTTGATTCTGAACGCCATAGTACGTTCGGCGAAGTTTACACATATCCGTATTCATGGAATCCTGATAGAGGCTATCCACTAGATCCGGATGTGCTTGACGTTTGTTCTCGCACTGGACTTTTTCAAGAGCTTTATGGGCAGCGGACAGCTCGTCGATTTTCGCCTTCAAATTACAATTTGTCAGTCGAACACTTTCGATCGAATCAATGATTGACTGCAACTTTTCGCCTTCGTTCCGAATTACGATTCTTGTCTTGGGAGTCTCTGCTAGTTTTTCAAGGCGCTCCTCACATTTTCTAATAAGATCGGATAAATGTTCGACTTGGGAAGGTCCTTTGAATACTTTTTTACTTTCTTCGGATGATGATGGTAATGCGACCTCACTTACGACTGCTGGATCATGAACGCGACTCGAAATTAATTTAAGAAACTCCTTCAAAAGCTGATGGTCGATTTTGTCATCAACGAAAATTTTATCAACAAACTCATCCGAATTTTTTGGTGCTGTCATTTTGGGTACGATTTTTTCGAAGTGCTTCGCAAATTTTTTATAATGACTAGCAAAGTTTATATCAGGGATTACTTAGCTCGCTAAATCTTAAGTATAGACGATTTAGTAAATATATAGAACTTCGAGGTCTTACTTACTTATCTATCAAGCTTCCGCAACTTGTGCTTCAGAGCAACTGTCTATTAAGGAAACAAAATTGTTACGACACAATGGCAAGCCTCGAATGATTTGCGCACGTATAGATAGAAATGATTTATCATCCATCCAGGAAGTGATATGGAATAGAAAGTATTTTTAAAAAGCTGTGTGATTTTCTTGTGACAAAAGGAGTAAGGTCTTTATTTGGATGCGAATTTATGAGGAAGGGTTTTCGTTCTACGGACTGAGGCTAATCGATTTTTTTTAATTTGAAAGCTAACTTTTTTTTTTATAGATTCATAGAGAGGTTACAGTATACAGATTGGGGTTATGTATGGATTAGCGCATCGGATAAATGGCCGCCACGGCTTTGCTGGAAATTTTCTACGACCGTTGGTGTTGGTGGCAGTGGGCTTGTTTGCCTCTGACTTCAAAAACCCCAAAAGAAAAAAAAGTTCAATGGTGTTAAATCGCAAGATCTGGATGGCCAATTCTGATCGCAAAAACGGCCGATAACACGATTAGGAAATGACTCATGCAGTAATTGAATTGTTTCTCTGGCTGTATGGCATGTGACACCGTCTTGTTAAAACCACATGTTGGTCACATCCATATCTTGTAATTAAGGCACTAAAAACTGGGTTTATCATGTCACGATAACGAACACCATTAATTACTGTCTCGCCACCGCGCATTTTTGAAGAAGAATGGTCCAATAATGCCTCCAGCCCAAAATCCACACCAAACAGTAAAGCGTTGTGGATGCATTTGTTTAAATTTTGCGTCAAATATGGGACATCCCTTACAAGAGGACCGCCACTCGGGATCAGAAAACGGTCAAACAAATTGGTCGTTGGCGATCGACGACCAGCCCGTTTTCAGTGTGTTAAACGTTCCAATTGACCATCATAGAGCAACCAGAGAACTAAATAATTGGTATAGTTAGCCAATGTAGAGATGCATACATCCATTAAGCCATAACAGCCAACAGAAGATTTGACGTCACAAGGTTACTGTCATAAAATATCTCCAGCACTTTTACGAACCACGTCTCTTTAAAGCTCTCACTGCAAGTCTATTGTCAATACTGCGCCAAAGCTCATTTAGAAGTTCCGACCCAGCCCTACGAGTCTTTTTGTGGATACAACTGCTGGCGAAGGCATCAGAGGAATACCTCGTATTAACTGGTGGTTACTAGAAACAGCTGACGACTTGTTCTTATTAGTGGAGGCCATAGTCCGCCCGGGACTGTAAGTAAAGGATATTTTTTTATAGGTATAGAACTTTGAAATTAAAAAAATTATGAATTTTGGCGTATAACCGCCACGGCTGGCTCGGACGTAGTCTAATCTGAAGGTCCAATTTTCGATGACTTTTTCCAACATTTGTGGCCGTATATCGGCAATAACGCAGTGAATGTTGTCCTTAACCACAAAGGGTTAAATGGTCAATCGTTTCGGGCTTATCGGCGTAGACTAGCGACTTCACATATAAGTACCCACAGAAAATAATCATTCGGCGTTAAATGGCACGATCTTGGAGGCCAATTCACTGGTCCGCAAACTATGCGGTCAAACGTTTCCTTCAATAAATCAGTTGTGGAACGAGCTTTGTGAGTGTGACATGTTGGGCCGTCTTGTTGAAACCACATCTCCTGCACATCATGGTTGTTCAATTGATGAACGAAAAAGTCAGTAATCATGACTCTATAGCGGTCACCATTGACTGTAACGTTCTGGCCAGGATCGTTTTTAAAGAAGTACGGACCAATTCTTCCACCAACCCATAAAGCACACCAAACAGTCAGTTTTTGTGGATGTAATGGTGTCTCAACATAAACTTGAGGATACGGCAGTTTTGTTTACTGACGTACCTATCCATTCAACCAAAAGTGAGCTTCATCGCTAAACAAAATTCGCTTATGAAAATTGGGATCAACGGCAATACGTATTTCGAACAGAACTATGATTTTCAAAATAAATTTGCACAATTTGGTAGCGTTGTTTAGGCGTCAGTCAGTAAAAATAAATCACTTGACAGCTGACAAAATGGCCGCCAGTTAAAATAGTGTTGCCAACTTAAAATTCTATACCTCTAAAAAAAACACCATTTACCATGTAACTAAATTAATGTTAGACTTGTAAAGAGTCTAAATCAATGCATTTTTTAATGATCTGCCATCCTGGCACGTTGGTTTCAGTTCTCCAGACCAAAAACTCTGTCGAATGCGATGGCTTGGTTTTTGAAACAAATCAGGTATTTATTGTCGTCTGAAACCTACAGGTTCTTATTCCTTATCACCGTATTTCGAGCTGTTATCATTTCGTGGAAGCTGTGCTTACCACTGAGCCATCCCTAGATATTTTCCTTTCCGATTTTAGTATTGAACTAAGCACAATTTAGTCGTAGTCTATGTATGATGCATGTCTCCTTGAAGTAGGTTATACAAATTGAGGGATCTTCAGCAATTTCGGTAGAAGCGTGTACACATTTGAGGCCAATTTTTTGAAATGAAACTTTGATGCGGATCTCCCGAGCATGCAATCTTTTATGACAGCTACAATTGAACAAACTGCGTCCTTTAAACCGTCGCTGTAACATTTAATATACAAGCTTTATAAGTCTGCTGATCTGGACCTCCAAGAGCATACATTTTTGTATAGCCTGTGCAACCATCTAAGTTACAAGAAATAACTTCACAATATAAACTACTATTAAACGTTTCCCTTGTCAAATAACTTAATATGGTCTCCATGAAACAACTGTTATCTCAAAAGCAATACCTTTTTCAAAGATGAAGATACCAGTCCCAATTGTAAAGGAAATAATAAAATTCAAAGCAAAATTATTCACCAGACGTGACTCTATTATTTCTACGCGATTTATGAGTGGGCAATAAAAAATGAACTTCCCAAAAATTATTGTTATGAACTTGGGGGTGTTCTGCCAAAGGAGACTAGGTCCATCCATAACGTGTCATATGCACATTTTCAGCTCGAAAAAGATTTCGGGTTGAGAGAGACTTATCATATTTTACGAACAGTCTTTTAAAAGAAACCTTTTTTTTTTTTTGCTGAAGACCAAACCAATAACAGAACTGGCAATGACAATAACTTTTGGAGAAAAGAACGCCAACGCATACGCATGGATTCAGCGAAGAGACTCCTGCTCGGCAGCAGTAAGCCATATTCCCTGACAACTTAAAACAATAAAAAAGAAAAAGAAAAGAAAAAGGGAAATCCCAAAGTGTGTTCACATCCGCCCTCTGAAAGGAAGAAAAGAAATATGCGGTGGCATATGCTCGGTTGCTAACACCGCCATAACGCTATATCATTCTCTACAGAAGGCACTTTCTCTATGCGATGACACCACTTTTATGCTGAGTTTTAGTTTGATAGATGTTGACTCCAGCTATTTTCAGTTACTCGCACTTTGCTATCCGAATTCCGAAACCGAAGCAAAGTTTGTCGATGTTAGAGAAAGGATGAGTTCCTTTTGCTTTGGTTCGTTTCTCTCCCTTTCTCCGTATGTGTCATTTGGTATGAGCCACGTTTCTGTATAATTCTCCAATTTAGCCAATACTCGTGTCATTCTATTTCGGAACTACCTTGAGTCTGGATCGTTATGGGAAAGCAACTGTGGAAGGGTGGAACTTGGAAGTTGCCACCTCTTTGTAAATGGCGACATAAACATAAACCCCAACGAAGAACACACCGAGGCAATTGAATGCTTATTTAGATTAGGGACTGTGATTTGATGGTGGTGGTGGTGGTTGTACTGTTGTGGAAACGGGATTCTTCTGTTTTCTGAAAATGTTTTCCATTTCGCCTTGGAATGGGTGGTTTAATAAGATTTTTGTGAGTATGAGGGAACTGATGGGAACAAGTGGTGGGACTTAAGGGTTGCAAGATAATGTCTGAGATAAATGAGAGAAGCTTTTAAGAATTTTACAAAGTTCGGTCACGTCTTTGCAAAAGTGTATGAGTTTTAAGAATGTTTTGCTCGATTGGGAACGCAGACCATATGTTGCAACTTTTGGGGTATTGGAATTCAATTTCGGACATGGAAATGGAAACTGCTTCGTGTATAGGAGGTAACCATTATTTTTTATTGTACATAATATGTTGTTTGGTGATGGGGGAGTACAATGTCGACTATGATGTGAACCTAAGTTGATTGACATTGAAGGACGTGCAAATATGTACCTCCACCCTGCATCCTCGTATATGGCTCTATGTTAACGGGTGCGTGGCACAGGTTGAAATAATTTCTAATTTATAAAAATTTTACGGACATGTGTCCCAAATGAAGGTGGTCCTATGCATTATTGTGAAAAATGTAGATTTCACACATTTTTCCCAATAATGTAATATTATAATCCCAATCGTTAAAAAAAAAAATAAAATTCGCCGAGAGTGTTAACTATTTCGGAATATAGACTATTAATTCATCTATTCTTAGGGCTCACCTAAGTTCTGAACAACATTGACCCTTACTCTTACCACGCCATGGACGATGGACTTAATCGATCTTTGCTTGACGTTAAGGATCCTGATCAGCATGTTTCTATAGACGATAATCTACAGGCATATCTATGGCTTCCATAAAAACCCTTCTATCACCGTCCGTCCAAGGGAGGACTGGCAAAAATACAAACAAAATTCACAACGACTTGAGCTAGTCTGGTACAGATACGGTTCTAAGATTGAGTCTGGGACTGGATCTGGCATTTTTGGAGAGCTGCCTCAACCGAACATTTCAGCATTGACAAAAACTCGTTCATATTTTAGGCTGAAGTCCTTGATGCCATATTAACCTTTCCGCTACAATAAATCTATACGTAAGTTCTAAAAAGCTTGGTTAAACTATATAGGTATTTATCTTCTCAGACAGACAAGCAGCTGAAAGCGCTTATCTTATCTGTCACAAAATTGAAGCTGCTCCTGTCATCTACGAACTTGCATAGAAAATCCTAGTCATGCTTTACTGGATTCCAACCACCAGGGGCTTTCCTGGCAACGAAATAGCTGACTCATTGGCTAAAGTCGACAATACCACTTATTGGACATGAACATCAAGAGCTCGTCTCAAATCGAATCCAATAAAATCTGGCTTAAAACCCGTGGGAATAACTGCATCACAAAATTCTCCCCACAATGCTCCCCCAGAAAATCATACCCTCTCATTAATCTGGAGAAAAACAGCCTGAGAATCCTGACATCAGGAATAATTAGTGGCCCTCTATGGCCTTATGAAAAAACATTTTTATCGAATTGGGATGGACTCTAAATACAGACCCTGTCTTGAGAGTGACGAATCTTCTCGTCACAGGGAAGATCCTTGTCTTCCTGACTGTTTTAAATGGCTCTAAGACCTCACCAAAGCAACATAGGCTCATTTCGCCCTTTTCTCACTGCGCCATCACTCACAAAGTTTGAGGAACAATTGAGAGAATACTTTGTCTTGAATTGAAGGTCGCTTCCTTGCTTTCTTATATAAAAATCTCTCCATTTTGTGGTCAACCCTGACCTCAATTACAAAAAACTCTTATCCTTCAAGTCGATTTAGGCCTCTTTCTACGTTTGTGCGCCACTTAAGGCGAGGTCTTTCTCTACGGCATTGTCCCTTCGAGTTCGACGGGCCGGAGTATATCTTTCCATCCGCTCTGCATATTCGGGTCATCCTAAATGACTGATGCATAAGTTTTTGACAAGGTCGATTTATAGTTGAATCTCCTCCTCCAGAGCTCGTCAACGCAAACGGAACCGAACATTTTAGAAAGAATCTTTCTCTCGAAGCGACCGAGAATGTCTTCATCCGCTAAAGATAGAATCCAAACTTCAGCGCCATAAAGCATAAGGACTGGAATAAACAAGATCATCTACAAAATCTTCTTTGTTGTTAGGGATAGTAATCTACTAATCAGTTACCTTCGAAGTCCAAAAAAACAATCGGTAGCCAAGAGCTATCCTTCATGTAATTTTTTCTGAGATACTGTTTTGTTTGAATAAGTTGGGCCCTTTTGTTGTTGTAAAAATTCACTGGCTGCAAATTCTATGTATGCTTATCCAACCAGAAATCGCAGCAAAAAACGAACAAAAAGTTGTTGGATGTCGAGATAAAGCAGCGAACATAACCCTGATCGATTGGTCAATTACTGAGGAAGCAACATGACAATATCGCGAGGCAGTAGTTCGTATGGAATCCTCAGGGCACACGGAGGGTTATAGAAGCTTAGAAAAAGATCAGTAACCTTATGAGAAGCATCGATCAAGGGGTAAATGTGGCCACAGAAAAGTTATCTAGCTGGAAATCTGGACAAATTTATAATGCTGCAAGTTGTCTCTAATTCTAAATTCACTGAAAGACAATGTGAGCTTTCTGTTTTTCAATTATTGGGTTGTAATTGCAATGGACTTTAGTTCCTTTACCAAAAAGTTTTCAAATCAAGAATTAATTCAAGAAATGAATAAAGTTGTGGAGTAAGCTTTAAATATTATTGAAACATTTAAGTTCCTTTAGGTCTCAACGCTAAATCCCTAGAAAAATAAAAGTAATTCGGAAATAATCAACTTTTGTTTCAGGAAATCAAGACGCGAATTTTTTACGATTTTTTTCGAGTTAAGAAACGGCATTGAGTAAAAATTCGCAAAAAAAAAATATAAAAGTAAATGAACAGACCTATTGTGGTTTGACGTTTATTTTAACGTTACTAGAATGATGTTTCGGTACTGTATGACAGAACTCACTGCAAATACGTCAAACAAGTGTATCTCGATCTTGATTGCTGTACTCGGGCTTCATACTCATATACTCTATATCGAGGCCCGGGAAACATAGGGCTGCAAACTACAGGACATCTTTTCTCCAGCAAAAAACAACATCAATATATAGGTCATTTAAAATGCGTGTGTAATGAATTTAAAAATGTATATCATAAAATTGAAAATTTAATGAATTCACATAAATTCTACTTACATATACCCAAAAGTCCTCCTAAGGATGTCCTTTCAAAGTATGACTCTTCCATTATAATCTTTACACATAAATATTTCCCAATTAAATGAAGATTTGCCTTCAAAAAGGGACTCGTTAACAAATAAATTTATATTCCCTGCCTCTAGCAATTTAAGTCCTTTGGAATCTTGTTCCAATCCCCCCCTTTATGTATGTATAAAAAAAAAATACTTTTCTCTTTTCGATTTCGATCCCTTCCGGCGTTTTTAAGTATTCAAAGTCAGAAAATCGAAAATTGGAAAAAGCAAAATATATTCAAATCGATAACATCTCCAAGGATAATAATGCAATAAGCGTTAATTCACGTTCAACGAAAACGGGATCATATAACAACGACAACGTCGACAGCGACGTCGAAGAAAACGAAGAAAAACTGCACGATACCCTCCAAGATAATCCGAATTAAACGAAATCGTTTAAAGCAAGGCGATGACTTATGATAAAGGTAAAGCCGGGGCTCCTCGCTTCGTTTATTCCTATTCCTTGGACATATCCTTGGCAAACGTCTAAGTTTAATGTATACATTTGCCACCATCATCCCTCAACCCATTTTGTCTGTGGTTACGAGCACATGCTCTGCATAACAATCGAATCGTGGGCTTCTATTGTGTACGAAAGGAATTACGATGGGTGCCTGATGCCGACGCACGGGGGATGAATATTATCGTAATAGAGATTTCTTGTCAGACATATTCCATTTATCATTCGAAACTTTTCACCAATATGTGTGTGGGGTTGAGGGTGTATTATTGAAATAAATATGCCATGGAAACGGGTCACCTTGGGAACAGAGTATCCCCAGAGGACTTTCAACAAAAGTCACATCGCCAGAAAGACTTCAACAACCCATTTCTCTACAAGTTTTAAACCAGTCAATTAATAAAAAAACTTGTTGCAGCGCAATTACCGGGAAGGATGTCCGCACAACAACGCTGGATGCGAAACGGAATTAAAATATAATTAGTCCTTAATTAAAGATTAAGGTAATTATAATCGCAGTAGTTAGAGCGTGGTTGACCCTTTCTTTCATTGCCCATGGAGATGGAGTAAATCATGCGACGCATTCAATTAACTGTACACGTAGTTTGAGAGGCAGGCAAATTAAATTAAAATCGATTCTGATTCTGGTTAATATTATTCACTCGTATTTTATTTGCATTGGAATTACATATATTAAATTAATAATGGGCCTTACCAAGAATTCTTTTTAACCTTCAATTTAAATATTTTGACGGTCGTTTTGACTTCGTAAAAGTTTTCCTGGACACATCGCAAATTAATATGTTTATGTTTACGATTTACGGAAAAGTGGATATAAACCAAAACCCAAACTTATAAAAAAGATAAAATACAGTGGAACTTCCATAAGTCGAACTCTCAAAATGAAAGACAATAAATTCGAGTTATAGAAACTTCGAGTTATGGAAGCCAAAAGTTGGAAAGTTGAAAACGCAGAGTTCTCAATAAAGCTTCGAGTAATAGAGAAATTCGACTTAAAGAAGTTCGAGTTAAGAAAGTTTGACTGTATAAAAATCGGAATACCAAAGGCTGGTTTATTCAGAGCTAGTTAAGTCTATTGTTAGGTTAGCCCACAGAGGCTTTACTGGAAACGAAACGGCTGACTCACTGGCCAAAGTCAGCGCGACAACGCCACTCGTCGGACCTGAACCCTTCTGCGGTGTCAGTAAGGGAGGCTTCAGGGAATACATTAGGAGCTTATATCAAATCGAATCTAATGAACTCTGGCTTAAAACACCTGGGCAGAACTGCGCCAAACAGTTCTTCCCAAAATCTCCCCCAGAAAATCCTACCTTCTAACTAATCTGGACAAAAACAACCTAAAAACCCTGACAGGAATTATTACTGGTCATGGTCTTATGAAAAAACACCTTCACCGAATCGGAGTCTCACCAGACCCAGAGACTGTGCCTAGAGAGTGATGAATCCTCTCTTCACATTCTCATGGAATGTCCGGCTCTCTTCCGTCTCAGAAAGAAAGTCCTTGGCGAAGAAATCGTTACCTCAGCAAATCTTGCTGAATTGCCCCCAGAGAAGATACTTGTCTTCCTGACTGTCTCCGGAGTAAAAAGATGGCTCTAGAACCCTACCAGGGAAGGCACAGTAGGCTCCTTTAGAGAGGCCGCAGTGCCAGGGCCGGTAAAGGCTCTCCCGACCAATCATCTAATCTAATCTAATGTGACGTTGTCAATAAAGCCCTTAGCTGAGTTAAAAGCTGGTAATACTTGTCTGTCAGCTAATAGAAAGTTAATTTCAGAGCCGCATCTGTCCCGTTTATCTGCTGCCTCGTTCCCTTTTACTACACCAACGTGAAAAGGAACCCAGCACAGCCTTATTGTGTGATGGTTTAATGCTCTCACTGCGGAGAGGCACTGGCTTACGTATTTAGAGTTTACCAGAGTGGAGTTAATCGCTTGAAGTGATGCTTGGCTATCCACGCAGAAGAAAATTTCAATTGCTGGTGGTTCCCTCTACCTAAGACAGTTTGAGCTGCTTTCTTGACTGCGTACATCTGTGCCTAGAAAACGCTGCACTGGTCTGCCAGTGGGTATGAATGGCTGATGTTTAATTCTTCTGAGAAGACTCCTGCTCCCGTTCCATTCTCCGTCATTGAGCCATCTGTGAAGATGGGTATACCTTTTATGACATTACTCGGGGAGAGCCAGTCCTTCCTGTCCGGTATACAGACTGTATATTTCTTGTCAAAGCCATACCTTGGTTTCTTGTAGTCTGTAAGTAGCATGAGGGATGAGGCCGCTCTGATCAAGGATGTGAAGTATGCGTGAGTGACCGAATGATTCGGGCTTCCAAATTTTGTTCTCTCGTAGTCTGAGAGTACCTTTGGCTGCCACGTTCTTAGTGTATAGCTCGATGGGTTGTATGTTCAGCAACGATTCTAGACCCAGTTGTGGTGTAGATTTTAGTGAACCCGTTATACCTATGCAAGCAATTTTTTGTACCTTGTTCACAACCACCACCACACAACCGAACCATTAGGTCAAAATTGGTCTTACGATCGCGGTGTACATCCAGTGCACTATGTTCGGTTGTAAGCCCCACTTCTTCCCGAAAGTCTTCGTGCAGGCGTAAAAAGCATTTAGCCCTTTTTTCATTCTTTCCTCCGTATTCCGTTTCCAGTGTAATTTGGAGTTGAACACGATACCAGGGTATTTGGCTTCGCGTGAGAGACTAAGACGAATACCTCTCAATTTTGGTCGTTCCCATTTTGGTATCCTATATCTTCTGGTAAACAGGATCAGTTTAGTCGGCGTTAACCGATAAACCTTTCTTCCCCATCAAATTTGAAAGTTCTGATAACGCATATTCCATTCATTGTGGGAAGATATTTTCTTGAAATCAGCACAACTATGTCATCTGCGTAGGCGACCACCTTGACGCCCTTGTTGATGAGTGATTTAAGAAGTTTCTTTATTGAGATGTTCATTAGTATAGGCGATAAAACCCCGCAATGGGAAAAACTTTAAGGTCGAACTTGAGCTAAGACCCTTCGCACACCATTCCACAAATTGTTTTTCAAAATAGTTGCGACTTAAGAAAACCCCACAAGAAAAAGTACAGCGGGGTCAAATTGCATGATCTTGGCGGTCAATCCACGTCACCTTCGAGGGAGATAACCATGCCCTAAATTGGTTTATGCAGAATATCTGTCGTGGCGTCTGTCTGCTGTGTAGCACGTATCCCTGCCCTGCTGCAACCACAAGTCCACAAGTTGTCTCCCTCAATATCGTTCAGTTTGTGTTTTGGGCCAAATCGGTTTCCAACTTCATTTTCAAGAAAGCACGGACCAATGACGCCACCGGCCGGCCCCGGCCCAAACACCAAAATCCTCACCAAACAGTAACTTTTTTTGAGCACGCAAGTTAGTTGCGTGCCAAACAGTAACATCTGTTGTAGTATTGTCTCTCTATTTAAAAACTTATTCCACATTTCTGCAGTCAGTCAGTCCACATATTCTGAGATGTGGAGCATATTGACGTGTATTTTGAGGAGTATGTTGATGTGTACTTGGGCTCGTATTTTGGGGCGAATTACTTACTTAACGTCTCTGCCTGAGACATTGCAGCCTTCCATCCTCTACGATTCCGGGAACGCTGCTTCCAGTTGTCCAGACCAAGCGCTCTGAGCATCCGCGATGGCTTGGTATTTGATACGGATGTTCGGTCTTTCTTGTCTTCTCGAACCTGCGGGCTGGGATTCGAAGATCCTCTTAGCTGGACCATTATTGTGCATTTGCTCGATGTGGCCAGCCGAGCCAATGTAGTCGAAGAGTTTTGGCTTTTTGGATTACAGCCACATCTTGCTACAGCTCATAAAGTTCGCGGTTGTATCTTCCCCTCCATTCGCCCTACTCGCAAACAGGGCAAACGGATTTCGCCTGTTCTTCAATCGCCGTGAACGCTGCTATCACGGCGCGCTGTCAGCGACCGATGGTATCAATATCGTCAGCATAGCCTAGCATCTGGACAGACTTGTTGAAGATAATGCCTTCAGTGTTGACGCCTGCCCTGGCGCACTGTCTGCTCCAGTACCAGGTTGAAGAAGTCGCATGATAGCGCGTCCCCTTGTCGAAATCCTGTGCTGGTTTGTTTGTTCGGAGAAGCTGCACAGATGAATTAGTTTTACTGGGATTCCGAATTCGGGCACCGCCATATAGAGCTCCTGGCGATGTATGCTATCATACACGGCTTTAAAGTCGATAAATAAATTTAGGTGGTGAGTTTCGACTTGAAAATCGTTGGTCCTTTCCAGGATTTTCCTCAGTGTGAAAAATTGGTCTATTTGGGGCGTATGTTGACGCGTATTTTAACTCGTATTTTGACGCGTATGTTGATGCGTTCATTGAGCTACGATAATTGTGCACAAAATACTTTAGTTTGTCATCTACTTGGCCAGAATAAGTCTGCATGTAGTGGAGGGAAAGCCTTCAATATAAGTAATGTACACTGTCGGAAATACGCGCCAAAAATAATTAATAATCCACAGAAACGTCTCAAATTATAATCAGAAACCAAAACCTTAACTGGAGAAAACAAAGACATTTTAACAAGACGACTTATTGATGCCCATTTGCAACGTAACGCAAAGGGACACACGGAATGCGGTCATCTGTTGTTTGGTTTTTACCTCTGAACCACTTGTGGCTGTGGCTCACTTGTGGCTGAATTAAAGCCTCATTATTCGAATCTGCCGCATCAAGGCCATCTTCTTCATTCAGTTGTTACCTTTGTTTGGTTTTCGTTGCTCTCTTCTTCTTCTTTTTCTTCCTTTTTTCTCGCAGGAAACATTCCCTTCACAGTGGAATAATATTTCAATGATTTTAATTGCAGGAATTCCTCAGCTGAGAAGGGCCTGTGTAATCTGAATTTAATTTCCACTTTCTCAGAAGCTATTAGGGTCGAGCGGCTAGCGCACTGCAATTTCGCATCGTTGCGGACCGTGATGTGAGCTCTTGTTTGCACGTACGTAATGATTAAACAGAAAAATCGCATTAGCGACCGCCGCAAGTTGGCTGCAATCTCATACCACTGCTAAGAGGATAATCATTCATTTCTGACGCGCTCCTAATTCCATAGTCTTGTGCGTTTAATTTAATTACAGCGCAAATAGAGCAGTTCCTTGACTGTCATTATCCAAATGATTATCCATTTCGTTTGCCAATAGGTTTGTGGTATGTTGGTCTCTTAAAGGACGCTACTTGCGCCTGAATTTATTGGCGAATGCGGTTTGGGTTTGGGGCCTCAAACAGGCGGTAATTTGTCAGATTGCTAATCGACTACACCGCAAGGAGTTATTTTCAATTTGAATTGTGGAAATTCAAATGAAGTTATCGACTGCATTTATTACCCCAGTCCGGTTCCTTAATTGCAAAGCAACTTTATGTTACAGATCCACTGGGATTATAATGTAACTCGCAGTCTAATAAAAAAAATTTCTTCATTCAAAGTTTGCACTGGCCCCACAAGAGGTAGGTACACAAACAAGTATGATAAGGATTCACAATTTATAGTATCGCTGTCCGTTATAGAATGAATACCAATAAAGTTGCAGAAGACACGTTTGCTGAGACACTATATCCGAGGAACCATTTGATTCGATGAGTACATTCCCTATGGCGTCAAACTAGAATTGGGGATAACTCAAGCACTGGTTATGGAGTAACTGACGACGTGCAATAAACATGAACATGATTAACCTCATTTGATTTGAAAAGATCTTACATAGATTTTGTCCGTTGTCAGTGTTGGCTCTTTACTTCTAATCTTCTTAAGCCAGATTATGGGTGGACGCTAGTGCGACTTCCGCATCTAAGCAAATACAATTTATTTAAAAAAAATGCAGACGCAAGATAAAATCGACCGTAATCCTTAAGGGGCCGGACCGAGACGCTATTTTTGGAGCGCAGTGGCTCAGTGGTTAGTGTGTTGGACTACAGAGCGACCAGTCTCAGTTTTATCTCTCTGGAAAACATTACATCCTAAGTATAGGCTTTTTCACATCTCGCGAACTTCTGACAAACATCCGAGGGTAAAACAATGTCCTGAGAAAGTTTCTCAATTAAGCAGTCCGAACTCGGCATAGAATTGTAGATCCCTTCCATTCGTCAAAAAATTAAAAACCCGCACACACACGAAAGGTATTAAAAAGCTATGCCTTGGGTGGTATATGGATCTGTTGCGCCAACAACTTTGATTTTTTAAAAGATTTACCTTTCTTAGATCTACTTAGATAATAAGAAGCTCCAGGAAGACACAATTCAGGCTGACGCCGTATTAGATCTTACCTAGCAGACCGTCATAGTGATTTAAAACCATCAACTGTACCTAAAAAGAATAATTGAAAAATTCAGGGAGACTGGATTCTGGATCAATTAGTGATCGTAAACACTCTGGGTGTCCGTGTGTCGATCGCAAAAGTTCATTGATTTGATTAGGTTTGGTGTTAAAGATTTGGTAAACATGTTCGTTTATGAAAATGGGAGTGAGGGGACCGTTTCCTTGCTAATAGTAATGTTACGCCCCACAGCAAAGCCAATCACCCTATGTCAGTATCCAGACGTGTTTTCGTGTGTGCTTTGTTTTCCGATTGTATTACCAAAAATTGCACGTTTTCTTACTTGGTGTTAAAATTGTTGAGGGCAATCTTTCCGTTTTGAATCCTCCAATTCAGCGGCTCTGGTTACTTCGTATCTGTAGGTTTTTATCTGGGACTTCTTCACTAAAAAGGTAAGGTTTTGGGTAATAGCAATCCTCTTCGTAGCTTCTATTGACCAATTCAAATCTTTTCCGCTATATACTATCTCTATATCAACATTCTGAATAGTTTTACAGATATTTAATGGCATAAGCTTCTCCAACGTAAAAATACCTATATCTTCAATCACTAAAATTCAACCACCCTACTACCTTCTAGGGGACGCTTTCTAAACGACTATTAATGCTGGTGCTGTCATTTTCGACAGAGGCTTACAATACCAATTGCTTCTTCTATCACTATACTCGGAGTTATGAGTTTAGTTAGTAAAGTCTGGTTTGACATCAGTCCCCGGTGATTATCGCAAAGACGAGGACCTCAATTCAGCACAATTGATGTTCGGTGACACTAACGCAGCTCTGCGGACATCGACAGGTTCCTTAAATGTCATTTAGCGCCTATCACATTTCCTAAACACCTATACTTAGCGCTGATATTTTGAAATCGGCTTTTAGGTCTTTAAAAAACTATCAACTACTGATACCTCTATAGTCAGTATTTTGCTACCGCAAGTGGTAATTCCGTCGACTTGTAGTTGCGTGGGAGTTGACTTCCCATGCTATTGGCTTTTGTCATAAAAACTGTCATAACCCCTACTTAAGTGGATTAAAAATGTAAATCTATAGTTTTGTGGGCATTACAAAAAAAAAAAACTATTAAGCCATTGGTTCTCGTTCGGATTCAGTTAATCGATTTATTTTACCCAATTAAACAAACGGAATCATGAAATATTCATGAAACTCTAAGTCAGTTGTCGAGATCATAAATTGGCAGTCATAGCTTTCAAGTTTCAACATTTATGTATTTTATTCGCCCGTATGGCTTTGTAATTATCAATCCATTAAGCCGCATTCAAATGAAAATATTCCAAGTCAGCCTCCCGTGCTAATGATGGGGCAATAAATTTGACCACCGAAATGTTTACAGTGCCCAATCATCGCGAAGCCAAAACAAATATTCCTATATATAGGACGTTGTTTGCCCCGCGATCTGACGCACTAATGAATTTGTAATTCGTATGTGTGGTTGCGGATATTAATTTAATGCCAGAGATGCCGGCCGGGCCAGCCGTTTTGAGTCTTGTCCGGCGATGAAATTACCAAGTCACACAGCATTAATTTAATAACAAGTTCGTTCGCGTTTCGGCCATTTACTCGGTCGTTTGGGGTAAATTACGGGGCAGCTATATATGAGGCCGCTGTTTGTGGGTCTATATTTTGCCCATGATAAGGGTCTGAATTGCAGTTCCTTGCAAAATTCACACTCACTGTCTGAATAGCAAGGATCAAGTCCGCATACATCGTATAATGATTGATTATGTTCAAAGGGGGCACAGCCCAGAGGAACGTGCAATTACAGTTTAAATGCCAGTGGACTCAATAAATCTTGATCGATTCTGCTGGCCACTTTAATGGATAATGAACACTTTGCCACGGATCCATTATCAGTAGGTAGTGTAAATCTGGGCTGTCCCGTGGTGTAAATTGGTTTACAGCCTGTTGCTGTTTCGTTTTCCTGTAGGTATTTGTGTGAACATAGAAGTTCGGACATAACACCTGGGGTTTTAACTCATCACATATGACGATGATCACTTTTGTGATACCACAGAAACTCTAGTGAGTGAAATAAGCTGAACAGCCATTTCAACGAGTCACAGCTGTCTTACGCGCTATGGTTTAAAGACTTAAGATACAACAAAGACAGTAAACAATATCTTTTTCATACTACAAGGTGGCGCAAGAGTCGACAGCCTACAGGAAGATGCTATAATTTTGCAAATGTCGGCTAATATCAGTTTTAGGTACCTTGACATTTATGAACTAAATAGATACAAAACACACGTCAACAATCAGGAATCGTATTTAGGAGTAGCGAATCAGGATAAGATGGGGTGGTTGGCCCAGGAGTTCTAGCCACAACATTTGGGACTCCACATCCAGATGATTTAACTTCCACCTTAGACTTAGACCAGTATTATTTTTAAATTTTGAGTTAAAATTATTCCTTTCTTATTTTTGACACCAACTGGGCAAACACTACGACGTTTACCCGCTCCCCTAGAAGAGTATGGGACAACACGAAGTCTGGCCAGCCACAGAACAGCCGTTTTGATGAGAACATTGCAGCTGTCACCTGAGTCGCGGTCTTCCTTTACTATGCCGTCCCTCGGGAGTGGATTCGTAGATCTTCAGGGCGGTAGCATTCACGTCCATTTGCTCTACATGCTCCAGCCACCTCATTTCTTTAACCTTCACTCTTCTGGACTAACTTTTGAAAGATCGTGTCGCTGATATTGGCGTTTGAGTTTTGAGACCATATTTTAAAGTATTCTTTTTAGAAGGATGTTCAAAAAGTAACATGACAGCGCACCGGACTGTCAAAATCCTTTTTGACATTAAAGGTCTCCGTGAGTTCTTTACCGACCTTGATGAAGCAGCGTTTATTCTCCATTGTCATCGTGCACAAACGGACGAGTTTGACAGGGATGCCAAAACTAAACATTACTCTGTAGCTCGTCTCTATAAATGCTGTCGTAGGCGGCCTTAAAATCGATGACAGGGTGGTGGATATCGATTTGGACTTTCTGGGTTTTCTCTAAGATCTGCCGCAGTGTGAATATTTGATTGATGGTGAACTTTCCTGGCCTGAAGCCACACTGATAGGGACCAATCAGGTTGTTGACGAAAGGCTTTGGCGATCACACAACACGTCAGGTAAGATCTTGAAGTTGTAGGCGATTTAAAGAACACTGATACCTCTGTTAGTTGGCGTAGTTCAGAGGCTCTTCTTTCTTGAGGATCGGGTAAACAATGCTGAGGTTCCACTCATCGGGCATACTTTCCTCCGACCATAAATTACAGATGAGTTGGTGCATGTTCCTAACCAAGGCATCGGCTGTCGCTTTGAACAGCTCGGCAGTTAGGCCATCAGCTCCATCGGATTTGTTGGAATTAAGCTTAGATATTTCTATCTCCAGGTCGGGTGGACGGAATTGTTTGTCTTAATTGTGTTCTGTATGATTCTATCCAACACAGAACTTTACAGAAGTCGGGCCTATAGCTCATTTTGATTGGTCGATATAAGTAGGTATACCTCTTCACCAGATGTGACTGCTTTGTTGATTCATATATTCAGAATTAATTTTGACGAATCTCCTTTTATAAGCAAAATTGTAAGATGGCTACCTACTGTCTCTTTTGAGACATTCAAGGGATACATGCCCCCCGAGCTATATGAGCGGTAAGAGAACGCCACCCTGTGGTGCTCACCAGGTGATTCGTCGATTGTTGGTTCCCGACGGCCATATTTTGTTCCAAAATTGCGAACTGTAGTGGGCATGGGCACCCCTTCATTATTTTTGAAATATTGCTCAGCAATGAAAATGCGTTGTTCTTTCGTATAGCGCTCCATAACCCCGAACTGTCATTTGACAGCAACATTTAAATTTTGCGTGAATTATGGGATACCCTCTACATAGTAAAAAGCTAAGAACCGTCCACTAATAATTATTGTTTGAAATACAAAATTTCTAAAGAAATTAAAAAAAAAAAAAAACAGTTAAAATGCATGTTTTTAAAGCAGTAAAAGGTGTGTTTTTTATGGCTTTACAAAAAAACTACGATTATCGGGGCTTAGCTCTTTCTTAATAAACGCTTGGTAGCACACATAGACTCGGCACGAAGCGTGACTTTTTGGGAAGCGGAAGCACTCAACTTTAAACTTAAAATTAAAAGTCATTTATTCAAGCAAATATCGCTTTATTAAAATTATTTAAGGCCAAAATGGTATATAAAAAAATGCTTTTAAAATTCATTAAAAACAATATAATATATTAAGTCTTGTATCTACATTAAAAACAAGTTTTTTTTTTAGGCAAAATTATCTATAATCTAATCATAATAATCCTTTGGCTTGAGATCGTTTCGTATTAATTTCACATAAAAGAAATATGTATAGAATTCATTTAAATAAATAATAATATAAATAGTTTAAAAGGTTATTAAGTCTTGTAATTTAAATTAATTCTTCTTTCTTTTGAAGCAAAATTATCTATTATTTGGTCATAAAATTTCCCTTTGACTTGTATTTCATTTAACAATAGTTTTTCAATCGAAATAAGGGCTAAATTAGACAACCTTTCTTGTCCATATTTATTTCGTAAGTAATTTTGTATTCCTTTAAGACACGAAATTATCTCTCTACAGATGCTTTTGTCACGGGGAAAGTCAATATTAGTCTCTGCAGCTAGGCTCTATAATCTTTTATGTTACCTTGTAATTTTAATTACCTGTTAAATAAATAAATAAATAGGTGGCGCAACAGGCGGGTGACACCCAAGGCCTAGCTTCTCGCAACCATTCGTTTTGTGTGAGTTTCTATTTTTGGGACGGATGGAAGGGACCTACAATTTTATGCCGAGTCCGAACGGCTCAATTGAGAAGCTTTTTCATGACAGTCATACTCTCGGATGTTTGTCAGACGTTCGCGAGAGGTGGCGCAGTAGAAAAAACTTTTTTTAAGATGTAATTTGTGTTTTTCCGGGGATCGAACCTGGGATCCCTCGCACAGTAGTCCAACACACTAACCACTGCGCTACTGCGCCCAATTACCTGTTAATAAACAATAATAATAATAATAATAGTTTACAATGCTTAAGGTATTCAGTGAAATCAGTACTGATTAAAAATCTTAATAGTTCTTTAAAATCAGTTTTATAAACTCCAGTTCTGTTTTAAACGCTGGAATGTCAAAATATCCCGGGTATGAGCTCTGTAAATTATTGAGCAAGTTAATAGGAAAATTGGTTTTAAAATGTTCATACAATGCTGTGTCCAAAAAAACATCAAGTGGAACTAAACCGAATATCGATTTCGTTGATGACTTGGTCGACAATTGTTGTTAAAAGATCTTTAAATTGTTCCTTTTTTGAAAGGTTGATTTCAGAACGCCTATATTGCTATTGAAATTGTCCAAATTCTCGAACATTGCTGGACTTTGATTGAAACATTTTAAATAAAATGTCACTCTGTGGAGAAAACTCATTGAAAGAATAGAGAAGAACAATAAATTTCTTATCAGTAAAACAATTTTTCAGACCTTTCGATAAAACAATAGTTTCAGTGTCCCAATCTTCCTCATTATTTTCAATAGGTTAAAATATTTTCGTCTGAAAAGAAATTATTTTCATATTCTAATTTGTTCATATTCATCTGCTAGTTTTTGTCAGCTATTTTTTTTAAATATTCGTCTGAAAAACTTGAAATTTCGTCTGAAAATCTGAATAAATCGTGAGCAATATTTTTGTCTAAAAAAAATATAATCTTGCCAAAAAAAAATTTAAATTGGCAGCTATATTTTTAATTTAGTCAAAGACAATTACAACTAAGAGTATATCTATTATATTTTAAAGAATTAAAGACCGCAACGCCGATTCTCAAATTTCATCTATGAATATTCCCTTATGATGATAATGCTTTCAATAGGTATCTATATAGAGGGACGATTATTATCTATTTTTGTTTTCAGACGTTTTAAAAATTGTTTCAGACGTTTCCAATATCTGATTTTCTGATGATTTTTATTTATTTTCAGACGATTTCTATTCAATTTCAGACGTTTCATTTCAGATTTTTAGCGACGTTTCCAATTTTTTTCTGAATACTAAACGAAAAAAAATTGTAGCCATTTTCAACAACGCTTTTGATTATGTTAAGAGTATGTTTAGGGAAAAAAAGTGTTTTCTTTATATTAGGTATTTATTAAAAAGATTTTTGTTTGTAATTTCGAATAAATACATTTTTTTATGAATATAATTTTTTTTTTAATTCTCACGGAAGCACGGCTTCCCTTCAATATATGGACGCTTCGTGCCTGACACAGACACATCACAAAAATTCGTAAAATGTCAATCACAAAAAAAAAAACATCAGCAAAAAAAATCTAAAAAGCAACACAAAAAAACAAATCCACAAACACCTACCTACGCGAATCAAAATCTATATAAAAATAAGTTGTATTGTGTCTGTCGATAATTTTCTCTGTAATGCGTGAACCGATTTAGATTCTGGATATTTCCCATGAAAGGTGATATTAATACCATGGTTTATAAGTGTATACGGTCTTTGTAGGTATATTGGTTCATGAGTTATAGAGGCGTAGCACCTCCCATACAAAAAATGCATTTAAAATCTTATATCTCGAAAACCACTAAATTGATTCAGTTTAAATTTACATAAAATCTTAGATATCTTCCTAGGAGTATTTCTGTGAAGATTGGTCTAAATTGGAAGTGGTAAATTCATGCATGACCTGGGAAGTAGTGAGTACAAAAAAAATAGATTCAAAATCTTATATCTTGAAAACCACCTAATTGGAGAAAGGGGCGTGGCATCTCCTATACGAAAAATACATTCAAACTCTTATATCTCGAAAAGCACCAAATCGGTTGAGCTCAATCTTACAGGTAATCTTAGGTATTAGCCCGGAGTATTTCTGTGAAGATTCTCCAAAATTGGACAAAGGGGTGTGGCACCTCCTATACAAAAAATATATTCAAAATCGTATGTCTCGAATCGATAGAGTTAAAATTTACAGACAATCCTATTGACCCAGGAGTAATCTGGTAAAGATTTGTCAAAATTTGACAAAGGGGAGTGTCACCGCCCATCCAAAAAAGAAGCATTACAATAAAAACTGTTTATCACTGATTTAAATGAATTTGAAATAGATTTTTTTTATTTTCCATTTTGCACTATGATGTGTGCGGGGGTTCCGCTAGTGTTTACATTTTTTAAGATTTGCGCGTAAATTGGATTTTTTGAAAATTTCGATAAAAACTTTGTAAAGGCATCAACATAAGTGTCATTGCGGTTATCATCCTCTCTGTTGTATTCAACAATTGATGGCCTAGTAGGTACATACAAGTACATACTTTTCGCTTAATCGGATCAAGTGGTAGGTGTAGTATCCCGATGGGTAAAATTAGAAATGGTTTTATCAGAATATTCAAAACATTGATGATGAGCTTGTGGTATAGTTCGAAATATTTCTTTGCATCTTCCTGAAAAACAAAAACACCAACAGAAGATTTTTTCTGCAATCTGGGTGAACAAGTATACTTTAAATAACGGACACTTTTTAGCGAGTGGGCAAAGTGCATGCACCATGGATCCACACTTCCTATTACCTCTCCCTATATTAATTAAGTTTTTCGATCCGACACGATTAGATGACAGCAGATACCTACATGAAATGTACGATCAAACGATTTGAAAATCGCCTTCTGTTTGTCAACATTTTTGTGTCTCTGTCTCTGCCTCTGTATAAATATGTCCAAGTCAGCGTATACCAAACTTAGTAGTTTTGATTGAATCAATTCGAGTTGACATTCGAGCGCCTCCGCCTTGTAGTAGTCCTGGTCCTGGACCGACAAGGCAAGTCAACATACATAGTTGTTCTTCCTATAATTAATGGAAATTAATTCGCCCAATGATGTCAGATTGTAGCGATGTCCTCAATGGCGAACATGTTGTTCAGGTTCTGCGAAAATTGCAAAACACAAGGCACACGAAACTACCGTCTGATTGGTATCTGGACTCATCCGTTCCTGGCTAGTAGCAGCTGATACATATCCGATGGTCTGAGGTGCGAGTACGTTTATTAGTTGCAGTTGATGAACGCGGTGCTAATTAAAGGAAAAACTGTTATGTGTGATGATTATAATAGAACGTATAGTGGTTGGAGATAAATTAATGGGACACATAGTCATCGGATAGTAGCGCAAATCAATAAAAGTTGTTCTTCGGGGATAAGAGTATGTGGCGAGAACTATTTGTCAAATGGTCTTAAATTCCTTAGCTAAGTGACGAGTAGGTTTGCAGATGGATTGCTAGGGAAGTATGTACAGTTTCATGTTTTCAGATTTGAAAACTGGATTGGGTACAAGGAAATGCGCTACCGAACGCATCAACGAATAGTCGTGGGAAGCTAGACCTAGGGTCCTTATTTAGATCAGTAAATAGTTTATTTATTTTTTATTTTTATATTTTATTTACAGAATCTGAAAAACTTAACTGAAACATTAAAATTTGCAATCTATGTGTCTGATTTATGGTTCACTAATTAGATTGGGAAGGGCTCTTCTAATGAACAGTTTGACCGGATTGGACTCGTATAAAGCTCACTCGGGATTTAGTCATACCAAGTAGACTAGATGTGAGGGTAAGCATCAGACGACGAGTCAGCAGGGTGACGTTCGCTGATATTGCCGCTGCTAGTTGACAAGCTGTTCAAGATATTGACACGGAGAGCTTCTCTGTTTATAGTCCAAATAAAATTCCAATCAGTCCTTACCGAGGTTCAGCTACTACTTAGTTACTTACATACTTAGGGTGGTGCTACAGTCCGGGGCGGACCTAGGCCTCAAACAATAAACGTCTCCAGCCAGCACTATATTTGGCCTGCTGTCTCTAGTTTCACACGCTAAGTTCGTTAAGGTTCCGTTCCACTTTCGAAACAACCTCTGCGCCATGGAGAAGGAAGGGCAATTGCCAGTGAGTCAGCTGTTTCGTTTCCAGTAAATTCCTAATCCAGTGAAGGATGACTAGGTTCTTCTTTGCAAGTTCGTGGATGACCGTATAAGTTTTCAAAACCAGCTTTGATTTTATAACAGATGAGTCCAGAGGTTTAAGAGCAGCCTGGCTGTCTGAGAAGATGAATATGGTTTTACCACGTGTATTAGAACTTAAATTTATACTAGCGCAGTGGTTAATGGCAAGGACTTCAGCCTGAAATATGGATGAGTACTTGCCTAGGCTGATTGAAAAGTTCGCTTGAGGCGCTTCTCAGTAAATGCCGGATCCAGTCCCTGAGTCCATCTTGGAACCATCTGTGTACCAGACTAGGTCAAGTTGCGAATGGATTAGGTTTGTATTTTTCCCAGTCTTCCCTTGGCGGGATGGTGATAGAAAAGTTTTTAAGGAAGCCATATTCGGGTAGCATGTCGTCTAAAAATATGCAGAATACTCTTTCAGGCTCCATATCGTCAATCAGAGACAGGTGACCTCCATGGTAGGAGTAGGGGTCGATGCTGTTCGAATGGAATAGACGATGAATGCTCAGTCTTGCTTCCATTTGAATATGTACTTGAATAAAAGGCCTAGGATGACATTCAGTGCAGTGGTCGGGGTGGAGCGCTGACAGCCCGTCATGCAGTTTCCAGATATCCGTTTCCGTTCTAGCTTTTTGACTGTTTAGATTTCGTTAGTTTGTCTATGGAAGTTCACCTTTTTTGGTTCATCGCTTTCGAAATATCACCATAATCAGTTCAACACCGAAAATGGTTTCAATCTGTGTGCATACATTTTTAAATACGCGTCACTGCCTGGTACTAATTCTTTTTGAACGCAGATCCAAATTCCTCGGAGAAGTTACCTCCAAGAATTCTATAGAAGACCATGCTCGTATAAATATGAAATAGGAAGGTGCGTACAAAAGAATTTTCTTCTTCATGCATGAAATGAAAATCTGTGCAGATAAAAAAAAGGCATTTCTATCTTAAAGCTGCACTGCCACTCAAACGCAGTTCGCAACGCAGCGACCTGTTGCTTGTGCATTCCACTTTTTCTCGCCTTTTGTCCGGCTGTTGTCCGCTCTCAGCCATCCCCATCACACGTAATTGTGCATTTAACTTTTACCACAACATTATCATCCAGGTGAGTGCTTCAATTTCGTTTTCCCTTTGTTTTGTTGATTCCGCACTCGCATCATATTTCGAGCGAACCTCGTACGCTGCGCATATCGCAGTCTCTTTGCGCTCTTATCCGTTGGCTGACAAGCTGGAGCTGGATCCCCAGTCCCAGTCTCCCAACACATTTTCAATCCTTGCTGAGCTCCATTCCAGATACACGAGTGCACGCCGCACGGGCACACCGAAATAGGTTGCAGCGATTCGACCGGCGATACCAGTGGGAACTGGGAAGTGCAGATACGCGCCGGGAACTACATCATTGGAACACCGGTATCCCAGTCGCGCAGACAGGTCTTTCCCAGTGGCCAAGAGCTCTGTTCTGCAGCCGCCATTAGATAGCCGCTTGCATACCACGGCGAAACCGGGTTGAATGAGAAGGCTTGTTTTTTTTTTTGTTGTTTCTCCGCACACTACGTTATTAACCTGCCTCAACTCCAGAGCATCGACAGCGGCACCAGAGCCGTCAGTTCGATGAGATTCTTCGACCTGAATTGAGCTGTTCTACTGCTACACCGTGTCGACGACGTGCCGGTCTCATCGATGGTCCACCGCTTGGACGCGCCGTATAGTTGTCTCGCGAAAAATTCTTTTGTTGGAGATCTCCAAAGTCCAAGCCCCAAAGTGGGTGCCGATCAGTTTGAGATCGTTTTGCTGTGATTTGAACTCGGATGCGGATTTGCGAGATTTTGTCTCTTTGGCACTTAACCTTCAGTGGGCCGTCGTTTGTTATTGTCCATTGAAGTGATCTTAATCCCAGCCCCTCGGTGGAGCTGCACAGCGCATCGGAAGCGAATTAAATGCGTTAAAGCGCCCCAAGTGATCAATGCGAAGATGCCAATAAATCGTTGCGATATTTTGCAATTACAGTGATTTTTGTTTTTGTTTTTGTTGTGTTTGTGGGCTACCTGAGATTAATCAATCGGCGCGGTGTATCCACGGTGTGTTTGACTTACTCGAGGGTACATACAGATGATATTAATTCCAGCGGTTGCTGCTGTCGTGGAACAAAGGAGTTGTACGCGCCCCTTTTCGGAGGCTCAGTGGAACTCGATGCTCGCTGGGTCGGTCGCCTGAGTAGTGTGCAATTAAGTTGGGGATTCGTGTTTTGCGAAAAATGGTAAAATTTACATAAATGTGTGGCATCGTCCCGTTATTGGGTTATAACGCTTCGGGAGCGAGCCCCATCCAAGAGTGGCGGATTAAGAGATATTGGCCAGGTATCCCGCCAGCTGGACTGATTTATGGATTAACATTTTAATTGGATATGCCTGGTTAGGAGGCGCACTCTGCGCACTGTGACTGTATGTGTGTGTAATGAAGTGGCTTTGTAAAGCAACACATTAATATTATTTTAGTGCTAGAACAGTTTCCTGGTTGTCATCGCCGAGGGGGAACTGTGATTGAATGGTGTTTGTGCTACTTTAGGTGTTTCCTTTAAGACGAATGCATAAGAGTGTAATTTGCGACAGTACTTGTGTATTGCATGAGTTTCTTGAAGTGTTGACGGCGGATTTAGTGCTGTAACTAATTGTTTACATTATTTACATATTTCAATTCAAGTTTGAAGAAAGTGTTAGTACGAGAAGAGTTGTCTGCGGATTGCTGTTAATTGGATATTCTTATGTGCAGTCGCAGTGCATCTGAATGGTAAGTTTTTGTAATTTTTCTTTTGATAATTGTCGGTATATCCCTCGATATGAAAGTTGTGGTTTGACGTTTGAGTCTAGTTCCCCTTGTCAAGCAAAGAGTGGGGCGAAATGTAATATGACTCTTTTCTAACCCAAGCTCATGTCATAACATTTAGCTGAGTAAATTGTTTACAATTCGCATTTCACGCATTTTGTTGTCATATGTCAGTGGTGGCATTAAAAAAAAAACTACGGCCAGGCCAATGACAAGAGTATACAACCTTAGTTTATACTGTGGAAGGTTACTGTCATCACGATGATATTAGGCGTGTTTTTTTGAAACATCGCCAGCCAGCAATCCAGCAGTTGATTTGGATAATAAAATTTGTCAGATACAGAAATAGTGAACTTTTTACTGCGCACTTTGTGCATACATTCTATGAGAAAACATTCTCGCATGGGCATGAGGTTCTTTTTCGCACCATTCTGCTTTCGATACAAATTTTCCTTTGGTATTTGCGTTGATACTTGATAGAGTGAGGAAGTCAAAAACGTCCCCTACCTGCAACTACTGACAACTACTGGCTGGGGAGGTTTCAGAAAAACACACCTTATTATGATTAAAGTTACTTACTACCACTAATGTCTATCAGCCTTATCTGTTTTTAAATTGGGTAATCTTATCAAATTTTTGCCATTGAAAGAGGCCGGGAATCAATTTAGTGGAACTTCAGTGTTTCGAAACACTGAAAAAGAAGTTAGTCGAGGCACCTATACTGGCGATATACCATCCGAAAGATGATATAGAACTCCATTGCGATGCCAGTGCGCGGGGATATGGGGCTATACTATTGCAGAGGAAAGATGATGGAAAGTTACATCCGGTGTTCTATTTTTCAAAAAGAACGACTGAACAAGAATCGAAGTATCTTAGCTTCGAGCTTGAAACCCTTGCAATAATTTATGCGCTGAGACGGTTTAGGATATATTTGTACGGGTATAAATTTAAATTAGTGACGGATTGTAATTCGTTGATATTGACTCTGAATAAAAAGGAGATCAATCCGAGGATAGCTAGGTGGGCGTTAGAGATTCAAAATTATGATTACTATATAGAGCATCGTTGTGGAGCAAAGATGCAGCATGTAGATGCGCTTAGTCGAATGTCGCCTATATTAGTATTGGAAGAAAATACTTTTGAGCAAAATTTTTCGATTTGCCAAAATAAAGATGAAAGTATAATGGAAATAAGAAGACAGTTAGAGGAAGCCGAGAGTAAGTTTTATGAAATGAGGAATGGTCTAGTTTATAGGAAAGTAGGTCGAACAATATTGTTTTTCGTGCCAAAGAGTTATGGAGTTGAATATATTGAGGATGTACTATGATGACATGGGTCACATGGGGTTCGACAAGGTTTTCAATGCGATAACAAAGTCGTATTGGTTTCCAAAGATGAGAGTAAAGATAAAACACTATATTTCGAATTGCCTCAAGTGTATTACCTTTTCACCTAAGACCGGGAAACACGAAAGATTGCCGGATCTAGTCAATCATTGGATAGTGTATTACCGACTATCGAATACGCTTTGAATAATACGATACATCGAAGCATTGGGGTGACACCGAGTGAGTTACTTTTTGGCGTAAGCCAAAGAGGAGGCGTTATTGATTTTTTAAAAGAGAGTTTAGATGAATGTATAGATGGACAGGAAGATGAAAGGGATCTTGAAGGGATTAGGATGAGAGCAGCAGATAGGATAGTAAAATGTCAGGAGTATAACAAACAGCTGAAGGATCGAGGTAGAGTTGAGAAGAAATATGAAGTGGGTGATTACCTTATGGTAAAGAACTTTATTAGTACGCCAGGTGCCTGTAAAAAGATTGCTCCAAAGTATAAAGGACTGTATAGAGTAGCGAAGGTTTTGCCCAATGACAGATATCTATTGAAAGATGTTGAAGGGTTTCAAATTAGTCAGGTTCCATACGAAGGTATATGGGAAGTAGCAAACGTCAAACCGTGGGTGGATGGTGTAGATTATGAAGTGTGTAATATAGACGAAATCGGGACGATTGCTAGTCAGGACGGCCGAACTGTGGCAACACTGCCAAGAAAATGTAAAATTTCACATGAAAGAGACAATAATACTGACGGTGACTGCAACGGTATGTTGGTAGCTTTGAGTTCATAAGTAGTACTCGTCGCGTTAAGATACGTTTTGTAAATCGTTCGTAGTTCGTAGTTAATTATATTGATAAATAAATATTTATAACATTTAATTGTTGTGTTTCATTTACTGAGGTCATCTTACAGTACTTGTCTGAAATGACAGCAAATCGCCCTTTCCAATCCCTTTCGTAAAAATTATAATAAGTACTTGAGAAAAATGCACTTACCGGAAGATAAACCTTGCACTGACCTAGCATATGCATATGTAGGTAATTATAAAATACAAAATATTTGGTATCACCACTTTAAACAATTCAAACGATGTGAACATGTATACAACTGTGATAACACATTTTTACATAATAACAGGGGTCTCATCGTCAAATACAAATAAACACAAATTAAAAAAAAAAAATCGTTTGCGTAACCCGTTGGGAAAAAATTCACTGAAAGGAACTCCTCCCATTAGCGAGGAATAAAGATAAAAACCATTCCCTCTCAACGCACATCTGTGCTGTGCTCAAAGCGTGAAATTTTACAACCATCCCGAGAGATTCTATCGCATGTAATCTGACGTTCCCACAATCCACAACCGTTTCGAGAATAAAAACCACAGAATGTCTTCCGAGAAACAAAAGACAAACATAAAGTCCTATCGCCAAGTGCAGTCCGCGGTCCCCTACTAAGCATTTGAGTATAGGAATAGGCACAGGGAATTAGGGTAAATTGCACCCGAAATACCATCAAGGAAATTATAGCTGCAAATCAAGCTGCAAACGATTAAACATCACATCGGGCAAGGGCAATCCTGACTCTGTCACTAGGAATCACAAGGAAAAAACAGAAATCCCAACAATTTCTTCACGAGAGTTCGTCTTCATCACAATAAGAAACCTAGAAGCGGCAAGCAGCTCAAACTGTTGCCACAAAATAGCCACCTCACCTAGAGAAGGACAGAGCACACACAAACACTGAAGTGGCAGAACGTCATCAGCTGCATTCAGAGTCGGGAATCAATTTATTACCATGGAAACTGCGGCAATAAATTTCGTTTAATATTTATTTTATTCGCAGATTCAAGAAGTTGAACCCAATGTCGCATCAAAAGCAAAAGCAACCAAAGCAACAACAAACGTGGGGAATGCTCCCCAACACTATATACATGATGAGGCTTCCGACTCCGGCAGGCGAACCTTTTGCAAACGGATGTGCTATTGGGTTTTTGTTTGATGACTCTCGGAACGACACGACAATGACGGATTTAATGTTGAAGATTGTCAGAGTAGAAAAGTGCCATCACAGAAGCGCTGAGGATCTCAAACCCTTTTGTTGTTTTACTCGGACCTGACGACATTTTATGGCTACGATTTGAATTCAACTGTGTAACGTCTGTGCTATGATTTGATTTTGTGTCCATCTGGAGATGTGATGTAGCCGCTCATAAAGCTACCACTGCTGTATGTAGTTGTTGTGCATGTGGATTCTTGTCTGTGATTTTTATTTCATTGAATTTTTTAGTAATTAAATTTAATGGCTTTGATTGAAGATATGACATGTGTACCGAAGGAAATGCAGAAATTGACAAAAGAAAAGTATTTTAGGCGAAGAATTGTCATTACAAGTCAAGAGGAGCTATTCAAATTGCATTTACAGGGTTTTTCAATAAGAGCGCTACAAAAGTTTTTTTTAAAATAAAACAAAAACGGATTTGGATATCAATGAAATTCTTTATTCCTGTGAAAGTACGTTCGATGCCATTATGTATGGAACTCGATTTCTTTTGCATGGCCACCACGGGCACTCTTGCAGAAGTCCAGACGCTGAAATTTTCGACGGTTTTCAAGCATAAATCGGCCGATACTGCTGCAATTTCACGTTCGATATTCGTACGAAGTTCATCAATCGTCGCTGGCTTGTTGGCATAGACCATCGACTTGACGTAGCCCCACAGGAAATAGTCTAACGGCGTCAAATCGCACGACCGAGGCGGCCAAGCGACTGGACCATTTCGTGAGATAACACTTTCTCCAAACTTGGTTTCCAATAAATTGATTGTGACATTCGCTGTGTGGCTTGTGGCGCGGTGCTGTTGGAACCACATGTCCTCCAAGTCCATATCATCCAATTGGGGCCAAAAATATTCGGATATCATTGAACGGTAGCGATTCCCATTCACAGTAACGTGCCGGTCTTGATAATCACGGAAGAAGTACGGCCCAATGACGCCGCTGGCCCATAAACCACACCAAACCGTAATTTTTTCGCGATGCAATGATGACTCATGGAGTACGTGTGGATTGCTGCCTGACCAATACCGCATATTTTGTTTATTGACGAAGCCATTCAGCCAGAAATGAGCCTCATCGCTTAAGATGATTTTTCGATGAAAATCCGAATCATTTTCAAGTTGTTGCTCAGCCCAATTCACGAACATACGACGCTTCTGGTGGTCAAGCGGCTTCAGTTCTTGCGTCAATTTAATCTTTTAAGGATGTAGGCCAAGATCTTTTCGCAAAATTTGCCACAACGACGTCACAGAGGTGCCCAACGCTTGAGAACGACGTGTGAGAGACACATTTGGGCTTTCTTCAACTGAAGCCTCAGCGGCAGCAATATTCTCGACACTACGGGCATTTCTTTGTCTCATTAGACACACGCGTATACCGCGTAATACAGTACATACAGTGGAGGGTATCAAAGCATCGGCCAGGCCGAGCATTAAGATGCACGTTGACCTAGAAGATCTGTTGTGCTTGCCGTCAGATACCTGTTTAGGTAGTAATGCTTCTACTTTCGTAATGCATCTGATAATACATTCAGCAGAGGATTTCCTTAGTTCTTCGGTACTTATTAGGCCTGGGATGTTCTTCCAATGAGATACATTTGTTTTGTCCCCATCTTTTTATAGCCAGATTTATAGCTGAATTGGATATTGCACAGAAGGGTTTAGGTCCAATGAAAGGGGTTTCCGAGCCTTTTCTGGATAGTTCATCAGTTTTTCGTTCAGTTCAAGCAGTGTAGAACTGATTTGGGTCAATAATATCTGAGCTAAGGGTTTTTATAGCTGCTTAACTATCCGTGAATAAATTGATATTAGCGCCTTTGATACCTGAATTGTATATAAGGTTTGCGCATTCTTTAATGGCATGGAGCTCTGCTTGAAATACACTGGGGCTTTTTCCCATAGGTATTGATACGTTCCGATTTGGTCCATGGAAATCAGCTCCTACCCCCGAGACCATTTTAAAACCATCCGTATACCACTTTAGGACGTTTGGTGGGTTATTGTTAACCCCTTGCTTCTCTGGTTGTGATCTCCATGGAGAATCTTTTGCTGAAGCATAGCGTCTTTGGTAAGCGGTCTGTTACCCGCACAGATCATGTCAAGTTCTGGAAGTTCGGAAAGTAGTTCAATTAGTTCTGGGTATTCGCTAATATTTGACTCTTCCGCTTGTGTCAGACTTGCTGAGCTGCGTATTGCCACTTTTTTTTATATATATGTGGAGGGGCTTTAGTCCTAATAAGGCTTTTATAGCCGCAGTAAGACAGGCACGCATGGCTCCGGAAGTGCCCAGATAGGCAAGCCGTTTTACCTTATTTAATTTGTTTATGGCTGTTTTTTGGGTGACTTTGTTCCACCATATACTATTGAAGCCTATGTTGTAATGGGTATAACGATGATCGTGTAGTTTCAGTGTGTGATCTTTGGAAGAGATCCCTTAGGTTATACCATACATGCTACGGCAAGCCCAGAAAGCTTTGATTGCTTTTTGAATTTTACTATTTATGTTCCAGGTTAGTTTTTTGCCGAGGATTACTTAAAAATATTTTACTTCATTGGAATGCAAAAGTCGTTTGCGAAAAGGCATTGCATGTTTTCCTATCAGGCAGTGTCCAGTAATAACATATCGTGGTGGCGATATGCAATCTGTCGAGAGAAATCAATTTCTTAGAGTGTTTCAAATCCATCTTAGTCCAAGTTTGTTTTATTGCTAAACAAGTAGTGCCTCTTGTCCATCTAAGAATTGCACTCTCGAAAGCATCCAGCTTAAATTTTTGTTTGCAAGCAGCGCCAGCGATTGGTATGTCTAGGGTACCTTTGTCCGGCAGGATGGGTATAGTTGTTCCAATTCTGGCGAGTTCATCGGCCTTATAATTCCCTCTGGAATATCTCTATGCCTCGGCACCCAAGAAAGGTGAATGTTGAACTGTTCGGCCATCTCCGTAAGAGATGATCGTCAGTCGAGGGCACTAGAGAAGTTATAGAGATTGAATCAAAAGATTTGATGTCTGCTTGGCTGTCCGAAAATATGCAGATATCTTTAACGGATATCACGTTTTTCTTGAGCCAAGGTAAGACTTCTTTTATCACTATAATTTCCGCCTGAAACACGCTGCAATAATTTGACAGACGGAAGGTGAGTTTAAGATTAAAACTTTCGGAGAAAACGCCCCAACCAACTCCGTCTTTAGTTTTCGAACCTTCGATCCGTCAGGCGTCAGTATAGAAGTGAATTGAACCATTTTCTAAGAATGTATTCTAATTCCAGATTGTCCTGGAGGGGATGGTGACGATAAAGTTCTTGTCAAAATTTAAGGTTGAAGTGGTGTTTTTTTTGTTGGAGGTTGTTACTATCCGATGGAGCACTCAGACACAACTACTGGTCCATTGTACTGCCAAACAGACACCTTACATTGCTGTACTTCGTTTTCTCGTCTTTCGAAGAAGAGTCTGTGTTTTCGGTTGAGATTTTGAAGTTCTTCAGAATGGAAGCGTGGGCAAAGTCTTTCCTTGACCACAAGTCTCAGGAGCATACACGCTACAGATTTACAAAAGGAGGGAATTGCGAGACCAAACATTTTGAGTTTCCCTGTCATAGTAATGTCCATGTGATGTCAGAAATGAATAAAATCTCGAGTTGAAAATCTTATACGAAAACTCTCTCTACGTATACGAGTTATTATCTAAGCAAGTGTTTTTAAAATAGGGCCCAGAACATGCCGGAAAAATAATGAAGGTATGTTATTTTACAAGTGTGTTTTTAAAGGGCATTAAAACTTTTTATTTTTAATAAAATAATGAATGATCTGCTAAACCTCCATTAAAGGTGACGCTAGCTCTTGAATCTTAGAAGGAATAGGTTAAGTTCAACCATCGTGCATTGAGCAGACAGCTATCAGCTCTTTCTCCCTCAGTTTGTCGAAACCAAGTGTTTCTGGTTTACATGGGTACCACGGATTGGGATGTGTGTCAAATAAACCGCCAGTGTAACCCAAGAAATAAAAAACGTTTTCCTTTCTTTTTACATACAATTCGACACATCGACATGAGTATTATTAATTGATTTAATCGGTAGGAAGCGAAAGGCCAACTTCAATTTACAAATTAGCTACCATAATCCAACGAGACAAAAAGTAACCAACTGCACTGCTCAGTGCACACGCCTATGAGCCACAGCAGCATTCTTATTGATTAATTATCATGAATCGAAAATACTGTTTTTACTGTGCAACAACATTTTTCATTCAAAAACCTGTCAGGATGCCGTAAGCATATCTTACACGCACCAGGGTCCACTACCTCTTCATTCCAGTATATTCTTTTATTTATGTTCAAAATATGTCAACGACAAGATTCCCTGTTCATAAATAAAATCAGAAGAAGAGAGGAAAAAAAAAAACGGACCAGCATGAGCGCACAATTCCTGTTCCTGTGATTTTCTTTATGACGTTCACCTGTTTTACCTGAACCTGATGGGTGCTGTGCTATCGACAAACCAGATTCAACAGTCTTCGGCGGCGGTGGCGGCTTCATTTAATCATCGATTACTGGGCTTAAATGTTTTCGTTCTTTATGTTCTCCATTTAGGGGGGATCTTAAATCATTCTTCGATTCTTCTGAGTTTGAAGTCCTGTCGTTTTTTTTTTTACACAAAAATTGTTTCCCAAATCTTGTTCGATGACCTTGTTGAAAGGCACTTGGACATGAACATAGGCGCACATGAAAGGGAAATAAAATTGATCATTATTTCGATAAATGCCGCATTTAATTACACGCTATAACCCTTTTTCGGAGAAATGTTTGCCGGCCGGACCATTCGAATTTTAAAGATCCACTTGGAGATAAATCACAAATACATTTTCTGTAATTACTGTGATTTGGATAAAGAGGCTGAAGAGAGTAATTTAGTGGTAATAACCACTTCATTCGAGCTGGTAGTTTATAGGGTTATAAAATTGTCATCTTAAAAAGACGTTAACATAAATTACTCCGTGGGTGTTCAATTCAGTTCAATTCAAGACTAGGGCTACCTTATCGAGCTGATCGTAAGTGCTATCGGGCTCGAACTTGAACATTAGACAATTAGGAAGCTTTGTAGCGTGTAATAAACTTTGTTTAATTAACACTTTTGTTTAAGTACCACTTTAACTTAACCTAGTTTGTTCACAGAAGATGTAACGTGGGCATTTTGACATTACCATAATTTAGAACTCTGGTATTAAATACGTTCACATCCACATATTCACGCTCGCTTTCATTTGATGCCAAATCAGTCTTCACATTTGGTTCTATGGGAACAAGACAAGCTAAAAGCTCACATATAGAAGGGCCCTATATGAATCTATGGCACCTTTTATTTACTAATTATTTTTATTACCAAAGTGACAAATATAGTTGTAAAAATGCATTTACAGGGCCTGAACCTATATATAAACCACTCCTAAGTTGGTAATAAATTCAGTTTCGAGAAGCTGGGAACAGCGTTACCCATGGATAGTTTGAAAATGTCTCCAAAAAAGGTCGCCCGAGCCCAAAAATGCGTCCCAAGCAATAAAAAAATTAAATTTCCATTTTGTATAGGGTTATATCTACCTGCACCACCAATAATCGCAAGACTCGAAAACCACTATAAACTCAAATTTTTGGAGAATCTTTGTTATTGACTTAAAGGAGTTTCTGTGAAGTTTGTTTAAAATTGGACATACAAAAAATTCATAAAAATCTTATATCTCGAAAACCATAGAAGATCGAGCACCAATTTTAAGAGAATCTTTCGACATCGTATATCTCAAAAACCACAGAGTGGATTAAGCTCACTTATTGAGAAAATCTTTACTATTGGCCCGAAGGTGTCTCGGAGAGATTTCATAAAAATTGGATAAAGGGACATGGCACCTCCCTTACAAAGAAATTATGCATTTCAAAAGTTGTAAGATTGTTAACATTGATGTACATTGTTCATAAAAATTGGAATAAGGTGGGATTCGAAATCGGGGAATGGCACGCGCACGACCCATAAAAGTAATTTAAAACACTATAGTTTTAGCTTTGAAATTTGGTAGTTAAATTGATCTAAATTTTTATAATAATAAAAATATACCCACTCATAAGTATAGAAGCAAATAAGACTTTGCTGGCATTGTGTTGACGTTTGGAATGGAAAGTGTTGCGCTGTAGGTTATTTTATTCCGTTTGGTACCTACTGCAACTATTCAACAAACATGAAGATTTATTAAAGCAGAAAACACACGCAAATATATAAAAATATATCGCAAGATCGGCGTCCGCTAAGTTGAGCTACCTATTTAGAGCAAAGAGGTACTTTAGCCCCAAGCAACTTCTCCTTCTCTACAAAGCACAGGTTAGACCAGGCCTGGAATATTGCTCCCATATATGGAGCTCGGCCCCAAAACATTCACTTAACCTACTTGACAGCATACAGAGACGAGCAGTTCGACTTATTGGAGACCCTACACTCACATCGAATCTGCAACCATTGGTGCACAGAAGACAAGTCGCTGACCTATGCTTGTTCTATAGGTACTTCCATGGTAGATGTTCCGAGGGACTCAAGGACATTATCCCTCGAAATGCAACTTTTGGGCGACCCACAAGACAGGCTGCTAATGCTCATGGATCATACAGTGCACTTGACAACCGCGAGGACATCAACTTTCCACAACTCCTTCTGTTACAGGACAAGCAAACTTTGGAACTCGCTTCCTGGGGATATATTTCCAGAAGACTACAATTTGCAGCAATTTAAGTGCAGAACTAACATACATCTGCAAGCATCTCGGGGCGTTGATGAAGCGTTATAGGTTTGCCTTTCCCGGGAGAAGTACATAATTAAAACAAAAAAAAAAAAAAAATGCTTAAGTATACTTCAAAATATTTGGGTGTTATTTGAGAAATAAATTGAAGCTTTGAAAATGCGTCCCAATGTCGCCTATATTTGTGAAAGGGATCACAAAAACCTTATTTCGAAATGTGGTCGCCACGCGTCCCGACAGTAGAAAAGTCGCCATTTGGCGACTTATGTCGCCCATCGGTATAACACTGGCTGGGAACACTCGAGCTCGAGCTCTAAGAGAGGCCAAACGATCCTTCAGAAACAATGCCAAGAAGTCTATAAATCTAAGTTAGGAAGCCATCAATTAATAAAAAATTATTCCGATTGTAGGTAAGCCAGTTAAGCCCCATTTAGACGGTCATTTCATATTCAGCTTCAGTTGAGCTATCATTTAAACTTTCAGTTAAACTGATGTTCTACAACAATCCATTTAGACATCAGTCTAGTATTCAGTTGAGCTTTAAATTTACTCGTGATTAGCTAAAGGTTAGAAGATATATCTCCTAAAACTGACAATTGAACTGAAAACTTATGGGAAAGCTTAACTGATAGCTCAACTGAAACTGAAATGGGGCTTATTAACTGATCGTCTAAATGGAGCTTTATAAAAATAAGTTCATATGAAGGTAAAAAATGTTCCCAACTGCGCTTTTAAAAATTGTGTAAATTGGATACAGGAAAAAAATTGTATCTACTCTTCATACTTTTAATAAAATTCATAATTTTTTTTTATCCCCAGTTTCACACTGGAAGATTTGCACGCGGTGCGAAAACGATGCATAGAGGTCCGAATAACTTGCTCAGATGGACGATTATGTCGACCGTAAAATAGCACGATAAGCTTGCAACTGTCAAATTGACAATCTGTAGAAAGATTGTCACCAGTTTAACCAAAAAAACCTTTAAAAAACCTCGTGCTCTTTTAGTATTGTTAACGTGCATCTGATTCTGTGAATTTACCTATGACTTGGGTTCTTAAGTGTAGATCATGACTTAAAAATAGTAAAGCTGCGTCAAATAGGCGACCGACGGGCAGTTAAGACGTCATATGGGCCATCGTGACTTATAGGTATTGTAGTCAAAAATAAACATGGTCTTTGTGGCGTCTCCTCACCTTAATGAAATTTAAATTGGTTCTAACTTATCGAAGTGATTTTGAAGTTGACTTTCGAAAGCTAAAGTCAACCCGGCATTGCCTTTGCCCGTGCAGAAGAATTGTATTGCTTAGGTTTTAGACAATTCTATTTTTCCATTCGAAAAGCCATTCCGGAACAATTGCACAAAAATTCCGGAGGGTTTTCCCAAAAATGTCTTTCGTCAAAAACCTTCTCCTGGCAATTACGAACAACTGAAAAAATTTTGCAATCGGCCAAATCGGCCCAGCCGTTCTCAATTGATGATTTCGTCATTGTGAATTCGAAAAATTTAGCTTCGAAACTAAAAATGGTTTATTTGTACCCAGCCATGGAATCTTCTTTAAATTCATGCATAACCTCCGTATGCAGATTAATAACACAGCTCTTAAAGAGGGATTTGTTTAAAGTGTTGGTGTTGGGCATTATGATTTTTCTTGCGCTGCATTTCTGTACCTGCTTTCGTCAGTGTATGGTTATCATCGTTGGCTTTAGATCTCGGTCCAAATCGTTAACGCCCTGGAAAGTATCAAAAGGTGGTCTAAGTTCTTGAGCTACTGCCTGCCAGCCATATAATGTTGGTTGCACTTCATTCCAATTTGATCATCATAATCTGGTCGAACTATCAACAAAAGAGTAACTTTCTAAAGTGGCGACCCATAGCAATGGTCAAACTGTTTGAATGTTGCCCCTCAAATGAATCCCAACTGTGTTTTAGATTCCTGCCTTGGCGTTGAAATACCCCAATGTGTAGATGCATCTGGGAGGACTATCATGTGCGTCAGTCACATTTACTCCAATACTAACTAAAACTGGTTCTCTGATTATGCGGAGTTATATACTACATGTCCTGTCTGGTGGTAATCGTATTTTATGCATGAGATTATTTCGCAACTTATCGTCCCTTTAGGCGACGCTAACAAGTAAATGAATCATTGAAATGAAAAGAATCAGCGTCCTAATGCTGGCAGATTTCGTGCATACATATCCCTCCGTCCATATAATGAGATATAAATAACCATCCCACAAGGTCTTCATTAAATCACACGCTGATTGAAACGCTGCACGCAATCATCGCAACAACATGTTTGCCGTTTGCCCGTCAGCAGACATCCTTATCCGCCCAAGTGGTTCTTCTTATTTGTCATGCGGTTAGTGCCTTAGTGAAGAGTTAGTTCCATCCCAATCCACAAATGCCATCGCGGCTCATCTCGTTTCGTCTGAAAATGAAATGACGAGGATTGAGTGTGTTCCATTCGTGCCACAGCCACACCAGATCTTGCTTCCAATTACATTACATCAAAGTTGAACGACACTGATGTCACAGCGCGCGCAGCTCTTCATGGCGTAATGATGTAGCCGGGTAATTATGTTGCCAATATGGATGAGAGATGTGCGTCTGTCTAGATGCGATGCGCTCAACGTAAACAGAAATGCTCGCATTTGCACTATTGGAAGACTTTCACATTCTCGACGCGGACGATGACAGCCAGCGTCGAGTCCCGAGAACAGTTCTTTGTCATTCAGTGTATACGGATTCAGAGTCATCCGAGCCAATTTGCCTTGGCAATGCAAGTGCCAACGACGCGACGTCTGCTTATAGTCCCACATAAAGGCTTACGAACAATGTCTAATTGAACAAATGAATTAGAAATGGAACAGTAATACCGCTGCTTCCTTAAATGTACAGGCAGTAGTCGTTGTAAAATGCTGTCGCAATTGACGTTCGAGATCGATATCGTGCAAGTGAACAGCGCACCAGTGCTACAATGTTGCACGGTGGCTTTGCGCACAGTGGAGCTTGTTTTGTGAATCGGCGAGAGTAGTTAGCTACATTTGCTAAAATTGCTTCATCAAGCACAAGCACTTTGGCGCCAGTTGTTTGGTGTTAAAGAGTAAACTCGATTAGAGAATGTAACGGCTTATTGGTAATTGAGTCTCATATAACAGACCATATAAAAATACATTTTAACGAGGCTAGCTCCATGCTTTGAGGTGCCTTCTTGAATAGCGTATATGACTTAATTGCCTTTTTATATTGACACCTAGGTGGAGTGATTTTTTCTGATTCATCTTTAGATACAAAAACTGGCCTTTTACTTTTGTAGCTTAGATTTATTAAATAAAAGCCAAGAAATGCCTCAGACTTCTTACAGCTTTAGCCTGCAGCCCGAATAGTCTTGACATCGAAAATTGTGACTGTAGAAACCGAATCAACAAGGGAAGCCTACAAGAAATGGCGCCAACCGGTAAACTCAGGTCCGAAGAAAACTTTGTCCGCGTCCTTTCGAGCCAGTATATCCGAAATATTTGCCGTTATTTCAGTGCGACCACAAAATCAGGCAATAAGTTCAGCTTTCTGATAGAATTCTGAATATTTAGAATAAGGTCTTTCTCTGATGTTAATAATGGAGTTTACCAAAGAACAGAGAACAAGTGCGGACAAAGTCCCTTTCTACCTCAAAGTTTTACCTGCAAAATTCTTCGAGTGATTTTCGGTCCCGTTTGCGTTGACGGGCTTTGGAGAAGGAGATGTACAGTGACATTGAAATGGTCAGAAAAGTACGTGTCAGTCGTCTTAGATGGCTTCGACACGTAGAGCGGATGAACATCAACACTGCGGCCCGAAGAGTCCTCATTCTCAATCCCAACCCGGAGGGACAACGCGGATACTTGAGGAAGACCTCGCCTTAGATGGAGCCCCCAATTGGAAGGGGACCTTAACCAACTTGGAGTGCGCAACTGGAGGTAGTTAGCCAACGATCGCGCTAACTGGAGAAGCATGTTGGTTGAGTCTCAGGTCCACCCCGGACTGTAGCGCCATCTAAGGAAGTAAGTAAGCCTATTGAGACGTTTTGTCCAAGGCGCCGATATTGAATGTCCTTTCTTGTGGACAGTGATACTCATCGTTGCGGATTTGAATCAATACCATTGAGTTTTGTCGAGTTTGGCTAGACGTTTGGCCGATTACATCCTCGGAGTTGCCTTGTGTCTAGTTCTACTATCCCTTTTCGTGTAACAAACGGTTACGTAGTGGTCTTACAGACCTTTCTGCGGAGCAGCGAGTGTTCTCCAAAGAAATCCTGTTTGGCGAGGGAGCACACCATAGACATGGCTATATATAAATGCTATCAAAGGCAACCTTAAAAGTGACGAATATGTGTGTGTTTGGTGGAGTTTGTCGCCGTAAAACTTCACTTAAATCGATCTCAGGTTGTTCACAGATTTTTGCAAAAAGGATCATATATGAAATGCTGAGGAGACCTATACCTGGAGCAGTTGAAAGGCTTCGCACACAAAATTTGCTGAGTTAAATTTCTAGCAAATCATCTCCTGTAGCTATGAAAAGACTTGTAACCGAACTTCTAGTTCTTACAGCTTAGATTTAATTTTGTGGCCATATCCTCACTTCATTTTGGTCACATTGACGTATTTCTTGTCGATCATTAGTCAATGTTGACTGGCTCTTACTGCCTGATAGCGGTCGTCGTTCCGTACCTACTCTCAGCGCCGACTGCGACTCTTCAAAAAATTTTCATTTTCATCTTTGTAGGCTTCATTTAGCATTTTGTAGCCTCCAACTTTTACTAAAATTTTCGTTTTTCCTATAGGTGAAATCGACTTGCGCCCTTTAGGCTTTCCCTCTTTTTTTTCTGGAGAATGTTGTGTTTTCTTTTCTCCTTTGCCCAAATGTGTCATTCTCATAAGCAACTTGTCACGGTCCTTGTGCGCAGTATTGCGAGGTATGCGACTGTCTTTTGGATGTATAAGTTCATCGACCTTTGTCGTAGAGGCATGGTTTTTTTTTAGAGAAGGTTCTAATGGCTTCTTAGCAACGCTTCAATTGGCCATTTGGACTTCTTGAAAGACTTACTAAGACGCAATCAAAAAAGGGTCTGGCAGTCTCTGTCTTTTACCATCACAGGCGCTCAACATCAAACTGTTCGCCTAAGTCTACTTTCAGTGACAAAGACGCGTCAAAATAGACGCCATGTCTGCTCCCGATATAGCAGATAATATGTAGAAGATGTCACAGTTGTTCATTCCTTTTATTCAGTCAATTGCATCGCATCTTCTTCTCGATGACGGTGATGTCAGCTTAGTATGGCCCATTAAAGGTGCTCACGCTTCACTTGCATATTCGAATGTCATTGTCTGTATTTCGTTTGCACATTTGGTCCCACTGTGCTGCGATCACCAAGCCCACAACGTCACATGTCTCTTTTAAGCTGGTGCACCTTTAGTAGGACAACACTTTAGTAAATTTCCAGGCACAAAGAGTCCTCCCATCTTATCCCCTTTTTCGAGTACTGTGTGCTTTGTCATTACTGCTTTTCTCGTGCACACACTCCCTACACTGCTCCTTTGAAAGGCATCGCGACATTTTCCTCAAACATAACGTTCCCACCTAGAGCTAGGACTCCACCACGAGGAGTGGTACCGATTTTCTGAGTAATTAGTGTCAAGTGCAAATACTTTTGCTTCACTGCTTTGATTGTTGTTGTTTATGGTATACCCGAGTTGATTATGCTGCTTCAGCACTTCACTGCAACAACGGTTCGTTTACATTTCAGCTTAGAGGTGAGGTTACTTAACTGGATAATATGTAGAAGTTATGCTGCGGGCCTGTCGCTGCTACTCCTTGTTGCTCATCCTGTTGTCGACGAAGAACAGAGAGCAGAGTGCCCATGGGCACTTCCAAAACCAAAACAAACTGGTTAGTAATATTCCAAAAGAGTGTTCTGGTTGCGATTCTTCCCTCCCAAGAGTTAGACGACGCAAGAGGGTTGGGGCAATACGATTTACAACGCGGACGAGTTGTGCGATGGTTTATCTTCGTGAGTGTATTTTAATTGCAATTAAATGAAATAAAAAAAAATGAGAATTACGAGTACACTTGCAGAACAAGAAAAAGCGTTAGAGACGATGTTGGGCATAAGTGGCGTGTGCATGTGCATACCCTTTGCTGAAGCTGACGCAGGAGATGTTCAATGAAAGGCAGCGTGGCATAGCGTGGGTGTGATTTCCGTAACTGCTTTTCAGGCTCGCAGAATATGAGCGCAATGCATTTTATTTTATCTTTTGAATCTCATCGAAACCTTCCAAATGGTTCCTAACTAGTGCTGATTAATGAGGCGGTGGCAACTTTGTTTGAGTTAACATCTATAGGAAACGACTTCATGGAGGAAGGCGAACACAAATAAACCGCATACATGCTTGTGAGTAGTTTTTTTGTCAGGTTTAGTCCTAAGACCCATCTATTCTACTAAATGGGTCAATACATAACTCCCCCAGTGAAAAGAAGATGGCGAGGAGACTGATCAGGCAGCTACTGTCGTAGGTGAAGGTACATTTTATGTGGGATAAAAATATTAATCTCTGTAGGCTGCTGTGCTATGAATAAGATACGTACATCTGCATGTCTATGCATACTTTCAGTACTGATAAAAGTCGCATTGAAACGATCTAAAGGAGGTCCTTATTGGATATTCATTTTGAGGCTGGTAATACCAACAACTCAAACTTGACTTAAATAGGTGTTGGTACGGTACAGTCCAAGTAGATATGGGAAATGGCAACTCTTTTTGGCCGCCCCGCCGCAAGCAACACTGCCTCCAGTTTCGCCACGCAAAAAGTGTGATATAACTTCCTTATTTGTACGGCGCGCGAAGGCGTTGGACAACTTTAACAGCTCCTCCAGGGCGCAACGCTGCTGATTGTTCTTTGTTCTATCTATCTTATAGTAATTTGTTTATCATCCCAGCGTATTAATATTATAAAGCCAGGCTAAGCTTTTCACCAGAGAAGATTTGCCCTTCGATGTAATTTGGATCCAAGATTCAATGAAACTGGCTAAGAAGAGATATCGAGTTCTTAGCACCTGGTAACCATGCAAAACGGAAATAGCCACGGATAAGTCGGCGCAAGACAAAGAGCCTGTTAATTATCAGTAGATCACATATCGGAACTCTTGTCGGAGTATGTGCTTACAGGTTACTGTGTATATTAGGAAGACATGCCGCAATGCTTGAAGTCACCGCTAATGATTTTTGTCGCAGTTGCATGGATGAGAAGGAGGAGGAAACACATTTTCAGCAACTACGTAACTGGCGTGGCGCTATCCGTGATTAGAAAACGAACTCTAGGAGAGTAGATACTTTCGGGGAGCTTGCGAATATTGCCGAAATGGATATAAGTAAATTACGGAAATTTCTCTAGAATTCAAATTGGTTTCAGGAATGGCGGAAATGATCGACTCTGCTTGTGGTATCACAATGAACCTAACCCTACGTGCTAATTGGCAGCCATCGTGCGACCGAGCAACGAGCGATGGTAGCTGAATCGGTCGATAAAAATATCAAACTGCAATAATTCTACTGTGTGTCCTTATTAAAACTAAAAACGCGTTTGCGCGATCTAGTAGCACGGTCGCACATCTTTGTTTCGAGATCGCTCAAGCTACATCACAAAAGCTTTTCATACAAACGCTATGAAAAGTAGCTTGGTCGCTTCAAATCAAACCAGTTTGATTTTTGTCGCGCCCGCCGTCGTTAAAAATGTAAAATGGAATAAGAAGGAAATATAAGAAATTAGTTTCTTTTTAACCCTATTTTATGGAATAAACGAGCGGAATGTTATAAAAACCGATTAAAAACAGGTGTAGTGCTGGAAAGAGTTGTCTTAAAAAAATAGGGTAGTCGCGGGATGGTGTTTACAAAGCGCTTATGAGCGACCGGTAATAGGGGACGCATTTTGGTAGCGCTACCAACAAGCGATGCGACCGACCAAAGTTCATCGTTCGGTCGTGCGATGGCAGTCCAATTAGGACATACCTAACCCTAAGTTAGCGGGTATGGTTACGAGACAGTAGATAGGATTGGCGGAGGTGTCTCCTTTAGAATGAATACATATATACAACAGCGTTTGTCAAGCGAAATTTATAACGAATAAAGAAGCCGCATATATTTGCTCATAATTTCCTGAACTCATTAGAAGACATCTCGAAAATGGCATTAGACTACCGCTCATAGACGCATCGAGGGATGCAATGCGATCAGCAAAGCAAACCGTTGAAGAGATGATTCCATTCCATTGAATACTGCCTCAAAGTCTTACATGAGTATTCTAGAAGATTCAACCTTCCTTGCAATGACTTCCGTAGGAACTGCAGAGACCAGAGATAAAGAGAATTATACGAGTCCATTCTTTACTTTTTATATAACAATAACTGTCTTGTCGCAAAGAAAATAATGACAGTCAATGACAATCTTGGCAAATTGGCAATCCCAAACCCAAATTGGCTCCTTAAGTATTTTAATAGAAATGACTAAGGTATCGAATGATGTTACCACCCTTTTGGAAATATAATACTTAGTTATAAGGCTTTTAAGTTAGTTATTCCTAAAATGTGGGCGCAGTAGCGCAGTGGTTAGTATGCTGGACTACTGTGCGAGGGATCCCAGGTTCGATCCCCGGAAAAACACAAATTACATCTTATAAGGTTTTTCCTACTGCGCCACCTCTCGCGAACGTCTGACAAACATCCGAGAGTATGACTGTCTTGAAAAAGCTTCTCAATATATAGCCGTTCGGACTCGGCATAATATTTGTAGGTCCCTTCCATTCGTCGCAAAAATAGAAACTCACACAAACGAATGATTGTCAGAAGCTAGGCCTAGGGTGTCTACCCGTCTGTTGCGCCACCTATTTATTTATTTTTTATTTTTATTTTTATGTTTGTTGTGTTTCGACAGCTTTTATGAACTTTGTAAGGAAAACACCTCAAAAAACCGCAAATTCGCACACTGCACATTGCGGAGGGGTTTCTTTTGACGTTGGCTTTAATTTAAACATTCACAGATGAAGTGCGATACAGTATTCTGCGCCTCCTCCAGAGACCACTTATATACCTACCTTCCATTTTTGATAGTATTAATATTAAGACCCGCTGAGTGAGGATCACAATCGCAAGGTAATTTCTGTTCAGCAGTGCAAATATTTAGCTCTATTATGTTTTGAACCGTCAACCATTTATACGGTTCCGTTCCGACTAGACGACGCACGAAAGGAACATTTTTCCCAGATTAATTAATAACCTTGAAGCCCTTGTATAGGTATCGTATCGGTATCGATTTTACTGGTGCTCCTCCCTTTGCTACCTCGATTTTTTTTTCAAAATTCCAGTTCGAATAGAAAAAGTTGAAATTTTGGCGCAGGAACATAAGTCCCAATTTTTTCTTTTGGACTTTGATGGGACATAAGTTCCAAAATACAAATTTGGGAGTTATCTCCCGGGACTTATATGTCCCTGCGCCGCTACTTACATGTTCCGCATGGGCTATATACACAACTAGCTGAACCCCCGCCAGTTTCGCCAGGCCTTTTTTTGCTTTTTTAATTATTATTTTTTTTTTTTGTTAAATTTGTTTTGGCCTATCAACTGATCACCGTAATTACTGTCAAAAAAGAAATCAACTATGTAAATTGATTGAAAATTACGGGCGACAATTTTTTATTTTTTTTTGTATGGGCGGTGCTACGCCCATTTGTCAAACTTTGACCGATCTTCACAGGAGCACTCCACGGTTTTGTGGTTTTCGAGATATACGATTTTGAATGTTTTTTTTTGTATGGGCGGTGCCACGCCGGCTTTACTACAACTTCTGTTGATCGGACGTAAAAAAGTTGCTTAACATAATTTCTAGGGAATTTCTCAAGGATAAAAATTTCATAAAAAAAAATTAAAATTTATTACGTAAAAATTTTGAGAAAAAAGCATTTTAAGTAAAAAAATTTAGCAAACAAATTTCAAAATTTTGAGTTTAAGGAGCTATACATTTTTTGTAGCTGCACAGAAGTACCCGAAGTGCTTAAGACTTTTATGCACTACTAAATTCTCTTTTTTTTTTAAATGTACAAAACAATTTGTATACCTATAACAGTTTAGATGTTATACCGTTTTAAGTGGTAACACCTCCAAATTAGAGGTCACCCACTAATTTAAATTGGGTGTAAATTGGGTGAGTTCGACAGAACTTCAGGAATCTTCCCTTAAAGGATTATACTTCTTAACTGGGACACCCTGTAGAGAAGAGATTGAAGAACGATTTTCGGAAGTGTCTGACTCATCATCGAGTGACAACGAAGAAGATGTTTTGGACGACCCTCGGCAAAAAGAAAAGAACGAAACAATAACCCGCGGTATTTATTTCGAGAATCCTAGAAACATAATATTACTGCAACCCTGCAACCGGTGCAAGACGTGTAGTAGCTGTTTTGCGAATATAAACGAAGAAGCAATAGCTAATAAAATATAAATTTGGGGCTTATGTATGTCCCTGCGCCGGTTGTACTTCACTTTTCTTACTTCTGCCGCAGTCAGTCTTAGAACTGCGTCTAAATTTGAATTCCTACAAGCAGCACCGTCTTCATTAGGTATGCTTCCGTTATTGGCATTCTTAAGGCAACATGGGTAATGGACTGGCGTTCATTTAAATCTGTAAAAAGGTACCTGGTTGTGAACTGACCCCCCGTTGACAGTTGTTTTCATAGATTTTATTTGAATGTAAATTAGTTCCAATTCCAAGTCGATATTTCTTCGAATTCAAAAGAATTCGTAGACAAATTTGTCGAAATAAAATTAGTAGTTGTATGAAAATCAATCAAATTAATTACAAACCGGATTAATAATGTTCGCAACATTGGCTCCGAACTATAGCCATATTTACATACTTACCTACTACTTTATATACAGGGTTTTTCAATAAGAGCGCTACAAAAGTTTTTTTGTATAAAACAAAAATGGTTTTGCATATCAATGAAATTCTTTATTCCTGTGAAAGTACGTTCGATGCCATTATGTATGGAACTCGATTTCTTTTGCATGGCCACCACGGGTACGCTTGCAAAGTCCAGACGCTGAACCCAATTTTCGATGGTTTTCAAGCATAAATCAGCCGATACTGCTGCAATTTCACCTTCGATATTCGTACGAAGTTCATTAATCGTCGCTGGCTTGTTGGCATAGACCAAAGACTTGACGTAGCCCCACAGTAAATAGTCTAACGGCGTTAAATCGCACGACCGAGGCGGCCAAGCGACTGGACCATTTCGTGAGATAACACTTTCTCCAAACTTGGTTTCCAATAAATTGATTGTGACATTCGCTGTGTGGCTTGTGGCGCCGTCCTGTTGGAACCACATGTCCTCCAAGTCCATATCATCCAATTGGAGTCAAAAATATTCGGTTATCATTGAACGGTAGCGATTCCCATTCACAGTAACGTGCCGGTCTTGATAATCACGGAAGAAGTACGGCCCAATGACGCCGCCGGCCCATAAACCAACACCAAACCGTAATTTTTTCGGGATGCAATGATGACTCATGGAGTACGTGTGGGATTGCTGCCTGACCAATACCGCATATTTTGTTTATTGACGAAGCCATGCCATTCAGCCAGAAATGAGCTTCATCGCTGAAGATGATTTTTCGATGAAAATCCGAATCATTTTCAAGTTGTTGCTCAGCTCAATTCACGAACATACGACGCATCTGGTGGTCAAGCGGCTTCAGTTCTTGTATCAATTTAATCTTGTAAGGATGTAGGCCAAGATCTTTTCACAAAATTCGCCACAACGACGTCACAGAGATGCCCAACGCTTGAGAACGACGTGTGAGAGACACATTTGGGCTTTCTTCAACTGAAGCCTCAGCGGCAGCAATATTCTCAACACTACGGGCACTTCTTTGTCTCACTGGCACGGGAATATTTTGTACTATGCCTGTGGATTCAAATTTTTCCACTAGACGCTCAATTGTTGATCTGCTAGGACGATTATGACGACCATAAATTGGACGTAGCGCTCTTAACGTTGAGGCCACTGACTTCGAATTTCGGTAGTAAATTTTAATAATTTCGACTCGTTGTTATACGAGATATACGAGCATCTTTCCATTATGAAATGGCAAACCTTACTGAAGAGAAATGTCAAAAGAGCGGCAAGAAATTCGGCGTCGTTTGCTGTTCCTGTCGCTCTACTTTTGTAGCGTCCCTGTTGAAAAACCCTTTACTAATAGGTACATATACATAGTATTTCAATAGCAACATGTTAGGAAAATTAATTAATCAGTTTTTATTTTCTTATATGTTGGCTGTTAAAAAAAACATTAAAGCGCACAACTGTTCGCATAAACATCTAAATTTTCAATATCCTGAGCCTTACGCCAGATTAAACCGCTAAACGGATTCATTTCAGACTTCGTTTTGGGGCTTGTAGTTCATCTTTATAAAAATGAATCGATATTTTGTTGATGACGCCATTAGTTGAAAATGGCCGGACCGATTTGACAATTTTTTTTAAAAATATGTTTACAGAGAAAAACATTAGAAAAGTTATCCGGATAAAAGGGGCGTGGCATCTCCCGTACAAAACAAACATTCCAACTGCTATTCGACAGTCATGGGAGCTAAAATTTGTTAAGTTTGGAACATTGATACGCATTGTCCTGATAGACAAGAATATACCTAATCTAGGCAATACAATTCTGTATTTTCGAATTTGTGGGTTGTAAATAAAGCCTGGAAGTTCATTACAACATTATTCTGGTTTCTGTCTGGCTTTAAAAGATCTTATAAAGCCCTGTTCCTGTTCCTAACACAAATTGAAACTCAAAACCATTTGAAGGAAGGAATCAAATAAAATCACAAAACTTAATGAGGTTAAGAATGCCCCGCCCCAATGGTTTTTAGATTACGACATGCAATACATTCGAAATATTGGTACATGTATGTATATTATCTTGAAAGCCAAAATTCAACAATTTTGCAATTCTTATATTTTCTTTTGCTGCATAATATTGTCCTATGCTATATTTCACAACACGATATCTAGATGGGAAGTACACGGCCAGATAAATTTCATTCAAATAAGAAAAATGGCTTCTCTTGGACACTGCCCTGCCTGCCACACCTAATCAGCAGCAATATGCCTTTCCCAATCCGTGCTATGGGGATTTGTAAATTGAAAATTCACTGCGCGATTCACATCGGGCAGAGATTTTTGCATTGCATTGCAACACACTTAATCATACAAGCAGCAATGGCCTGGCCACCATCCGTAGAGCACAAGTTAGGTATAGGTATCTATGTATAGCTGGACAAAAGGGAGTAGGTTACCTGAACTGAACCAAAATCGTGGCATCATACAGAAACCCTGAGCAACTTGAAAGGAATGCAGTTTTTCCTTTGCACAGATTTAAACAAAAAAAAATATTTACACAGTCATAATGCAGTTTAAGTAAGTCCATTACTTGTTTGATTACTTAAGCGCCATTAAAGCCATAATTGATTTTAGTTATGTTATGATTTAGTACCTACTACTACGCATTTATGGTTTGCAATATCTATTAAAGCATGGTCTCTATCAAAAGTCGCTTAAGATTTATCCGTCTTGTGATTGCATTTGAGAGGAAAATTCTTCGTAAGATATTTTGTCAAGTTTACGTTAAATCAATTTTGACGGGCACGATTCACCGAAAACATTTACAACAGCTGTCTACTGAAACCGACCAAGTCAGAAAAAATTGGGCACTTGAGATGGGCAGGCATTTTAGACCAAATCGAAATTAATATTCGGAACGCAGTAGATTATACATCTTGAGCGTGCCAGATCGGCCCTAGTTCATAAAAATTGGCAGGTGAAATGTTTGTCACTTAAATACAATTACAAATATTTGTCATGAATTTTCTGCCATTGTCATATTTTGATAAATTTGTTCTAAAAATATTTTTTCTCACAAGTCAGTAGGTAAAAATTAATCAGCAAATTCATTGTCATGACGTTTTTTGCGCAACAAAAAATTGGCAGTTGTCGGCAGTGATGCCAACTTAGGAATAATTATGCCTTTTGGCATAATTCCGATGCTTGAGGCATTGAGGAATAGTTTTAATTTAACAGAGGACATCAGTCAATTCAACAGAGGATATCAGTTAATTTAACAGAGGACATCAGTTAATTCAACAGAGGACATCAGTTAATTCAACAGAGGACGTCAGTTAATTCAACTGAGGACGTCAGTTAATTCAACAGAGGACATCAGTTAATTCAACAGAGGGCATCAGTTAATTCAACAGAGGATATCAGTTAATTCAAAAGAGGATATCAGTTAATTCAACAGAGGGCATCAGTTAATTCAACAGAGGACGTCAGTTAATTCAACTGAGGACATCAGTTAATTCAACAGAGGACGTCAGTTAATTCAACAGAGGACGTCAGTTAATTCAACAGAGGATATCGGTTAATTCAACAGAGGACATCAGTTAATTCAACAAAGGACATCAGTTAATTCAACAAAGGACATCAGTTAATTCAACAGAGGACATCAGTTAATTCAACAGAGAACATCAGTTAATTCAACAGAGTACATCGGTTAATTCAACTAAGTACATCAGTTAATTCAACAAGGGACATCAGTTAATTTAACAGAGGACATCAGTTAATTCAACAGAGGACATCAGTTAATTCAACTGAGGACATCGGTTAATTCAACAGAGGACATCAGTTAATTCAACAAAGGACATCAGTTAATTCAACAGAGGACATCAGTTAATTCAACAGAGAACATCAGTTAATTCAACAGAGTACATCGGTTAATTCAACTAAGTACATCAGTTAATTCAACAAGGGACATCAGTTAATTCAACAGAGGACATCAGTTAATTCAACAGAGGACATCAGTTAATTCAACTGAGGACATCGGTTAATTCAACAGAGGACATCAGTTAATTCAACAAAGGACATCAGTTAATTCAACAGAGGACATCAGTTAATTCAACAGAGAACATCAGTTAATTCAACAGAGTACATCGGTTAATTCAACTAAGTACATCAGTTAATTCAACAAGGGACATCAGTTAATTCAACAGAGGACGTCAGTTAATTCAACTGAGGACATCAGTTAATTCAACAGAGGACGTCAGTTAATTCAACAGAGGACGTCAGTTAATTCAACAGAGGATATCGGTTAATTCAACAGAGAACATCAGTTAATTCAACAGAGTACATCGGTTAATTCAACTAAGTACATCAGTTAATTCAACAGAGGACATCAGTTAATTCAACAGAGGATATCGGTTAATTCAACTGAGGACATCGGTTAATTCAACAGAGGACATCAGTTAATTCAACTGAGGACATCGGTTAATTCAACAGAGGACATCAGTTAATTCAACAAAGGACATCAGTTAATTCAACAGAGGACATCAGTTAATTCAACAGAGAACATCAGTTAATTCAACAGAGTACATCGGTTAATTCAACTAAGTACATCAGTTAATTCAACAAGGGACATCAGTTAATTTAACAGAGGACATCAGTTAATTCAACAGAGGACATCAGTTAATTCAACTGAGGACATCGGTTAATTCAACAGAGGACATCAGTTAATTCAACAAAGGACATCAGTTAATTCAACAGAGGACATCAGTTAATTCAACAGAGAACATCAGTTAATTCAACAGAGTACATCGGTTAATTCAACTAAGTACATCAGTTAATTCAACAAGGGACATCAGTTAATTCAACAGAGGACATCAGTTAATTCAACAGAGGACATCAGTTAATTCAACTGAGGACATCAGTTAATTCAACAGAGGACATCAGTTAATTCAACAGAGGATATCGGTTAATTCAACTGAGGACATCGGTTAATTCAACAGAGGACATCAGTTAATTCAACAAAGGACATCAGTTAATTCAACAAAGGACATCAGTAAATTCAACAGAGGACATCAGTTAATTCAACTGAGGACATCAGTTACTTCAACAAAGGACATCAATTAATTCAACAGAGGATATCAGTTAATTCAACAGAGGACATCAGTTAATTCAACAAAGGACATCAGTTAATTCAACAGAGGATATCAGTTAATTCAACAAAGGACATCAGTTAATTCAACAGAGGACGTCAGTTAATTCAACTGAGGACATCAGTTAATTCAACAGAGGATATCAGTTAATTCAACAGAGGATATCAGTTAATTCAACAGAGGGCATCAGTTAATTCAACAGAGGACATCAGTTAATTCAACAGAGGACGTCAGTTAATTCAACTGAGGACATCAGTTAATTCAACAAATGACATCAGTTAATTCAACAGAGGACATCAGTTAATTCAACAGAGGACGTCAGTTAATTCAACAGAGGACATCAGTTAATTCAACAGAGGATATCAGTTAATTCAACAGAGGATATCAGTTAATTCAACAGAGGGCATCAGTTAATTCAACAGAGGATATCAGTTAATTCAACAGAGGACATCAGTTAATTCAACAGAGGACGTCAGTTAATTCAACTGAGGACATCAGTTAATTCCACTGAGGACATCAGTTAATTCAACAGAGGGCATCAGTTAATTCAACAGAGGATATCAGTTAATTCAACAGAGGACGTCAGTTAATTCAACTGAGGACGTCAGTTAATTCAACAGAGGACGTCAGTTAATTCAACTGAGGACGTCAGTTAATTCAACAGAGGACATCAGTTAATTCAACAGAGGGCATCAGTTAATTCAACAGAGGATATCAGTTAATTCAACAAATGACATCAGTTAATTCAACTGAGGACATCAGTTAATTCCACTGAGGACATCAGTTAATTCAACAAATGACATCAGTTAATTCAACAGAGGACATCAGTTAATTCAACAGAGGATATCAGTTAATTCAACAGAGGGCATCAGTTAATTCAACAGAGGATATCAGTTAATTCAACAGAGGACGTCAGTTAATTCAACTGAGGACGTCAGTTAATTCAACAGAGGACGTCAGTTAATTCAACTGAGGACGTCAGTTAATTAAACAGAGGACATCAGTTAATTCAACAGAGGGCATCAGTTAATTCAACAGAGGATATCAGTTAATTCAACAGAGGACGTCAGTTAATTCAACTGAGGACGTCAGTTAATTCAACAGAGGACGTCAGTTAATTCAACTGAGGACGTCAGTTAATTCAACAGAGGACATCAGTTAATTCAACAGAGGACATCAGTTAATTCAACAGAGGATATCAGTTAATTCAACAGAGGGCATCAGTTAATTCAACAGAGGACATCAGTTAATTCAACAGAGGACGTCAGTTAATTCAACTGAGGACGTCAGTTAATTCAACAGAGGACGTCAGTTAATTCAACTGAGGACGTCAGTTAATTCAACAGAGGACATCAGTTAATTCAACAGAGGACATCAGTTAATTCAACAGAGGATATCAGTTAATTCAACAGAGGGCATCAGTTAATTCAACAGAGGACATCAGTTAATTCAACAGAGGACGTCAGTTAATTCAACTGAGGACGTCAGTTAATTCAACAGAGGACATCAGTTAATTCAACAGAGGATATCAGTTAATTCAACAGAGGACGTCAGTTAATTCAACTGAGGACGTCAGTTAATTCAACAGAGGACGTCAGTTAATTCAACTGAGGACGTCAGTTAATTCAACAGAGGACATCAGTTAATTCAACAGAGGACATCAGTTAATTCAACAGAGGACGTCAGTTAATTCAACTGAGGACGTCAGTTAATTCAACAGAGGACATCAGTTAATTCAACAGAGGGCATCAGTTAATTCAACAGAGGATATCAGTTAATTCAAAAGAGGATATCAGTTAATTCAACAGAGGGCATCAGTTAATTCAACAGAGGACATCAGTTAATTCAACAGAGGACGTCAGTTAATTCAACTGAGGACGTCAGTTAATTCAACAGAGGACATCAGTTAATTCAACAGAGGACGTCAGTTAATTCAACTGAGGACGTCAGTTAATTCAACAGAGGATATCAGTTAATTCAACAGAGGGCATCAGTTAATTCAACAGAGGACATCAGTTAATTCAACAGAGGACGTCAGTTAATTCAACTGAGGACGTCAGTTAATTCAACAGAGGACATCAGTTAATTCAACAGAGGACATCAGTTAATTCAACAGAGGACGTCAGTTAATTCAACTGAGGACGTCAGTTAATTCAACAGAGGACATCAGTTAATTCAACAGAGGACGTCAGTTAATTCAACAGAGGACGTCAGTTAATTCAACAGAGGACATCAGTTAATTCAACAGAGGACGTCAGTTAATTCAACTGAGGACGTCAGTTAATTCAACAGAGGATATCAGTTAATTCAACAGAGGGCATCAGTTAATTCAACAGAGGACATCAGTTAATTCAACAGAGGACGTCAGTTAATTCAACTGAGGACGTCAGTTAATTCAACAGAGGACATCAGTTAATTCAACTGAGGACGTCAGTTAATTCAACAGAGGATATCAGTTAATTCAACAGAGGGCATCAGTTAATTCAACGGAGGATATCAGTTAATTCAACAGAGGACGTCAGTTAATTCAACTGAGGACGTCAGTTAATTCAACAGAGGACGTCAGTTAATTCAACAGAGGACGTCAGTTAATTCAACTGAGGACGTCAGTTAATTCAACAGAGGATATCAGTTAATTCAACAGAGGGCATCAGTTAATTCAACAGAGGACATCAGTTAATTCAACAGAGGATATCAGTTAATTCAACAGAGGACGTCAGTTAATTCAACTGAGGACGTCAGTTAATTCAACAGAGGACGTCAGTTAATTCAACAGAGGGCATCAGTTAATTCAACAGAGGATATCAGTTAATTCAACAGAGGACGTCAGTTAATTCAACAGAGGACATCAGTTAATTCAACAGAGGACGTCAGTTAATTCAACTGAGGACGTCAGTTAATTCAACAGAGGATATCAGTTAATTCAACAGAGGGCATCAGTTAATTCAACAGAGGACATCAGTTAATTCAACAGAGGACGTCAGTTAATTCAACTGAGGACGTCAGTTAATTCAACAGAGGACATCAGTTAATTCAACAGAGGACATCAGTTAATTCAACAGAGGACGTCAGTTAATTCAACTGAGGACGTCAGTTAATTCAACAGAGGACATCAGTTAATTCAACAGAGGACATCAGTTAATTCAACAGAGGATATCAGTTAATTCAACAGAGGACGTCAGTTAATTCAACTGAGGACGTCAGTTAATTCAACAGAGGACGTCAGTTAATTCAACTGAGGACGTCAGTTAATTCAACAGAGGACGTCAGTTAATTCAACTGAGGACGTCAGTTAATTCAACAGAGGACATCAGTTAATTCAACAGAGGACATCAGTTAATTCAACAGAGGATATCAGTTAATTCAACAGAGGGCATCAGTTAATTCAACAGAGGACATCAGTTAATTCAACAGAGGACGTCAGTTTATTCAACAGAGGACGTCAGTGCTAATAGTTTTGAAATTCCCTAAACAAGACAAAGAAGTTATGAAACTCGAAATATGTCAAAAATTGGAAAAAAATGTTTGCGTTTTTAAATGTACGTGAGTTCTGAGAAACATTTTAATTCCAAAAATTTGATCCAGTGAGTTCTTATGATAGTTCCGAGAGGTGCTTATAAAATCTACAATACTCATAAAAAATTAGTCTAAGCCCAAATCCAAAAAATATTGAGATGAAAAAATTGGAACATTAAAAAAAAACTTATTTCGAAGTTCCCATGAGTTTAGAGTTCTAGAAACTTCTTGAAAAACTAAAAATAAAACTCCTCTGAGCAGATGTGATTTTTTGTTGAGTTTTTCGGACACTTTCCAGAACACTAGTCAGGACTTATGGGAATTTTGAAAACAAAACAAACGTTTGAGTTCCAAGTTCACGCAGCTATGTAAATTCTTCCTCCCTAAGAAAGTCGCTGCTCATAATTTGGGAAATTTTGTCACCTCAATATCCTATTTATTGATAGTAGATACCATAAGAAATACACATCACACTATGACCATTGACCATCCATGACCGTATGGCGAATACTCAACTCATACTCATGTCGGCGAGCATCGTGAAGATTCCCCATCGCTAAAAACCAAACAAACCCAACCGCAGTTGGTGCATGCATTACCTCCGTCGCAGCATAAAGATTAAATTGAGTTAGATAACTAAAATTGAAAAACTTCGAAGCTATGGAAATTAATGAGTCAAACGGTTGTTCGCTTTCCTGTTTGCTAATCAACTAGCCTCGAACTTCGACTGGTTATTTAGGTATTCCACGGTCTCGCCAAAAGTGTGGAAAAAGCAATCCTTCGTCATCGTGATGGCACCACCTGCAAGGGGTTTTCATCGGCTTCTTCCCAAGAAAGGATGCAATTCGTATATAGATTCTCCATATCGGGGATTAACAGTCTTCAATAAGAAGAAACTTGAATAAGAATGCGAAAAATAAAATAAAAACGAATTGATTCTTCCGTTTTACGTGATTGCATTTTAATTTATTGATCTTATCCATTAGACCACCTTCTTCGAGTTTAAATTGAAGAACAGACGAGGAGCGTCAATTTGACTTCCTCCTCTATTATAAAATAATTAGAAGCATCCAAAGATGCTCCTTAGACTCGTACTACATGGGCGAAGAAGTCTCCACGTATATTGATGGGTACCTGCCTTTATACATCTCATCTCTTTGGTGGAGTATTCCCAAACTAGATGAAGTGTTGCCGTTAAACCAGCATTCATTAGCATAAACAAGCTGCCTGTAGATAACTTGTGTCATAAAAATGCATTCGACGTCGTCGTTTGAAGAACTTGATTTTGTATCTTAGAATCTGCGGTAGTTAAAAAGTGAAGTAATGGCTCGGTCTAATTACATAGGGGGTTCCTTGATGGTTGTGGAGTATGTGGGAGCGTTATGCACGCAAAAAGTAGAAGAAGATTTTTTTTCTTTAGCATTTTTAATAAGACGGTATTCGGTAGATTGCAAAGATAGATTTAGAGGATTAAGATGCAAGATTCTTTTTGTACATTTGTGACTTCTTTGCTGGTTGTGCTCGAATTGTGTAAGAGGGAAACCAGGAAGCAGATAGCGTCATAAATTCAAGAAACCTAACGTTTCTGCGTTGTAATGAGACCTGGATCGTAAAATGTTAAAACAAGCTAATTGACTGTCGGAGTGCAGATTTGTACCGCAGGGTTTGCTTTTACATTTGATTTATATGAAACAGAAAACCCATTTACTACTTGTAGTGGTAACAGTTACAATAATGTTGGCCATTTGCTAATTCTTTGACGGAATAGGTTCTGGTCTGTACTAAGAAATAAATACTGATTGATTAGTGTTTTAAAATATAAGCGCGAAAAATTTTCCATTCCAATGTGATTTAAAATCTGTAAAGATTTAGAATTTAGAGACGAACCTGTCTCAAGGTTACCAGTAGAGGGATAGTTGCGTTGCGTTTGCCTTTACTGATCTCCGACCCAATTATTTTAAACTTATCCACAATTATCTACAAACGCATTATAATAACTAAAGAGAATTCAAGGACATTATAGGACAAAATACAGTCTTGTTTTTTATTCGTAGGTTATTTTGACACTGACAGCTGTTTCTCGCCCGAAAACTTGACAGAAAGTCAGTATCATACCTCCGCGGAACGAAATGAGTCGCTTTACGTTTGAACAACATTGGGAAATATTGAAAACTTATTTCCAAAGTGAGTGCTGTGTAGCCCAAACAGCGCGTTTTTTTGGAAATAAGTTTCTGACGAGGCGCATTTTCATCTCAGCACCTACGTTGTTAAGAAACAAAATTGCCACATCTGGGGCTCGGGAAACCCGCACGTTATTGTCGAGAAGCCAATTCATCCACAGAAAGTGACAGTTTGGTGCGGATTGTGGAGTGGAGTAATGGCATCATTTGACGATTTTTATTCGAAAATGAGGCTGGGAACAACGTTTCGATTCAAGCACTTAATGCCAATATCATCCAAGCAATCCGTGAGCTACAGCCCGAAACCATCAACAAGGTCTTGAAAAATTTGAGTGACAGAATGTGCTACTGCGAAGCCAGTCGAAGCAGCCACTTGAATGACGTCGTATTTCATAATTAATGGGAATATTTTCTCTTATTAATAAGTCCATAATACATGGAAAAAATTGTATTTTGTTCATTTTATTGCATTTTCAAAAAGAAACTTGTATTTGGCCCACCCTTTATGAATGTGCAAATTATTTATGCTTTGGTCTTCTAACCCGTTTGAGGAATTGCTTCGGCTAAAGTACCTCTTTGCTCTAAATAGATAGCCCAACATTTAAGGATTTCGATCTTACAATTATTGGATGTGTTGTTCTGTCGTGTTATTCCCGAATTTGTTGTGACTCCGAAAAGGTGTCGGTAGAACGCCCAACTCTGATGGCCTTAGACATTTCATTGTTTTGACATTTGAACTGTAGTTTTGTTTAGCATTTAGGAATCGGTTGAGATGTGAGCTGTCTTTTGACAGAAAGTATTCTGGGAGAATGACATATTGTATTAATAATGTATCTTACATAATGGAGGTACATCAGTGCACTATTTTTAAATAGTACGGCGGAATTTTCGTCTTCTTTTTGGTGCCTGCTTTTATTATCCACTTCTTTACTGATGCGTTGAAATTCATTCGTGATTATAATGTTTTATTAGAATTATAACCTTCGATTCAATGATTTTCGAAACACTCGCCAATCTATTAAAAGGTTCACGAGTCTAGGATGCTCAGGAGTGGTCCCACGAAACTCTTTATCTTCCGCTACCGAATGTAAGTCATCAGTAATCCACATACGAGTGAGGGAGGGATATTGGACTTGACCTAACCGTCTAATGCTCAGCCTCAATAGAGGACGCCTGCCAGATGATACAGAGTCTATAGCAAGTCTCTTAGTTGTGAAGAAGCGTTCAGCTAGACCAAGTCACCGAAGAATGGTGAAGAGGTAAGGCTGCTCGAGATTGATTACCTAACTTATTCAGGTGATCTTTATACGATCTGAGGGATAAGTCACCCCAGTAATACAATGAAGAAATCTTGTATCAGCAGCTTGAAGTTCTAAATTCGATGATGGCCGTTCAGATTGTTTCTTAATTTTATTGGTATCTTACATAGATGTTGGAGAAATGTATTGTATCGGCCATGTTGTTGTCTTTTTGCTTGTAGCTGTCTATTATGTTAAACATTTTATAGATTAGTATGGAGGACTATTTTATCTCAGGAAGTTCCAAAATATCTTTTGGGTCCCATTCCTTTGCATCGGATTATCTACTAAACTCCGTCAAGACTATTTCACGGAGCCTATAGCATGATGTGTTAATATTATACCGTGCGGCAGGAGAATGAATTCCTGTCTATTTCCCGATGTAGTTTTTTTTCGATTTTTTCTCCCGAAATTATTTAGTTTTTCGAACGTTTCAAAGCCGATGCGGGTTCTCAATTCGGTTTGCCTTTCCTGATTGCCAGCGGTTGACGCTGAATCTCTAAAAATCGGTTTGGAAGTTACGCTTCTTCTGCTGTTTTTTTTTAGTAATTCATATTCAACTTGTATTAAAGCGAATGTGTGAATAAAATATACCTATCTATTGAAAGTATACTACTGCCAGTGGTAAATCAATCAATTCATACAATCAAGTTAAATGTTAGTCTTCTTAACTCCATCAAATCAAAATCCGTTCTCTGCAAACGATTATAAGTTGTCTATATGATGCAAAGGCAATAAATGCAACGCCCCATTAAAACTATTCATTCCAACACCTATAATAGCTGAGAAGAATATTTTCAAATTAATTACATCCATTCGACTGAGCCTTTCGATTATGCGAATTAAAGCGAGCACTTGCTACAGGCAACTGTATAATTAAGGATACACATTTATTCACATGTGAGCCATACGATTGCGGGGTTGAAACTTTTCCCTCGCACAGTAGTGAGCTTGAGCATAGGTGTTTCATTTAAAACAATGCTCCGACGTTCATAGCAGAGCAAAAAGTTTTCCCCTCTAGGCCGACCATGAACATCGCAGAGACGTAGCTCGTCTGTATCTATACGCATACCCAACTCTGGGATCGGAAGAAGAACTACGAGGAGCTAAGTACCACAAAAACCGTATAATCAGTTTGTGGTATAATAACTCCGCATCCATAAACATATCATTTAGTTGAAATCCAGCCTAATTCCTTAAAGGCATGTGCGGCCCCGGCCGCCCCATCTCCAGCTGCATCCATAGCCTTTATCTCCATCGAAGCATTCACATACGGTAGCTTTTACAAAAGTGTAAGTGTACACACGCAGCCCAGTGTAGCGTGCATTAGTTTTGTGGTAATCCTTTGCTATAGAAACCAGAAGAGTCTCTCTGTTTGCCAACAAATGAATGGCACAGAACAGGCCAAAGGAATACCATCAAAGACGGGGACTTATCTTTTTAAATCTACGACAGACTGGGCATGGTTTTGGTGGGGTGGCTTAGACTTGTTGTTGGTTGTATTTGTATGACTTAGGGAATCAAGGTTGGAGACATATCTATACCTTGAAACTGGCATGCCAACTCAAGTCCATTCATTTCGGGAGTTCCTACGATGAGTGATGACACTATACACAGTCCAGCACCGCAAAATGCTTTCCACCAACATCAGAGAAAGAGTTCCGCACAAGTAATTGCTTACAGTGTGGGATCTTGACTCATCTATATGAGTGCTCCAATGAATCTGTGCCGAGTCATATTTGGCTGCACATTGACGACGCGATCGCTATGGCGGCAAACCTTAGAGAGCAATGCAAATCTAAACATGGCAATTATCTACAGGTGAAATCTCCACTGAACCTAACATGACAGGGAGCGGGATTTCATTTCAGGAGGCAATTATTTCAGTTGCAATTGCAATGTGCGAGCGCCGTGAGTTCGTGTTCGTGAGTTGAATAGAAGTGAAGCATACACCCGAACCTGATTTTCTTCTTTTGGTTACATTTTTCCTCTTTGATTAAGTCAAATTTCAAAAATCATCTCCCAAGCTTCGAAATGGCAATCACATTACGTAAATTTAAATTTAAATGAAAGGACATTACAAATTCACTCCGCCTTTAAATGTATTCATTGTCAAACAGAAGTAGTCCTGCCTGATCCAGGTATAGTCCTACTATGTGACGAAACACCCTTCACTTTGTCAATAAATTAAATTTCGGGCCAATTTGGTTGCCATAATAGCAAGAACCACCATTAACCGCAATCAGTCAATTATCAATTTCCCTTTGTGCTTCATCGTAGAGGCCACCCTACCGCGTATCACTATACCGTCTATACCGACAGTCGACACTGCCTGCCATGCCATGTACACTACAGTAGAGAGAGAGCGAGGCTTTGGAGTTTGCAAGTGTTAACCACAAATTGGTTCGTCGTCAATGTAATTTCTTTGTGGCCCTATCCAAGAGGGGTGAAAACCAAACTATGGGAACGGGTACGTGGAGAGGCGAGAGGCGGTTTGGTTGAATTTGCAAATTATTATCGACACCCCCTAATGTGAATAAAGTGTCATTCTGCTGTATTCGTTTGTTCGAATATTTGAAAATTGGTATTGCTTGGAGTGGAGCATTAAAGATTGAGATGCTTACATGTTTTTGCGCCCACATATTATTCGGAAAACGTGGTTTATTTCAAAGGACTGTGGAAACATACGACCCTTTTAACGGCTCTTCAAATCGATAAAGACACTGTCGGTCATTCGCCCCAGATTTGAAAAAATTTATCCGCGATTTTGATGAAGTTTATTCCATGGCTTAACTCTTGTTAGTCTAGGGCCGTTTAAGCCAACCAGTTGTAAGCCGTATTCTAATTCAAAGTGAGTTGAGCTAGAGTTCGATGTGAAGTCCATCTATTACTTTTTACCGATTTTTTGTAATAACCTCGCGTCAAGGTTAATTCAAACAAAATGTTAACAAAAAGACTCACCTCGAGGATTTGTTTCGGCACTTTCCTTATAGAGTATGGTGCGCGTTTATGTCGCATCCAATCACACTCGCACCACACTGACCGACACTTTGTCATCTGCTTCGGAGACAGTTTGTTGTAGTATACTTACGTTGATCTCCTTGTACGGTAGGCAATTGGACCCGGACGCCAGTCAAACTACATTGGCCCTAAAGGAACACGAAGCATATAAGCTGCGGTACTGCGAGCGAAGTCACCTCTGCTCTGTAAAAATTTAACAGTGTTTTTGAGAAAACGTAGGTTTTAATTTTTCCTTAAATTTGTGTGTACTAAAGCTAAGTACGCAACTTGAGTGGACCTAAAATTTAGCTGCTCTTCAATTTTGCTCTCCAAACATTGGCTCCTAAAATCCTAGCCGAATTTTGCCATGGGGTTCGGTGTGGATATACTCGTAAGTGTTTTATTTTCGTAGCGCTTTCTGTGTTTTTCTTTCGTAAAAACCTTCTCCACTGTCAATTACGAACAACTGAAAAAAAAATTGAGCCAAATCGGCCTTGTTCTCAATTTTCGATTTTTCAAATTTCCCGAATTTTTCGGAGGGTTTTCCTAAAAGGTTCTTTCAGAAGAACCTTGTTTCAGAACAACCTTTTTCTGGCAATTACGAACAAGTGAAAAAAAGTTGAGCCAAATCGGCCTTGTTCTCAATTTTCGGTTTTTAAAATTTCCCGACTTTTCCGGAGGATTTTCCCAAAAGGTTCTTTCAGAGGAACCTTCTCCTGGCAATTACGAACAACTGAAAATTGATGAATTACTATACATTTTTCACACTATTTTTATATATAGAAGATTGAAGATAGATTCGTGTAATCCGTCGTCTTTTAAGGTAAATTAAGCCTTCTGTCAGAACTAGAAGACAGCCTTCTATTTTTATTGCATACTAGCTGTACCCGCCCGGCTTTGCCCGTGCATATAGAAATTGTATTGCTTAGGTCTTAAATAATAATGTATTTTTGCAAAATGCGAGAAGTGAGAATAAATCGATTTACTGGAATTTTGTTTCTGCCTAAACCTGAAATACAGCAAAATGAACAAAACATAAAAAGAATAATAAAAATCGGCCAAGCGGTTATCTAGATAAAACGTCATCGAGTTTCACCCCCTAGAACAGGAGTTCCCTAACTGTGCGTCGCGATGCCCTGGGGCGTCGTGGGGCTATCCTAGGGGCGTCGCAAGACGAAACGCACAGGTCGCCTGCACACGACGTTCCATCAGCTTGAGCTCGATTTGAAAAAAAATGTCGGGTCGGGTTCGTTCGATGTTGGCCTTTGGGTTTTGCCGTGCACAAGAAGTATAAGAATTTTGCAGACTTTAACTTGGCGAATTTTACGTCGAGACTTGGGCCTATACCCGTTCAAGATCCAACTGACCCAGGAACTCAAAGTTAATAATAATGTAATGACCATAGGAAAATCATCTTTAGCGACGGCCCGCATTTTTGAATGAATGGCCAAATTGCCATATATGGGATGACGCCAACCAACACGAGGTGGCAATGCATCCATAATAAGCTGTTTGGTCCGCATTTTTGACTGGTGGTGGCGTCATTGCTCCGTACTTTTTCATGATGTTGGTAAGGCCAATACCATCAACGGCGAGTACTATTCCATTTTAATGTTGACCAATCCTCATTGAAAATCCCTTTAGTGAATCTTCAGTAAGCTCAGCTAATATTCACATATCTGTGTTTTGTTCCATTGTGTGCCTTTAGAAGGGCAGGGCGTCGCAAAAATATTATAACCTGTTTAGGGAGTCGCAGTATGGAAGAGTTTGGGAACCCCTGCCCTAGAAGATGTTTTTTGTATAGGAGGTATCAGGTATACGATTTTGAATGTTTTTTTTTTTTGGGCGGTGCCACTCCCCTTTTTCCAATTTTGGCCAGGGTCAATAACTAAGATTTTTTGTAGGTTTGAGCTCAATCGATTTGGTGGTTTTCGAGATATACGTTTTTTTGTATGGGCGGTTCCACGCCCCTTTGTTTAACAACTTTCATATTTATTCACCTTTTAAACCTTCTCTGGACTTCCACAAATAATTCAAGATCAGAATTAGCCAAATCGGTCCAGCCGTTCTCGAGTTTTAGCGAGACTAACGAACAGCAATTCATTTTTATATATATAGAAGAGAAGATAGAAGAAAAAGAAGAAGATAGATAGATAGATAGATAGATAAGAAGACTATCTTCTAAAGACGAAACTGAGCCTGGACTCACTAAAAATGGGAGATTTCTCTGCCCACTGCCTCTGGGTGTAGAGACAAATTTGAGTTAGAGGTGAGAGCGTATCGCCTCATTTCAACATTTCGTACCCCATATAGACATTCACTAGTATGTACATTTATACATACATCCGACTCTTGTCTCCAACGATTTTCCGATTCCGACCTTCTGTGAAAACACGGAGCCATTTTTACCTCGTCACCGAAGGACTTGCTCTTGAGTTATGTTCGTACAGGTGTAGTAGAAGGCTTAACATAAAAACCGCTCTTCTGCAGTTCCAAGAACAGTGGCAGCCTAATATAATTTTTCCTCTATCAAGTGAATTAGGTTATAAACAAAGAATAGCTACTCATACAGCCACAAGGGACCCATCGTGATCCTTGATAAACCAATTACAGAGCCCATCTGGCAGATTAACTATAAAAATAAATATGTGGCCTAGGCCTAGCTTCTCGCAACCATTCGTTTGAATGAGTTTCTGTTTTTAGGACGAATGCAAAGGACCTACAATTTTTTCAGGGCAGTCATACCCTCGGATGTTTGTCAGACGCTCGCGAGAGGTGGCGCAGTAAAAAAAACCTTAAGATGTAATTTGTGTTTTTCCGGCGATCGAACCTGGGATCCCTCGCGCAGTAGTCCAGCACACTAACCACGGCACTACTGCGCCCACGGCAGATTAAATATAAAAGAGGATAAATTCTGTCAAGAGCTGTATCGTGTTAAGCAGAAAATGCATTAAGTTCAGATAGGCAGAGGGTTCCTGTCTGGCTAATCATCGGGACTGTGTGATTGACACCATTGATCCTAGACCAGGAAAGCGCTAGAAGCGTGAAATTAGCAGGCAAAGATATGAATCAGAAGAATTCGAAGACTCTTTTCTAGCGAAAATGCCGAGTTATAAGCTCTTCTGCTAGTAGCTGCTCTCAACTCAATGTATCTTCGTCGCTCGGCGGTATCGATTGGAGTACTGTTGCAATTAGCCGTTTGGAATTTTATTATTTGATATAAAGTACATCCGTTATTGTGACGCCTGCGTTATCCACACAGTGACTTTGGCTGTAATTGTCCAAGTCATGTTGGTCTCTAGTAGGCTACCAAACCAATATAGAAATTGCTGGGTGCTGCTTGATGGCTATTGATCCGGAGGCCACCATCTCACCTTAATTACATTAATATGGGGAAACCACCTCCTCTTGCTATTGTAAAAATTCCCCCAGCGTCAATGTCAATTGGCTTAAGTTCGAATACAGCCGCGCAATGTACCTACCTACCTCGTTATCAATTAAACTACCAAAGATTATCTCCGTATAATTTTTTTTTTCAGAACTAGGACTTAAAAACAAAAGTTCAATTAATTTTTTTGTTTTTGATAAAATGTCAATTTTGTTACATTATACCTACATTTCCAATAATTTTGAAAAATTTATGGACTAGTTTCCAATGGTAGGCACTATCGTTCTAACATTAACTGACGCGATGAGAGTAAAATGTGTAATAGTAGCGTGATGTATAGAGCCCTGTTATATATGGAACAAACTTTCCAGTCTTAATTTGCTAATGCAAAAGTGCCCTTTACAACTCAACTCTAGTAAACCTCCCCTATGACCAGACCACAACGCACTTCACTTGATACATTAACAGATGTGACAAATGACAATGTCGATAAAAATTACTTAAATTCGAATCGAAGTTTACAGCTCTGGTCGACCTCCCTCATTTTTCGCACCGCCTCCATTTAAGCAATAATGTCTGCTTCATTAAAATCAATCCATAATATATATATATGTGTGTTTACTGGTTATACCCACCCCAAGGACATACATCTCTACCCTCGCCACATCCTCATGAATGTTCATCAGCTCAATATAAGTAATGAAAAGTCCAAACACAGAGTCAGAGCACATATCGTCTTCTTTGTAAGCACTTTGTCAAATCAAATTGAAATTTTCGGCAAAAAAAAGGATTTTTATTGCCTAACACAGGATACCGCACATACTCACATATACAATCATACATAATGTACGTCACCCGAATGCCGAGAATCCGCAGCAATGTAATAGGAAGGAAAGAAAAAGTTTCTGCAAAACTCCGCAACCAAAGTCAAAGGAACTGTTTAATACCACATTTTCGTCGGCCATAAACGATCATTGCCGACACTTTACGACGTCCTTTATGGGCGATGAAAACTTTTACGATGCAACTAGAAAGGATATTGGTCATACTTTACTGCACACTGATTGAGGGAAATGAGGGCATTCAAAGAAAAAAGAAGGTGGTTGCCAATGGGCAAATCCTTATACTGACCCTTCTTCTTTGGTGAAACTTTGCCACATGTGGAGAATCGAGAGGGTGGAGGAGAATACTTTGTAAGATGATTGAAAGTTTGATTTGCAGTTTTACGCGGAAGAAAGAGATCAATTGAACGCCAGAGGAACCATATGGACATTGGAAAAGTTCGATAGACGACACATACGAGTGCTTATGCAACATGGATTCCGAATGGGATTATATTTACATTCTGTGCATCGGAGGAGGAGGAGTGTTTTAACAGTAATGTCACAGAAGCTATACGAACAGAAGCATTTTTATGGCAATTGTTGTAGTCGTCATCGTAAAATAAATGAAACTTTGTTGTTTATATGTATCCAGCTGGAGCTGGCACTAAAATCTTTGGCTATTGTTTCGCGACAGTACAAATGGACATATGGTGTATGCCAGGCAGTTAGGACCGAGGACGAGTGGTAAACATAGGAGTCTTTAGACCGAACGAAGAAGACGGTTGCGAAAAAGCGGGATGGTCATTAAATTATGCAGTAGATACGTTAATATTAAAAAAGCGTAGCCATAATGTCCGAATTCATAAGGGTCTTTTGGTTCAAACTTAAAAGAAAACTCCCTGTTCGACTCGCAATGAAAATGATTGCATGTATTGTAAAATTAGATAAATATTTGGTGTAAAAAATTGATTATCCACACACTTTCTTATATTTATGGAGACCGCAATAGATACGGCTCTTAAAATTGTAACTAATGCACGAAATTGCTTTTTTTAAAAGTAAGTCTATACTTCCGACGATAATAGTCCGAAAATGTACGTAATTTTATTTATGAAGGGGAAGTATACGTTTGACCGGAAAACTTAAGCCCAAATGATTGGATATCAAAAATCTATTTTTAAGAAGAAAAGTCAATTTTAACCTCCAATGCGTATTCACAACTATACTATGATCTGAGCTCACAAAAAAAAAACTTGCCCACAAACTCTAAATATGAAGTTTGAAACAAATCCGTCCAAGTGTTTAGATTCCACATCAGGGGTGGGACAGACAGACAGACATACGGACAGAATTGCGAGACCCACTTTTTTGAGTTCTCCTATCATCGTAATATCAGAATTGATTTAAATCCGAGTTCGAAATTTTCTACGAAAACAATATCTTTCTCTTACTAAGTACACGAGTAAGTTAAAAACACTTTTATTAAATCGATATACATACAAACTGAAGCCTAGTAGGGACGCTGTTCCAGATACAGCTAAAACTAAGCGCCTCGCCTCTTCAATGTTTCTTGCCTTGCTAAATTTTCTACAAAACAAAACCACATAGCACGGGATGATATCCCTGCATAAAAATGCTCTAAATTTAAAAAGCTGATATTCATTATATTGTTATTCTTCTGTCAAAATTAAGGCCGTGAGTCAAAATGATCCTCAGATAATTTTCTGACACTATTGTGGTGGAAAACGAATTTTCAGCTGCAGCAAAATAAACTTTTTTATCCTGCGACTCCCTTGAGAGGTTGAACTATTTTTGCGACGCCCTTCTAAAAGCACAGATATGTGAAGCTGATCTTACTAAAGATTCACTAAAGGGTTTTTTAATAAAAACTGGTAAGCGTTGAAATATCGTCGTCCCATATTTGTAGCAATTTCGCTTATTCACATTCCCGCATTCATCTAAAAATACGCCTCGTCGCTAAAGATAATTTTTCGGCCAAAATTGAGGTTCTCTTCCAAACGCTCCGAAGCCAAGTCAGAAAACAAACGGCTTTGTCTACGTTCATTAACTTTGAGCTCCTGGATTAGTTGCGGAATTTGTACTGGCATGGCGTAAGCCCATCAAGTCCCGATGCAAAATTCGCCAAGTTGGAATCTGCGAAAGGCCGATTTCTTATGCACGTCGAATTGATTGCCTCGAGTTCTCCTGTAGTGTACACTCCCACGGACCACGGCAATGCTCCAAGTCAAATTCGAGTGACAGCCACGAAGCAAGTCTGACCGGAAATGCGGGAAACAAAAACGCGCTTAATCTTCGACGATTGGACTTCGCTTGGACCTAGCGCTTAGTATTCGTAAAGAGAATCGTAATCGTAATGGTTTTCATTTGTTTGAAATCGTACAGCAGCGAAAAAATAAAACTTGCGACGCTCTTAGAACAGCGCCACGACGCGACGTCCCATAGTCGTCGCGACGCACAGTTAGGGAACTCCTGCATTAGGCTAATTTTTTGACGATTTCTTTTGCTTGATTTTCTAGAATGTTGAAGATTAATAAAATAAAACACTGAATTTGTTCAATAGCGTAAAATTCGATAAAACTCTGTTTTAAGATTGGAGTTTGATGCATTTCTTTTTCAACACTTTCATATTGTGTAAGTAAATTATTATTTAGCCCAATTGACTCACGGCCTCTACGGAAAAATGGCAGCGTTCCATTGACTAGTATATGACTAGCGACATGTCAAACTCTATTTAAAAAAAAAAACTGACATTTTCGCTAGAACTTATTATGAAATATCCATTTTAGGGATGTTTTTCAATCTAGCGCTAAATTACCCAAATTACCCGCTGCGCTGGATTGAGAAAAAAGGGTTATCTGTCAATGCGATAAAAGTAAATAAATTTGAAAAAATAAACAAAAGGGGGAGGGGGGGGTTAAAGTTGGTCAATAAAATTAAATTAAAGGTGTATAAAATGTTTTTCATTGAAAATATATTTATTTTTAAAGTGAAAACAAAACCAAATGTTATTTCTTTTCCTCTGGCGCAGAAGCTCTAGCAGCGCTTCTTCCATCTAAGATGTTCTAGATGTCTAGCTGTTAGATTTTGCATTATAATTCTCTAGCTTTTGTGGAGACTTTTTCTACAGTCGGAAACAAACTGCGTATACCTCCTACACTGGGTCGTTATTCCCAAATGCACGGCGGCGCACTCTATTGAAAGCGATATCTCAATATCGCCCATTTTCGGTTTTGGTTATTCTCAAATGCGAATGAGGGCAAAAATTATATTTTCAGAGCTTATTTAGTGAAGCAGTATAATCCTTTAAGGGGAGATTCCTCAAGTTCCCCCAAACAAGAAATTGTATGGCAAGGGGGGGGGGTCTATTCTCATTATATTTCCCGTTATCCCATCAAAGTGGGTGACCTTTACTTTGGAGGTACTACCACTGAAAACGCTAGAAATGAAAATAATTGCTTGACATAATTTTTAGGAAATTTTTCAAGTACATATACATATTTTATAAAAAAAAAAAAAAATTTGTGAAATAAAATTTTTGAGAAAAAAAAACATTTTGAGTAAAAAATTAAACAACAATTTTTCAGAATTTGGAGTTTAATAAGCCTTAACTTATTTAAAGCTCCACAGATGTACCCAAAATGCACTTGTATGCGTTACTCAATATTGTCTTTTCAAAATGTACAAAACTATTTTTGTACCTGTAATAGTTTAGACGTTATAGCGTTTTGAGTAGTAACACCTCAAAATAAAGGTCACCTATGAAGCGGAATATTTATCTCCAGTTTCAAAGTGGAAGTTTAAACAAAAGTTCAACTGAACCTAAACTTGAGTTTAAATTTGAAGTTCAACTCGTCCCGTGTCACAATGTGTCACAATGTTATCTGATCTTCATCTCAATTGAACTCAGTTTAACTAAATTTAATGAATACAATTTGACAGTATTGTACAGTACTTAACCTTTTTAACAAAGAACACGAAAAACAGCGTCAAATATTTATGTTTTTGACAATCGGCAGCTTTGAAATTGAAATGTCACTGTGTCGAGTGATCTGAGGTTTAAACGGCTGAATACTACGGTTTAACTTAAACTAAGAATGAACTCTGTTCAAGGTTTAAACGAAACTGTGAAACCGAATTAATTGTTGAACGAAAGCTTAAACTAAAAGTATTGTTGAAACTCCTCCTGTGAAACGGGGGGTTAGACAGCGTTATTGCAGTTTAAGCCACTTTAGCTCAAACGAAACTGAATTTAAGTTTTTTTCCAATTTTTTTCTTGCCAAGCATTAGCTAAATTTTGGAGAACGTTGTGGATAAGTGTCACAGAAAACGCCTGTTCTTTTAAATAATATCACTTCGTTCAAAAATACATCGACGTGTTTTTTTCTTTCTTTCGTTCCAGGATATTAATTCTTTTAGAACAATAAGTTTTCGATGAAAACGTATCTTTTCTTATTTATACCTACTTTTCTGCAACACAGAAAAATTCAAAATAAAAAGATCTGTCAAAATTTAGCTTGAGAAAATGTGCCGAACAATTGGCGCACTTAATTTTGACATCACATTATGAGGTGCACAGCCTACGAAAAAAAAAACACACCAAGACTAGCTTAATCTGTTGGACGACATATTTATTTATCCTCCTTTTCGAAATCGACACTATTTCTGAAGCAAAGTAATCATTGCTATTGTGAACAGTACCTACATCCACTTGCCTGACATCAAAAACACAGCAGCAGATTAGAAAAATCTACTACAATCACAGAAAGAGTCACTCTCACTGCGCCTGTCACTATGAAACGCTATTCTCTTTCACACCAAAGAGAAGCAAAAGTTTCTCCTCAACATCGCAGCATGCTTCTAGGCGACAACTAAGATTCTTTCGTCCCTTCAGTTGCTGTTTGCTTTATTCGCTCGAAGGATGTGCTCGTCGCTCGCTTTCCTTTTCAATTTCCGTTTGATTTTGTTTCAAGAATCCGTGAGTTAAAACATCCCAATACAGTGTGCTGGTGAAAGTGAAAACGCACTGACTAGTGAAAGTTCTTATCATTACACGTATTTTATTTGATTGCTCTCTATCTCCATAGTGCGTTGCATACTTAGTGGATCGTGGATGAAAAAAAAAAAAATAATCCCGAAAGGAGAATGTTCTTCCTTGAATAATTTAGCAAGTGCGTAATATAATCTCATTTGAGTTACTCCTTTTATGACACAGTCAGATTAATATTCATCACCGTATCATCATTTGAGATTCTCCTCCGACGTCGAACCCTCTAAAGGACTTATTATTGCCACTGCTGGAATAAAACGTACCGTACGGACTTACCTCAAAGTAAGTATGTGAAAATACCTTTTGAATTTTTTACGAAAACATCTCAAATAAATGTCGAAATGGAGTGCCACGGGCATAAATATGCAAATCATACTAAACGACCTTCAATTTCTCAACCGACTCCAACCCCTGGTGTTTAACCCTCGTACAGGTTGGGCTTTAGCGCCTACCCTCTGGCTGAAAGTAAGGTGTCAGAACTCAGCTATACTGTTGGCCTTAGAAGACCTATAATTAAATGCATAAATGCCAGAGGAATATCGGAATGGAAACTTTTGACTCCTGCTCCTTCTGCACCTCGCTCGCTTTGGGGGTGGATTTCACATGAAAGCCAGAAGCCACTTAAATAAAAAGGGATTTTGCATATTCATGGAAAGTGAACAACTTTGTGGTACTTTTGGGAGTGAAGTGTGCGAATCGCACGACAATCCATAGACGTCGCGACGTAGGCTACCGCATACACTGTTTTATATGGAAATGGAGGTTGGATTTTGAGACGATTCCACCGCACACAAATGGAACTCGACGTGGTCGGACGCAATTCCCATGCCTGATTATGACGCTATTTTTTGTCTGGCTCATGTTTGCATGTCTGGTAAATCTGGCGTTGTCTATATACGGGAGGAGATGCAGCTCCTAGAAATGTTGTTAATTTGCATTTGAAGCTGTGAGGTTCAGTGCACAATCCGGCAGGCTATGCAGAGGAGAGCCAAACCCAAAGCAAACCTAATTCATTTGCCCGAATCGATTGCATAATACTGCACGCCTTTCTCTTGTGGCGCGAGATGAATGGCGTTGCAGTGGTTGGCCCCGTTCCCGCACTAACTCGAAAAAGAAAATCCTATTACGGTTGGCTACGATGATGGTGGCCCATGGTTAGGACGATTGCCAAAATGGTAAAAGGGTTTTTGTATTCTAATTTACAGGGCGAGCTTGTTCAATGTGGGAATTCATTTCGAACCTGATGAGGGTCCTGGGAAAATTTCAATGTGCCGCGTGGAGGAAAAGGACGAATTCGCTTGTTCATGGGTTGTGTAATCGAGGAATGATGTTTGAAAAGGATTTTCGACTGCAAAAGGAGTTTTTATTTAGGTTGACGACTTTCATTTGAGTTTTCGGCATTTGTTTGATATGCAAATTTTGGACTCGAAACTTTAGTTATTTTACGGAATTATACTTGAAGTTGTTGGCATAAGGGGTTACTGACATGAAGGCGAGCCGGTGAGGCGAACCACTAGGTACTAGGGATTGAGATAGTTATCAGCTGGAAGACGACGACACGGTGGGTAGGTTAACAGGATGGTATTTGATCGCGTCAATTGTTGCGGAATTCGAACAGAGTTCCTTTTCTGCCAATTTGTACATACTTAGGCCCCTAGCCAAGCCATTTTCATGGCTGAATTTCGATATAATGGCTCAAAGGGTGTAGTTAATATCGTACACAGGCGACGACACGAATTTTTATATTGGCCATGCTTTACATTGGAGCGCTTATATAGCTTAAATTATATGTAGTTTTATAAGCCTTAGATCTCCGCTTTGGAGGAACGGAATCATTTGGCCCCTCTGTGGTATTCTTGGCAGTTGTCAGTGCTGACTTTTCATCGATACGAATATCCATAAGATAGGGTTCGTAGGATATTCTCCTCGCAATGTGATCTAATCTCCAATGTCTGTGCTATTAAAAGCTGACTCTCAATAATCTAAATGTGGTCTTGATTGAGCTTGTCAAGTCAACGATGATAATTATATCGAAAGGTGCACTAGAACACCGAGATTCGAGAGTAGATCCAGGCAATATTGCGGAAGGGCGTTAACCAGACGAGATAGGTAGTTCTTTGAAATTCTACAAGAGAGCATCATTAAGACGAGAGAGATAAATAGGTTGCGTTCCAGGTACTTGCGGATACTTTGTTAAATTGTTCTATGTTATTATAGTCTCATGGAAATATGTGTCCAGAAAGCTGGTCCCAAAGTTTGCTCTTGCAGTTACGAATGGAGTTTCATGGAAATGTCCTAGTGTCCTAATGTCCTAGCGTTTTCTCAAGAGAACTTTGAGGATTGTTTATCTATCTTGTCGTTCCATCGAAATTCCATCTGCCATGGAGTAGACATAGTTCCAGCAACTTGTCTTCTGAGTTTCAGCAGTTGTAAAGGGTGTTTTTTTTAGAGGTATACAAATTCAATATGAAGTAAAACACTTGAAGCTAAAGTTAATGTCTATGATATTAGCTTTATTAAATAGATAATTTTATGCCATTATTGCTTAAAAATTATTTCAGGCATATCCGAGCCACGGGTAGTTCAAATGAAGCGCAATCGTGAAGTCCAATTTTCGACAACTTTATCGAGCAAGTGGAGACGTATATCAACAATAACACGGCGAATGTTGACTTCCAAATCGTCTAACGTCTCTGGTTTATCGGCATAGTCTAGTGACTTCACATACCCCCAAAGAAAGTAATGTAAAGGTGTAAGATCACATGATCGTGGAGGCCAGTTCACAGGTCTATTATGTGTCTCCAGCAATAAATTGATGGTGTCGCGCGCCGTGTGGCATGTTGCGACATCTTCTTGAAACCAAATCTCTGTCACGTCAATGCTAATCAAATGAGGAACGAAGAAGTCAGAAATCATGTTCCTATTCTTTCCGTAAAATCTTCCACAAAGTGGATGGGCATAGCTCCAATTACTGTGCATCGACTCATTAGGCAATTCGCTCCACAACGGCAATAACTTCTTTTGTTCGCACTGTTTTTCATCTTTGGGAATCTGTATTATCCAGTAGAGTGTGGCTGGTGCGAAAATGATGCATCGTGTTCCGAAAACTTTGCTCAGATGGAGAAATATGTCGAAAGTAAAATGGACATAGCGTATGATAAGTTTGGCGAACCGAACCATGGTTTTCAAAATAAATTTGCACAATTTGCACGCATTGTTCTGGCGATAATCTATTCATCGTAAAATGGCAAAACGTACTAACCACAAATCAATTTTCAACTGTCAAATTGACAATCTGTAGAAATAGTATTGATAGCTTAAAAACCAAACTTCTAAAACAACACCCTTTAGATTCAACGTTAGTTACATATTATGTGAAAAATCTTGAAGTCTGGGTAAAACGTGTACTTTTAGAAGAACATTTGTTTTGAAATGAAGTATTTTTTTGTTCCAACTAAGTTAGTGAGGTCTTTGATTACCTGATGCCTCAAATTGAATATTCCATGTTGGTTGAGGTACAGTCTTCCATTTGAGCGCGCCACGTAAGATACGTAAACCCCATCTCTATTCTGTTGTCCCTCCGTGTTGGATTGCAATAATCTTCGACGACTTATTCACAATTTTCCGACAAGGTCAATATCGCTGTATGTACCTACAGCTCGTAGACTTCGCTTTGAAACTTACTGGTCCATAGTCAGTCAAAGCAAATGAAACCGCAAATAAGCCGACAGATGTTGCTTTGAAAGGATCAAAGATGTTTTTGTTTGCCTCAACGTTCACATTTCTGTGCCATAAAGCAGAACTGGGATTATGCATTAGAGGGCTTTAGATAGAGTTTTGTTTGTGTTTCTCATGACAAAACCTTACTACTCAAAAGCTGTCCTAGGTCTTCAAGACTACTATTGGCAAATGCAATAATTATTCCCTTAATTTCTAATGTGATGTCGGAGTTGAAGTAGGCAAATTGACTGTTGTCTTATTGGCACCAAAATCAAATTTTGCCCCAAATGTTACCCAGCGCCAGCTATGACTAGCTAAGTTCAGCCAAAAGGATGCCAATCTGATCAGTATGCCAGTATTTGCATAGACGGTTGCTTCTGGTGTTGTTGACCCACGAGATTTGCACAATTTTGTCAACTATGCGGTATTGAAAATTATTAAATATTATTAAACATTTAAGTGGTCTCAACTCCAAATGGCGTTTTGCCCCGATGTGGTGTTGAAAAGGTCATTTGATAGATAGCGCATTGCCTCCTGAACATCGTCTTTCTGACTTCAAAGGCCAGGGTACGATTATTTCCGACAAGCATCAGGACCATTTAGCCTTGTTAAACTTGAGTAAAGATATTTCTATCCTCACTTCTCTATTCTTGGCTTTCATCCTCCAACTTCAAACGCCTCGTTTTCCCTGACAACGCAATTTGGATCGTCTTCGCCTTTTAACAGTCTTCTCAAATGATATTTCCATCCTCAAACTTTACCTCCTTGTTTATCTCTAGGTGTCTGTTTAGCTCTGTTGCTTGACTCGTTTGATTCGTTGTTTTAATGCTTTGACACAACTTTTGAATACTGATCATGCGGCAAAGCTCCATAAAGGTGCAGACGAAACACAGCCTATCGTTGATCTTTGGTCTGAAAACCTCTTTTACCAATCGCCCGCGGGCCGATAGAACTCAGCCCCAAGCCATGAATCTTTTCATAGGTAGACGCATTTGTTCAACGTTGTTTCTTGCTTGATATAATGCTTCTGTACCAAACAGTTCATTTAACAGCTACTTAAAGATACAATACCTATATTTGATAGCCTTAGTAGAAACCACTCGCGATTTAATAAAACAGTCGATCACTTACCTTATTTCTTAAATAGAAGTCGTATGGTTACCTAATTTTATGAACACTTCTTTCCAGCAGAAGCTCAAAGGCTATTATGCCAGATAGCAGCTCTTTCGTGAACGCTTGATAAGGTAGTTGACCGATAATGGTTTAAAAATCGAGGAGACAACTTGCCAATTCAACTTCATTTGCGCCGCTAAAAATAAAACCCGCATACGTGTGGTTGTAAGAAGTTCGGACTAAAAATCTGACGCCCCAAAACTTGCTTTTTTATTTTTCTCAACTTCCAAGTTAGAATCTGTAAGGGTTCCAGTCTTCTTCAAAATCGGTCGGCAATTTGGTTGTAAGAAGTTCGGACTAAAAATCCGTCGCCCCAAAACTTGCTTTTTTATTTTTCTCAACTTCCAAGTTAGAATCTGTAAGGGTTCCAGTCTTCTTCAAAATCTGTCGGCGATTTGCTTGCTGGTCAAATTATGTCACCAAATCTAAAAATGAAATGTTAGGATTTTGTAGTGTAACAGAGCCAAGTTGACGTGTGATCTTGTGATCGAGCTATACCTCCAGACGTCTTGGAACAACCTTTCTACCAAATCAGAGTCTTTGACAAAAACCAAAATTTGTTTATTACCTCACTATTAAGGAGGGATAATTGTGGCGCATTAGTCGTTAAAAAATCGTTCACCAAACTATGTCATCCGGGGTATAGATGCAATGATTACATTTTGACTCTTGGAGCAGAAAATTTGGTCACATAGCTTTCCGATCGAGAAATTCTCATCGCGAAATAATCTTTTGTCGATGTCAAGTTATCCTTTCGGACTGTTGAAGTTAAATGATCCATTTTGGAAAGTGCAAAAGCAAGAGCTATAACAATCCTGATGCCTGGGATATGATATTCCAATCTTTACATTTTCTATATATTGTAGCGTTGCCTTTGCGCAAACAGCGCTCATATCTTCAGTTCAAAATTAATAATATATCTTCGCAGATCATTAAATTGTTCTCACAGTCTATTGGAATTTATTTCAACTCACACATGGTATAACCTTCCATGCCAACCCAGTTATTAACGAATTCCTCGAGCTAAAAAAATGCAATCTCAGCCAAGTACTTTCAAATTACCACCTTTCACGGAACCATTCATAACGTCAAAATTGTGTAAACCTTGAGAAACCTATTTCACAAGAAATACCTACCAACATCCACACTCCACATAATCGATTCGATTTTTTTTTTAACACCTCAAGCATAAGCCTACCATACCCACCAACGACATGCTTATTACCAATTATTCCCAAGCATTTATCATTTCCCAGGTAAAAACAGCCCGCACGCTTGGAAGCCGAACCGAAAAATGAATGAAACTTCCTCCCCTTCAGAGCGCTAACGACATCTCTATATATATACCCGGCACCATCAACTCTAGCGGGGCGCGGGTCATAAACGTAATGAATTATTGCTCCAAATTGAAAAGAATAATTGCGCCGCTGCCATTTTGGGGGAGGGACGCAAGCTATAAATCGTAAACCTTACATAGGCGACCGCCTTTCTCAAAATTAAAAGCAATCCGTAATCTTAATTCCTGATCTTGGAAACAAAATAAATAAAAGTAAAATGAAACAAAGACCAACCAAGTCTATGGCTAAGAGAAAAGGCAAATGTATAATGATGTTTCTATAGGGGGTGGAGTGGGAGTGGGCGGACGACCAACACTCATCCGTCACATCCCATCCATAAAAGTGGAAATTTTTAATTAAAGTCAACCCCAGAACAGTATCTGTACTGCATCAAGAAGAAAAGATATAAAAAAGCTGCACGGAGGGATGATATCCACCCTCCAGAGCTCAGACATTATGGTGGGCGTAAAGAAAGAATTCCTTTCTCTGTTGTATTTCAATTCTTTTTGCGACATGTGCTTTGTGTGTGCTTTATTTTGACAGTACATAATTACGAATTGGACTTATACTTATTTTGTCCAAATATTCGCAAGTACCTAAATTTTTTCCAATAGACAATATTTGCTGTCGAAATGTGAAAATTTTACATATGGTGGGTAGATTGCATGAATTGGACAATAATAATAACAGTAATACTAGATAAAAGATAAGCATCACACTAAGGCCCTAGTTATAGCTATCATTGAAATGCATCATTGAAAATTTTGTTTTCCGATTTTAAGATGATTAATCAAACTGTAAAGGTAATCAATTGTGGAATTTTTTTACGAAAGAAATTACTTAATTCTGACTAAAACTAATCTTTAAAATCAATATTATTATTTCACTGATCGAAATCGATTTCAATGAACAGTAGATTCTCGATCTCGTTTCTCCAATTTGGAACCCAATCGTTTCACTGATGTGTTCGATTCTCTTCCTATTCGCAGCTGTCAGTTTTGCTTTCAATGATCAACTCTAACCCCAAAACTTAGACTCGTTTGCTGAAAAGTCACTTACAGGTTCTCCCACTGACAGGAATTTTTCAATGATTGCTATAACCGACTTGTCAAAAAAAATGAAACCACCATTCCACTGAAATGTTCCAATAATGCATTTCAATGTTAGCTATAACTAGGGCCTAACTGCTAGGGTCCACATTTCACTTTCACTCGAAATGAAATCGGAAATGAATTTTTGTGTTCTACATTTCACTGTATTCGATTTCGATTTCAAAATTTGCGGAATTGCGACAAAGTGAAATTGTGATTTCGAAAAAATTTCGGAGTTTCGGAATCGCTCGAAATGCAGAACACTGAAAACAAAGTCACTCGATTTTCAATTTCGATTTCACTCGATTTCTGGAACATAGCTCTTACAATAAGGCAGGCGCGTATTGCAGTAGTGTAGCAGTGGCGTGGTGACCGACTGTCGAGTGACATGAAAGTAGTGAACATTTGGCGTGGCGATGGAATGGCGGCGAGGTGGTATAAAAGTTATTTAGTGCGCATTGAAGTGGCAAACAACGTATGGCGTCACCTACTCATCAGTTCTTAAAATGTCGTACTTGTTAATACTTGGTCGTCGTTTCGAATACGCAGTTGCAATGCTGAAATTCAAGTCGTCACCAGAATCTCAATATCATTTTGCCTCGAAAAGGGATATGCATCTACAAATCCACGTCTTCACCAGCCGCTTGCCAGTCGAAAATTAAACTTGTTCGAGATAAATGGCACCAGATTGGCATCACGCTTCCACTCCGCTTTGATGAGCGCGTCTTTATTTGTTTACATAGGCTTTAGCGATTCCACCTGCCACTTGCTCACCAATTTAGTGCGCGTCTTGCTTCTTTTTCTTGTTCTTTGTCGGAGGTTTCTACTATCCGATGGAGCACTCAGACACAACTACTGGTCCATTGTAGTGCCAAACAGACATTACATTACTGTACTTAGTTTTCCCGTATGAAAGATGAAGAGCTTAAATGTTCGGCAATCACCACGTCAGCCCCAAAGATCCGCCATCTGATGCGAGCAAAGGCAGAGCAAGTGTTCCGCTGTATCGTCGTCCTCTCCACAAACAGGACAGAATACACGATGGCATTCTTTCCCTGGCTCAGAGTCTGGCCGAAGCCATTCCGTTGCCTGAGGAAAGTCGACGTGGTAGTTTTGTCGCAGTAGGATTTCTGGTGTCATTGCGTCAGACGGGATATCCATAAGACAGGGGCAAAGGATAATTCTCGGAGGATAGTTCTTAAAAATTCCAATGCGCGTGGTACCAAAAGCCACCTCTCTTTAACCGAGAGATGGTTTTCAGCGTACACCTCATGATAAAAATATCAAGGGGGGGGAGGTTCATCATAGCATCTAGAGCAGAGCCCGGAGTGTTAGGGAAGACCCCTATGCAGCAAAGAAAACCCGGTCTTTGAAGTTTTACTTGGTCTGTCCCTTTTGAGGACTTTAACAAGCCTAACCGGTTGCACTTAGTGATTCGACCTCCTCACAAAATCTCCTATAAGAGTTGTTTTTTTTTTTTGTTTCGATCGATACAGATTCCAGAGTTCTTCTAAGTTGGTTTTTAAAGATCGATTTAGGATCTTCCTGGTTTCTCTGCGAATACACTGCAGTTCTCAAACAAATAATTCTCCAAAGATTAAATTAAGCAATTTTTCTAAGCAGTATAGCTACCCAATTCCAGCTAAGTGTTCCGCACTATTCAAAAACCAAGCTGGCGAATAACTGCCAAATATATTTAAATTTTGCCGTAACTTAATTTTGACAGATCAAGAGAAAGAAATATCTCTACAGGAAGGGAATATCTCTAAACTTTGGACTCAAAACTTACGCGAATATTTAGCAATTCTACTTCAACGACTTTTTTCATTTTTTAGATACATACAGTCGTCGGCATAATTATTTAGACAGAAGTAAAGTTAATTTCTGAGTAAATTTGAACTCACTTCATGTAAATTTTGGCATCAATAAAAAAGGTCATTTAAATTCCGTTTGAATGATATAAAACTGTCCTTAACCCATTAAGTACCCATTGGAAATTTGGAACTTTTGTAAAAGTCTACTTTTTTTTACTTTTTTCCTCGGTTCCAAAAAAAATGTTTTGATGCAAAAAGTTTTTTCAAACAATTCTAATAGTGACTGCAAAACCAATTTTTCAAAAATCTCTTCGCTAATATTTTTTATGATTTTTTGAAAATTTGTAGAAATGACGACTTTAGTCACTTTTTCCTCCTTTTCATACAAAATTTTTCTAAGATCATCCCATTCAAAGAATCATAAAAAATATTAGCGAAGAGATTTTTGAAAAATTTTTAAATTCTTGTAAGTTGTTCGAAGTGGCCTCGTCTGGGAAATATGACCCCAGGAAGCGAATTTCAAAACTGATAGGTGATGTGCATTTGTTGTCCGTCTTATATAGGACGCTCATAAGGTTCTCTGAATATCTTACCTACAATTTCTGTTTCAACAGTCAAACACGAATATTGAAAGCCATTAAAAAAAAAAAAAAAACACAAAAAAACCTTGCGATTTCCAGAAAACAACTCAAAAGAAATGGCATTTCATTACCACCTCTTTCACCCTTCATTCCATCCTGTGTCGGTGGCAGTAGTCGTTACCAATAAAGGACTCCATAAATAACAAGCATGTGACATATTTTTTCACAGATTGTTCTATTCTGCAGTTGAAAGGAGAAATAGCAAAAGAAGAACAGAAAACCAGAAAATGGAAAAGAAAAAAACCATAATCAGGACATCCCACTGAGTATAACCTCTATAACCACTCCAGTTCTCGGTGGAGTTTTAAAGAGGATGGCAACGGCAAATCCACATTTTACCTCAGAGAATTCATTTCTCTTGAATACGAATACGAATACGTATCTCTATATCTAACCCTAAACTGACTTCGTTTACCTTTCGTTCGCTATTCTTCCTTCCCTCCCCCTTCTAAAAGAAAAAGAAAGAAAAGATGATTTACATTATTCATCCCAAGGATCACATCCCGCAGTGTGCCGTCATTGGAATTATGACAGTATAAACTGAAAATGTTGCTGTTATCCTTGTACGTTTGTATATGTGCCTGTTACGACAGCACTTTATTGTAGACACAGCACGGCCATGGCTCCACAGTGTCTACCAGAACCACCCAGGTTGCTGCTGATGCCATTTATTACTTGTGTGCCTCACACAGTTTCAAAAAGTGTGAATTGTTTTAATACTTTCATCGTTTTATAGCGTATAGTGGCGGTTGAAGGACATCCTGCTTAACAATGCAAAATCTGAACATTTTATGATTGTATACGTAAATTCATAGTTGTTTTTGACAGAGTTGATCATTAAATGATTACAAAACCAGGAGGATACAATTTTAGAGCTGTTACGGTTGAATAGTTTTAGGGGCTGGGGATTTTGATGAATTCATTAGGGCGTATGATGCTCAAAATGGAATACAAGATGTACATGGAAGATGTATGATATTGTAAGTTAAATATATTTTAGCAGGAAATTTTTAAATACTAGATAAAATATAATGTAGTATATAGTAAAAGGAACAATTGTCGCCGCTTAGTAGGTACACTATATCCAGACTTTTATCCAATAGACTGATATTTGATTTATATTATATTTAACAAGTTGTATCAAACAATACATCGTCAGTCATCGGCAGCCATCTCACGTTGTATCTTTAGTTTTTTGACCAGGTCAACGTCGCTGTATAACCCAAAGTGCTCGTCGTTAAACCTTCTCCTCCAAACTCCATCGATACAAACTGGACCGAATATCGTCCGAAGAATCTTTATCCCATAAGGTTGTCATCCGATTCCGACAGAGTCCATGCTTCTGCACCACACAGCAGGACCGGGATGATTGGGGTCTTATATAATATCTCCTTGGCTCTATGAGAGAGGGCTTTACTTCTTAGCTGCCTTCTTAGCCCGAAGAAGCAGCGATTGGCAAGAGTGATTTTTCGTTTGATCTCTGCGCTGATGTCATTTTGCGAAGTGATAAGTGGAGCCCAGATAGACAAAGTCTTTAACTATACTTCGAAGTTGTATCTGTCCATCGGGACGTTTTTTCCGAGTCGTCGATGCTGAGACTCCTTTCTCGTTGATAGCATATACTTCGTTTTGTCCTTATTTACAGCCAGTCCCATCTTCGCCGCCTCCGTTTCAATACTTTACAAATGAGTCACTGATAGCTCGCTACAATCTTCCTATAATGTCAATATCGTCAGCATATCCAAGCAGTTGAACAGACTCCAGAAAAATTGTATTGTATTGATGTTGGCTTGTGAGTTTCGTACAATTGCTTAAAGGATAATGTTAAACAAGTTGCACGATAGCGCATCGCCTTGTCTCAAACCTTTTTCCAACATCAAAGGGCTCGGTGATGTTTTTGCCGATTTTGACGGATCAGCGGGATTTCTTCATTGACATCTTCCAGAGACGAACGAGTTTGGCAGGAATGCCGAAATGTAACATGCCTAGGTATAGCTCGTCCCTATATAAAAAAAGTGTTGTGTATCGATATGAAATTCCTGATTTTTCTCTAAGATCAGTCGGAGTGTGAAAATCTGGTCGATGGTAAACTTTCTTGACCTAAAACCGCACTGAAATGAGCCGATCAGGTTGTTGGCGAAATGTTTTAGATTTTCACACAATACCGCCGACAAGATCTTATATGCGACATTCAGGAGACTTATTCCTCTGTTGTTGGCGCAGTGCAGAGCATCACCCTTTTGTCCGTCAAAAAATGGCTTTTACTAGAACCTCTTGTAGCTGAAAAAGTTGTTTATCATAATTTTTAGAAAACTTGTCGAAAGTTAGGAGTTTAATAAAAATTTATTGTTTGTATTAGTTAAATTGAATTTACCCCAAATGTGCATCCGTCTAACAGGTAATGTCTGCCGCTGGTTAGACCTTTTTTCTAAAATGTGGTTTTTGCATATATTCATATCTTATACCAGGTAAAACTTTAGAATGCGAAGATTCAAATTCAATTCAATTCAAAGTTTATTCATATCAAAAGTTTTACATTAATTTGCATTAATCTGCGAAGCCTTATGGCTTATCTGCTGAAGATTATTTATCATAAATGTGTCCAATATTTTTTTAAAGTTTAGTGTTTATTACCAATAAATCTTAGATTTTTTGCTATGGCCGGTTCCAAAAAGACAATTTCAATATTTTACATTATCTAAGAACAAATTCAAGACTTTACATTTTCAAACAATGAAATTGTTTACATCCGTCTGAATTGGTTGAATTTTGGTTGTTTATCCATTTTAAGGTTCCGTTCCCATAGGGACAAAACGGAACCGTATTGTTTTCCCTACTATGTCTTTTCGTCTGTCCGAACCCACTAAGCAAATTTTGTACCTGGTCTATTTCAAAAACTAATCGACGTAGAAGGCTGAAATTTGTACACAACATCAGGTATTATAACCTATAGTTAAACGACAAATACCAATGATAGCGATACATCATTGATTTGTTTTGGAGTAATTAATAATTTAGTGAAAAAAATATTTTCCTTTATACAAAAAACTGTTTAATTTTGTTCCTAGGTCTATCAAATTAAAGAATAACCGATACATTAACGTTTCCGAGACCAACTCTGACTAAGTACGGAACCTTCGGTTCCGATTTTTTTTATCGAGTTTTGTAGTTTTTGCAATTTATCTATATGTATAGTTTTCGACAAGTTACCCCAAACAAGTATCCTATACCGTAGCTTTGATTCGACGAGGGCGTAGTATACCTGTTTTTGTACTTGTGGTCATGGTCACCTTGTGGTGTTGAATAGCTCAAGGTAGAATAACGGAAAAGAGAGCTATTTGAGTTCAGAGTGAAGTTTGTCGATAACGGCTGTCGATGGTTTCCCCTAGATATTTACATACATATTATGTTTTAACACCATTTATGACCCAATCTGGAAGATTACCTTGACATTATGTTACTTCTTAGGATAATCCCTTGATATGTTGCTTTGTGATGAGGTCACGAATGTACATAATTTTTGTATTAGAAGCGTTCAAAATGATACCATTATCATGATACTATTTCACTGCTTAGTCAAATTTTGCTTGCATTATACTCAACGCTGTTTGAATGCATCTAAGTCTAAGGTCTAACTACTATTTGCTGTGTCATCTGCGAACGCGAATGGAAGGTTGTTCGTGTATACCGGGAACAGCTCATTATTTGAAAAAAAAAAAAAAAACAGAGGCAGTTCAAGGAAGGGTTGAGGTTGAGAATAATATTCCGGAATACTTTCAGAAAAGTTATATATTTTACGTGGACCGTGACGCAATGAAAAGTCAATTTAAAAAGCTAAAATTTTTCGTCTACAAATAAATAGTAGGCTTATTGACCTATTTGTCAGAAAAAGAATTGGAAACGTCGGCAAAAATCGAAAAAACGTCTGAAATTTAATAGAAATCTTCTGAAAATAATTAGAAATCATCAGAAAATCAGATACCTATTGGAAACGTTTGAAACAATTTTAAAAACGTCTGAAAACAAATAGTAGTCGTCTGAAAAAGGTGTTCCTTCTACCAACAATGGAGTACAAGGAAAGAATAAGTCCATAAAACAAAAAAAAAAAAAAAAAAACATTGATGAATTTTGAGAACTAGCGTTGCGGTCTTTAATTCTTTAATATAAATAATTTCAGACGATTTTTATATTTTTCAGAAGATTACTACTTATTTTCAGACGAAAATGCTTTAACCATATCAAAATATTTTTCCATCCCTTCCTTTTACTTATATGTATTCGATTGGACAGAAAACAAGACTTTTTTTTGACCTGCATCACTTTTGGTGTTCGATTGGCACAAAAGAGGAATCTTTTTGGAATCGGGAATAGTTTTTCCTATATAATCTCGATTCTTCCTAAGAAGTACTCAAGCTTTACCAATACAATTTCGTTTGAGTTTGCCAGCTAGTGGAATTTGTTTACGATTTCACTAAATTTTCCAACTGTATCGAAACACATTGTCCTATTATGTATCTATCTGGTTGTAGTCCAAGCAGAGAGGCGCAGTAGATTTGAAACATTTTTCGAAAAGCGAAGTAGATCTGCTCCGGTAGGAGTAAAGTCCGAACCATACAAAGTATCCCCTTTGCTTTTTTGATATGTCTTTGTGAGATATCAATGGACACTTTTTAGTTCGGTCCTATGGTCCCTGTTGATCTGAAATCCTTGCTTTACTTAAACATCTTAGCCTTTTAAGCTCGACTAAGATTCTTACCAGTTTTCTGGGTGTTCTCTGAGAATTTTTTGGTCCATTTTAGGATCATTTTTCGGGAAGTTGTTTGCAGGTAACATTATAGTGCCTGTTTAAGCCTTCTTCATTTTTTTAAGCTCGCTATCTATGGTGGGGATATCATAAGTATCTACATCTACTATAGTGAGGATGAGATGGACAGGCCATCCATGTATAATGTAAATGCGTGAGCTATTAGGTATACATGAATCAGTTCGACATAATTTATCACTTTTATTTATTTTTTTTTAAATGGTATATACCTATGTCGGTACAACGCAGATCTAGCAACCAGCCCAGGATACTCTATATAGTATAAGAAATCTTACAACTATCGACGTAATATTAAGAGACGTTGACTCCATCTAAAAAAAAGTAATACCCACCCATATTCGAAAAGGAGTTACCCGCGAATTTATAAAATCGTTCAACAACAAAGAGACCGAAATGTGCTCGGCTCGTATCTACTCGTATTTGCCATTATTAATTACCCATAAATTAAGGCCAACTTAGGCGTGTATAGATTTAAGCCAAATTATACCATATACACAGACGTTCGTTGCTCAAAAGTCACATACTCGTATGTACCTACAAAATGACCAGGTTGCGGTAATTAAATTGAATAACAAAGTAAAGTTAATTAACCAATGGAACCACACCTCCGTTTAGTGCGAACGACTTATCGTTAAGGGAAGACAAGTGAATACATTATCTATGAGGGAAGTACCTATACATGGGCCAATGCACTAATCCACTGTCCAGGAAAACCTCCAACCTATAGTTCCCCCAGGGATAGGGATTATTTTACAGGCAAATGCGCGCGCTATAGTCCTCCTCTGCAACTCTCTGTCAGAGTTTCATGTGTAGCAGACCATAAAAGGTTATACCTACTTGTCCAAAAGCAAATTGAAAGTTCATAACAATGTTGGACGCAACACAAAATGCGACTGTGAAGGCAATCCATTGGATCCATTCACTTTTCGCAAAACGGCTACTGCTTCCAAAAAAAACTTTCTAAATTTGAAGGCGGTCTCTGTTTCCTCATAAGCGTTTTCTATATGAGTGCAATTTGTATTCGGCTATTGATAAACTAAGGTAGACGACGAAACCTAAAATCCATATGAATGTGTGTAATAAACAAAATCTACGAGATATTCCAAAGGAAAGTGAAAAGATTTACCTACATGAAGAGTGGCTTAACTGGTAATCCAATACGACAGTAATTAAAACGTGCATCTACTAACAGCGGGCGTTGATATTGCTACTCGTTTTGAATTCAGATTAACATTGCGAAAGTGCTTTTGATTATAGCAGACCGCGATGCGAATCTCATATCTTTATCTTTAGCGATCGCATGTAACTAGTAATTTTTAATATGCACGAGAAACAGCAGGACAAGTATAATAATTTAATACTTGGGTGTTGACTTAAGAAACTGAACGTCCAATTCGATATTTTAAGTCTTATACGATTTTAGTTGTGAGTATAACAAGTTTTGTTTTATTTTCTTGCAGATTTTATATTGCTCGGCAGAGTCGGAAATGAGTGCTTAAATCAGCAGGTAACTATAAACAAATTTGCTATCAATTGTTTTAAATTTTGTACACAACTCTGCGGTATAGTAGTGGAAAATAACGTTAAAAGTTCGTGATTTAATATGGTGTTAAGAAAAACCCGCAGGAGCATGAATGCGTTTAAGACGACCCTCAGTCTCTTAACCCTAATATAAAATTTTGTGAAACTTACTATAGAAAGACCTTATGTATCTAATTGTAAACTGGAAACTAACAAACTGCACATAAAAAACTAAAATAAAGAGCTATGAGAGGCATAGCCGGAATAAACCACAGTTTTCAGGGACAGATTGTGTAAATTAGTGTTGAGGTACGCTGCAGTGAACATCGAGACATATCAAAGTTTTACATCAGCTAAAATAGGATGAATTCGGCAACCTTTTGGCGCTATAAATATAAGAGTCTTAGACTGTCTTGGTACTATGGTATACGTTTGGGATATGGCGTTTACCTTTATAATATTATGATGGTACGGTAAGGTTATTTATGGATTTATTAGCAGACCACTCCCGGCTTCATTCGAGTATATTATTTCTCAAAAAATTTGGCAGAGAACACAAAAAAAAAATAATTTAAAGAACACACCAAAATACTTACACATCGAAAAAAGTTTTTTTTTTGTTTTTGGAGCGTTTTTGAGTCTTTATTTTGCGCATTTTTTGTTGATTTGTTTGTCGCGTTTTTAGAGTAATTTTTGGCGTCATTTTTACGCATTGTTTTAATGCTTTTTTGGTGATTTTTTAAGTTTTTTTACTTTTCAAAATTATAGTGTGTTAGGGTGCTTTCAGTAAGAAATGAGTCTAATATCCTAAATAGGTTTATAAGGCCTTTAGTAGCCTATGCCTATGTCGGTTGTTTAGTGGAAACATGTGACTTGTTTCAGCACAAAACTCCAAACTGTCTTGGCTGCAGGTATTTCCCGAGTACGCCGGGATCTGCTCTACATGCTCTGTTTGATTTACATTCCCTTGATACCTATATCATGAGTGCTACTTTCAAAGCAATCTACCGCCTCAGCCGTCCGATGCAATGACACCGGAACTTCGTCATAGATTCAACTTTCCTAGTGTTCAGGAGTGGCTTCAGCCAGAGTCTGAATTTTACACGAATGGCTTCAAAACTAGTCAAGAGTCCGGTGTAGGTGTCTTCGTGGAAATCGACAATAACAACAACAAAAATCTGCAAGCATTCGGAGGAAGGCGGAGATCTATGCTTTCATAATGGCTGCTGAAAATATTGTTATAGGAATAGGAATTGGAATAGGGTCGGAGAATCTTCGTCTGTAGCGACAGTCCGGCTTTACTTAAGGCCTTGCTCAACCCTGTTACGTGTTACCCGTTCCAAAATAGTTCAGGAATGCAAGCACTCTTAGAACTACGTCGCAAAGCTGAACTCTTTGACTCTTGTCTGGGGTCCCAGGTCACACTGCTATTGCGGATAATTTCTCGGGATCAGAACTGGCGATAGTCTTTCTGCGTCCTCGGTCAGGGCCTCAATTGACGACTGGGTTCTTAAGAACACAGTCGTATAAGGCAGGACTGTACAGAGGATACTTCGAATTCGGATCATTTGTTATTATTATTGAGTGCTGAAACTGTAAGCTCCTCATCGCTGAAGTTCTTTCTCGGCATTGGTATTTGGTACTCTCCGAAGAGAAGTCCTCTACTGGGACAACGTAGTTATAAACAAATTTTTAATCTTCGTGGAGCACTATGTCTGCAAATTTTAACGCGCTGAGGTATAGCTTTTCTTGATTCTCGTTAAGTTAAGGCTCCGTCAAACAGAGCGTGTTTTAACGCCCCGTTTCACCGTCGGGTTCTAATGTACTGCAATACAATACAAGAGCGCGCTGTCAGAGTCGCGTTGGCGTTGAGCTCACCGCGGCGGTTAAACGTAGCGGTGAAACGCTCTCTTGTGAAAAATTACAGATTATTTCTCTGACGTGGAGCGGTAAGAGTAATTTTTGTAGTGTCAAATGGAAATATTAATAGAATTTGAAAGAAATTAGCCATGTCTTTACGATATGGTTGATAAAATGTATACAAACATTGTTTTAAAGGGTGATAATATGGGAGACAATTGCAAAGGAATTAAATGAGAACCGGTATTCTCGGACTTCATGTCTCTTTTTATTTATGTCGTGTTCGCGCACCGACATTCTTTTTTTCTTTTTCGAAAATTTCGTAGCACGGCAAATAAAATCTATAATTCGTCATCAGAGCTGCTTGACATGTTGAGACAATTTGATGATAGCTATCTGTTTGACGTCGTCTAGCGCGGCTTTGAGTCCGTCGCGTCAAAATCTTAACGGCGCGTAAAATAATCTAACCGCAGAGTTAATAACGCGCTCTGTTTGACGGAGCTTTACCTACCACATTTTTCGATTTTCTGTCATAATCTATAAAGTACACTTTATTAAGTAGTCTCTCGGAGTGACACAGTAGTGGTCTTCTATATCTAAGTCTTCTTTGTCTAAGATCACCTTAACTTCTTCACGTTCCCCGATTACTGACGTTAGATGCAGCATCTGTTTAATTGCTATCTCTAGTTCATTATATGATATTCCAACCATTCTGTCAGTGTCAGTGTCTGTCTTTCATGTCTTTAAATCCTGACATGTCATTTTACTCAAGACACTGTAAGCTAATTATGAGATGCATCTCAAACTTTTGCATAACCCAACGGCGAGCGGAGATATGTTGATGTATGCAATATGCTTTCATTGCATCTGATTCTCTTTTTAATGACCTATAGCACATGCAGCTGAACTATTGTGTCGGACTTTCGTTCCTAGACTCCAGGTGACCGTGGCAGACTAGATTCAGTACAAACCTCAGATGAGGCACCTGCTTCCGCTTATGATCCCTCAAGATGGTGATTTCTTCTTTCCTTCTTATTGGAATCGATAAATCTTCTCATTTTCAACCAATCACGAAGACTCTACCTAGAGATACAAAGAACCATTTTGAAAACGAATCCTAGGACTTTCCGATAGATACTTTACTAGCCCACTTCGGGCCACTTGTAACTACTAAGCAATTTACTAAACATACACGTCACCAGTGGCTTTGCAAATGCCATTCAGTAGCTCAAAGTGAAAGAGAAACCTATAATGCTCCCACAGTCATGGGTGTTTCTAAAACTGAAATCAACAACGAAAATAGATCACATCGATAGAACATTCGAAACTTCTTTTATTTATTACCATGACGGAGAAAATTAACTTAATTAAAACTCATTTCACTATACAAACAATTCAAAGCCAAAACGATCATCGCGTTCCCAATAGCCAATCACCTAAGACTATAGCCAGCTAATTTCCATCAAAGAAAAGAACCCCAAAAGGTGTTTGCAACTTTGACTTTCTGTTTCTATTTCTACCATAGAAAATCATGCGTCTCTAATTTCGCATATCAAAAATGTTGATGCCAAAATTTATGGCCCCATAAGTTTTTAATGTAAATTTATCTGTTCCACTTCTACGAAGTACGAACTCTCGGTCTCGACTCGACTGCGACTCATCCGCATCCATCGCCCATCGTGCATACAGCACACGGTAACTTTCACACGACATTAAGTTATCAACTTAGCAAAACAAACAGCAAAAAAAAAAAAACTCGACAAATTCTCTGACATATTTGCATTATTTGTTTCCAAAACACAGCACGATCACACGCAATCATCCAGATATCGCATTCTGTAGTATTGTATAGCCCACAACCTGTTAACCCAAGTCAATGGTGTACACTTGATCCCCTGCGCTTTCTCAGCCAGCACCGTCAGCGTCAGCCTCATTGCCGCACCGCGCCGATATCTATAGTCATACGACGAACCTGTCTGCGTCGTTGAATCGGATTCGGCGGATCCCCTCTGCAAATGTCGGCAGTTAGCACACGATTATCTTCGTTTTTGTTTTGACTACCTCTTCTGGAGTTTCCAGCAGGCTAGCACCAATCTTACCTGTTCTTCGGTTGTGTATCTTTGTATCTAAAATTTCAGGTGAACGCCATGCTCGCTCCTCTATGCACTTCTACACCACTTGTTGGCTGATGTTTCTCCTTCTCGTTTGACTGGGCGCAGCCGCAACGCAGCGGGCTCTCTGGGCTCTGGCATTCCTCTCGTTTCAGTCGATTCTCGAACGTGGCCGTGTGCGGAGAAAACCGATCGTATTTATGTTGATCCGTCTTGTGAAAAAGATCGTTTGCGGTGTTTTATCAAGTGTTATGTCCATTTCTTATGCGATATAGAAATAATGTCGAACGCGACGTATAATCAAAACAAACCTGTTCCCCGTAGGGCCACATTATTGGCCTGTAAACATTGGTGGAAGGTGTGTTTCGTGCACAATGATCAATTGAAATTGTTTCAAAAAATCTACGGCAAGCCATCGGACATGGCTATTTGTGATAGCTCCTCTTATCACGGTGGTGGCATAGCCCAGACTCCGTCGCTGTTTCCAAAGAATATGCCCAGCATTCGGCGAAAGGGTAAGGCCGGTGTCAAAGGTGGTAACTCGCAGTCGTCGCTGTCGTCTCAATCGCCACGAAATTCGCCCAGATCGGTTAAGTCGCGAAGTCATCGCCACAGGCGGTCCCACAGTGCAACGAGCAGCTCCAATAGTCGGGCTAACAGTCGCTCGAATAGTCTTTCGAATAGTCGTTCCAATAGTCGTTCAAATAGTCGGCCCAGTAGCAGGGGCAGCTGTTCCGAGGAAATCGTTCCAAATGCCAAAGTTGCCGTTTTAGACGACACATTCCTGTCGTCGGGTGTGTCCTGCTCGGGAGAAACTCATTCCGACCAAAGTGTGTGTAATGAAGATGCCCCCTGGCCGCAGCAGCAGCAGCATAGTGATGTCATTCGTAAGGATTGCACTTTGATCGCTGACCAAATTAAAACCGCTGTTAACCGTGTACGAAATGTAGCCGTGGTGGGTAAGAGCCATCATTTTCGCGCATGCGACAAAAGTAGACCATTCGAGGAATACGATCTGCGGAATTTGTTTGTGCGACGTAACCGGAGCGCTCTATGGGTGCAAACGAATCTAAATATGAGCCTGAATGACACCGATTTGCAGCTAAGTGATATTGAGGAGCAAATGGCAACGGTCAATGGTCTGCAACAGTGTGGATTAGTTGCAGACAATTTTGCTGATGATCAATGGTAAGTGTCATTGGGAATACTTTAGGCATGATAAAACGCCTTTAAAATAGGTGTCGGGCTAGTTTCATTTTCATACAAGGTTGGTGTCTGATTTGGTTGTAAATAGGAACAGAGAACAGTCAGTTATATTTTTCGCGGAAATCCTCTGATAAATCAGAATTTGACTTCCCTTCGTATTTTATTGAAGAGACCCCTAAAATGAGTCTCCATATAATTTTTGACTATAGGTATAAGTATCTATCTACCTTTTCTTGTGTTGATACCAATTATCCATCGTTTGAAAAAAGGCAAGATTTGAGTTGATTGGGTGATTTGTTCTCCCGAGAAAGGCAAGGCTATAACCCTTTAACTATAATAAGGCCCCAAAATGCCTTCGGAATAAGATGAGGATAATACGTAATGCTTTTTAAATGTATACCTTTCTAAAAATTGGTTCTATGACCTGTGGATTTGTATACCTAGTTTCAGTTATGGGCTCCTAAACGTTGCCAACTTTTTCTTAACTATCTAATGTAAGCACAGCCTGTTTTTTGAATAGATTTCCACGTGCGCGCAACTTATAGTAAATTTTCTGTAATTTTAGACAGTCACCTGCTATATATATGAGTTCTAAAAAACTCACTGACGTGCACACAAAATTCAACTTTTGTGAAGTATAAATTCGCAAAGTGTAGTAATTTCCTTACAAATTGAAGACACGCCAACGCCAGTATTAATTTTCGTATGTGCTGCCTTTGAGCTGAAAAGATTTCCATCCAAGAAAAACCGTACAAACTGTTTTTTTTTTGATTTAGGAAATATTACCCCAGACGTATTTTCCTACATTTCTGCCAGAAAAAAATTTTACAAAGTAGCTTAGAAGCTAAAGTTCGTTCCCATAGTAACATATTAACCAAATTAAGACAGGTTCTGATTTTAGATTAATTTTACTTAACCTTAGAGGTCGCCTATAGCTGGGGGTGGACTACTGCCTCAACTAACAAGGTCCTCCAGCCAGTCCCTAGTTAGTTGCGTCCATGCGTCCGTGCACCAAGTAGGAAGTTGGTTACGGTTCTTCTCCAATTGTGCTCAAGATGTGGGACTTTCCCCTGCTTCGTTGTCGTGTAGGGTTGGACTTACAGACTGGTCGTGCTGGTATGTTTTAGTCTAAGTATAGGCTCCAAGTGATTTCCAAATGTCCTAGCTATACCTTACCCAAGTCTCTGATTTTAAGCATTTTTGACCAGATCAACATTGGTCCATAACCCGTAAAGCTCGTCGTTGAATCTTTTTCTCTATACATTCGATAAGTAGATACAAACTTAACCGAAAATCACCCTAAGAACCTTTCTCACATAGCGTCCGAAGAGCTCATCCGCTTTCGACAAAGTTCATGCTTATACAGCACAACCAGAACTGTCAAGGGTTTGTACAACATCTCCTTGATTTTATGAGAGAGGGCTTTCTTAGATGCCTTCTTACTTCTTAGCCCAACAAAAACAGCGATTGGCAAAATCGATTCTTCGCTTCATTTCTGCATTGATGACTTTTTGCAAGGTAATTATAGAGCCTGTATAGGTAGACAAAGGCTTTAACTACTTCGGAATTGTATCAGTCCCTTTTTACGTTTTGTTCAAAGCTGTCGATATATTAAGAAGCCTTTCTCGATGGCAGTATATACTTCGTCAAATGCGCCACTGACAGCTCGTTGAGTTCATCCGATATATTCTGTATATGCAAGTCAATGTCAATGTCAATATCCATCAAAGTTTGAAAGCACTTTGGAAAAATTGTTCCTCTGTTATTGGCTTATGACTTCCGTACTTAAAGAAGTTACATGATAACGAGTAACTTGTTTTAAACCTTTTTTGACATTAAGGGTTCGATGTTGGTGTTCTTTCCGACTTAACGTCAAGCCCGAATTTTCGGAATTTAGCTTTATATCGTTGGGCCTTATTTCACGTCACCGTTTGGAAGGTATGCCAAAATTTGACATGACTTTGTATAATTCGTCTTTACGTACTTTATTCGTACGACTTTGAAGTCGATAAAGACGTGGTGTGTATCGACTTGGAATTCCTGCGGTTTAACTTCAAAAGATTTACATTTTAAGCATTTGTCGGGAATAATTATCTAAAAGAATGTCCTAGCCATTTTAGTCGACTGATACGTACTTTTCTGACCGGGTCGATGTCGCTGTACATCTCATAGAGTTCGATGTTAAATATCCTCCTCCAAAACCCGTCAACACAAACGGGACCGAAAATCACTCGAAGAATTTTGCGTTCGAAACGACTAAGGAGATCTTTATCGGTCCATGCTTCTGCAGCATAGAACATGAGGACTGGGATGATTAGGGTCTTATATATAGAGTCACTTAAGTGTTTCTTGACAAGGCCTTACTAGTCAGGAGTTAGTGTTACGTTTGATTTCTGCTGTAGTGTCTTTGTCAGAGTTTATAGCGGAGCCGAGGTAGACAAAGTCCCTAATCACCTCAAAGTTGTACCTGTCTATCGTGACGTTCTGTCCGATTCGTCAATGTTGTGTGTCTTTTCTTGTTGACGGCATGTATTTTGTTTTGCCCTCATTCACCGCGAAACCCATTTTCGCCGTTTCTGTGCTTATAGGTACTTGCAAACGCACCAGTGACAGGTCGCTGCGTTCTGCCAATTATGTCAATGTCGTCAGCGTATGCAAGTAGTTGCACAGACTTTTGGAAAATTGTGCCCTTGGTGATGTTGGCTTGCGAGTTTCTCACAATTTTTTCAAGAATAATGTTGAAAAAGTCGCATGACAGCGCATCACCTTGTCTAAATCCGTTTTTGACATCAAAGGTCTCGGTGAGATTGTTTCCGACCTTTACGGAGCAGCGATCGTTCTCCATCGTCATTCTGCATAATCTGACAAGTTTGGCAAGGATGCCAAAACTAGACATGGCTCTGTATAACTCATTTCTATAAATGCTGTCATTGGATATAAGTTGGTGTATGCTCTTCACCAAGTCGTCTCCAGCTGCCTTAAAAACTTCGGCAGTTAAACCGTTGCTTAGGCATTAAAATGATCCACTCGTTACATTGACTTTGGCGAATAAAAAGTCAATGTAACGATTGATTCACATTTTAAATATTTCGAAACCTATCGGCTTATAAAAATTGCCCGTTGAGGTTTAATAACCAAAACTGAATAAATGTTTCAGCTGGCCAGCAGTTCGTTGCAGTATAGTTGACATTCAACACTCTGTTGCAAGTCATGCTTCCTCTTAATATTCTACACTGCCTTGCAATAGCATACTACCTAAAGTTATATATTAACGAGATGAAAAAAAGACACAAACCTATCCTAAAAATAAAGGATCAACTGCAAGACCACTCGCATAAGGAAACAACTCGTTAAGATGCCATATTTGGTCATCATCGGTCATTCTGTAGTTGGATCACGTGCGTTTGTTGCTTTCACAAGTGGCTACATAATGTTTCATTATAGACTAATCAATCAATCGTGGACTTGTCTTCGAAATCCGTATCAATTTTCGTCACAAACCTATTTACCTTATCGCGTGGATGGATCCTTCAGCTAACTACTAGCATATTCATTCCGCCACAGAAGGCTATACCAATCAAAGTAGTCTATCGCTTACTAGCTACATATTCCTATAATTGAAGCAGGAAAACAGGAATGGCAATCGAATCAATATTTCTAGACTAATTGCCGCACTAGATTGTGTTTGTACTCAATTGGAAATTGAATAAAAAAAAATGGGATGCATTAACCGGATTTCTTTTAAGTAACTCTATACCAACTTAATGACCAGCATATGAAGACCGATCGGGCACAATCTATACACAGTGTTGCAAACATGGTATTTGGGAAGTGGCGGCATTGTCATTTTTTTAAACCACCAGAATCTGTATGCTGTCTGCTGTCTATCTAAATCTCCAATTTTCACATTGAAATCCTAATTCAGGGGCACAATATCGATTTGAAAAACCACGCAGTCGATTAAATGGTCACAATCAAGGTATTTTGTGAACGTCGATTTTCCACCACTATCGGCAATGAAACGTAGGCATATTTACGGACCGCACGCTGCATCTAAGGCTAGCAAGTGCAAGTTTGGGTTTCAACTCCAACCAGACAGTAGGTATTCGATTCGAACCACACCTCCTCTGCAAATGCTGCCCACTTGAACCCGAAAAACGTATTTTTCATGTTCACGAAGGTTGATTAATTTCAATTAAATTATCGATAGCCCGTCGTCTTCACACCACGCACATGCTGTGCCTCAAAGTTTAATCGTCGGCGCATTAATCTGGCTTTGCATAACCCTCTGGAGTGTTGTTGGTAATTTTTTAGCTCACAGTTTTGAATTTACCAAAACAAAAAATAAATTCGAAAGTTGTACCCACAATTTCATATATGAAATTACAATCTGTCCAAACAACAATGGCGATTGGTATGGTATAGTGCTGCCGCTGCTGGCTGGTGGTATAGTGCGAGTGATACACGAAACGTTAAGTAGAAATCGGTGTTGATTCCATTAGTTCTCTCTAATTGGCGTGTTTTTAACAAGCAGCCATGTACACGCTGTACGCACACATTTCGGTACATAAATTTCACACTTAAAATATTTTTTTTTTTTTCAAATGCGTTCGGTTCTGGGCTGAATAACAAATTACCAAGTATGGTATGAAGAAGATAACAATTAGTGATGGACATGGTAGAGGCTTTGCTGCACCAGCAGATTCCATACAAATGGCTAACGTATTTTTAAATTCAATTTTGTTTGCGATTTAGAAAATGCTATTAACTTTCTAGTGTGTAATTAGTTTTTATTCTGTTAATCAATCAAATGCCAAGGTGGGAACTTGTATACTTTCCATTGGAAGTGATGCAAATTGGATTACACCTCAAGGGGTAGTAATCTTTTGAGCTGCGCAATCATGGTATGATGAATCAATTTTCAATAAGTCGGGGAAGAATGTTTGAAGGTAGTTACACACATCTATTTGGAATAGTCCGGAACTAATTTAAAATAACCATAGAGATCATCAAGATGGAAACATTAAGAACGCTATCGGTAGATCAAAGTGTTTAAACCAAGTCAATATTGGTAAAGAACTTTTTACTATTGGAAGTATGTATTTTGATTACGATAGAAGTTGGAAATGGAAACCTTTGCATGAGGCACGAATGGTCGTTGGTAATGCTGAATTGTTACCCGCTGAAACCATTTCGATAGGTTTGAATATAAAACTCCTTCAAGAAAAACTCGCTAACTGTAGTATCAGTGTGCTTCAATTGCTGTTATAACACTAGCGGCAGAGGACCTACAGAGACGACACATTGCCGACAAACAAATCACTATATACTTTGACAGCCAAGCGGTCATAAAAGCCATGGAGTCAGTCGTGGTGAATTCGAGGGCAGTAAGTCATTGCAAGAAATAGTTAGATGAAATATCACAAGCCAATACGGTGACCGGGTACCAGGCACATGTAGGTATATTCCGGAAAATGAACAGGCGGATGAGATTTCAAGAAACGGGTCAAAAATGCACTCATCAATTTGAGAATCTGTAAGATCTCCTCTAAGCACGCTTTCAAGGAAGATTGACATTGAATCCTTTAGACGAAAAAACTTACGTTGGACCAATCCCAATAAATGCAGCCACGCAAAAGAACTATGGCCAGAAGTGAACAAAAAGAGATCCAAATTCATGATCGGACTGAGTCGCAAAGATATTCGCATACTCACGGGGGTCATTACTGGACACTGTGCGATAGGCGTACCTACATCCGGAAAGGCTGGGCATACTGCATAATGACTTCTGCCGAAGTTGTAGAGACGTTAAAGAAATATAATCTCTCCGCCATGGGCCATCATCTGCCTTGCGAATGCTCACTGCCCAGACCTTAAAAACAGTAGACGGAGGATTCTTAACAGATTCTTCTCTGATGAACTAGAAAATCTGTAGAATGTGGATCTTAAGGAATTCCTGAGATTTTTACTTAAATGGACGTGGTTCCAGTAGATAAACAAACTCCACACCTTCGGTTACTTTTGGGACAAGCTGAATAATCTGGATACAAGAGGTTATGAATACCTGTGATTAATACTAAGTCTAGGTGGCTCAAAAAAGCAGTAAACCTTGTATCAAACAGGTATGCAATGGATGATTACCATGACTGAACACAATGGACCCAACTGGATGGTCTGTGTGAAGCTGTGGCAACTGCCACAAGAGCACCCGTTTACCTACCTACCTCGCTTAGTCTGTTTAGAGTCTCCAAATCCAAAGTATCCGTCAGTCTTAAAATTGCAGTTACAGTTTGTGATGATATTTTGCATGCTTGCTATGGATGCAGTTTAAAGCTTAGTCGGAGAGTAAGTCAGCTCTCAGACCGAGGCAACAATCAATAAGCAACTGGCAATAGGAAACACGCAATATTATCGCTCACAGTTATTTAACTTTGAATTAAATTAGAGGTCTCACATCAAAGCAACTCAATATCGGTCCAACGAAAAATGTTGCTGATTGCTTCAATATTTATCGCTGGCGATACACAGCGCATGTTGCAAACCAACATAATGTTGGTTAGAAATGTCTGGCAATAATGCTGCTTCAATGTGAGAATAGGTAAAAATAAAGTTGCTTATTGCTTATTGACGATTCCACGAAGTGCTATGGAATCCGTACCATCGGGTAGGCGTTCTCTAGGTAGACCAAGGATGAGATGGTTAGATCAAGTCCATAATCTCTCCTATTGCCCTTGAAGATTTAGAGTCGATGGCGGAAGACCGAGAGCTATGGAGGGTCCACTTGAGCAACCTACACCCGCGACCCACTCAATGGACAAGCGGACCATTGAAAATGATGAGTTGCCTCAAGTGCCTCAAGCCGCCTAAGAAATCAACTTAATAAACGGTTGAGAAACCACTTTGTGGATTCCTATTCTAATCATAATCATCATTTCCAAATTTGTACAAGTCATAAGCCTTTAAAATGATCAGCTCTTCGCTTTGAGTTAATGTAGATATCCTCTTAAGTAGGGATTTGCGATTTTACAGAATTCGCTTTAGGTCCGTCCTAGATCGGTCCCTTTTTGGGCCACCTCTATTGTTCCTCAAGGCAGTCATTAAGGTCACCTTTTCTTCATTCTTAGGATGTTGGAAGGGTTATTAAACACTCCGTCGATTCACCTTATGCTGGACGAAATCAATTTTTTCAAACCCATTTCATTACAGAACTACTCGATACCTACTCTCAGTCAACAAGATCTAGCTAGTTTTTCAAGCCTGTTGACTTAAAAACTACTTATACAGCTCAATGTCAACAAGTTTGCTCTCCTAATTTGGCTTCTCAATGGTCAACTTATAACTCTCATTCGATCTGTTAGCTATTTTTGTGAAATCAAAATTCGGCATGAGGCTTAATTTCCTTTCGCATATTGATGAGATAATTCTTAAAGTTAACTCATAACTTGGTTTCGTAAAAAAATATATTCCAAAGCTATCCAAAAGTGCAAAATTTTCTGAGACTATACAATGAGTGTCAAAAGTGCACCATACTGCAATAAGCCAGACCAGTAGAAAATCAAAAATGTTCTTCACTTAAACCCAGTATCCTGCTCGCGCTAAAATTTAGCGACTTTTAAACGCTCGCTAAATTCGTTGTACAGGAATTCTTTTGCGAGCTAAATTTAGCGTGCGGAACAGGATACTGCTTTGCTAAACTGCCTCGCTAAATTTTATCTCTACTCTGTAGACATTTTCGTATGAGAGATAAAATTTAGCGCCAGCAGGATACTGGTCTGAAGAATATAACTGAGCCCAAGAGCGTTTTCCTATTGAGACGAGCACGAAATATGAACTCTCGTGATTTACTATGATTTTAATGTCATAACAAATTCATATTTCAGTCAAAAAATATAAATATTTTTGTTGTGAAATTTTTCGCTACAACTTCAATTATCTTGAGATACATTTTAGTTATGTTTATTTTCCATCCGACAATCTCTAATTTTGCACATTTCAGCTGCTTAATTCGTGGTGAAAATTACTGAAATAAATTACAAGGGACATCAGAATCGTCCGAATATAATAGCAGCATCAGAAAACTTTAAAAGGTATGTAGAAATATAATATTTTCGAAATGTTTCCATTTAAAACCTTAAAAGTAAGAATATCTTCAGGGCAAAATATTGCCTTTAGTTAGGCACTTTTTATGGAAGAGCCAAATATGTACCACGAACCACCGAATAAGGCTCAAATACTTGGCGGGGTTAAGTTTTTAGGGGCAAAAGCCTACCTATACATAAATGGCACCGCATTCGCAATAACACTACATAAAAGATGTATCTTCATTTCAAACGATTGTAAATATATAAATGAAGTGTCAAGGCAGCTACCTCGTAAAATGTTCCTTAATTTTGGTCATTTATTGATTGCATTCGACCCGAGTACAAGATTGTTGCTTGTTGGTATCCACTATAGGGAGAAAAGATTCTAAGAACTAATCTCTGAGCAAGTAATTCTCATTTTACAAACGCTGCTACTATTATGATAGCCATTCATCTTACTCGCACACTTCGGAGGCTCTACGGTTTGTCTGGAACGGGCAATAGCCCTAAATGTAAACAGAAGTCTATGTGGTCACTTACCACCTGTACGCGCTGCCTAAAATTACGTTTTTTTCGAGTGTCATATTGGAATTAATGACTTCAGCCGGACCAGTGTTCCTGTTAATTTTCTTCACATTTCCTTCGGTCGTAAAATTCGGCCTCCAAAGCCAGTCAATGCATAGAAAGGCGAGATATTTTGCACTTAAAAGTACCATAAATGCTTTCAACCGCTTTTCATTATTGCTCACACTTGCGTAGCTAAAATATTCTTCATTCGCTTTTATCGTTCATCCCAGGACCTTAAATCCGTTGAACATTTTTTTCTTTCAAATTAGGCTCAGTATTGTATAATAAGCTCATAATTCCTGACTTATCCGTTAACCATAAAGGTTGTCAGAAAAAGGATTTTGAAGACCGTTCATTTTGTTCTTCGAGTTACTTTGTTTTGCCAAACTGAAGTAGCTGTAGAAGTTTCGTAGGATTATTCTCCGCCTGATTTTCACTGTGGCGTCATTCGTTTAGTTGACATTAAGTTTGAGGTGTGTTAGCTCCTTAATGATAGGTACATTGACGCTGCTGCTATCAAGAGTGGCGTTTTGTCTTAAGCTACGATTACACGGCCATTTTTTCGAGTCATTGAAATGGCGCTCTGACGTAAAAATCCCGTCACAAAGCAGTCATTTAAATGTCGCTCTGTGTGTTCGCCATTTTTGGCAGCGTCATTTAAATGACTAGGAAAATGGCGCACCAAATGACGATGAATTAAGTGCCATTTAAATGGCGGAAAAAAATGGCCGTGTGATCGCTCTTCAATGACGCATCCCAACGGAAAATTCTAAATGACTCGCAGTGTCCGTCATTTGATTTTGGGACACAAATGACGATGATAGTCATTTCGTGTGATCGCCATTTTTTCAATGACGAATCGTAGCTTAAGTGTCGCTCTAATGCGATATTTAAATGACTCAAAAAAAATGGCCGTGTTATACGGGTGTACAGCTGTTTGTTTGTTAATAGCCTGAATTTAGTCTTGTCCTCGATTACTTCAAGAGCAACTAATTTGGCCTCTCCTTCATTCACCATCAAAGAATCTATTGTGTCTCGTTTGGAGACGCTGATGATGTCGATATCATTCGCATACCCCGAAGTTCAATGGATCTTCAGAATATAGCCTTCCGCATTTATATACGTGCAGCTGCCTTAAATGGTTCAGCAGATAGGCCGTTCCGGAGTCTTCTTGGTCTTTTCTTTGGATGGATATATTGTCTATCATCTTCTATTGTGGCTCGTAGCTATTTAACACTCTGTAGAACAGTTTTTTGTTCAAACTCTTAAGGCTGGCTATTACTGTTTCCTTGTTTATCTCTACCAGTCAATGTTAGGGGATTTTTAAGAACAACCCTTAAGTATTTTTTTTGTATTGAAGTATATTTGAGAATAGGCAGTGAAGTCATCAGGACAAAAATATATTTTCGCTAAAAACTATTCCGAAAGACGTGGATATCAACGACATAGATAGTCTAAAACCATCTCACAGTCTTAAGAAACATTTAGAAAAAAGTTTCATTGAAATCTGTCCAGTAGTTTTCGCGCTTTATGGTAACAGATAAAATTCATACAGTATAAAGATTTGATACGCCTCAACCACCAACGCGCATTCCAAATAAAATTTGTAATTCGGTTCCCCCTTCACTTAAACCATGAAAGCAACCAAGACCAACCAACCCAGACAGACCACAGTTGCCAATTTCCTGCGGATTTTTGCATTCCCCAACCAAATTGCATCCATCTTCCATTTCAATTACTGAATATTCCGTTCAAAAATTGGCGGACCACCAGAAACCGCACTCAGTACGTGATCGATGGTGGAACATTCTCCTCATCCGCACGAGGCACAAGCAATCAAAATACCAATGGAGGTCAGACGATACATTGATCTGGGGTGCTCCATCACCATTCACCGCATCACCACACCACACCACACACCAAACTGCGGCAACAGGATTTCTTGTTCTTCTCGCAAACCAACCATTTTCTTCGAAAGTGTGAAAATCGAATATTAAATTTTAGGATATATGCCTTTAATTATGGCCTGTGAGGCTAGAGTGGTGCAAAAAAAAAGGACAACAACACGACGACGACGCTATCCGTGAACATGTCCACGCAGGTGCTAATTTCCATTGGTAACTTGATTTCAAAATGAAAACATAAAACTTTGCACTAAGAGCACGATCGTAAATTGCAAGTGTCGCCGTAATAGCAGACCACTTAGGTAGCAGGATATGTCGTGTCGATATACCCATAGAGCCTAAGGGTGCATTTTATACGGAAACCCCACCTCCGATGACGATTCGGGGGGCTAATTTGTATCCCATCTATAACATGCAGCGGATGATAATAATTTCGCCTCGGTATCGGTAGCCGGCGATGACGATGACGATGACGATGAGGCTTTGTTTTTGCGCCTTGCACTCTCTCATTATGATTTATGGGTTTTGCGGTTGGAAAATGCGCGCCTACAGAAGCCGTTTTTGTGGTTAGAGCAGGAGGGCTGCATATAGTGTGCAGTGTGCAGATTTACATTGCAAATGCCCGCGGATAGGTACCGTGTGAGGTGGTGTCGGATGTTGGAAATCTTCTGCATAGAGTTGTTCGATGCAAAACCGCGGAATTTGTTGTCGGCTTTCTTTAGAGTGCTGAATTATTGTACCACTCCGTCTTGACTATAATGACGGTATTAATGTTCAATCTGTGGCAATAAATGGATGTGTCAGGTCGACCAACGGAGAGCGGTAGCGAAACACAGAGAGTGAGATACATGAACGAATTCCACATCCACACTTGGGTGGGCTTGATGGATTCTTCTTTATATGCCATTGTCTCGGACCGTTTGAATAAAAGGGGACAATTATAGATAGTCAGGTGTCCCATGGGAAAAACGGCCAGTTATAGTGGAAGCCAGGAAAAAATTATCTATGAACATGTAGATACACACGTTTATACGTTTAGGTGCAAACAACAAAGCAATCAAAACAGTACCTACTACAAACGACACATGATGTTTATAAACATTTTGAAAAATTTATTGATACTCATACTCGTCGAGAGAAAGGCCTGAGCTCGTGAATCAATGTCATAAGGTTACCATTCGCAATGCCTTTCACTAAACATGTTAAATTAATCTACACGAGATTGTTGGTAGTTTATTTGTAGGTTACCGTCCATCATTTTAACTCTGGCGATGTTGTAGATGCATTTGAAGCAAAAAAGTTGTCGCAAAAAGATGTTGAATTAATATTTAGGGAATGGCACAGAAAAGAACCGGAAGTAAAGATTTTTGTGTTTCATGAGAACATTTTTAATTTTTGCTTTTATTAAGTGGGTTCAATGTTCTTGTCTGGGTTTTAAATTTAAGGAAGCTCAGAATTACAAAATGTTTATCTACACTAAAAAAAAAAAAAAAAAAACGTTTTATGCACTAATTTTGTAACAAAAAGGAAGCTCTGATGCTGTCAGTATGGCCCCGGTTTTAGCAATACGTAAAATCCAACCGGAAAAATATAGTTTTGCTTTTTTAGACCATTTACCCCCAGTTTCAAAGTGAACCTCGACCAGTCTCTCCAATCTTTTAAGCAAGAAGGAAGACAGATTTATAGGTCTGAAACTCTTAGCGAGGGAGTCGTCATCTTTTCCAATTTTTGGTATAAAAACCACTCGAACCGTACGCCAAGGTATAGCAATATATGCCAGTGCCAGACACGCAATGAAGATTTTTATACCGTGTTGGAGCAGAGCTGGGTATACACTCCATCAGTACCAGGCGATTTGAAGCAATCAAAAGATGCAGCATATCTGATAGCCCCATCTGTTGCCACGGCCGATGCAGTACACCACATATGCCGAATTTTTCGGCTTATACATCATGCTCAACCTGCGCAAGCGGGCTTAGCTGTGACCCAATCGTTTGGTTACCCGGAAAATGAGTTTACAGCAGTCTTCTGTTCGCTTTTGTATCAGTGTATAGGTACCGTCAGATTTTACAAGTGCCCCCCGGTTTGATTGGTTTGCCCCTTTTGAAAACTTTAATCAACTTACTGATCTGAAACTGAAAATTTGTATAGAAAACACTTTTCGGTAAACGAACTTCTTATATAATTTTTGTTTGGATCTGAAAAGGTTCCAGTTTCCATCCAAATTTGTGTTGAGTGACCGATTTAGAAGTCTTCTGGCTTCCTTTCTGTATCTGCAGTTCTGGGTTTTCCACCAGGCAAGTGGAGATCTGCAGAAGGTTTTTGATGATACTTGTCAGATTCTTAGCAGCATCCTCGACCTTCCGTCTCCTTGTGAGTTTAGATAGAGTTTTGATTTGACAGACTTGTGCAGCTCGTCTGTAAAGCGTATCCAGTTAGTTTTTCGCGGGTTCCTTCTCTCCTGCAAAATAATGGTTTCGCAATTGATTTGGAAATCGATGTATCTATGATCCGACATGGACACTGCTTGTGCTGCTGCCCCAGACTTTCTTCTGGGCATTAGCATCCGCGCATATGAGTAATCCCATTTCCCGAGAATCACAATACTCTATGAGCTATACAACAGCCTTCGGTCGGGGGCGGATGCATTAGCGAATCATAGGAAAAGTAAGGTGACGCAACGACCGACGAAGGTTTTCCATTCTTCGTTAGTTTTGTAAGGCCCAATACACACGGAGCAACTAGAAAGAAACTGATCAGCAATGCGAGTTGGCAACTAATTTGCTTTGAGTCATAACCAAGTGTAATCAAATGGGACGACGCACACGACGCTACTGGTTGAAAACTCGTTTGCGATTCACAAAAAACAGTTTGTAACGAGTCGTCTGTTGATTTGCATGTTGGGTTGCCTATTGATTTCAGTTTGTAGTTTGTCGAAGATGAGCGAACAACAGACCAACCTGTTGCTGGTGGGGAAGGTTCAAAAACATGACGGCACTGAACGAACTAGAGATTTTGATTGGTGATGAGTTTCAAGTCGCCGCTCAGTTTGTAACTAGTCTCCAACCCGGAGGCTTATTCCCAAATGCACGGCGGATCGCTTTTCATGCCGGATTAATATTTTTGTATTTCCAAAAGCTGTCAAAAGCGATAGCTATTCAGGTGACGGATTGCTGGCGGATTTATTACCAGCAATCCTTTCAATAGCCATCGCTTTTGAATGGATCGAATCGCTTTTGGAAATATAAAAATACCGGGATATAAAATCGATCCGCCGCGCATTTGGGAATAAGCCCCCCGAGTTGCCAACCGGTTTAGTTTTTTTGCAGTTGCTCGTTGTGCATTGGGCCTAATTTATAAAGGGTGATTTTTTTTTGCTGTTTGGTTTTTCAGCCTGATTTTTTTGACAGTTCACGAGTGATTCGAGACACGTGTCAAAGTAAAAAATGCTCAGTTAGCATTGCCATTTTACCCTGGAGAGTCTAATGCCCGAACAACTTTAGCAAATTATTGAATTACCAAAAATCGTGCTCAGTAAAAAAATGTGTTTAGAGCACTTCGTCCATTTTATGGTCGTCATAATCGTCCTTCTGAGGATTCTATTCAAGCCGTTGTGACCAAATTTCGAATCCGTTTCACTATATTGGCCATTAAACCATCGACTCGTTTGCGAAGAGTAAGAATGTACTGTTTTGGTGTGGTTTATGGGACGGTGGCATCATTGGGGCTTATTTTTTTCGATGATGATGATGGCAACAACGTTACGGTCAATATGCTCGATATCGTTCGATGATTTCGGATTTTTTTTAAACCAAAATGGAAGAGCTGGGTTTGGTCGACATGTGGTTTCAACATCAGGACGGCGCGACATGCCACTCAGCACGCGAATCCATGGACATATTGCGATTGCTAGGTGAAGTTGGTGAGCAATTCATCTCAAATTTTGGACCTGTAAATTGGCCGTCTAGATCTAGCGATTTGACGCCGCTAGACTAATTTTTGTTAGTATATTTGAAGTTTATCGTCTATACGGATAAACCAGCAACTATTATAGTGTGGTATTAGTGAGATACCAAAAAAGTGGAAAAAGTATGCCAAAATTGGGCATTTCGGATGGACAACTTGAAGCGTAGTCAAAGTCAACATTTACACGAAATAATGTTTAAAAAGTAAATTGCAAGAATTGGTTTATCGACCCTAATAAAAATTTCCTCTAATTTTGCAAAATTTCGACGTTTAGATTTTTCAATAATTTTAAAACCAAACGCTTAAAAAATCACCCTTTAGCTGCAGCTACCAAATCTTGACAACAAAAGTGTCCAATCTATGCCGCTGGGAGAAAGGTTAGTACAATTAGACAGGCTCTCGGTCTTTCAGATTGCTCGTCACGGAGCAATCCGCCTAACGCCTTAAAAGCCACAAATGCGTTTTTTCTACACCCATGGTTCTTGAATATCTGTTATACAAGGGGGGGATTTGTATACTACTACTTAAAAGAGCAGCAGCAGCCTTGGAATGATGGAGATTTATCTGAGTAAATACCATTGACATGTACTCATAGTTCCATCCGTCTTCTGCACTCATTTGGAAATAAGGCTGAAATTAATCCTTCCAAGGTGCTGAAAAGGACGCATATCGTTGACAGATTTCATGACAACAACAGAGCTTTTGTCCATGCCTTCAATAAGATAAGAACCTTCCTCATTATTTTATTCCTATTCTTACTCTTTTTGTGGGAATAGAATACCCACCCCCTCGTGTCGAGGCCACAATTCTGCGTGCAGAGTGCGCCAACACTTCCACTTTCACGGTCTTCCTTGGTTTTCCCAGAATCCAGCAGAAAGCACGCGTCCTCCTTGGAGGCATAAAGACCACAAAGGAATTGTCCTCTATGGGTGGGATTTTCGGCAGTTGGGAAATCCTGTTTTAAGTGAGTTTCTGTTTGGAGGATTTTTATATTGTGACAAACAACATTTTCACTGACTGATGGCTGCATTTTAAACCCCAAAGGTAGTAGTTTGTATGCTGGGGTTTTTATTGGGTCAATAACTGCTCTAATATACCACTCAGTGAGCTCATCTTGTCAAATTAAATTAACTAAAATTTATTATTGAAATAAAAACATGTGTGATAAGAATTTTACAAAAATTACTGCCAATTACTCATTTCAAATTGACGTATTTAGCACATGAATTGAGTTTATTCTTCACATACTGTGTGGAAAGGTGAAATGCAACCCAATTACCAGAACACCACGAAAAGAGAACGAAAACGGATTTTATTGCTTGAACGCAATTAAGTTTAATTGCGAATCTTTCCGAGAGCAAAATTCTTCATCCTACCACCATATCAAGGTCGCTTCAAATATCTTATAGACCTATGCCTGAGTGATGAGAAGAAAGCCACCGAACTGGAACACCATGCATGGCCACTGGCCAGGCGTGGGAAAAGTCAGTTAGAGAATTCAATTATATACGTAATTTTTTTTGGAAGCAAATTGCACCTAGGAGGTTCCCTTCTTTAGTGGTACTTATTCACCAGATCACAGGTGGCAGTGACAGGACAGAGGAAGTGAATTTCCTAAGAAGCGTCGTAAGACGACAGTTTTTTTTTTTGCCCCCTGCTCTCGATTTCAACAAAGGACTACCGAGGAAGTCGGACCCTTCGAAACACCAATTCTCAGGCAATAAGTGTGAACCGACTCGACACGCTTGACAGGATTACGATTCACAATAAAACCGAAAGTCATAGAACCGAGACCGATCTTTAACGATCAATGATGAACTCCTCTTCCTTCTCAAAAGGGGAACAATAAACAAAAATCATTTCTTCTTTCTGGTTGTAAATCATTCGCTCAGTTCCGTTTCTAATTAGGTTTCATCCAGCGTTTTGTGTGAAAAGCAGTTACGATTACGACTTTAAACACTACACGATCACTTGATAGTTTTCTGACAGACATAAAACGCATCCACACAGGTGCACTCATTTGTGTGGTGTTGTCCTTTTTCGATGACACAGCAACTGAGGCGAGCATACCTACAATCTTGACAGAGGCTTTTGTTGGGAATTACCTTGACACAGCATATCCGTTGTCGCTTTTGTGTAATCGGATTAAGTGACGTTTCTGGAGAAACATTTTTCCATTGCTTGAGCTCGGATCGGATGGCTGCTGTTTCTGATCGCTAACGCGATTGTTTCAACCCAAAGAAGCGTGGTCTGGTCAGTACATCATATTGTGTGCGCATTTGGTGTTTGCTATGCAGAACACTAAATTGGAACGTTGTCCGACTGGATTGGATCAAGTAGCTGTGATAAGAAGGAAAAGGCATCAGGTGTACACTTTGAAACGTTATAGAGATAGAGAAGAGGTGAAAATAAGTCAGACGTGACAGAACGCAACAAGTTGAAATAAACGGCAGACGGTGGTCTGTTTTGAATTTACATCACTTCTGCGTACGACGCGACGCGATGCGGACGTCTGACTGAGTGTGATGATGACGATGAGACGTGCGGTGAGCACTTGTTGAACGTTTTGACATTAAGAACATGTTCCAGGAAAACGAGCGTTGAAAAAAAATGCGTCTTCATTGTAGATACATATTTCTCTTCATTAGTTTGATCTGAATGATATAGGCAGAGGTATAGGTGTGTTAAATACAGCATGTGGTGGGAAAGATGGGAGTTTTCTTTTGAAGATTTCTTCTAAATTGACAAGCTTTGACTGTATATTTGCATCACATCCATTCCTTAATTCAAATTGGGCGTATAATTGTTAAAAGCATAGAACTACCATCTCTTGCGTCCGCTTTGACCCACAAAAAGCAACTGCCTTCAAGGATTTCTTAGGGTGCTTCCACACCGCATGGAACAAAACGCCTTAAACAAACAAAATTGTTTTTCTGTGTTTTTTTTTTTTTAATTTAAATACACAATAGTCTTCTTAAGGTTCCGTTCCCATAGGGACAAAACGGAACCTTATTGTTTTCGCTACGATGTCTATCCGTCTGTCTGAACCCAATAAGCCAATTTTGTTCCTAGGTCTATCTCAAGAACTAATTGACCCAGAAGGCTGAAATTTCAGGAACTAATATTGACGTAGAAGGCGGAAATTTGCACGCAACAACGGGTATAACGTCTAGTTAAACGACAAACGACTTTTCAAGACATTACTGTGGCCAAGTATGGAACGTTTGGTGCGCGAGTGTTCTCGCACTTGGCCGGTTTTTTACTTTGTTTGTTTCTGCTTTATTTCGCGTGGGTTCAGATTCAGCCTTAATAAGTGAAGCTTTTTGTATTAAATGTTTGGCTCGTTTTCTCGTCGCGTCGGTCGCGGTACTTATATTGACAATAGAAAAAACCAGTAATTCTGGTCATAAAGACAGTTTCTAGTCCTAGAGAAACCATCCTTAAACGCGAATGAGCCCCAGCATAGGTGTGGCGAATGAGCGCATGCCGATGGCAGCAACGAAGTAACTGTTTCCCCTATTTGTTAACCAGAGGTGGTTAGAGGGTAGTTCTGTCAGATTAGCCTTTTCGGCCCTAGATCTGACGCTTTTTTAGTGTATTTAGCGTGCATTAAAAAGTTTTAGCTCTTGGCGGAATTTTTAGCGCTTTTTGTTTAAATAACTTTTATATGGAAGTTCACTCGGAAATATTAGTACGTTCTAAACTTTAACATGACATCGCCCTACAGTTCATGTGAATTCCCGTTTTTTGGATATCTCTTTTTTATTTATTACTACTGCATCTGCTCAGTGACAGTAACTATATCTAATCTAGTGATGCGCGATATATATCGAATCACTCGATTCATCGATAATGTCGTAAAAAAATATCGATTATTTCACTCACTACTTTTGATAATTTCCTTGGAGGTACAGGTAGAAATACGGCCAAAATACGCGTGAAAAATCGTGATGAAAAACAAAATATGTGCCAAAACCAACAAAAAAAATCCCAAAAAAATTTTGCGAAAAAAACTGTGCAAAAACGCGCAACAAATCCCTCAAATACCCATCAAAAATCGCGATGAAAAAATAACAAAATATGCGCCAAAAAAGCGAGATGAAAAAATAACGAAATATGCGCAAAAAAAAAAATTAAAAAAAAATCCCGCCAAAAATGTAGAAAAATTTCACGAAAAAATGCCCCAAAATCCGCGTCAAAACCCTTCCAAAATGCGCGCCAAAATAGAGCCAAAAATATGCGCCACAATCGCCTGACAAATCCCGCCAAAAATCGGGGTGAACAAAATAATAAAATATGCGCCAAAAAAGTGACAAAAAATCCCGCCAAAAATGTGGAAAAATTTCGCGAAAAAAGGCGCCAAAAAAACATCTCAAAATACGCGCCAAAACTATGCAAAAAAATGCGCCAAAAACGCCCATTAAATCGCGCCAAAATACGCGATGAAAAAATAACAAAATATGCGCCAAAAAATCCCGCCAAAAATGCAGAAAAAATTCGCGAAAAAACGCGCCAAAATAGACGCCAAAAAATCCACCATACTGCGCGTCAAAAAATTGCGCCAAAGTATGTGTCTGTTAAAGCAATAATAAAACTAAATTAATTATAATTTGTAAACACCCTATATTACACTATAGCTTTCTAGCGACATCTTTGAACTATTTTTTATGTCAAGCTAAACAAGTTATCATCTAACTCTTTCACTTCCTTTCTTGTAATTTGTACTCTTTTCTCATACTTAACCTAATAAACTTTTTCATTCCCTTGTTAATCTTGAAGTTAATCGGATCGTTTTTACTCCATCGCATATTATTTAAGAGGTTATGGGCCCAGATCCCATTTAAAACTCAAAGTAGTTTAATAATTGAAAATTATTTTTACATAAAATGTCATCGATGTCAGGAAAAATACCATTGTTTAATGGCAATAATTTTTTCACTTGGAAACATCAAATGGAGGCAGTTCTCCATAAGAACCGCCTTTTGAATTATGTAAAAGGCAATACGGAAAAACCAATTGATGCTGTTCTACTGCAGGAATGGAATGATAAGGATTTGGACGCAAGAAGTGAGATAATTGTATCGATGGAGCCGGAACAAGTGTCACTAGTACACGGAATAGCGACGTCAAAAGGAGTCTGGGATTTTTTAGAGGCGACATACAATCGTAAGGGAACACGTACCAAAATTGAGGAATTCCGTAAGTTGATCAATTACAAAATGCATGAACACCAAAATATGGAGCAACATCTAATTAACTTTAATTTAATTGTCACGCGACTGCATGAGATGGATGCCAATTTAGATGATGACCTGATAGCTGTGCTGTTGCTGGATAGTCTGCCGGACTCATACAAATATTTGCAAGCTGCTTTTGATGCATCTAATGATTTTCCTACACTGGAAGTTTTGCGAGCACGTCTGTTGGAGGCCAGCGACAAGAAAAGGGAGGATGGTGAACTAAAAGAGGATGCATTTAAAGTAAGATTTCATCAAAAGAAAATGGAAAACAATCACCGGCGTACAGGTATGTCACATTTTCAATACAATTGTCACCGATGCGGTCGAAAGGGACATATGAAAAGAGATTGTCGAGTAGCTTTGAATAGGGATAGAACGAATCTTGCACAGAAGGGTGATTCATCTGAAGAAGGGTTTATAGCATTTGAATTGACTAGCAGGCATACGATGTGCATCAACGAAGTATCCCAAAATATAAAGGAGCAAACCCCTGAGCGTTTCAATTGGTATATAGACAGTGGTGCAACGTCTCACATGTGCTGTCTAAAAGAAGCCTTCGTTAGCATAGACAAAAATTATACTGGTGAGGTTCAAGTTGCAAACAATGAATTTGCCAAAATTGAAGGAATAGGAACAGTTAAATTAGATATTGTAGTATATGGTAAATCGAAAGTCATAAACCTCTATCAAACGCTTTTTATACCTGAGCTTAGGAGCAATCTTATTTCTGCAAGCAAGGCTGCAGATAATGGCTGCAAAGTAGTTTTAGAAGGAAAGCAAGGATGGATTATGAAAAAAGATAAAATCATTCTTGAGGCTGTAGAACACAAAAAACTGTATTTGGTGAATTTACGGAACGGTAATGAAGTTTTCAATGTAGCGGCAAAAGCAACGCATAATTCTTTAGAGCTTTGGCATAAGCGATATGGCCACCTTAACATACCATCTCTTCGCAAATTGAAAGATAAGCAGATGGTGCAAGGCCTGCCAAATTTTCAATCTTCATCAATTGATTGCTCAACATGTTTGAGAGGAAAACAAACTAGACTACCGTTTTCTGCTAAAAGTGAAAAGTCGTCAAGTGGATTGCTAGAAATAGTTCACACTGACCTGTGTGGGCCATTCAAAACCGAATCAATTAGCAAGTGCGTTTACTTTATCACATTTATTGATGATTGGTCTAGAAAGGTATTTGTTTACTTTCTACAACAAAAAAGTGATTATTTGCATGCATTCAAAGAATTTAAAAGCCAAGTCGAAAACGAAACTAATAGACGAATTAAGATTTTGAGAAGTGATAATGCACGTGAGCTAGTTAGTAAGGAATTTTCAAAATATTTAATGGAGCATGGAATAAAACGACAGTTGAGTGCAGAATATACGCCTCAACAAAACGGAGTTGCGGAACGCATGAACCGAACTCTTGTTGAAATGACTCGGTGTTTTTTGGTGGAGGCCTCTTTACCGAAATTTCTATGGGCAGAGCTTATTCATACGGCAGCATATATTCGTAACCGTTGCCCAACAAATCTTAATTTCAACCAAACTCCAGAACAAATATGGACTGGAAGAATCCCTAAAATTAGCCATTTACGTCAAATAGGATGTAGGGCTTTTGTTTTAAATAAATCCCCGAATAGATCAAAGTTGGATCCTAAGAGCGAAGAATATGTTTTGTTGGGATATTCAGAGGAATCGAAATCATATCGTTTGTGGAAAAGAGGATCTCGAGCGATTATTAAGAGCCGTGACGTACGTTTTATAGAAACAGTTCATAACAATAATCACTACATTGAACTGTCAACAAATGATGTAAAGGAATCGGTAAAAGGAGAAAGCAAAATAAAACCTGAAGAGAAAGAAGACATAATTAAAAAAAGGGAAATAACTTTAGAAGACAGCAATCGAAACAATGATGATGATGATGAATTCGAGGAAGCTGAGGAAACTTTCGATGAACTACAAAATGAACAATCGGAAAATAAAAGCGAAAGTAGTGATACGCAAAATGAAAATGAATTTGAGACAGATAACATAAGAAACCGATTGAGACCTAGACACCATTCAAAAATTGCTACCGAAAAAGCTTTTAATATAAGTCAATCAGATGATCCAGTAAGCTATCAAGACTCTAAAAGCTCACCACATGCGGATGAATGGTATTCCGCCATGAAAGAAGAATACAATTGCTTGATGAAGCATAAAACTTGGACGCTATGTAATTTACCTCTTGGCAGAAATGTAATTGGTTGTAGATGGGTTTATAAAACCAAGTATTTACCAAGTGGTAAAGTAGATCGACGGAAAGCAAGACTTGTCGCGCAAGGATATACGCAAAAATATGGGATTGATTATTTAGATACGTATGCGCCTGTCATACGACAGAGCTCACTCCGTCCCATATACGCTTTGTCTATTGAAAATGACTTAACTCTTTACCATCTCGATGTATCGACAGCATTTTTAAATGGAATTTTAAAGGAGGAAATATATATGAAACAACCTGATGGTTTCATAGATAAAGACCATCCAAATAAAGTTTGTAGGCTTCATAAAGCATTATATGGCTTAAAACAAGCCAGCAGGCAGTGGCATAGTATTTTAGATGAAAAACTTAAAATATTAGAATTGACACAATCAAATTATGATAACTGCATTTATTATAAAACCGAAAATATTCAAAAAACTATTTTGGGTATTTATGTCGATGACATTGTCATCGCTACCAACGATATTAATTTTTTCAATAAAATAAAAGATACCCTTTCACAATGTTTCGAAATTCGAGACCTTGGACATCCATCTTTATGTATTGGGCTAGAAATTACAAGGAATCAGGATATGTTATCAATATGTCAGAGCCGATTTATTAATAACCTTATTTTAAAATACAATATGCAAAATTCAAAAACATGCTCTATACCTATGCAGGTCAAATTAAAACTCGAAAAGGAGCCAACAATCATTGGAGAGAACGAATCAGTAAATATTTTACAATATCAGGAGCTTATAGGATCAATTATGCATCTAGCTGTTTACAGTCGCCCAGATATTGCTTTCAGCATTAGCACACTATCACAATTCAGCAAAAACCCCAAAAAGCAGCATTGGAGAACAGCAATTAACTTACTGCGCTATCTTAATGCTACAAAAAACTCAAAATTGATATTTCGCAAAACTGGGTTACCCCTCATTGGTTATGTTGACGCCAGTTGGGCTGAGGATCGAAATGATTGCAAATCTCAAAGTGGTTATTGTTTTGTATTTGCAGGTGCTGCCATAAGTTGGGAATCAAGGAAACAACGCACTGTAGCTACTTCAAGTGCTGAAGCGGAGTACATCGCGCTAACTGAAGGAGCAAAGGAAGCATTTGCACTTCGAAACTTACTACATGAGTTGAATTTTGGATGTTCTGATGCTACAACTTTGTTTTGCGATAACCAAAGCGCTCAACATATAGCTGTTTATGGAGGAAAATACTCACGTACTAAGCATATACACTACAAATATCACTTCATACGGGAGGCAATAGAACAAAAAGCTGTGGTTCTCAAATATCTTCCAACGGATGAAATGGTTGCTGATGGTCTGACTAAAGCTGTTCCTAAGGACAAACATTACTTTTGTTTTAATAGATTTGGTATTAATTTTTAAAAGCTAAATTCACTCGTTTTAATATTGAAGGGGAGTGTTAAAGCAATAATAAAACTAAATTAATTATAATTTGTAAACACCCTATATTACACTATAGCTTTCTAGCGACATCTTTGAACTATTTTTTATGTCAAGCTAAACAAGTTATCATCTAACTCTTTCACTTCCTTTCTTGTAATTTGTACTCTTTTCTCATACTTAACCTAATAAACTTTTTCATTCCCTTGTTAATCTTGAAGTTAATCGGATCGTTTTTACTCCATCGCATATTATTTAAGAGTGTCAAAAAACGAGCGAAAAAGCGCACCAAATAGATGTGATCAGCTTCACATCTAACAATCGACTGCCTCCAAAATTTCAGAACAAGCCCTTTTATAGAGAGGCAAAGCCGTTTGTTTAGGGTTTTTTTTACTCAAAACATCCCTGAACGGACTGGATCCATTAGACAGCCGTCAATCGCATTTCGATCGCTTTCTTTGCAATGATGCATTCAGAGTGAGATGCGAAATCATTTTAATGTTTTTTGTCCCCTCCCCAACCCCCTTCTCCCCACTTGTTGTCAAATGACTGAAAAAACGCTATATTTAGGCTGTCATCGAGCCTACATTTTTTTTTTTAAATGCAGCCATATCTAGCTCAGCGGACGCCATCCACCGCCCCACATCATGTTTCCTAGCTCCTGGTACAACTCTGCCAGATATGTGGCGCTGACTTTCTCTATCATTAGCGTCCAAGTGTATAAATCCGTATCAGCCCCCGCAAATATCTGACATCTGAGGTTATAATTGTCCTGAGAAAGCTTTCAATAGGTACAGCCGAGCGGATTGGACATAGCGTTGTAGGCCACTTCCGTAAAATCTCAGACATATCGAAATGACTGAGAGAAACGAGGCCTATAATTGGTCTGTTGCCGTAGAAGTTTAAGCTTCTTGGGATCTGGCTCACGAGCGATGCTGAATTTTTCTGTACCAACTGCTAGGTTTAGGTTTACCTGTTTCAGGAGAATCGGGCTTAGTTACAAAGCTAAGTTCACTCTTTAATTGGGTATATTTTCCAATCTTGCCTTCATTTGGTTTGAGTACGACCAGACAGGTCCATGCTTTGGTTAAACGATTGTCCCAAAGTCCAATTCCAAGAACTGCTGGATTCAATAGCCATCAGACTAGTACTCTCTAGGTATGCCCAGAATAAGAGGCTTGGATCAATTTCGCCATCTCTCCCTTACGCGTATAGGGATAGCCCTTGATACTCATCAGAGTTGGTGGAAGAAAATAGAGAGCAATATAGGTTCCACTTATGAGCATCATCCCACAATCCCGACCCTTATATTGGATAGACGGGACTTTTGAAAGCGATGATGAAGATGAAAATTGAAGTGCAGGTTTTATAAGTCTCCATCTCTTCTGTAAGCAGAGTTTTAACCCATTTTTAGTGTCCAGAATGATTACATCTTGCCACGAATGGCTTCTTTCAAGAATTTATAGATCGTATAGCATCAACTACTGCAAAACTATGTAGTTATTCAAAAGCCGAAGACTCTTCATCAATCATCACTGGTTGTTCTTTCAAAGAGCAGCTAGGACTGAGACATGTAGATATAATCTGCCGCTAAGCCTCTTTAGACTTTTGATGGATGATGTGCTGACTGATCGTATATCGTGGATATCGCAGATATATGTATGACATCGATTGAAGAATGTTTGAAGGGCTAATTCATTAAACTGTGCCGATATCTGTTCCCTGGTAACTACCATCAGCGGTCTAAACTGAATTCGTCGTACCATATTCTAACGCAGTCGCCAATTGAGGAGGTCGAAAACTTTAACCATGTTTGTGACTGGTTCGACAAACGGACTTACCAGAATTATCCAAAAAAAGCGATCACTGATGCTTATACATATATCTATTTGAAGACAACAGCTGGAAAGTGGTTTTAAGAAAACGTCAGGTTCATTCCTATCTACTTATTATATATCTGTTAAATCTGCGGTCACTTTCGACTGGGCTTTTAAATCGATAGTACAGACATACTCGTAGGTATATCTTCTAATTCTAATGGTCATTTCCCGACCATAATTACACAGTAGCTGAGCTGTCAGTTCATTGGACGACATGGTGCAGGAGATTCAGGTTCGAAAAGAAGAAAATTCTTGAGTTCTCGCCCAACACACCACCACCGAACCGACCACTGAAATATGAAACTTAATTACTTATCGTGAATGCAAAATCAGTGTAACCCAAGCACATTCTCATCGCAAAGCTATGCCCGGCTATCCAAAGCCCTCAACATGCACTTCACACTTAATGGCATTTTAAAAGGATTTTATTATATCCCATGTTCCAGTAGTCATACTTGAATGCGGTGCCATTTACATAGCCCGCTTCATATGTGCATACCTTAAGGAATTCTCTAAACATTACTGCGGAGCATAGCAAAGCGGTCCGGCTTGCATTAGTTTCAGTTTCCATAACATATTTACCTACCATCTGTATACGCACTGTCGCGGTTGACCATGAGAAAGGCACCGATGACCTCAACGCTCAACCGCGCATATACCTATAGCAGTTGGCTTAAGGTAATTAATTATTGGCGGACATCTTCAGAGGCTCTGAAATAAAACTGTTAATATCCGACGAGTCTTTCAAATAACTTAAAGTATTCTGAATATAATTGAGCGTCCTTAGCGCTGCTGGGACAATAATTTTGTTTATTCTGTCGATGGGGAAGGGATCGTTTCGCCAGACGTAATCTTTACGATGCTTATCGCGAAGTTGTGTATTGACATAGGCGACAAGATACGCGAAACGCGATGCTAAGCAATTTTCACCTTTCCGCTTGTAAGAGGAACGAATTTTTCTTCGTCGTAATCCTCTTTGTGCCGTGTCGTCATCATGATTTTGCATTTGAGAGATAAAAATAATGTTTGTGTGTGACAGCGACTGTGACGCTGGCTATGGCGTTGTGCTTTGAGAATGGCCATAAAGTAGAGTTGCCAATGACCGTTTTCTTTCTCAAGACATAAAATTATCCAAATGACTTGAAATGACATTTATTTTAGTTACCCAATGCCAATTGCATTAAAATAATTCTGTGACTATCATTTGAATCAGTTCAAATGAGTTTTTTTTTGTCTTAGATCGCTTTGCGTTCCCTTCGCACTAATGCTTGCCAATTCGCCATGAATATCGAAAATCGAAGTGATGGGCGTCAAGTCAACATGTTGCTGGAAATTAGGGTAGTGGAGGGATGTAACTTCATGTTTTGCAGGTCCTTAAGCACAGCATTGTAATCATAGAAGCAAAACACTAAATATGAAGTGCGAACTCTTAGACAAATTAAACATTTGGGTAGTTTCAGATTTATTTTGCGCCAAATATCTATGTTTTCAGATACGACACGTTGTCATTGCCATTGTAGTAAGTTTTACTAATACCTTTTAGAAAGGCTGTCATGGTAGACTCAGAGAACTTGGCTCAATTCGACACAGCAGGGTGAATTTTTAAGTATAAACAATTTATATAGGTACTAGGGAAATTAAAAATTAAATCTGCGTGTTTTTTTAAAACTCGAAAACCACCGATCTCAAATTTTCAGGCAAGCTTTTTGATTGGCTTAGCCAAAATTGAACAAAATGGCCCTGGGAAAAAAACAAATCCTCTTGGTGATAGTCTTTGAACCAAAGATTCGTCGTGAGGTATGATTCACAGTCACTTGTTGATTGAAAAATCATTAGTCTCGGTGAAAATCGAGCAAACAGTGCGTCTAGATCACATGTGGTGGTCGTCTACTGATGATACCACCCACCACATCGGGGCGAAACGCATTACTGGAGTCGAGGCCACATCAAATTTAAAAAATGGCGTTGCACCATTCATACAAAACCAACAAACTTGTTGAGCTCAAATTTTTAAACAACCTGAGGAGGTAGCCCGGGGCCGGGAGTGTAGTTTGGTCAAAAACTGGCGTGGCACTTACCATACAAAATAAAACCATTGCACACGCTTTTTCAAGACACTTCGAAAAGTAGGTCGTCAATTAAAAAGGTTTTAAATTTTCCTATAGAGCGCCATCTATCGAAATACACCCAAATCTTAAAATGACAGTGTATTTAGACATTTATGGCAGATTTAGTCTTTAAATTTGGTAAATAAACTTTGTTTGCCTTTAGAAAGGATTTAATAAAATATGCGCGGAATCGCGCAAAGGGGCGTGGCACTTCTCAATTTAAAAAAAAAATACCAACACTCATCTCATTCTTTGGAGAAGTTGGTGTCATTTTACTGACTGTCCATAAGCAGCTTTTTGTTATTTGTGTCTGTTCCTTTTCTGCAGCATTGTTAGATATAAATGTTTCTGCAGATTTTTGGCGTATGTTTGAATGAATTTGAATTTGCATGAATTTGAATGAAATCGAAATCAGTAGAGAGCGATGTGAAGCCAATCGTACGGGGAGCTGAATCCGCTTGAAATGGAATAGAAGATCAGTTGGAATAATCAGAATTCGTAGGATAACAACTTACTCTCCTTTCGAATTTGCCCTTTATGATCGTCGCTTGAATCACATTGCTCATCAGTTTCTTCACGGGCAACCGCGTACCGTTGCACAATTTCGGATGATTCAGATTCCGCAACATGATTATGATCGATCCCACCTTCAGGTCTAAATTATGCGGTGGAGTTCCTGGCACATCAAGCGAGTTCAAAAATTCCGTCGGATAGTTGGTCGCCTCATCCTCGTCGGTCACGCTCCCAACGGATTTGTAGTTTTTACGAATGCAGTTCTCCAGCGATTTGACTTTGAATTTGAATTATGAAATTCAAGCTATCGACGTCCTTATTCTTCGCTGCTTGTATTGCCCGTTTACTACCTAATCCAATCGAAATTTTTATAATTTTGTGCAATGCCGGGGAGCACTTTGGTGGTTGTTTCGAGCATTCAGGAGCGGATGGGTCGTTCTTCAATGCGACTCTCATATTCGTGGTTAATTTCAATCCCTTGACGTGCCGCCACAAAGACGAAGATTTCAGGATTTTCCACCTTTACATCGTCCAAAATCATCAAATTATGCAATAAAATGCAAAATTACCTACACAAAAAAAATATCAAATTTTTCGCGTTTTTCTGGAATTTTCCAAGTTTTTCTAGTTTTCCACTAAGAATTTTCTATTTTTCCACTCGAAAAGTTATTCTGGAACAATAGCACACAAAATTCCATACAAAAAATTAATTTTCTATTTATCCAATTTCCCGACATTTCCGGAAGGTTTTCCACAAATTTTGTTTCAGAAGAACCTTCTCCTGCCAATTATGAACAACTGAAAAAAAATTTGAGCCAAATCGGCCCAGTCGTTCTCAATTGATGAATTACTATACATTTTTGCCACAATTTTGTATATATATAGATTAGCTTGGATGTGCCACGCCCACACTTCGCGAACTACTTTGTTCGGACAATGCACATCAATGTTCGAAATTTTGCAGCTTTAGCTACCATGAGTATCGAGAAAAAGCGTTTGCAGTAATTTTTTGCAAGGGAGGTGCCACGCCCATTTCTTCAATACCACCAACGTTTTGTAAACTATGTACATATTGGCAGTATACATTTATGTATACCAAATTTCAAAGCTAAAGCTATTATTAATGTCAATAGTGTTTTATGGGGTGCCACGCCCCATTTTCCAATCCTGGTCACATTTCGTGAGTCGCCTATGTCCTTCTTTAGGTCTTAGACTACCTCTCTGCCAAATAACATTACGACTGGTTTAGAAGTTAAGTCGTGAAATGGTAACAAACAGACAGACAGAGTTACTTTCGCATGAAATAACCCGTATTCCCGTTGGCGTTTGTTAAAACGTTATTCAGTTTTTTTTTCGAACTTTAGTTAACGATTTTGCTTCTTTTTGCATGTGTTCACTGTAATTTCAAATGGATTGTCTCAAAAAAGTTACAAACACTGACTTAAAATCGAAATGAAATATTAGGCGTTTACGACAAACGTCAACAGGAATAGGGGCGAATATTAGTCTGATAAAAAAAAAAACAGCAGATTTGGTACAGGCTAAATTTGGGTGCAAATTTCGTACAAAATCAAATAAAAACTTATCGTCAAGTAAAATGAGAACTAGTTGCAATTCCGAATACCTATTTTTGCAATGAATGACCTTAGAGTGGTGTCATTCTTGCCATTTCAAAAGTTACTGAAAAATTCAAATTGAAACAAGTGAACGCACTCATTTCCCATGGGAAATGCGTGTGATGTAAGCAAATTGGAACATTTTACCCGAATCTGTTGACAATATCTCACAGCATGGCTCTGAGCTACCTTGATTCCAAAGTTACATTAAAAAACACTTTCAAATGAGTCCCTGGCAAAAGGCGTGACTGAAAAAAAACAATAATATTTAAAATCCTATTATTTTCCTGCAGAGAGGTGCTCAATGCCCATCCCCTTTTTGTAAGTTCTCTTCTAGGAGACGTCTTTCTTGACAAATTCGATTTAATTCCTTAAGTCGTTTCCTAACTTATCATATGCCATTAGCGCATCCCACCTTTCTTAAGAAACAATTTTAATATCAGCTTCATCAAGCTGCCACTTAATTTATGAGCATATTTTTAGGGCGTTTTTCATAGATTTCGGAAGTAATGTAACCCGTTCCACTCTACAGATTCACATTAGTATACAGTATACCCTCTCACGGTAGGTTTTCTGAGACACTGACTTGCCATTAAATTGAATAAATTATGAGTTCATCCATTAAAAGGTCTTGAGACAAAAGATTGGATAGGTAGTCCTAGCTCCGTTGGGGGACCACCATTCATCGCGTCGGTGTATATTTATTGTCTTCCCATTCCATTAAAAGGTTATCGCATCTCAACACTGTGCGTGGATGTGGTATGGACTCCTCTTCAGTTCGTCGCATTACTTATAGGAAACTATGCCGGCAATCTTGACCTTGGGTCTGTTGTTAGTTATTGAGAACAGCTTTTCTCTGTAAATCGTGCATTCACCCCCTAAATTGGATGTAAAACAACAGTAATCGTTTGCATTTTCATTCAGATAGTAAACTTGAAAAATTATTTTACAAACAAACGGGAACATAGGTACATGACTTGATTTTAAATTTTAAAACTATTTAAGGCATTAAGGTCCATAACTCAAGCGGGCAATCAATTTTCCAGTTCTATGCGGGATGTAGCATTATTTTCCCCACTATACCACCTACGGATATATGTATTGCTATTCACATTATTTGTTCAAGATGAATGGCTAACCATTTGCCTATAATTATACATCTTCAGATAAACGGTTTAAAACTGAAAGTAAAGTTCAAATCAATTTAGAAAATTGCTCCTGCTGCTAGTTAGATACTCGTACTATGCATGTATCTTCATTAGCTTCGAGTGCGTGTTTCGTCAGATGAAAGTATGTGATTATGTAGTGTTTTCGATTTCAGTTTTATAGTTTAAACGAAATAGCTATTGGGACTTGTTTAGGTACTAGAACTTGATGGCTTGCCGATGATGATGAGATGATGATCATTTTTCCAATTCAATTTGCGAGGATATCATATTAATTTGCAAAGTTGTTGAACCTTAAAGGTAGCATACTAAATGCATTCCAAGTCTTTGTAATAACTTAAGAGTCATGTTGTGACAATAAAAATAAATATTAAAAGCTGTGTTAGCAGATTGCTTATCTTGCCCATAATTTATATCCATGGCTGAAAGAATCATCTCTCTCCAGATTAATGTTGAATTATGTTGTGTGACAAGGGTCAAAGGGTTAAAAGTTTTATGTGCTGATTCATATTTGTCAGAATATAATTACACTTATAGCGGCAGTTACTTTCTCGAAAAACTAGTGTTTTAGAAATATTTTAAGGAAACTATAGTTATCGAGCTTGATAGTCAGGATTTTCTAGAACAAAAGCTTTTCCTTATAATTGGCTATTTGAAGGGATCTTAAATGCAGACGTAATAATTTTTGCGTTGTCTGAGCTATATGTCAATGAAAAGTTCTGATGCAGCACAAGTACTCATACAGTTAAATGGGGTTTCTTTCTTTTATCCCATGCCCACTTTTTGGGAACATTCTTTACCAAAATATTATCCAAAGAGCTGAATTGGGAAGCTTCCTAAGGACAGTGCATTATACTGTCGGATGTACTTCAGCCAAGCACACTGAAGCACTGAACACGAAATTACATTTCTGGCAGCGCTGCGTTGGTTTATATTGGAATGCCATAACCTCAAAAGTGAAAGAAATTTACCTCATTTTAGCAAACTTAAGATTTTGGTATATGATGAAACCGGAGTTTTGGTTTAGCTTTGAGTAATTAGTAGAGTGATAATATCTCTAACATAATATCAAAAATTTGACATTGCTTTTATGACTTAAATGGTGCCTTTTTTGCACTTTAAACCCGGCAAACTGATATGGCAATTGCATTTTCTGTCTACATCGGTCGTAAATTAACACATACCAAAATCTTAAGTTCGCTAAAATGAGGTACCTACACTTTTTGCCCTTTTGAGGTTATGGCATTAATATACATAAACCAACGCAGCGCTGCCAGAAATGTATTTTCGTGTTCAGTAGTCACCCCGAACTAAGCTCACAAAGTTACAGCCTTGCTAAAATGACTTGAGAAAAAACGTTGCTAGCTCTTAGTCTATTAGTTAAAAGGGGCTCTGATGAGAGAAGCGATTAAGCCGTTTGTTAGGATTTAGGGGTATGGTTCGCTTAAGCTAAACATGTTAGCTCTACTGCTATTACCTAGATCACGGAAATCATTGAGATAATGGTTTCCTAAGTAAGCCTTTCTCAACTGCCTAGGGCACTACAGCTGCGCAGAGAAAGTGGTTGATTGACTCATCTTCCTCTTTCTGCAGCTTCTGTAGAATTCATTAAATGACAGACCGAGTCTTTGGGCGCCAGTTATAGCTATCAGTAAAATACAACCGAAAAAAAACTGTTTTGCTTTTTTTGGGCACTTTAACTTAATCATTGAACTCAATCTTGGTCTTAAAATGTTTGTTTTGAATTATAAAGTTACTTACTTACTTATAGTTACTTAAGGTGGCGCTACAGTCCGGGGTGGACATGGGCCTCAACCAACAAGCGTCTCCAGCCAGCACTATCTTTGGCTAGCTGTCTCCAGTTTCGGACGCTAAGTTGGTTAAGCTCCCCTTCCACTTGCATGCGCCACCTGAGCCGCGGTTTTCCTTTACTGCGCCGTCACTCGGGTGTGGATTCAAAGATCTTCCCGGCCGAAGCATTCACGTCCCTTCGCTCTACATGACCCAGCCACCGCAACCGCAGTCGTTGGACGTTCACTCTTCTGGCTAGGTCGATGTCGCTGTACAGCCCGTACAATTCGTCGTTGTATCTCCTCCTCCATTCACCATCTATGCAGACGTGACCGAAAATTACTCGAAAAAATTGTCTCTCGAACTATAGTGACATTTTGGGATCCCTACGTTATCTCCTTTGTCTTTTATTGGACATAATCTCTCTTTTTTTTTATATCTTTTTCCAAAATCTCTCGGGACGAAATCCCCTATGCCAAAATCTCCCACCTACATAGATACTTATTAAATCCCTCGTTAAAATCCCCTGTTCGCACATTAGAATTTCAAACCTCACATTCTATAAAGTTAGCTCGTCAAAAAAATTAAACAATTGATCTCTAAATTTGCCACAACATTTTCTACTGATTTCCTATGATATGCTATGGTTAAATTTTTCAGTTTTGCTCTGTTTCTCAGTCTATAGCAGTATCACAGTATCCTGGGTGTTTCCATCTGCGATTTGCTTTGCCTGCTGCATCCGCGTAATGTGGTGTATGACAGTGGTGTACACACTTTGTGCAGACTTATACTGTCCACGCCAGTATAGCTTAGTCTTGCTAGTTCGTCAGCTGCATAGTCTCCTGGAGATGTCACGGTGACCATCCGAAACCCAGGAAAGGTTATGCGGTTGTAATGCCCAGCTCGAAGTACAGCTATCTCGTTGAGAGATAGGCGGCTTTTAAATTTCATTTCGCTGGATACCTATTAGGGATTTGGTAGTAGCTTGGCTGTCAATATGTATCAACAGCAATATTTTTCGTTGGACCGCTATTGAGTTTATTTGATGTATGCTTCAGTGTGACAGCCGGCTTAAAGGTGTTGTTCGAAATGACAGGAATTACAAAGTGATTGCTTCAAAATAATTGTCATTCTCTCAATAATAGTTCGGCACTTGCTTCGCCAGGAGCAACATTTGACTTTCATATTACGTCTCCTAGAGCAGCTATCAAAATCCAATCTAAATCTGACCCTAAATTTCAATCCGAATTATAGGTAGGTATAGGTACCCACTTATTGAACGAAGTCATAGTCCCAATTGGTTGGTTTCATATAGTACGATTAGTGACGACCTTTCTTAGTATCATCCCCTCCTGAGCTTGACTATTGTAACTCCTCACAAAATGTGATAACATTTGGACACACCCCTCCACGTTGCTTGAACATTTTTAAAACAATTTATCTATACCTACCAAACTCTAAAGTCAACTTAATGAGATCGACCATCACAATTGACCATATACTGCCGGCCGGCCGCAATTAGCTGCATACGGATAGTTACACCTAATCATCATGAAAATTACACACATCCTCGTTCAAATTAAAGACTCCCATGATAGACTCAAGCATGTCCATCGCGCAACGCCATGACCAAAGTGGTTCCACTTTTAATCACGACACGGAACAATTTATAAGCCGATCGTTATCTTGCACTCCTAGCATTACCTGAAATTAAACATGATCAATGATCTGTGCAGATTGCAAATTGCTCGCGTACACCGCGCGCAATGAAGATGCCGAGATGGAGTCCACGTGATATAATTTCGAAGAAGTGCTGCCCAGACTCCAGACCGCATCAGACCCCAGCCCCAGACCACATGTTGCAACTTCAGGCCCCCTCCTTAGGTATACGCTTCCCATATTCCAGGTGGTAGTCTGATGGACAGTTAGTTGAATAAACTAACAGTTGTTCCTGGGGTTTCCAAGTTTTTTTTTTTTTTTCAATTTTCAGGGGAGAGTGGAAATTTCATCGCACCAATCAGTTCTAATGCCTGTGCATATGATTGGCCCGCACCTCCCGTGTATATATGCATGTTGAACGCGACGCGGCCGGCTACGTAATTAATGGTGAATGCACTCAGCTCGAGTTTAAAATATGCAACCACGCAACTCTGCAGTCGTCGTCGGGCCTCTGTATTTCAAGCCAACTCTGGACCTCTGGATCATTCATTAGGATGGGGAAGCACATTTTCTAATGAAGCGGGAGCGTTCCGCTGGAAACACAAGGTAACACACCGCATGCTCGTGAAGATGATTCGCGAGCACTCCCCTACGTCTGATGGTGCATTCCAGCGGCCCATCATCTCCCATGTAGTTATGCATAACAGCAGATGGCGTTGCTGAATCATTATCACATATTTCCGCAACGAATTTATGAAGTCGCGCTGCAGTTGCATCGTCTGGTCGACATCTAATGCCAACTACGTGCCATCGGGCTTGAGGAGCGCCTAAATCAATATGAAAATTAGCGAATATATACACAAGACACTTGTGTGAAGTATAAACTCAAGCCCCGATGAGAACGAGAGGTAAATAAAGTAACATCGCCGAGCAGAAGAATTTTTGCTTAATTACCCGTGTACTTGTAGTTGTAGTGGCAGGTTGTAATTATATTTTTTGTTCTCTTTCTAAGCCGCGTATCTTCTAATAGGACAGCTTAATGAAATGAACATTACATCAACATCGTTGCTTTGAATGATGAGTGAGGAGTTCCCGGTCCGGGTGCGCTTTGTACTTTCTCATTAGGGATTTTAATTTTCAACTTTGTGTGCCCATTAGGTGGGCAAGTGAAATCGGTTGGACAATTTGCATGACACTATACTAACTTAGGCGCAACCGGTAACTGGTTTCTTCTTAAAGAGGTCATAAAAGAATCGTATACGTAACATGAAGTCCCAAATTAGACGAGTAGAGGACATAATTAAAAATGTAGCCAAATAAAGCCAAGTCTTGACAGAACTTGTATGAACCCTATTACATAGTATTTTATCATTTATTGTCAATGTCATTGCAAGCCGTTTATTTTAGGAAAAAATACCTTCGAGGGATATTAATAGTCTCAAACAAGGTGGCGGAAAAGTAATTTTTCTTTCATGTCTAACATTTTTTTCCATTATAATGGCCATGGTCATCAAACCATTCGGGCCCGACCTGTGACATTTTCCATCCCAATTGCCAGAACTTCCGGCGATAGGTCCTTGCATTCTTGATATTCTATTTGAGCACTTCAAGAGTCTGAGGCATTGTTGAAATAGTCTCGTGACTTTAAAAAAAAACCTGGAAAAAGAAGTCTGGAAAGGTTAAATGAGTCGACCTTGTCGGCTACTGGAAATCGCCAAAACGAGAGATTATAACTATAAACGACTCGGAAATTCAGCCTTCAGAATTTCGGCTGTTGCTCATGCAATATTCACTGTTGCTCCACCCTGTTAAAACCACATGTTCTCCAGTCCTTAGTCATCAAATGGTGGAAGGATAATACCGCACGTCAACTTTCCTCAGGCAAGGGAATGGCTGTGGCCAGACTCTGAGCCAGGGAATGAACGCCATCGTGTATTCACGGATGGCTCTAAAACCGGGCAGGGGTCTGGTTCTGGGGTCTTCTTGGAAAGTGAGAACATTAGACTACGCTACCCCTTAAGTAACTATGCGTCTCTATTCCAAGCGGAGATTTTCGCTATCCTTATGGCTATGCGCTATATTGTGACAAACAGGTGGAGGGCTAGCAGCATATGCGTTTGCAGTGATTGCCAAGCTGCACTAAAAGCGCTACTTAACCCTCCTACCTTGTCCAAGTTAGTTCTCGAACTCAAGCTTTCTCTGATCTTGGTCGGAAGGCTAAGCACATTGAAACTTGTTTAGATTCCATCCAGGTCTTACTGGTATCTAGGGAAATTAGATCGCTGATGAGCTTGTCAGGCTAGGTTCAGACGAAGCTCTCTCAGGACCTGAACCTTTCTCGTAAACACTAGTGTCGGTGGCGTGACTGTGCTGGGTGTATAGACAGACGAAACGACTGACTAAGTACATATGTACAGTAAAGTAAGGTGTGGGTGTCTGTTTGGCAGTACAATGGACCAGTATAGTTGTGTCTGAGTGCAACCTCCGACAAAAGTGGCTCTGTAGCGGGGCACGTGCGTCATCTGGTCGACACTCCGGAGTCCTCTGCGACATCTTCACCGATATTCTCAGCAGAACGGCAGCTCCGAGCCCGCCAAACCTGGCCTGGCACCATCTCGTGTTTTCCCGTACTCTTCTAGGCGAGCGTCTAAACGTCGCAGCGTTTACCCCAGTTGGTGTCGCACGACCAAGAAATCTGCGCCAAAATTCAAGCTGCGCCCACACCACCTACGAATTATTCCGCAAAAAATTTGACACGATTATTCCGCGGTCTTTAGGACTATAGCGATTCATGTCTTGTTGAGGTGTATTTTGTATCGTTTACTTCACAAATGTCAATTCATTTGCCGCCATTTGCAAAAATTATAGCATCTTCCGATAGCGGGATGACTTTTGGTGTCTTTGCGGAGCAGCAAACTTTTCGCATCGTCGTCCTATCAATGCTGATTACATCTAACTTCTTTTAATCATGGGTTTATTGTATAGTTGTTATAGAGAGGTATCGATCGGTTAAGTTAAGATTTTGTAATTCTTTCAGTCATAAAGCCACATTGGTATATTCTATCGACGTATGCTTTCAGACATTTAAAAATGATCCCAGATAAAATTTTGTGGACGCAGATGCTCGACCACTGAAAAAGAGTAGGTTCAATTTCTGAAAAGTAAACCTCAAGCTCAACCTCGTTTCTTCGGAAACGTTTGACACACTTTCGAGAGCGTAATTGTCTTAAGAAAGCTTCTTCATCCAGCCCTTCGGACAAGACTTCCATTCCTTCCCAAAATAGAAAAATACAGATGCGCGAGTTACAAATTCCTCGCCGAACGAAAAATAATAGACTCGAACAAAAATGTGTTACAAATCGATTTATTACTCAACAATGTTTTTTTTTCTAACATAATAGATTTTTCTTAGATCGTTACTCCATCACAGCCAAACTCCAACTCTCCCAGTGTCTCTATTTTTACCGGCAACGAAACCAAGCGCCAGTATCGCTTGGCCTTGGTTTTAGGAAAAAAAATGATATGTACCTGCACATTATCGCTTGGCCTTGGTTTTGCGAAAAACAACTTTGTACATAATGTACCGCAGTTTCTGCCCAAGCAAGTGCAGAGCATCAAAACAAGGTACCGCACTCTGCCAAAAGTTGTGTTAAAGCTTTTGCTGCCGATCCCAATGCTGCCGTTGTACAGTGCTGATGGTGGTGTACATTTTGATAAGCCGGCCAACATCAAGTGGTGGAGTTGTCGCATTTTGGAGAATGTGGAGATGCAGCATTCGTAACTCGCGCACATTCGAAGAAGCTTGCAAGGTAGACAAACCTTTCTTGTAATGACTTCTGCAGGGGCCTCAGCGATGATGATGGAAATCAACACAATTCGCCACTATGACAGTAACTGTCTTTCGATTTGACCTGTCTCAAGCGTCAATGCTTCGCCTTTTTGATTCGAAGCTTTTGACGAACATTTTGATGCAATGAAAAGCCTTCGGATAAATAAATTAGCCGACCCGCAAACGTTGGCCTGGCTGACCGTTGGCTTGCCAATATTCTAATCACAGCGAATTTTTAATTTAAAAAAAAAAAACTGTTGTTGGGGGAGTGGGGGCTGATATATGTATATATTCTAATATGCGAAAAGTCTTAGAAAATAAAAATAAAAATTCTAGAACCCGATCGCAGCGTCTATCGTATGAAATATAAGAATTTTCCCATGATGTGCTCACTTTGGCCAAAAAAGCAAATTTGTTTGTACAATATCAGCTTCCTAGCTCTTACCGTTTGGACTTGGCTTTAATCACCAATAAGTCAGGACAGACTGTCTTACATATCAGATGATAGCCTCTCTTCTTGGTAACAGATCAATTCAATATTTCAAAAGTCAATCTTTTAATCCCGTTCTCGATCAGTAATCACTCTCCTTACACCTCCCCACCTATGGTTGCTTCAGCTTCGTTTCGGAGCGGGTTTAACATCAACTGGTTGCCCTTTAGATGAAAGCAATCAATTTTGGCTTCCTTTTCTGTTCGTAAAACTGAGTAGTCTCTGTCGTCCTTTTCTACACTTCTAAGCCTCTTTATATAGCCTATAGTTGTTTTTGCAACATCAGACCAGTGGTGAGTCGTGAGTTACAAGTTGTGCTCAGAATATAGGGATGTTGAAATATCGTGCAACAAACTATGTATACGTGGGTCTGCAGTAAAGTCGATGAGTCTGAATCTGTTTCCGGACATCGTATCAAATATCAGGCTATATCTCATAAAGTTTAAACAGAAAATGGTATCCGTCTCGATATTTGCGTTGTATAATCTCCAAGAAGTAGCCAAAAGTGACATATCGGGCACTGCACGTAAGTTGTAGATATATCCACTGATGAGCGATTATACGTGCGATTTGTAATGTCAGATTATCTCAGCTAATTCGTTAATTCATTAGGGTCCATTTAAAGTGCAAATATTTTATGTGGATACCCATAAATTGATGTCCTTTGTATGAATTGACTTGAGTCATTAAATAAGGTTAAATGAAACTTTGTATCTCTATAACAAGTTCCTTGGGCACACTTCTAAACACCGTCCTCTTACTCACGTATCACAACTTATATGCGCCACATGAGTCGAATGCATGTCATTACTTCACCTCTCTGGTATCCCAGGAGGAACTACGTGAAAAAGATGATGCATATCTAGCCTCATAAAATGGTCTTACTTTAAAAGTAAGACAAGCATTTTAAGTTCTTTGTAACAGAAAAAGTTCCTTAATAAATTCCTAATTAAATATACAACATTCCTAAACAACTTATAGCGAGCTACCACCCGCCAGTTTATCAGAAAATGTATAAATGACGAATTAGTGCGAGTGTCTCCTGGTGGTAAATTGGTTACCACCCGCTCCTAAGTAAGGGTCTCACGAGTTACGAGTAGGTATGCCTTACTAAATTGAGCTACAGTCAAGAAAAAAAAAATCACCCAATAAAGTCATAAAGCTATATACGAACACCCTGAGTTTCTATCTCAATATTTACCCACCACCATTGTATAGCCCTTTAACGCACTATAACTATGACATAAGCTGATTAGTTTGACAACCAATCACATGTCTATTGACACAAAAAATCCATCTTAGGTCAATGACCCTTTTGTTCCATGACACGGTATTCAAATCGGTTAACTGAAATTCCAAAGAGATGCGCACCAAGCAATCCACCACAAGCTGGATTCTCACTAACAACATATCAGTGAATGCCCTAATGATTACCGAAACTGCGTTTCTCGAATATAAGGAATGCAAACTCAACATCTAGTCAAATCGACGTCTTGTCAAAGACTTGACAAAGCATGAAATTACCTAATTTGTCTCTCAGTTCTCTCCTTTATTAACTTAGCAATTTAACATATAAATGCTGGCTTAAGTACGGATTCCCAATTTTGACTATAACTTACCCAACCTATCACGATGGCATAACGCAGACTCAGCGGCTATGAATAATTTACATACATTAGACAAAGAATTGTTAAATTCTTAATGAGTTCTGCTACACGGTGTCGTAACATCACCTTTGATGGTCAGTTGGTCTGGCCGTTCGTTCGTGAGAAAAACTCGTTTCGACAGCTTTATTGAAATTTAACTAAAACCTTCTCAATGCTAATCAGTGACTTATATAACTCTAATTACATGCTTTTAGTTGGCATAAGGAGAAAAAAAAATCATTTGTCAAAACAACAATTAGCGATTGACAACTTGAAAATACCACACATTTTGACACATGCTAATGCTGATGGCTCATTTCGTCAGTCAATTCGTAATTGCAATTGAATAATCGAACAGCCATTAGCGAAGAATTTCAATTTCAAAATATACTTTTCGCAGAGATTGGATAATTGCTTCGGATTTGATAATAATTGGATAATTACAGATACGGATTGGATGGACTTTCTAAAATCGAAGAAATTAATGTTATTGACATCACTGCTGATTCAGACAAGTTGTTTTGTCAGTTTTACAAGCCCATTTAAGTCTTTGAAAGTAAATTGAAGCCGCATAGCCGCGTGTATTGGCATCACCATTTTATGTCACAATTATGCTTATAAAAATGTGTGTTCCAAAGTATTATTACAAAATTGTGGCCTTTTTGCATTAGAGTTTATTTTTCAATTTCTACTCGTATGGGAGCGTGTTTTGCTTCCCAACTTATGGGCCAGCAGTTGATATTTCACAAACAGGATCTAAATGTTTCGACTGGACTTTCAGATATTCAGTGTAGTTTTGGACAGGTTTTATATTTAGAGATAGACGTTAAATAGAACAAACCCCGTGGAGACTTTTATACCTACAGTCAATTACGAACTGAACTTCCCAGGAACACTTTTGAGCCAATCACAAAGTTTGCCTGAAAATTTAAATTAAATTAAATTAAAATTGCGATCACAAATATAGGTTCGGTTAGATTAGGTTGTATATTGGGCTCAACGCCATCCCTGGGGCACCTTCACCTAAACCAATTCGACCAAGCACTTAGTTTCCCCACAGAACCTCAAAAAGGTTTCAATTTTGTGCAAAATGCCAACCTCCTCCACATTGTCAAAGAGGTACCTTCCAGGGAGTCTCCTTCTATTCTGAGAGATAGCTTGAGAGAGAGAAGATGAGTAATATGCTTGTGCGGGTGCTTTGTGGTAGACCCTATATATGCTAGGCGCTGGGATGGAGATTTTTCCTCGTGGAGGATGCAATTTAAAAAAAAGAAGACGGTTGAAGTTTCGTATTTTATTACGGAGTGTATAGTCTTACCTCGTGGAGGGTTAGATTAAGAAGAGATCGATTTTGGGTTAGTAAGAAAAAAGGAAATACATTTACTTTGACTACTAACAAGTGGCGACCTCCTACAGTAAACTTTATATTACATTTAAGTTATCGATTTTAAGTAACGAGTAACATTAGGTGCATTTCACATGAACAATGCTCTATGACATGTTGTAGGTCCTCGCTGTGCCCAGAGAGTATCCTTTCGCCATGAGTAACATTGATCTGCTGAGTTTTAATAATTCTACAGATTTTTTTCCGATCTAGCTTAAGCCACAAAGGCTTTAAGACCCATTGGCCTTCTATATTTGACCATCTTCTGCCATATCTTAAGTTTTCTCGAATACGAGTATAATTCTCTTGGCTACGGCTTTTGGTGGTCTTATGTTCTCAATTGTGTCCGGAAGTTTTATTGATACGTGTACTCATGCGGTCTAGGTATATCCTCTTAGTTTATACGCTAAACCTGAGTTGCTCAGTTCTTTAAGTATGTATGGTCTATTCTATCTTCTATTTTATATCTTCTATCTTCTATCTTCTATCTTCTATCTTCTATCTTCTATCTTCTATCTTCTATCTTCTATCTTCTATCTTCTATCTTCTATCTTCTATCTTCTATCTTCTATCTTCTATCTTCTATCTTCTATCTTCTATCTTCTATCTTCTATCTTCTATCTTCTATCTTCTATCTTCTATCTTCTATCTTCTATCTTCTATCTTCTATCTTCTATCTTCTATCTTCTATCTTCTATCTTCTATCTTCTATCTTCTATCTTCTATCTTCTATCTTCTATCTTCTATCTTCTATCTTCTATCTTCTATCTTCTATCTTCTATCTTCTATCTTCTATCTTCTATCTTCTATCTTCTATCTTCTATCTTCTATCTTCTATCTTCTATCTTCTATCTTCTATCTTCTATCTTCTATCTTCTATCTTCTATCTTCTATCTTCTATCTTCTATCTTCTATCTTCTATCTTCTATCTTCTATCTTCTATCTTCTATCTTCTATCTTCTATCTTCTATCTTCTATCTTCTATCTTCTATCTTCTATCTTCTATCTTCTATCTTCTATCTTCTATCTTCTATCTTCTATCTTCTATCTTCTATCTTCTATCTTCTATCTTCTATCTTCTATCTTCTATCTTCTATCTTCTATCATCTATCTTCTATCTTCTATCTTCTATCTTCTATCTTCTATCTTCTATCTTCTATCTTCTATCTTCTATCTTCTATCTTCTATCGTCAGATGTCATTTTAGCCATTGATTTGACCTTTTCAAGGTTCCGTTCCCATAAAACATAACCTTATTGTTTTCGCTATGATGTTTGACCGTCTATCCGAAGCCGAACCCACTAAACCAATTTTGTACCTAGGTCTATCTCAAAAACTAATTGACGTAGAAGGCTGAAATTTGCACAGAACATCGGGTATAACGCCTAGTTGAACAACAAATACCAATGGTAGCGATACATTCACTGGTTTTGGAGTAATTAGTAATTTGGTAAACAAAATATTTTCCTTCATACAAAAAACTGTTTAATTTTGTACCTCTATCTACTTTGTAAGTCTATCAAATCAAAGAACAACCGACACACTAAGACACCAATTCTGGCAAAGTACGGAGCCTTCAGTGCGCGAGTGATACTCGCACTTGGCCGTTTTTTTTTTAATATCTACAAACGATTCCTACAAGTGTAACTCATTTCTGTAACAAAAAGTTACAAATTCAGTACCTACTGATGTTATCAAGACTTGTAGTAAAATTCAACAGGTACTTCCAATGCTCGTTTTGGTGTGTTAAAGTACCTAAAAAAAGGTGACAAATAGACACAAAGGGTTACATTTAGTAAGAACCTTATTTTGTCTTCAGCAAGGCCGTTCTCTATTATTATTTTTGAAAAGAAACAAAGGGGCATTTCTAGTAGGTTTACAAACATACTTAAGTAAATCATTATGGTTAGACCTGTATTTTATTTTTGACACTCACAATAGTGGTAACATTATCTTGTCATCTTCGATAGCAACCATGACAGCCTTCCCACAAAATTCAATAAATTCTGCTCTTAATTGATGCAAACACTTAAGGTCGCGTCCGTGTGCCTTATCAATTTCAACTACCTACATTATCAAATCACAACATGTCGCATTCCGCACTTCAAACCTAATGGAAAACTGTCACTTGAACTCCATAAATTCATTACATATTCATAAACATAACCGGAAAATTATCATCCGAATGTTTATGCAAATCAAATGACCACACATCCGAACAACAAACAACATCATAGATGTTCAGCATCCAAAATAACCTTGCTGATGTATCTTTTCTTCTAAATTCGAAAGAATGAAAAAAAAACTTCAACTTTCGGTTTTTGTTAGATCATTCTTTCACTTTTGCAATTCCTCAACAGCACTCCAACTCCATTCCCATGTGACATTTGCATTATGACGACATTCTCCCCGAAAAAAAATAAAAATAGAAACATCCAAGTTTCACTTTTCATTCAAAAGACTTTTCAATTGGTCCCGGGAAGTTGGCGATACACATTCAAATCAGTTCTCGGACCGATTTTTATCGATGAATTATTCAGTAGCCCACGAACAGTATTTGCGGGCAGCAGAAAAAAAAGGAAAGTTCAAAGTATTCCGTATTCCCATGTGGAATACCGAATACGGCATGGGAAATGATTTCGGGGAGATTGAGCACATACGATAGACAGATTAAAACTTTCACATCTCACACATGTGGGTAAACGTTCTTCGACATGAGGTTTAGTTTTCTATTCAGTGTAATGGCCCAATTACCATCAGAAATGAGGGTTCTCCTTTAGATACAAAGTAGGTAATCGATCGATTTCATTACTGGTAAGTCTCAATTGGACTTACTAGAGGTTTCAATGAGTTTTTCCGCGAAAATGACCGCAAATCAAAGAGATTCCTCTTCCCCGGCATAACTCCGTTGCCGCCCGTCTGGAATTCGCATTCAGTGGTTTTTCATCGGGAATAACTGGTTGCATAAGGAAGCAATATTCGGGCAGTTGCCATTGCTACTCCACTTGTGCACACTCCATCTTCTGGCACGAGTATCTTGCACATAATATTCTCGGTTTAGCCTTACGCATCTCATTCTTAGCAATGGTGTATCTAGTATCAGAGTATCCCGTATCCGCCACGATGACGGCTTCATAGCTATATACATTTCGTGCGAGTAGTTTATGTTGTTTTCCAGAACGGACCTGTTCTTCTATTGGGAGCAGGAGTTGTTTATTTTTTTTTTTTTGCACATTTAAAACTATGAAGATTCATTTACGATGCGGAGATTCTATTTTCTCACCAAGTCGAGCGCACGAAATGGTGATTGTTGCCTTTGGACCGTGCACCGCGACCACCTGCTCGAATTTGGCCCGGCAATGCTAAGTACGGGGCAGCCAGTTAATATGACGAGAGATTCATGATGTTGGCGATGATTTAAACTGGTAATGTATTTCCTGCAATGAGCATGATTAGGGGGGGCATATGATTTCAATTTCTCGATGCGCGCTATTCTGATATGAGCTTAGCACATACTCGTCTATGCATGGGAGTTGGTGGAACTTGTTTCGCTAAAAATCGTGAGCATAACATCGCGTATCTGCATTATTATACTTCGTTGGACCATCCCATAAAATATAAATTAAATTAACTTTGATTAAGAATCTCTTGCAAAGCCAGATAGGTCGTGGTACATAGAGTACGAGTATTTTGTTTGTGTTTCACACTTTCACCTGTAAGCAAAAGATGGATATCAACTTCAGCCCAGTTGAGCGTAACATCTGGCAGTTGAATGGCAAAGTGTGCACTGTGCATGGGCGTCAGCTATTAATTTGTTTATCTGGAAACCATTTGTGCTGAATTGTGGCGATTTGACTGATTTACTTCTGAAAATATATTAAAATTGACCGAATTTTGCCCAAAATATTTGTTGGGTTGGGATGAAATTGGAAATTAACTCCCTCTGGGCATTTGTTTAAGGCGTTGTAGGCTTGCCAGAAAAAGTATTTTCTTAATGGTCCGCTCCGCAAGTCTCCATTGTTCTTTTAGCGCACTTCATGTACTCTATAACCCGCCATGCATTTCCATGCAGCTAAATGTAAATCAGTGACTTTAAGATACCAATTTCGCCTAAGGGCTTAAGTTGGTAGTCTCACAGTCTATACTTTGCCTCTACTAAAGGGCTTTTCAACAGGGACGCTACAAAAGTAGAGCGACAGGGACAGGGATGGAAAGATATGCGAGCCAACAACGAGTCGAAATTATTAAAATTTCTACCGAAATTCGGAGTCAGTGGCCTCAACGTTAAGAGTGCTACGTCCAATAATTTATGGTCGTCATAATCGTCCTAGCAGATCAACAATTGAGCGTCTAGTCTGGACTTTTTTGAATCCACAGACACAGTACAAAATGTTCCCGTGCCAGTGAGACAAAGAAGTGCCCGTAGTGTAGAGAATATTGCTGCCGCTGAGGCTTCAGTTGAAGAAAGCCCAAATGTGTCTCTCACACGTTGTTCTCAAGCGTTGGGCATCTCTGTGACGTCGTTGTGGCGAATTTTGCGAAAAGATCTTGGCCTACATCCTTACAAGCCGCTTGACCACCAGAAGCGTCGTATGTTCGTGAATTGGGCTGAGCAACAACTTGAAAATGATTCGGATTTTCATCGAAAAATCATCTTCAGCGATGAGGCTCATTTCTGGCTGAATGGCTTCGCCAATAAACAAAATATGCGGCAGCAATCTACACGTACTCCATGAGTCATCATTGCATCCCGAAAAAATTACGGTTTGGTGTGGTTTATGGGCCGGCGGCGTCATTGGGCCGTACTTCTTGGCCCACAAGCCAGCGACGATTGATGAACTTCGTACGAATATCGAACGTGAAATTGCAGCAGTATCGGCCGATTTATGCTTGAAAACCGTCGAAAATTGGGTTCAGCGTCTGGACTTCTGCAAGCGTGCCCGTGGTGGCCATGCAAAAGAAATCGAGTTCCATACATAATGGCATCGAACGTACTTTCACAGGAATAAAGAATTTCATTGATATCCAAAACCGTTTTTGTTTTCTTTAAAAAAACTTTTGTAGCGCTCTTATTGAAAAACCCTTTATATTCAGTTCATCTAATGACTAATGAAGCCTTCTGACCCGAACGCCTGGATCAAATATTTGATAACGACTGTCAGCCATTTACTGCCAGGATAGAAATGGTGACTAAGTTTAGGACCTCAAAACTTTTAATTATTTACCGCCTGTAGAAACATACACCCAAGTCAAATTTCAGGCATCAACGTTTTTGGAGCCAGTATTCGGTGGTTACCATACCAGAACTTATGAGTTAGTATGGTTATGGCGTTAACTGGGGCCCACCAGAAATGCAGCGAAACAAAGAACATATACCTACCCTTTTCAAAATAACAGCGATCTGTTGGAATTACGTGGCTGAGAGAGTCTCAAAAGTTTAACATTAGCCCCTTAGAAAATGACGTACCGAGCGGCAGATTGAATCAACGGTGTCTCTTAAAGTCAAGACAGATTAGCTACTGAGATATATTTGTAACTGAGGTCAATGGAGATTTTGTAGGATTAATCAGGATCCTGAAAAAGTTAAAGATGGTGGCATTATGGGTCAACGGCAGTAAAGTCTAGAAGAGCCTCGGATAATAATGGATATACTGTCAGCGACCTCGAAAAACGGAAAAAGGACGACGAATTTGAATATTTGGATACTATAAAGTATAAACAGTCCTGGTGCAGCCGAACAATTAGCACTAGACTCCTACAATGAGACTAGAGACTTGCAAACTTAAATATTTTATGATGTTCTGCTACATAGAAAAGATTCACACATAGGCAAGGTATCTTGAGCTGTCGATACTTTTGTGAACAATCCGCTTCAGCTAAATTTGCCAACACCAGCTGGACCTGCTCTCAAGACCCAGAGATGAAAGAGATAATTCTACCAACCATTGTTATAACGTGCTCTCGTCTCTGTGATTTTAACGCCAGAATAAGCAAAAAGGATATCTTTAAGAGTATAGTCGCAAAGCATAGCTTACACGACACCATGTCTAGAAACGGACCTAGGCTAATCAAGTTTGTGGCTTCAGATGAATATTCATGGAGGGACATAGCCATATTCACCAGCTCATCAAACCATCAAACAAATTACTTAAGTTTCGATAGACATTATGCAGAGCTCCACGATGTTAGATGAGCAAATGTTATAGGCAAAGTCTGAATGCTTATATATCAGACGCCACAATTAATAATGTCAGTAGATTTACACCGAATAGTTGCAACAAACCTCCAGAACCTCTGCCAATCACGTATATCGTTCAAACTATCGAAAAGCCCAAAGGATCCAGCATCAAGTAATCGAGGATCTTTGGTATCAATGACAGGAGGCTATTAGAGGCGCCACATATGAAGTGCTTAACCCGTCCAACTCCCGAAACCACTGATTTGATGAAGAGTGCCGACAAGTAAGGGTATAGCAAATCAAGTCACCTACAAAGCGGCGTTGTAGAAAAGACCGAGAGTGGTTCGTAACACCGCGTCTCCACGAGCACGTCTCGTTATTTCTTTCTATGAGAAATGACAGATGGCAAGCTATGAAATATTGCTCGTGGAGACGCGGTGTAAGAGTCGTAAGCTCTACAAGCAGCAGAGAAGGGTAGCACCGCATCGGGGTTTCTCAGGAGGGAAAGATAGAACACGAGAAGCCCGCGGCCGAAGAAATAGGGTGGTGCCGTTCTAGCAACAATGTTAGAACGTTTTGCTAAAAAGTAAAATGAACGTGTGTATACTGTGAAGGCCAACAAGACTCAAGCTGGGACGAGTATACTGATGAGCAAAAATAAAAACATTGTAATAGAATTACAGTCGGTTTTTGAGGATATAGAAAACTACTTCTATATGACTGAAATTCCAGACTTTACGTCCAACCGACCAAATTTAAGTGAGGATCAAAATGACCGAACCCAAGCCCAACAAGACTGATAGATCAGGCGGCCTGCCCGCGGAACTATTTAAGAATTCAGAGAACGAGTTGTTGCAGATTATACACCAACTTATCTCTAAAATGTGTTCGGAAGAAAGTATACCGGACTTTGGATACATATCCTACTTACGTGAAGACATCTTAATCACCCCTATCGTGGAATCCGCAAGGGGGAACTATAGGATATTTTGTTATCGTCGCATCCGCAAAGTGAACAGTTCCCCGAGTGGGTACTGGCAATAAGTTCCACTGTATCCTTAAAAACGTTCAAATCGAATTTTTCCCGAACGGGGAACTGTTTACTTTGCGGATTCGACGATACCAAAATATTCTTTTTCGTGAATAATTCCCCCCGGCGGATTCCACGATAGGGGTGATTAGCTCCTAAGTGTAGTTTTACGCTCACACCAAATTGGAGGCACTCATTTGTTTAGACATAATGGCGGTACATAGAATCACTCTTTTAGAAGAGATCGATCTTAATGGTTTTATAGCCTTTAATGTCTACATTTTTTTAAGCCATCGATCCATTGTCTTGGGAGTTGCTTTACGGCGACAAATGAGACGCTTGGTTTCAAAGTGTATTGAGGCGAGTTAGGTTAGGTTTACGAATTGGTAGAGCATTTATGGTGGGTTAACCTTTGGTGTTAGAGATGGTTAGCTTTGTGTCCCTCCTTTCTGTGTTTACCCGACGTCGCGTCGTCCAACTATCCTGATATCCTCAAAAACCTATAAAGGCATCAGAAAGTTCGTGTAAGTCTTGGGAGCGACAAAGGAAGTGAGGTGTATTCTCATGGTCCTCTTCGCAGCCTCGCTATGTATGGTTTCTTAGAAAGTTGTGACCTGTTGGAGTTCCTACCAGCGACAGCGATGACCTGTTAAACTGTATAGAAGTTTAATGGTCCGGCTGCCGTTATATTCTGGCCAAAGCTTCCGTGGTACTTTACAGGTCGTTGATTTTTTCCACCTGTTGTTGGTTTTCACACGAATCTTGTTCTCCACTCGTTCTATGAGATTACAGAGTGGAGGCGATGGACTGTAGTGCTCTATTTTGATCCATTGCAGACCCCTTTCTCGCCAGTTCGTCAGCCCTCTCTCATGGGGTACCATCAGCCAGAACATCTGCTTAAAAGACACTGCTACTACCAAGAAGTCTGATTGAGCAGTGCGTATATGTAATTCCTCCGAGAATATACCGACACCGATTCCACAGTCTTGATCCATCTGTGTAGATAAATATCGATTTCCTCTTCGTGGATTCCTTTATGTGTTCTATTCATCCCTACTCCGAAAAGAGCAAGAAAATGGTTTATTAAGGTTCAGCGATGGGGAGATATATAGTCAGAAGTGACAACATTCCCAGTGAATTTCCCTAGAATCTGTGCGTGGCCAAAATTACATGGGGTCCTACTTAGTTTATCTAATCCTTAAGGCATACTTTTGGTAGCAAATTCTTTCATGTATACGTCCATAGAAGTCAAATTAAAAATTTCGATGACCAGTAGCTGTTCAATCAGCTTTATTTTATCCTTTCTCCAAAATGTGTTATATAGTATGCATAGCTTATAAGTTATAACTTTTCCCAAAATGAAGGTCGTCTCTTGTCTTAAAGTAGTTTGTTATATAATGCGATACCTATCTAAGACAAAACTTAAGACCTGTATCGTTTTTCTTAATTCTAGATTGGTGCTTGCGCTTGAACGATTAGTGTTTCAAGCGGTAAGTTCGGCACCAATTACTGACATTAAACTCCAAGGTTTTGCCAAAAAGTTTACCTAGAGATTTACTTTCATCACACTAGTTTTGGAAGACCAATTGCCACTGAATAGTTTACGTAAATAAACTAATTAGAGTAACAGGACCAGTCGGGCTAGGGCAAAATCCTCATACTTATGTCCTTCTCGTGGGCGCCTGCCTGAAAATGGCTAATCAGCTTGTCTGGTTAGTGTCAGCCAAGGGTCTCACTTGCATATCGGCTGTACGCTGTGATTCGTTGCAACGTACGACCGATGTGAAAGCGTGAACCATTAGATGAGGTGGGAGACAACCCTAAAGGTCGTCTGCTGATGCGACTCATGGCATTTGGGCTCTACTTAGATTCCCATGGGCAGCTTTCTGCAAAGCATTAACTGCAACGTGGGAGTTTGTGGGGAGTTCAAATCACTGTGTGCCGTATCGGTAGACGGCCCCTAAATCAAGGCCGAACCAAGGTGTCATACGACCCGTGCTGATGGTTAACCTGGCTGGGGGCCATAGCTCAGTCGTTAACGGAGTATCCAGATACCGGGCGCCCTCTGGATTATTTAGCCTTGTCTGCATAATGCGGGGCTCTGTGCAGATCGACTTTTCTTTCCCTAGCTACTCGTGGGAACAACATTTCATCCTCTAAAAATATAAAACAAAAAAAACAAACAACAATCCTGGCTGCCACCGGCGCCACCCCCATGCAACGCGTGGAAGAGCATCTGCAGGAACTCTGCATTGAAGATGCTGTCAGTGATTGCTCGATACTCTCGGACGAAATCACCGACAAACCCATCTCGACTGCTGTAGTGTGCAGCTACCCACGTCCCCCCACACCAACTCGGGCGGACCTCAAGAACAGGTCGCTTGGTCGAGAGACCAAGGCTGCTCTCCGTATTCTGGCCCGTCTTCACTCGAAGGCGGAAAAGGACTGGAGCGAGACAGACAGGGAGTCCTACTCATGGGCAACGCCCTGGGTATTGGACCATGAAAGGAACCGGGACTCCCTTCCCTCTACTTCAAAGGTCTCCATTCCGGCGAAATCTTCTGCCCCACCCATGGGCAAAAAGAGACCGCTCGTAAGGGACTACCAAACTCGGAAGAGTCGCCCCCTAGTCAACAGCTCATCGAGCGTTACAGGGGGTAGGCCCACAGCGGCGACTGGAACGGTGCCAAAAAGGCGCAGATCCCTGGATGAGGTGTCCAACGTTTCCAAGAAGGCCAAAAGCTCAAAGAGCCCCAAATCCTTCTTGGATGCGGTCAAGGACCACCTCATAGTCGCGGTAGTGGACTTCTCGGATGAGGAAGGTAGAATCTCTTACGACAGATGGGGGATCATCGAGAACCTACTGATGAACCGTCTCTGTGAGTACCTCCTCACCAACCAGCAGCCGCTCACATTTAAGGACGCAGGATGGCACCAGGGGTCAGTAAAACTGATCGCCTGTGATGACCAACGGTCGGCCGACTTCATCAAGGCAGCCATCGGTAGCCTGGGTGAAGTATGGCCAGGAGCCAAACTCGAGGTCGTGGATCGGAGTTCGATCCCCCACAGACCGAGAGCGAGGGTCTGGGTTCCACTCGAACCGCGTGATCCTGCTAAGGTGCTCACATTAATGAGCTTTCAAAATCCGGGTCTCCCAGTCAAAGACTGGAAGATCGTGGAAAACCCCAACGGTTCCAATGAGGAACTAAAAAGAACTGGCCGCTCCCTTGTCATCTCCATGTCAGCCGAATCTCTTCCTATGCTTCGGGATAGGAACTTCCTCATCAACTATGGCCTAAAGGAAGTTGAGATGAAGCTTTTTAAGAAAGATGACCTTCAAACCGCCGAAGCCAACCGGGCCGGCTCCACTGCGTCATCCTCGGCAGACACCGTCTCGCCAACAGAGGATCTCGACGCTACCATTGTGGAGAAATCTGGATCAGATAGCAATGCCGCTAAAACTGATTCAGATTAATCTCCATCATTCAAAATTAGCATCTGCTAACCTGCTGGTCCGCCTCATCGAGGACGGACTGGACATAGCCCTAATCCAGGAACCATGGCTGGTTAAAGACAACGTCACTGGACTTAGGGCTCCTGGCTATACCCCTTACTACGCGGAAGGTAAAGGTAAAATCAGAACTTGTATTCTCGCTAAAACATCGTTAAAATTAACTCTCATCCCCCAACATAGCACAGGCGACCTAGCAGCAGCGCAGCTAACTCCATCGAGCGGCAATCCGGTTTGGCTGGCGTCAAGTTATCTACCGTATGAGGAAGATGACCCGCCATCGGCTGGACTACAACGGGCTGTCCGAGAAGCGGAGAAAAAGAGGGCCGGATTTGTGTTAGGGTGTGATACTAATGCACACCACGATCTATGGGGCAGTACAGACACTAACCCTCGAGGTGAGTCTTTATTTCAATATTTAGTAGGAACTAATCTAGTAGTATGTAACAGAGGAAATAGTCCTACTTTTATTGTTAAAAACAGGCAGGAAGTAATTGACGTTACTCTCGCCTCCCAACATCTTTACCCAGCTATATCAGACTGGATAGTATCGGATAGTCCCTCATTTTCAGACCACCGGTACATATCCTTCACTCTAAATTGTAGCTTCACCCCCCAGAAATCAGTTTATCGCAACCGGCGAAAAACAGACTGGGTTAAACATAACTCCATTCTATCTGCGAATTTAGCTCACTGTAGACACTCGCCACCCGGCGACCAGAGAGAGCTCGACTCGCTTAACAACGTGCTCACTTCCGCCCTGAATGGGGCATTCAGTGGATCCTGTCCCCTCACCAAAATGAAGGAGGGCAAGAAACCACCGTGGTGGAATAAGCAACTAATTAAACTCCGCTGCGAGAGCAGAAAGGCATTCAACAAAGCCAAAACCTCGAAGCTTGACACGGACTGGGAGATCTACAAAGGTAGCCTAAGGCTTTTCAAAAAAGAAGTTCGAAAGGCACAACGTAGATCCTGGCGTAACTTCTGCGAGAACATTAACAGCGTTAACGAAGGCTCCAGATTACGTAAGGTCCTATCCAAAACGTCCACTGTACCGAGTGTACTAAAAAACCCCAGTGGCCAATGGGCAGAATCAGAGGAACAATCACTGGATCTGCTCATGGACACTCATTTTCCTGGCTGTACGCCCTTCACCGGTAATCCTGACTTCAGGAATAGTACCCCTTACCCGGCATCTCCAACCACATTAACCGTTTGTGAGGAGAAGCTAAGGTGGGCCGTCAATAGCTTTGAACCGTACAAGTCACCTGGACCTGATAACATCTTCCCGGCGCAACTACAGAACGCCTTTGACATTGTCAAAGACATTCTCAGGCACATTATTGCAGGTTGCATAACGCTGGGTTGTATCCCATCATCCTGGACTGCGGTTAAAGTTGTTTTCATTCCAAAAGCGGGTAAGACCTCTCACATACACCCCAAGGACTTCAGACCAATTAGTCTGTCTTCCTTCCTTCTTAAAACTCTCGAGAGGATCATCGACCTCCACATCAAGGACACTGTTGACCGATCACTGTTGTCAAGATCTCAACATGCATACCAAAAGGGCAAGTCAACAGAAACTGCTCTTCACTCGATTGTTGGTTCGATAGAGAGGTCCCTCTCACTCAAGGAATACACAATGGCTGTCTTTCTTGATATAGAGGGGGCCTTTAACAATATCAAAACACAATCGATCATCCAAGCCTTAAACAAGCTAAACATTGGCGAACAAATCTGCCGAGTAATCACCCACATTCTAACAAAAAGGATGGTGAGGGCCACCTTTGGCAGCAGCGCTGTTGAAAAACTTGTGCACAGAGGCACTCCGCAAGGTGGAGTGCTTTCTCCATTGTTATGGAACATAGTTCTTAACGAACTTCTGATCTCGTTGGAGAGCTCAGGGTGCAAAGTTGTGGCCTACGCGGATGACGTCGCCTTACTTGCTTCTGGAAAGTACCCACAGACACTTTCCGACATCCTGCAACTCGGTTTGCGTAAATTAGTCTCCTGGACCGACAGTTGCGGTCTTAGCGTCAACCCGACGAAAACGGAATTAGTCTTATTCACAAGAAAGGTAAAGCTTCCCGCTGTCACTCCTCCAAATCTCAAAGGAACTCCACTCGAGTTCATTAGCAGCGCTAAATATCTGGGGCTGAGGCTGGACAGGAAGCTCTTATGGAGAGAAAATATTGCCGAACGCGCTAGGAAATCCCTAGTGGCTCTATACTCATGCAAAAGGGCTGTAGGCTCTCGATGGGGCCTTCAACCCAATATAATGCATTGGCTTTATACTGCGGTCATAAGACCGATAATTCTATACGGCATCGTTGTGTGGTGGCCGGCCTTGAACAAAAGTTCCAATCTAAAGGTCTTAGAGAAGATTCAGCGCTTGGCATGTATGTGCATCACGGGAGCACTGAGGACATCTCCAACCGCCGCTCTGCAAACCATGCTTAACCTACTTCCACTAGACATCGTCAGTAAAGAATATGCCACCAACGTGGCGATCAGATTAAGGGAAGGGAAACACTGGAGAGGGCAACCAATTGGACACGCCAGCATCCTTCTACAGACGATCCCCCTGCCCACAAATACCGACTATCTGCCTACGAAAATCAACTTCGAAAGAGGCTTCACCCACGAAATACCGGACAGAAACCAGTGGGATTCCCAAAATGTCCTACACAAATCACTGTCAATATTCACAGACGGTTCTAAGACACCAGAGGGAGTGGGCGCCGGGGTCTTTTCAGAGGAATTGAACCTGGGCCTCTCCTTCAGTCTTCCGATACACTGCAGTGTTTTTCAGGCCGAAATTACAGCTATTCGTCAAGCTACAGCGTGGCTGTCGATTAATTCGGTATCGCAAAGGGATATCGTTATATACATTGATAGCCAGGCTGCAATCAAATCCCTAATATCCAGCGAAATAAGATCCAAGGCGGTGGAAGATTGCCGCATATCTCTAAACGAGATAGCTGGACAGTACAACCTCACCCTCTGCTGGGTTCCAGGTCACTGTGACATCCCAGGGAACTGTGCAGCAGACGAACTAGCAAGGCGAGGCTCCTCAGGCGTGGAGAGCATAAGCCTGCGCAACGTGTATGCACCACTCTCCCACGCTAAACAAATAATTCATGCGGACGCAGTAATGAGTGCAGGCTTCAGATGGAAACATTTGGGATACTGCGATACTGCCAAGCTCACCTGGCCAGCTCTGGACGCAAAGCGATCCAAGGAGCTTCTTCGACTTAATAGATCTAGCATCTCGAAAGTTGTTAATGTGATCTCCGGGCACTGCGTATTAGGCAGACACGCCCAAAGGCTTGGTCTGCCATATAATGACCTCTGCAGAAGCTGTAGGGACGAGGAGGAGGACGAATCCGTCACTCACTTTCTTTGCAGCTGCCCTGCCCTGGCCAATCTAAGAAGGGCCTATTTAGGAAACTATTTTCTCAATGATCTCAGTGATGTAGGTAATATCAGCGCCGCTAACATTCTTGGCTTTATAACCGGCAGCAAATGGTTTACATGAGTAGCCAGTAATAGAAACAGCTCCCCAAATCCCAGTGGTATGCACAATGGGCCGAATAACGGCCTACGTGTTTCTCTCATCGAGAGCCACTTTAAACTAAACTAAACTAACAGGACCAGTCCGGTGTGCCAGAGCACCTACCTACCTATTTTAAAAATACGACCTTAAAGCCCTAGTATGTACCTATAGTTCATTCCTCGTCGAATGAAACACCATCAGGTTGGTGCTAGACCTACCACCTGTGTTGCTTTAAAGTGTTAAATTTGCAACTTAAACAAATTCCTCACAACAGCTCATAAATATAAATCTCAACTTTAATGTGCCTCTAAATCACTCATCATTATCCTGCTCATATTTAGCGCTCAAAATGACATGTATTAATTTGTTTCTAGATCCATATAATTACACTCATGCAAATCTTCATTCACAAAGTTGCAAATTATAATCGGTCCTTCTTCTTCTTCTCTTGCAGTTTCACACAAACCAAAGCGGACGCCATGGAGTCAACAGTTTACTATACGCAAAGCGAACTAGACTTGCATCGCCTGGACGAAACGCCATTGGCCAACCAACTGCAACCGGAATCCCAGCAATGCGCCGAAAATAACCCTGAATTACTTTTACGATCGCTGGGCAGCAGTAGCTCCAGCAGTGGTGGTGCAAATAACAGCACGACCACATCGGCGACAGGACAGTTTTTGCCGCAAAGACGATGTGTCCCGCCGCCAAACCTGCCGTTGAGTACAACATCTTCACCACTTAGAAGCAATTACAAAAGTTATCACCACAGCCATCAGATGGACTTCCAAAGGAATTCACAGTCGGACGATGACAGTGGCTGTGCTCTCGAGGAATACACGTGGGTTCCACCGGGACTAAGACCTGATCAGGTGAGCGCATGAGATTCGTGATTCATTTTTCTTAGCGCAGGTATTTCCAGCTGATGTAAAGGCAAATAAATCAGATTTGTGGTGGTTACGTTAGTAACACGTTTAGTTATATGTAGTACTAGCTGGACCCGTGCTCGCCTTGCCCGCTCGCACAAAATTATATTTAGTTCATTTAAAATTACACTTTTGAGTGATTCATTGAAATCTGTCCAGTAGCGCTTTTAGGAGAAAAAGAAAATTCCTCCCTCTCCTAGATCTTGCTACTTATTTGTAATACTGAATTTCCTTTCGTTTGTTTCCCTCTTCCTATATGGAATCCAAACAACTACCTATACCCCAACCCAACACAGTTACCATACCACATATCGAATGAAATTCTGAAATGAAACCTGTTTTGTATTATACGTCTCTTCTCTTATAAAGATTATTAATATACCCCATGCGATTCTGCAGCACGCACGCCTCACCCCATCCCCATCCATCATCGGACATACAATCATAATATACATACCTACATAATATACAACTGACCATAGCACTCACTGCGAAAACAAATCAACCCTTATCGAATGTGGTTGTTTGACGATCGCAAAAGTATAAACATCCATTCGTAGCAAGGTATATGTGTATGTATATATTTTCACTTCAAAAAATACATTTTGGCTAAAAACTGTTCCTAAGGACGTGGCTATAAACGACATAGCCTATAGCAGTCTCACAGTCTTAAGGAACATTTAAAAAAAGTTTCATCGAAATCTGTCCAGTAGTTTTCGAGTTTTTAGCTGACAAAGAAAATGCCTACAGTTTTATTATATGTAAGGATATTTTGATGTATACTCTTGCACATAATTTTAATTTAGCTTTTGGCGGTATTATCGCCACGTCTGTGCTTGGGGCGCGTCGGTGTGCTAGTGGCCTTTGTGATTTATTGTTTCGCAAGAATGTTTTGGCAAAAACATTTTTTTTGGCAATAAATCTGTTGGGCAAGACCACACATTGTAAATTTGAACTAATTAGTGTTGCCCTGATATTTCGGTTTTGACAAGTCTTAATGGCGTAATTATGAACTTCTCTCAATGAAAATGCCGCTCTTTTGTCATTATGTGATGTTGATGTAGGTCTATACTTAATTTACTTATCTGGCGCTACACTTTAGGGCAAATCACCTTTATAAGGAATAACCAGTTAAGAAAGGAAGTGGGCACCATGGGCTGTGCTTCGGCGGGAGCCTTTGGGTCCATTGTGATCTTGTTTTCATGGTCTTGAACCTTTTTTTTGGAACAAGAAACAACACAAGTAAACAAAACATGCATAAAATACTTCATCTGTTTCCTTTCTTTAAATTGTCTTTTTAATGAAGTTACTCTACTGAAACTTGCCAGTGCTTTTTACAAACCTGACCTTCTAGGTCTCCAAAAAGTCTGTTTCCCAGATAGTGATGTCGGCTTGTTTGGATGTTTCGGCATTTACAAAGCAACCGCTTGATAATTTCCGTTTCTTCTATATCTTGACCGCTCAGGCAGTATAGTCTGGTAAGTTGTTATCTATAGTCCCATGGTCATTTCTTTTTTCGGTTATTCATTTTCAGAATGAATTTGGTTAATTTTTCTATCAGCTGAAGTCTATGGTGTCAATTTTTGTTCTCTAAATTGTTGGTCATTATTTTTCTTTAACAGCTTCTAGTTCGGAAGCCTCTAGGCCCTTGCCTCCTTTGAAAGGGGTCTTTTTGTAGGCACGCTAAGAATGTCTTCACAAACAAGTGTCGGTTAATGACAAAGCTAATGATCTGACAAAAAAAGGATCTCCCCTTCAACTAAATCAGGCCGATACTACGGTGAGAAGGAGATACATATGAGGATAATCCAGACTTCCTTTGCCACTGTCCAGCACTCTGGCAAATTAGAATTAGTGTGGTTAATATCCAATACGTGGAGCTGTGGCATAGAGACATTCCATCCCAGGGAAATACAATTCCTCGACAGAACAGGAAGAACTCTACCCATGAAAGGCGGATAAAAGCACGTTGGTCATACCAATCGCTACTTTGCAAGCAATTATTAAAGCTGGATCCTATCAAGAGTACAAATCTTTGGTGAACATAAGTGGCATTATATGCCTAGACAAATCAAATTTGGCCTAAGCTGGATTTATAACGCTAAAGGCATTCAATTTCCGTAAACAGACTATATGTTGGCACTACAATAGGTGTCATTACTGGACACTGCCTATAATGTGAAAGCACGCGATAAGGCTAGGCCGTTTTGCAAACGACTTTTGCAGAAGCTGTTTGAATGAAGAAGAGTAGGCCTAAAATTGTCTGTGCTGCGTATTATGTTTTCTTGCTTTGTGCATGTAGCTGAGCCTTGTACATCTTTTGAAAACTGCTTATACAGCCATGGCAATAATGACAAAAATTATCTGATCCCGCTGATTTGTATTTGGGTTGAACGATTTCACTGGCTAATGCAATTTTTTAGTCTGTTGTAAAATATTTTTCGTTGCTCTATTCAGTTCTGTAACTGCTGAAACAGGTGTCCGATTGATCTTACAGTTACAGCTAGTGATTTCACTGGACTCTGAAGAGTGAGCGTCCATTAAGATTTGTAGTGTTCCCAGGCTAGACTCTCTCTAAAGCTACGATTACACGGCCATTTTTTCGAGTCATTTAACTGGCGCTGTGACGTCAGGAAAAACTGTCGCATTAGAGCGACATTGAAGCTACGATTCGTCATTGAAAAAATGGCGATCACACGAAATGACTATCATCGTCAGTTTTGTCCCAAAATCAAATGACGGACACTGCGAGTCATTTAGAATTTTTCGTTGGGATGCCATTTAAATGACGAGCGAAAAATGGCGATCACACGGTACTGACTTGCCTCATCAAAATGGCAAATGGCACCTTTCCTATTATTTCGATTTCGCGTCAGTTATCTGTTTTGTGATCAGACGGCAATGACCTATGAGAAAAATATAGCTACTGTCATTTAGAGTTTTTATCTCGGCCACGGCCAACGACGCATACGTGCGAAATTTTTCATTAAATTAAATAGGAAAAAAATTATTATCATAAATAAAAAATGTCAAAAAGAACTTTTGGGATGATGGTGGAAATTGCAGAGACGGCGTATTTAGCAGCGTGTGTGCTGGAAGAAGAGGATCTTGATTACGAGCCAACGCGACGAAAGCGCAATATTAGACAGGGGGCATACTATTACGGTCGCCCTCCGCCTTGACCCGAAGAGTAAACCTACCCCGACCACTGCACTAAATGTCATCCTAGGCCTATTAGCCTATTACCTATTCAAGTACACATTCAAATGGAAGTAAGACTGAGTATCCATCCTCTATTCCATTCGTAAATCATCGAACCCTCATTTCTACCACCGGAGGTCACCTTTCCCTAATATAATAATATAATATGGCTTTCAAAAAACCTCTCTATAATCATCCCTTCAAGGTAAGAGTCTGGTATACAGACGGGTTCAAGATGGATACAGGGACTGGATCTGGCATTTATGGACAATCGCCTCAAGCGAACTTTTCAGTCAGCCTAGGCAAATACTCGTCCATATTCCCCACAATGTAGACTATGTCTGGTGAGCGACGAAACCTCTCTTCACATTCTCACGGAATGTCCGGCTCTCTTTTGCCTTAGAAAGAATGTCCTTGGCGAAGAACTCGTTAACTCAGCAAATCTTGCTGGAATACCCCCAGAGAAGATACATATACTTTTCTTCCTGACTGTCTCCAGAGTAAAAAGATTGCTCTAGGAACCTACCAGGGAAGGCACAATATGGCCCTTTAGAGAGGCCGCAGTGCCAGAGCCCAATAAAGGCTCTCCCGACTTAATATCTAATCTAATCTAATCTACACGCTGAAAATGGTATCCCAAAAATGGCGATCACACGGAACGCCATTTAAATGACTGCTATGTGACGAGATTTTTACGTCAGAGGGTCAGTTAAATGACTCGAAAAATGGCCGTGTTATCGTAGCTTATCGAGATTTTGATCAATTCTGATATTACGATGATAGGGGAACTCAAAAAAGTGGGTCTCGCAATTCTGTCCGTCCGTATGTCTGTGTGTCCCAACCCTGGGGAATCTAAACGCTTGGACGGATTTGCTTAAAACTTCGTATTTAGAGTTTTTGGGCTTCTAGGGAAGTTTTTTTTTTTTATGCTAGCCCTAATATTAACGGTACCTCCCATATACAAATTTTACAAAATATTACGAAATATGTCTAAATTTAGATTTTTTCGAAAATGGCTCTAACGATTTGAACCAAAATTGATAGTTGAGTTAATGTAAGCATGCTTAACATGACTGCATACCCAGTTTTTCGCTAAAAATTCCAGCAACGGCAGTTTTGAAAATTGGCTTTTTCTCGAAAACGGTAAAAACAATTTTTAAAAAAATAGCATTTTTGATAGCAAACTCAGTTTTTCCCTAAAAAGACTGCGTCCTTTGATATCCACCCAAATCCTTAATAATAGTACTTTTAAAAACTACACATATCTCGAAATTTCCGAAATTTCCGATTTGGTTAAAAATATATCTGCTAGGTAATGTTTATATCCTGAAGAATATGTCGTACTCAGTTTTCAGCTAAAAAGTTTAATAACAGTACTTTTCGAATCCAAATTGTAACATTTGTCAGCATAATTTTACAAAAAACCGCTCTAACGATTTTGATCAAAATACATATTTAAGACACGATAAGAATTCTAAACATGATCACGTACTTAGTTTTTACCGAAAACTCGAATATAGCCGCTTTGTTAATATTTCTCAAAAATGACTACCCAAATCCCGACCATTGACAACCCCATTTTTTAAATAATCAAAAAATGGGAATTCGAAATTCATCGCCTACTTGCCTCCTTTAAGTATCAGTTGTTCCTTGCTTCTTTAACTGTATTGTCCAGACTTTAAACTCTGAGCTCTGTTTTAAAAAATCCAGCGTTCCTCAATAAGCGGGCCAACCTCTGGCCAGTACAGCAGAATTCCGTATGTCGCTGTTTTACAGTGATGCAAATTTATTTACACCATATTAACAGCTTTTGCAGAACTTTCATCTTTTTCCAGCCGTGAACTTTCGACACCCATCCCGAAAGACGCATGTCTCAATGTCCGGCATCTGCCGGACGCTGTTGATTGCAAAGCAGACCTCTTTGCCGTCTCGAGTAAATTCTAACAAAATCATAGTTTGGAGTGCGAGGATGCAATATTTTTGTTCTTTTTGGAAGGTGGTAGAATCCTCTCCTTTACCTTCTGTCTAAGCGGTACAGCGCGTTTCAATTCACTTGGTCATTCTACTGCGCAGGTCTCTGTGTATTTTGTTTCGTGTCGTGTTTATTCTCTTAAATCCTTTCACTGCGCAAGTTACGGTTGCCCAAGTGAATTGAAACGCGCTGTATCTCGTGCAGGCTTTGGTAAACCGTGAGTTTGGCTTCCTCTCACAGTTTGCCAACACTGATGATGATTTTTGGATAGAAATTCAAGGAAATGCCAATCGACTCACACTCTTATTTTTGACATTTGACTTGTGCTATTTCGCTCCATGAGGAGGCGTTTTCTGATCCGCCTTCTCCAAATATTGGCCATCAAAAGCTTTATGATGATAATATATTCCCAACAAGCAATCAGTGTTCATATATGATGCCAGTACGTCATTTGGCGTTGTCATATAAAACTGCATAACCCTTATAAGTCAGTACAAATTTATCATTTGAACCATTTTTTTGGGAAATGAAAGAAAACGGTTTAAAACGTTCTTATCCCTCATAAAAACTTTCTCTGCATATGAAGTACTTACCTACCATTCAACAAATTCAAGTTTTACGACAAGAATTGCCCATATGCGACCAATGAGAGATGATCTACTGCACGACCGACATTATACATTTTATTAGCCCCTTCCAGGTCTAACTATCAAGCAACCAGCATCGGCTCAAAAGATGCCGACCAGCATTCAAATTTATCGTTCGTCATAAGGAAATCGTAACGACTTCATACGAGTATCGTACGTCGGTTACCGTTCACAAATCCATTACGCAATTAAACAAATAATACAGATACAGCTGTCTAAATTGCCTCTCATCCGAGTCCCCATTTCTCCTCTGTATACTGATCGTCAGCGTCACATTCGCTTTCGATTCGACGTCGACGCTTAAACAAAAATACGTGCCCCTAAATTAAAATGCAAACATTCCGTCATAATTCATCGTTCATAGCTCCATCATGATGTTCGTTTAATTAATACATTCCATCGACCAGCAGTCGGCATTGCTCCGGTGCGTTTCCATTGACAGATTAGATCGTGTGTGCATCTAGTGCCATTGGCGCATTCGGATAACTTTCAACGAAAGTTCAACATGAGGCAATTATTAAACCGCTCTGTGTCTCCGATGCTTTTCTGCCCAAGGCTGGCACTGGCATATTTGGTCAGCTAAATCGGAGTCGATGCCCACCGCTTGTGCATTAGCGCTGAAAACTTTCTTTTGGGTGTGTGGCCTGCGGTTAATATATGGCCGTGTTCAGTGTCAGTCGAAATGTCAGACTGTAAGTCATGTTGCACGTTCAAAACGAAATTCACCCCATACAAGCGTCTCACAGGCTCACCACTTCCTCATCAAAGTGCCTGATTAAAAAGCTGCGATTACTTTGGCTGCATGTCCAACGCACTGACACTGCCCCCTACAGAGCGCGGCCGGTGCGCACGGCAGAACTCATTGTGGGGAAAATTAATTGCTCTACTTCAGTTCGTATTGTAGATAGGTATAGGTACCGTCTATATGCTATATCCACCCGCTGCTTTTGCGGAGAAAGTTTTCGCGTCATTAAGCGCCCGATAGAGGCAACTTGAACGTATACTAATTTGGACTGTTTTTTAACATTTTCCCTTTCTCTCTGTCTTTTCAGGTTCGATTGTATTTCTCGCAACTGCCGGACGATAAAGTTCCTTACGTTAATAGCGCCGGTGAAAAGTATCGAGTCAAGCAATTGTTGCATCAGCTTCCGCCGCAAGATAACGAAGTGAGTATGGCAATCGTGAAAAGTGCAAAGCAAACTTTATACTATATATTCTTGGCCATTGTGCATGCTGAGCTGAGAGTGTTTTTGAAATAAAAAGGAACAGCGCAGCGCACCGCACCATAAAATTGATAATCCTTGAGATACTTACTTATTTTGCTTTTGTCTTTCTTTTCAAAGGTTCGATATTGCCATTCGCTTAGCGATGAGGAGCGAAAGGAGCTGCGGATATTCTCGGCACAAAGGAAACGCGAAGCTCTTGGCCGTGGTGCGGTACGATTACTTTCGGATGAACGACCATGCAAAGGGGTAAGAGAGGGGGGCTTACAGAATTTTTGCTTTCTTTGTATTTAGTTTGTCTGCTTTGTTGTTCGAAGGGAAGTGAAAAGTTTTAATAACTTTTACTTGGGAGAGGACTGCGTCTCGGAATTGCGCTATAACAATGCAAATTTGATTAAAACGGAAACTTTAATTTGAAGCTGTTACTTGAGAGACTGAAAGTCCTGCGGATAGGTATTAAATATACAGTTGGTTCTGGGTTTTATTGTTTGTTGAGATATTTAAGATTTGCGTTAAGGCAACTTGTGTTGTTATAAGGTAATGCAGAGATTATCTGCGAAATTATTCAAGTCTTAAAATTTTGTTTACGGAGTCTTAATTTCGTTAGCAGAAAATAAAGGACTGCATTCACGGTGATTTGTTGACGTACCTACTGCTTAATAATATTTATCTGCAAAGTACCTACGTTCTTTAAAAAGTTGCATTACTTTCTGCCGGATCATGTCTAGAGTAGAAACTGCCTACGCCCGCGATGAGTGGTGCACCTAAAATGGGATTTTCTTCAATCTTTTTTCAAAACTGAGATGTATTGTGATCGGCCTAACTCAGCCAGTGCGAAAAGACGTCACTATCTAGATCTCTGATGAAACGAAATATGAATATGGGAATCATAGATAAGAACAATCTTTGGGCAGAGCAAGATATTCAAGGCTTTTTGCGAATGTAAGGAAGTTCTTATTAGGACATGGAGCCAATAATTGAAGCGGTCGCTTGGATCAATACGGCTCTGATGACAAGACCTTTTCTAGCTTATGCGTGCGTCCATATATGTGACTGTTTTCAGCAGGCGTTTCTTGGCTCCACCACAGCTTTCCTAAGTACGCCCGGCACAGTTTTAGATGCTCTACTTGATTTGGCCTCCCATTGGTACTAATTTGACGGGTTATCTATACTTCATGAATGAATCGAAAAATAGTCAAGTGTCCGGGTCTGGGGTCTTCGTGGAAACGGTCAACACTAGACTTTACTACTCACAAGGCAAGGATGTCTCTACTTTTAAGGAGAAATTTGATTTTCTAATGGCTGCCTACTATATTGAGGGGTCGGATTATCTGAGTCTGTATAGTGACAGTCAGATAGCGTTTGATCTCCCAGCATCTTCGGCCAGAGCCTCCATTGACGATTGGGGTTTTTACGAATACAATATTGTGTGTAGCACGATTTTACAGGATGCGGCATTTTATAGTTGTCTCTCACCAGACTGACCTGTCGCACAATGCTTAAGGCATTATGCAGTCAGAACCGAGTGAGACTGTGCTGCCCAAGTAGAAATTGTTGGTTACAGTTCATGCGCTGTTACTACAATACGGAAACTTTACCTTGACGGTCAAATTGTGTTTAACTTATCAAAGTGCAATCTGTTTCTCTTATGGGATGGAACGGTGATCAAGTGGGGAATTAGTTTGGGATATTTATACGCCTATTTTGTGAAGCACACATTATGGTATATTTGGCAATGATTTGCAACCGAAATTTAACCGAATTTTTACAGTGGTTAGTCCGTCACAGTGTTCACAATGTTAACAGTACCTGGACCACACAATTCGGTCACAAGGTGTGTTGTAACAAACAAATGAAGCTGTCAAATTTGTTTTAATGTGTTTGTAAAATGAGTGGCAAAAATAAAATACAATACACACTTATATAAAGTCTTTATACAAACACAACCAGATACAAATAAAACATAATACACATCGCCTTCTTCCTTTTAATGGCAAAATACTTAAACAAATATGGTGCGTGGAAAATAGAAGCGAAATACTAATTGAATTTAAATTGCATATTTTCGTATCCACAGGCAAAATATTTAAACGGAAATAAGTTTTACCACGAATATGAATAAGTTATAGTGGCAAAAACTCACGCGCTCAAGAAATATTGAACATTTACATATTCAATTTTATTTTCAGATTATTTTAATTTGTTCTCGGGGCATCGAACATGATTTTAAAAGAATTAAGATGTTATTAAAGGCATTATCGGCTATATTTCTAGATTGAAACTATGTATATTTACGTAATAAAGAAGTTTCAAATTATAATTGTGAAATTATCTCATTAAAAATGAATGGCAATGCAAATGATTGAAGATGGCGATTTGTTTGTGCATTATAACACATATGCGTTTCCTTTGGTAGGGGCAAGGGGTACCTACATGTACTCCGTAATACTTAAAAGAAATGGTCTTAAGCATTTATTATTAGAAATAAAACCATGGATGCCAATATTTTACCACAGTTATTAAATACTTATTTTTATACCCTCCAGGAAGGTATACGTATATTTCACTTTGTCATTCCATTTATCTCCCCACGAGACCTTATAATAATCTGAGCCATGTCTGTCTGTCGTTCTGCGTCTGTCTGTTTTTTTTTGTCTGTCTGTCTGTCCGTAATACTTAATACTTAAATACTTACTTTGTTTTGTCTGTCTGTCCGTAATACTTAATACTTACATACTTACTTTGTTTTGTCTGTCTGTCCGTAATACTTAATACTTAAATACTTACTTTGTTTTGTCTGTCTGTCCGTAATACCTAATACTTAAATAATGACTTTGTTTTGTCTGTCTGTCCGTAATACTTAATACTTAAATACTTACTTTGTTTTGTCTGTCTGTCTGTCCGTAATACTTAAATACTTACTTTGTTTTGTCTGTCTGTCCGTAATACTTAATACCTAAATACTTACTTTGTTTTGTCTGTCTGTCTGTCTGTCCGTAATACTTAAATACTTACTTTGTTTTGTCTGTCTGTCCGTAATACTTAATACCTAAATACTTACTTTGTTTTGTCTGTCTGTCTGTCTGTCCGTAATACTTAAATACTTACTTTGTTTTGTCTGTCTGTCCGTAATACTTAATACCTAAATACTTACTTTGTTTTGTCTGTCTGTCTGTCTGTCCGTAATACTTAAATACTTACTTTGTTTTGTCTGCCTGTCCGTAATACTTAATACTTAAATACTTACTTTGTTTTGTCTGTCTGTCCGTAATACTTAATACCTAAATACTTACTTTGTTTTGTCTGTCCGTCTGTTTGTTTTGTCCGTCTGTCCGTAATACTTAATACTTAAATACTTACTTTCTTTTATCAGTTTTTTTTTCTGCCCCCTATAAACTCTACGCCTATGTCCTGAACAATGACATATGTTAAAAAGTAAATGTTGCATATGAGTGCGTGCAAAAATAAAATCCTCCACAGTTCGCGCGTTTTGTTTACTGTCTGTCTGTCTGTCTGGCTTTTGTGCGTTTTTGAAACATTTTTAAAATAATAATAATATTAAAACAGTAAACCAGTAATAAATAGTGAAACACATAAAACGAAAACATGGTTTTTAAAATTGGTACAACTGTGGAGTCCGATGGGAGTATTGCAGTAATTGCGGTTCCAGCTGGTTGGGAGCGCGGTGGCATATTATACTGGCCACAACATTTAAAAGAACAAAAGCTGAACAAACTAAGAAGGGATCCTGCGTCTATTCCGGAAGAAAGTAGTTGGTTGCAACAAAGTTTTAACGTGAAAGCTACAGCGAAGGATTTTTCAGCTGCGTGTAAAATGGAAAAGGTATTGTCCGCATTGGATGATACTGAGGCTGAAGAAGATTATTTGGCACAAAATAAATTAAAAAGATCACGGCCAGGATACTTCCAACAACAACAGGAAATTGAAAACTATGATGAGCTATTTGATGGCCAGTGTTCATCTATCATCAAGCGCAGTGCAGCACACAATTCGAATTCCAAAGCCGAAATTGAACAGTGCACAACATTATATATCGAGGAGCAGCCAATATCTGAAGAAGCTATGGATGTCAATGTCAGCCATCAATCCATCATACAATTTGAAGATAGCCAAAATATTGTTGCTGACAATTTGCAAAATACAATCCCTATAGCCGAATGCAACCACAGGGAGGAATTTGAGCTGCTGGACAACAAGATCTCTCACTGCGTGGAGTCCAACATTAAAATGCACTTAAAAATGGATAACTTGCAAAAAACTTTGGACAGACTTTTAATTAGCATGGGCAACTTGGCATCAATTTCCAATCCTGAAGTTGATAACGAAAATGTACTGGAATCTTTTGAACTTCCGATACTAACAGATACTAAATTATGTGAATTGAATACAGAAATACTAAAAAGTCCGCAATTGGAATCAACTCTGGTAAGTATCATTATCAAACTGTAATATATTTTTTCAATATTCTATTGTGAAATGTATTAAATGAACTTTTTATTCAACAGATTGCAAAGCTAACATCAATTGCGGGAACTTCTGGCATAAAAACTGCAAGTAAAGTGGGGCTGAAAATTGTCCATAGCGTCATTTCACAAGAGCTCCTTACAAACTATTCGTGGACTGGTCGTTCAGGTGCAGGGAGAGATGGCAAAATGCCCTTTATGAAATATGGTGCAATTGTTTCATTATTTCAAAAAGTAATATCAAAGGCCGACAATAGATTTAGCACTGTAGAATGTGAGAACTTTTTTAAGCAAAACATTCTTAAACACAGTACCATGAGACTTGCGCGCAAACGGTAAGTTAAATTTATGACGCAATCGATTAATGTATCCTTATCTGAAATGTTATATTTTCTTGTAGAAAAGCTATCGGTCCAGAGTCAAACAACACCATGCAGCCAAGTTCCGATGATTTCCATCTTTTCAGAAGCGAAGATACAAGTAGCGACAATACCTAAAGCCAAAAACGGAATACTTACCTACGTGCTACGTAATCTGCCTGTATTAACAATAACATAAGTTTAGAAATAAAAGATATGAAGTGATTAGTTTTACGATTTTTGAAAATATTTATTTATGTTTAAAAAATACTTCTAATATTAACTACAAACATTTTTAGTCCAAAGTTCATTGATTTGAATCGAGAGTGTGAACTAATGGTAAATAATTAAAAGCTGGGGAACGACGTAATAGTTTTAGTAGACTGGACAAAGCAGTATGACTAATTCTATTAAGTAAAGACCAATCCTTCAGTTCATCCATGAAAGATATTTTACTTCCAAAATGTTCTTGCTCGTCAGCCTCTGAATCACTGGGCATTTCATTTTCCACAGCTTCACAAGGGTCAATGTTAGGATCAGAAGCTGGAGCACGTATTGTTTCAGCATATTCACTTTCACTATTCATTAATGATACACATTCTGGGGGACGCAGTACATTTTCAATTTCTGGTTGTGCTTTTCCAGTCTGATGATTGAATTGTAAATATGAGGACACTTTATTGAGTAATTTCTCCGAATTTTCTCTACGTTGCAGTAACTGCAATTTAGTTAATTCAATTTGTTTTTTCAATGTTCTGTAGTATGATGTAGTGTATTTAAACGATTTCGAATTTTTAGTTAAACTTTTCTGTGACATTTTGATTTTTTTTCTGACAACTGCAAACACGCCAACTAAGAAACTGTGTGTAAGGTAGTTGTAGTGGTGGAAGTAACATTCAACTATTTTAGTTAGGTATTAGTGTCACCTTGTTCAATAGTTATTTCGGCAGTATGTGTGGAGTGGATATTGTGTGCAAATAAAAACCAGAAGATACTTAGGCATATTGTGGTGACATTCCGAGGTCATAATTCAAACTGTATGTAGTTTATTCGTGTAATTGTTTAGTGGCAACATTGAATAGCAACTTACCAGTTTTTGTGACTTTAGTTTTGTCACTTTGGAGTAATCTTAAAGTCACAAGATTTACTGAAATGTTACCATAAAGGACATATGTATCTTTAATACACGTAATAGTAACAAATTTGTCAAATTGTTCCCATCTTCACAGTAATGTCTTTATCTACTCAAAGCAGAGTCGAAAATACCATATGGTGACCATAATTTAAATTAAATTTGCATCAAAGTCACAAATTTCTACTTGGGTGGGTACCAGGACACTGCGGTATAGCTGGAAATGAGGCGAGGAATTGCAAGACGGAGGAGATGTGGATATTAAACCACCTCCTTGCATCATAAAAAGCGATATTAGGAATAAAATCAATAAGGAAGCCGACCGGAGGTGGGAGGTACTCACCGATCGCGCAGTATCTAAGACACTTTGGCCGCAATACGACCGTAAAAGATCTAGGGAAATCCTCAAACCAGGCAGGGAACAGCTCAGGATACTGATACAGTGCATATTATCAGGGCACTGTCTTCTTAGAAAACATGCCAAAAGACTAGGGCTAGCAGACTCGGACACTTGCAGATTCTGCGATGACCTGCAAGCCGAAGAGGACATAACACATATACTGTGCGAATGTGAGGCAATATGTCGCAGTAGAAGGAAATTTTTGGGCAGGTACTTCTTCCAACATTTAGGGGAGATAGACAATACCAACTGAGTGCACAGCGTACTGTTTCCTATCCCAACAAAATGTGCAAGTATAGACAAGTAACTTTTCTCGGCAGGTCTAATTTTTATGTTGTAAAGAGAAGCTAATACCAATGCTCAGAACGGAAGAGTTTTTGAGGGTTAAAAGACGCAAAATGCGCACATAAGTAGGAGGGGAACACGTCTCAACTACATAACTCCAGAGGAACAATACTTACGCTCAAATAGGAAGTGCCCCCAAACTACATTCTGCGTGTGGATACAGCTATCTGGCTTTTGGATGAGGCCCAGTTTCGCATCGGAATGCAGAGTTTAAGGTAACTAAAAGTGTCGCAAGATACGAGACTAGGCAGTTTGACAGCAGAAACAGTTAGTACGCAGTACCCAACATATTGACCACCAACTCAATTCTGTATAGGTACGGTGACGCAATAAGAGCCATTGCACTCAGACTAGAGTTGGCCTCGATGAAGGGAAGGGCAGCCCTTCAAGTATGCAGTATACCTTCAAAGTAATAGTGAGGCATATAAGACTATTCTCGTTTACAAGCGTTACTTGAATGCTTTATCTGAAAGAAAAATACCTCACCTTGGAGCAACTCAGCAGTTAATTCAGACTTTGAATTCGGTTTTCATTGTCTTACAAACCTCAGAAAGTAAAGCCACTACTTCGAAATTTTGATGTGATGTAGTCTGTAGGATCTCTTATCTCGTACTCTGTATATGGTAATTATGCTTACTTATAACGCGCAGTGGCTCAGTAGTCTGCCGTCTCGGATGTTTGAGAGTATAACTGTCCTGAAAAACTTATCAATTTAGCCGATCGGACTCAGCACAAAATTGTAGGTCCCTTCGTTTCGTCCAAAAAATAAAAAAACTCACACAAACGAATAATTTAACTGCGCTGTTACCCGTTTCTAGTAGGCACCTTTCCTATCTTTCCTTACAGTCTAACTGTCAGAGAGGCGAGGGTAGACAGTTTCGGATATCCTCCGTCTCTCTCCGACGACAAACTCTCACCCTGCTGATGTCAAACAGTATAGAACAGACTACCATTCTTTGACCTGTACTAGCCACCCAAGGTCAGAGGCTTCTACCGGAAGGTTAGACTACTTTGGTCATCCATGCGCCTTCTGCGAAGACTAACCGCCACCTGGAGAGCTGACTACATGAACATTCCGTCAAACGCGGAGGGTTAGACTATACTTCATTCATAATTAGTCTTTTTCCAGAAGACAAACCACGACCAGCTTTTCGGCACCAAGGAGTAAGGTGGATTGTTTCAAGCAAGCTTTTCTGCTCCGCACCAGTCTATTTCATGTGGACAGGTTTGCCTTAGATCAACCTCCATCCTTCCCCGACCAAACCACGAACAGGTGGTTATAACTTCATCCATTTTAACCAATTGAGATGACTGCTTTAGTCACCACCAGGACTTCTTAATGAGGTATAGGTTAGGTTAACGGGCTGGTGAAGAGGAGGCTACTCAGCTTAGGTCCTGGTGGACCCATTGTGATACCCTTCGAAGGGGTTAGCCATGTTGTACTGGCTTTATTTCATCCTTCCCGTGGTTACTCGACTTTGTCCAGCCATCTCGTTGTCCTTAGGAACCTGTAAAGATTAGATATTGAGACGTTAGAGAGTTCTTGGATATCCTGAAAGCAGTAACTTCCAAGTTTTCTATTCCTCAAGTGACAGAGACTTGGGCAGTGACAGAGAAAGTGAGGGGTGTGTCCTCGTACGGGCTTCTTCATCACCGCAGCCTCTACAAATGTCTTCATTCTTGAGATTTAGTTTCATTGTATGGCTTCTTAGAAGGTTGTGACCAGTGAGGGCGCAAACAATCTTAGACAGCGATATTCTATCGTATCGTAGAAGTTTGTTGGTCCTGCTTTTGTAGTACTCTGGCCACATCTTCCGTGATATGTCACCAGGTGGTTAGTGTTTTCCACCTGAAATTGGCTTTCATTCGGATCTTGAGTTCCACTCGCTCTCTGAGACTGCAGATTGGTGGTTTGATCGACTGAAGTGCCTAGGTCCATTGAAGAACCTTTTCTTGCCAGTTCGTCAGCCCTCTCATTGCCGGTTATGTCCCTGTGTCCAGGAACCCAGCAGAGATTCGTATTATGCTGCGAGCCAAGAGACTTGAGCTCTTCGCGATAGCGGCGAACTAGTTTGGATTTTATCTCATTATTAGAGATTGCCTTGATAGCCGCCTGACTGTCAATAAATATGGTAATATCATTCCGTGGTACTGTCATTATTGACACCATGCTTGCCACTTCCGCAAGCGTACGATACACCGATCTCTCTCTCTCTCTCTCTGTCCAAAGAAACCCGCATCAGGTAGGTATAGCAATAGAGTTTCTGCACCTGTAATGTCCGGCTCAATTTTTCACTTTTGAGTTCTGTCTAAGCGCGTAGGCTTAGGTTTTAATTTTATCAAAAATTAATATCAAATCGGACCACGAATAGTACCGCAACTTGCCTACGCAAATAAAGGAATTAACTCTAAATTAATACAATTTTCAGACATACCACAGTATAAGCCTTTCTCTAGCCACGCCCTTTGAAATGTCAACATTCCTTTCACTACCACATTGTACATCCATACACTAAATAGATATACACTTCTTAGTAGCTATTAAGTATGAAAGTGCTTACTTTTGGAATGTCTCTTTCTTGCTGCAACTTATTTCTTTTAAAACTCAAACGCTATTGCTATTGCCAAAACTCTCAGCTCGACTAGCAGTTCTAGAACGGATCTACTTTTACCAAACTACGATATATAAATTAATGGATGTGAATATTTTCAACAATGCCTATTTGTATAATGACTACCAATGACAACTTCATATCTAAATAACAATTTCCAACTCAATTACCTAATGAAGAGACGGGAAATCTTCACAAATCTCTATCGACCCTTCAAGAAAACGAGATTTAATTAAAAGATGACAGTAATGAGTCTCCCTCGCTGAAATGTTAAATATTGGCATAATCATTTATCTCACCGGTTAATCGTTAGCCTTAGCACAAAGTATACAAGAATTCGCTTCTGGTATTCCGTAGATTTCAATCAGTAAAATAGGACCTCTCTTTAACTTGTTAACCAACTATGCGTCAGTATGAAAATGTTCATTCGGAAGCTTTGGGCAACTTTTCTATATCCACGGTCTGAAATCCGGGGGAATTATTAATGACACTCGTTATCGTGCCTTTCGGTACATAAAATTCGGTCCCAAAAAAAAAGAACACACAACCGTTGACATTGCTAGTAAATACAACGACCATGGCACAGGGGTTTTCCTTTCGGCATTGTGCTCTTCATCTTTTTATGGATTCTTCTTCAACGATTCGTGGAGACCTCATTCTTATCGTCATTGTTCCAAATGACAGAGTCTTCACCTCAGTACACATGGGTGCGCAATTGGACGAATGGGAAAAATTTATTCACTTAACGAGACGGCCGGTCCTCGTTTGGTAAAGATTTTATTGCTCATTCTTTAAAAATGGGATTCCCTTTAAACAGTGTGAGTTGAGGATATTTTTCGCAGTCGAATGAAGTGAATGGAGATGCATTGATTTGAATTGTTTTAAAAAACTGGGGATGAAAATGGGTTCCACGCCTTTGGAACTTTTCTTATATACGCAATAATAATAAAAACACTTTTTTACCGGTTGTTTGGTGGTTAAAGATGGAATCGTGTGCTCAATATTTGAAATGCATACTTTGATTGATGGGCAATACAAAGGGTAAACTATTGCTGTCAGTTTTATACTAGTTGCTTCCAAATCAAATTTTATGGAATCTGCGTGATTTGCAAAGAAACCATAAATGCTCGTACTCGAAAAAATTATGATTAAGAAAGTCCGATTAGTGCCAATTGACAGACTCGCTTAGTTCGTATTCAAAATGCTCTCCAGAAGCATAGGACACAGCAGGACAAGTCGACAAGCCTTATAGGTCTATTATCAAACGTGTAACTTTGTCTTAAATGTAGGTACTTGTACTACATAAAAACTTTTCCTGTAGTATTATATCTGGTTCGAAATTTCGTAATTAGTTCATACACATCAATATTCTCCTTACTATCTATACATATCCTCGTGATAGCTACCAGGTTCGTATACAAGCTTAAGGCGGTGCCTTGCTTTACTTTGATGACGGTACAGCCCGGGGTGGACCTGGGCCTCAATCAATACGGCTCTTTAGTTAGCTCGCGTTCTTGTGCTTACTGCCTCCATTTGCTCACTTTAAGTTGATACCCTTATTCGCGACACCAATGTCGAGCTCTTTCTCTACTGATGCGACACACCTCTCCTCTGGATTGGAGTCAAAAGTTTCTTCGGGCCGAAGAGCAGGTATCCTTTCGCTATAACCATCGTAGATTCACACTTTTTGACCACGTCGATGTCTCTATATAGATAAATCTCGTAGAGTTCGCTGTTAAATCTCCTTCTCCAAATCCCGTCAACGCGAACGGGATCGAATATGTCGGTGGCTACTTAGCGCATGTTCACAAAAACATCTTTTTTACTTTTTCCGGGATGTTTAAAAATTCACGGCTTCAACCAGCAAGCCTTTTCAGCTACCTCGGTTCCTAGCTGGATATTCCACCTATATACACACAGGGTTGGCTGACGTCGATCGCTCTCAAAGACTCGTCAGGCTAGTGCATTGGACGTTGTTGTCATTTCATGAAAAGATAAAATTTCACAAGTTCACAAATCAACATTTCGCCAGCTGCAAGACGGACGGGGCGTCATTGTATGTATTAGTTTTGAGGCATAAGGGAGAACACAAACAAATCAGAATACGGAAGCGGGTTAAGGCCTATGAAAACAAGGGTTTGTCTGAACTCAACCTCCTAATCTTGCATATGCGAGTAGGTATAACGTTTGGAAGCTCTATAACCCAGGGCCTATACAAAATATTCAATCACAGAGGAGCTTTATAACCTTCGAGATACCTAGGTGGAGTCTACAGAGAATGTCCAGCGTACGGAGTCAAAGGTTTTCTCGACGGAATTGAATGGGGAAGTCGGAGAGGAAGCCGTCTTCGGCATGTTGATAGTAAGCCACAGCCTTCACGAATCGACGGCAAATTATGCCCAATAATTAGTAGATTTTGCAGCAGCTTGTAATGTGGTGATAAACAGCACAAGATTCCAGTGGCTATGAGTATCTACACAGTAAACTATCTCTCCTATGACTACCAAACTGTCAACCATATCAATCACGTGCTAATCGATACTAAGAATGTTCCCAACAATCTCAACGTGAAAAACTTTCGAGGGCACATTTTTTTTTTCTGACCAGTATCGCCTGGAAAAAGAGAAATTCATAGTTGACCGACTTCACCTGGAGTAGGTATAGAAGAGTCTACTACCAGAGAACGCCTGACTGAGAAACTTGCCACTATGCATCCATCTACCACAAAAGCCAACAACCAGTGGCGGCAATATGTATACCCGACAATATGAAAAAAGTAGTCGAAACCGAGTAGTACCGTATAGTAGTCAACTACCAAGAGAGAGCCCTTGGTGTAGTGAAAAATGTGCTAGAAGATGTACTTGCGAAGACACTGTATCCCTAAGCAAGACCCAGCGAGGGTATAATTTTTCGAATAGTGGAGAGTACAAGAAAATCTTGCATTGAAATGAGGAAGCTTCCACAGTCTCTCAGCTTAAAGAAGAGTCTCAGAATCGAAACACCTTCCGACGGTTTTTTAAGAATAGTGAGAAACTAGCAGCTTGCTTTAAGACTAAAACGCAATCTTTCGAATTAGCGGAGAATATGTGGTTATCGGAGCTCAGGGAATAGTTAATGTCTTTAAACAGCTGTTAAATGGAAGAAATCCTACATCCAGTCAATGATGAACCAGTTCTCACCAACCAGTGAAGAGTTTGATTTAGCTATAGATATAAAAAAAAAATTAAGAACAACAAGGCCGCCGGTTCTGATGATTTACCCTAGGATAAAAGATACCCCACCGCCTCAGGATTGGACAGGTCAATACAGTAAAGCTATATTTTGTCTTGCAAGAACTGTCGGAGCATGAATAAGTTTTCATATAAGAAAAATATACTGTGAGAATGTCGGAAACCGTTCTTCAACACACTAATCGCCATGAGTGGCTGTCAGATTGACAAAAGGCCCCTGATTTTCTGGTGGGGACTCATCGACTTATCGAAGCCGATGATGAACTCATCCCTCAATATATCTGTAAGGAGGGTGAATGGAATGAAGGTGTCCAAAATATGAATGAAGCCAAAACATGTCGACTATGAACAAGGTTGGTCTAGCAAAGAGTTTCTTTAAATTCCAGCTTCCATATTCTAGATGGCAAATAAAAACTGAAACTTTCTGGATGCAATGTGCCCACATCCAGAATGTTAACGCGTTAAGTAAGTATACAAATCGGTTGGCGCTGCACTGATATTCTCACCCCTTCCCACACGTTAGTACTTGTTTTCATTGTTCATAGCCGATTCCATTTATGCAAAGAGAACCGTTAAAAAAAACTTCTAAAGATTGATAACAAAATTCAAGCTCGAAACAAAAGTTGTCCCCAAAAACTTATATACGAACTTAGCTGTACAATGACTTTCGAAATCCCATTTCTAAAGAAACCCAAAAGGCGTGCAATTCAAAAGAAAACCCACTCTTCAGTAGAGTAAACTACTTTTCCTTCTTTTGTACAAGATGATTACAAAAGGAAATCCTTGCGAATTCCAAACTACATCCTTTACCAAGCAACACAAAAAAAAAACTGCAATTCCTCCTTTGTCTTATCGCAAAGTAAAATCTTTCCTGACTAAAGCTAATAGCGGATACGGAAGCCTTCGAAGCGGTTTCCGCCTTTTACCCAAACTTCTCCCTCCCCATCATAGTCAATTTTTATTTATCTACATTCAAGCGTCCCTGCAGCTGAAAGGACGAACAAAAACGGATAGGAAAACATTAAGTAGTTCACCCATCTAAACCTCTATTAAAGTTTAAGGAGTAAATTACTTTGGGTAGGTTTTGCCAAAAGCCCAAATGAGTGCCAAATGGCTAGGGTTAAATAGTCTGGAAATCTTAGAGCTATTAATTTCATGGCTCTCTGCAAGAGTTGGTACCGCTCAATGAAGCTATTTCCAGGTAAGACGGTTTGTGTGTGTACAGTACAGAGTGTGTGGACAAGACTCAATTAACTTTTGTTTGTTAAGTACGCCGTCACTCTGGGTTTTTGGTAAATTAGCAGCTATTAGCCATTATTCACTTGCTGTCTGAAATGCTTGCGATGATTTTTTTCTCTCCTGTTTCTATATGAATTTATTTTTTTCCAACATCCTTGAGGCGAGGCTCCTTGGGGAAAAGTTCTTGAATACGCAATGTTCCATTAGGCGAGAGGACTTTCCGCTTAACATTAAATTATTTGGCGGTGCGGCGCAGAGTAAATGAGTTTGGGGACATTTGTTGTTGGCTCCTTGGGGGCATTTTTGAATCGCTTTTCTTCAAATTGAAGCTATAACGTGGAATTCTCTTCTATTTGCAGTGCGAAGACCAGCTCTCGCCGGGAGATATCGTGGTATTTGCCCAGCGATTGGGATCAAATGTATGCTGGCATCCGGGATGTTTTGTGTGCTCTGTGTGCAAGGAGCTGCTCGTCGACTTGATATACTTTTACAAGGATGGGAACTTGTTTTGCGGCAGGCATCATGCGGAGACCATGAAACCGCGTTGTTCCGCCTGCGATGAGGTAGATATCTTTGCGATTTTTTTTTATAATTGTTGTCTATTGGTTTTGAATGATTCTATCTCGCATTTCTGTTTGCTTGCAGATAATTTTCTCCGACGAGTGCACGGAAGCGGAGGGCAATACGTGGCACATGAAGCACTTTGGGTGCTTCGAGTGCGACAATCAACTGGGCGGTCAGCGGTACATTATGCGCGACGGAAAGCCGTACTGCCTCGGCTGCTTCGACACCATGTTCGCCGAATACTGCGACTACTGTGGCGAAGTGATTGGCGTCGATCAGGGTCAAATGAGTCACGACGGGCAGCATTGGCATGCGACGGATCAGTGTTTCTCCTGCTGCACGTGTCGCTGCTCGCTGCTGGGGCGGCCGTTTTTGCCAAGAAGGGGGACCATCTATTGTTCGATTGCGTGTAGCAAAGGCGAGCCGCCAACGCCGTCGGATAGCTCGGGTCCAGGCCCGAGACCATCGAAGCGTAGTTCTGCGGCCACAGACACGGCCAAGTCGCCTCGAGTGGGAAAGAGAACCACATCGAATGCAAACCAAAGAGACTCAGTGAATAAGAACCTCGACCGACTGATACTCGAACGAAATATGGAGCGAGCCGTTTTGGACCAAGACTCCCCGATGCGAGATCATCGCAGGGAACCCATCGACTTGTCCGAGTTGGGTGTAAGCCTTGACAATCTGCGATCCAGTGAGAGGACTGTGTTTCCTGATCAAAATCTGACGTCTTCCCTACCGGAACTGCTGATGTCTAAGGCGGAGGACTCCCACAGCTACCAAAGCATCGATAAGATCAACATCAACTCTCCGAGTGCGTCTGAGATCACGCAGAGCACCCAGGAGCTGACACAAAACGACAACGACGACATAGACAACGAAAACGTGAACGCCAACGATATGGACAATGACCAACATGAGTGTGGTCATGAGGACGAGGATGACGAGAATAATTATCACCACCACCATCACCATCATCAGCATCCGGCAAAAGAAGTGCGATTCCATAGTGGGCACGATACCATGTCACGGTCCAAGAGCTACACTGACAACTCCAGTGCGCGTCGACGTCGTCGAAGGCGCAATCAAAATCGCAGCGTTTCCGAGATGCAAATCAATCAAAAGGCTCTAAAGCTTCAGAACACCCAGCAACAGAACGCGGAGCGACCGGTCTACGAGAATGCAACCGATGCGTCCAGTGTGTGCTCGACATGTTCCTCAAGTTCGTCCAGTTTGGATGAATATGTTTATCGAATACCGGCGCGAAAGCACTATGGCGGCGTTCGAGTCTCGTACGTGCCCAACGATGCCATCGCATACGAGCGCAAGCGAAAGCAAAACACAGCCAGTGACGTGGACAACAAGAATTGCATCCTTTCATGACAACCTGAGGAACAGACTGCCACTGAACAACAACCGCCCAGTTCCTGCCGCACCGGGTGTTTCAAGGGACTACTCAAACTATTTCAAAAGTCCTGCGATCCCGTACATCCGGTTTAGGACAACTCCTATAGTTTTGTACATATTCTGACTGTCTGGAGAGATTTTAGTTTTAGGGCACCTGTTACACTTAGTACGTAGGATCCGTTTTATTTTCTAAGCCATGTACAGAATGTCAGTGTACAAATAAATTGTAAATTATTTTTATTGATGTATTTTATGTAGTTCGTAATTGTATAGTAGTCACAGTTAAGTCGGTGTTAGCTGTTAAGGATACGAACATTACAAAAAACGAATGAATGCTTCCAATATATCATTGTTAACCTCATATCTTAGACCCACAAGGGTCAGGCATAATCAGAAGGAACCACAAGTAGACTAATGAATTGTAAAGGAATTTATTGTGTATAGTAATTAAATTATCCTGGCGTTGTTTTAATTATACGTAGTTACCATATCAGTTAATGAGTAAATGTATGCATGTCATTTTTATGCATAGGAATTGTCACAACGTACATGGAACAATAACGAGAATGAAATATATCATTTTGATAATAAAATAAATAAATAAACTTAAATTAAAATTAAAGTTTAAACTTATTGAATAAATTGCGTTTTCTATTTATTGGAAGTTGAGTTGGAGGAAAAGATGTTGCAATATGTTCTACGAAAGTTATAAAGAAAGAGACCAGACACTGACCTTAGAGTAAACTTGAAGAGGCACTCCACAAGGAGGCGTCATCTCCCCCTTACTCTGGGTACTCGTCATTAATGAGATACGTCTTTTGCAATTCAATAACAAGGTTACTGCATATGCAGACGATGTAGTCTTGCTTGCAAATGGACTATACCGACCATGAGCGACCTACTAGGAAACTCGCTAAGAGTACTCAGTAAGTATGCAACACATAATGCAGCCATGGGGTTAATCTCCAGAAAACTGAGCTTTTCCTGTTCAGAAACAAAAGAATAATACCACAATTCGAACCGCTGCGGACCTTAAAAAAAATCCTGAGTGTGTACCTGCACTAAGGGTGGCAGATAGGGCGAAATATCTGGGAATGATCCTCGGAAACTTCGACCGAATGTCAATGAAAGCGTGCAGGAAGCACCTAATGCTTTCTTCACATGCAACCGCATCTTTGGCAGGAGGTGGGGACTAAACTCCAAAGTAATCCCGTGAATATGTAGGTACACGGCAATCGTATGGCCAGTACTCACATATGGCAGCGTAGTCTGGTAGTCAGCCGAGGAAAGGCGGCCAATCTCAAGTCGATGAAAAAATTAGAAAGACTATAGGCATAGAGACAACCAGCGCCAGCGCGATGAAAACCTTAGTTACAGCTGGACTGGAGGCAATTCAAAATCTGACACCTCTGACGCCTGCCCTATACTTGGAGGTATCTGCTACCAAAGTGCCTTAGGATATTAAGAATTAGCCAAACTAACACTTGAAATCCATACAATGTTGACCATCAACAGATTCTTGAAATATGTTGGGAACGTTGTCACTTCTGACTGTACATAGGTATTGATCTTGCTCTTTTCCGAGTAGGGATGAATAGAACTCAAATTAACCCACTAAGAGGAAATTGATATCAATCTAAAAGATTGCCTCTGCAACCGGCCCAGTATATTTTTGGGGGAATTAAATTATTAAATAGTCTATCAAGCCACCACTCTGTAATCTTAGAGAACGAGTGGAGAACAAGATTCCGGTGAAAACCAACAACAGGTGGAAAGAAGTTTCTGTAACTTGAGAAACAGAACACTTAGAAGTCATTACTTGCATGACTATTACATTTTTCATCGACAGCCTGCAGTCTGCCGTTGAGTTAAAATCGAAGTTTGTAAGTCACTGTTGCGAAGACTTAATGGGTTCTTAGCGCGCGGCACAACGTCTGACTATGCCCATGAGTTCATTGGCACAGAGGTATGTCTGGAAAGGCCTCTGGGCTTGGGCAGAACATTTCTTCTCCAAATTCTCCCGCAGAAAGTCCTGCTCCCTCAATAAATAATCTATATACAATAATAACCTGTAGCAGATTTACAGTCGGTGCTGAGGACATGGAAAAACGATTTCTGCAGACTGCTAAACGGCGAGGACGACACAAATTCCGCTGGTAGCCAAGAATGAACCATTCAACCTGGGCGATGAAGGCCAAGACTTTCGTCCACCTGACCAAAATTAGGTAAGGATAGCAATATCCAAGCTGAAGACCAACAAAGCTGCAGGACCGGACGGTTTATCGGCCGAGCTTTTTAAGGCAGCGGGGGATGACTTGGTAGAGAGCATACACCAAATCGTTTCTAAAATTTGGTCTGAGGTAAGTATGCCTGATGAATGGAGCCTCAGCAGTGTTTGCCCGATCCATAAGAAAGGAGACCCTCTAAGCTGCGCCAACTATAGAGGCATCAGTCTCCTTAACATCGCTTACAAAATCCTGTCTGCCGTACTGTGTGAACGCCTGAAACCATTTGTCAACGAACTGATTGGACCCTATCAGTGCGGTTTTAGGCCTGGTAAGTCCACAACCGACCAAATATTCACACTACGGCAGATCCTGGAGAAAACCCAAGAAGTCCAAATCGATACTCATCACCTATTTATCGATTTTAAAGCCGCATATGACAGCATTTATAGAGACGAGCTATACAGAGCCATGTCTAGTTTTGGCATCCCTGCCAAACTTGTCAGATTATGCAGAATGACGATGGAGAACGATCGCTGCTCCGTAAAGGTCGGAAATAATCTCACCGAGACCTTTGATGTCAAAAAAGGATTTAGACAAGGTGATGCGCTGTCATGTGACTTTTTCAACATCATTCTTGAGAAAATTGCGCGAAACTCGCAAGCCAACACCAGGGGCACAATTTTCCAAAAGTCTGTGCAACTACTTGCATACGCTGACGACATCGACATCATTGGCAGAAGACAGAGAGCTGTCACTGGTGCGTTTGCAAGTATCAGTATAGAGGCGGCAGAAATGGGTTTAGTGGTAAATGAGGGCAAAACAAAATATATGCTGTCAACGAGAAGGGACGCACAACATCGACGAATCGGACAGAACGTCACAATAGACAGCTATAACTTTGAGGTAGTTCGGGACTTTGTCTACCTCGGCTCCGTCATTAATTCTGAAAATGACATCACATTAGAAATCAAGCGAAGAATTACACTTACCAACCGCTGTTACTTTGGCCTAATTGATTGATTCCAGCAGTAACCTCTGAGGAAATATCCACTGAAATAAGAGTAAAAATTAACCCGAAAAAAGCTCCGCGGTTTGATTTAATTACGAGTGAAGTTCTAAAGAAACTGCCTAAAAAAGGTTTGAAAAAAATAGCACAGATAATAAATGCAGCGTTTAGACTAAGGTATGTACCACGCATGTGGAAAGTCGCGGAAGTTATTATTGTACCAAAGCCGGGCAAATTGCCCAGTGAAGTTACCTCATATCGTCCGATTTCATTGTGGCCAATTTTATCAAAGCTCTTCGAAAAAATTCTTCTGAAACGACTCAATCCGATTCCGATCATAGAAGAAAAAACACTGATACCAAACCATCAATTTGGATTTAGAAATAGGTACTCAACTATAGATCAGGTTCACAGAATAACTGATAAAATAGAAAAGGCATGACAAAGTCTGGCATGAGGGATTGGTCCATAAGCTACAAAAATATCTTCCCAAACAATACTCAGAAATATTAGAGTCATATATAATCCAGCGATTATTTAGAATTAAACAAGAAGATGAGTACTCTGAATTAAAATATATAAAAGCAGGAGTACCGCAAGGTAGTGTGTTAGGACCTGTACTTTTCCTTATATACACGAACGACCTACCACAAAATGACGAAACTACTGTAGCCACATTTGCAGACGATACTGCTGTACTTGCTGTCGGAAAAACCATACAGGAAGTTACAGAAAAACTGCAAAGGACAGTTAGTGATATATCTGATTGGACAAAAAAATGGCAGATAAAATTAAATGAACTGAAGTCAATCCATGTTCATTTCACCAATAAAAACGTACAACACATACCTGTGTACATTAATAACAAAGAAGTTCTTCATTCGAACTCAGCTAAGTATTTAGGCATGACTCTAGATGCGAAGTTGCGCTGGAAAACTCATGTCAAGAAAAAACATGACGAACTAAATATACGATACAATAAAATGTATTGGCTCATAGGGAGGCATTCATGTCTCTCAATATATAATAAACTGCTTCTACATAAGCAAGTCCTAAAACCAATATGGACTTATGGTCTCCAGCTCTGGGGGTGCACAAGTAAGACAAACCTACAAAGCATTCAATGCTTCCAAAACAAAGTACTACGCAATATTGTTAATGCGCCATGGTACATACGTAACGCTGATCTACATAGAGATCTAAAAATTGAAACGGTAGAGGACGAGGTCAGGAAAGTCGCAAGACGACATGAAGGTAGGCTTCGCAACCATGCTAATTCAGAGGTAGTCGAACTACTTAATAACAACAATTTAGTTAGAAGATTACGAAGAGTAAAACCATTCGAACTAGTTAACTAGGAATAAAGAAAATAAAGACAATTTCACAACTCAATCACACTAACAAAAGTGATAAAGAATTAAAAAACAAAAGGTAACAGACTAACGTTAGTACCTTATAGCATAGTATTTATTATAAGTATTAGAAACAAATTGCTGATTAGTTTAACGACTAGGTGCGATTATTGGAAGGATGGCAACACCATGCTTCCCTCGGGTGTTTTTTAGTGGGTGAGCTAACCGCAAGTCCCACACTATCGCAAAGCTCGCAAAGCTAAGAAGGCAATTGATTAGTAAGGCCTTGTCGAGGAACACCAAGGAGACTCTATATAAGACCCTCATCATCCTTGTCCTGCTTTATGGCGCAGAATCATGGACGTTGTCAAAAGCGGATGAAGATCTCCTTGGGCGCTTCGAACGCAAAATTCTTCGAGTGATTTTCGGTCTCGTTTGCGTTGACGGGCTTTGGAGGAGGAGATTTAACAGCGAACTCTTCGAGCTGTACAGCGACATCGACCTGGTCAGAAAATTACGTGTAAGTCGACTAAGAAGGCTAGGACATGTAGAGCGAATGGACACCAACGCTCCGGCTCGAAGAGTCTTCGATTTCAACCCGGAGGGACAACGCAGTAGAGGAAGACCTCGCCTTAAGTGGCGCGCACAAGTGGAGGGGGACCTCAACCAACTTGGAGTGCGCAACTGGAGGCAGTCAGCCAAAGATCGTGCTAACTGGAGGGGCGTGTTGGTTGAGGCCCAGGTCCACCCCGGACTGTAGCGACATCTAAGTAAGTAAGTAATAATAACCTGAGAATCGGGACAGACATAAGTAGTGGCCATAATGAAAAAAACATTTCCAGTGCATTTACGTCTCACCGACCGGACCCTACATTTAGACTCTGTCTTGAGAGTGGCGATTTGACGAATCCTCTCTTCACAGATGGAATATCATTCGCGATGAAATCGTTACTTTAGCAAATCTAACTGTAGCTGACACACCCCCTTGTCTTCGCTACTGCCTCCGGATGAAAAAAAAATAGCTGAAGGACCTCAGGAGGGAATCCACCAAAAAGCAGATGTCAGAATCGAAAACCTTTACTCCAACAAGATATAGCATAAAGGTCAAAGCAGGCCAAGGAGTGATGCTGTGAATAAGTAGAAGAAGAAAATAAAAGTATCCAATTTAATAAAAATATATACTGCACAAAGGCGGTTCTGATGCAGGAAAGTTATAGAAATACCTCTACCTATAAGCTCTACCTCAAATATTTATGAGAATAACTTGGGAATTTTGTCTGAAGTTTAATGTAAGCATGCTTGGTTATCAAGTACATACCACTTTGATGTCCCATGCTAATGGAGGTACCTACTTCGTTCTGATATACCTGTTTTAAAGAGATACTTTTATTAAATTCTCCAGAAAATTCCAACAAAAATGCTTCGAATACACTTAACCTTACTATCAAGTAGGACAGCCCTCAATTTGTACTTACCTGTTAAGAGCTGATAACATGTCCCCATACCGCCGCATCCTAAACCGTATTGCAATAACTGTACCCAGTCAACGATGAAAAATTTAAGATCGCCATTTTAAACAAAAATTGGCAGTAAAATCGTGTGATCCAATATTTTAACCACTTATCAGTGGAATGCGCTTCCCTGCCTCTGCAAATCGTCTCCATCATTAAATCTTTTACTTCTACTCCGTTTTTATGGCCCTTTAAGTTGTCGTAAAGAGAATCACTTTCGATGACGGTCGAACGATTCATCCCCCAAGCAGCGCAACTTCCCCCAAAGGACTCCCAAATAAAAACGCACATTACCGCATCGAAATCAATAATTTGTGTGGGCCAACAACTGCTGTTGCCATTGCAGGAGTGCCAAAATGCTGGGTTGGGTATTAGATGTGTACCACCTCGAACTTGCGTGTCAGCAAGAATTCCTCAAGGTCGTAAATTACACCTTTTCACCAGGTAGTATATGGCGTGTCTACAGGAATCACCCAAGAGATACTTTATTGCAGGTGGCTGTCTAGTTACTGTCGCCTGCATGTGTGTGTGAGTGTGTGTTAAAGATGGCACTAAGCAGCATTCTTGAAAGAATCCGTTTATATTCCTCATGGAGTGGAATGTATAAATATTTTACGAGGCAAGTCGTGATTGCATCTAGGTATATGCGGCAGGAAGATTGTCTCTGTACCACAATTGACTGAACGTGACTTTACACATTGCCTTCATTTCGCTGGTGGTGCTCAGCGCATTGCTCGTTCAGCAAAATTGGAAGACATTTAATTAGCTTGTTGGAAATGGCATCACAATATCAATGAAACGGGTCAATTAAAACGTTAACCCAACCAGAGAGGTCAGCCAAATTGAAATGTTATTACAGAAAGTCAATTCGGTTTTGGATATACCAGTACTGCATTCTGCATCCCTTGCGTCATAACTCGCTTTGTATAGTTCAATGTCATGTCCACTTGACTGATTTCACTTGGAAGCGGACACTATCTCCACTCCGGCTCATTGCAAATTCTCTTGGCAACGAGTCCTACTCGCTCGTTTGTTACTTCATCGGTTGGATGAGCTTTTAGCCATGCTACTTGCAGTTGGGGTGGGGGTTGGGTTGCAAAACTTTTCGATTCGACCGATATGGTCGTATTCACGTGCAGAGTCGTGCGGTTGACATAATCTTTGACGAGAAATCTCATTCGTTGCCAGCACGAGTTAGTAACGAGTTTGTGTGGTGCGGGCTACCGTTCCACAGTGTGATCTATTATTCTGTCATAATGGAAATTCCCGATTGGGATTCGTAATTTTTTCGATAAACCTTTTCAAATTGAGTCGACGAAAATTCCGTATGCCGCAATTGGATTTGCCCGACTGCGTTTTGCGTCTGTAATGGAGCAAGTAATTTGATCTGCTTGCAGATAGCCTTTATCAAAGGTTCAATGGATTGCAATTTAAATTGGGTTTAATTAAGTTCAAAGGATATTGGAAATAACTTTGTAAATCGATATGATTGGAGTGAATTGAACATTTATGGGGTATGCGTGTGAGTGGTCAACTTGTGTGTGAGTGTGAGATGTCAATGAAAGTTTTATTTTATTCGAAAGGCCTATCATCATTCAAATGCGCGCCGTGGGTTCGCTGGGATGGAACGCATCGAAGAGGTCCAATTTTAGACGACTCTAACAGTCCAACGTACCTATAGATGAGGCTGAGTTTTATGGTGTACCGCTCGTCTGCGACTTATTGATATAGACTTGCACCATATAAAGGTCTGCTGAAACAAACGCAACGCCGTAGCAGGAGCGGGATGAATATTTACATGGCGATAGCAATATAATATCCATCCTATTGTGTCCCGCTCTAAATTCGCTCCCGCTTTCGCATTTTGCGTTGGTTTGAGCAGACCTTAATGTGGTCAAATCGCGCTATTTCAGTACCCGGTTCACATCGCCTCTACGTGAGGCCTCATCAGCTGTGCCAGACGTAGCGTTGCCTTGTTGAAACCATTTACAAAAGTTGTCACCCGATGGCGGTCAGTTTTTTATAAATAAAAAACTTTGGTTCTGCCTTTGGATTATGTTTTTTTGATGTCCTATACATTTTGTACATTAAGTCCAGAAACGTACATATATGGGTTAAGATGGCGCCTGAATTGATTACCATTAGGGCCCTATTTATGGCATTTTCCATAACTCCTGGCAGAACTTCTGGCGATGGGTCCTCGTATTCTTGACGGATATTCTCATTGAGGGCTTCAAGAGTCTGAAGCTTGTTGACATAGGCTCGTGACTTCAAAAAAAACTTGCTTATATTCACTTATACACAGATATTGAAATGAGCCTCGTTGTTCATGATGATTTTCGATGAAAAGCTGTCTACCTCATGGTCGAGATTAAGGATGGCTTGAGCGGAGATTACACGCGCTTGGTGGTCAACATCTAACAGCTGATGCACTGCCTGCACTTTTTAAGGGAACACCTTACAGTCTTTCACCAAAATTCCTGTAAAGACCATCGATTGATGCCCAATTGAGTGGCACGTGCGTCGTCTTGTCGATACTCAGAAGTTTTCTGCGACAACTTTAGCCGCACAGCTGCGATTCTCTCAGCAGAACAGTTGCTTCAGGGGCAGCCGAACCTGGCCACAGTACACATATTACAGGTAATATCTTCCGAGCACTCATTTTCGTTTCGTTCTGCGCATCTGTCAAAAAGGTATGCTTTTCCATAGAGATACGAATTCATTTCATTTTTATTTCATTTGGGTCACAATGGGGTCACATTGTCAGCCATGAAAATTCATGCGCGCGCATATTATTTCCATACGTTTATTGTCAGGGGCACATATGCCGCCATATTGCAGATGCGCAATATATTACCTTTAATATGTGTACTGTGGAACCTGGCAGCATATCGTGTTGTTGCGTACTCTTCAAGGCGAGCGGCTAAACGTTGTAGTGTTTGCCTATAGTTCCCAGTTGGTGCCGGATGAGCGGGAAAACTGAGCGGGAATTCATGCTGCACCAACACCCACCGACGAATTATTCCGCAAAAAAATCTACACAATTTATCCGCGTTCTTTAGGACTATAGCGATTCATGTCTTGTTGACGTGTACTTTGTATCTGGTTTACTTCAGAAATGTCAAAGTGGAGTTGACATTTGCCGCCATTGTCAAGAATTATCTAGCTTCTTCGGATAGGGTGATGAGTTTTTCGCCACTTTGTAAGTCGTTCAAATTGCCTGATAGGTAAGCATGCCGCAAGGCTAGGCCTTTTCACAAACGACTTTTGCGGAAGCTGTATGGATGAGGAAGAGGAGAAAACTATCCCTTACCTTCCTTGTTCCTGCCCAGCTCTTGCCCGTAGAAGGAAGCTTTACTTAGGAGCCTTCCAATACAACGACTTGGGTGACCTGACAGACATCAGAAGCCTCTTACGCTTTATAAAGAGCTCAAAATGGTTCAAATTAGGCAGATCTTACATGATCCTTTTGTGGTATCACAATGGGCCAATGATGGTCTAAGTGTGTTGGTGTTTTCAGCTGACGGCCACTTTCAACCAACCAACCAAGTCGTTCAATTGGTTATAATCGATCGGCAAAGCTCTCCGTTGATGATGATGGCAAGTCATCGTCTCTTTCGAAGAACTTACTATAGACCGGTGACCCCACCGGACGGTCCACAATCCGCACATCAGGCGTTCTTCGTTTTTAGTCCATGGCAGAGCCTAAACTGTCAAATAAAAATTCGTATTTCTTTTTTCGTTCAGAGAATTTTCAGAACGTGCTCTATGAGCTCAGAATAAACTGACTGAGCAGGCTGAGTAAAAAGCTGACTGTCCACAGTCACATTTGACAGAAGAAAACAAGCAGGTTAAACAAAAAAGTTGAAATGGCGGACGAGCCTTGTTGTTCTGGCACAGAAGACAGAAGGTAAACCAAATTAATAAATAACCATATGACAGCTATGTGGTGAAATGTGTTTCATAAGCAAATCAGAACGCTCGGTTCAGATAACGCTCAAAATGCTCGAGCTTTGTTCAGAGCTCAGCTCTGAACTAACAATTAAAAACGTATATTATTTGTACGTGTTGATTGACGCTATAACTTTTGAAGCTGATGTATCCTTAGTATTTTAAAAATAAAAAAAAAAAAAAAAACAAACAAAACAAAGAACAGATGAAAGAACATGGCTGACAACGACATGAATTGTCAAAATTTGCCCGTTCCTATTGGAAAACAATATTTACAAAACAAATTGGGCATCAATATACCATACCGAAGTGTACAAATAAAGCACCTTACAAGGTTGTAGCCCTACACAATTTCCTGTGGTACATATTAACCCTAAATAAATAAATAAATAAATAGGTGGCGCAACAGGCGGGTGACACCCAAGGCCTAGCTTCTCGCAACCATTCGTTTTGTGTGAGTTTCTATTTTTTGGGACGAATGGAAGGGACCTACAATTTTATGCCGAGTCCGAACGGCTGAATTGAGAAGCTTTTTCATGACAGTCATACTCTCAGATGTTTGTCAGACGTTCGCGAGAGGTGGCGCAGTAGAAAAAATTTTAAGATGTAATTTGTGTTTTTCCGGGGATCGAACCTGGGATCCCTCGCACAGTAGTCCAGCACACTAACCACTGCGCTACTGCGCCCACACATATATTAACCCTACCAAATGTAAATCAATTCTATTTTTCTTTTTGCCAAATTGAAGCTTACCACTCATAGATGTGTCGAAAGGAGCACTAATTTCAGAAAAGTAAAAAATTTAATAAACTTACATTGGTTACAATTACAATAACATTGTGCGCATACAAAGTAAAGAATATATTCCGCCTTCGCTCAGTTCTGTCTCTGTGTATAATACACTTTCGTGCTTAAAAGTATGTGGTCGAATTTCGACCAATGGTCGAGCCTAGTGCATAAAAAACGTTGACCCAAATCTGACCTAAGCGAATGGCTCGGGCTTATACCCTTCAAAGTTGCATACAGTCATCATATGAAGAGAATGGCATTATATGTGTATCTGGTTTTCTGTCTGTACGAATGTAAAGACCAAGCTCCAACTTCACATATGTCAAAAGATTGTTATTTTGGACTATCGGCTTCTTTCGCCAGTTATACGGAGTGAATGCCAAACGTTATATGTTCAATGACTCTCTCTTGTTCGCATCTTCTCACAACCATTCGCTTGTGTAAATTTCTATTCGTTGGCCCGGCCGGTTGGAAAGGACCTAGAAATTTATACCAAGTCGAGTAGGTACTAAGTTGCTTACTTAGAATTTTAGGAAAATTATAACTCTCGGATGTTTGTCCGAAGTTCGCAAGAGGTACCTAGCGCAGTGAAAAAAAATTTTTTGTAGGTAGGTACGTCAAGCTTTTTCTGAAGGTTAAACCTGACACTCATTGCTCAGCAGCTCAGCACACTAACCACTGAACCAATACGCCCACTTGTGCACTTGTCATGGTCAAAAGCTTCTAGTACGATAGTGGCTTCCTATATCACATAATTACAAAAATATATACATTTCTGTTAAAATTCTTGTCTGCGCATTTATGCTTGGAAAAGTTTTCCAATATCCACTTTTATGGCCAACCAAATGCGCAGTTTAATTTCAACTGACTGCATGCCTAAATTGAAATGTCTAACTTTGTCAATTTATGGTTTCCGGCAAAAGTTCTCGTGGCGTAACCGAAAATAATTCTCCTCGCCTTCTGGGAAACTGCAAGACCGCAATCCAGGAAATCGAACTTCATAGAACCTATACTTACAGTTCTTCCTCTTCGAGTAAACGATTTTATTATCCAATGAAATTTAATTACCGCAATTATCATACCAATCCCATCGGAATGCTCATCAGGAGTGGGAAGCCCAGAAACGTATCCACTACCGCAGTTATATGCAAATTCAGTTCGAAATGGAAAATCCGCAAATATTTTATGCTCATATACACAATTTCATAATGGAGTCTTCAGCAGAAGGGGAGGAAATTATTTTCAACTTGCAAAAGTACCCAGTTTTCGAATTGAAAGGATTTTTCATCATTTAAACGGAGTAGAAAATCCATTACATCCATTATAGTAACAGGATGTAAAAAGTATTTTTTTTTTTATTTTTGTCCTTAGATTTTCCGTCATTCTGCTAAACTTGCGTCGCTTCGATTGGTAGGTAGGAGTAGGAGAGTGTTGAATGGTTTCACACTTCGCGTCAAAAGGGTTCAAGCTGCCAAGAAGAAGAACAAGAAGTGTCAACAAAGGGAAGGAAACACTTGGGGCATGGAAACTCCATCTCGAATCGTCTGGAATATATATAATTTCGTTCTCTTTTTTTCCGATTTGTTGGCTGAGTTAATGGAGTCCTTGAGAGTGGTGAACTTAAAAAACATTTCCTGTCATGTTCTTTGTTGATGGTAAAAGTTTACAAAGAGGGTATGGTATATTTGAGAATACAGCATATGTGGCTGGGAAAACAACAGTTATGCTAAGTGACTGACTTTATAAAACCTTTCATTTTGATTTTGTATATACGCACACTTGAGTGTGATCCTTTCAGTCATTAGCTACTCTGATTTAACAAAAAAATTTGCCAACATTACGCACGCTATTTGGTCCTCAGGACCTCAGATTGTATCAAGTTGAACAAAAGAATTCCAATAGGGAAACATTGACGAAGCATCTTTTCAAATTGCGTCGTCATCTTCCATGGAGTTTGGTGAATTTTTTAATTAAAAAAGTTTCCAAGGATACCATTCGGCTTGCTGTGAGTTTTAAGTTTCCAATTACAAAAATGTTATTTCGGAATAAATTAAGGAAAGGGACGAATGACAAATTCTTGCTTATGGTTGTGCTGTCAATGTCGAATTTAAATGCTGGGATAAGCAAAATGTTGGAAATATTAATTTGAGATGGACATTTGCAAATATATTCGTTTTGAGTTGTGTTGTGCCTGAAAGTTTTGCCAAAACCCCATTAAGTCTGTTTCTCTTTCAATATTTGGCACCTACAGAATAGATTTGGATTTGAAAGCAAAGTTCGTTGAAATGAGCGCTCGGTGACTCATCATACCTATGGAATGAACTCCTGATAGTGTCTGACATTTTAGCGTCTAGTCGTATATTCGATTGTGCGATTCGGGGTAAGCTGGTTAAGGGAATGGATATTTTGGATAACTCTCGAAAGTTACATCAAATTGGTACATATCATAAAGCGCCCCGCCAGAATTGATGACCATTCGGCCCCGATTTATGGCATGTCGCATGTTCAATCACTCTTGTCAGAACTTCCGACGTTAAGTCGTCGCATTTTTGACGGATACTCTCTGTTGACATAGACTCGTGACTTCAAAAAACTCCACAAAAAGAAGTCTGGAACGGTTAAGCAACTCGCCATAATGAGATAGAGACCCGATGACGTAGAAGACAACAGAAGCTAAACCAATGCAACTCGAAAACTGGCGTTTTTATTGTCAATCTGCAAATATGCCTAGGATTAGATGGCAGAAAACCAAGAGCTATGGATGGTCTATTTGGATACCCTGCAATGGATAAACGGGACATTTTAAAAATGACGTGTAGACAACTCTAAAGTTTCTTCCTATGTTTGCGAAAACGATAGTTGAGCGAGCAGTTGTATTGAAGAGTACCTACATTTTTATTAGCACAGCCGATAAGCATTTTGGCCTGATGCATGCCATCCTTGGAGTTCCACATCGATAGACCTGAGTGGAGTGTCTCAGTGGTTATAGTGTGCTGGACTACAGGAAAAACACAAATTACATCTTTAGGTCTTTCTACTGCGCCACCTCTCTTGAACGTCTGACAAACATCCGAGAGTATGACTGTCCTGAAAAAGCTTCTCATTTCACCAGTTCGGACTCGGCATAAAAATTGAAGGTCTCTTTCATTCGTCCCAAAAGAAGAAAAAAAAATCACACAAACGAATGGGAAGCTATTTATTTTGATTTTCCATGAGTCCAGCTATGCCTTGATGTTTCTGGTTGGCAAACCACAAAAAGGTTCTGCGCCAATCAACACAGTAAGTTGTTGAGCCTTTGAGAGCTGGTCCATAAGGATTTTCGTTTTTCAGTAGAAACAATAGGAGAATGACTTTATTGTTGGCAGGAAGCTGCTCTATATAGAGTTTAGACGATCCTGGAGTTCAAGATCTTTAAGCACTGCTTGACCGTCTGACAGTATTTGATCGTCTGCTGAGATTCCATCTTAGGCATTCTCTGATGGCACAGAATTGAAGTGCATAGACCTCAGCTTGGAAAATGGTTGTTGCGTGCCCAAGGATAACTGGGCACCATACTGATTGTGACACCGTCAGTGTACCATACTGAGTGTGATTCATCTTAGTCTGAGTTCACAAGTTTTCAATACAGACTGGTTCGAGATGGTTATAATATTGTACCTTTGATGGAAGTTGTCTTTCGATGGCATGAAGTCAGTTCCTTGCATCGAGGGGTTTGACGTAATCTTTAGTGATCTTATTATTTTTTTTATGACCATTCCCTTGGTTTGCATTTAACGAGGTGAAGCCTTAGCATTGACTGCGGCTGCATTCTTAAGTCGTATGTGAAATGGAGGAATGTTGGGGAGTCTCTGTACTGTTTGAGTTGAGGTTTGATTTTCCTTTTTTCACACTAGCGAAGGGTAAGTAAAATTTGGCATGACGATTGGCTATGGGCCTACTTCACCGTAAAACATTTTTGGACGAGGGCCCCATTTTTTTACCGAATAATCTGGAACAAGCCCATGAGACACCAGTATTTTCCATATGGGTATTTTAAGTTAATTTGTGATCCAATGTTATGTCTTTTAGAATTTCTAGTTTTAATTGTTTCAGATGTTAGTCCGATCTTGGCAGATGTGGTTCTACTGCTTATCCATCTAATCGTTAATTTGTCTATTCCCTTCGCATTGACAGCATTGACAATGGGAAAATACGACTACTTGTCGAAGGCCCCAGTGTTTAGAATATAGAAATGAATGGAGGGCAATCTCCTTCCCTTCGATTGGCCAATCAATTTTCTTAACCACTTAGCTTAGACTTAGATGATGAAAGACTGTGACTATGCGGAACTCCCACCCTGGTAAGAAATTGATTTTTGTTCAATGGGTCTTCTATCAAAAAGGTAAAAACGATGGTCTACAATTTTGTCCATGACTTTTGGAAAGCAGGATCCGAATGATTTCGGATCTGTGCTAAAGCTTATCTTTAGCCAGCATTGGGTATATCATTCATCCTGCGCCAGGGAGTGGTGTAATATATAAGTATTCAAAACAAACCTGGATCCGTAGTGTGCGACAGGGAGTGGCGTTATTGTCAGTAGTTTTCACTTTTGTTTCAACGGATCTTTGTTGACAGTATACTTGTACCATGTGCTCTTAAAGATATAAATACATATTTTTAATGCTCTATAGGTACTAGGTTGGGACGTAAGTATATGAGTTGATTCTTTTTAAATGAGTAGTATTGCGATACTGGCAAAACTAAGCCGCTTGCATTATTTGACAGATGTATGGAGTCAGATATTCGACATAAGAAAATGGTTCGTTTTAAGCTTTAACAATCTTAAAAAATATCGACAACAAATTTTGAAACTGATTGCCTTATTGCAGAAATATTTCTAAATGTTAGCCAAAAATTTAGCTCCTCTTGTAGCCTTGGTGTATGTACAATTGTACACACAGTAGAGTCTCGGAAAGATGAAATGTTCTATAGGATGAACAATTCGAAAAAAATACCAAAAAAATATGAACCGGTTGAAATTTAGGCATTCGAAAAAATTAACAGTTTAGCCCAGACTCATTTTTTTTTTTTTTTGCTTTTTTGCATTTAGCTCAAGTAAAGAACTCACCGAAACCTTCGACGTCAAAAAACGATTTACAGAAGGCGATGCGCTGTCATGTGATTTCTTCAACATCGTTCTTGAAAGAATAGTGCAAAACTCAAACGCCAACACCCAGAGGCACTATCTTTCAAAAGTCCGTCCACCTACTCGCCTACGCCGCCGACGACATCGACATAATCGGGAGAACGCAGCGTAATGTCACTGGCGCGTTCGTGAGCATTGAGACGGAGGCGGGGAAGATGGGTCAATGAGGGCCAGACAAAGTATATGCTGTCATCAAGAAAGGACACACAACACCGACGTCTTGGACAGAATGTCACTATAGACAGATATAACTTTGAGGTGGTAAAGGACTTTGTCTACCCCTGCTCCGCTATGAACTCAGACAATGACACCAGCGCCAGCGCTGAGATAAGCAAAGAATAACTCTTGCCAATCGCTGTTTCTTTGGGCTAAGAAAGCAATTGAGTAGCAAAGCCCTCTCTCGAACAACTCAAGTGACCCTTTATAAGACCTTAATCATCCCAGTCCTACTTTATGGTGCAGAGGCATGGACTCTATCAAAAGCGCATGAGGCTACTTTTGGTTGCTTCGAGAGGAAAATTCTTCGAGTAATTTTCGGTCCTGTGCCTGACTGCGTAGTCGGTGAATGGAGGAGGAGATACAACGACTAACTGTACAGGCTGTACAGCGACATTGACCTAGCCAGAAGAGTGAAGGACCAACGACTGCGGTGGCTGGGTCATGTAGAGCGAATGGACGTGAATGCTCCGGCCCGGAAGATTTTCGAATCCACACCCGAGGGACGGCGCAGTAGAGGAAGACCGCGACTCAGGTGGCGCACGCAAGTGGAAAGAGACCTTAACCAACTTAGCGTGCGAAACTGGAGGCAGCTGGCCAAAGATAGTGCTGGCTGGAGACGCTTGTTGGTTGAGGCCCAGGTCCACCCCGGACTGTAGCGCCACCTTAAGTAAGTAATGAAGCCTTTAGACGAAAGATGCCACCAGCTAAAGAAACATTTTTTTTAATTCAAAACAAAAATCTAAAGTTTTAATGGTATTAAAAACTGGAACATGCGTCATATCGAAACATATGGAATTGCTATAACCAAGATTATGGCACTGAGAAGTAAAGAAATCACTTCCCGAGTCTATAAAACCTCGATTTCAGGACTAAACAAATACAAGACATTGCAAAAACGAGAAATCTCGAAAATGAAAGCCTCATTGTATCGATGGTTCTTGAAGGTACATAAATGAACGTCATATTCCAGTTTCAGCGATTATGTTGAAAGCCAAGATTAAAAAATTGCAGGCTATTTTTAAGGACACAAATACATTCAACAAGATCGGTGGATAAAAAATGTTGCTATAGTTTGGGTTTGGGTCTTAGCAATCAGTGGAGAAAAACTTATCTCCAATAAACATACTGTGTATATACAGACCAATGTGAGACCGATGTTTCTACAAGTTTTAATTTGAAGAATTTAAAAATAACATTCTTCAAGGCATCAGTTACTAAAATAACCTCAGAATTCAATTTTATTTTTTAGCTTTTCTTGTTTTATTAAGTTTCTTGTTTTTTTTTAAATGGCTGAAAGCTTTTTTTACCTGTTTCAAAACCAGGGATGTTCTCCCAATGTGAGACACATTTATTGTGTTCTTAGATCCGTATAGCCGAATTTGGGGATTGCACAGAAAGATTCCGGTCTTATTAAAGGTGTTTCCGAGACTTTTCTGGCTTTCTCTAGGCAGAGAACATATGACTCGTTAGTTCCCGTTAGTCCCTAAGACTTATCTCTTATGTGGAGCGGTGTTAGTCCTATTATGGCTTCTATATAGCAGCTATTGGACAGGAACGCATGGCTCCAGATATAGACCCATCCATTCTAGTTTTTTGGTTTTGTTTTGGCTATGGTTCCAAATAAAGAAGACCATGTTATAATGGGACTGATAGTCACTGATGTATAGGTCTAATAGGTGATTTTTGGGGAGATTCCCCAGGTGATCTATTACATACTTAGCTGAAATTCGGTGACCCTTAATCAGACATTTTAAGGACATGTCTGTCTTCTGATTTGTACTTTGTATTGAATTGAGTCAATTAAATGGGAGGTAGTTCAAAAAACTGAGGTAATGATATTGCGTAGAAGGATATGCCTCCTTTCTAATGGCAAGCATTCAAACCACATAGAACCGTATATATCGCCACACTCCAGCTTATCCCTTTTTCTTTCTTCTAAATTGGCACAAGTTAATGTCCCACATCAAAGCAATGTACAATTATTGCACACTGGATGTCGTATCGTATATGAAATTAACCGCCCATAGAGTGGTTTAAATTCCAAAGCACTATACCGCAGGGATAGCTTTAAATGCCGCACGTTGTAACAGCGCTATCTTAATTTATGCAGCAAATTATTAGGTATGAAAGTTATTCCATTAGTTTGGCAACAATTACGCTGTCATGAATGTTTGTCACGACACAGTTTCATTTGCATAAATTCGATGTGAAAGTGCCAACTAACCCTAATTGATAAGCATATCCTGCGGGTTATTTGAATCGATTGCTCCTTAAAGCCAGCAGAGTAGGCTCGTTCCCTTAGCCAATTTAGATAATAGAGTTATCTCTATTTTGAAGATTATCGATTCAGTTCAGTAACGACGAAAGGAATCCTAAAAGATGAACGTGAGATTATACTCAATACCAAACTGATTGGTATAGTGGTGGTAGTTTTACAGAAAGGGTTACGTCAAAGTGTTCATTGGTCCTCATTAATTTGAATTTTCCTTTCTAAGAAATGTACGTTCCATGCACTATAACTATATACATATGTGCACATTTCAGTTCAACTTTTGAAGTGGCAAAGGTCCTTATGCCAACTTTGCTTTGTCTTCAGTGCTATATCCTATATCTGGCAGCTGAAATCTTACTCGAACTTTTCTTCTTACATAACTTTAACTCTGTATGCGAGTACGACGCAAAACTCATATTTCCCAGGTATGTACCTCTTGTGTGTAACAAAATTTAACGAGAATAAAATATCCTTATGCAAAACGATAACAAAGGGCTTTGTGTTGACGCAATGCAATTATCCCAACTGCCACCTCAGTGTATCTCAAGTGCATCGCTTCGAAACGCTTGTTACTACAGCAGCGGGTGGTAAATAATATTTAACTTCAAGGACCATACTCTGGTAATGTCACCATAAAATAATTCGTCCCATGCCTGAAGGACTCGAAATAAGCGTTGAATAGGCGACTTCCCAGTCCGGATGTCATTTTTGCCACGCAATATAATTAATTGCGCTATGAAAAATAGCCGTACTTTTCACTTTTAAAAAGTGTAATTATTCATAACCTGCAACACTGTATAGGAGCACGTTCGTTGAATGTACAATACAATGGTGGAGCCTGAGCATGGAGGTGGTCTAATAGGGGTTGAAGGATTTTATTTTGTGGAAGCACTTGTAATCCATCGTTGAGCTTTGCAATTTCTCAAAACATTTGAGAGGGGTTAACATTTTTCATTTTTTTTATATAGGCACGGACATTTTATTCCATTCAATTTTACTTACAGTTTTATTTATAGGATCTTTTCAATATGGAAAAAAAAACATTCTTTTGTGGAGCACGTGGAACACAAAGTCATAAATATGGTAAGAGGAATAGAATCAGGTATGGAGTTTAAATCAATCTCATGGGTTTCTGTAATTGTACAGGGTGGGCCAAATAAAATTAACAAAACCAAGTCCAAAGGGGTCGAATCGCAGCACCGAGGCGGACAATTGACATCGCCAAGAGGGCGGATAGCACGATTTGTGAATTTGGTGCGCAAGGTAGCGATTGTGGCATGGGCTGTGTGACATGGCGCGTCATCCTGAATGAACCAGACGTCGTCCAAATCCATGTCTTCAATTTCAGTAGTAAAAAAGTCGGTTAACATGGCCCTGTAACGTGTAACGCCCACCGTTGACCGAAAAGTTGTTCCCAGATCCAACACACCACAATCCGCACCAAACTGTCCTCTCTGTGGATGCATTGGCTTCTCGACAAAAACTTGTGAGTTTTCCGAGCCCCAGATGCGGCAATTTTGTTTGGTAACGTAGCCGCTGAGATGAAAATGCATCCAAACTTGCGATCATTTTGGCCAAAACTTCTTTTCAAAAGACTGTTTGGGCTAAGCACTCACTTTGGAAATAAGTTTTCAATATTTCCCAAGCATAAAGCGACTCATTTCTTTTCGCGGAGGTAGGAGTATGATACTGACTTTCTGTCAAGATTTCGAGCGAAAAACAGCTGTCAGTGTGAAAATAACCTATGATTTAAAAAGAAACCACTAGATGGCCCACCATTTATTTAAGTCCGGAAATGACTTTATATGAACGCCCTCACAAAGAAGGACGTACAAGACTCTAAAGCCCTTAGAGAGTTAATTTATGTTGTTATTCTTTGGTGAAGAATTGCTAATTTATTTCCCAATTGTATGAGGAGAACAAAAGAATTTCAGCGAATTATCGCTAGATTCTTTCGACAATTTTCTCGACTAACCTTTTGGTAGGAAAGCTAATCCCTTTTCTTTATCGAAAGCACAGTTGGTGTCAGGTGAGCAAATCCAACAATTAAACCTCTACAAACGACAAGAATAAGGTTATGTAAGAACCCTTAAGTGGATTGCGTAGCTCAGATAAATTCGCTGCAAGAGTGGAGGTGATCTTAGCCAAAATAACAAGGCTAAGCGGATTGGGAGGTTTACAGAGAAAGTGTGTCCGTGATTAAATCCTAGGTAAGGAAAGAACAGCGTAGATTTTAGCGTAGCTTCTATTAGTGCAGTGAGAACGCGTGTTTCATTCCAAGCCCCAACAGAAATAGAAACAGAAACAGAAACAGAAACAGAAACAGAAACAGAAACAGAAACAGAAACAGAAACAGAAACAGAAACAGAAACAGAAACAGAAACAGAAACAGAAACAGAAACAGAAACAGAAACAGAAACAGAAACAGAAACAGAAACAGAAACAGAAACAGAAACAGAAACAGAAACAGAAACAGAAACAGAAACAGAAACAGAAACAGAAACAGAAACAGAAACAGAAACAGAAACAGAAACAGAAACAGAAACAGAAACAGAAACAGAAACAGAAACAGAAACAGAAACAGAAACAGAAACAGAAACAGAAACAGAAACAGAAACAGAAACAGAAACAGAAACAGAAACAGAAACAGAAACAGAAACAGAAACAGAAACAGAAACAGAAACAGAAACAGAAACAGAAACAGAAACAGAAACAGAAACAGAAACAGAAACAGAAACAGAAACAGAAACAGAAACAGAAACAGAAACAGAAACAGAAACAGAAACAGAAACAGAAACAGAAACAGAAACAGAAACAGAAACAGAAACAGAAACAGAAACAGAAACAGAAACAGAAACAGAAACAGAAACAGAAACAGAAACAGAAACAGAAACAGAAACAGAAACAGAAACAGAAACAGAAACAGAAACAGAAACAGAAACAGAAACAGAAACAGAAACAGAAACAGAAACAGAAACAGAAACAGAAACAGAAACAGAAACAGAAACGTTACTCGCTCATCAGCTGGAGCAGAACAGATCCAAAAAAACATGGCTATCATCTATTCTGTCAAATTGTCTGGTCGTTACGTCGCAATATAAAACAGAAGGTAGCTCGTTACTGAGCAAATTCAAATTCAAACATAAAACAACATGGCTTCTACGATGGATTCTGTCAGCAACAAAAATAATCAATATAGACTTGTTTCCGTTCTGTCGCCAGATGAACACTTCTCCGTCCCTAAATTCTGTCCTTGCGGGGATTTGACATTTGTCTATCAAGCATGAAGTCGACCTATTTCAATGATTATGACTTATGAGTAAACGAGCCGTCCTATAGCGCCCTTCGTATAAAACCAACAACGTTCAAACTGCCGCAAGAGCTAAGCTTGTGGCAAATATTGGAAGAAAATATCGGCTGAAAGATTCGAGCGAGACTAATGAAAAAGGACTGCACTTATAGAACTGTCTTCGGCTATTAAGTCCTCTATACTATTATTTATATAAAAATTTTCAACACAAATCCTTTCTAACTGTAACTAATAAACCATTGAACTAAATGGTTATTAAACACTCCCAACATTAAAATTTCCCAACAGAAATTGTCATGGTCAAACCCAACTATCGAAAATCGTTGTTACCTACTCCTCGCTTCCACACTCAAGTAAATGGTCATTAGTTAGATTTAGTGCAGAAGACGAAGGCACGTTTCCATTGAGCGAGTAGATACAACATATCCAAAAAGTTGCCAACTCATGGCTCGTTTCTTTGAATTTAGGGAATTTAGGCAGTTTTAATGTTCCCTTAACTTATGTAAAAGTTATTCGCTTTTGTTAAACAACATACTTTCTTCCTCTTGCTTTGTTAGGTAGCGCAGAAAACGCCCGAGGCTAAACGAATTTCCCGTAGCACGTACACAGCACAGTACCGTCCTATCTTCGCTTTGCATCACCAAAAACAATCCACGAGGATTTCTATTTGAATTCTACCATCATTATGCCAAAGGAATTGCAAATGAGTATCTTACATGCCAATGGCTTCGGAGACAGCCGAAAAAGGAAAAGCAGCATATTTTCCGCAGAGCAAAAAAAGAAGAAGAAGAAAAAAACAACGACAGCAGTAGAATTTTAAGTTGCTCTCCAACAACTAGATCAATGAACCTCCCTCATGTAATTTACCCAATGCTCTCCAAGGAGACCCAAACCCAGACCAACCCACTGCAAACAGCAAAATCCTTGCTGCCAAAAATTCATTTTAATTTAAACTCCGTCTATGACACCAAGTGAAACAGCTCCTATTCAATTAGAAGCCTCGTTAACACGTACGCAAGGAGTAACACGCCAGAGTCGCTAAAAGGATGCACTATAGAACATCCGCCGCCCATCTACCAAACTAAGTAGACAAAGAATCCTAATTATGAGTGTGCTGCCCTGAAACGGAAATGAAGGAACTGTGTCGGATGATTTGTCATTTTTAATTTGAGTGAGTTCTCCTCACAACATATTATTATTATTAAAGAGATCCTTTTAAAGCTTGTTTCGAGGGATGCCATTCGCATCCCAGAAGGCTGAAGGTGATAGATTGTTGTTTTTTGGTAACAGGTGCTAAAATGTGAATGTGCTGCGCCCTGGGCTTTTGTATGCTGGAGCACATGTGACAAAGGCAATGCGGCAATAATGAGGCGCACTCCCTTGACATTTCGCAACGATGACAAATTGTCTCATCAGTTCGCACACGATAACAAATGTAGTCTGTTACTGTTATGTACGTGTTTTCTCTTATTTTTTTTCGTAACTTATTTGTTTTGTGTGTTTCTCGACCCTTTTTGCCTTTTCCAGCAGTTCAATTTATATGACAGGACGACAAGAGGAAATTTCTGTGACATTCCATCCTCCACAGTGCCAGCCAACCCCTTGGATGTAGATATGTCAAAATGAAGAAAGTGAGCTATGGGACTGACTATATGACAAGGTTGTTGGAATGTTTTTGTATAATGGATGTGATATGATCCTGTTTGTAGGATTTGTATTCAGAAGGTTAGATAATGTGTACCTGAAATGTTTACACAAAGTAAAAGCATAGTTTCGTGCGTAGGTATTTGGAAAATGATGAAGTACATAGTAACGAGCACCAGTCATTTTGAAATTCTCCAAACAAATGTGTAGTTAGTTGAGGTACTGAATGCCATCTGCGAATCGCATTCTGTTCGTCTCGAGCTCACCAGAAGATGATTCTCCTTTGCCGTGTATTCATCTGAGAAGGCAGCGATACTTGCTTCGTGTGAAATGGTTTACGTCAAGGCGAATGTATTAACGAAATGCGAACGCCTAAAGAAAACATACTCGAATATAATTATAGATTTAAATAGAATCATACAGAGAAGTCACTGTGCATTCAAATCGAATTGAGAAGTGTCACATCCTATCCTATGCCGCCACACAATAGAATCCTCACAATTTAAATTATATTTTATTATTTATTTGACTGACGTTTTACACTAAGTTGCTAGGATACTACAAGAACTCTTCTCTGAACATTTGTGCTCTCCATCTTCGATTTTTGTAAGACTTTTTTGCAGGAGGTGGGACGGTCCAAAGAATCTTTTTTCATTTTATTACACAATTTTCCAAGGATTAGAGGGGCAAGATTTTCTGGCTAGGGTCTGTCCAGTATTTTCTTCGGCCATAGGGGGATCAGAGGAAGTTTTTAAACTTTCTTACTTACATAAATGGCCATTTACGAACTTGCTAAAAAAAACTTTGTGATTCTTCACTGAATTCCAGCCCACAGGGGATTTTCTGGCAATGAAACAGCTGACTCACTGGCGAAAGTCGGCGCGATAATACCGCTTATCTGGGCATGAAACCTTACATTATGTGGTGTTCGTAAAAGACCTTTCAGATACTACATCTTGTGCTTGTCTCAAACCGAATCCAATGAAGTCTGCCTTAAAATACCTGGGCAGATTTGCACCAGACAATTCTTCCCAAAATTTGCTCTCACAAATTCCTACTCTCTCATTAATCTGGACAGAAATAACCTACAAATCCCGACAGGTAAGGTGCCATAAAATAAAGTCTTATGCAAAAAGGTCCAAAACGTAATTTTGGACTTTTTTGGACTTTATTGCTCTTTTGAAGTTGCAATAAAATCCAAAACGAGTTTTTATTAGTTCAAAGCTTTATTTCAGAATAAATAAAATACAAAGGTAGATAAATGATATAAAATTTCATGTTAATGTGATTTCCAACACTCCTCCTCAAATTAACATCGACTACTTCTTAAGTCCCATAGCATCTCTATTCTCAGAGAATTTTACTCTGTCTAAAGATTTGGTAAATCCATCCGCAATTTGATGTCTAGTGTCTATATATGAAACACAGATCGTTCCTTGTTTCAACGTATCTTGGATAAAATGGTGCCGGATATCAATATGCTTGGATTTTGGATGCAATGCAGAATCTTTTGCTATTGCTATAGCGCTCTTATTGTCACATTTAATATTGATAACATTTAAATCGCCAAGTTGTTCTTTAATTCCTTGCCACCAAAGTGCTTCCTGTATTGTGGCTGACAGTGCCATGTACTCCGCTTCGCACGATGATAGAGCTACTGTCTGTTGCCGTCTTGATGCCCACGAAATGGCTCCTCCTTTCGACATAAATATGTAGCCTGTTGTAGACTTTCTTTCGTCTAAATCTGAGCCCCAATCTGAATCCGAGTAACCAATAATATCATCATTTCCACTTTTTCGATACTCAATTTTATAGCTTGATGTTTCCCGTAAATACCTGAATAAGTGTTTAACAGCATTCCAGTGCATAGGTCCAGGATTTGAATTGAATCTGCTAAGCATGTTAACGGTGAAACTTATGTCTGGTCTGGTACACGTTGCCAAGTACATTAAACACCCAACTGCTTCCTGATATGGAATATCACGCATTTTAGATAAATTTTCTTGATTCAAGTCAGTTTTGCATAATTTTTCACTGTGGTTCATAGGAGTAGAAACGCCTTTGCTATTACTCATACCAAACCTCTCAAGAATATGTTCAACATATTGTTCTTGATCCAATGTAATGCAATCTTTGGAACGATTTACTCTTATTCCCAAGCAGTAGGTAATAGGTCCAAGGTCTTTCATTTTAAATCGGTTGTGCAATTTAGATTTAATGTCATTTGTCCATTCTTTCATATTGCTAAACAATAACAGATCATCCACATACACAGCTACGATTAGAATCTTGTCTCCCTTTTGAGTAAAATATATGCAGGAATCATGCTTCATTTGCGTAAGTCCAAAACTCTTTAATGCTTCATCCAGTTCATGATTCCAAACTCTGCTTGCCTGCTTTAAGCCATACAAAGCTTTTTGTAACCGGCAGTATTTCTTGGAATTATTTTTATCAATGAAGTGAGATGGTTGTTCCATATATATTTCTTCAGATAAGTTTCCTTGTAAGAATGCTGTTACTGCATCCATTTGTTCGATATGCAAGTCCATTTTTACAGCTAATGCAAAGAGATATCGTAGCGAATCGTGACGAACTACAGGTGAAAATGTTTCGTCATAATCTTCCCCCTTTCGCTGCGAGTATCCTTTGATAACTAATCTTGCTTTGTATCGACATATGGCCCCTGTGACATCCTTCTTGGTTTTGAAAACCCATTTGCATTTTATAGCTTTACGACCTGGAGGTAGATCAGTTAACTGCCAAGTATCATTTGCTAGTAAAGCCTGGTATTCTTCCTCCATTGCTAACTTCCAGTGATCAGCATCATGTCGGTTAAAAGCTTCGTTAACGCTCTTTGGATCTTCATGAATTGACTGCATGTCAGAAAACTTAACGTGATTACTAATTCCTAGGCGATCTGGTTTTGAACAAGTTCTATTACTTCTTCTGAGACCTTGAGTGGTATCTTCTTCTAATGGAATCGTTTCTGAGGCAGCTTCTTCTTGAATTATATTGAGAATTTCTGAATTTTTAATTTCGACATCGTCAAATGCATCTTCATAATCAGAAATATCTTCAATTGACTCACTTAATACTTCTGGTTCCAAAGGAAGTTGTATGAATTTAAAATCTTGAACTGCTTTAGGAACATAATCTTGGTCTTCGTTGATAAAAGATACATCACGACTTGTGGTGACAACAGACTTTTCTTTGTCATAAACGCGATATCCTTTAGTGCATTCATCGAAACCAACTAGAATACATTCCTTGGCTTTAACATCCCATTTCTTTCGGGTTTGTTTTGGTATATGTACCATAACAGTGCATCCGAATGTTCTAATATGAGATAGATCTGGTATTTTACCTGTCCACATTTCTTCAGGTGTTTTGTTAGTAGCCTTAGAGGGAGATCTATTCAACAGATAAACGGAATAATTAATAGCCTCCGCCCAAAACTTTTTTCCTAAGTTAGCTCCAGCTAGCATACACCTTGCACGTTCCACTAAGGATCTGTTTGTACGTTCTGCCAGTCCATTTTGCTCGGGAGTGTAACTATTGGTGGTCTGGTGAATAATTCCATGTTTCTTTAGATTATCTTGAAACTGCTCACTCATGTATTCACTGCCTCTGTCAGTTCTAAACTTTCGAATCTTCTTTCCTGTTTGATTCTCAGCCATGAGTCGAAATTCTTCAAAGATCTTTGTAACTAGCCAACTTGCTTTGGTCCTTAAAAAATAAACAAAGATTTTTCTAGTTTTATCATCAATAAAAGTTATAAATGATACACTTTTTCCTAGAGATTTTATCTCCATTGGACCGCAAATGTCTGAGTGTATGACATCTAGAATTTCGTCAGCTTTAGATCCAGACTTGTTGAATGGCAGCCTTGTTTGTTTGGCTAAAGCGCATGTTTTGCAATCAGGAACAAACGCTTTACTTGAAAATTCAATTCCAGTAGCAAGTCCTCTTTCCAGCAATTTTAAACTATTAATGTTTAAGTGTCCCATGCGTTTGTGCCAAATTTCTGCGCTCGTCTTTTTACCAGCGCTAAATGCAAAGTTATTATTTTTCTGCACCAACTTAAAGAGATTGTTTTCATGTGATCCTGTTGCTATTGTTTTCTTTGTGTTGTCAATCACTTTACATCCTCGATTATTGAAAACGACAGTATGACCCTTTTTAACAATTTGGCTTACTGACAACAGATTTGTTGATAAGTCAGGAATGAGGTCAATATTTGTCACTTCTGAAATTGAACCATCAAGATGATGAATATTTGTAACACCAACCTCTTGAATTTTTAGCTCCTCTTTATTAGCTGCAATTACGGTTCCTTCCTTTTTCTTCGAGTGTGTCAGTAGGTTCTTATTTTTCGTCATGTGGCTAGTTGCACCTGAATCAAAATACCAATCCGTATTTGAACTGCAATTGATCGTTGATAATACGGTACACATGGCAGAATTCTGGCGGTTGGATTCTTTTTTTAATTTAAAGCGGCATTTGCTCTCCAAGTGTCCAAACTTGTTACAAAAATTGCACTTAACGATTTTTTTGTTTTTAGGTTTCGCTAAAAGGGCAGTGTTTGTAGTTATTTGGGAATCATCTTGCAGCAACTTGATTTTTATAGAATCACTAGTGATTTTCATTCCAGAGTTTTCAAGGGCCATGATCATCGGCTTGTATTCAGCCGGTAACCCTGAAAGCAATAGAGATCCTAGCCACTCGTCATCGACTGCAAAATTGATTTCTCTTAGGGCGTGTGCCGTTGACATCTTTGTTTTAACATAAGAATCCATACTTCCGCAACTTTCCAGCGTGGTTGACGTTAATTTGGTAAGCAAACCAATTCTCCTGGTTAATCCTGTATCTTCATACGCATCAACTAATTTCTTCCACATTTCTTTAGCGTTGGAGCAATTTTGAATGTGGACGAAGCATGAAGGATCTAGTGACAGAGTTATTTTGCTTCTAGCCTTTCTGTCTTTATCTGCATTCACAGTAGAACCAGCTGCAACCGCAATTGTATCTTTCCAAAGATCATCAAGTTCTAGGAAAGCTTTAATTGCAACTTTCCACGTAGAGAAGTTTTCCCTTCCGAGTAAACGATCGATAGTCAGATGTCCAGACATTTCTTTTCTCGTAAAAGTTCAATTTAAGAAAAAATTTTTTATTTGATTCTGTTTTTTTTTTGATTTATAAGCCCATAACCTATTAGTTCAAAGCTTTATTTCAGAATAAATAAAATACAAAGGTAGATAAATGATATAAAATTTCATGTTAATGTGATTTCCAACAGTTTTGGACTTTATTTCATTTTTAAAAGTGCAAAAAGTCATTGGACATTATTGCATTCAGCTATTTAAGAGAAAGACGAGCAGGGGGGTTGCAGGGGGGCAGCATGTCCCCCCATACATATTCTACTGTTTATGCATTGTGGATTTTATTTCCACTTCGATTTGGACCTTATTGCACTTTTGAAAATGAAATATACTCCAAAAATCGTTTTGGACTTTATTGCAATTTCAGAAGTGCAATTTCATGGCACCATATAATTAGTGTTCATGGGCGTCATGAAAAAAACATTTCAGAAGAAAATATTCTTGACAGAGGCCGTGGCAAAAATCCTCATCCAAACCCTACACGTGGACGCGCGCCACCGGCTGGTAATAACCACCACAATTGCCTTGTACGATGTCAATACGGGGTTAGCTGAGGTCAGGGAGCATTGAATAGAATTCGAAACTGCTGACGAGATGAATATTGGGAACCGAAATGGAAGATCGACACATTGCTTCAAATTTGCAGACATATTTTGTCACACTAACAGAGGGATAAAGTATTCCCAAAAAAACCTTATAGTAAAGTGGCAGTAGGTACAACCAGGACGACGAAGTTGAGCTACGATTACACGGCCATTTTTTTGAGTCATTTAAATGGCGATGTGACGTCAGGAAAAAATGTCGCATTTGAGCGACATTTAAGCTACGATTCGTCATTGAAAAAATGGCGATCACACGAAATGCCTATCATCGTCATTTGTGTCCCAAAATTGAATGACGGACACTGCGAGTCATTTAGAAATTTCCGTTGGGACAAAAGCCAAAAAGTTAAGTCATTTGTCCTAGGCGTCATTGAAGAGCGATCACACATTTTTTTCCGCCATTTAACTGGCACTTAATTCATGTCATTTGGTGCGCCATTTTCCTAGTTATTTAAATGACGCTGCCAAAAATGGCAATCACACAGAGCGACATTTAAATGACTGCTTTGTGACGGGATTTTTACGTCAGAGCGCCATTTAAATGACTCGAAAGTAAGACATTCGTTTTGGCGTGTATACGTGCTCGCTGACTAAGATAGTAGATATGGAGTTTGACCCGATATCGAATTTTACGAAATGTTGCTTTTAAAATCGCCCATTTTCGTTACAAAATTAAATAGCAAAAAACGACTTCATCACTAAAATAGCCAAAGATTGTGCTTGACATCTGTCAAAACTATAGACCATATTGAATTCAGTAAATAACAGTAATCCACACCATCTATTGGCTCACATACGTAAAGGCTCCCATACATTTCGATGTCGGTAAGCTAAGCTGTGAAATTTTGCCAACAAAAACAAAGAATCATGCAAATCCAAATTGCTTAACCCAGGGGTTCCCAATCTTTTCCATACTGCGACTCCCTGTACAGGTTATAATAATATTTTTTGCGACGCCCTTCTAAAAGCACTCAAAGTAACAAAGCACAGTTGTCCGCCGCAGCTTCTCACGTTGTCATGGATCCCAGTGGTCGCATAGATCCGTCTGAAGTTGAGCGATGGCATTGGTTATGTTTGGTTTGAGGACATCGGTCGATTGGCGGTTAATTCGCATTAAAGCTGCGTCAGGCAACCCAAAAAAAAAACTAGCAGGGTTAACTCGCACGATCTTGGTGGTCAATTCACGTCACCTCTGCTAGAGATAACCAAACCATACCTTCAAATCCTTCATGCAGAATGACAATCGTGTCGTCTCCTATGTGACACGCAGCCACGTCTTGCTGGAACCACATGTCATCTACCTCCATATCGTTAAATTTGGGCCAAAATAAATCGGTTAGCATCATTCTGTAGCGCTCGCCGTTAGTGGTAATAGCCCTAGCAAAGTCATTTTCAAGAAAAAGTACGCAGCAATGACGTCGCCTCGCCGCCGGTCTGGAATCGACAGCAAACAACTTTTTATGGATGCATTGCCACCCCGAGCAGGTTGGCGTCATCCCATATACTATACGCCAATTTGTCTTGTTAACATAGCAATTCAGCCAAAAATGCGCCTCATCGCTAAAGATGATTTTTCTATGGTCATTTATTATCATTGGATCTTGAAGTTGAAGTCTGCAAAATGTCTTGTGCACGGCAAAATACAATGGCCAACATCGACCCGATCCGACATATTTTTTTTTTTCAAATCGAGCTCAAAGCTGATGGAACGTCGTGTGCCGGCGACCTATGAGTACCGTCTTGTGACTCCCCTTGCGTAGGATAGCCCCACGGCCAGGACGCTCCAGGGTGCCACGACGCAGAGTTAGGGAACTCCTGCAATCGTATTTTTGTATATATTTCTTTGATTCATGCAAACGACTTTCGATTCATATAATAAAAACCTCAATATGTAAGCGATATTGTAGCGCTATGCAAATTATGTAAATTAAAATTGGCTAAAACCGAGTAGCTCTAGTCACAAGTGTTATTGGAAACTTGGTCCCAGGAAAAATCCTATAATCCTAATGAAATTAATTAAATAATTAAATCTCCCAATGTCCCCTTTAGACTTTGGAGAATCTTCCAGCCATAATTGACTTTCAAAACAAAATAATATCATTAGTTCATTTAAAAGATATCAGTCGCGTTCACGCCTCCATTAGTGTTCATAACATCATCGGCCATTATAGCGATAGGAAACATTCATTTAGCACAAGGCGCATATTTATTTTTGACGTGCTTAGGTTTATTTTCTTTCAAGTGAAAAGTTTTCTTCCTGCAAACGACCCAATTCGATTTCTGGGAATTCTAATGTATATCTATGTATCAATCTTTGGATTTCGATGGCATATTAAACCTACTAGCGTGCCGAAATCCCATTAGAAGAAAAACATCAATTCTGGCTATACCATCTACACCCAGATTTTCTAACTTACTCGTAGCTATATCCGCAAAGTTTGTATCAGAAGGAAATTTTTGTTTCACGAAGTTTACATTCCTGGAATGTTAATTAAATCACAAAAATTGAGTGCTTTGTTTTGTCCTAGATATAAATGACCTCACCGCAGACTATAATAGTCTTTATGTGTGTTGCAGATATTTTTTCGGTTCCCTGAAAGCTAACTAAAATGGGTCAACCAATAGGCGTCACTCATCAGTTATTATTATTAGTATCTGGTATCTATTACAATTATTTTTAAGGACACATCTGTATTGACTGGTGCAACATCGTTGAAGTGATACAAATTAGGCATCATACTTTTAAAGACCGATGATCCAGCACTTGCAAATCGTTAAATAAATCCAAAATACACAGCAAACACGAACATCCTACACTGTAATCGGATAAATTTATCAAAGGACAACGCTTTATACGTAGCCTTAGATAATAAATAAATAAATAAACGTCATACCATCGCTGTATTGTTACTTTACTTTCTTTTTATTGTGTGAACGTAAATACAAGAAGACACATAAAAAGTTGGGGGAAAAACTTTCAGAATGATGGATGGATTTCTACACCTGCACAAGTTGAGGATTAGCAACAGGAAAATGTTTTTCCAGAGAAAATCTCTCAAAGAATTTTTATCTCATTACAAATGGAATTAAGGGTACGTTAGGAACTTTTCTTTTCTTTTGGTACCTTTGGAGACAGATATGTGTGGGAGTTGAAAAAAATACGAAGAAAAATGTATGTTGACCGCACAGCAAGTGGAATACCTACACATACAAAAGGACTTAGAAAGTTTGTTGGCTCTGAAGATGAATGGTAAATCGGATTAAGCTAGATGAGAGGATACATTTTCTTCAAAGAAATGCTATATTAAAGCTTATTACATGCGAAGCAAATTTAACCTGATCCTTAAGCATTCGCATATAAAGAATTTTGCCGGATAAGAGGTAAGAGTGTTGTGATTTTTAATTATCAATACTTATCTTTATACGATTTCCCAAAGTATGTATGAAAGTTGCTGGTAAAGCTTCTAGAAAATTGCACTTAGAGACTCATATAATATTCATATAATAATTCGCCTAAGCAATACCTAAAGGATATCGGAGTAAAGTTCGCTAAGGGCGCAAAATGTCAGCGTGGCTATTATAGGTCTACCTATCGAAATCGAAAACCATCTATACCTCGCTAGCCCCGCATCGCAGTATAAAGGGATATTTTTTAGAGGTTTGGTTTTTAAACTGGCAAACCCTGTTTCTACAGATTGTCAATTGGACATAATGGACCTGTAAACTGGCCTCCACGATCCTCTGATCTCACACCTTTAGATTACTTTTTTTTATGGGTATGTGAAGTCAGTAGTCTATGCCGATAGACCAGAGACATTGGACGATTTGGAAGTCAACATCCGCCGCCTCTTACTTACTTAAGGTGGCATTATAGTCCGGGGTGGACCCGGGCCTCAACTAACAAGCGTCTCCAGCCAGCACGATCTTTGGCTTGCTGTCTCCAGTTTCGCACGCTAAGTTGGTAGGTCCCCTTCCACTTGCGTGAGCCACCTGAGTCTCGGTCTTCCTCTACTGCGCCGTCTCTCGGGTGTAGATTCGAAGATCTTCCAGGCCGGAGCATTCAAGTCCATTCGCTCTACATGACTCATCGCAGTCGTTGGACCTTCACTCTTCTGGCTAGGTCAATGTCGCTGTACAGCCCGTACAGTTCGTCTTTGTATGCAATGCCAATCCTCCATTCACCGTCTATGCAGATTACTCGAAGAATTTTTCTCTCGAAGCAACCAAGAGTAAGCTCATCCACTTTTGATAGAGTCCATGCCTCTGCACCATAAAGTAGGACTGGGATGATTAAGGTCTTATAAAGGGTCACTTACTCACTTTAGTTGTTCGAGACAGGGCTTTGCTACTCAATTGCTTTCTTAGCACAAAGAAACAGCGATTGGCAAGAGTTATTCTTCGCTTAATCTCAGCGCTGCGTGTCATTGTCTGAGTACATTCGCCGCCTCAGTTGCTTGAAAAAGTTGTAGAAAATTGGACTTAAAGATTGCGCTCCATTCAAACTAGCCGTGGGGCGCATATGCCCGAAATCATTTTTAAACAGCAATGGCATAAAATTGTCTATTAAATAATGCGAATATTATATACTTAATATAGCTTCAAGTGTTTTATTTCATATTGAATAAACCTCTAAAAAGCACCCTTTACATAAGCTTATCTACAAACTGGTAGATGTTTATTTCCCAGACCATAAAACTTTGGGCTTATAAAAATGGAGGCCTTTTTCACAAATCGAGTGAATCTTTCGAAAATCGCGTATACGGATTAAATCGAACGCAATCGCACAAAGTCTATACAATAGCGAGCAGTTTTTCCTCTTAGCTCAACAGCTCAAGGAATTTCTTTCGACTTGTATTGATAAAATTGTCAAAAGTAATATGAATGTTGAGAAATAGACGAAATTAAAAAATAATCTTCTATACATAAAAATCTCGAGTCACAGTATTAGTGTTGAACTCCTTCGAAACGGGTCGACAAATTTTTATGAAATTATTTGTTCATATTTGGTAGGTATGAGAATAGCATGTAAAGTATTTTACGTCAAAATTTCACAAATGGGCGTGGTACCGCCTATACAAAAAAAAAAACATTTAAAATCTTATACATATCTCGAAAACCACCAAATCGATTGATTTCAAATTTACAGACAAACTTAGTATCCATGAGTGGCATAAAGTAGCCAAAACAATACTTTTGGATATATTTTCCGATTTCTGAGAGCACTCATTCATTCATTTAGTGGGTCGCGAGTGTAGGTTGCTGAAGCGGAGCCTCCATAGATCTCGATTCACCGCCATCGACTCTAAATCATCAAGGGCAATCCCCATACGGGTAGAGGAGAGATTATGAGCTTGAACCATCTCATCCTGGGTCTACCTAGAGAACGCCTGTCTAATGGTGCGGATTCCATAGCACGTTGTGGGATCCTGGTTGGGGACATGCGTTTAACATGACCAAACCACCGAAACATGAACCGTTCCGTCCGGAGAAGTAGCTGCTCGACATTGAGCTCCTCACTTATTCTGGTAGTTTTATAAAGCGATCTCTATACGGGTCACACCTGCAATACAACGAGGAAATCGCGATCTTATTCTTTCGGTCATTACCCAAACCTCATGACCGTAGGTATAAGAGTTGGAACAGATACTGAAATAAAGACTGACAACTTAGCTTTGACACCGCAATTTCAGTCCACCTAATGACCAAGAATAACCAAGCTGTCTCGAAATTGACCCAGCCAGACCAATTCCATAGGTAAATTCAGCATTGCTCCTTCGATCACTCGTGAATAAGACCCCGAGATACTTAAAACTTCTCCACCTGTTTCAATGAGACTCCACTAACATGCAGAGTGCATTGAACAGGCGTTCTGGAGAGGAAAAATACTTCAGATTTGTTCACGTTAACCTTCATCTCAGCTTCAACACAAACGGCTTAAAACCGATCGAGTGCGCGTTGACGTTCAGTCTGAGTGGACCCAAGCATGACCAAAATCATCAGCGAAGAGCAAATGACTTATGCTCAGATCTCTGAGATCATTGCGCTAAATTTTTAGAAGAAGGTTGCAAAAAGTACCCGAATAAACAGCTATTCATTAGTTGAAATGCCAATTATGTAGGCACTTGTACTTAGAACAGATTAAAAGCTTTTAAAGAAGAACATCATATATAACTTATTATAATGTATACCCAAACTTCATCCTCAATGTAATAATTTTTCAAACGCTTAACGACATTAATTTCAATTACAAGGAAGTCGTCCGTCCCATAGCATAATTGTACAATCTCAATTTACACTATCAACCTCACAGGACTATCATGTCGTTAGCTGGAGCTACATGTGATTCAAAAGTATTTAAACTTCAGGGAATCACTTCCACAACACATGTCCCTAATCGCATAACACTTGTAATTATCATAAAGAATTTCTGCAGTCGTTAAACTTAACGACAATCGCATAGGTACGAACGACGTTGTTCTACCAGTCCTATATGGACGTTTGTGGTTCCTGCTTTCAACCGGAAGCAGCTGTGCGTTATTTTAAAACAACCATATGTGTACAGGACATCCGTGTCACTAAAAAACAAACCAGCTCTCTCCCCTAAATGGGTAAAAGTTTAATCCACATTTTCTTAAAATTAAAAGCAAACACTGCTGCAACCTCACCCCACCCAGGCACATCCGATACGACCACAATTTCATATTGACATGTCCCAAATCCGAATCCGATGAGAGCAAGTTTGCATCGTAAAATTTTCCAATTTCCCTTATTTGCTTTGTTTCGTCATAACTCTGTGGTTTTGAATAATTGGCATGGAACACAACGCATCGCTCATCTGCTCGTCATATAGCCACCGAAAGAAATCTGTCATTTCCCCCCCATTTGGGATAGCATATACGAAAAGGAATCTCATTAAATTCGAAAAAAAAAAGTTCCTCCTTAAACCACACCAGCAACCCTTAATACCGCGCGCAAGGAATATTCACAACGCAAACGGGAACAACATTTATCTTCTAATCCCATGAAGCTTTCGTGTATATACTAGAGAGAAAGTTGTAAAATATCCTTCGGCTATCTAGGCCTCGGCTTATGTTTGCCTTCTTTTTTTTTGCCGTCAGCCCCATATGTATCAATATTTATATTCATAAGCAACATCAATGATTGTGGCGGCTGTGGGTGGGTGGAGACGGTTCTTGTCAATATTTGCAAAGACGAAAGCTATGCGTAGGCGTTTACGTTTTTATTAAATTCTTCGTGTCCTGTTTTTCGTCGAGATGTTAATTAAAATAAAACCCACATTCCACATAGTTCGGTGCTGCTTCGCATCAAAGACTTTGAAGAGAATCTCCGTCTCTGCATTGGCAACCACAGCATTTTGACCGCTTAACAAATTGGGGCAATTTTCCTTCTTATCTCTTAGTACCGCTCCAAGGAATATACATCAGAATGACTGTATCTGGGTCTAGCTTTGGATACCTTTAGCAAGAAATCGTTGGAGATAATAATAGTGAATGTGAAATGAAATGGAATCAGCAACATTTCGAGAAAGAGAAAATAAAAGCAAAATGACATTTAAAAGGGATTTGCGCATTTGGAAGATTGGAGGCACTGATTTGGAACCCCGAATTGTAAATCCCTGGGAGTTATCAACTGTTCGGTGTTAACCTAGTGGGGATTTGCCCCGGGAATGTAATAATCCTAGGGAAAACTAAACGAGTGTAATTGTCGAATGTGATTGGAGCCGAATGATTAGAGAGTCAGGATAGGTTTTTTTTTACGTGTATCTGCGGGCTGCAGCTAAGCTTGATAATGCTGCCTGTGTAGGCAGTTTAAGGCGATAAGCCTTAACGACGAGACAATCCAAGGTTTAGTTTAGATAATGTTTTTACAAACTGCTGGCCCGTGGATGCGTCTCGAATGCTGTAAAATTTACAGACTTGTGTGGTTGGTGATGCGTAAGCAATTTCCTGCTGCTCCGATTGAGTTCGGAATAGAAATATTTGGTACGTGGTATCGAATAGCTCAGCGTCACCACTGGTTATCAATGCAACCTATGAGCGATGATGCGGTTCAAGATCCCTGAAGGCTAAAGAACAAATGGACACTCAACATGTTCCTGTGGCGTTTCTCCAAAACGACTGTATTTTCGTACAAAGTGCAAGTTATCCCTATGATCCTTTGCATTTAAATGTTGGGGGTTAAATGTTTCAATTTTGTTCTGTTTCGTTAGTTTGCATGATGCTCCAAGAAACCTGTCTAATCTTACTATGGCCTCAGTTTTAGCTATCAGTAAAATGCATCCGTAAAAACACGAAACAGAACAGAACTGAAACATTCAACCATAGCATAGCATATCATAGGAATTCAGTGGAATACTTCGTGAAACTGGTTGAAAAGTTGAACAGAAAAAGTTTTTCGTATGGAAAAATAAAGAAATTCTTTTTTTTAGAAAATGTAAAGATCAATTGCATAATTTTTTTTTGACGAATTAGTTCTGTAATTCAAAAGCTACATTTTAAGACGAAGATAGAGTTCAACGATTAAGTTTAAGTGCTCCAAAAAAGTGAAACAATTTTTTTAACGGATGCATTTTACTGCTAGCTATAACAGACGCCTATGGTAACCCTGTCCAAAGGCTGGAAATACTTTTGTTCCCCAACAATCCCACAGCCATGTCAGTGAACTGTGATCTTTAAATTTTCTGTGGATGTGGTACATACTTAGCACCTATTAGAACCATCGTCAGGTTGTGCACCCTGAATGTATGCAATGGTAAATATATTCGGTTTAGGTACACAAAAATGGCCGTTGAATATTTGAAATGGTAATTACTTATGGGTATATCGTGAATAAATTCCGATGGAAGTGTTTCCCTTGTCAGCAATGTAAATCAAATTGCTGAATGAGAGAAAATTTATTCCCGATAGGGGTGAATTATTTCAGTTGTTGCAAGGAATCGCACAAAGTTTAAATAATTCTGGATTGAGAGAAAATTCAAATCCAAGGAGAATTGGAGGAGAAGATTTGGACTTACAAACAGATTTGAATTTACCAATTTTAATTCTTAAAAATATTCTACTCCTATTCTTGCTACTGAGAATCTCAGGCACCATTTTGTAACGCAAATTGTAACCGCAATTCCAACACATTTTGGTGATTTCTTTCATTGAATATTTGCTAGCAGCATTTCTTACAAACGCTCTGCCTTAACTATTACAGAAGAATGGATGCTTTCTATACAAATGTTGTAGAACTTAAAAAGGCCTGTAAAAAAAACTCAGCGGCGACATATTGCCTCTTGGAAGCATTAAGCAAAATGTGGGCGGGATTGGGCAAAGTGGCATAAAATACAACATACAAACAAAACGCTGGAAAACGCTATTGTCAAACAGAAGTTGTAAAATTTGGGACATTTATGTGCGGTGCATTGCCCTGATAAAAAAAAACATATTTAAGCAATACAATTCCTGGGCACTGGCGGGCAGGTATCCGCTCTAGACTATAAAGGACCATTCACATGGGAGCGAACGAACGAATTGATGAAATGCGAACAAACCACTTTATGCATTCATAAACAGAAAATTCCACATTTTATTATTCCAAAATATCCTCCTCTTAGAATAAGGTTAAGTTCGAACGAATTTTTTATTCGCTACTTTGTGGAACGCGATTTAAATGATGTGGATTGTGAATAGACTGACAATTCGCGCCAGGGGTGTTTTCGTTCGCGGCAACAAATTTGGATTTAAAAATTTCGTTATTTAAACTGTTAATAAACTTGTTTTCTTAATAAATTTTGAAGGAATTTATTAATTATCCTCATCTTGGAGTAGTAAAATGTTCAATTTTCTGTTTATAAATGCTAAAAAGTGGTTTGTTAGCATTTCATCAATTCGTTCGTTCGCTCCCATATGAATGGTCCAGGGGCGTAGCGAGGGGGGGGTGTGGGGGGTGCGACATTTAGATTAGATATCTCGAAGACCACCAAATCGATTGAGCTCCAATTTACAGGTAGTATCAGGTATTGGCCCAAGAGTATTCGTGTTAAGATTGATCAAAATTGGACAAAGGGGCGTGGCGCCTCCCATACAAAAAAAAACATTCAAAATCCTATATCTCGAAAACCACTGAACTGATTGGTCGCAAATTTTGAGGCAATTTTAGGTATTGGCCAGGGATTGTTCCTGTGAAAATTGGTCAAAATTGGACAAAGGGGCGTGGCACCTCCCATACAAAATACATCCTCTATGGGGTGAAACTCGATGACGTTATAACTCGATAACCGCTGGCCCGATACAGTCGGCAAGTTCCTGAAATAAGTCGGCATTTCAATGAAAGTCACCCCCCACGGCTCGAACCCTCGCTACGCCCCTGGAATGGTCCTTAAGTACTTCAGCCGTATAAATTTTGTTCATTAGGTAACCAAGATTCGTTCAGATCTCTGCTTACGAGTGAGTCACATATTCCTATACAAGTAAACATAGATCCTTGCTTATGCTCATGCTCATGCTCATGACTCATGTAGATCTCGAATAGGTAAGATATCCAAAAATTTGTCTTGTTAAGCTACGATTACATGGCAATTTTTTTGATTCATTTAAATGGCGCTGTGGCGTCAGGAAAAAATGTGGCAGTAAAGTGACATTTAAGCTACGATTCGTCATTGGAAAAATGTCGATCACACGAAATGACTATCATCGTCATTTGTGTCCCAAAATCAAATGACGGACACTGCGAATCATTTAGAATTTTCCGTTGGGATGCCATTTAAATGACGCAACAGCCAAACAGTTTAGTCGTTTGTCCAAGGCGTCATTGAAGAGCGATCACACGGCCATTTAAATGGCACTGAATACATGCCATTTGGTCCGACATTTTTCTAGTCATTTAAATGACGCGGAAAATGTTATCCCAAAAATGGCGATCACACAGAACGACATTTAAATGATTGCTTTGTGACGCGATTTTTACGTCAGAGCGCCATTTAAATGACTCGAAAAATGTAGCATTATATTGAACACCTATCTCAGCAAAGTAAAGAAAAGTAGAATCTTCAGTACGCAATTACAACAACTACCTACCTATAAAGTCTCGAAGGGGTCAGAGGGTCCATGACAAGCCTTCGCCAGTCAGAATCAACGGTGGCTCTGTATTAGCTAGTCTGAAGTCTTCAACCTTCTCAGCGGTAATGCAGAAGCTGACCGAAGATCTATCCTTTCTAACGATCGAGGCTGTCCCGCAGTTGAGTGAGTATGGACCTAAGGAAAACAGTTGTAAGGTTGCAAGCGGCTGCTACTCTCTGGGAGGATAATTCATCGCTTCCTGCAATGTCAGGCGATAGCAGCAGCCCTGCAGATTGGGGGAACTCCACCTTTTGCTTCGCGATAGTAGTCGGTACTAGAAGAGTCGATCAGGATACATTTCGTCCACAGAAAATGTCTATAGGGGCTTTACAAGAACGCCAATACAAAATCGCAGACGATTGCATTAGCCGCCTTGGCCCCCCCTGGGTCACTAAAATAATTCCGTCAGCACCTGACTCGAACACACCCGAGTCCCGACTACTTGCCGGTTGCAAGCTGCTCCAAAAATCTCCCAGACTGACATTCAAAATGCACGGGTATGGACTATGGAACTACGTAACGTATAAGACATCAGGCAGAGCTAGGTACATATTTATAAGGGAAAATCTCTTTGGGCGTCACATCACAAGGGGTAATCTATCAGTATTGACCTGAGCGTGGCACGGAATACCTACTCCTAGCCACCCCACTAACCCACTGTTTCTGTCTTAATCATACATTACTTAGTTAGTCGAAGGTATTTAAATAAAATAGCCGTTTAAAAGCATGTTGTGTAACCAAAATTTCAGATGTAAAGAGATACTATAGGATGTTTAAAGTTTAACCTGAATAAATGTATTATGTGGCCTAATTGTAGCGATGTAATTTCAAAGCCCTTCAACCGATGTCGATCAGAAAATAAAGTAGCATTTCGCAAACAAAAAGTTAATCGTCATTCTGAAATTTTCACCTCAACATGACATAACCGGATCCCGTTCAAACTTACCTCTGCTTTGTGATTTCTCTGATTGATGTCACACTCGATGTAGCGATAAAAATAGCCGCCAGCTTCTGTTCTTTTATAGCAATTCATGATCCAGTCCACGACCGGTTTCCGTGCGAAACTACCACTGCAAGTCGAATATATATTTTCTCAGGATCGCCTCTGCGAATTTCTTCTTAAAGCCAGAAAGTAAAACCACTTCACAGGTCGACGTTTATTTTTTTTGTATTTTCCATGGAAATATTTTAGCAGTACAAAAAAAATGCCATTGGAATGGAATTCTCGTTTAAATCTGCTCTACAATATTATTACATATTTAAATGACTTTTAAGGCAGTACCAACTTCAATAAAAGCAGCTACACAGTGATCAATGTCCTCGCTTGTGTGGGCAGCTGAGATCTGGACACGGATACGCGCCTTTCCTTGTGGTACAACTGGATAGCTGAAACCGATCACATATATCCCACGACCTAAATGTAGAAATGTTAGAATTACAACTGTCATAAGAGTGACTGCAAGTTACCCAGCATTTGATCGGCAAATATTGACGCTAAACGTGCGTCGCCCAGCATCACCGGACAAATGGGATGATTTTCACCGCCAACAGTGAAACCGGCCTTTGTCATGGCCTCCCTGAAGCGGGTGGTGTTGCTTTGAACTTTTTGTGTGAGGTGATTGGACTGCAATAGCATGTCCATGACTTTAATCCCAGTGGCAACCACTGGTGGAGGTAGTGAGTTTGAGAACAAATAGGGGCGAGACTTTTGCCTCAAGAGGTCAATTAGTTCCTTGGAACCAGTGGTGTAGCCACCAGCGGCACCACCTAAAGCCTTTCCGAGAGTCGAATTTATGATGTGTACTCTTCCCATAACGTTGTGGTATTCCTCAGTACCTCTGGAGGTTTTTTTTTTGTTGCATTAATTTAAAAATGCGTCAGAAAGATTGAAATGTATTTACCTTCCGGTTTTGCCAAAGAAACCGGTGGCGTGACATTCGTCCATGAAAACTAGTGCCTTATACTGATCTGCTAGGTCGCAAATCTTTGCCAGCGGTGCAATATTACCATCCATGGAGAACACGCCGTCGGTGACGATCAACTTCAAACGAGCAGATGAAGATTTGAGGAGGTCTTCCAAATCTATATGAAAAATGGTTCCATTATTACCAAAATATTTATGGGAGTTGGTGTTTACTTACCTGCAACATCTTTGTGTTTATAGCGGTATTTCTTAGCTTTGCACAATCGAATGCCATCAATGATAGACGCATGGTTGAGCTCGTCAGAGAACACAGCATCGTCCGGAGTTAGAATGGCCTCGAATAAACCGGCATTAGCGTCGAAACAGGATGCATATAGGATCGTATCCTCTCGGCTATGGAATTTTGAGATTTTTTTCTCCAACTCCTGCAAGAAATAGATTTTATATAAATCTGTGTGGCGGTTTGAATTTTAAATAGTAGAATGTAGGTACCCAGGGGTGCATTTCAAATTATGTAGATACAAACATCTAAGTACTGAGAGAGATGCGAGAAGCCTGGAAATGGATTATGCTCTATGTCTAAGGATATAGAAACTTTGTGCCTTGGCCTACTGCTGGTGGTACTCACTTCCTTATTGCTGCGGCCCAATGCAGAACTCAACAAGAAGAAGCTGCAGAAACCATTCCTATAGTCAAACTGATAGGTGCTATTGCTATAGGCATTTGCATAGAACCTACAGTCCAAATTCAACAAGAATAAGTGGATCTTTCTAATTTAAGTTATAAGGGCGTGGCACCTCCCATACAAAAACTGCATTCAAAATCTTATAGCGCGAAAACCACCAAATCGATTGAGTTCAAATTTACATACAATCTTAGGTCTTGGACCAGGAGTTAATACTACAGATTTTTTAATTTTTTTCTTTTGCACTATACCAAGCGCCCTACCGACCTTACGGCCATTTTGTAAATTGCGAATTTTGATAGTATGTATCGGGATCCCTACGTTATCCCCTTTTCCAAAATCTCTTATTGGACATAATCTCCCATTGTTTTTCTTCTCTTTTTCCAAAATCTCCCGGGAAGAAATCCCCTATGCCAAAATCTCCCATAAGCAAACTTACCTTTGCATATACCAAACCTTGCACTTACTCCAAATCCTACAGTGACCACATGCAGGGGGTTGCATACGTATCTTACTTTTTAACACAATTGTTAGGTTGCGCGGCGACATAGAATTAATAACACCAAATCTAAAAATGCGGGATTTAGTCCCAGTGGATTTTCTCTTAGGGTCTTTTGGAGTAAGGGATTTCAAGCACAGTGGTTTTTGGAAAGGGGATTTTGGAAAAGGGATTTTGCAAAATGAGATATCATCACCAAACCTATGTATCTACATTTTTGGGACTTCCGTGCGATGTGGAATTGTGTAGCGATATATAGTATCTAAAATGGTGTTGGTGAGAACACAATAAAGAAAAAATTGGTCTTGGCTCACAGCTGTCCAAGGATATAGCACCCAAAAAAATGCATAGCGCCCAAAAATAAACAACAATAGGGAAATAAAGCCAAACATAATTTGTATTTTAATACGTATAGGTATACGCAACCCCCCTGCTTGATGTTACGTCAGATTTGGAGTATGTACGAAATTCGATATATTGATGTTATTTTTGCAGTACAAACTCCCACCTACCTACTCCAAAATCCAGCAGAAACAAAAGCAGGGGGTTGCAGGGGGGCAACTTATGCATTTGCACTTACTCTTCTGGACTTTACTTATTGTCAAAAAACGATCCTTGGAAAGGAAATAATACCCAAAATGACAAAAAATTTTGCACAAACAAATTGTAAAATTTTTTTTTTTGCGTTATTTCTAAATCGATTTGCCGTCAAAATTCGATCATAATTACTGAACTTTTCCAATAAGCCACTTGAGCAATCGGAAGCATAATAAAAATCCCTATAAACTGAACTGCTAACTGCCTTTAAACTGTCTTCAAGCTCCAAGCGGGCATTTTATCGCACACAACATAACTTTTGATAAAGAAAAAGTAAAAACTGACAATGTTCGGCACATTATTTTAAAATCGTTGCTCAGCAAAATGCATAACATCCCCAAAACTCAACGAGCAACATGAACTCGTACACCACCCTTACATTTATTCAGCCACGCTTTGAGGAACGCGTGTGCGTATAATGTACGTATACCTACGACCTATTTCTGTTGATACGGAATCGGGGGGGGGGGGGGGGGTTGTTATTCCCAAATGCGCGGCGGATCGTATTGAAAGCGATACTTCGATTTCAACCGTCTTCGCTTTTGCTTATTCTCAAATGCGAACTGTGCCTTCCAATTTTCCATTTATTTTCCCAAAAGTTTGACAGCTTTTTCCCGTCACAAGAATTTAGTATATATTTTATCCAGCAATCCTTCACCTAAATAGCTATCGCTTTTAAATGGATCGAATCGCTTTTGGAAATACAAAAATTCCAATCCGCCATGAAAAGCGATCCGCCGCGCATTTGGGAATAAACCCCCGGCTTTTTTTTCTATATCTGTTTGCCTTTTTTGGACGGCAAATTCATAAAGTGACGATAACGATATACAAGCCGTGTACGGAAGGTGTAAGGATCTGAACTCTGACGTGCGCAATGATGCGATAATCACCAAAGGGGGTGGGTTCTCCCGTGTAACCTGAGTGATAATCACCGTTTGGTTTTTGCTTTGCTTCTTTTGTGTACTCTACGTATTATATATAAATTTAAGGTACCTAACCTATAATAATGCGAGTAATATTTAGCTAAATAGCTAAAAGCAAAAATGCTACTACTAGTCTACTTTTTTTCCTTTGCTTAGCTTGCATCTAATGGGTTGCCAGAAATCATTTGAAGAAAGTAGTTATCGAGTATGAAAATCCTGGACTTTCCCGGACAAAATAGGGTCTAAAAAATAGTATGTACAAAACTAGGACCAAAATGAGAGACAAAGATAGATATTATATTCATTGATCAATATAAGCTCAAAATGGGTATATATAAAAATGTCGAAAAGAACTGGCATTGCTTGATTGGTTCAAGGTTAGATACCCTGATTTAAGTTCCAGGTCATAGCAATGTTTATGGAAACGAAAAAGCTGACGAGTTTAACCGCAAGGTTCAGCTCTCCATTGGCTTACTTGCGGAATCATAGTTCACATATTTTACTCGGAACAGTCAAAGTAAAAATCTCCTCAGAATTCTTATCGAATACCAACCTTAATATTAGGAGACTGCCGAACTCTAACATAAATAAAAGAATGTGGCAAAACTTACTTACAAAACTAGGACCAAAATGAGCTTACTATTTGTAAGCAGACTTGGTTCATTTGGGTAGTTCCAGTTGGGACTTAGTTCGTAGGACCGAAAATTGTTCTACCTTAGGTACCTAAACGAATTCATTAGGTAGCTGAGAACAGCGCAATAGCCAAAATATAATTTTAAAAAGGTCCAGTACTATCAACAGCAACACGTTAATTCTTGGCTTAAAGGAGGACATATCCTTTGGAATATCGCAAGAAGGTAGGCAATATTAGCAACATATTGAAAACCTTTGGTACATACGGGAACCGGATTATCGAAATTCAATAGATTATGTTTGTAATTTTGTGAAACTGTTCTTAGTTCTTTCAATTTAAATTCAAAACTTTAAGAAATTTTTAACAATAAGGCCAAATCATACCTTATGAATGTCCTGTGTCCCACAAATGAATCGAACCGAACTGAGGCCAGCTCCATATTTATCCAAAATCTCCTTACTGTATTCAATTATTTGTTCGTTACTCTGAAAACATATGGAAGTGAGCAAACAATATGTTAGGTACAGCTAGATACGAAATGCAGACGTCACAATCTTACAGATAATCCAAGGTAATTGTTGGCGCAAAAGTTTAGAATTTTTTTATTCGAATTGGCAACAGTGATTTCAGTCTTTTGTGCTGAGGTGATGATACGCTCGCTTTTGTAGGTGCCAGCATTTTTTATTAGGCCTATTTGTTCGCTTAGAATATCACGAAAGTTGCTCGCAGCTGGTGTGCTGTAGCATCGAAAATTGACGACACCCACTGAAATTAAGAAAAACATTACAGTTTAGTCTAAAATAATCACACTCGCGCATCAGCTGATGCGCTGACCGGCAACATTAAGAAAACTAGAAATTCTTGGCACTCTATTTAAATTGTTTGTTATTTTTAGATACAATATTTCCATGGAATAATTAATTTCCGTGCCAAAAGTGGGTGTGTTTGTTGTACATACCTCTGTGCATTAGTTTTGAAAAAAGAGGCATTTTTTTTAGGGGTAACACAAAGTGATCTACTGTTAGAGGACACACCGCTTCTGGACAGCGACAAATTCGTACTGACTAAGGCCGGTCGAGGGAAGCCATTAGAAAGAAGTTCACATCTCTATAGATACTAGTGGCCACCAGAATTGATTTAATTTAGATTTAGATATACAGATACAGAAGTGAGAGTGGAACGATGCTTTTTTTTATTAGTAGGGGGGGTGTGTGTCCCGGGCAGCATTTAACTGAATCTGTATTGTGATGAGGAGACGCTGAGTAGTGGACACTTTGTTTGCATATGGTTTTACTTGTTTAAGATACGTAGATACTACTACATATTATTTACAGTGTGCGTCAAAAGTAAGTGAACACCATTCTTTTTCCTTGGAATTTAGAACAATTTTTTCATACCAACGAGTATCTAATAAAGGGCTTTATGATGTCGGAAAGAAATATGTACTTACGTTTGGTTATTGCTATACTTCCTACAGACTATTGGTTTCTTAAACCTGTTTCAAGACTCTAATGAAAACTTGAAAAGATCTGTAGGTTAGCTTAGGTTGAAGTGGCTGCCAGCATATACGCCAGAACACTATTAGGTCCGCTGTGATATACCATCTGGATGATATATTTTTCCACGAATCCAATACTAGTTGAGCTTCTAATGAAGCGTAATAAACTCCTAATGTCGTTCTTAATCAGGTCCCCAGGATCGTTAAAGTAAAAAGCTCCTAAATGGAGTTTTCCTTTATAATGGAGAGCAGAGCAGTAGCACAGAAGGTGGGGGGCAGTTTCATCCTCCTCCTCTTCTTTGCAGTTCCTACAAAAATCATTTAAGGGAACACCAAGTGCCTATACCTAGCATACAGTATCAAGTAATGATACCTATAATAGCGCTAATATGACGTCTATTTAGACTCTTAGAGAAATCAAACACTTAGAGCGTTTCAGATCCAGCTTGGGCCAACTCTGCTTTGTCACTAGACTTGTTGAAAGAACATTTGTGTTCACTCACTTTTGACCCTCACTGTAGGTACAATTTATATAGTTAGATGCGGGTGAGGGATGGCGTTTATGCGGAGATGTATTATTGTCTCTCAAGGTCAAGCATGTTGGTGTGTTCATACTTAAAGTGAAAGTATAGTATAGTATGAATTGCAGCGAAGTTGTATTGGACTTACTTATAAATGACGATTTCATAAACAAATATAGTTCGGAGACAAAGATAGACATATATTCATTGATCAAGGCTATCGCGTCAGTCAAAATAACCTCAAAATGGGTATATATTAAAATGTCGAAAGGAGCTAGCCTTGCTTGATTTGTTCAAGGTTAGATATCCTGATTTGAGTTCCAGGTTATAGCAACGTTTATGGAAACGAAAAAGCTGACGAGTTTAACCGCAAGGTTCGGCTCTCCATTGCTTACTTGCGGAATCATAGTTCACATTTCACTAGGAACAGTCAAAGTAAAAATCTCCTCAGAATTCTTATCGAAGGCCAACCTCAAATTGAAGAGATTGCCAAACTGTAACATAACCAACAGATTTTGGCAAAACTACAGTTCGGAAAAAACAACCTACGTTCTCAGAAAAACACGAAAAGATGTCTGCAGAATAAACGCACTCACCATCATAGGCCATTGGAATATGGGGGACCATGGCAGTCAGATTAGGCATCCTATACATAAAACACACTGCAGCAGTTGTAATGACGAAAAAGAAACCCTCACTCACTACCCATACGCCTGTCCGGCACAATAGTTAGGACCAGACGGTGATCTCTGGGGAAAACCATTAGTTGGCTGTCTTGAAAAGGTCTCGAAGAGTAGCATTAAGGAACTTATAACTTCTCCTCTTCGACAAACTTACAAAAATCAGGTCAAATAAGTGGAAACAAAACGGCACATAGTGCTTCTTGGGTTTTTCTCGAACCGCCACACTTACGCACCTATCTACGAGTACCTTTAAAAGTTTATGTCTATTTTCAGTTAGCACGATTTTTAGGTAACTTGATCTGCAGTTGCACACTCCAGTTAAGGTATTTTTCTATCGTGCAGTTTTTTTTTAATTGAGAGATAATATATTCAAAATCAGACCACTCTGACACCCTTTTCGTCGCTCTTGATGCAAGAAGGGGTGTAGTAGGGCAATGAGTCTACCCAGTACAAAATTGCTACCGCCGGTCTCGTTGTGTTAAAATTGAAGACCCTGTAAGTCGAAGCGTTAATGTTTAATCGCTCTACATAACCTAGCTAGCCACTACAATGGCTTTATGCTAATTTTTTGTTCGACAATGTCGGTATCGCTCGTCTTATAGTTCATTGAATCGTTTCCTCCAAAACCTGCCAACGTAAACGATACCGAATATCTGACGAGAAGATATTCGCTCAAAACAGCCAAAGATTCGGACATCATTCATTTGTAATCAACAAAGTCCAATGATCTGTACTGTAGAGTTGGACTGGATTTATTAAGGTCTTATACAGAGACCAAGTTTCGTGAGAGGGCTTTACTAGAAGTTGCCTTCTCCAACTCAAAGCAACTGGGATTGAGAAAAGTTATTCTTATCGTTTATATTCTGATGAAAGATCGTAACCACTTTTTTTTCTATGTCTTGCACAATTCGTCCAGTATGGTGTTAAAGAAGTCAGCCCGGTCGCCTAGTCTAAATGCCTCTGTGCCAACAAAGATCTCGGTTAAGTCGACGATCGTGATGCTGCAACGAGATTTCTCCATCGTAATCTTACTTTATATATATTCTATAGTAGTTGTAGGTAGTTTAAAAATCGATGAAAAAATGGTGAGTATCGCTTTGGACCTCTTGAAGTCTCTGAAAGATCTGTTATCGGTAGTGGATTTTCCTGGCTTAAAACCACACTGATAAATGAAGCTAATTACAAAGGCTTAAAGGCCTTCGCGCAATATGTCTGTCAAGGAGAATGATGCTGAAATTCCTTAAGTATACATTCAACGTGCACGCTCTCTGCCAAGTCGTCTCCACCTCTTCTTATAAATTCGATGGGCAAACAGACAGACCCAGTACCAGTAGCCTTGTTTCTCTGTAGATACTCAATTGCTAGGTCCTCACGTTATTTTTATCAGGTGAACGGTCATTTTAGCTACCATCATCTGAATGGAATGGTTTTTATTCTTCGTTACCACAGACGGGAGATTTTCCACATAAGTACTAACCGATCCTACTTATATATAAAGATTTCTTCGTCACATCTACAAGTTCCTGTAAGTTCGCTTTATCTTTTGATAAAACTTCCGTGTATTGCTCCTTACTTATTCTATACTTTAGATGGCGCTCACAGTCAGCGATGGACCATGGACCAAGAATCTTCTCAAGCCAGTTCGGTCCCTAGCTAGCTGCACACCTCTCTCCAATATTTCGGTGGGCTACGAAGATTGTCCAACGACGAGGGGGAGATGAAAGCCAATATAAATTAAGCGCCACCTAAGGTGGGACCTTTCTCAGTTTCGGTGTCCCTGAGGAGTGGACTCAAATCCTTATAGGACTAGTGTATTTTGTATTTTCAGTATTTTGAGGTTTTTACCAGGTCAACGCTATATATAGCCCTTGCAGATCTCTTCCTCCACACTCCGTCGAAACAAACTGGATAAGGTCCATACTTTTGCACAATACAACAGGACCGCGGTGTACCTATTGTTCCTGGAGTAGCAATTTTTTCAATCGAGTGCCTCTGGTGTTCAGTCAGTTGTTCATATCGCTCTCGAGCAGCTGTCGTCTTCTTTTCTATAGCGCTAGGCCTATAGGGTTCCTATACGGACCTGTAGCTCCATCTTTTTATTTTATTTTTGAATACAATAAATTTAAACCCTTGTCCTGCCAGTTCTACTTTATGGCGCCGAGTGCTGGAGGACAGCTGCTACTGGACTCCTTCGAACGAAAAATACTTCGGCGGTTTATTGATCCTGTGTGCGAAGGGGGCTAATGGAGGCGAAGATACAACCGCGAACTGATGATCTGTACCAAGATGTGGATGTTGTCAAAAAAGCCAAAACACGTCGACTACATTGGCTCGGCCGGCATCATCGAGCAAATGGACAATAATGTTCCAGCTAAGAGGATATTCGAATCCCCCAGCCCCCAGTTTCGAGAAGACATCGAAGACCGAACCTCCGTTTCACAGATGTCAGAGCGCTTGATGGTCTGGACAACTGGAAGCAGCGTGCGCGTGATCGCACAGGATGGAAGGCTGCAGTGTCTCAGGCAGAGACTCTTCACGGGTCGGGAGTCTGATAAGTATGTAAGTAGTTAAACGCCATGTTGAGGACAAAGGACATTGCTCGTATGTCGTATGTATGTCTGGTCGAGGACTTCATTAAAAATGTTTATCTCAACAAATTTGTGTTTTGTTTCCTAGGAATGTTGCATAGTCTTCTCGTTCTCACACGTAGGTATTCCCATTAGCTTCTTACAGATGTTTGCATTTTGTTCTTCAGCACTTTTTTCGGCAGCCAATTCTTCCACCCTATAGCCGAATTTTCACTTGGAGCCTAGCACTCTTCACTTACATTTACAGTGGCTTTTGGCAGATGAATGACAACCGTTTTAAAGGTTGCTGTGGTAAAATGTACATATGTACCTACGTATATTTGTTTATTGTGAAATAATTGCTACCAATTAAATATTCAGTTCATTCCACTGAATTGAAATGATGTGGATGTCCTATAAAAATAATTTAAAGACATTTTCTTGCTGTATTCTAAAATGCCCATAATTGACAATATTATTGTCGTAGTGTCCCTCTGGGGATACTCAGTTCAGACAGCATTGTGTTGAACATAAATTAAAAATTCCTTGTAGACGCTACCATATCTGGTGGTAGGGATTCCTATTTTTTTGTTCTGTCAATTTCCTTTTAATTTCAACCAGAGCTCATTACGAATGTCCGTAAGAGGAATGCCACCATTATCCGCGCGACAACAAACTCTTGTCACACTTTCAATTTTTCCCCATCAAGGGACTATGTGTCGCACGTTAGCTCTCCATCTCTGGCAGTCATATACACACACCGATGCGACAGAGGAGCAGAAACAGAATCACGGCCAGCATTGTCAAACGCATTCGTCACAGTCAGCAGGAGGATGGTATTAGTGTTAATCTTTTGTATCACATTGCGAAAGAAAATTCTAAACGTCATGCTGTCAGATGATGGGGTATTAACAACGCTTTAGACACTCTTTTTTTTCCATTTAAAGCTGCAGAAATATTTGGATACTCTCTTGAAATCTATGAAACAGGATTGGGCCTCCAACAGTTTCGCACATACCTATATATTTACAATGTGGAGTAGTTGAGACCACAGGTCCGTCTGAAAAAGGAGTTGAAAAATATTATTGCCCTTCTCACCTTCTCTAAAGTTGGTATATGTAGGTATCACTTTAAAGTCGTTCATTTTATGCGGCAGAAATACCAATGCGTAGGTCTGAGTTAATTAACAAAAACACGCAGGTAAGTATGTAGACTGTTTTTTTCTAATTTCCTAGTTAATGCGGTATATTTCGCGGACTATGGCGTATGATGCACGTCAACATGACTTTTATGTCAGCCTTAAATGCGAAGTTGCCCGATCTAGTTGATGGCATGCACTGACAAAAAAATATATTTGTAATGCAGCTTTGTTCTGTTTTTATAGCAAGTGACACTTTGACAGTTCATTGAGTGTGGCCGCCATGTTTGTCACGTGTTGTGCGATGATACGTGATCCGTTGCTCTCATTAGGTGATGTTACGATATATAGTTGGAGATAAGATGATGTTGGGTGTATATAGCCACACCCCCTATCCCCTATTCAAGCTGCATTGTAGAACTCGCTGTAACCTTTACCTAGTCTATCGCAAGAATTCAACTTCTTCGATGAGATCACCGCGCGATCGTAAATTTCCAGTTCACTCCTTCAATACTTCAAATTAATCATCCCACTTCGCTGTTGATTTATGCGACAGACAAATTATTTACAAATTAAATGCTGTTACGATTACGACTCATTCATATATGCAAAGTAAACAACTCCAACTTGAGTTGTAAGCCAGGGCTGGTGGGCGTATTTGGATTGAAACTTTCATTCTTATGCCAAGCCGAGTTCTTAGAAAGCCGCCAGTCAGTTTCACCGACAAACTACACGATTCATACCCGCGAGTAACATCGATCAGTGCTCTTGAGCAGTCTCTAAATAAGGTGCACAGCCGCACAGTCTCATGGACGAGGACTTCCATAAACCGACTCCTCCAGAGTATAATTGACACAATAATTGAGAACCAATCGGTACGCGATAACAACCTCAGGCGATTAAATTATAATTGTCTTCTGAATCTGTTGGATTGGAACAATTCATGAGCTGCGTGCGGTTATTGTCTTACACATGATTTCCCTGTGGAAATTTTGACAGCTTACTTGCTTGGCCAGACGCTGCTGTGATGGTACAAGGCTAACGTAGGTGTTATGGTATTTTCACGATAAACATCGGCTAAGTAGTTAGACTGAGTATATAGGAGTTTAATGGCCAATATCAAGTGGGCGGGTGAAATTCACAGATTTGAATACTCAGCCTGGTCGTTTTTTGGTAGTCACTATGGTTGTTGCTAATAGCGAGGCCTATATAAAAAATAATAATACAGTCACCATCAGCATCAATAAAAATTACACTTTGCTACTGATATGCAAATCGCTTTCGGAAATAATCGCTTATACTACGCAGATGTTGAAATAAGTGTATTTATTGTTGCCGCAACAGGTCTTGGTACCTAACCTACGTCTAGCTTCTTACACTTATATTCATTTGTGTGAGTTTATAATTTTTGGGACAAATGTAAGGAAAAAAAATACATTTTATGCCGAATTCGAAAGCCTGAAAGGACATAATCTCGGATGCATGTGTAATTCATTCTTTCCGGGGTTTGTATAGGGGTACCTGAAACCCCTCGCTTAATCGCCTCATAGCTGGCCAATGCGACCAACATGATAAAATTGGAGCTTGAAATTTTATGTTAACGTCATGTTAATGAACAGTCTTCGAAATTTTGCGTTTGAAGTAAATTTAAATGATTATGGCCTTTTACCATGAAGCTAGTGATGCGCGATATATATCGAATCACTCGATTCATCGATAAACTCGATTCATCGATAATGTCGTAAAAAAATATCGATTATTTCACTCGATAATTTATTTTCGATATTATCGATGCATCGATATTTTTATCCCGATTTTTTTGCACTCAAAGACCACTGTTTCAGTTATAACAACACGCCTCGTTACGATTCAAGAACCTTAAAACATTTTCGCAAAAAGGTGGATGCGAAAAAACGCACCATAAAACACCTCAAAATACGTGCCAAAAATTGTGCAAAAATTGCACCAAAAATGCACAACAAATACGGCCAAAATACGCGTGAAAAATCGTGATGAAAAACAAAATATGTGCCAAAACCAACAAAAAAAAATCCCAAAAAAATTAACGAAAAAAAACTGTGCGAAAACGCGCAACAAATCCCTCCAAATACCCATCAAAAATCGCGATGAAAAAATAACAAAATATGCGCCAAAAATACGCGTCAAAAACCCTCCAAAATGCGCGCCAAAATAGAGCCAAAAATATGCGCCACAAACGCCTGACAAATCCCGCCAAAAATCGCGGTGAAAAAAAAAAAAAATATGCCCCAAAAAAGTGACAAAAATCCCGCCAAAAATGTGGAAAAATTTCGCGAAAAAAGGCGCCAAAAAAACATCTCAAAATACGCGCCAAAACTATGCAAAAAAATGCGCCAAAAACGCCCGACAAATCTTGGAAAAATACGCGCCAAAAATCGCGGAGAAAAAATAACAAAATATGCGCCAAAAAAGTGACAAAAATCCCGCCAAAAATGTGGAAAAATTTCGCGAAAAAAGGCGCCAAAAAAACATCTCAAAATACGCGCCAAAACTATGCAAAAAAATGCGCCAAAAACGCCCATTAAATCGCGCCAAAATACGCGATGAAAAAATAACAAAATATGCGCCAAAAAATCCCGCCAAAAATGCAAAAAAAATTCGCGAAAAAACGCGCCAAAATAGACGCCAAAAAATCCACCATACTGCGCGTCAAAAAATTGCGCCAAAGTATGTGTCAAAAAACGAGCGAAAAAGCGCACCAAATAGATGTGATCAGCTTCACATCTCACAATCGACTGCCTCCAAAATTTCAGAACAAGCCCTTTTATAGAGAGGCAAAGCCGTTTGTTTAGGGTTTTTTTTACTCAAAACATTTCTGAACGGACTGGATCCATTAGACAGACGTCAATCGCATTTCGATCGCTTTCTTTGCAATGGATGCATATAGAGTGAGATGCGAAATCATTTTAATGTTTTTTGTTCCCTCCCCCTCCCCATCCCCCTTCTCGCCACTTGAAAAAACGCTATATTTAGGCTGTCATCGAGCCAAATATTTGGAATTTAAAATACACCATCAGGTACCTAAGGCTTACCTACCACGATGGGAAGGAAAAAAAAGAAAGTATTTGCGAGTCCGTCTTTCAATGCAATACCACACCTACTTGCAAGTGCGAAGAGATATTATCTGGGCAGACGTTATGAAGAAGGTATATGGTGTCAGATTCAGTGCGTCCTAACAAATTTAACTCAAATCGTTTTCTGTTTTTGTAAATATATTTCTTGCCAATTTTTGACAGTCGCTTAGCAAATTTCCCATCATGAAATATAGACTTTGGCCTCATTCAAGAATCTAGTCATCGGAAGTCGACATTAATTATCTGGATTCAAATTTACCTTAACGCGAAAATTAACTTGAATTGTCGGTATGTCACTTATTGACAATTGTTTTTTTTTCTCCTGGGTATTCTCGTAAATTTTTTTTTTTTTGTTCAAAAATCAATCAAAAAAAGTTATATTATTGTCTTGAATTATTTCCTTCGTGAAATAGAAATTTATTGAGTATTCTAAACAACAAAAATATTTTTTTTAATAAAAATGAATAGAAAACTCAGGAAAATTTTAAGTTTGCATATAAACCGATATTACCGATACTATCGATTTTTTTGGGTCGATTTTTTTTTTGCATCGATATTTTCATCTTGATAATAAAATATCGATGTATCGATGCAGTTTTGGATTATCGCGCAACACTACATGAAGGCCGATTAAAAATCAACAGTCGGGCAGACTAAGCACAAATTTTTGAGACAGGCGCCGACAGTTCCGTGGTGCCACTAAAATTCAATGAATGTTTTAACAAATCGACAGCCTGTCGGTGCAGGGAAATAAGTCCACGGGAATCTGCTCCACATGGGAATTTATTCCACCCGCACTAGTGGGAAATAAGTCCACTTTATCAGTGTGGAGTTGTTTCTTACCCAATGTGGGAAATAATTTCACTTAAAATGCTTAAAATGTTAACATTCGGCTTTATGTAATTTTTCCAAAGCGACATAAGTCCACATTTTTTTGAGGCGTAAGAAAATAGTCGTTTTTAATTTTTAATAACTAAAACTTGTTTTTAGCATTCAAATTAATAATCGCACACTGATGGAAGATAATTACGTGTTAAAAATCTCGCGCGAATTTTCTAATGATCAAGAACTGAAGTTAAAATTATATATTTATTTATTTATTCTACTTTTTGTTAAAAACGAAAATTCGCGCAAATGTCTAGTAAGTATACGTATAGTTATAGTAAGTATACAAAATTAAGTGAAACGAATGAAAACATTAAGATATTTTATCAAGAATGTAATGCTTTGTAATCTCTGCATGGTATTTAGAGTCAATGAAAAATTATCCCAAAACAAAAATGAAAAATGCCCCAATTTCGATCGATCCTCCCTTTCGAAATGTTTTCCTTTCTACGCCTTTGAGTTATTTACATGCACAAGTTGCACAATGCACTTCTTGTCCGCGCGAATTTTGAATTTTCACACCCCAAATCGATTTTTCCCTTGGTCAAAATTTTTTTCGCCGTAAAGGCGTAGCCAAAAAAAAAATGGTGAGCATTACGTTCATTGAAAATCTATTATCCCTTTCCCATCGTTTCTTGGCTACGCTTTTGGTTTAATTACATGCCCAACTTGATCGCTCCTATTATGCAGCGTGCCAACCTACAATTTGAAATAGTCTGCTTGCCTTGCAGATATTTAAAACTGGGCAAGAAGTGCACTTAAAGCATCCACACTGAAAAAGTGGACTTATTTCCTACTGAGGGTGGAGTAAATTCCCATGTGGAGCAGATTTCCGTGGACTTATTTCCCTGCACCCAGCCTCTCACCTATTTGCTGAAAATGGACCTATCATGTCATCGAGTCTTTTGACTCATTTCTATTCGCATTTTTAAAAACGTTTCCCACCTTTTATTTTTGGCGGTTTTTCTGATTTGTAATGGGTTTTTGAACGATTTTCTCTTTTTCTGGAAGTTGGTCCAGGGAAATTTGAAATTTGTGTTAATTGGTCGTTTTTTGTACGTGTTTTTTTTAAAGCATATTTTAACGGCGTTTTTGAGGTAGTTTTTGACACTTTTTTTGCTAATATTTTTGAATTACTTTGTATACTGTATCGTGTAGTCTGGGGCGTTGTTGGCTTTGATTTGTTGTCTCTTTCTTTTTTGGTTTGTTTTTCTTTTCATATTTTTGGTTTGATGTTTGTTGTTTGAAACTTTCACACCCGACCACCCATTGATCGGGGTTCTTTTTCGTTGTTTGCTTCGTTTTTTTCATATACCTATTTTACACCGTTTTCATTTTCACGCGTTGCGTTTTATGTGCCTTTTTCTGACACATTTTCAGATGATTTCTATTTTATGGAGCGTTATTTGTTGCTTGTATGCTTGTCTTTCTGTGTTTTCAGATGCTTTTTTAAGGGCATTGTTTGATATTTATTGGTTTTAACTCCATATAAAAAAACTGACATTTAGCAAAAGTGCTGAAATGTCAGTTTTCTTTATATGAAGTCTGACATGTCGCTAATCATCTAGCGGTCAATGGAACGCGGCCAATGATTAGCATTAGGACTTTTCAAAAGCAAACAAAAAACAGTCATAAATCAATCATATTTCCTTAAATCAAATTTTAAATTCTGAATATTTTCTGTTTCTTTCTGCGGCATTAGTAGGTACGATAACTTATGCGCCAAAAATTGATAACGGTTTTTTGTAGAGGGGTTTAATACAGAATTTTTTTTTACTATGGGAGGGGGGTCTATATTGCTTCGTTTAGTCGGGAGGGGTAAAAAAAACTTAAAATGAAAATAAAATGTTAAAAAACAATGGTAACACCTACAATAAAGGAATTTATAATTTTTTAAAGCCAGGAGTCCGTTCCTTCATATTATTTTTAAATTTATTTCTATTAATAGTTTTTCTTTTTTTAAATGCTTTTGAATTAAAAATTTAAGGAAAAAAATAAAAAATTAAAGTTGTGTATGTATTTACTGATTTTTTCAATATTGAGAAAATAGATAATTAATTTATTTATAGTTCTTACTGCCTAAATCAATTCTTGATCGAACACTGAAAACTAGATTGAGTACAAATTGTTACCCTTGTACCTATGCATTTCAACCCCTTTGCTTGGGGTCACTGTAATTGTCACTGGATTATGGGATGTTGGCACCTAAGCTATCGTACTTTCTGCAAGCAGAGAAAATACACCTCACAGTGAGCAACTATATGGGGTCCATCGCCATTCTTGGGGAACCTTCACGGTCAAAACCTAAACCAATTCGCCTAAAACTTATTTTCTCTGCAAAACCTAAAAATTGTTAAAATTTTGTTTGGCAGGCCAACCTCTTTCAAATACAAAAAAAAAATACCTTCCAAGGTGTTTCCTTCTGTTCCGAGCAATAGCTTGACATTTACATAGCAGATAATTGATACCCCCTGCGACCTGTAGGTCCTCGCAATACCTGCACGTCCGAAAGATCATAGAATTCATACAAAATTATGAAAATGTGTCAAATCCTCTATACTATGCGAATTGATATAAATTCATTTCCCAAGTTTGAATATCGCAAAAAATAATATCTTCTTCGTCCCATCAAACAAAAATTTTCTTTACCTATTTTAATTCATCAAAGGATTAAATACTTTGCCCCAATACAATTTCCGCTATTTGATTTCACCCTTTGGGGTTATGCGAAGCAAACCAATATTTCAAAGGAAAACGCGTCTAACAAACCGAATGAATCTTTAATTTTCCTAAATAAATATTTACCAAGCCGCCATTAGTGTAGAAGAGCAAGAAAATGCGTCCCCGATTGTAAGTTCAGTCAGTAAATAACCCCGAACATCGAAATACCAAATTGGAAAACGTATAACCAAATACGCTACGCATACTCCCGAAATTTTACTTTCTAATTTGTATAATAGAACAAAAAGAAGCGTTGATGGGATAGCTCTGATTAATAACCGCGTGGATGTTCATTAAGTCTCAAATTAAATTCCAACACTAATGGGATTTTAATGCTAATGAGGGGCATCACTTCGACGTAGGTCGATGTGTGTGATTTTACGGAGGTTCCACTATCAGTTTCGAAAATCCTTTCAGTTCGATTTTCTAATGATAATCACTATAGTGCATGGTGCGAGATGCAGCATCAGTTATCCAATGGATAACTGTCCGACTAGCAGATAGATCGATTTACAAATCGAGACCAATTCCTAATCTTATACCTAGACCTATACCCGGAAACAGGTTGCTCCAAATCTCTGGGTAAAACCGAAATGACAAGTGCACCAGCCCATGGTGCAGTTCATTGACTTGCATTCACCTCTAACCGAACAGCAAACTGAGTACTGAAACTCCACATGGTGTTCTGGCGTCTATTGCGCGCATACAACCCGCAGCAGAGAGCAATCGCACTTAACATCGCTGCAAGATCATTAATTTGTAAATCGTGATTCCCGGCACAGCTAGCTACTAACTGTGTTACCATTTTGGGCAGGAGGGCAATCAGCACACATTGCCCGTAGAGGTGGCGATAGATATCTTTGCCGAGTATTGTCACGTTCTGCCAATTGAAGGATCAATTTAACCGCTCCTCCGGCCACCACCGTCGACTGTATCCCCCGCCATGACTGACACTATGCTTTTAAATGTGTCACTACTGCACACACACACACATAGAGAGACGCGACAGAGATTGTGTGCCCCATTAGGCTCGTTACGGATGCTTAAAATGCAACAAACGATGCAGATACGTATACGTAATTCCTTTCAAAATATTGAAAGATATCGAACAAGTACTTGTCCTGCGATGTCACTTGCGATGCACGCCTGACATCCAAATTAGCATATAAAAACATGGCAAACTCGGCAAACAGGTATACACGTTAAGGAGAGGCGCTGCGACGCCATGTACATAAGTGAACGACAACAAGCGTTCAGCAATCTGTGATTCCAAACAGCAGATCCTTTCGATTTTGGGCTTAAGAATCTGAATGGAAATGGAAAGATCGATCGTTTGCCCGGCAAAATGTCACTCGTATGCGGCGCGCGGCGACAACGAAACACTGCGCCTACGGAAGCATCGGTTCAAGGTAATTTGAATAAAAGTCGGGCTGCTGCGGGCTCCAATTTCCTGTCCACTTGACTCTGTTCTGTTTCTGTATACTCGAGAACGAGGCAGTAACGTATTTGCAAATGACAGAATTGCATCAATTGAATTTAAATTAGATTTTCTACTCGCCAAACGAGCGTACGAGCATCTGGGGAATAATGAACAAAAGTCTTGGCTAAAGAGAATTTGCTGCGATCAATAGGAAGATGTCTGTGTCTTAGACTAGTTTTGTTTTTATAACTTTTTCCTTATGGTCCAAGCAGTTATTACTTAGCTAATTAAAAATCGTTCCAGAATTCCATATGAATGTAATTGTGTACTTACAGGTGGATTGCTTGCCCAACTCAAGTCTGTCATTTTAAATTAAAGAAATGCTGCTAAAGATCACAGACTCCTAGTGATTCTCTCTGCGCTAATTCGAAGAACAGATTTTTGATATTTCGGCTATATTATTTCCAATTCGATATATTTTTAAAGAAAAAAACAGTAATTCACATATAAAGCGCATCCAATAACCACTAACCAAAGACTGGTATCTAGCTTCTACCCCCTGAACTTATTTAGTTTTGGGTACCTTCCAGTAATGTCTCTGCCAAAAAGACTCTAAAAACAGTCGAAAACCGCACCATCAAATTTTCTAAAAAACGGTTTTCGAGGTTTTTTGTGGCGGTTTTTGGCAATTTTTTTTTTTTGATTTTTTTCAGAGTTTTTGTGGTTGTTTTAAAGTCGATTTTTAGCGGCGTTTTTCAGAACTTTTTTGTGGCGTTTTTTTGGGTCGGTCGTTTTAGTGTTTTTAGAGGCGTAGGCATTTTTTTAAGGCGATTTTTCGTATCATTTCTAGAGGGGTTTTCAGGCGCTTTTTAGGTGTTCATAGATACTTTTTTTTGGGAGTTTTAAGAGGCATTTTTTGTAGCGTTTTTAAATGTGTTTTTGGGAGCGTTTTTTGTTTCGGATTTTGATCGTATTTAGCACTCTTTTTCAGACACTTTCAGAGGTTTTAATAGGCGTTTTAGCTGTCCATAGATGCGTTTTTAAAGGTGTTTTTGGACACGCTTTTTGTTTCGCTTTTTAGGCGGTTTTGGAACCATTTTTCAGACATTTAGACGTTTTGTTTTTTTTTCAGACGTTTTTGTGGTTGTTTCAAAGTCGATTTTTGGCGGCGTTTTTGAGAACTTTTTTGTGGCATTTTTTGGGTCGTTTTAGTGTTTTTAGAGGTGTTTAACTGTTTATAGGCATTTTTTTTTCAGGCGATTTTTGAAAGGGTTTTAAAGGCGTTTTTTTGTATCGTTTTTAGAGGCGTTTTTAGGCTCTTTTTAGGTGTTCATAAATACGTTTTTTTGGGAGTTTTAAGCGGCATTTTTGTAGAGTTTTTAAATGTGCTTTTGGGAGCGTTGTTTGTTTCGTTTTTTGATGCGTATTTAGCCCTCTTTTTCAGGTGCTTTTCAGAGTTTTTAAGAGGCGTTTTTGCTGTTCATAGATGCGTTTTTTTTAGCTTTTTATAAGCATTTTTTTTGGCGTTTTTGAAGGTGTTTTTGGGCACATTTTAAATTAAAGAAATGCTGCTAAAGATCACAGGCTCCTAGTGATTCTCTCTGCGCTAATTCGAAGAACAGATTTTTGATATTTCGGCTATATTATTTCCAATTCGATATATTTTTAAAGAAAAAAACAGTAATTCACATATAAAGCGCATCCAATAACCTCTAACCAAAGACTGGTATCTAGCTTCTACCCCCTGAACTTATTTAGTTTTGGGTACCTTCCAGTAATGTCTCAGCCAAAAAGACTCTAAAAACAGTCGAAAACCGCACCATCAAATTTTCTAAAAAACGGTTTTCGAGGTTTTTGTGGCGGTTTTTGGAATTTTTTTTTGATTTGCAGACGTTTTTGTGGTTGTTTTAAAGTCGATTTTTGGAGGCGTTTTTGAGAACTTTTTTGGGTTTATAAGGGGTTTATAAGAATTTTTTTAAGGCGATTTTTGAAAGGGTTTTAAAGGCGTTTTTTTGTATCGTTTTTAGAGGCGTTTTTAGGCTCTTTTTAGGTGTTCATAAATACGTTTTTTTGGGAGTTTTAAGCGGCATTTTTGTAGAGTTTTTAAATGTGCTTTTGGGAGCGTTGTTTGTTTCGTTTTTTGATGCGTATTTAGCCCTCTTTTTCAGGTGCTTTTCAGAGTTTTTAAGAGGCGTTTTAGCTGTTCATAGATACGTTTTTTTAGCTTTTTATAAGCATTTTTTGTGGCGTTTTTAAAGGTGTTTTTGGGCACGTTTTTTGTTACGCTTTTTGAGGCGTTTTTAGAACCGTTTTTCAGACGTTTATACTCGTTGTTTTGTTTCGTTTTAGATGCATTTTTAGGTGCTTTTTTGTGGAGTTTTTTATGTGCCCTTAGTTGTGTTTTTTGGGGAGTTTCAGGGGCATTTTTTAAAACGTTTTTGGATCGGTTTTTTCAGGCGTTTTTAGAGGAATTTATGGGAATTTTTTTCAGGCGTTTTTTTGTGGAATTTTTAGAGCTGCTTTTTGTGGTGTTTTCATATTTGTTAATTTTTTTGTGTTTTTTGGGTTTGTTTTTTTTTTAGGCTTTTATTCGGGTTTTGTCAGGCGTTTTTTGTCACATTTTTAGAGGTATTTTTAGGCCCTTTTTTTCATGCGTTTATCGTGGCGTAAAAGGCGTTTTTTGTGGCGTTTTTATAGGCGTTTTAAGATGGGTTTTGTGTGGCATTTTTAGAGCCGGTTTTTCAGAAGTTTTTAGATGCATTTTTAAGGCGTATTTCGTGGCTTTTTTAGAGGCATTTTTAATTGCGTTTTTCTGGCGTTTTCTGTGGCATTTTTAGAATTGGTTCTTGTGGTGTTTTTAGATAATTTTTTTTTGGGCGTGCTTAGGCGCGTTTTAGAAGCTTTTTGGGTATTTTTTCAGGCAATTTGTTTCTTTTCCCTTTGGGTAAACAATGCTCAGCTTATCCACCAAACAAGTTACACAAATGCCTTTGTGCAAGACTGTATTAATTACAAATTAAGTGATTTTTATTAACTTATAGCCGTATAATAGCTGCGCATCACGTGATTAAAGATATAATTTGTATACAACTATCATGTAATTACCAGAAAACGTTCACTTACCCCGGATCGCAGTGCATTTCTGCCACACAAGACGCTTCCCGAGCGGCGCCGCATGTGTTCCGATTTAAAACAAAAGTGTGTATCTATAATGTAGGATTATATGTTCCACGGCTTTGGTGCATCTGCATGCAACATTGACTATGACTACACTTTGCGGCAAAATTATGTAAGTAGTATCTCGCCAAGTCTTCACGATCGTAGACGATCACACGAATCGTTCGCTTAATTAGACAATTCCTTGCCGATGTAGACGTTAAGTACATGGGCGTGATGAGGCTGACATCACCTCAGCCAGCTATAGCTGGCGACAAACATCCCGTACTTAGTGCGAAACTCACGAACTCTATCTAAGTTGGGCCGATGAGTGGACGCGACTCAAATGTTACATTGAGGTAATTAAAAGATGTACGTGCATAATATAATGCAAGCACATTTCACATATCTGTCACAACAAGACGTCCACCATACTGGACAAAGTGGACAGAGCTGACAGCGCACAATGTTATGACCAATGCTATCCTGCACTTTCGGACAAAGGAAGAACCGTGCCAGAAGCAGCAGCAGTAGCAGAAACCCACGCGACAAAAAACTATAAGGAATCCACCTGTGCTCATGGAGCATCGTTAAACAATTTCGTGTTCACTATCGTCGTTCGCATAACAAAAAAGGAAACGAACCGCTGGAGAAGGAGCACACAAAGCAAATTTGTGTGTGTTGGAATAAAAACCAGTAGTCATTGCAAAGGACTACTGGGCAATTGGACTGTTGCCAGAAGGCCGCCACGCTATATGATGGCAGCACGGCGATGGCGACGGCGACAGTGACCAGCAGTGGCAGCATTCTGCAAAAATGTCAGAACAGGAAAAACCTTTTAAGCCTCCACGCTCCACAGCCGCACAACAATCATAAGAGGGAATAGAGACAGAGTCACCGCAGAGGGAGAGAAATTAAAACCCTTCGGCCGGTCGGCAGATTTACGGAGTGGAAAATGATTAATGAGCCGCATACAATTCGCATTACACGAAGGAGCGTTTAGCCTGATGTGTGTAACTGCCACCGCCTTAATTACAGCTCATGTAACCCACAGTAATATCTTCGGCACTTGTTTCAATTGCAGTACGCTATCTGTTGAGTGCTGTCTTCGAAGGCATTTCAGATTTTGTGTGTCTTTGGATTGGCATAGTGGCAGAATTTGATGAGGCAAATGTCGACTTGGTGCTCGCCAATTGACAGTATTTGTACAGGCGTAGATCGAGATAAGCGCGGTTCTTCTTACCTATGTATGACTGGCTTTACGCAAGATTGCTATAAAGATCCTCGAATGTATAGATTGTATATTGGTATACGTATATTCGACTGCGGTTCTTTGATGCTGTCAAAGGAGATTCAAAGTGCTAAATAGTCGAGTCGTATATGTGACCTGACTGAGAGATGTCACTGATTTAGTTAATGTTGATAAGAAAGACTATCATAGAAAGAGGATGAGAGTGCCGAAAGATCGTAAGGGATAGAGTGTCTTGGACTATGGCAATATTCTGGGAGATGCCATACTCCAAGACACTCTATCCAATGGTTGTCCATTTGCGAACTGCTGTCAAGCATTCGTAAAATTCCAAACGCTTGGTAAAGCACATGAAACAAAATTTCATCGCACAAAGCGCAACTGGAACATGTCGTAAACATGTCGCAGACATGTGCCTTTCGTGTGCGGACGTCCTTAGAGGTAACAGCAACCAAAAAGTTACCTAAAGACAAATTAAAATCTTGTCAATGGAAACATTTTCCTTAAAATATCCCTTATAACTAAATTGAAGCCGTTTATTTCGAGTTGCATAGTAATAAACATATTATCCACAAATTGGATGCTAAGTCGACCCAGTGACTAAACATTTAATGCATACGACTGCTCTGCACTTGCCATCAAACATGTTCGCCATAACATATCGTAAAAAACTGATCATAGAAGGCCGCCTGGTTAAGTGTGTGTCGGTATTTGCAAGCCTTCCGGCTAAAAATGTAAATCTCTGAATTACCTAAATGGACCAATCTCACAACGGTGTGTTGTAGCAAGACAGCCCCCTTGCCATTACGCAACACAACAACGTGTGGATATTAGCAAATCATTTTTTAACCATTATAAACGGGCGGCATTAGCCTCGAAAACCTACAATTAAGAGCCACAAATTTAACACCGAAAACGTGAACAGAGTTTCGTTTACATTTTTCGCAATTTATATGTCATGTGGTAAGGCCTCCGACACACTTTAATTCAATATACCTTTGGAAGGCGCAATAATATCGTTTAGGTACTGTGGCTCCGAAAGGAGACCTCCGCCATATGCATTGCACATATATAAAAACACTCTGGAGTCTGGACTGGACTCGGTGTAGTTTAATTTTCTCTTCCGAGATCTGCACTCTCCACACATTGTCGACCTGTGAAATTATCTCTGCGAGAAATCGGTTGTTTTTCTTTTTTGTTCTTCTTCGAAATTGTGTTTTTTGTTAATTAAAAGATTACCCTCTTGGATGACTTTGTTTTAGTTTTTTTTCTGGGCCTAGTGCAAGTTTGCTGGTGAACTAATTGACAGCCGACAACAAATAAAATTTCCTTTGACGTCCAAACTGCATTGCACTAATTTTGGCAAAAATTGCAAATAGGTAGAGGTAGATAGATAGGTATCAGAATTAATTCCTTTTTAGGTATAACTACTCGTTGGTATTTCACGCAAAAGTCTTTGCAATTATGGAACTAAAGGGTGTACCATTCCCATAATTCACACAAAATACAGTGATGCCAACAGAAAAAAAAGATAACAATCTGACAGCTGACAGTTCGGGGTTAGTAAAAATGAAGCGCTATATGAAAGAACAACGCATTTTCATTGTTTAGCAATATTTTAAAAATAATGAAGGTAACTGACAAACCTTCATAGTCCGCAATTTTCGAACAAAATATGGCCGTCATAAAACCATCAACTGTGAAGAGAATAATTAAAAAATTCAGGGAGACTGGAACTGGACCAGTTCACAGTACACAAGGTAATATATTGCCTCCAATGGCGGCCTATGTGACCATGGCAATAAATGTATAGAAATAATATGCGCGCGCATGAGTTTTCATGGCTGACAATGTGACCAAATTCGTACGTCTATGGAAAAGCATGCCTTTTTTACAGATGCGCAGAACGAAACGAAAATTAGTGCTCGGATTCGGAGTATATTAGTGTACAGTCACAGTGGGACCAGTTAGACACTGGGTGTCCTGTCATAAAGTCGTTCAACAGAAAACATCGAAGCAGTTCGCGAGAGTACTGCTGACAGTCCAGGAACATTAAATCGGCACCGTAGTCAAGAATTGGGCATTTCGAGAGGCTTATCATGAAAGACTTGAAAATTCATGCTTCCAAAGTTCAATTGACTCAGTAACTGAAGACTACTGACCATAACAACGCGAAGAGAGTTCGTTGAATGGATTTTGGAACAACAACAAGTGGATGCTGATTTTTCAAACAAAATAATCCTTAGCTATATGAAGCTCATTTTCATCTTGATGGCTTCGTTGATCGTCAAAATTGTCGCATTTGGGGTTCAGAAAACCCACGAGTAATTGTTGAGAAACAAATGCATCCACAACGCGTGACTGTTTGGTGCGGATTTTGGGCTTGAGGCATTATCGGACCATTTTTCTTCAAAAATGCGGCTGGTCAGGAAGTAACACTTAATGGTGTTCGTAATCATGACATGATAACCCAGTTTTAAGTGCCTAAATTACAAGTTATGGATGTGACCAACATGTGATTTCAACAAGACGGTGCCACATGCCATACAGCCAGAGAAACATTACTGCATGAGTGCATGAATCATTTCCTAATCATGTAATCGGCCGTTTTTGCGATGAGAATTGGCCATCCAGATCTTGCGATTTAACGCCATTTGATTTTTTTGAAGTCAAAGGTCTAAGCAAACAATCCCACGACCACCAACGCCTTAAAAAAAAGGGAAAATTGGGAGGTGTATTAATAAAATTCAGCCACATTTATGTGCCAGCAAAAATGAGGCGGCCATTTATCCGATGTGCTATTCCATATACTATACATAGCCCCAAAATCTGTGTAGGTATACTCTATGAATCAATAAAAAAATGTAAGCTTTCTGTTTTTTCTATCAAAATTACATTTTGCGTGAATTATGGGACACCCTTTACAATGGGTATTTTAGCTGACCTTTGAAATACTTTTTAAGAGCCCACTCAAAACAGTAGTCAAAGTTGGAGGTCTTATACTGCAATAAAGCAGATGAACTCCATAGAGAAAAAATTAAGGCGCTGCAAAAGGTACAGATAGTTTATCCAAGCTGCTCGACCAGATCTATACAAGCAACATCTTCGACTTGATATTTCATTATGTCATTCTAACGCGTCAAAAAAAGAAACGACGACATCTCTGCTTAAATTGTTGATAAGCACAGATAAGTCGCTAGCGTAAAGACTATAAAGGCAATAGGTCACAAGCCAGTAAGAATAGACCGTCGACTCCTCCCACATACCGGACTTTGCGTACAAGCTGCCGGCGGTCCCAGGATTTTTCATGTATTGGTGCTGTACAAAAGCAAAGGAGCGCCATTAACGCACGCATCCTTGAAAAATGCTAGGCCCATGGTATAGCATGATGGAAAATCATTGCACCCATTAACTTTGACATTTACACGTATTCACAGACAGGGTATAATTTTTTCCGGGAGAATCGGGTAGGTGCACGGGAAGACGTCGGTCTAGTTCTTACTGGTTTGTGCAATAGGTACGGGAATAAACTCCATCAGGAACATTGAACTGAAGTTTTAGCAAAAGGCAAAAATAATGTCCTAGACCAACAAGTTTCGTATATGCAGAAGCTGTGTAGATGTAGAAGACAACAGTAAAATTATACAGTTGCTATCGATAGTATGGAAAAACCTCACTTGCCTAAATGTTTTTAGCGGTTAACAAGGAAAATGTCAACAAAAAGAAACCCCCAGTATCTGCAACTGGCTTTAGCCCGAGTCTGAGCCTAGTTTGGGACGTAGTCGAATTTTTACGACGGTGCTGGAGCCTTCTTGCATTTATTTAGGAATGCAATTCATTGACTCTTCAGTTAGACTGTGATGAGATAAACCAGATATCCGATGAGATTGCTAAGCAAGGCTCAGAGGATAATTTCTCGGGACCAAAACCTGCACTGGGTCATCCAGATGCGTCCACGGTTAGGGCGTCCATTGACGATTGGGTCTCTAATGAACACAATTGTGTTCTCCAAAATGTGTGCAGACTATAAACGCTTGCTCCCAAAAGTCAGTAAAAAGTCTGCGCAGCATTCCTGTTGTCTCTCAGCAGAAAAGACTTTAGACAACTTATTGGCGTTCTTATGGGACACTTTGCTTTTTTTAAGTATGCTAGGCTGATACCACTATCTACGACGCTTGTGGTATAAGGAAGCCGATACTTCTGATAATTTCCTTTGTTATTGCCTTGCCTTGCCTTTACTCGGATCAGGTGTTTGGCGCTGATGTCGTGAGTGCTGATACGGTCAGCTTTTTGAAATGCATTCACGGCTTTCTCCAAAGTCGAAGAAATTCCATCAGTAAATGGGTAATACTAACTTCCTGGTGGTACAGTGGACCAGTTGCGTCTGAGTGATCCAGTGGAGTGTTTCCTAACCCGAAAAAAAGTCTACCACTCGGGCTGAGCTTCACAATATTTGTTGAGGTAGTAAGATCTAGTCCACAAAAAAATATATTTGATATACCTAGGACTTGATATGATGGTAGAATCGGCATTAAGGCTCCGGCCAGCAGAGTAGCCAATTCAGTATAGAAAACCCCGCCTAAGGTGACGAGGTCTAGTAGAAAAGTAACTCAACTAACTTGAAGTGCACAATTGGATGTAGTTAGCTAATGGAACCGGACTGCTGGTTGTAGCCCTGGTTCACTCAAACTGAAGTGCTGTCTGTGCTAAGTGTTCATTCATTTGTTTTAGTGGCTCGCTTTTCCATTAAGTATGGATGAAGAAGACATTATGGATTTGATCTAACCATCTAACTATCTTGCAATCTCAATTTCAAATTTCTTACGAAAACAGAGGTTTAATAAGGCATAAAGTCGGACACCATGCATTTTAATTGCCTTAAAACAAGCCTCTCCTTCGATTTTTGCTAACTGTCTATCTATGCAATTTATAAAGCAATTGGCTGCAGATATTGGCTAAACAGATAAATACAAGTCGGTTGGAGCTAAAATAGGTTACCAGAACGTATTCGCTTAAGATGCGTCCTAGTTACAGCCTAGGTCTGTACTTGAAGTAATCAAAGTTTCATACGAAAGCTACTCATTCATCGATCTCTATAAGAACCATTTCCACAAGTCCATAGTGTTCACATTCAGCTCAAAAAATGTTTTGATCGATTAGGAACCATTTGTAAGCCTATTTCTATCTGAAAACTCTTTATGTTTCCCATTAGCCCACAACCACAAAACAGAAAGTTGGTCTACATCGGTTCCGGCACATATAAGACATTTAACGAAACACATGTCGAAACAGCTCTCACTGTTCCGTTTACTTCTGCTATGATGCCTACGAGTAGGTACTGCTATCATCACCTCACTATACACGACATCAGTTCTCACCTTCGTCGTTTGTTGTGAATATTTTGTGTGAGAGCGTGAACTGGAAACCCAAAAAAAAAGCAAATTCTTACCCAAACCCCAGACTTTGGAGTGACCACTTAGCCCGGCCAACATTAATCTCAATGCTGCAGCATAAATCCTTCAGAGATCACATATGAAACTCAGCATCGGTAGGCCAATGTGGTTTAACTTTCAGCTTCGGACATTCATCTTGCGCGCGTCCATTCACTCTGTTGGCTCGGTTTAACGATGTCCGTCTACGAACGAAGAAAAAAAAAACACATGTATACGTGCAGTGCATCTGGGGAAAAGAAGGAATACCAGAGACCAAATGTGTGTACGTATGTTAAAAGCACCTGAAAATATCTGAGAAGATTTAAATCGGATAGTGGCAGCACAACAAGTGGAAGCAAAAACCTCTCGTGTCGTTCATAGGCATTCTGAAGAGATTTAGGATTTATCAAAGTTGCAGAAGACGCAAATACAACTGTGTAGGGCATTTGTATCTCTCTGTTGTTTTGTTTATAGGAGTGCTTCTTCTTGATGTATCTGCTCAGCTAAATCCGTATAAAGAAGTCTGAACTCTTGTTTGTCGGATTTGTTTGGGCATCACACGTGAATGGTTAAATCGGTTCATGTGAAACTTCTGATTCCCATTCAGAGTTTCTGATGTTAAGACTAACCTACCGTATATCAATTGAATGATGCCAGTTTAAAAAGACCTATTATATGACTTATGGACGTATTTTCATATTTTGCTATGCACAGCACAGTGCACACAGATATCTGTACTTTGTATATGAACGCGTGGGCTTAAATTACAAGTGCGTGCTGTGGTCCGTCGGTGGCATATTATTGGTCTGGGTCTAACAAATCATTCTGTCGATAGATACATTCAGAATGTCTTAGATAAGAAATTATCGAAAGTTGTTTAATGCTGATCAACCCCCCATTGGATTTTCAAAATTAAAGATATAATCGCAGGTTAAGGAGAACGTTTTTGTGCAGTAGGTAGGTAAGCTGATGCAGATGATTTGATATATCCATTGGGGCGAGGAAGCATTATCTTTTCGACGTGTGGTGTCTCATAAATAGGCGAAAGCTTCATTTATTGAATTTTCTTAAAAATATACAAGAAAAAGTTAAAAATTGTGAAATTTCTAGAACTTACAATACACTTGTTGTTACTTTTTGAAAATGTCTCCCTTTATCTGTCAAATACAAACAATTTTTGTTCACTTAGTTACCTACCAACAAGAACAGCTTGGAATACAGGTTTGGAAACAAAAAATACAATTACCAGGAATTGACAATTGACATGCCGAACAATCTATAGTTAGTTTTCGCGTTCAGGTTCAATCTAGTCCAGACAATTGAAGTCGACTTAAAGTACATAATCTAGATTCTTGAATCCTATATGGGAAATGGGCGTAAATGTTAATGTTAAACGCCGCCTCAAAAGAACTGTCGGGAATGGGACACTCACCTATGCTTCTGACACAAATTGATGCGTGATTTAAATTTAGACCGTTGTGATACCCATATCAGAAGACCCTGATGACTTCCGTGCGAGTTAAGACACTTCCTTATTGGTCAAGACTCAAGAGGTATTAACTGTTCTGGAACCGGATTGAATATTGGGAAAAACAAACCTCCGCCTGCAGAAGTTCTCGAAGCAATGGCAGCAGGAGTACCTGACTCGGCTGCAACATAGCGCAAAGTGACTCAAACAACAACCGCCTTTAAAAATCGGAGATCTAGTCCTCCTGAAGAACGAAAGACTCCCACCTTCAAGATGGAGCCTAGGCCGTATCTCAGATCCCTTAAACTCGGAGCAGACAACATTAAGAGGGTTGTGAAGCTCAAAACTCAAGCTAGAGAAGTCAAAAGGAGTATAACAAAACTATGTCCACAATACCAATTAACACAATCTATACATACGGAAGACGATTCGCGCTTTTTTAGGCATTTTCTGAGGTGTTTTGAGTTAAGTGGCGCTCTTTTTTTTTGGGGCGTTTGTCGCGGGCGCAGTAGCGCAGTGGTTAGAGTGCTGGAATACTGTGCGAGGGATCCCAGGTTCGATCCCCGGAAAAACACAAATTACATCTTAAAGTTGTTTCTACTGCGCCACCTCTCGCGAAAGTCTGACAACCATCCGAGAGTATGACTGTCCTGAGAAAGCTTCTCTATTCAGCCATTCGGAGTCGGCATAAAATTGTAGGTCCCTTCCATTCGTCCCAAAAATAGAAACTCACACAAAACGAATGGTTGCGAGAAGCTAGGCCTTGGGTGTCACCCGCCTGTTGCGCCACCTATTTATTAATTTTTTTTGTCGCTTTTGGTTTTTGAGGAGTTTTTTAAGCGGAGTTTTAGTGGTTTTTTGTCGCGTTCTTTGGGACATTTTTGGGGCAATATTTCGCGTTTGACAGAGGCAGCAGAGGTAGGTATGGTTCCTCGGCAGCCATACTTTTCTAGATCTGTTTCAGTTTTGTGTAGTTGAATCAGAATTCAGAACCGCATCAATGTCGCTTTGTTGGCGCCTTGTTTTTTGTGCCGTTTTTAGAGGCTTTTTTGACAGTTTTTTTGGTCGGTTTTGGAAACGTTTTTTTGAAGTGTTTTTTTTTTTGTGGCGTTTTTTGAGGCTAAATGGTTTTTTGGAGTGTTTTATGTTTTCTCGGCAGCCATACCTACTTTTCTGTGTCTGTCCCGGTTTTGTATATATTTGAGCGAGAACTGCAATGAGAAACAGAATTTATACTACAGAACGAAATTGCTTTCTGTTGTGTTACTGTTATTTGTTTGGTTGCTAACAACTAGCTGGCTGATTTGTTTTTATCGATAAGGCTGGCAAGTTACACAATTATGCAGCACGTCCAAATGATACAACTTTATTTTTAAAATGTGTGTTCGTCAGTGCAAATGTTACACCAATTTTACGACAGACGCGGTTGTCCTTTCGGCGGCAATTCAAGACAACTGGTTCGGTAAACAATCAGCCAAAAACCCGTACGTCAAGGGAACGCCAGATCAGTTAATTAAGGGCATTACCGCGGTCAGTAAAAGTGTAAAGGAGAACCCGAAGTGGTCAGTGCTTTGCAGTACACAAAAAGTCGGCCTTTCGCAGACTACTACATGGCGAATTTTGCTTCTGATGGACTTTGTCACTTTATAGCCGTATAAGATCCATCTGACCCAGAAGATCAAATTAAATAATCATAGACAACGCCGGTTGATCGCTGAGTGGGCTTTCCAGTGTTTGGAAGAGGACCCCAATTCTGGCGGAAAAATCATCTGACGGCGAGGCGCATTTTTGTATGAATGCGGCTATGTTAACAAGCAAAATTTCTGCATATGGAACGACGCCAAAACATCCACAAAAAGTTACTTTTTGGTGCAGATTTTAGGTCGTCTCGTCTGTGTCAATCATTGACATACTATACAAGGACTGCTAGTGAAATGTCAGTTTCATACAAACCTACGAGGAAAAATTAAGCAAACATAAGCACTAGCCCTTTTGGTTCAGTGCGGCGAAAGTAGGAAAGAGATTTCAACCTCTGCGCGCCTTTGCTATTTTTTTTTACATAGAACACAGTGCCATCTGTTGTAGAAACATAGCAACTGCGCAAAAATAACGACTTATTCAAATTATTTCAAACGATCTATAACAGATGGCAGTAGGTGGCACACTCAGCACACAAACCTCGACACAAACCAAATCGCACGAATTGCTCGATGACATTTGAGTGTTTTCTTTGCTCTCCGCCGTGAACCAAAAGAGCTAGTGCTTATTTTTGCTTCAACGAAAAATTGGCTGCTAGCAGTCCATGTATAATATGTCAATGGTGTCAATGGTACGTAACTTTTTTCAAAATTAATTTGAATTCAAAAAAGCGCTATACCGAACCATGCTAACCGATTTCCTTTGAAACAAATTGAACGAAGTTTTATTTAGATATCTGACCTTAGCCACCTAAATGCATTTTTGTATCTTTTCCTTTTTTTTATTATCTTTCTTTTCGTGTTTATATTCTTTTTATTTTCTCTATTTCTTTTTCTAAAAACATGCTTCATTGTTAACCTGCATAGTTTAGTTTATTTTAATTTATAATTATAATTAGCAAAGCCAACAAATAAATCATTGTTTAATCTTAAATTATTTAACTTTTACTTATATAGACTTTAACTTCACTTAAGTCCAATGTAAAAGATTCTATGTACAAATAAATGAAAAATGAAAAAATACCAATATGGAAATCGGCAACATGTGGTTCCATCATCATGAGTCTACGTGCCACACAGCTGATGCCACGATAGCTATTCTGCATGAACGATTAAAGGGTATGGCTAGGCTATCTCTTGCAGAAGTGACGTGAATTGGCCACCAAGATCCAGCGATCCTGCGATGCTCTTAAACCCAACATAAGGTAATACCATCGCTTAAATTCAGCGGGAGAGTATATGCGGATCTATGCGTCAGAGTCATTACAAATTGGACCACTTGGATCGGTTCGTCACAAACCGCGGCGGACATTTGAAAGATGTCATATTCCATACATATACATAATTACATAAATTATGTACATGAGTCTTTCAAATAAGAAATGCATTTCGTAAGACCTTACACACAGCTTGTTTTATTCCATTTCAACAACGACACATCCTTATTAAGCAATTTGGCCATATTTCAAAGACTTCCCTGCTAGGCCTAGTGGCTGTCTCTTGAATACTACGGTAGGTATATTATTTATTTATTTTTATTATATTATTCATTATAAGCATAATTTTGTCTTGTCCAATTTGAAGATAAAAGAACCTCATCCTCCTCTCTGCGCGTTTGTATAAATGCAATAGCTTTCAGTATGCACGTTAAATTTCTAAAAATATCCATTGTGACCTGCATAATATTTTAATCAAAGGCTAAAAATAGTTATTAATGAGGGTAGTCCCTCTGTCTCTAAGTTCGGGTATACATATTGCATAACAAACTATATTTGGTACTAAATACGTATGTTGAAAAAATTTCTACAATCTCTTTTAGAACGCATGTTTATAATGGTTGCAATATTCACTAAACCAAACATAAAAAAAAATACTTCAAATATCTTCTTTGAATGACCTAAATCCATTTGCCGTGAGGGTGTTCTGTATTTGTTCGAACGTGTTTCTGTAGCATTTACCGCATTTGTTTACATTTACCCCTGATTGCAAGCTATGCTACGTTTTATTTTGGTGCGACGGGAATAAAAGAGATAAACAAACTAAAACAACCAAACATTAATTTTTTATCTACTACACAATTCCATAAATAGATTAGGTACACCAAATGCATCTGCAACTGCACCCCCATTGAAATTCAATGTATCCCTACCCCCACCTTACTGTAACTTCAATTTCGGTAGATGTTTATGCTCGTAAACCTTACCCTCTCACTCTCATGATCAACATCATCATTCATTTGAAATCATTGCATCATCTTCCGAAATCTTGTCTGTCCGAGTCCGTTGATAAAACGAAGAACGAAAGAGCTATTTTATCTTGCTGCTGTTGCTATATCCGACGGAACCACGGAACCATCCGTATCCGTTGTAGAAAACTCCATTGCATCCAGTAAAACCTGTCCTCATTCCAATTCAACAAATAGGTGGAGTTGGAGTATCTAAGAGAAAAATTCCCATTCCACTCCAAGTCTTAGTGCTAGCTGGTGCCAGTGTCAGAGCCAGTTCCATTCCAGTTTCCAGTGCACCTGTATACATTTTAAAATTATTTAACCCAACTCAAGAGCAACAAGTCTTCGGCGCTGAGTGAAACAGTGAACCATCACTCGAAGATTTCTCACTCGACTTGCTTCACAAAATCATGGGGATCGTTGGAGATCATTTGGAGATCGTTGCGAGTCTAACTCAAAACGATCTTTCAGTTCGCATTTGACTTCTTATTGGATAGTTCGTGGAACTTGTGACGGTATAATTGAAAACTCGTGTACCGTGCCGGGTAGAGTTTGTACGCAATAAACTGCCGGCAAACTCGACGCGTTCGCGTTAGCGTTCTTGTATTCGTATTACTTGTGCGCGCTACTGAGGAAGTACTGAATACGACGTATCGTACTTTGACTCGACCTTCTCTGTGGATTTATGCAGACATCAACGCTGTCCCGAGGGCGCTGCACAATTTTGCATTTCTAAATTATTGCCACTCATTATCTGCGGCAAACAATCGCGTTCGAAATTTCTGCGTCGCGTCGTCGTGCATTTCCTCGTTTAATAAATTCACCGAAGAGTCGTCGGACGTCGACTAGGACGACGACGAACGAAGAAAACCGACCAATTCGTTGCATGTCTGTGGATACTTAAGTTGCCGGCGCACACGCGGATCCTCTTGAAATGTCGAGAAGAACGTTCGTGGTTCCATACAGCAGCAGCAGCCCACAAGATCAGCAACGTCCTGGGCATGCCGCTTTCGGGAGGCAACAAAATTAATTTAAATAAATTATATTGAATTGTTAACGAATGCGAATGTGTTTCTCGGGTTACGTTTATTAATTAACGTGCATTACGGATACAAAGTCGCGTAGGTGTATCGAATCCTCTGAGAATCAATATAGAGTAGATACGTATGTGTGTGTTTGCACATAGTGTCTCAGAAGGATATAATTAGTAAGTGAATAGTGAATACCACCATATGTGCATATACTAGTTCTCATTACCTTTGGATTACTTTGGGATTACCTGCTACTTGTTGTGGATTATAAAGCATCTATCGCCGGAATTTATATCGCCACCATGGAACAGGAACTAAACAGGTATGTACGAGTACAAAATAATCACGCGAAACAATATGCACACTGAAAGAACACATCAGAGTATACAGAACCTGGCAAGTGCCTATCAAGGGTTCGAGGTGGTTTAATCTGACGCTGAGTACAGCAAGCAAGTCTGCTGAGTGAGGTATATGAAATTTATTGCCATCCTTGAGAGGGCGATCAACCGAACGAGGGGAGATAATCTGGCACCGAACATGTAGCTCATGGTCGGAGCCACCATTACCACCACACCAGCACCTATATATTGACGGCTTATGGGCTCGCTGGGGCTCAAATAGACGAGCTGTTTACTTTGTGCGCATAATGCAAAGTTATAACTGAAAATAATAATAATCATAACGATAGTAACAATCATAATCATAACATTGTGATGAAGGAGGTACGAAAAATATGCAAGACCTGCATTTGCCCAGGTTCGTCGGTTTAGACTGTTTCTTTGTGGGACATGCCTGTATCTACCCGTAGCCGTATACCTACCTCAGGCGGCAGTGATGGGCGCTGGCTGGAGATTGCCCAAGAGGTTGAGTACGTGGGTTGAGAGATGTCTTCAATTGAACATTGATTTGACGTATAGGAAAAATATACTCTACGTGACTATCATCGTGGAAATTATTTGCAAGCCAAGTGCGGTTCTTTAGGAGAAGAGGTCTTGGGAAGGGAATGTCGATGAATACGGTAGTGCTGCTCAAAAAGGTGTTTTACTACATTATTTTAAATTTTACATTTTCGACTTGATAATACTTTTACTAAACTTAATTCAAATCCGAGTCGTAAAATGGGGTTTTACGACTTAAATCACTTCATGAATTCAATTCAATTCGACTCGACGATTATGAATTATTAATTAGGCGCGGAGCAGATGCGTTGGGCTGAATGTTTTGATTTTTTTCTCTTTTCAGAAGTTTGATATTTACCTAACCTTGCAACGAATGTCGAATCTTGCTGAATGGCTAAATAAATATGTAGGTAGGTATGTTTATTTTTTTACGACCAAGAAGCTATAAATGTTTCATCTTGTGCTTTACGTCCAGACAACAACATTTAAACTACATATTTATAAGAGAATTCAATGTATGTGAATATGGTATAATTCATTTAGGTTAGATTTTACGACTTAAAAATATAAATTGTGCGCAGATCAATGCCCTAAGTGATTTCGTATATTATGTTAATTTTGAAAACTTACCTAGAGTCGGAGATGGAGATTCCTTTGTCGAATCGTAAGTAGGTATTTGATGGTCTGATGGTCTCACCCTATTTTAATGAAATATGAAATGCACGCATGTTAATGCCAGCGCCCCAGCGGTTATCAGATTCAGGATAAATTGAAAGAGATACTTTAAGTATCCCTCTCCATGGTGACTGGTTTTTGGAATTTTTCGGAGCGCATCAGTGAATGCAATTGTTTTTTCCACAAGAGTCTTAAATGCTTAAATGTTTGTTTTCTTATTTAAATATTTTGGATACTACATAACAATTGGTTAGCAATTGTTCTAGAAGTAGAAATGAATGTGTTTACATATATCTATAACTATATCTATCTTCTCTTCTATATGTATGTATGTATATAAAAGAGGATGGCGTTATTTACTACGCTTATAACTCAAGAACGCCTTTAGAGATTTCGATTATTCGCAACAATTCGGTCTGGTCTCCGGCCAAACAAGAAGAATACCCAAGAAAATGTTGACAAAGGGGAATGCCAACTAACATACAAAATAGCTCAAATTTTGAGAAAATCTATGCTTTAGGCACGAAGGATATTCTGTGAAGTTTGGTTAAAATTGGACAAAGGGACGTTTCACCGCCCATACAACAACAAAAACATTCAAAATCGTATACATATCTCGAAAACCACCGAATCCATTGAGCTCAAACTTACAGATAATCTTAGGTAGGTATTGGCCTGCGAGCGTTCCCGTGAAGATTCGTCAAAATCTGACAAATGTGGCGTGGCACCGCTTATACAAAAAAAAAAATAAAATACCAAAAAAATCTTCTATGGGGTGAAACTCGATGACGTTAAATCTCGATAACCGCTGGGTCGATTTTCATGAGTCTTTTTTTGTTTTGTTCGTATTGCTCTATTGTGTAGGCAGAAAGAAAGTTCCTTCCAGCAAATAGATTTATTCTCATTTCTCCCATTTTACGAAAGAACATATATATAAAACAAAGTGGAAAAAACTGTATGTTTCCCTCTGTCGCCCGTAATTTTCAACAAATTTAGTTGATTTTTTTTAAATGTCGGTAATAACAGCAGTGGTTAGTGTGCTGGACTACAGTGCGAAGGGTAGCAGGTTCGATCCCCGATAATCCGAGAGTATGAATTCTCAATTCAGCCGTTCGGACTCGGCATGAAATTGTAGGTCCCTTCCATTCGTCCCAAAAATAGAAACTCATATAAACGAATGGTTTCGAGAAGCTAGGCCTATTTATTTATTTATTTTTAATTACTATGATCAATTGATAGGCCAAACAAATTTTAAAAAAATAATAGAATTTAAAAAAGCTGGAAAAAGGCCTGGCGAAGCCGGTGGGGGTTTAGCAAGTCACATTGTATATTTCCATATCTGCTAAAATGCGCCCCAGCCAAGTTCTCTAGGAACAAGCTCAGGCTGTTTTCGACCCCCCTCTAACTTCGGAACCGATTGAGCCAAAAACTTCAAACTTGCAATATTTATCAAACCCAAAAAAATATAAACCTAAACCTAAAAAGGCCCATCTCACAAAATTTCATCTCTATACCATTAGTGGTTCTCAAAATACAGGACCTCAAAAATCGCAAAAACCGTAACTGACTCACTCACTCACTTAGATGATCGTCAAAATTATGAAGCACTTCCGACTCCCGACCCATCTATAATCGTGAAATCCTGTGCTGCATACACTCGGAAAAGTCCAAAACTTGAGATTTTCCATTCAGGGATCGTGGTATATACGCCCACTTTTGAAAATTGGTTATTATTTATTTGGGCCACTTTCAGTTGCCGTAATATGTTGAAATTCGGTACCGCTGTAGGACTTGCATTGTACGAAAGGAGAAATTTCAAAAATTGTCCATTTAAGGAGCCGTGGAATTTGGCCATTTAAATATGAATAGAAGTCAATCTACCTATACTGAATATAATTTTAATTTAAAATAGTTTATAAGAAAGAAAGCCAAAGTGTGTAACTAGTCAGCCACGAAAAGTAATGAGATCTAAATGCACTCCAAGTTTATAGCTTAAGAAGGTTCGATGTTAAAAAAATTGGTTTTCAAATTATGAAATTAAATTATAAGCGAACAACCACCGTCTTAATTTCTCAGAACTAAACTCTTTTTTGAGACGAATGGAAGGAAACCTACGATTTTATTTTGTTTCTGAATGGCTGATTTTTGGCTAGCTTCCTCATGACAGCTATTTGTCAGACAAAGTGATTTAACTTTGTTTTACGCCGGTTAAATCTGAGATCGCTAGCCCAGTTATCTATCTAGTCACTAAACACCGAGTCCGAATCATTCAGTGAATAAGTAAAGTAGGTTATAAGAATCAATTAAGGATTCTGAGAGAAGTCGATTCTTCTGTGCCCTCCCTGAGATTTTGATTTTTTATTCCTATTTCTTTCTCTATATAATATTAAAAAATTTATTAAAAATCGGACACCGCCCATACAAAAAAAAACATTCAAAATCGTATACAGTGAAACCTGCGTAAGTTGGGCACCTGTGGTGCAGACATTTTTGGCCAACTTAGAGAGGTGGCCAACTTATAAGGGTACGTACCTATTTTTTTAGTATACCTACCTATTCCTATATTAGTTTATTAAAAACAAACAAAAATCCGCAAAAGAAACAGGTTTTTTTTTTTAAACCAATACGAAAAATATTAATTATTAAAAATTTAGTTTTTTTCTGATTTTTCACGAAAGGCAGAGGAACACAGAAGTTATTCACAAACTGTAAAAATGCTGTCAAAACTATCCCAAGAAGATTTAACACGAACGAACATTTCGTTATTTTACGCCTGGCAATGGCCGCGTTCAATATACGCTTTTGCCTACCTAGTCAACAGCTTCTGATTGGTTGATTTGCCTTCAAATCTAGGCAAGTTTCGTGTGTTAGCCAAGATTTTCTGCCTAAGTTTTATGACAAACTGTCGCCTGAATATTTAGGTGCCTAAGCACATTGAAAGCGGAAATTGTCTGTACATTTTGTTCTGCGCATTTTTAAACACCCACACGAAAAAGTGCGAACGCCATGCCAGGCCATCTTTTGCAGGTTATTTATATTTAGTACGAAAGTTAAACTGAAATATATAAATGTGTGGCCAAGTTCCAAGATAGATAGGTGGCCAACATACGGAGGTATTTTGTGGAATATTTGTATGCAATTTTCTTGGTGCTACTATATACTGGCCAACTTCGGCAGGTGGCCAACTTACAAGGGTGGCCAACTTGACAGGTTTTAATGTATCTCGAAAACCACCAAATCTATTGAACTCAAACTTACAGATATTCTTAAGTGCTCCTGTGAAGGTTGGCCAAAGTTGGACAAAGGGACGTGGCACCTCCAATACAAAAAAAAATATATTTTCGCCCGTTAATAGATAAATAAAAAAAATAAAAAATAAAAAAAAAATTAAGAAAGCAAAAAAAGGCCTGGCGAAGTTGGCGGGGGTTCACTATAATATGGAAAAGAAAGAATACTTATGAATATTTTTGCCAACATAATGTATGTATCTATTCAAAAATACAAAACTTTGAGAAATATGTATCAAGCTAGATATTAAATTCCAGCACTTTAAAAAAAATAGACCCCCTTTAAAAATAATTTTTCTCCTCAAGCTAAGAGCGCACTGACTTGATTTGAAAATTCGAAACAAAGGCAGCCAGTTTTCGCTGTCATTATTTGAAAATAAAATTAAAAATTCATCAAATTCATTCTCATTACAGAATTCAAATTAAATTGTTGTTCGGTTCGGACGTTTAATATTTTATTCGCATTCGATTTTAGTTAATTACCTTTACCATTACCATACTCGCACCAAACGCATCTAGTCAGTGTAGTATGTACCTACCTATAATTTAACATTGGAAAATTCGGGAATCAAATATGCAGTTTTTGCCAAAAATACCTACTACTGCTCAGGCTCACAATGTACCTACTAGGAATGAAATTGCAGTTTTAAAATTCAAAATTATTGGAAAATCAAATTTTTTGAACAAATTAGACTCAAGAACCTTTAAAAATTAAAAAAAGAACTAAATGACAGGTATGTATTTATATAAAAATTGCCAAGTGATATTTGTAGAATACTCCCCCACTATTTTTAAATTTAGATTAGAAAAGTGATAACCTCTAAAAATAGGCATTTTCATCAAAATCTCAACCTCAAGTATAGCTACAAATATGGAATAGGCTATGCACTCCGGCACCAGCTGCTTCGCACATCGTGTACTGTACGTACCTACAATTACCTAAATGCCTCGGAGTCGGAATTATAATAAACCGAAGACTTCAAATTTGCATAAAATCTGGCAAGATTGAAAAAATATTGAAATCAGGTACGATATTGATTGACTCATTTCATTTTGTAACTAGGTAGGTACATTATTATGTACTTAATGTAATTCGTGAAGTGGATAACTCTACCATATACCTACATTAATATGGTAATGCAAATCTGCCCAAGTCTTCTATGTATGTATTTATACTTATCTACAACGTTTTGCTTAATTTTTGATACTGGGATTTGAATACATCTAGTCTAGTGCTAGTTTATAATTTTTTGCTTAATGGGAAAAGTGTACCTAATTTTCATAAAGGTAAAGGCTTTAGTTTTCTTTGTTATAAAAGAAGCGAAGGTATTTAGATTCAAACTGCTTGTTTTCGCTTAATGTGCTTTTGAATATCTGGAATTCCAAATCTACTTTTTTGCAACGACATTTTTGCTAGTTGTTGATGAGCTTGGTTCGGAAGCTCTAGAAAATGGCCATAAAAATGTAAAGATATTGAAAAAAAAAACATTGATTCTACGTAGTGGTGCCTAGACCTACCTTGACCTTCTCTCTGGGTCTCGTAAGTGTGCCTATTTTACTTTAATTGAAAATCTGATGTCATACGTTTTTGTGAACTTGTTTTGAACAATCGTTTGGAGCTATTTCGCTATACAAGTTCGCTTTATATAGGTATCCTATAGACTCCTATCTATTCTGTCCGACGGATTGTCTCTTTTTTGTGATAGGTTTTTCAAAGCTTTATGTCAATCTAACTATGTTATGTATGTATAACCTGTGCCTAATGATCAATTGAGTAGGTTCAAAGCTTTAATTTCGGAACATTGATGTGCATTGTCCTAATAGGCAAGAACATATCTAAGCAATGCAATTCCTGGGCACGGTCAAACCACGGTAGGTACTATGCAGCTGTAGTTACTTACTAAGTTTCAAGTAAATCTGATAACAAAATATTTTTTTCCCTGTGTTCTTAAGTCGGACTCTCTCTCGCGATATCCGATACACACAACCACAAGACAAGTCGCTAGCCGCAAGAGCTTCTACCTTCCTGGCATAGATGGTTACGCTGGTGTTTTATTGATGCCGTGCCGTATTTATTTTAAAAACGCCCCGACTATGTTGTGGCTGTCATATAGCTAAGTATGTCTCTAAATATGATTGCACTCCTCTCAATAAAAACGGACTCGAGCTTATTGTCAAATTTCATTCACGAAACTTGATCGTGCGATGTCTCGTGTCGTAACGCAACCGTTCTTACATCCATTTAGGCAAATGCAATCCAATCACAATCCGAATGCATGTGCTTTCAACCAAAATCATATTCAAATGCAATGATGCCCATAAAGTCGGAGCGCGCACCACTCCCACAAGTTGAGGTTAAGATATGACTCATTGTTGACTCTGTCCAACTATTTGCCATTCTTTTGTTGGACCAAAATTTATGCGCAGATTCGAACTTCGGTTAGCATTTTTTTTTAACTGGCAAGTTTGTATGGTACTTCTCTGTCATAATCAAAAAATTATTGTTTTTCATTTTCAATGGACTCGGCGTTTATCTTGTCCAATCTCCAATAGTATCGCCTTCTATGGGTCTCTATGATTTGTTGTTCCATTGACCAACCCGAAATACAATTTCTGTTCGCCAATGAATAATATATCTAGATAGATATAGCTGTTGGCAATCGAGGGACCTCATTCCGGTACAAGCATCTAATTTTGATTTTATTCGGCGAATAAAAAGATACAGCACCCAAAAACCTTGTCCAAAGTGGGTACTGGGTACCCATTCAAACGAGATCATACTCTGAAGTTTCTGTTGTTTATTGGGGAGTATGTACGTACATACAGTATTTTTTTTTTTTGTGTCCGTACCCTTGTACAATTCTCTGTAACTGTAGCTGACGTTGATTTGAAATTGGGCGCAAACGTGTTTATTTTTTTTTGTACACAAACATCTTATAACGTTGACTGATTGTTCTTTGTCTTTCCGTCTTAAAAGAGAAAAAAAAAAACGCTACATCTGCACTTCATCAGATAATTGTCAGTCCATTATGGAGTGGTTTTAATGTCTTCGAATATGAAGCAACGGAAGCATTCATCAAGATAGTTTTGTTATGTTATATGTTATGTTCTTTTCAGCACTAGTTACATTGGAAATGTGTTCTTTTATGTACCTACATACTTGTACTCATATGTATCTGTTATGTGTAGTTAATTTGTTCCTATCTACTTTCCATCTGTATCATTGTTTGTTGAAATATGCTGGCACATAATATTTTTCACTAATATGAACTTTTGATATTCTGTGAGGTTAAGTTGAGATAGTAGAATGGAAGTATATTCTGACTTATTTCTGTGATTGATGTTGCTTGTCACAGAGTTTTACCTACTAGTTGCGCAAGACCGTGCGTTGTCGGTCGTTCCTCTGATTTGTATAGCCGAAGACTCTCTGGACCGGAGAGCGAAAGTTTTTTCACTCCACATGTCCCAGCCGTATTAGGTATAGACAACTGATCTTACACTGGCTGATTTTCTGACCAGTGCCCTCATGATTTTGGTGACATAATTGTCAGTTAAATACAACGACAAATTTGTCATGAGTATTTTGTCATTGTTACATATGACAAATTTCTTATTTTCACATTTTGACCAATTTGTCGTGATAATTTTGTCATTACCAGCTTTCCACTGACCACTAGCGAGACGTTAAATAAATACGAAATCTGTATAAAAAATATTTGCATCTAATAGTTGCGCTAGATATCTAGGTTAGGATTACGGGTTGGCAGAGCAGGGTAGTCCTGCCGTGCCACACTCAGGTCCTTGTGGACCCATTGTGATACCCAGGGGGTAAGCCGTTGATGTTGTTATGGTCAGCTTCATGTCCCTTCTTATGGTGTTCACTGGACGCAGTCCAGCCATCCTGACGTCCTCAAAAACCTGTAAAGATCAGAAAGTGAGACATCAGAAAGTTCTTGTAGGTCATGGAAGTAGTGACTTCCAAGTGTTCTGTTCCTCAAGTGACAGAGACTCGGGCAGTGGCAGAGGAAGTGAGGTGTATCCTACCTCATGAACCTCTTCGTCGCCGCAGCCTCTACATATATCGTCATCCTTGAGATTTCATTGTATGGTTCCTTAGGAAGTTATGACCCGTTAGAGCCGCTACCAATTTAGACAGCGATGACCCGTCAAACTGTAAGAGTTTGATGGTCCGGCCGCTGTCATATTTTGGCCAAAGCTTCCGTGATACCTCGCAGGTAGTTAGTCCCTTCCACCTGTTATTTGTTTTCATGCGAATCTTGTTCTCCACTCGCTCTCTAAGGCAGCAGAGTGGTGGCTTGATCATGATCCATTGCGGACCCCTTTCTCGCTAGTTCGTCGGCCCTCTTATTGCCGGCTTTGTCACTGTGCCCAGGGACCCAGCATAGGACCGTGGTGTGCTGCGAGCAAAGAACCTTAAGCTCTTCGCGACAGCGGTGAACTAATCTGGATTTTATCTCAGTAGCAGAGACTGCTTTGATAGCCGCCTGGCTGTCAATGAAAATGGTAATATCATTTCTTGGTATTGCCATCAATGACACCTTACGGGCTGCCTCCGCGATTGCTAGGACTTCGGCTTGGAAGACACTGCTGCTATCAGGAAGCCTGATTGAGCATTGTATATTTAATTCCTCCGAGAATATACCTGCACCGGTTCCACAGTCCATCTTCGATCCATCTGTGTAGATGGATATCGATTTCCTTTTTGTGGGTTCATTTGTGTTCCATTCATCTCTACTCGGAAACGAGCAGGTGAATGGTCTATCAAAGTTTAGATGTGGGATTATATAGTCAGAAGTGACATCATTCCCAATGTATTTCCCTAGAATCTGTGCGTGACCAAAGTTGCCCGGGTTCCAAGTGCCGGTTTGGCTAATTTTTAAGGCACTTTTGGTAGCAGATTCCTCCATGTACAGGTCTAGAGGAGTCAGATTTAGAATTGCCTCCAGTCCAGCCGTAGGTGTGGTTCTCATCGCACTGGTTGTCCCTATACATGCTAGTCTTTGTATTTTTGTCATTGACTTAAGATTGGTCGCCTTGCCCGCGGCTTGCCACCAGACTACGCTGCAACGCTACAATTTGTGGTAGCTGTCATTTTCGGACATCCAACTAGAGGACGTATTGGAGGCAAGTGATTCTTTCAAAAAAAAAAACTTCATTTCTTAAGCCGTATAGGTATGTAGGTATATCTCAAAAAGTGGCTCTATGAATTTAGATTGCACCGAAAATGCACTGTCATATTGCCAAGCATATTTCATACCACCTTTCATTAAAAATGTCCATTTAAAACCATAACCTTGCTAACTCGATATACCTATAGCCATCAGCAACCCTTCGTCTCTCCAAACTTCAATGGAACTGCGCAATTAAATTGAAAATATTATTATTAAATGTCTGCTGTCAATTCGGTAACACAAATCATATAACAATTTTCTATGGCCAACCCACACATGGCCGCAACGTCGCGTCCCTTGGATCGTCTACCCAAAACCCCAGCAACAAAAGCCCAAGAAAATATGTAGTTAACTCTTTTTTGGAATCAGGAAATAGTCAGGGATCCCACTTTGCCATGTTCTTGGCAATGGCTACTGCCGTGTGGGACGTTGTCGTGGCTCCAGATTTTACTTTCATGTCTCTCTGCACAGTTCATGAGCACCAGCCGCACATGCAACCACTCACGTAACGGCCAATCTTCATCTCTATTAGAAATTTTCCCGAGGCTGTCATTTAGTGACTAAAGATTTCGTGCAACTCCACCAACCAACAAGTCTTCTTTCAACCATAACTCGCTTCACTTCTTCCTGGCTAAGCACATGCCTATAGGGGAGAGGTACCAGAAAAAAAAATCATAATCATTGATTGTTCACTTGGTAGATACTCCCAGAAAGTGCTACTTGTCGTCTTTATTTCTGCCCTCTATGGAACGTGTCCCCTTCATGCATGAACGAACTGCTATACGAGTACCTATACTGTGGAAGGTTGGGGCTTGGGTGACACTTGGTCTTTTTTTTTACTCTTTTCGTTGCAATACCCTTACACGAACGATGTTCAGATGGAAGAAGATTCGCCGGATTCTTGCTCCAATCCATCCAGTGTCGTTTTAATCCACAACTTGGATTCGATTTTTTTCCCTCTTTTTTCATTTTCGATTGCATTATTTGCTCAACACTTATTGGCTGAAATTGGTCAGTGAACTGGGGATTTTTCTTTCGATCTGGAATACCTGTTTCGAGGTCTACAAACTACAAGGTACATTCTTTTGACGCGGGCTGCTATCGCATTTATCTTGCCTGTCAATCGAACGGCTGTCCGTCTTTCGCGCGTTGTTTGCTTATATATTTTGTATCTCAAGCGGCGACGCGAGATACGTGGTCAAAATAAACATTTTTTGGTGATATTTTCGAACTGCCCAGTACGTGGTCAGACGAGATTGTATCTGCAGCGTCTTAAACCCCTTAATTAAAATTGATATCAATGATTTAGGATAGTGGAAATATTTTTTGTATAATATGCTCAAGAATTTCAATTTGCTATATACCCGCACTAAACTTCATATCGGCTAATGGTTGAACAGGTTTCTTTTTTCCAACTGTATTATGTAAATCAGACAACGGTCTAGTGATTGAATAGGCGAGCTTTGTCTATTGTTTTGACAGTTTTGTCGAAAGATATAGACGGTAACATTTCACGGTTTAAACAAGGGGTTTCGATTAAAATCCGCTGGCGTTCTAGGCTGATCATTTGTTCTGAATCTTCCTGAAACAATCGCCATGGGCATTGTAATTAATTCGAATTTATAATTTCGGAACTGTGTAGAGACAAATGGCCTCTGGTAAATATTCGTTTTATATATGATTATTATAATACAATAATAAATTATAGCGTATTCACTTTCGGTGCGGTTATTTATGTATTCAAATTTGAAAGCTAATGGCCAACGTTTTATATTGGGGTGGTCCTTAATTTGTTTAGCACCCGCTAATGATATTCATTGGTAGCTAATAATATGTAAGAGAGTACAAATCACGTGGCACATTGAAGTTGAACAACCTGCATTAAATATTTTGCACCTTTAGCAATTAAGCTTTACTTTCGGAAGAAGGACTTGTGTGTTTTAACTTCTATAAAACCTCCCAAGGTTAAAAAATTATAGTGCAGTCAAGACATTGGCAGGGAATGGCTATAGTTTTTCCGATTCTAAATTTTAAAAACTAACAGTAGATTTATGTGTTTTAAAAAAGGAGCTACTGTAAAGGAGCTACTGTGTGTTTCAATGTTTTTGAAGAGAATGAGTCTACAGTTTATGGTGGACTAGGGCATCATTTATGCCTTCTTCAGGCAGCTCAACCTATATAGATACCTGATGTTTGTCCGTTCTACACGACCTAGCCACTATCAGGAGCCTGTAGAACACCACTTCAAGCAGTTACAGTCGATGGCACGTAAATGTGTTAATTCCGTCCACACTTCAATTTATTGAAATAGGTATAGACAGACTTACTCACTTTACTTTTACTTTAGATGGCGCTCACAGTCCGGGGTGGACCACGGTCTGAACCAACAAGTTTCTCCAGCCAGCTCGGTCCCTAGCTAGCTGCCTCCAGTTACGCACACCTAGTTGGTTGAAGTCGCTCTCCAATTGTGCGCGCCACCTGAGGTGGGGTCTTACTCTGCTTCGTTGTCCCTCAGGGGAGGACCCAAAGACTCGTCGGGCTGGTGCGTTGTTGTCCATACGCTCCACGTGACCCAGCCATCTCAGCCGCTGTATTTTGAACCTTTTGACTAGGTCAACGTCGCTATATAAGCCCGTAAAGTTCGTCGTTGAATCTCCACTTCCACACTCCGTCGATACAAACTGGACCGAAAATCACTCGAAGAATCTTTCTCTCAAAGCGTGCCAACAGGTTTTCATCAGCTTTCGATAAGGTCCATGCTTCTGCACCATACAACAGGACCGAGATGATTAAGGTCTTGTACAATATCTCCTTGGTTCTGCGAGAGGGGGCTTTACTTCTTAGATGCCTTCTTAGCCCGAAGAAACAGGGATTGGCAAGAGTGATTCTTCGTTTGATTTCTAAGCCGATGTCGTTTTGCGAGGTAATTGTAGAGCCTATGTAGACAAAGTCTTTCGAAGTTATATCTGTCAACCGTGACGTTTTGTCCGAATCGCCGATGTTGAGAGTCCTTTCTTGATGACAGCATATCCTTCGCTTTGTTCCCATTAACAGCCAGACCCATCTTTGCCGCCTCCGTTTTAATGCTTGCAAACGCGCCGTTGACAGCTCGCTGAGTTCTCCCAATAATGTCAATATCATCTGTACCTCTGATGTTGGCTTGCGAGTTCCGTACAATTGCTTCAATAATGATGTTAAAGAAGCTACATGATAGCGCGTCACTTTGTCTTAAACCTTTTTCGACATCAAAGGTTTCCGTGGTGTTCTTTTCCAGTTTGACGGAGCAGCGAGATTTCTCCATCGTCACCCTGCACAGGCGGACGAGTTTTCCAGGGATGCCGAAATTTACAATGGCTTTGCATGCGTCCCTACATACGCTTTCATAGGCGACCTTGAAGTTGATAAAGAGGTGGTGTGTATCAATCTGGAATTCCTGCGTTTTTTCTAAACTCTGCCGGAGTGTGAAGGTTTGATCGATGGTTGACTTTCCGGGTCTAAAACCGCACTGATATGGGCCAAGCATACTATTTGCGAAAGGTTTTAAGCGTTCACACAGTACAGCCGAGAGGATCTTGTACGCAACATTCAGGAGACTTATTCCTCTGTAATTGACGCAGTTCAGAGTGTCTCCCTTCTTGTGGGTGGGGCTCACGAAAGACAGACAAATTAATAAATTTCGCTCAAAAGAACTTTTAACAGATTTCGCCTGACCGATGTTATCAATATCGTCCGCATACCCCATCAGAAAATGTACGGACCTGTTGAAGATAGTGCTTTCCGTTTGACACCCTGTCCACCATCTGCTCCAGTATAAGATTGAAGAAGCCTCATGATAGTGTGTCTTCTTTCTGAAATTTGACGCATGTTTGCGGTCTTGTTGTTCTTTTTCTATAATAGGTGGTGGGACTGGTTTTTCACTGACAAGACTTGGGTATATCTTCTTGCCACATCACTCTCTCTACATGATGCCCATTAAGCAGCTGCTAGAAATGCTGCTTAAACATATCTACTATTCCCTGCGCTTCGCTAGGTTTCCTTCGCTGTCCCGAAGAGCCTGCGTTCCGGTTTTGTAGCCAGCAGCCAGTTGCTTGGCTTTTTTATAAAACCTCCGTTACTGTTGTTACTGTCGCAAGACTCTTCGATCTCCTTAAACTCGGAAGGTTCTTTCTACGCAGGATCTTCTTTTTCTCCCTTCTCCTGGCTTGATACTCTTCTCTCGCTACCCTTGTTTTGCACTGCAGCGCTTTCGTGTGTGCATCTTCTGCCACCTTTTTCCTGTACACGCATTCATCATCATATCAGAACCACGGGCTCTTTCTTTGGGGTGGCTGGTACCCTACAGTGGTTTCGGCTACCTCCTTGATGATGTCGCAATACTGGCACCACTGATTGTTGGCGTTTGTGGTAGATGAGTGCACAGAGGAGAGTTTCATACTCAGGCGCTCAATGTAGCCTCTGGCTACTGTGCTAAGACATCCAACGTTGAATTTCGTCTTCCGGTCGGTTCGCAGCTGCATCTCGTTGGACAGGTCGAGCTTTAGCCGCGACAAGAAAATGGTCAGAGTCGATATTTGTCCCTCGGAATGTGTGCATATCGAGGATGTTGGTTTTGGTTGACCGTTCGCCCGTCTGGAAAGCGCCAGGGTGCTGTGTGGATCCTTAGCCTTGGAAACATAGTGCTACACTTATCACCGTATTACAGTGATTTGTTTTGTAAATTGACTAAAAAGCTATTGGTATGGGGATTTGGGTTTTTACTGACACATTCTCCATCTTATAAAAATGGTAATGAGTTCATTTTAGTTTATGGATCGATGTAGCGTAGGTATATAATTAAGAATACATAACGCATCGGTTGATCTTAATTAGATACATCGTTCAACTTTGGATCAATTAAAACAGCAAGAAGGTATCATATCACTATCTGCATAAAAATCGGATATAAATGATAATTTTGACAAAATTGAATTAATAAAGTTGCTTCCGCTTAATTTAAAAATAAAATTATGGAGAATGGAACATAATTATAGCAGTGCGTGTGTTTACTCTCTCCGACCGACCATTTTTTATTGCATAAGTAGAGCGCACTATTTATGAAGAGAAATTTAGCTCATACCTAGAAGGGACATTAAACTTCGGTAAAGATATTATTTGGACTTTATTTTGTGTCAACTGTTTTATCAAATTGACATTGACAAACTGGCTTGGAATGGATGTTACTTTTAAATTTACTCCGGCTATCGGCTATCACCTATGTATTTAACTGTTCTATAGCATTTAGCCGGTTTTTTTCGTATTACAACATTTTTAATACCAGCATAATAACATTTAAGCTATCTAAGTATTTCCATTAGTTTATTCTACTCAATCAGATAGTTGATAGCTGCAGATAATCGACAAAAGGTATTAGTTATGCAAATTTAATTACTTTCGCCCGTATCCATGGAACGGCGCTCAAAACCTAAGTATCTGATGTTATTTTATTCCCAACGAGCATATGGATATATATTTTTACAGCATATTTCCATAGATTTAATTTCATTGAATAATTTTTCAAAAGTCTCAAAATGCCGTTAATACCGTTGAGCATGCTTTAGGTATTTAGAGGCATTGCAACAGAATAACGCTCTTGCTCTGAGTCATATCCATTAGTGATCGAAAGCGATCGAATATTTTAACCAAGTATAGTGTAGCACGATCATAAATATGTAATGTAGGAGAACTGGTGGTATACAAACAGAACAGATACAGTATATTTATCTAGTTTTGATTGTTTCGAATAAACTTAAGAAACCAGTTTCCCCTTTATAGCTGTTGTACGCACGCACTAAAAATTAAATTGAAAGCTTGACAATTCGAATAATGTACCAACCAAACATAAATGTCTATAAATGTCTGTCATTGTGTCGATTCAAGTAGTTATAGCCATAGAATGAGTAGCTCTTGTTTTGAATTTGAATTCTTGGCCATTTTTTACATTATGCATTATAGCCATTCACTCATATAGCCTTCATCGCATGATTTATAACTGAACAAATTTGTTGTATCGATACGTTTATGGTATGATTGAGGAAATTAGAACCAGAATCAATTTGTTGCGCGATTTTAAAGTGCTTAGTTAACATCTGAATTGCATATTTAACAGGCAATAAGATACAGGAATGGGTGTTGAGAAATAGTGTTTTGAATGTTTTTTTTTTTTTTTTGTATGGGAAGGTCAACACTTATTTCTGTATCCACCATTTTTAAAATACTAAATTTCAAATCTAAAACGTCATAACATAAATGACAAAATGTTTGTTGCCCAAATTTTTACTATAAAAACACGCTCATATTCAAATGCAACGCTGTGTCAAAATTGCAAGTCAATCGAGCGACTGCTTTTCGAGTTTTGCGAGGACAAACATACCTTAGCAACGTATGCTGAATTTGTATACTTAGGTAAAAATTGTCACTTATTTAGCTTACTTCAGATGTTTTTGACATATTTCTCGTGGTGCCATGACATTTACACCGTATTTAAAACAAAGTGCACGACTGGATCGCGCGAATCTTTTTCGTTCATCGGATGTTCTGGTAGATCATTCTTCTTATTAGGCACGTGTGAATATGGTCGTACGAATTGAGTGCGCATACCGAATACGATTTTCTCAGTTAAATAGACAGTGCCCCGTATGCCATACCCCCTTTTGTGTCCATAAACATCCACTTTTAATGTTTCAACGCACGAACGTGTTTAAAAATCCCAGCAAGTTGGGATTGTATTCGGACGTCGGAACTATACGTACGTATATGTACGACGAACTGGCATCCAGTGTGCGCACTCCCATACTACTTGGAAGGTCGGGATTGTGAGAGAAATTCGTACGAAATCGTATTCAATGTGCGGCTAGCCTTAGAAGAAGACAGTTGAATATCATTGAAGGTATTTAATCCAAAAATGCTGCACTTCTTTCCCTTGAGACTTGAGAGGGACATCTCATGCAGAGCAGATGGACTGAATACTTTTCTGAGTTGTTCTCAGGAGAACACTGAGGATGACAGGACCACGCTTTGAAAAGAGCAGAACGTAGTCCAACATTAGCTGAAATCACCATTCCGATCAAATCGCTATAAGTTGGAAAATCTGCTAGAGTAAGTAAAATCCAACAATAATATTTTAGACCCCATAGGTCACATAGGGGCATAAGAGTGCAGTGGCTTCGTCAATTAAGTAGCAATCTGAAACTGGGTTAATTGTGCGGCTTTTCACAAAAGTAGTATATCACTTTCAAGTCTTTCAATACTAAATGTTACTATTCTAAAAAGTTCCCTCGTTCATCTAAACAGGGGTCTGTTCAGTGACCCCGATAGGGTTTTATATTTTTGTTAAACTTTCAAATATTGTTCCCAGAACTGCATGTCTCTATCTCTTGGATCGCACGCTTTTTATCCTCTTTCTTGCAGAGAGGCAACATTTCTCTTTTGCAGAACTTAAGAGCCACTTCTAGTCGGATGAGACTGAGCACGATAATTACGGTGTTTCTGGTGGATCTGAGCTTGAGGGTTCTTCGATTAATATAGTTAAACGTTAAATATCCTCGTTCAAACTTCGGCTTTAAGAAGGTAGTTTTGTGAATCGATGTTGTTGATGAAAGTTGTCGTTTTGTTTTTGACAGTTACGTCAAAGCTTGAACAAACAAAATTCCAGAATTTCCTTGGTTATTGTCGTTAATTGACCAAAATCGCCTGGTTATCGATTTCTGTGATTAACTAACCAAATCATGGATTCTCTGGTTAAAATTTGACTGAACAAACAGATTCTATGATTATCAGCTGTAATAACCATTGATAAGAGTTAACCAAAGATGAACAAACCGGCCCTAAGTGTTGCGCTGTATGTGGCCTTGTGTGGGAACAAACGTGACGACTGGTAGGCAAACATTAGTATATATTCTAACCTAGAAGGTATCTATTTACTTTTGAATTTGTCTTAAAATGTCCGCTTCATAGTAAACGCTCGAAGCGTACGAGTGTTTACTATACGGCAGAAAAAGGAGTAGAACTGCCTCTATCTAGTCTAGACCATAGATCACAAAATTGATTTTAATGTAATAAAAAGAAGGCTAACTTAATTTTTCTGTGGAAGCCATAATTTGAAAGGTAGACCTATGAAACCTATTTCTGTTTGTTACAGATTGGCCACTTATTCCTGGTTATGTCACAGGAATCGCGCTTGCGATTCATTTGTCGCCATTTTAGTACCTATCCCAAACGTCAGTCTGAGATTACAGGGAGAATCATTATTGTGGTCTCGGCCTGTTGAATATGTAGCTCTTCGTGACACCAACTTAAAAGCTTCGATTTTACCTCAACGGAAGAGATCTCTTTTATTGCCACTTGACAGTGAATGGAAAAGGTAAACTGCATAAGATGTTGCCATCATTGTAAACTGAGTATCAGCTCTTGTTACTATTAGTATACCTCTTGGTAAACCCTGCTGTAGTCACAAGTCTGATTAAGGCCCCATTTATATCATTCAGTAAAATGCAACCGAAAAAAAAAATTGTTTTTGCTTTTTTGGAGCACACTTAATCGTTGAACTCAATCTTGGTCTTACAATTTTGGTTTTGAGTTATAAAGTATAAGTTCGTCAAAAAAAAAATTTAGCGATCTAGAAATTTTAAATTTTCTGGAAAACGAATTTAATTATTTTTCCTTACGTAAAACTTTTCCTGTTGAACTTCTCAGTCAAATCTACAACATTTTCCACTGAATCCCATAATGATATGCTATGGTCAAGTGCTTTAGATTTGTTCTGTTTCGTGTACTGATTGACTTTTTCCTATGGCTATAACCGCCACCTAAACTGGATAGTCTGAGACTTTCGCAGTAAAAAAAACCGCGCCCACGCTGACCTCCATCTTTGATCCATCCGATATGGGTATAATCTGATGGATATCGGTTGATCTTCGTACCATTCGTCCCTCCCAGGGAAACAAATGGTAAATGGTCTTGTGAAACCTAGACGAGGAGTATTGTAGTCCGTGTATACAATACTTCTTAAGTATTTCTTTAATATTTGTGCATGAACCATCAGGCAATTTTTCCATCTATTGGTCAGGCTTAACCGAATGGCGCCGTTTGGTGCAGATTCCAGGTACGAAAAGCTTTTAAGGTTTAAGATTAAGTATAGCCTATATAGAGTTAATCAAAATCCGCTTTACCAGAGGTGAGTGTCATGTAGGCTTTACTTACTGATTATACTCCATTTCGATATAGAGGTTAAAATCAGCAGTTGACATATTTTAAGGACAAATTTAAGAAATTGGTCATATTTTCATTGGGTGACCATGTATAGAAACCGTCATCATCATCTTTTTTTTCTATATGTTAACAAACTAAGCACAAGACATTTTGCCTAAGTCGATGCCTCTTATAAAATACACAGAAATAGATGCTGCGTCTGTTCTCCGTAGTAACTGCAGCTACTATAGATATCAAAGCTGTTAATACTTATTTAGTGCGAAGCCCTTCAAAAACAATTTTTTTCAAAACAGCTTAGTGCTTTTCGCTATAGTTGTTTATTTTCAAGTTCTGTTTTGAATCCGCAACATGCAGATCCAAAGGTTGATCCTCAGCAGTAAATCCATGTCTGTCTAAAACTCGTGGTTACTTCTCGTCGTCTTGGTTTTCTCTAAGATTTAAAACCTACTTCAAGCGCAATACCTAACCTCGAGGGCTAGGCACTGGCTTTGATCCTAAGATTTGAGATATTCCAGGATATTCATGAATATTCCAGTGAAAGTAATTCACTTGGGGGATGTGAGAGATGCCCCGCTGGTCCATAAAGAGCTCCCTGACTACTACTAAAAAAAACTTAACCCTTTCGGTACATCTTTTTTGTTCTAAGGCTAAAAAATTATATTTTTTCTTTTTGTGGCTACGTATAGGTACACCTCCTAAAAACATTGTAAAATTATTTTTTATAAATATTGGTTCTAAAGTGGTTTTTGGGGACGTTGCCATACGGCATCAATTGTCTCAAGTGGTAGCAAAATATATGAGAAAATTAATATTTTTGTTTTAGTTTCTTATTTTTATAAATTAATTTTTAAACAAAATTGAAGAGAAAAATGTATAATTAATTTTTTTAAATTAAATACATTGTAAAAAAAATAAGGTTTTTTTAAAATATTTAAAAAAAAACATATTTTTATATATCTTTAAAACTAAAAATATAAAAAAATAATAAATTGTTGCTTTTATAATTGATTTTCTTTGTTTACTTCAAACATTACAAGTACTACACATTAAAAAACAAACATATTCCAAGATAAACACGTGTATTTATAAAAAAAAAATAATTAAAAAATAAAAAAAATATTACAAAAAAATTAAATATTCAAAAAAATCTAAGTATTTATTTTTTAATTGAAACTAAATTAAAATGTAATGATATTCAAGACTACTTATGCATAAAAATACATTTATTTTTATACATATGTAGGTATATATATAATTTTATTCATAGAAATTATGCCTTAAAATGCACCTCTAAATAATATTGATGCCATATGGCAACACAGAAAAGGAAAATTGTGCCAAATTGAATTGACGGAACATATATGTTCATTATATTTTTTTAATTGTTCGCCTGATATTAAACGTTGAAATAAAATCGAAATTTATAATGTATTTGACAATTATCAATTTAAAAAATAAATAATAAAAATAGTCTTCCGACGAAAAAATTCGAACTCTATTGCAGACCCATCTTTCACGAAAGCTAAAAGCACAACGATGACAACTATTACCCAATTTTTTTGCTTCCAATGATTAGGGAGATACTTAACGAGGTTAATCAGAAAAAAAAAATAGAAAAAATATACTCAGATAGAGAGAATGGGCATTATGAATATTCGTGTTGCCATATGGCATCAAAATACCGAAAGGGTTAATCACCTCAGCTTTAAATATACGTCGGATAACCTTCAACCAATACCTAAGGTAACTGGCACACTAACTTTTTAAAGACACCATTAAGCCTATTCACATGAGAGCGACCAACTATCTACGAACGAACGAATATAAGCGAGTTCAGTCCGTTCACATGAAGACTTGGCAGTCGGGAATTTCAGCAATTACGACAAAATTAACAACAGCATTTACAAACAAGACAAATAATAGAGGACCCAAGTGACTTCCTTGAGGAACACCAGACGTCACAGAAGTTTTTTTTTGGAAAGGTTAAGTTCGGTACAGTTCCTTCCTTTCTTCTACGACTACGAAAGGTAAAGCAGGACATTCACGTTGATACGGTCGTATACAGACGGTTCTAATGATCTGTCGTGAAAGGAGCCACGGGCCACTCACACTGAGACTGTCGATCGTGTCGCAATTTCCAAAGAGTCCGCTTAAAATATGAAGACAATTGATTATGTCTATGAGGATCGTCTCATATAAGCAAACCACTCAATTCGAAATAAAATAAAATAAATAACTTCATCCAAAAATCAACTCTTTTGTCGCTTTGGAATTTTCCTTTCGAAACTTTATCGTGCAAAATATGCAGACAGTTTTTCGATGCATACATGTAGGTAGGTACGGTAGGTACCAATTTCTATCGTGCTGGCAGATTTCTTGTCTGCACGAAACAATCTCGGTCTGCTGGTGGATCCTGTGTCGCCAAGAATGCAGCGTTGTTTGGCGCAAATTTGTAAACAGAATTCCTTCCGACCGGCTTGTGAGCGTAGTAGTGACTAATTTTAAAGATACCCACTGACTTCTGGCTGGTATACCCGTGGCATAGCACATAACATAGCTTCCGAACGTGTTGTCACTGAGATAAGACAAAAAGATACTCAGTCGGAGTTACTGTACAAAAGAAGGTGTGACAAAATGGCCAACATATAGCAAAATAAAAACTTTGCCAAGCGGCACAGTTTGTATCTTATAGTTGGTTGTTGGGCCGCTGTAAATAGAAATATTAACATGAACGTTAGGGTTATGTGTATATGCGTCTCTGACTGACTTTTTAACAATTTGATCAAATGAAATGTTGCCGCAACCCAGTGGCTATCCTTCGTAATTAGATAGAACTCGTCCACAATTCTTTTCAAGTGTTGAATCTGTTCTCATTCTCCAATCCACTCGGACCTATTCCAGACATTTACTTGAATGGAAATGTGCTATACCCAATTGCGAAAAGCTCAAATATCTGGGTTCTGTAATCAATAGTGAAGGAACCTGTGATGACGATATAAATCATCTCGTAAGAGTAGGGTGGATGAGGTGGCGGGAAAACTCAGCCATCTTCTGTGACAGAAAAACGCCCCCTAAGATGAGAGGAAAGCTCTACACCGCAGTTGTGCATGTACGTCCGGCGTTCACATACGGTTCACAATGTTGGACAGCGTACAAAAAGTATGACGAGGGCAACTGGATGAGATGAAGATGCTCCGCATGACAGCAGGAGTAACAAATATCGATATAATAAGAAGTTCAAAGATCCGAGGAAGCCTTCATGTCATCAAAGAACCCATCTCTAAGAAAGTTAAGCACGACCGGCTCAGTTGGTACTGTAGAGATCCTTCGAACCCCGCTAAAAAGGCAATATCTATCAACGTTCCAACGCAAGAGCGAAAGAGAGGCAGGCCTAAAAACTTATGGATCACACAAATGCAAAACCACCAGCATTCGATCGGCCTCAGTGATGAAGTGATCCGAGACAGGGAGGCCTGCCGATATTTCTTGAGATCGAATCGGCGAACCAGTAGGGATGCAGTAAAGTGGGAGGAGTTATGATCCCCGTCGAAAAATAAGAAGAAAAAAGAAGTTGAACCTGTTCTCTCCAGAATTAGATCCGTACAAATGGATTGCGTGACGTTTGTCGCTTGCATTCGCACATTTTTTCTATTCTGCTAACGCGCCTCTTTTAAGACTTTATCCAACCATTTGCCAAATTTTTAAGCTGCTCACTGAATCTGACAATGTCGCATCATAAATTCATACGATTCATCTTGACAGGATGTCAAACTCCCAACCTACACACAATCGAAGCGACGAGTTATCGTGCACGCATCAATTAGCTGTCAGATTTGCATCTGCGTACAGATGATATGCCACCTAGTGTCAATAAACCGAAAATAAATCACATCTTATGAGGAAATCACCTACCTACACAGACTGTCAAGTAAATTACCAGTGTAATTTCTGATTGTGCAGATTGTACTCCTAGGTAGGTATGTATATGTAGATTGGGGTAATTTTCTTTCACTTTTTCGAAAGCATTCTTGTTTCGTAGCTGCGGATTCTAGGCGCATATACATTGCCTCGCGGTACGACAACAACGCCACGAGGAAGTAAATCGCTTGTTACTCGTTCCTTTTGAACGTGCTGCAATTACATTTGATTTATGCCCTCTAATACACCGTTATAATGTTGCCGCATATACATGAAGCCGGAATACCATTATATATCATGCTCCACGACTATACGATTAGATGATGGATGCCCGATTCACGCGTGGACTCTTGAGTCATGCAATAAGTCTGTGCGACTATCTTGAGGCGCTCCTCAGCTCGGTGTCGTATCTCAAGAGTTCGAGTTCATGTTGCGCTATCGCGCTGTTGTCATGGACTTGGACAGTTGGAGTAGCAGATTGCAGTCGGGATATGATTATAACTTCATTCGATTGTCCATTAGCACTCAATTAAACGGTGGCGTCGTCGGCTTAGTCGCGACAATCTCATTGCATCCTATAATCGTAAGATTACGTCTTGCGACACGGGCGCCTTAGATGCATTTTGTCATCGCGTGGAAAGTGCTCAGGCTCACACCGCGTGTAATTATGCACAATCGCCGGCAGGTATTTAATTAATTGATCGACATTTGTGCTAAACAGAGCATTGGAAATGATTTATTGCCACCCGTTGTGCGACAACATCAATTAGATAGTAAGTTCTGAGTTAATCGCAGAGAGGTGAACATGCGTGAAATGAGGTCATGTTTATTTTCAAATCTCCAAAGACAAATGCAGTTGGATGCTGAGCTGATCTGATATACATATTTGTATATCACGCGTGGGTAAGGTGGGTAGCGTATAACTTTGTATCCAGCGCATTCAAATTGGATAGAGTTTAGATTTGTTGACACCCATGAGACGTGTTGTATACTTAAGTGGTGCCATGTGCTAATTTGTCAACACTCGGTGTAATTTCTACTAAATACTTGATCGATAGTCGGAGCGAGAGGAATGCGCCGAGCTGACGTTTTAATTACATTAAGTCCACTTAAATGCTGATGTTGATCCATTAGTAACGTTTTAAGTCGTGCATTCGTTTTTAAGCTAGTTTTTTTTCAAAACCACGGTACCTATATGTATTTTTTTTGAAAGTGGGTGAAAAATGCGTAATGGTTCTTTTAGCGGTTCGTCAACTAAAACCCATCTCCTGGTACATTGTACTTCTAGAAATGCATCATCGGCCTTTTACTACTATTTCTTTGTTTGTTGACGAAACTCTAAAATGGACTTCAGTGATGATAAAGTCATTCACAACATTCGCCTAACAGATCTGCCACCTAGAGAAGCAGAGAGCAGGACAATAGATGAGGAAATGTTTCGCTGTATCGTCATTCTCTTCGCAGAATTTCGTTCAAGAATTCTTCCAAACCTCACATACCTCAAGCATACTTTTATGACGAAAGTGAAGTGAGGACGCCAGTCTTTCGACTACAGCTCTTCAAAACAGAAAGAAAGTTAACGATTTATTATCGACAGCTGGCAGAGTTGCGATATCGACCGTTGTGTTCACGACATAGCCACTTGTCAAGAAATATGAAATAAGTTCGAGGACTCTGAAAACTTCCTTCTGATGTCTTTTTCTTTGGTGCCTGTATGACCTTAACCCCAAACTATTTAGTCTTGCGACCAAAAATTGAAGATTTCTTAGGATCACACTCTAGTGTTGAAGTAGTTAAGGAGTGCTTTAAGTGCAACCTGGCTTATACTACATTATTTTTTTCCTCGAAGACCCCTGCATCGGGCCTCTGGCTAGCTTTGGAGCACTCAGCTCACATTTCGGCTTCGATATGACTTAATCGAAGACCCTTTTAAATTTCTATAAAGCTTTTAAAAATTCTCGGTAAGAGTGCCTTTGCCTTTACCTTCTTAAAAGATTATGTAAATGCTTATGTAGGGCCTATTGTAAAGTTGGTATACGAGCCATTTGCCAACTCGAACGCCACTGCATAAATGAACAATCAAAATGGAATTTGAAGCTTCGAATATATGTATGTAGCTATGTAGATAAGCTCATACGCTGGCGAAATGTTTGGTCTGATGCAGGATCCCAAAGGTTCGGTCAATAAAATAATACATAATAAAGTTTTTTTTATTAGCTCCGTAACTGTTTTCATCTCTTCTCTAATGCTTTGCTAACCAATTAATGCAGGTTTAACCAATACCTTTGATAAAACTTCCTAGAAGTTCGTTACAGGCTAAGTGACGGATCTCCAAAGAACTACTTCATTGAAGCTTAATGCTAGCTGAAATTTCGCCTACTTTCGATAAGTATACCTATACTTAACGAAGTTTATCGGAAATCGACAGTCCATTACAATATAAAATTTCCTGCTCGTATTTCAAAGCTCAAAGGCAGTTATAAAAGTTAGTGTATTTCTTCTGGAAGCTTTATCGACAACTTATTGAAGCCAAGCTGTCCAATGTTTAAACATACTCTTAGTTTTTAGATTTTTGGCAAAGAGGTAATATGAAATACATTTCAAAAATACAAGCCATCAGATTAGTGATCTTATCGTCGCCGTATAAATCCGAACGACCTTGAGTAGTGATAGACCCTTCTAAGAAGGCTTAGAGCTCCACCAAGAGCTCCAAATGGTTATCAGATTTGTCAGTGCTATGTACATACGTATGTGGCCTGCTACATGTCGTGTACTAGCACCTTAAAGCAATTATTTTGATTGTCAACTATCAACTATCACCTTAGCCGATTCCACCCCAGCATCTCGAAAGTCGTTAATAGTTGTGTTTTTATGAAACCTCGCCAGCCAGTAGTTGCCAGTTGAGGCACATTTCACATGCTAACTAAAACAACTGGCTGGCAACTGCTGGCAACAACTCTTGATTTTCTCCCCAGTCGGAGAGCTGCTGGCTGGCAGCTGTGCATAAACATCAGTATTCTTAAATAAAGTAAACTTTGTAATAGGGGACACAATACATGTCATTGCATTTATCACATTACAATTAATCGTATATTTCAACCTCTAACATGACAACGTTAAAATCGTCTTAGGTGATTTTAACGCCAAAATAGGAAAGGAGGACCTCTTTGGTAGCACAATCGAAAAGCACAGCCTACACGACACCACGTCTGGAAACGGACTTAGGCTAATTGACTTTGCTGCGGGACGTAATGCTACTATAGCAAGCACACGGTTTCCACACCTCAACATTCACAAAGGAACATGGCGGTCACCAGACCATCAAACGGTCAATCAAATTGACCATGTTGCGATCGACGCAAGGCACTCCTCCAGTATTCTAGATGTCCGAACTTTCCGAGCGGCCAACATAGACTCGGATCACTACCTTGTTGTAGCCAAGGTACGTATGCGGATATCCCAGACACCACAACAACGAGGAAATACTGCGGGGAGATTCAACGTTGAACGACTACAAACGCAACAAACCGCCAGAACTTTTGCCGATCGCGTCTCCCTCAACCTCTCGAGAAGTCCTGTACAGCCAGCATCAAGTGCTGAAGACCAGTGGCATCGATGCCAAGAAGCCAACAGAAAAGCCGCAACTCATGTGCTAGGTTTCACCCGACCACCAACTCGAAACCCCTGGTTTGATGAAGAGTGCCGGCAAGCACATGCAGCAAAGCAACTGGCTACTGGCCTACAAAGCGGCGCTGCAGAGAAGGACGAGAGCAGCTCGTGAGCTCCGGAGGAAAAAGAAAGAGCATGAAAAGCGCGCGATCGAGGAACAATGTTCGGAAGTTTTACCAAATGGTAAAAAGAACGTGTCACGGGAACAAGGCCCGAACAGAGACCTGTAGAGACGAACAATGAAACCTTGTAGTAGAGTCACAGTCGGTGCTGAGGACATGGAAAAACCATTTCTGCAGACTGCTAAACGGCGAAGACGACACAAATTCCGCTGTCAGGCAGAATGAACCATTCAACCTGGGCGATGAAAGCCAAGACTTCCGTCCACCTGACCAAAATGAGGTAAGGATAGCAATATCCAAGCTGAAGTCCAACAAAGCTGCAGGACCGGACGGTTTATCGGCCGAGCTTTTTAAGGCAGCAGGGAATGACTTGGTTGAGAGCATACACCAACTCGTTTCTAAAATTTGGTCAGAGGAAAGTATGTCTGATGAATGGAGCCTCAGCATTGTTTGCCCGATCCATAAGAAAGGAGACCCTCTAAACTGCGCCAACTATAGAGGCATCAGTCTCCTTAACATCGCTTACAAAATTCTGTCTGCTGTACTGTGTGAACGCCTGAAACCATTTGTCAATGAACTGAGTGGACCCTATCAGTGCGGTTTTAGGCCCGGTAAGTCCACAACCGACCAAATATTCACACTACGGCAGATCCTGGAGAAAACCCAAGAAGTACAAATCGATACTCATCACCTATTTATCGATTTTAAAGCCGCATATGACAGCATTTATAGGGACGAGCTATACAGAGCCATGTCTAATTTTGGCATCCCTGCCAAACTTGTCAGATTGTGCAGAATGACGATGGAGAACGCTCGCTGCTGCGTAAAGGTCGGAAACAGTTTCACCGAGACCTTTGATGTCAAAAAAGGATTTAGACAAGGTGATGCGCTGTCATGGGACTTATTCAACATCATTCTTGAGAAAATTGCGCGAAACTCGCAAGCCAACACCAGGGGCACAATTTTCCAAAAGTCTGTGCAACTACTTGCATACGCTGACGACATCGACATCATTGGCAGAACACAGCGAGCTGTCACTGGTGCGTTTGCAAGTATCAGTATAGATGCGGCAAAAATGGGTTTAGTGGTGAATGAGGGCAAAACGAAATATATGCTGTCAACAAGAAGGGACGCACAACATCGATGAATCGGACAGAACGTCACGATAGACAGCTATAACTTTGAGGTAGTTCGGGACTTTGTCTACCTCGGCTCTGCTATTAGTTCTGAAAATGACATCACATCAGAAATCAAGCGAAGAATTACACTTGCCAACCGCTGTTACTTTGGCCTAAGAAGGCAATTGATTAGTAAGGCCTTGTCGAGAAACACCAAGGAGACTCTATATAAGACCCTCATCATCCCAGTCCTGCTTTATGGCGCAGAATCATGGACGTTGTCAAAAGCGGATGAAGATCAGTGAGTTTTTCTTTAAATTCTAAAATAAAAATTAAGTGGTTGGAAGAATTATTCCAAATTGGCATTTTAGCAATATTTTGACTTTTTCTGGCAAGCCTTTGGCGACATCCAAAAAATGTTGGACCTTCATATTTGTATTTACTTGTCATGAATGACAGTCTCGTGCAACACTGTAGTACATTTTAATTTATTTCGACATATCTTTGACGTCTTTCTAGAAGTGCCAACAGCATTTAATCGAGTTAAAAATTGCCAAGCATTATGCAAAAAAAAAAAAGAAAATCCTTACTAAAGTCAGTGGTTCTTCACTCGTAATTACTAAGCACACTTCCCTTCATTAGTACCTTAAGGTTGTGCACTTTCAATTAAGCTACCACCACTATAGTTACACTGGCGCCATAGCGATAATCAAACGCTTGCAATGACATGAGTCTTGTGTGAATATGTACACAGCCTCGTCCATTGCCAGCGATATAATCTGTCAGAATCATCTGTCCCTTTACTCACCAATTATAAGTGTTAAACATGTGTGGCGAGGCGACTCCATGTATGTAAAACTGGTACCAATCTATTCCTAGCTCACCGACTCTTCTATTCAGAACATCTTTAGTCCCATTCGTATCTACGTATATGTACGCTTCTAATATATGCCAGGAAACATATGATTTGGAAAATTATTAAAGTGCACTTCATTAATTTCTAAGAAAAAAAAAAACAAGTCTTAATCGCACGTGAACACACTGATCGCTGAATACCGTCATTAATCATGCTTCGTTACGTTGATGGGCTGCGGATGTAAATGCGCAGCGCACACTTCGCATCTGCTTCTTTGATCTACAGCTTCACTGCATGCGTTCGTACGACCGGTTGTAAACACATATGCGCCACTGCCTCGCTAGGCTAGGCCTAGACGTATGCAAGGCGTATAAAAAGTTATTGCTTCATTTACGCCGACTGCGCAAGTTTAGCTTACTTCCGAAGGAACGATATATCTACACCTATCCTGGGGGAAAAAAATAGGTCATATCGATACATCAATAAATGGCTAATAAGTTTTCTAACTGTATCCATCCGGTCTGCCGATGTCTGCGCATTTTTTTGTAACGAACTTCTGGAAACAATTTCGATAAACGGATTCATGCTGCTTTTCTGGATCGCCTTTATAATTGTACCTAGTACAAGTGATCTTGCAAGGCTTCGTGTTACAGACTAATATTGGTCTCGAAACGTCATTAATCATTCTGCAGAATGGTAACAGCAACAAAAAAAATCTGTCGCCCACCTGCTACGTCCATGGCAAGGTGATTTAAAGTCGTGATTCCATACTTATGGTGGAGTTTTAGCGAGTCAAGTTTTACTGAATCAGTCGTTTATAATTATAACCATTGCCTGTATTGGAGCAATAAATCAAAGGGCCACAAAAGTTGATAAATGATGATTTTGGTTTAAATCGAATTTATCAAAAGTCTTTAATGAATTACTGGCCTTACGGTTCTGGTAATTTGTCTCAACGTTTTATTACAAAATTCTTTGAAACCTAGTACTCTGAGAACTGATCTTGTAACTATACATTATACCAACAATTTTATTCGTTTTATAATCTTCTTCGAGGAGATAAAAATCGAAATGTTGTTAAAAAGAGCGCGATCTAGTACTTTATCACTAGGAAATATATGTAAAATGCTAACGCGCTTGTTAAATAACTAAATAGTTAGTGCAACAAGTCCGCATAGGTATCTACATTAGCTTCTCACAAACATTCGTTAGTGTCAGTTTTTTTTTATGTTTTTTTTTATGACCTAATGGAAGGGGCCTACTATTTTATGCTGAATCTCAATGGCTGAATTGAGCAACTTTTCCATGTAAAATGTAATTTGCGTCCAGCACATTAGCCCACAGACTTATCCCCTTGCCTATTGTCATAACTACCGATCTATGAAAATCAATTTCGAAAAAGGCTTCACATATGAAATACCGGAGAGGAATCAATGGGATTCACGAAATGTCCTTTACGGCAAATCACTGTCAATATTCACAGACGGTTCCAAAACACGGAAAGGGAGTTTGCGCCGGAGTCGTTTCAAAAGAACTGAATCTGGGCCACTCCTTCTGTCTGTCTTCCGCAGTGTCTTCCAAGCCAAAATCACAGCTATTCGTCAAGCTACAGCATGGCTGTCAATTTATTCTGTATCACAAAGGGATATGGTCATTGATAGCATAGCCAAGCTGCGATCAAATCACTAATATCCAGCGTAACAATATCTAAAGCGGTGGGAGATTGCGGCGTACCTCTTAAGAATATAGTTGTACAGTACAACCTCACCCTCTGCTGGGTTCCTGATGGTCACTCTGACATCCCAATCCCATGAACCTGCGCAGCAGACGAACTAGCAAGGCTAGGCTCCCCTGGCGTTAATAATATAAATCTGCACAACCTGTATACGCCCTAATTCATGCGGAAGCAGAAGGCAAAGCCAGTCAAAGATGAAAACATCTAGGATACTGCGATACTGATAGGCTCCAGTGTTGCCACTAGAAAAATTGATTTTCGGTCAAAATATAACATTTGACCGAATTCCATTTTGTTAAATTTAGTCAAACATCTAAACCTTGTAATATCATTAAAAAAAATTGTATAGACCAATAATAGGTCTACACAAATGCATTATATAAGCTATCCCAGGGGTTCCAACTCTTTTTCGTACTACGACTCCCCATACAGGATGTAATATTTTTGCGACGCCCTTCTAAAAGCACAAGTTCTGAGTGAAGCTGAAGATTCACTAACGGGTCCAATAAGGACGGATCTATGTTAGCCACCAAACGTTAAAGAGTCGACTTTGAAGGGTCCCGGCACGTTTTGCAAATAAAGTTTTATCAATTGAACATGCTGCTCAATCGTGTAACGTGCCATCGTGATTTGGCATCAGTGCGACTGAATAATAAGCACCAGATGACAGACGCCGCGAAAACAACATGGTCGCCACATGCTGCCAACATCGAATATTGAAAAACCCGTATTTAAAAACGTATTTAATTTTGCTGCGTTCTTGTTTATTATCACTTTCTTTTTAAGCTTTGGCTCAGTGGCTCAGTGGTTTCTGTAGGACTACAACTGTGCGAGGGGTCCCACGTTCGGTCGATCCCCGGAAAAATACAAAATCTTAGGGTTTTTTCCACTGCGCCTCCTCTCGCGAATGTCTGGAATAGCTTCTCAATTCAGCCATTCGGTTTGGGATTCGGAATAAAATTTTAGGTCTCTTTTATTAGTTCCAAAAATACAAATTTACAGAAAGGAATGGTAGTGACTTGTGACTATTTATTTTTATTTTTCATTCAATAAAGCATGAGAAAATTTGAGCCGTTTTGATTTATTTAATTTATTTAAAGAGCAAGAGTGTGGCAGGATAATCAGGGAAACCCAAATACGCTTAATCTTCAAATAGGTTATAATGTGGACTTGTATTTTGCTTCGACCGCTTTCTTTGTTTCGAAAATTAGAGACATTTTATTGTGATGTTCTTTGGATAGAACACAGTAGTAACTTGTCACTTGAGGTTTCACAATTGAGTTTTTCATTTCAAATAAAGAAAGCTTTGTTCGTTAGTTTATTTTTTTGTTCGGTGTGCGTTTTATTCATTTGATGAAAAGATATTTTTAGTAATAAACTGATAGGTAATTCGACCAAATTTGCTCAAAAATATTGTATTTTCGGTCAAAAAGCATTTGACCGAATTCAAAGATTTTCTTCGTTAATGTCATCTCCGGGCACTGCATATTAGGCAGACTGCAGACCCGCGCAAACGCTCTTGTTCTGTCATATAATGACTTCTGCAGAAGCTTCATAGATGAAGAGGAGCATGAGTCCACCACTAACTATCATTGCAGTTGCCCTGTCCTAGCCAATTTACGAAAGGCCTACTTAGGAAACTCTTTTTCAATCATCACAGTGATAGGTAATATCAGCGCCGCTAGCATTCTTAGCTTTATAAACGGCACCTGAGTACCCAGTAAGGGAATCACTCCCCATATTCAGTGATATGCACAATGGGCCGACTAACAGTTTAGGAGCGTTTCTCACCGAGAGCCACTTCAAACAAACACCAACTAACGTGGTATAAAATCCTGAGCAGAAATCAACCTAAGCTATATAAATCCCTCTATAATTTTCAAGTCGATAACTATATATTTTTTTTTTAATGGCGCAAAGTTATTGTCAGATAAAATCCACTTTAATATTATTTTAGTACGTGATAAAGTTCAAATTAGTGTTTTGTTAATTACCTATATTATATAGGACATAAAACTCACTTTATCGTTGCCAACTTGTAAAGTCACCCGAAATATGGTTTAAATATTTAACGTTCGGACTTATGTGTGCCATATTGAGAAATTGATCTAAATGTGTTTTTTTAAAAGACGTGTGATTTTGATATTTTTACGTAGGTAATGATAGATAATGTTGACGTAGGTAATAAGAAAATCCAAAGTTTAAAAAGATTAATATAGAAGAACATCACAATAATTGTGGGCTTCCTATTCCTACGCAGCGCTGCAAGCTGCAGATACTTTTATTATTTCACTTTTTTTGGTATATTTCATTTTTTCAACTTTTTTGTTTTCAAATTTAAGAAAGGAAAAAAAAAACTCACTTTTATACGAGTTTGGCCAACATTTCTTAAGTGTACACAAGTTTGTAGCAGTAGGTTGAAAAGTTTCTTTATAATTGCGAAAGTCAGAACAAGCTTCTCAGTTCAAAGTTGCTTGCAATTAGTGTAAAGATTTGAACTTAAACATGTAAATTGACTATTTTTAGTATGCCCAGGTTAAAATTTTTGAACTCACGAAAGTAGCCAGAAAAAACTATGTGCCGGAGCTTTAAATCTTATCTAAGTTTGCACCTCCTTGTTGCCTTTTTGCGGCTTAGTAGTCGGGTAAGGGCGGAGGGTGATTAACAGTCTGCAACCTGCCTATTGCCTTTGATAGAACATCACTAAGGAGGCAGACTATGGTGCGTGGCAGAAGTGGGTGACTGAACCAGTCCGCTTTGCTACTTGAACACAAGTCAATGCATGGATTATCTGTTGGAAAAAGGATGGGATGGGAGGGAACCGTAGCGGTCTGCCTACCGTTTAACTCCTTTTGACAATCAGTCCACAGGACAGCGACTGGTGCTGAGTAGAACAGCTTGATTAAAGCACTCCATCCTACTGCTTGGTACCGAATAGAGCTGTCGCGATTTGTATTCGGTGAACAGGGGGGTTATTCCCAAATGCGCGGCGGATCGTATTGAAAGCGATCCTTCGATTTCGACCGTCTTCGCTTTTGCTTATTCTCAAATGCGAACTATGCCTTCCAGTTTTTTCCAATTAGACTTCCAATTTCCCATTTATTTTCCCAAAAGTTTGACAGCTTTTTCCCCGTCACAAGAATTTAGATTATTTTTTTATTCGCAATAAATCCGCCAGCAATCCGTCACCTAAATAGCTATCGCTTTTGAATGGATCAAATCGCTTTTGGAAATACAAAAATACCAATCCGCTATGAAAAGCTATCCGCCGCCAAATACGCGCATTTGGGAATAACCCCCCAGGTGAGGGGTGACGGAAACAGTCTAATCCCTCGCCGTCTGACAGTCCGCTAGTATAAGAAGGGTGGCTGGTACAGATAAAGAAATAGGTACTCATTCTTGCAATATGCATTGCTATTTTAACTTCGAAACCTTTTATCTCTGACGGAGTCTGAAAGTTCAACGTGTCAAAATGAAATTAAGTTCTTCCCGTTGGCTGGTAGTCTTCAGTATATAACACCTGCCTGTAGCTTCTGACTTTTCGCTTTCAAGAAATATGGCTGATATACATACATAACATATACAGAACGGAGACGAATCTGCTCCACTGTTTGACGTCGAAAAAGGTGACAATTTGATATCGGGAAAAGACGTAGGGTAACCGAAACACTATAGCTAGTTCAACTTTGTAACGACCTTGCTGATGCAGCAAATATTGGTTCGGGATAGCTCGCTCAGGTCTTTGGACTACTACGCAAGGTGTCAAGAGCTGGACAGGAGCAGAGGAGGTGAACGGTGGTTTCCTCTTTCTCCTCGTCCATGCAGCTCCTATAGAAGTCTTTATATGGTACTCCTATTCTGCAGACATATCTGTCTATAAAAAGTGTCGTAAATAGTGTAGTAATTTCTCTGACATTTTAGACTTTGTGAAACGACTCGCTGTAAGTCGAAGCTCTTTTAAATCCCTTAGATAAGTTTTATTCGTTTTCTGGATTAAAAATGTAAAATTGCATCACTTGAGCACACTGCGCGTTTATCTATCTCTTTGATCATCATTTTGATTGGCTCGATAAACGATAAAAATGTATTTTCAATATGCAGATCCTTTTGCCATTCGTTTTCATTTCCAGAAGTTGATATCCAAAAGTATTTTTGCTTTCTTGTTGCTCAACATTTGTATAACCAAAAAGGCTACAAATACCTACAAATGAATACCTAAACTATTTTGACAAAATTTAATTATTTCGCATAGGTAGATAAATCATATTTTAATAATTTGGAAAATTGCGAAATAGGGGCTGCGATTTTACAACCCAAAAAAAATGTCCATCACCCTGTACCAAATTTTTTTTAAATTGCAATTTCTTTTTACCTGCACTTTTTGTTTTATTATGTACACACACCCGTGCATATATGATTAGGATTACGTCTAATCCTTTTAATTGCATTCCAAGAAAATAGTAATTAAAATAAGCCTGCTGCTATAAATTACAAATCTACCTGTCCAGCTTTGACCCTTTTTGTAGTATAAGAGGACGATGCATATGGTTTGGAAAATCAGTTCAATTTTCTCAGCATCACAGTAACATTGTCAATATGTCTTATACAAAAATCGATGAAAATCAAAACGAAGCTGCATGTGCAGATGTAAATATTTCATCAGTTGTACTGAAACTGCCAAGCTTATCGACACAGTGGATGGACTTTTTAGATGACATGGTAAACACAAAGGAACAGCGAGCTAAAAGGATGAGGAGGAACTCTGAAACTGTCAGCGAATTTCTCGAACGATTCCCTGTTACAACTGCACCTGTTAATGGCAAACAAAATGACCGATGAATGATGACCTAGCGGAGCTCCAAAGTGCCTACCAGTATAAAATAGAAAAGTAATTTTACTCATTAAGAAATTAAGAATAAGTTTAAAATAAAAAATTTTTAAAAAATTAAAATTTAGTTTTTAATTTATTTGGAGGGCCAAACAACAATTTTTACATTTTTTGAATCGAATTTTCTTGATTTTATTCTTGGCAAAAATTCCGAATTCGATTCCATTATAAGTCGAGGTTTTTAGAAAGTAGGGTTTGTGGTAAATGCTCTTTGATAACTGAAGAGGGCATTGTATACGACTTCTTAATTCTGGCCTTTACATTAAAAATGTCTGTCTGTCTGTCTATGCCAATATAAATATGCCAATACTTCCCGCTGAACCGTAAGGTGCTATAGTCAAAGTAACTTCAACGGTACTCCTTAGTTTATAACCAGATCATCTGTATATACCGTGCCCGTGCCTCTAGTCCATTGAACTTAGTTTCTTTAAGATGCTGCCAATAAAAAGTACCCACATTGTAGATTATAAGAGGGGGGTGGTATATTAAGTCCCAGATCACTGCGGCCACAAGTGGCTGTTGATATCCTCCATTTAGAGCTCTTCCATGATGCCGCATCAGTTTGTTATAAAAGCGACTAGCCCATGGGGTCAGCTATTTCCGCTGCTTTGAGGTAGAATTTACCCAAATAACGTTGGCTTGTTTTGATTAAACAATGGCAGTCACATTATGTGTTCTCCTGTTTCTACGTCCTTATTGCACAGTCTTCAAGTGTTGTCCTGTGCTACACCCATATATCGCTGTCAGGAAGCCTGTGAGCAATCGAATCTGACTTCCACTTAATTGTAGTTAGTTCTTTCATTTTTTTTGCGAGAACTGTTTGACATGAAGTTTTTGGCTTGTCTGTTTCATTCGGTATCCCTCCAGAAATGGAGGTTCTTTCCTTTTAACTAGGTTTTCACACTACTTTTTATAGTGTTACATTTTTTTTCCAGATAGGGAGGACTGGAAAAAATGGAGTTTCGAATGAAAATGAAATTTCGATTTACACGGATGGTTCCAAAACTAAGGAGGGTACAGAGTCAGGTATATACTCTATGGTCCAGGCAGAGGTTCTGGCCGTGCTCAAAGCTGTCGATTTACTTGAAATGGGTTCAATATCCATCAAAAATATCGCTATCTACATTGATAGTCGGGTTGCGCTAAAGCCGCTAGAGCTCTTCATCATCAAATATGAATTAGTCAGGAGCTGCCGCACAATGCCCAGAGCATTATGCGCTCAGAACCAAGTCAGATTGTGTTGCATGTACGCGGACACTGCATTACTGATGGTAACGAAAGGGCCGACGTTCTGGCCAAAAACTGTCCTCTAAGGAACCACGCCATGAGACTATGTTTAACAGATTCTTACACATGCTGGTATTGCGAAGACTTACATGCAGTGTTGTCACTTCTACCACAATGTGGTAGATCATCCACAATTTCTTAATATTTTTTTCAATCTACCACAAATACCACTGCACCCAAAAGGTCTACCAAGTTTTGATATTCTAGTTTTAAATATTTTATAGTTCTCTATGCTTTCATATCGATAAGAAAATGAAAGCGAGGCGAACTTTTGATGGATATTTTTATCATTCGTGTCGTCATTAACATCTTCAGTCTACAGTTTCATATCGCAACAAAACAGGCAATTTCCATTTCGTTCGCTAAGAAGATTTTTTTCCTTTAGTGAGTTCGATTAAGAATTTCGAGCGATAGATTGACAGTTGACGCCCTGGACATTGACGCACTAGCCCTATATGTTCGTGTATCCAATTAGTTTTCACGCGCGGTTTTGTATCCTTTCCAGTAGGTGCAATCGTGCAATGTGGTTTTCGGCGCACTAGACCAGATATGAGAAGCGTACTCAAGTTTGGGGCTAATGAACGCCTTATATATTGTAGCTAGACCTAGACATTTCGCAGCGTTCTTGAAGACTTTGTGTATAGGGTCGTTCTAACGACGTGTTTCATGGACACTCATACCGAAAATGGAAAGTCTTTCGGTTTCGAAAATATAAGGGCCATTCATTGATAATGGCTGAATGTTTGGTTTTTGCTTTAGGGATAGCAAACAGAATTGCATTTTGGAAGCATTAAACTCCACCATATTGGCTTAACATTTTTTATAATGCAATCAAGGTCAGAATTTAATGAGCTTAACATATATGTTGCCGTTCCACTTTTATGGCCGAAGAGCAAGTACGTGAGTCCTGGAATGAATATGAGAAGGTAAGTCTGCTGTCATCAGCGAAGGAAAAAATTGGATTAGAAGTTGTAGACAAGAGATCCTTACATATAATAAAACTGTAGGCATTTTCTTTGTCAGCTAAAAACTCAAAAACTACTGGACAGATTTCGATGAAACTTTTTTTAAATGTTCCTTAAGACTGTGAGACTGCTATAGGCTATGTCGTTTATAGCCATGTCCTTAGGAACAGTTTTTAGCCAAAATGTATTTTTTGAAGTGAAAATATATACATTCGAGGTTTGATTTGTTTTCGCAGTAAGTGCTATGGTCAGTTGTATATGTAGGTACATATGTATATTATGATCGTATGCCCGATGCCGGATGGGGATGGGGTGCGTGCTACAGTATGGCATGGGGTATATTAATTATCTTCATAAGAAGAGAGACCAAATATAATTTTGTGCGAGCGGGCAAGGCGAGCACGGGTCCAGCTAGTCATTTATAAAAATGAGAAAGAGAGTCGGAGACAAAACAGAGCCTTGGGGAACACCAGGATTTATATGGTGAGTTTCAGACGTAAACCATCCAAAACAACTTAAATTGAGCGGCCAGAAATGTAGTTTCTAATCCATTGAATAAAAGTCGCATCGATCCCATAAGCACGCATTTTTGACAAAAGAGCTTGGTGTCAAACTCTGTCAAATGCTTTTGAAATGTGAAGCGCAACATTCTCGCAGATTGTTCTCGCTTTCATCAAATCATCAGTGGATCTGTTGCCACGAAAACAGTACTGCCGGTCATTGAGAAGATTCCGTGATTCAAGATATTTCATAAGCTGACGATTTGTCAGCGTTTCTATGACTTGAGAAAAGAACGGACGTAAGTGCTATGGGTCGGTAATTGGTGGGAGAAGAAAAAGGGACGCGCTGGAGTTGTTTTTCACGTATATTAATACTAGCTAATGAGAGTCCTAGGAGAAATTATCCGTCCTGTGATTGCTGGGATCGCACATTACCTATACATATTTGCTGATTTTTCTGTGACTAATTGTAATGGTGCATATAAACTTCACTTAAATCTACCACTCTTTTTTCCTTCCAATCTACCACATTTTTGAAATCCCAAGTGACAACACTGCACTTACATGTCGCAGAGCATATTATTCATCCCCTCTGTGAATGTCAAGCCATTGCTCGGTACAGGAGGAAACACCTTGGAAGGTACTTTACGACAATTTAGAGGTGGTTGGCGTCACTAACAAAATTGAAACAATCTTTAGCCCTCTAAGAGGGCTAATAATCGAGTCCTGACATCAGTTTCACTGGGAGGTTGGAGGTCTATAACAAACATTTAGCATTAAATTTGGTCAGTAGATAATTTTCCCAATTCAAAATTTTCACGTTGCCTGTTGACTTGCAAAAGCTGGATACATCACTGTTAATTTTTTTAACTGCAAAGATTCTTGTGTTCCGAAAATATTTCCTAATTTTAGTATTGAAGCTTCAAATTTAGAATCCTTATGAGTTTTAGGCAAAATAAAATTTACATACCGACTGTGTTCTTGTGGTCCGAGTTTTCTCATCAGCAACCTTACCTTCGCAGCGTCAACTAATTTAGATGCATCGCTCTCAAATATGTCGAAATAACGCATAAATGTACCATTTTTGAAATGCTATGCCATTTTCAGGGACTTGGACACGTGGTGGTCTGCTGTATTGACCCATCTTCGGGCTGCTTGTTCTAGTATGTTTCGTTTGACAATTTCCTTGAAGGTACCTATTCAAGTGTTGGTTGACGTCAACTGGTTGATTGCTCGTCATTTCTCCGTCCATTTTTGCAAATTTGTCGGCGAATTCAACTTTTTTCATAGTTGTTTTATTTACGCCCCTCAAAGAACTTTGCATAAGATTGATCAGCATATGTCTCATATCTGACAGAACTAATTCTTTTCCCCATTAAAGTCGATCCAATCATTCAACATGCTCGTATTTTAAAAATATGTAGGTATCTTGTGGTCGAGTTTGTTAATTGCTTTTCGATCGTGTAATTTAATCACATATACCAAATCGAATGAATGACTAAACTACGTGAATTTTACTACTACACCTCTGTACCTATACCTACTACATATATGAAATGACAAATGCAATGTTTACCTTCGGTTGGTCACCGTTGTGACCGCACGGAAATTAAACATCTGGACCCCACGCAGCGCCAGCATGTGTACGTGTACGTAACGTATCGACTTTCAAAATAAATAGTTTGCCAGACTTGACCCCAATCCATTTGCATATTCACCTCAATTGAATTTGACTTGTTTAACGTTCCTTGCGCATAAATGTAAAATACAGTTAGTTGTTTAAAGGCCCGACCTTCTCGCGTGTAGCTGTAGCCACCGAACGGAGAACGTTTAATCTTTTTCAGCGCCTTGCCCTATCTGCCGCGCCGCCATTCTTTCTTTCACTGTTACACAATCGAACGGAAAGCAATTGTCTTGCTGCGCAAACTGTTACTATGCCCGTGAGCATCTACAAAATCTTCCGGTTGCACACGAAATACCCCACAACATCGATTTCGATACCCATACCCAAGAGCTCGTTGCATGGATTGTTCCAATCCGAATCCACGACCGGTGATGCATTCGTATCTTTTGCACTTCGGGTAAAATGTTCAACACTCAAATGGGACAGAGGAGGGTTCGCCTTCGCCGGCCGTCCGTCCCCTACCCAAACTGGATTGTCCAGAGGAGTTGTATAGTCACAGTCAGATGCAAAAAATAGAACCGGTGCGGTGAAGGTAATGCCGGTCAAAAAGTATCGAGCCGAATGCGGTGTAACGGATGAAAAGACCAGTGTGTGCCAACGCCAGAATATGGGACCTAACTGCTGCAACATGTACATTGTACATGTGGAGCTAATCTGGTGGACGCGCTGCGGCGCAGTTGAATTGTTGGTAATATTCGTCATGGTTCATTAAGTGCACTTATGAAAAGGCATCGCCATCTCAATGGGTGGTGGTTGTGCGCCGAGCCGAAGAGCCTAGCTGCTGTCTTGGCCCATTCCAAATCTATTTCGCTCTACAAGCGGATAAAAATAGTTTTCGCCCCAAATGTCAATGGTGGCATTTGTGTCTGGTCTTGTAGTGGGTTGGGCACTTAACAGCCACCAAGTCGAGTAGCTGATTTTGGTTGTATTCTGCTGAACTGCACAGATCTCAAGATGAAATGAATTGAGCTTTGACATTTAGTATTAGTTACACAGATGGTCGCAATCAGTTGGGGGCCGTTTTTCAATAAGTTATACGGTAATTGTAGATTTTAGTTATATGACTTGTAAGTTTCAGTATCTAGTTCATAAAAATGCGCTAATTTACAGTTTCAGTGATGTCTTTTAAGGGTGGAACCATACATTTGACTGGAACAATTACATACTTAGGAAATCAATTTTTTTTAAGACATCCTTAGGAAGACACTTCTTTCAGGACACAAACCAGTAAGAATCGACCGTCGACTCCTCCCACACTTTGCCTACAAGCTGCCGGCGGGCCCAGGATTTTTCATGTATTGGTGCTGTACAAAATCAAAGGAGCGCCATTAACGCACGCATACTTGAAAAATTCTACGCCCATGGTATAGCATGGAAAATCATTGCCGCCATTAATTTTGACATTTACGCGTAGGTATTCACAGACAGGGTAATTTTTTCTGGGGAGAATCGGGTAGGTGCACGGGAAGTCGGCGGTCTAGTTCTTACTGTTTGTGCTTCAGGACTTGGAAGAACTGTCTGAAAAGTCCGTATAAGACTTGGAAAAATTCGTGAACGCCAAGGTTAGCGTATGGCTAGAAAGCTACAAGTTTTCACAGATTCCATTGCGTGCCAAGCCTAATCCATAGGGTGTCAAAACACATCAACATTGACTTAAGTGCGACGAGTGCAAAGTTTTTCTCGTCTCAGCCGCCACAATCTAAGAATACTAATGCTTATGTATGCTTAGGTTTTAGGTACAGTCTTGGGTGGACCTGGGCCTTAACCAGTACGCCTCTCCAGTTAGCACGATCTTTGGCTATCTGTCTCCAGTTGCGCACTCCAAGTTGGTTAAAGTCCCCTTCCACTTGCGGGCACTACCTAAGGCGAGGTTTTTTTCTACTGCGCTGTCACTCCGGGTTGGAATCGAAGACTCTGCGAGCCGGAGCGTTGGTGTCCATTCGCTCTACATGATCTAGCCATCTTAGACGACTGATGCGTACTTTTCTGGCCAGGTCGATGTCGCTGAACAGCTCGTAGGGTTCGTTGTTAAATCCCCTCCTTCAAAGCCTGTCAACGCAAATGGGGCCGAAAATTCCTCAAGGAATTTTGCGTTCGATGCGACAAAGGAGATCTTCATCCGCTTTTGATAACATCCATGATTCAGCGCCATACAGCATCAGGACTGAGATGATGAGGGTCTTATATAGTCTCCATTGGTGTTTCTCGGCAAAGCTTGGTCAACTATACGTCAGTCAATTTAATGCCGTCCTCAAGCAACTACAAAGTTGTCAGTTTGACAAACAAAAAGTGGGTTACTAAAATTATTTCGAGGTTTTTTTTCTAATTGCCGCAGTCCTCCGAACCCTGCTACAATTCGTAACTTCTCCGATTGAACTAATTTTTTAGCATGCGAGATGCGAGTGAAAGAAGCTATCAATGAATTTCAGCCATTTAGGTACTCACAAAGTCTACTTCTAACCATTTGATATAGTGGAAGTTGGGGTAAGTCTTGCGGCTTTGGCGTTTGGAACTAGCTTTGGGCTTATAGTACTGTACCGGGAAAAAATAAGACATATTTCTGTAGTTTGTCTATCTCGTGTGCTAAAACTACAGTCAGTTCTTGATGAATATCACCAATGCTGTGAAAGTGATGGCGGTCTTCTAATATCCATTTAAAAATTAATGGATTTTTTTTTTACTTATTCTGGAATGGCTTTACTTCTTTCTTAAATTGTTCAGGCCTCTGAATATTCAAATATATGTAAGAAAAAGAATTTTTTGCTTGCTAATTTTCCCGCTGGAATGGTCCGGTTCAAAGGCTTTTCTTGACAGTTAATTTGTCTAGCTACGTTTTCCCCCGTATACAGGGAAAATATTTCGAAATTGTTTTCGAGATACCTAAAAAATAAAATGTTTGCTCTTTTGTTTCTCTAAAATTGAACAGCAATTGGTTTCAGGTTAAAGTCTTGCCAATAAAAATGTAAAGTGGCGCATCTTGTTGATCCGAAAAAGGGCGGTTTGGGATTTTGCAGCTATAAAATTTGTGCATGCCCTTCTAAATTAGGGGTTATTTTTAAAATTGCATACCTGTCCCAGTATTGGTATATTTAGGTTACATTTAACCCTTTAAATGGCCTTGTGAGATATAATTAGGTAACTATTATTGCTATCACAAATCTACCTGTCAGTTGTCCTTTTTACTAGTATAAAATCACAAGGAATTTGTTTTAAGAAATCAGTTCAATTTATTAAGCGATAAAGTGTCTATCATCAGCAAAATGCCTTTAACGAAAATAGCTGATAAGCAGAACGAAGCTATGTCTGCCGAGGAGAATATTTCATTAGCTGTACTCAAGCTGCCAAGCTTATCGACACAGTGGACGGACTTTCTGAATGACATGGTAAACACAAAGGAACAACGAGCTAAAAGGATGAAGAATAACTCTGAAACAGTCACCGAATTTCTAGAACGATTCCCCGTTAAGCCAATTGGTGATATCGAAATTGACCGATGATATGGAGAACCTCTCAAGCTATTCTTCTATACCAGTCAGAAATTGAAAGCGAGTTTATTCTTTAAGAATGTGTTTAATATAAGTAAAAATTAAGTATGCAAATAAATTCAAATTTATAAAATTTTAGCTTTAGCATTTGCCTTCCTAATTCATTGGTGTATTTTGACCACCAAGTCAATTGTGTGGTATATTCCAAAGACCTAGCTTCTCTTTTTAGAAAATCGGGATAAAGTGGTTTAACCGTTTATGTCTGTTTTTAAGTTCCGTACCATTCGCCTTCACTTGTTTTAGGACTTTTGGTTTTTAGAGAAACCCACTGAAAATCGCATCATAAATTGACTGGCCTAGGAACGGTATATGAATCCTCCCTACAATAATAACCAGTTCTGTCGTCTGTTGCAAACCTTTCTTAGATTAAAAATAATAAATTTGAAGCCATTTTAAAAAAAAAAGGGATTCCAAATCCTGGAGCACTCAGACGAATCTCAGTCCAAGCAGAAACCCCTTTTGTTGGTGTAGTCGTGGAGAAACTCTGATATTATTCGTTTCTCTTATGGTCGGTGGCAGAGTATTGCTGTCCCCCGCCGGGTCTCGAACCAACGCCGCTCGGGTCACAAGCAATGACTCTAACGCTAACCAATACACCATGGCCACCGCCAAAAAAAAATTTAAGCCTACTAATATATGTATTTTTTAAACCATAGCGGTTTTTTTAATTTTTTTTTCTAAATACTTCTCCCGGGAAAGACGAACCTATAACGCTTCAACAGCGCCACGAGATGCTTGCAAGTATATGTTAGTTCTGCACTGAAATTGCTCAAAATTGTAGTCTTCTGGAAAAATATCCCCAGGAAGCGAGTTCCACAGTTGGCTTGTCCTAGTCCTGTAACAGAAGGAGTTGTGGAAAGATGATGTCCTCGCGGTTGCCAAGTGGACTGTATGGCCATGAGCGTTAGCTGCCTGTCTTGTGGGCGCCCAAATGTTGCATTGTGAGGGATAATGTCTTTGAGTTCCTCGGAACATCTACCAAGGAAGTACCTATAGAACTAGCGTAGGTCAGCGACTTGTCTTCGATGTGAGTGTATAGGGACTCCAATAAGTCGAACTGCTCGTCTCTGCATGCTGTCAAGTAGGTTAAGTGAGTGTTTTGGAGCCAAGTCCCATATATGGGACCAATATTCCAGGCCTGGTCTAACCTGTTCTTTGTAGAGAAGGAGAAGTTGCTTGGGGCTAAATTATACCTCTTTGCTTTAAATAGGTAGCTCAACTTAGCGGACTTGGCGTATTCTCAAACGATTTTTGTTGATGTTTGGACGAATAGGAGGAGGAGACCATTCATCACTTTCTTCGTACTCGTCCGGCTCTCTCCCGAGAACGGAAGCTCCATTTGGGAGCCTTTTATTACATTACAATGATCTAAATTCTAAACGATCTAACAAAGCTAGACAGTAGACATTCGTCTCCTATGTTTCATTAGAAGCTCAAACTGGTTCAACAAGTAGGACGAAACTTCGTCTAGATTCATGTGGTATCACAAGGGACCTTATATAATTTTCTAAGTGTGGCGGCCTTTTGTCGGCAGCCACTTATCAACCTAACCTAACCATCATCCAGAAGCCGTCACCTCAATTTCTTAAAAATTAAGAAACATATTTAAGATCATAGCAAAAAAAATTACAATATGTACAATGTACATATGTTTAATCATTTTTGATATCTGCCAATACCTATGATACCTCCGATTTTGCGTCCATTACCTTCATACGAAGCTTTGATATTTTTTTGCAGTAGAATGTGATGTATTTTTGATTCCTCGAAAATTTAACTGCGATAAGTATACAAATCAGATTTCTATACCTTGGGGACAGGAAAGGGTTTACCTAAATGGTTTTTATGACGCACTTTTTCGACTTGCAAAAGTTTTCACATCCCTTACAGTTTTTTTAAAAGGTCCCCGTACTACCTGGACTTCAAGTATACCTACTTGTACCCGCCCATCATTTAGTAGGGCAAAATTACATAAATCCTTTATTGCGCATTCTAGGAAATAAATAATTAACCAATTTGCCAAATCTACCTGCAACTGTCCTTTTTTCTATTATAAGAGCAGAATGCATTTGCTTTCGTAAATCAGTTCAGTTTGGAAAACTACACAGTAACATCACGCAAATGCATTTAACTAAAATAGACGAAAATCAAAACGAAACTATGTGTAAAGACGGGAATATTTCATCAATTGCACTTCAGTTGCCAAGCTTATCGACACAGTGGATGGACTTTTTAAATGACATGATCAACACCAGGGAACAACGAGCGAAACGGATGAGGAAGAACTCGGAAACAGTAAGCGAATTTCTGGAACGATTTCCCGTCACGAATGCGCCCATTGACGAAAATCAAATTGACAGATGAATTACGAGTTTTGATGCTGACTTTCTTACCTTTATAAATTATAGTCGAAAACATACTTTAAGAATGCTTAATATCAGTGAAATTTTGAAAAACAAAAATTAAATAAATATTGACAACTTTTGTAAAATTTAAAAAATGCTTTTCAAATATTTTTCACTTAACTTTTTATCCTTTTTTAAATTCTGTCATATTTCATTCTTGAAAGCAAGTTGCATGTGATTTTCTGTGACCTCAAGCCATGTAGGAGTTAGGCCTAAGACTCATTTGTACATGTTTTATTTTAGTCTAACCCATACACAAAAATTGTCATGATTATAGTTCCATCGACGACAAGGATTTCTAATGTCATATTAAAAACCACGCGACTCATTATCGGTAGAGCGCATTCACGACCCCACTTTGTGATTCGTTACATACGAATGGATTACCCTGCCAAGCCCACAAGGGAATTAATTAATTATTTTGTTATTACCCTTGGCTCATTGAGCAGGCGAGCACGGATTGATTTAACAACCCGTATACCGCCTAACTTCAATATAATTAAATTTTCAACATGTCCTTACAATCTCCACTTTACAACACGACGAACTTTATTAATAACGCGTTTCGATGTTTATAGCCATATAATTCGTTAGTCATAAATTTCTAAAGGGGAAAATCCGCAAAAAGCTGACAGGACTTCCCCCAAAGGTTCGCACAATCAAACGTCGTAAATTCATCTTAATGGCCAAACGATTTTACAATTTTCAAGTTTCACAGCCCCAGAACACACGATGTGGCATCTGTTGTTTGTCTTCTATGAGCACACCTACGAGCATTCGCAGCACCAGATCTTCGCATGGACGATGGCGATCGACGCACGGCGGAGTTTGGAACCCATATTGTTGGGCATGTACGTGCGCGCATGCATTATAAGCTCTACTCCTTGGAGCAGGTCCTATAAATTCTCATTTCGTGATGCCATAATTTCTGCTCTATTAGGTGCATTGAGGCAAATTATGGCCTCAATGCAGAGGCTGGTAATAATACGAGTAGATCGCGGGGTCAGGACCGGTCAGTGCATCATTCGATTGGCTGTTCCTTTATAGATCAACGTTCTAGTTGGACTGGAACATGTAATCATTTCAAGAAGTCACTTACCATGTATATACGACCGACACGGCACGAGTGAACAGTATAAGACTCAGACTCGTGTTTACAAGATCAGAAGGTTAAAATTGTGTTGCCGTATAGCTGGACGGTTACGGAACGTTTATAAGTTATTGCACAATGCTGATGTTGTACAAGGAAGTTGCGGCATACGTTTCGTATGTTAGTTGCCGATGTAATTGCTGTTTTATTATAATTGTATAATTTTCTATGATGGACTGCAGTTTATCTCCGGCTATTAAAATTATATTGATCTAGTTACTACGAGTATATACATAGCCGTATTATGGTATAGGTAGACCTTGACATCCAGCATCCTCTTGTAAAAGATGGCGCAAAAGCCCTCACTCGGTTTCCGAAGGCACTCAATTTGCAAATAAAACAAATCTGTTTTCTGATTGTGTTAATTTAGACGTTTCCATTTTTGTTTATTAAGTCAAGAAAGGCGCAATGGAGCAATGGTTACTGAGCTGCACTACTGAGCTAAGGGTTTAATCACTCGAAAATCACAGTCTTTTCAAATTTGTCTAATTTGCATGCGTCTACAGGCATTTGTAGTGCTATTTGCACGAGTACCATCCCCAAATTGTATGTATAAAGACCGTTCATTGATACCCATTTGTATGACCGACCCTTCGTGCGTGGCTAAAATTTATGGGTCCTCTTGACCATTTATTATCAACCGAACATCAGATAAGCGGCCCATTATCTGATGTCTGATTATGCTACACTGTCTCTTATTTTTAAATTGCTCGAGGCGATCGGGTGTTTTTTTAGAGGTATAGAACTTTAATTTGCCAATACTATTTTAACTGGCAGCAATTTTGTCAGCTGTCAAGTGATTTATTTTTAGTTTAGTTTGGCATTTCAAGATGAATAGACTGACGCCTGAACAACGCTTTCAAATTTAGCAAATTTATTTTGTAAATCATGGTTCTGTTCAAAATACGTATCGCGCACTTCGTACATTTTACGGTCAATATAAACGTCTCACTTTTCGTTAAATGGATACGTCAATAAACAAACTGCCGTAATTGGAGAGATGATAGTCCTCAAGTGTATATTGAGACACCGTTACATACATATGGATTGGTGGAATAATTTGTCCGTACTTCTTAAAAAACGATGCTGGCCAGAACTTTACAGTCAATGGTGACCGCTATAGAGCCATGATTACTGACTTTTTCGTTCATCAATTGAACAACCATGATGTGCAGAAGCTGTGGTTTCAAAAAGACGGCGCAACATGTCACACAGCTCGTGCCGCAATAGATTTATTGAAGGAAACGTTTGGTAACCGCATAGTTTCACGTTACGGACCCGTGAATTGGCTAAAAGATCGTGCGATTTTAAGCCGCTTGACTATTTTCTGTGGGGATATGTGAAGTCGCTAGTCTACGCCGATAAGCCCGAAACGATTGACCACTTGGAGGACAACATTCGCCGCGTTATTGCCGATATACGGCCACAAATGTTGGAAAACGTCATCGAAAATTGAACCTCCAGATTAGACTACGTCCGAGCCAGCCGTGGCGGTTATATGCCAGAAATCATATTTAAATTATAATGCCAGATGGTTATCTTTCGAATAAAGTAAATTTCATGTCAATTTAAAAAAAATATCTTTATTTTATTCCATTTCAAAGTTCTATACCTCTAAAAAAAACACACTTTATGTGACAGTTGTTTGCCCAGCTGTTAGCACACGAATCAACGACCAAATTCATGTTAAAACAAAACCACTAATCATTGTGACATTTACTCCACAATCTTGAAGAGCATTATAAAGTGATCTATGTTTTGCCACCGACCGACGTTATTTGCGAAAATAAAAGCATGGGGCCCTACAAAATCAACACGATCGCAGAGTTATTGAACGCATTGGCATTGCTTAAGTAACTAGAAACGATGGGTTAAAAACTCTACAGGTAGATGCACTTACCTACAAGTGGCGCTAACAACCGTAGGCTATCATCGTCTTTAGATAAAGACCTTGTGCTATGATGCTACAGCCCAAATCAAATGCAGAGTATCATGCCAGAAAAAGGGAGGAGAGGAAGATCATGCTTAAAAAATCACTTCGACCATATTGATCAGATCTACAGACTAAAGCAAAACCTGGAAAACCAGCATATTCCAAGCCGAAGCTTATCGACTTTTGACTTCAAAGCCGCATAACAAAACACTCATCGCCACATACACATTTTGCAATGTCCGAATTCGGGATAACTAAAACAACTATGACGCATGACATTGTACAAAAAACTGTGCAATTTGAAGATAGCTCTTCTGCTAACCTATTCTAAACTTGCACCGGAAGGTGTGTTTTCATGTGACTTTCTTGAATCAGATAGTGCGCTGCGCATGGCGTTGTTAACCTGAAAGCCACTAGGTACTATTTTACAGAAATCCGTTCAGCTACTGCACTGCGTATAGGGTTAGGGAGGGAGTGACAGACCTATTTCATAAAACAGTTTGTAGGCAGTGACTGATTGGCGATTGTTGATGAACGCCCAGCCCAAACCGTAGGAGCTATTAAGCCGACATTTTTGAAGCAAATTTACTTTTATGACTAAACTTCAAACTCAATAAGAGGACAAAGGGAGGTTAAAAGATTGTATAGGAAAACTCTTGTTTTCCATCCGATCGACTTCAAACTCGGGTTGTGTACTCCAAAAAAGAAATAAAGAAAATTAATCTCTGCGATTTTGGAAATTTTGCTTGGGGCCCGAGTTTTTAAGGACGGTAAAATTGGGATTCAGTTTATAGGTCGAGACCATTTTTGTTCATCCTATCGAACGCGTAGCAAAGCATATAGTAGGTACTTCTGTAATGGGACCGAAGCCGCTAGTCACCTGTAGATAAATTCCCATGAATTGAGTTGCATTTGGACATCCAATGTAGTCTTGAAAGGGATTCTTACAATTATTATTTAAGCACATATCCAACTTTGTGAAAAATAAATTCTGAGTCTTTGTTTGCCCTGAAACTTACTATAGTGTCGACAATAATTATTATTCCCAAATGCAAAATTTGTTGTTACTTTTACAACTCTTTCTACATTTGGTACTATCGTTGTTTTTAAAAAATGTCTCGAAACGAATCATTTAAATTTTTTAATTCTAGAATTTTAAGCGACAAAAATGCTCAACAGGCAATGACATTCGCTCACACTTTTCAATTCAAAGTCAAGTGGATTCGTCAAACGAAAAAAAATTTCCAAAGTAACAAAACTTCCGAATTGGTTGAATTTTGGAAAACTTTTCAAAAATTCCCGTGGTTAAAGAATACCCTGGTTAACATTGCCTCTCTACTCTACGATGTAGTAGAGATTGTAGTAAAAATTATTCAATTGGAATGCAAATTCAGAATTAATTTGTTTTAAACATTTATTTAAAAATATTGGCATTCTTAAAGAATACATAGCGAATTGGCTTTCATTTATAATTTGCATACTGGTACAGTCAGCTTGAGAGCTTCTCCTGGCTTAAATTTCATCGGTCAATTTGAGTATCGTCAATAGGGGTAGTTGTGATGGGGAATCGGTCCAGGAATTCCGTTATTGTTTCAGAGTTCCTTCTCATTCTTTTAGCACGTTGTGTGCTGGTATCGATCATATCATCGAAAAAGTTCATCCACTGTGTCGATAAGCTTGGCAGTTTCAGAACAACTGATGAAATATTCATCTCATCTTCACATTCACAAACACAGGAGTCATTCTTCTACAGGATTTTCGTTGAAAATACAGGGGTATCCTGTACAATACATGATAAATGGCATGGTTGTATGCCCAATTTTTATAGAATTCCGTTTGAATATCTTTGGAAAACGTTTCCTCAAGTTGGATGAAGCGATGATCATATTCAACGGCGACAGACTGAGATTGGGACGCATTACAAAGTTTCAAATTGATACGACGAACGGTTCGTGAGTTATGAAAAAGGTCCCCTTAAAAGGGGCGTTTGCCAATAACTCGGGCCCCAAGCAAAATTTCCAAAATCGGAGGAATTGTTTTTCTTTATTTACAAACCGAGTTTGAATCGAATGAATAATACAAATTCGAGTTTTCGTTGTAGGTATCTTCAACCCTTTTTTAATTTAATTTTAAAGGATCTAGAGATAGGATTAACAACTCGCTAAATTTTGGAAAATACCTGTATTGATTAATTATCGATATCATGAAAATGGATAGTTTTGAAACTCTTCGAAGCAAATGGCACGCACAGTCTATACATCTACCTATATTTAGGGACAAAGTTTGGACAAAAATGTATGAGCATCCCTCTCTATCACAGGTGTACTTTTTAAGGTTGCACTTATCTCCCTCTACCTGTACCTATTATAAAGGGTTACGCGTCCTCTTAATTATATTCCAAGAAATTAGTAATTACAATTAGGTATACAGTTTTATGAATTTCACAAATCTCTACCTGTAAGCTGTTCTTTTTGCTAGTATAAGAGCAGGAAGAATTTGATTTAGGAAATCAGTTCAGTTGAATAAGCGTCAAAGTAACATCATCAAAATGTCATATACAAGAATAGACGAAAATCAAAACGTAGCTATATGTGAAGATGAGATGAATATTTCATCAGTTGTTCTGAAACTGCCAAGCTTATCGACACAGTGGATGAACTTTTTCGATGATATGATCGATACCAGCACACAACGTGCTAAAAGGATGAGGAGGAACTCTGAAACAATAACGGAATTCCTGGACCGATTCCCCATCACTACTGCCCATATTGACGATACTCAAATTGACCGATGAAATTTAAGCCATGGAGAAGCTCTCAAGCTGACTGTACCAGTATGCAAATTATAAATGAAAGCCAATTCGCTATGCCTTCTGTAAGAATGCCAATATTTTTAAATAAAATATGTTAAATAAATATTTAAAACAAATTAATTTTGAGTTTGCACTAATTTTTACTACAATCTCTAATACATCGTAGAGTACAGAGCAATGTTAACCAGGGCACTCTTTAACCATGCGAATTTTTGAAAAGTTTTCCAAATTTTAACCAATTCGAAAGTCTTGTTACTTTGCAATTTTTTTTCTTTTGACGAATCCACTTGACTTTGCATTTAAAAATGTGGGCGAATGTCATTGCCAGTTGAGAATTTTTGTCACTCAAAATTCTAGAATTCAAAAATTTAAATGATTCGTTTCGAAACATTTTTTAAAAACAACGATAGTACCAAATGTAGAAAGAGTTGTAAAAGTAACAACAAATGTTGCATTTGGGAATAATTTATTATTGTCGACACTAGTAAGAGCCAAGACTTTTGCCCTACGACACTTCATTTGTATGGACATTTCACTTATGGTTCAGTTTTTTCACTTAATTCTTGATTGACAAATTGTCTTTGTCTCCTTTTTTAGCTGCATTTTTGCAGCGCACACAATTCGAAAATAAAGCAAATGCAGACGTCTATCGCGAACATAATGCGACTGAGTACGATTTAAGAATAAACGCAGAAAATTACGAAGAGGGCGAAAAGTCAATACAAGAACCGGACGGAAATTTGCGGCCCATCCGTCTTTGGCTATCCCCCGCACTTTTCATCCCCTTTACTTTACCATCACATTCACGACACTTCGTAGCGTGAGTTGGGATCCCTACGTTATCCCCTTTTCCAAATTTCCTTATTGGAGATACATAATCTCTCTTTTTTCAAAATCTCCCGGGACTAAATCCCCTATGCCAAAATCTCCCAGAAGCAAACTAAACCTTGCGCCTACTCGCTACTCCAAATCCTACAGTGACCACAAGCAGGGTTGGTTTCAGGGGGGCAGCTCCCCCCCCCATGCGTATCTCAATTTTTAACACAATTTTTAGGTGTCGCGGCGACGGAATTATTTAAAACCAATGACAAAATATATGATTAGCGAAAGTTCTTGCTCTCCATAAAAAGTCCATGAACCATAGAAACCATAAGATTGTCAAACAGCAAAGATCCTATTGCACTTGAGAGTTCCCTCATTCTTGGCCTAAATTCAAGTTCTAGGTTGTAAATTATTCAAATTAATTTTGATCCAGCTGTCGTGCGCATAGAAGTTGCTTCTACATCTAAGATTCACCTTCAAATTGATCGCCTTCATTATGTTGGACTGCCTGTTTCGTCTACAAAATTTGCGCCAACAAAAGAGGTCAGCACGTAACAACGTAATTTCACGAAACAATCAATTTACCTATCAATCTTCATCCACTTAATTTTATAGAGCTCTCCTTTGCGAGTCGAGTTCGCTTCGCATCCAAGATCTAACCACTGCAAGGTAAAGGCAATTGCTCATTTTGAGTAAATCACATCCATCACGCAATCACGATCGCACCGGCAATCGGGGCAGATCTTGTGATCTTCACATTCAGGCCGACTCGTTCCCCCCATTCACAGATTCACAAAAACTGCGACTACGATCGCTCGTCCTGGCAGTAAACTTTGATGTTTAACTGAGAAAGTCGGTAATTTCGTTGAAAGGAGTATAAACAACCCAACAACAGCAAAAAATCCGAAAGACCGACAAAAACACAAGTATGAAATGGAAGAATGTTGAAACAGCAAACCTCCAATTACCTGCCAACAGTGATGCCGGGCAAAAGGTAAAAGTATCTGCCACCTAAATTATCCAAGCATACTGACAAAAACTTGAAACGAAAGCCCCCTAAGAACACGGATTAATGGCAACCGTATAACCAAACCACATCTTGTTTTCGGTTTTGTTGATCTTTGCTGATCTCTGGCTGGCTGAACAGTTACTCTAGGTCCATGGCAACCTGCTTTACGATGCTCGCGATCTTCCAAACTGGATTTCAGCAGGCCCCACCCGAACCTAGAAAATAGAAAGTGCAATCGATTTCGGTCGCGCACACAAAACGAAGCCATAAGCCGCATAACAGATTGCCATGCTTCACTTTATGGACTTGATTCTGTGTTAGATCACTCGACTCGACGTGCGCTGCGCCGTAATATCGCCATATTAGTTGGCTTCGCCGAATTGAATCCACCGCTGCTCCTCGCACAAAGACGGACAACAAATTGCATTACGCCGGCCACATTGAAAAGGCTAATGGCACCAGAGCGAGCGACCCCTATGGTAAGATAATTAGTCACGAGTTGGCCAGCTCGTTGCTTTGCCCAGCCGACAGTTCGCGAAACAGTCATTGGCTTCAAACTGCATTACGGCCGAACATTGCGATCGATTGGAACAGGTTTGGAGCGAGGTGTCATTGCGGGTAAAAATTCGCGGGATTAAATCATTTTCAGCCAATGGACGTCTATGGCTATAAGGCAATAGGAGACGATGTTTTATGAAGTAAGCCAGCACGGTGTTGCGTTTCTTTTATTTGACTGTGCGGAGGCATTTTAATTAACGCAGTTCTCACGTAATTAAAATGTCAATTTAAATATTTCTGCCTGTTTACATATTTTTATGTTTGTACGACTTTGTGGTTGAGCTGGTCAGACATGGTTGGGATCAGAAGTTGAGTTTGTGATTTCAATGTTCTTATGGACTGGCTTCTACGATTTGAAGGTAGACTTTGATCGATTTATTGCCAATTTTACTGTCACATTGAAGTCATGATTGCAGAATGCTCTGAGTCCGTAAGCATGGTCCTATTATAAGCAATCATTTTATTTACAAGAAGGGATGCACCCCATAATGGAAGAACGAATATGCATATAACATGCAACCACATGTGCAGAACAAAATTTAGTGGTTCCGATGCGTAAGAGGTATATTTACAACCTTACCTTACAAAATCATTGTGTGCTATAATTTTAGATATGCATTCGGCCTATTGGCACCTCACAGTTGGCTAGAATAAAGCACAATCTATCGAGCAACGTTGACTTCTGACTTAAGTATATAATGCCAAAATATTCTAACCACAAATAATCTGTCAGCTGACGAATTGACTGTCACTAGAAATAGTGCTGCCAATTTAAGAACCAGACCTCTAACAAAAAAATAGGTTCAGAATTGGTCAGACTGGCTCCATTTTAAGACAGCTCTGTCATTCTGTTATTAGGAGATACTGAACTCGTCAGTCTTTAATTCAGTTTTTGTTCCAACTCCCATCTATGGCCATACGATTTGGATATTGACCAAAAGAATAAAATCGCGGATACAAAAGTTTCTTAAAACATTTCTAATAGTGACTGCAAAAAAAAATTTTCAAAAATCTCTTCGCTAATATTTTTTATGATTTTTTGAATGGGATGATTTCAGAAAAATTTTGTATGAAAAGGAGGAAAAAGTAGCTAAAATAGTAATTTTTAGCAATTTTCAGAAAATCATAAAAAATGTTAGCGAAGAGATTTTTGAAAAACCTTTTTTGCAGTCAGTATTAGAATTGTTTGAAGAAACTTTTTGCATCAACAAATTTTTTTTTAGACCGAGGAAAAAAGTAAAAAAAGTAGACTTTTACAAAAGTTCTAAATTTTTTAATGGGTACTTCAATGGGTTAAGGAAAGTTTTGCATCATTCAAACGGAATCTAGATGACCTTTCCATTGATGCCAAAATTTACATGAATTTAGTTCAAATTTATGAGTCGAATTAACTTTACTTTTGTCTAAACAATTATGCCGAGGACTGTATATAACTTATATATAACCTGTGGTCTGTATAGCAAGTAAGTAAGTAATATGTTAAGGCCCTTTAAGTGAACAATACTTTCTGTCTCGTGGTACAGGTCCCCGGATACTAAAAATTATTATGAGTACCGCGCATAGATTAAAAAAAGTATGGTGGTGATAATGGGTGGGTTGTCGTAAACTTGCAAAAAAAGCTTAAATTGAAGACTCCCAACGATCCTGTTGCGAAATGATTTATACATAAATATATTGGTTTCATTTTCCTTTGATCTTCACAGCTTCGCTGTTTTGACTCTCCATAGATACTCGTAAAATTAGAACTGTGTTGGAATTTTGCAAGCTCTAATCTGTGGTGATCAAAACATTTATCTACTTGCGAGTGACTCCCAAAAAGACAACTCTCTATGAACTGCTCTGAAGACAAGACATGGTCCACTTGCGACTTGCCACTCAGACCTGGGGTGGAATCGGCTAAGGTGATTTGTGATTATCACAAATGTGACAATCACTTGTGATCAAATAAATTTCTCCGTCTGCGTAAGGTGATCACCAAAAATTAGTTAAAACTTGGCATCACTTGACACTGACATGTGTCATTACTTGTTTTTTTGTATTGTTTTCGATTTGGGTAAAAGCATTTGAGAAGATAATGCACTTTTAGAAAATGCAAAGTACATAATATACAAATAACAAATAACCATTTTAACAATGTTAATGTCTAACAATATTATCTATTCGATTTGCGCAGCCAATAAATCGCAAACTACGTGAAAAAGCACCCGGATTTGACCAAATATTTTTCTGTGAGAGGTGCTTTTTGCCGTTTTCTGGGAGAAAGTATCCCTAAATATGGGACAGAGTTTAATGTTCTCGAGGTCACCTCACACACAGTATTTTGACCTATTGGTGCTGACTGCTGACGTCATTGCAAACTTCTTGTCACTTCTTGTAATTAACTGGAGAGTAGATGGAATGTGATATGCTAGTTGGCAAATGCAATTTGCCGTAGGGGTGTTGGATATATACTACAAAAATATCTATATCCTTTTGAAGTCAAGCATTTTTTAAGAATTTTTTAATTTGGATTTTCCACCTCCAGTATGTTTAGCTCAATTCGGCGATTTAATCGCATCAGTCGGATTGTCACCGGTGACAATCACCTTACGCAGACCAATTTTGTTGATTGTGACTATCACTTATCACAAATCACCTTAGCCGATTCCACCCCTGGTCTCATAGCAATTTTACTCTAAAATGGCTACCCCCTTACACAATACACATGCCTTAAAGAAGAAAAATGTGCACGACTGGGTCGCACGTAACTTTCTCGTTTATTGCGAATCTCGCATAATCTCAGAGTCATTTCAGCAAATTTAAAATCATACCCAATTAAGATGTCCTCAGGTTTAGTAACTGAATCCTTGTTAATTAAATAAAAAGTATCTAAGTAACACATACCTACTACATAAACATACAACAATTTATTACTTACTTTCAAAATTCACACCCGAACAACTGACACTTAAAGGAGGTAAGTAGGCGATGAATTTTGAATTTCCATTTTTTGATTATTTTAAAAAAGTGGTTTCAATGGTCGGGATTTGGGTAGCAATTTTTGAGAAATATTCATAAAACGGCAATATTCGAGTTTTCTGAGAAAAACTAAGTACGTGATCATGTTTTAGAATGCTTATGTTGTCTTAAATATGTATTTTGATCAAAATCGTTAGAGCGGTTTTTTGTAAAATTATGCTGACAAATGTTACAATAACCAAATCGAAAATGGCGTTTTCGAGATATGCGTAGTTTTTAAAGTACCGTTTTTAGCGATTGGGGTGGAAATCGAAGGACGCATTCATGGTTCAAAAAACCTGTTTTTCAACTGTTTAGCTCAAAGCCGAGCAAATGGTATTACTAGATCATTTAAGCATTACCTGACAGTAACATTTTTATCATAATCGATAATGGCGTTTTTGAGATATGAGCAGTTTTTTTAAAGTACTATTATTGGGGATTTGTGTGGTTATCAAGGGACTCAGTCTTTTTAGGGCGAAACTAAGTTTGCTATCAAGCTAAGAATGACAATAGTACCTTAAAAATAATTTTTTTAAATTCTTTTTTACGGTTTTTGAGAAAAAGCCAATTTTCAAAACTGCCGTTGCTGGACTTTTTAGAGAAAAACTGGGTATTCAGTCATGTTAAGCATGCTTACATTAACTCAACTATCAATTTTGGTTTTGGTTCAAATCGTTAGCGCCGTGTTCGAAAAAATCTAAATTTATACATTTCGTCATAAATTTTTATATGGGAGGTACCGCTAATATTAGGGCTAACATAAAAAAAAACGTCCCGAGCGGGAAGCCTACAAACTCTAAATACGAAGTTTGAAGCAAATCCGTTAAAGCGTTTAGATTCCCCAGGAGTGGGACAGAAGACATGAGGACGGACAGAATTGCGAGACCCACCAAAATCTTGAGTTCGAAATTTTGTACGAAAACAATATCTTTCTCTTACTACGCATACGAGAAAGTTAAAAAGTGCAGAAATACTTGTAGATATATCAGATCATCTATCTATACATATAATAAAACTTTAGCAATTTTCTTTGGCCGTTAAAAACTCGAAAACTACTGGACAGATTTCGATGAAACTTTTTTTTTAAAATGTTCCTTAGGACTGTGAGACTGCTATAGGCTATGTCGTTTATAGCCACGTCCTTAGGAACAGTTTCTAGCCAAAATGTATTTTTTGAAAACAAGACGGGCATACGTATAATAAATACTACACATTCGAAAAGGGTTGATTTGTTTTCGCAGTGAGTGCTATGGTCAGTTGTATGAAGATACATTATGTATATTATGATCGTATGTCCGATGCAGGATGTAGGTCCGAAGCACCCCATTACCGGTGCGTGCTGCAGTATGGCATGGGGTATTATTAAAAATCTTCATTTTCATAAGAGAAGAGACGTACAGGTACAATACAAAACAGGGTCCAGATTACGTAAAATGAAGACAATAGAACGATACCGTTTAGATACTAGCAGTCTATGTCTATTGTCACAGATATGATAGAGACAGCTTTAGTGAAAACGATGTCGTTCGATCGTTTTTATTTTACGTGATCTGGCCCCAGGTTTCATTTTAGAATTTCATTCCGATATGTGGTATGGTAACAGTGTAGGTTTGGGGTAGGTAGTTGCTTGGATTTCACAGGAAGGGGGAAACAAAGGAAAGGAAATGCAGTATTATAAATAAGTCGCAAGATCTACGAGAGGGAGGAATTTTCTTTTTGTCCTAAAAGCGCGAAAACTACTGGACAGATTTCATTGAAACACTCAAAGTGTAATTTTAAATGAACCAAATATAATTTTGTGCGAGCGGGCAAGCAATAAATGTTATAAGGCCCTTATTCCCTTTTTTAGACTTATAAAGCCTTGTAATGTGTAATTTCTAAATATTGAATTATGTACCTACTCGTATTTGCATAGTTTTATTAATTATTTTTTCTCTTTCTTTCTTTTCAGGTTCGTACAATTTGATGAGAGTAGGTATCTACCTATATAATGCGTAAGCTATAAATGTCATTAAATGATTTATGAATTTAAAACCAACGTATCCGATATTCGGAAATCTTTTTAGGTGCTTTTGGATTAAAAATATTTATTGGTGCAGCTACAGCTAATATTAGGCCTTGCGTTGTATAGTTAGGCCCCATTTAAATAGGATCCATTTATGTTCCCCGAACACAGGACCGTTTATCCGAAGACACACTTTATAACATTAATACTCTATGAAAAATAAAATAACATACCTTGAGCGCAGTAGCGCAGTGGTTAGTGTGCTGCCCTACTGTGCGAGGGAAACCAGGTTCGATCCCCGGAAAAACACAAACTATACATCTTAGGGTTTTTTCTACTGCGCCACTTCTCGCGAACGTCTGATAAACATCCGAGAGTATGACTGCCCTGAAAAAGCTTCTCAATTCAGCCGTTTCGAACTCGGCATAAAATTGAAGGTCCCTTCCATTCGTCCCAAAAATAGAAACTCACACAAAAGAATGGTTTCAAGAAGCTAGGAATTGGGTGTCTACCGCCTGTTGCGCCTCCTATTTATTTATTTTTTTTATCTTGCCCTTGAGAAAAAGGTCAGCTTACACAAACCAGACACGATATATCTATCTCTGCATCAAGAACTTGATTTGCAACTTGTTCGGGTTCCTTCTAAAGTAATAAACAAGATCCTCAATTCACGAAAGCTAAATTTAAAGACAATTGGAACACGTTTGGGTTTCTTACGAACAATATTGTGTGTCGCACGGCTCTCCGGGATGTGGGCATGGTGCATACTAAGCATTTTTTTTTTCTCTGTCTCAGCAGAAAAGACTGTAACTATAGATAACTTATTGGCATTCATATGGGACACTTTCCCTTTCCTAGGACACGACTGTCTGCGACGCTCGAAAGGGCGACGATACTTCGGTTAATTTCGTTGGTTATTGTCCTGCCTTTGCTCGGATCAGGTGGACTGTCCACTTGATTGCTAAAAAACATATAGGTACTCTTCCTCGAAGGTCGGTTAAATGTGTAATACATTGCTTCCTGATGGTAGTAGGTAAGTTAAGGTAGATATAGGTATAGAACCGTCTAAGCGCTCACAGTCCATAGGTAGCCTCCTAGGACCTAAAGAGCAACACAATGATGACAAGTCAGCATTATGCAGAGCAAGCGGCGATGAGAATGCCAATCAAATGATACCCAATTACCTGTGTCACTGTCCAAGCCTATGTCATTTTTGAGGAACAGAACTTCCATGGCCAACTATCTAATGTCCCACTTAACAATCTATCCCAGGTTTCTGAAGACAACAGGATGGTCAGATGCCCTTTTTAACAAAGCAGCAGTAAGGAACAATTATGGGAAAAATTCGAGACTTTCCGAAACCAAAACAAAAAACCACATTCTGACGGTTGAAATGTCCCATATACCTACAGCACAAGCCATCGACGCGATAAAATGCGATCATCTGACATTTAGACCAAAATGTTCTGTGTTCTGGCCAAAACTTCATTCAAAACGTTTACGCTAAACTGCAAATAATTTTCCTAAATAAGCAAAAACCTATCTTACATCTGTAACAGATGATGAACATTTGTATTCACTGAGCTCATACTGTTGGTATATTTCCTGTGCAAATGTGACGCCACCGATACCCGCAATATTGCTATGCAAATACAGTCTACCTATACAGATCAAATAAACACTGCACTATTGATATACCATGAACCAGGAGTCCAGGAGAGATATTATTTCATCTTCCAAGGAATCGAAACATTCTTCCGTACATAGCTCTACGAGCCTTAGAGACTATTAAAGCGCCGGACTAAAAATATCTCATGTGTTTGGAAAGTAATAATTTACCAACAAACACCAGATGCAGAACGACCTGCGGCTGGCCATTTGCAGTTTACCATTGCCATACTGTGTGCGGTGTACTCCGGATATTAATATGATTATTACCAAGAAACATTCCTCTTCGGACGTGCCTGGATAGGAACAAAGTAAAACATCTGCCGCTGCACATTTGCACCGTCTTCTAAGGGATATGATGCCAATTGTAACAAAGCCACCATACAACAACTGCTATGTGCAAACAAGATGTGTTCATACACACCAGCACTGTCGGCCATTAGATTGCAGATAAAACGAGAATTTTTCTATTAATTTGTCCAAGTGAATGTAGTTTTTCCTAATAAAGTGGCAATTAGATGGAAGTTAAGGTTCAGCTTTAGAGAGTGCTGAACATGGGGGAATATATGTTTCATTAATTAAGCAGAAAGCGAAATTTTAAATCTATGCACCTTTGGTAGAGAAGGAAAAATAAATAGATCAAATGACCCCTTTAACCCATTCTGAGGGATATTACATGTCAAAGAAGCCAGGCCTACTCGGACCTATATTTTTTAAGTTATAGGTCCGTTTAGGGCCTCATTCATTCATTCATTCATTTTCAATATCCCGCTTATATATTAAGTGGGTCGCGGGTGTAGGTTGCTCAATTGGACCCTCCATAGCTCTCGATCTTCCGCCATCGACTCCAAATCATCAAGGGCAATCCCCATACGGGAAGAGGAGAGATTATGAATTTGATCTAACCATCTCATCCTGGGTCTACCTTAACTTCCTAACCGCTTACCACAGCTAAGAGCAATTTTACATGATGATATGGAATAGAAAATAATTGAAGGTATTTAAATTTGTTGCTCAATAGCCCGTTTTAGGGGCACCCTCTAAGGGGGGTAAAGTTTTTGTTTGACTCGATTTGCTTGATACTTATTAAATAATATTTACGTTCACTAATTTTGAAAGACGTATCTCAGCATTTTATAAAATTATACCCCTAAAGGGTTCCAATATTGACCTTACCCTTTTTAGGGGGGCTAGAAAAGTTTGAGATTTTCTTCAGGGCCTGCTTGCCGAAAAAAAAATACAAAATATTAATTTTCCCACAGTTTTACGTCGTGGGGGTTGTCATTCATTAAGACTGAATTCAAACATATTTGTAATCCGAGGAGGAATCAGACATTTACCAATTGATAACCAAATCACACTAAGGCAAGCTCTCGAACCACTAAACCGATTTGGAAAATTCTTTCTCTAATAGCAAAAAAAAAAAAACGTTCAAAATAGTATATCTCGAAAACAACCATCTTTGGTATTGGCCCGAGAGGGTTTCTGTGAAGTTTGCTCACAATTCGAGAAAGGGGCGTGCCAGCTTATATACAAAAAGAAATTTAAATCTTATACATATCTCGAAAACCACAGATCCGATTGAGCATTTTTAGATAATCTTTGGTATTGGCCCAAGAAGTATGGTCAAAATTAGACAAAGGACATCACACATAAAAAAAAAAAAAACATTGCAAACGCTTCTTCTCGACACCTCAAAAAGTGGTCGGCCGATTGAGCTCAAGTTGAAACAATATATTTGTTATGAAGTGAAGACTGCACGTAAATCAAAAGTTTTAAAGATAAACGGTGGTAAATACCCAAATCTCAAAATTACACTACATCTTGACATTTATGGCAGCTTTAGCCTTGAAATTACCCGCTGAGATCATTTAATAAAATGTGGGCGGGATCGGACAAAGAACTTGCCACTTCCTGACAGACAAGAACATATTTCAGCAATACAATTCCTGGGGACGGGCAAACCATAGCGGGTAGGGGAGAGTAGGGCACATTTGAACACTTTTTGCTTTGAGGTCTCATAAATTGTTTTAATTATTGGAGTGTAAGTTCTTGAATCGACGCTGGGCTGTTGGCGATGTTGTTGATGATCGACCGGCTTGAGTTCTTGTGTTAACTGAATGACGTTTGTGGGATGCCCAATTCTAAAGAACGACGAGAAATAGACAAACCTGGGTTTTCTTCTCAGTTGTTCTTGAGCGACGTGCACGGGTTTTATTCTTCACATCACTAACTTGTCCAAACAGCTCGAATTTTTCCACCAATTTCTGTATTGCGGTCCGACAAGGTGCTTCACGACGACCAAAAAATGCTTTAGTTTTGAGAACTGTGACTACAAGATTTTCACCATCTTTGTAGTGAATTTTAATAATTTCAATGCGTTGTTGAAGCGTGTATCGTTCCATTTTTAGTAACGGTGTAGTTTCTACTTGTCAAATGTCAAAGAATAAAAGCTTCAAAAGTGACAGCTACCGATATAGCAGGCCATTCACAATAACACCTCTCATTGGAAAACCCTTTATTAGGATAGGTTAGGTTGTAGTGGCAGCCATATCCGAAACTCTTAGACCATATTATGTGGTCACTGGTCAATTGTGAATTTTAAGGGAACATTTTTCCTCTGATCATTGACCCAGTTTGAGCTGCTAATAAAACGCAAGAGACAAAATATCTGTGTTTGTTAAAAGTTATAAAAAATATGCTATGAAGTTTTCTTTTATGGAACTTTTATGAGTGAGATGTGAAGTGAAGAATGGTTTCCCAGCCTCTTCCTCCTTCTCATTCAAATAAAAAACAGAAATAAATACATAGATGACGCAACTACTGATTCGTTTATGTGAGTTTTAATTTTTTGGGACGAATGAAGGGGACCTATTTTAAAGCGTTGCTGAAGTGGCACGATCGTGCTTTTAGGACACGCGAATTTATTTGTGGCACGCAAAAATTTAAAATGACAGGTTTTCTTCATTTTTCGAACCTTACTCAAATAATTAAAGATCAGTTCAGTGTAAAAGATCATTCACATGAGAGCGACCAACTACCTATGAACGAACGAATATGCGCAAGTTTTGACAGTCCGTTCACATAAACACTTTTCTATGTCGCGGCAGTTCGCGAATTTTAGCCATCAGTTTCTACCCGCAATGTCTAATTTGAGGTTACGTCCGTTCGAATGTGTTTCTCGCTAGTTTGTGGAGCGCGAATTAAATGATGTGGTTTTTGCGAATAAACTTTGACAATTCCCGCCAAGGGTGTTTCCGTTCGCGCCAAAAATTTTAGAATTCGAAATTTCGTTTTTTAAACTGTTTATAAACTGGTTTTCTTAATACAGTTTGGTGAGATAATTAATTATCCTTCTTTTAGAATAAAAAAATGTGCAATTTTCTGTTTGTAAATGCTTAAAACGCGGTTTGTTCGCATTTCAGCAATTCGTTTGTTCGCTCTCATGTGAATGGTCCTTAACTTTGTTTTTTCTTTGGACACGCTATGGGCACACTCCTCTGAAAAAAAGTTGCACGCTTTTTTTTATTTTCGGCGGCAAACGCTACCTATAATTTTATGCCGAGTTCGAACGGCTTTTCCATGACATTTATACCCAATTTCACAGTGGCAGCTTAATACTTTGCTTAGCTAAGTGTAGGATTGATCATAAACTTCGCTTAAGTATTTTTCGTTTTCACAGTCCATAGTTAAGCTTGGTTTAGCAAAACCACCAAATGAGTGTCATTGTGAACCATTTAGATATCATGAACATACAGACCTGGTGACTGATGTATGCGAATGTGTGCGCCAACTAAAATTATGAGTGTGTGTGGAAGCGAAGCATGTCGATGTTGTTGCATGCTCAGTATTAGAGAGTATTTCCACCAATAACGAAGAGATAAAATGACATTTCTGTTGAACAGCATTGCCAAACATAATTATATTGTTGCTTATGATTTTTCCGTAGATCGAACCTAACCTAAGACACAGTGTGAGCCAACCTTTCTCACGCAGCTTCTACAAAATCGTTTGAATATAAGCCAAGCCTTGTTGCAAGCTTGCATAATATGGATAGAGCTCAGTTTGTACCGCTGATATTCAGTCTGTCGAGAGAGATCAAACCCTTACCGCTTTGTCACAAGACATGTTGTATGACATCTTTTTCAACCAAAGTCTGTAACTGTATAGTATAGGTACTTTCGGTAGCGTCCAGCACTATCATGAGTTTGCAATATGTAGCAATCGGCCTGGAGAAGAGGCCAAGTTCGGTTTTGTGGAAGCAAACGCCCAATTCACAAGTAGTGCTCTTCTTATTAGCCCGATAAGTGCATACTATAGAAAACCTCTAAGGGTACTAAGGTACTCTCCAGTATAAGAAATAACCCTGCAGCAAACCGCTTGCAGGTATGTCAGTAGGTATAGTCCGTTACCGACTAAAGTCCAGACACGATAAGGATAAAACCATCTTATTGGGTTTCTTTACTAAAGCTATGATTACACGGCCATTTTTTCGAGTCATTTAAATGGCGCTCTGACGTAAAAATCGCGTCACAAAGCAGTCATTTTAATGTCGTTCTGTGTGATCGCCATTTTTGGAATAACGTCATTTAAATGAATAGAAAAATGTCGGACCAAATGACATGTATTCAGTGCCATTTAAAAGGGCCGTGTGATCGCTCTTCAATGACGCCTTGGACAAACGACTAAACTTTTTGGCTGTTGGCATCCCAACGGAAAATTCTAAATGACTCGCAGTGTCCGTGTTTTGATTTTGCGATACAAATGACGATGATAGTCATTTCGTGTGATCGCCATTTTTCCAATGACGAATCGTAGCTTAAATGTCGCTCTACTGCGACATTTTTTCCTGACGTCACAGCGCCATTTAAATGGCTAAAAAAAATGGCCGTGTAATCTTAGCTTAAGAAAGACAGCTTAGGACAGATGTCGCTCCAAATTTTGAGTAGGTAGATAATAGCCGTGAGCCTCAAATGAATCAACGCAAGCGAGCTATCCACCTTGAGAGCCTACTAAGAATTAAACAAAATTACTCAGCTCGTTCATTTATATCAGAACCGCTTCATAAGGGTCGGTATTCGTATACTCGAAACCCTCGAGTAATTTTGATCTTCCAATTCCAAGTTGTCAATTGTTGGCTCTAGTTTGATGATATGGTCGACGGGTTTATAACAGTGTCCTATAGTAAGAACTGTTTTCCTTTGTATCCGTATGACGAAGGGTTGTCAAAATTTGGGGTCCCTAAGTCAGTGCGACATCTTCTCCGGCCCTATGCTAAGGTATAGTAAATAAGTAGAACTGCAGATGCCATTTCGAAGTATTAGTGGTTGCAACAGCCAACGGAGGCGTAATTTCGGAGTCAGAAGTTGGAAGTATACATTCGCATTATTGTAGTCCATTTAAATCGACAATTTTTTCAGACCTTAATAGCAGTTGACAGAAGTCATGGATTCATCTTTAAACTATTTATAAAGCCCATTGACCCTATCCATTCCTAAAATGTTCGATTAGATAGTCAGGTCATTGCCTTGCAGCATCATATTCAGTAACTTGAGATGTGCTTCCATGTGAACTGCAGTTTGAGCTTCAGGTGAAAATAATCTCGACACAGTTTTCGAGAACCTAGGAGGCGTTTTTAAGCCATCATAGAACTTGTGGCACTAAAAAAATTTTCAAACCAGTCATCAGATTACTTTCAAATTTGGCAATTGTTTTTATCAGGCTTCGATGAATTGTGATGCACGTGGTGATCAATTGTAAATCGCTTACCTAATTTATTTTCTCCGAAATCACTATTTTGTCCAAAATCGTATTTTTTTCAATGATCTTCTTTGATAAAAGTCTCGCAAGTCGTTGCCCAAAATGTCAACAGCAAGTTGTCTAGTTTGCTTTTAAATTCATAAGCCTACGCAAATGCCTTTGGTAATCAAAAACCCAGCATTCCTTTCTCTTTTCTGTATTTTGGGCTTCTTCTTCACAAGTTTATCGATGTAGGTCTAGGTACATATCAATGTTGCTCAAAACTTTCATTTGGTACCGTAGACTTCCCTTGAATAGAGCAAAGATTAACAAGCTTAATACCCGCACTGGGTTTCCTGCAAAGAACTTTCTGCAACAATTTACAACCACCCAAACTCGATTAATTATGATTGCATTGTGTTTGTTTCTCATCGAAGCACCCAGGATAATTGTGTCAACAATCCCTTTCAATCGAAACACGTTACCTTCGACAAACGATTTAATCTCTATAACTCAATATTCCAGCAGCCCTATACCTACTTCGATCCGACTGATGTTGATGTACAACGTTAAGCGCACTCGATTAAAATAGGGTTGGCCTTATTTACCCTGTGAGAGGGATGAAATTCCTTCACACCAACTGGCGCCAGTGCCAGTGATGCACTGCAAATTGAATTAAATCAAATCAAGCATTGGCAAAATTTAATAACTCTTCTGCCATTGTAATCGACCCAAGAAATCAGTCCTATATACGTTGGACGACACTCGGTACCAATAATCCACCCTCGTTGCTGGGCTTACTTTTTGGGTATACAAGCCGGGCAGGAGTAATGAAATTTCCCTTTTTGAATAAAATCCGGAAATTTGCAAAGCATTGCGCATTGAAAGGAAACCTCTTCGACTAAGAAGTGTAGAGCTGCAGGACGCTTGTGATATTGTATCCAAAAGAGGGTGGATTAGTCTTATATTTTTTTTATGAAAATTTGGTGCGATCCCATGGGGGATATTAAAGTACGTACTAGCATTTAAAGGTATGCATGAGTTTGGGAGAAATTTATTTATTCTTGCGGTTCTTCCGGCTCATCCTTCAAATATTGCGCCAAATTTTGGATCCTTCTAAATGTTGATTATTTCTCAACCCCACTTGAAGTCAAACAAAACATGCTATAGGTAGAAGACGCTATCGGGGGTCTTTGTAAGACCGGATCATTGTGTTTTCAACCTCAACCTACCCTAACCTGTGAGCCGGCTTTTGTTTGATTGTTTGCTCATTCTGGCCGCAAGCGAAAGAGTGTATCTCTCAATATTTCTGGTGCTGCTATTACGCCTCTTCAGAGCGTCCTCTGCTTATTAATGGCTCTGTTTGTAAAATTTAAACGACGAAAAACACCCCCAAGGATATTAATGCGTTTCCGAGGAGTAAACTTGCGAAAAGGGGTTCGTAGCATACTGAAACAAATTATTGCCTGTACGAGGTTAAAGCCACCCTTTGTTGTATTGGGTATATATTGCCGAATGGAGAGTGTGGTTCGTTTTGTGTTATATAAGTATAGCGGTTACACAAGCATCCTGTGTCGCCAAGAGACCATGTTTGCGGATTGCTTGCCAGGTTTTCTAATTTCACTTTGGCTAAGGCATATTTTGGACGCAACCGGAGAGTCAGAGCAGAGCACCCTCTTTATTAATGTTTAACATGTGCGTTATTTATTGGTTTGTAATTTTTCAAACATGTAGATGTGCATGGGGATATAGCAACTGTGTGCGTTTTGGTTTTTTGTCATTAAGGGTGGATTCAAGTCAAGTTGGGTTGATTTTTTTTACGATTTTCAGTGACGGGGTTAGCTGAGGTTTCTAAGGGGGTTTATTTTAAGAAAATGTGGAGTGCATAGTAGCCAACATTTTTCCTTCATCAGTATTCGATATCACATCAGCCCTTACAAATATTGTCTTGTAAATTGTAGCGTCGTTTTAAAGGCTATATTTTCTCTCAGGACGCTTATTTTGCAAAAAGTCCAATTTGTTTCTTTGTTTTTTTGCTTCTTTTCTTTGTCACTCTCTGAAACACTTCATTGGAGCACTTAGACGCCACTGGTCCATTGTACTACCAGGAAGCATATAGCAAATCCAGTTCTATCCATTTAACTGGAATTTCTTTGACTTTCAAAGAAAGCCTAGAATGCACTTCAGCAGCGATGGGAGAGTTTACAGTATCATTACTCACCACATCAGCGTCAAAAATCTGTTACCCGATCCGAGCAAGGCAGGACAGTAACAAAGGAAATGATGCGAAGTATCGTCGCCCTCTCCACGAGCGTCGCAGATGGTGGTATAACTTAAGCCTAGCGCACTAAGATGCTTAGCAAAAGCAAAGTGTCTCGTAAGAGTGCCAATAAGTTTTCTGCAGTATTTTCTACTGACAGACAGCAGGAATGTCGTAGTTTTCTTACTGGACTTTCGGTGGCGCGCGTTTAGTCTGCCCACTTCCTGTAGAGCCTTGCCATAAACACTTGTGTTCGTTTGAGACCCAATCGTCAATGGAAGCCTTGACTGAGGACGTAGGAAGACACAGCGTAGGTTCTGTTCAAGAGAAATTTATTAACCTCGAGTCTTGCTTAGCAATCTCATCTGATATCTCACTTCCCGCAATCCCAGTGTGACCTAAAACCCAGGGCTCTAATCGCGTAATTTATCAGACTATCATCGTTGAGACGATTGTATAAAACGACCTCGTTTTAAGTTTGCTTCATATAACATCACAATCACGTCGATCAATCGAATCGTTCATCGTTTTCATTTTGAACAGTTTGAGCAGGACTGTAAACAAACTGTGACAACTGAAAACTAATAAAATTGGTATATTATTTTGTTTGTTTTGTTCTCGTTTATGTGAAAATGCATGTATACGTTGGAAAATAAGCATAGGCGCACGAGAAATTATATCGATAAGGTTTGTAAAGGAAGAAAAAGAAGAGGAAGAAGAGGATTTGTGCATGCATTTTGCTTAAAGCATTTACTAACTTTGCTTTTGGGGGCGCTTACAATCCGGGGTGGACAACGGCCTCAACCAACAAGCCTCTAGCTAGCTGCATCCAGTTACGCTCACCAAGTTCGTTGAGGTCGCCGTCCAATTAAGCGCTCCACCTAAGGTTGGGTCTTCCTCTGCTACGTCGACCCTCACCCTCAGGGGTGGCCTCAAAGACTCGTCGGGCTGATGCGTTGCTGTCCATACACGCTCCACGTGCCCCAGCCATATCAGCCGTTGTATCTTCAGCTTTTTGATACAAACTGGACCGAATATCGTCCGAAGATTCTTTCTCTTAAAACATCCAAGGAGGTATTCTTCCGATTTTGACAGAGTCCATGCTTCTGCACCATACAGCAGGACCGGGATGATTAGTGTCTTATATACCTAATATCTCGATGCTGAGACTCCTTTCTCGTTGACAGTATATTTTGTTTTGTCATCATTTACAGCCAAGCATTTAGTGAATGCAATTCTATGATTGCATCCTCAAAAGAGAACACAGCTAGGGTTCGAACTGTCTTTTAACAAGTATGAAGAAAATGGATTTTTGTCCTATATTTTCACATTTCATCACACTAATGCTAATGCAGTGTCCTTTGTGAACATTATGTATGCTTTTGATTGGAAAATGTTTCCTTTAATATTTATTTTACTTTTAAAAAACCTAAACATAAACAAAATACACCAAAAACGATGAAACGATTGCAAAATAGCCATCGTTCAATCGAATCGTTTCGACGACGCCATTTGACAGTATAATTGTTTACGTGAAGCAATAAAAAGCGATGATCGTCCTATCGATTCGACGATTATCGTTGTTTGTTTGTTATATGAAGTAGAAGTATCGTCGAGACGACGTCGTTCGATCGTTTTAGCCTTACGCGATTAGACCCCAGGATCACTCCTAGATATTTCGCGTCAATGCAGATCTAAATATTGACTCCTTTTATCACTGCCTGGGTCAGACCGGGTAAAATCCTCCATCTCGTGAAGAGAACAACCTCAGTTTTCAAAGGTTTGACCGAAAGCCCATAATGCACCATTCATCGACCATATCTATGGCCTGGCCATCTGCAGGCAGTCTGTGAACTTGATCCGGCAGAAAGTATGACAACATCATACGCGTATGCTTGAGCGTAGACGTTTAAACCATTTATGGTATGCAAACAGAGTCAAATACAATGCACTTTAATAGTGGAGACAGAACACCACCTTGTGGGGAGCCTTTGTTAACTCCTGTCCTAACATGGTGTCCCTGTCCACATTCCGCATCTCGGTCAAAATTCTATTCATCAGCATTGATCTGATCGACAATACTAATGTCCCATCTAATCCGTGTTATTTCTCTATTTATCCATAATTCAAGATCCGTTTTTCCGATCCTTACTTCAACGAATCTCAGATTTGTACAGCTTTTTTCAAGTCTGAAATAACTAATACTGAAATTTCCCCAGTCGAATCTCGTCTTCTCTGAACCCTTTTTGTAATGATGACCTTGTACTAATCGTGGAAAATCAAGCCTGCAAGATCTATCAATCGTGGACTAATTTTACCTTCAGGGTTGGTACCAGTACAAAATATAAAACTTTCAAACTAAAAACCGTTAAAAAGACAAGCAAACCCAACCACCTTCCAAAGTCAATGTTTTGTCGGCACGCCACTGTATTGTTGTCTTATCTGTGGATTTCACACTCCCAGTTAAATTGCGCGCAAAACAAAGTAAAAGAAAAACATTTGCCTCCTCAACCTTGTGCATCCTGAATTCTATCATCTCTAAGCGAACACCATCCAAAAGCTGAAAGCAGAAAGAAAAAAAAAACACCCACCAAAACAAAATAATGTTCCACATTTTATATCCCTTTGTGTCCCTGTTGAAGTGAAAATATAACGAACTCTCGCGCGCACACTTGCATACATTTACATCTTTGCATGGGGTGAAAATTTTGTACTTTGGAAAATCCGTTCGCCCAAATCGATACAACAAGAGGGAAGGACGCACGTGGTCGAACACGATACATTTTTTTTATCTGGAATACAATGAAAACCGAAAGCACTAAGTAAATGAACATAAAAAACAGTCACAGGAGCTGCTGCACAGGATCTCAGCGTATACAGAACGAAAAACTGACGAAGGAAACCCGCCACGAGCCAGACCAAAGCCAGAGCCATTCTCACTCATCCCAATTAGACGACGCGACGCCATCAGAGGGTTGATGTGTTGTTGGTTTTATTGCGTCGTTTGAAGGTTACCAGCCGGTAGTCGAACTCGGAGAAATGTCGAATGTCCTACAGTGATCCCAATCCCAAAACAAAGTCGAGCAACCCCTAGTCGTTTTGTACACGCACACATGTACCCCCGTAGATGGGAATTGGGAACAAGAAACAAGAAACAACCCTTCGGTTTTGGGTGTATCTCTCGGTGTACGGCTGCAGTACATTCAACATTGTAGATCGAGCTCGCGCAACAAAACTCTGCTGCAATCGGCTTCGGCCCGGCTACCGCGCTTGGATAAATTACCGTGAGCACGTGAGGGTGATTCGACGAGCATAGAGTGTGTTCTCATTGTACAGACGACATGCGTTTGTGTGTGTACCATTTGTACTTAAGTCCTTTTTTACGACCGTCGTAATGCTCCCTGGACGGAAACATAATAATGGCGGCTTCTGCCGCCGCCGTCGTCGAATCCACGTGCACTATGCTGCCGAATATGCGAATCCCTCACGCTACGTACTGCCACTCACCGACACAAGCACTGCACTAATACTATTGAATAAATGAGCAGGGATTCAAATCCGAACTGTGGTAGAAATAATTTCTGATTAGATTCTGTTCGGCTCCTTGAACGGTGCGGAAGTCCTTCGCGATTCTGCTGCGTAATTATTCGTTCTGTAAGTGTGTTTACGTCTTCGTTCGCATCTTTAATCGCACGTGGGAATATCCTTGCGCATGACATGCGAAGGAAACTGGGTGGTGTGCTCAATTCGCGTTTGCATTAAGTTTGTCCGGTAGTCGGTTCGATGTACCTAATTGCGAAAATATTTGCTTTGTTAAATCTCTGAGCAGTTTACCTATCGCGATATTGTGAGAGTGTGGTGATAGTGGTATTTGTTTTCTATGTTTTGCCATCACAATGAATGAGGATTCAGATGAAGAAATCGTCAAGGGCATGGAGTTGCTGGAGGGCAACTACCAAGTCTTCAAACAATGGATACCACCGGCACCCAACTATTGGGATGCACCGCCCAAAGCTGTGATTAAATCAGCGGAAGTCAGGTGAGGTCGTTATAATTGTGTCATGTCATGTCATTTTTATTTTGGTTACATTTATGGAGGACGCTTACTAATACAACCAGCTGTCGGAGTGTGAAGCATGCGAGAAATGCGCATGCTCTTTGCATGCCTTTTTTTTGTTTTGCTATATTTCGCCATTCAATGGTTGACCCATTGCGCCTTGTACTCTACAGTGCGTAAGCATAACAATCATGGTTGTCCTTTTGGAGTACCTATAAATATTGGTTTAATATTTCTGACATACTTATGCACCAGAGTCCATACGAATTAGTTGAGTATTGGCAGTTTTTGAAAAGAAATTCTGCAACATACGTTATAAATAAATTTCGAGAGATATTCGAATCAGATCACCATTGTTGGGTCTCTTTTCGTCTCCCTACCACTATAAACCCTACCCAGAGAGACTCTCTGGACTTCTCCAGAGTCCTTCCCTGAGTTCGATTCCTAGTGTTAACGCTAGCATCTGTTTATATGAGATGTTTTCCCAAGATCCTCATTCTTCTGCCAGCCAAAGCCGGACATTGACACAATATATGTGCCGCTGTCTCAGATTCCTCCAGGCATAGCTTACAAGTATCATCTTCTCTAAGGCCCATCTTCCTTAAATAATACCCGAAATTACCATGACCTGTAGTTAACGCCACCACTCATTTCAATGTTCCTCGACTCATGCTTAGAACCTTTCTCTGAGTGGAGCAGGTCGGCCATTGTATTGCCATTTTAGCTTGTCTACATTGTTCCACGGTTGACCACCTTCTCAGGTGTTCTGCCGTGATCCATTTGTGAATAAGCTGTTCTACCATTCCTCTACCAATTGGAGAGAATGGTTCTGGTCCCAGCAACTTTTCAGTTGACCTCTGTTTTTTCAAGGGAGTCAGCCTTTTCGTTGCCGTCGATCCCTATATGTCCTCGTACCCAAGTCAGTGTTACCTGATTTTTAGATGAACACTTATTGAGCTTAAATACACATTCCAGTGCCAGTGATGTTGTGATGGTTGTCCGCTCCATGCATCTAATCACCGCCTGGTTGTCCAGTGCTATTAGGATATTTCTTCCTTCCACCTGACTCTCAAGCAAGTAATCCAACGCATGCAGCAAAGCAATCATCTCAGCCTGGTATACTGAAGTGTGTTTCCCGAGTTACATAACATACGTTATTGTCCAGAGAATTTAAGGTACTTACCATTGATTAACTTTAAGAACTTTTGGCCAGATCATCCTTACATTCCCGGTGCTACAGTTTTATAAGTAACAATAAGAGTCTCCATTAATCAACGACTTTAGTAAAATGCCTAGAGGGTTGCTCGCTCTCCAAGTTGGTTGATGTCGTTTTCTACTTGTGCGCGTTACCTTAGCCAAGGTCTTCATCTACTCATCTACTATACTGACTCTGGGTTTGAATCGGAGATTCTGCAGGCCGGAGAGTTTATGTCCAATCATTGTACATATTTTAGCCATCTCAAACGCCCAATCTATCCCCGCAGCTTTGTTTACTAGATCGATGTCGCCGCATAGTTCGTCATTGATTTGTCTCCTGAGTCAATGCAAACGGGACCAAATATCTTTCTTTCTCTCTTTTTCTTCTTTCTATTTCTATCAAAACGGCCGGGGATATAATTCATCCGCTTCTGAAAGACTCCTTACTTCAGATCCGTAGAGTAGGTCTGGGATTATTGAGGCTCTACATTAGTTATTCATGAGGGGGCCTTTCTATACCTAGAACTCACCTCAAAGAAACAGCTATTGGCAAGAGTTGCGTCTTCGTTTCATTTTCTTAGTTTTGATGTCATAGCAGGGCCGAAGAAGACAAAATCCCTTACAGCGAAAGCTAAAGATATTGTCATCTTCTGCTCGATTCGTCGATACTGTGTATCCCTTCTTGTTTAGCGCTTACCACTTACACTAATTGGCTTTAACGTCGTTAACCTCAAATTCTATTTTAGCGCTTCTGTTTCTATGCTCTAATGTGTAGGTCGGTGATCGGGCAAAGGATGCTGGGATTTCAGCTTCTATAAAAAATTCTCTTGCAGAAATAGTTCTTCCATGTTCTCAGCACTGACTATGGTTCTACTACTAGACTTCCTTCCTGATTTCTACAGGTTTTTGTACAGAATTGCCTGGCTCGCAGAACACAAAATGTCTATACATTATTCCTGGAGTATAGCATCCTTAAAAAAATCCTTTAACAGCGTGCTTCTTTGCTAATTCTCTATCTTCTTTAAAAGACGATGTTCTTTCCATCTCTTTTTCTCGTAGAGCTCGCGAGCCAGTTATAGGCCTATTTTAAAAAGCCTTTTGTTTTGATGTATTTTGGTGTTTAGCTCTAGCTTCTGCATTCTTAAGAGTTTCGCATAATTCGTTAGTTGTGTAAATTTAAATGTAGAAACTGCGCCCTTGCTTTAGCCACAATCCCTACAGCAAAGACAATTTGCCTAAAGCCGTGACTAGACAAAGCTGCTGGGCCTGACGTTTTACCTGCCGAACTTTTTAAAGTAGCTGGGTATATCTTGGTAGAGAGCCTGAATCAAATAAATTTCAAAATTTGGTCAGGTTAATGCATACTCGGTTCACAAGAAAAGAGACCCCTCAGTTGCGCCAACTCCACAGAGGTATGTATATCACTCTCCGTAACATTAGCATACTAAATCCTATCTGCCATATGTCTGAACGCCTTAAACCCTTCGTAAATAACCTGATTGGCTCCTATCAGTGCGATTTTAGGCCAGATATGTCCACCGTCGATCAAATTTGCACACTTAGGCAGATACTAAAAAAAACACAAGAAGACCAAATCGATACCCACCATCATTTCATCGATTTCAAAGACAGCATCTATAGAGAAGATCTTATACAGAGTCATGTCTATTTTTGGTATCCCTTCAAAACTCGTTCATTTTTGTAGTGGAGAAAACTGCATCACGGTCGGTAACAATCTCACCGAGACCATTAATGTCAAAAAGGACTTGACAAGGTGATGCGCTGTCATATGACTTCTGGTTCTGATTCAACATCACTTGAAAGAATTGTGCAAAAATGACAGCGAGCTGTCACTGATGGAACGTTTGCTGCTATAGAAACAGATGCAGCTAAAATTTTGCCAAATCTGAACAGGTAAGCCCTAAAGCATCCATGACCTGTTGCCAACTGTGTCAAATAGAAGTTTAACTCTCTATGCTTTCTGTTGATCCAATCGTCGATTTTGGATAAATGATTCTGTGCGTCCAGCATCTCTTGTCAGAGTGATCCAATCTCTACTTGCCAATCTTCTAAACTTACCACCCTTTGTGGTAAAGAATTAACTCCTGTTGTCATTGATGTTCCTGCCGTTTTTCCTGTGCTTCTCTTGCAAAGAAATCAATTGGTACCATGCAAGCTACTACGCACACTGCTTCGTATGACGTCATTTTAAAGGCGCTACTTACTCTAAGAACGTTGATACGGTAGGCCGCCTCCGTTTTCTTTCGAAAACTGTGGTTTGGAGACAGTATGGTCACCGACTGTTACCGTTATTGTCTCCATAACTTTTCTGCTGCTGATGAGTAGAACTTCTGTCTTCTCTTGCGCTAGTTGTGGACTCATTGAAATCAGCCCTTCCTGCATGGATCTGATTGATTCGTTGTAATCGTCCTTTAGTTCCTCCAAAAATGTAGCTACCACCACCATACCTATAGCTATGTCATCGGCAAAGCCGATTATTATCTTAGACGGCATCGGGATCCTTAATCTCAGTATGTCGTCGTACATTAGGTATTCCACAATAGCGGACCTAACACGGAACCTTGCTGAACGTCACCATTTATGTTGTACTGTTTTGACCCTTCTTCGGTATTGTACAGCAATTGGGCTGAGAAGGCCATTAAACAGTAGACTTCTATCTCGAATCGAACAACTAAGACGATTTTGTATAAGACCTTTTCCGGCCAGTAGAATTTTCAAGTCTAACCCGAAAGGACAACGCAGTAAACGAAAATCTCGCCTTAAGTGACATCAACCGACTTGTAGTGCGCAAATGAAGGCAGTTAGCTAACTGGAGAGGCTTGATAGTTGACCCCTCAGTTCACCCCGAACTGTATAGAGTCGCCTAAGAAGTTCCTTCCGTTGGCTCTTAAGAGTTCTTGCCTATAAATCTGTGACGTGAGAATAAATCCTCGCATCCAAAGAAGTGCTGCCTCTGCTCTTTATATAGCAATAACGGTGATAGATGTCGCAGTTTTTCATCATATTTTTGTCCTGCCTGTTCCATCGTACTTCCTTTAGGTGCGTGGCTGTTATGCCTGCAGTCTAGGGCCTCTGTTGAATATAAACCTTTTCCATTGTACTAGCACTCCAAGTACGGATAAAAAAGTCTTCAGATGGCCATGGTCGGTACTAGGAATATACTGCCGTAGATATATATATCTCCAGTTAGCACGATCTTTGGCTTACTGCCTCCAGTTGCGCACTCCAAGTTGGTTGAGGTCCCCTTTCACTTGTGCGCGCCACCTAAGGCGAGGTCTTCCTCTACTGCGTTGTCCCTCCGGGTTGGAATCGAAGACTCTTCGGGCCGTAGCGTTGGTGTCCATTCGCTCTACATGTCCTAGCCATCTTAGGCGACTGATACGAACTTTTCTCACCAGGTCGATGTCGCTGTACAGCTCGTAGAGTTCGCTGTTAAATCTCCTCCTCCAAAGCCCGTCAACGCAAACGGGACCGAAAATCACTCGAAGAATTTTGCGTTCGAAGCGACCAAGGAGATCTTCATCCGCCTTTGGCAACGTTCATGATTTTGCGCCATAAAGCAGGACTGGGATGATGAGGGTCTTATATAGAGTCTCCTTGGTGTTTCTCGACAATGCCTTACTAATCAATTGCCTTCTTAGGCCAAAGTAACAGCGGTTGGCAAGTGTAATTCTTCGCTTGATTTCTGATGTGATGTCATTTTCAGAATTAAGCGGAGCCGAGGTAGACAAAGTCCCGAACTACCTCAAAGTTATAGCTGTCTATCGTGACGTTCAGTCCGATTCGTCGATGTTGTGTGTACCTTCTTGTTGACAGCATATATTTCGTTTTGCCCTCATTCACCACTAAACCCATTTTTGTCGCATCTATACTGATACTTGCAAACGCACCAGTGACAGCTCGCTGTGTTCTGCCAATGATGTCGATGTCGTCAGCGTATGCAAGTAGTTGCACAGACTTTTGGAAAATTGTGCCCCTGGTGTTGGCTTGCGAGTTTCGTACAATTTTCTCAAGAATGATGTTGAAAAAGTCACATGACAGCGCATCACCTTGTCTAAATCCTTTTTTGACATCAAAGGTCTCGGTGAGACTGTTTCCGACCTTTACGGAGCAGCGAGCGTTCTCAATCGTCATTCTGCACAATCTGACAAGTTTGGCAGGGATGCCAAAACTAGACATGGCTCTGTATAGCTCGTCTCTATAAATGCTGTCATATGCGGCTTTAAAATCGATAAATAGGTGATGAGTATCGATTTGGACTTTTTGGGTTTTCTCCAGGATCTGCCGTAGTGTGAATATTTGGTCGGTTGTGGACTTACCGGGCCTAAAACCGCACTGATAGGGTCCAATCAGTTCGTTGACAAATGGTTTCAGGCGTTCACACAGTACGGCAGGCAGAATTTTGTAAGCGATGTTAATGAGACTGATGCCTCTATAGTTGGCGCAGTTTAGAGGGTCACCTTTCTTATGGGTCGGGCAAACAATGCTGAGGCTCCATTTATCAGGCATACTTTCCTCTGACCAAATTTTAGAAATGAGTTGGTGTATGCTCTCTACCAAGTCAGTTTTAGAATTTTTAGTGCAGAATAATTGTCAATCAGCTTATATAAGTTTATGTAAGACTTCGTTGCACCTTTTATCTTCTCAATTTATAGCCTTGGCTCCTTACGATAAATTCTTTCAATGTGTCGAACATCTTGCAATAGTTATAGCAGTTGGTGGTACCCTAAAAACAGATGAATAAATTAGACTAGTATGTTTCTAATAACAACCCTAAACACTTAACTTGTAAGTTATAAGTCTAGCAAGCTGCATAACTACTATTACTTCCGCATTAACAACCACCTATCATCGGTCTCCAATTTCTTTGCTCTCTTTCTCTGTTCGAAAAGTAATAATTCACTCGCTTTCCCTTTTCGTGATAATAATTAATCAACAGAGCATTTCTGCAATGCTCATGCTCACCCACTTATTATTATTCATCAATCACTAAAACAACCCCCAAGCTGGCCCGGCAACTCAATGAGTCTATGGACCACCATATACCCAACCATCGCCCTATGCCAGTAGTAAATCATCGATCAAAAAAAAAAAAAAAAAGATTACAAAGCAACAGCCAGGCCAAGCAAAATAAATAATATCATTCACAATAGCCGCACAGCCCACACCATAGCCAGAGCCAGAGCCACAGGACGCGATTTGTGTTGTTGTTCAACACTTGCAATTTTCCTTGTAATTAATATTCACTCTGTTCCGTGGTCCTTTTGTGGGTCGTGGTCGTGCTCGTGCACCATCATCTCGCGCATCGTCCATCACAATCTCTGTATGTGCCGCCAATCGTTGTTTGCTCTACTTTGTGCGCGTTGACGGGAAGCCCATTATCATGGACGCGCAACCGAAACGATTCGCGGACTTGAACTTGCAACTGTTTACGTCCATGGCCACCATCAAAAACCAACAAAATAGCAAATCTTCAATGCCCAGAAACAGGCTTTTGTGCGGTGATATGAGAGCGAAAAGCCAGACCGCAGACCAGACCAGACTCCACACCAATAGTCGTCTCCTTTATGATGCTATGGTGCGCGATGGATGACTTTGCGTTCTGTCAGAGTGTCAGCAGAGGGCTCAGATCAGAAATTGTGCTGGTGCTGTAGCTGTTTGCTGTCCATCAGTATCATTCAATTCAACGGAATGCAATGGCTAAAAGGACGCAACTAAAACGAGTGTGGTCCGGTGCTGGTCGTGCAAATACTCGCACATACATACTCTTGTTTTTTTTATTGTTTACTTCTCCCCAACCATCAGAGAACGGATAGCATGGAGATGTCATAATAAATCACGTACAACTGACGAAAAACCAGCCCATCACTGGGCTAAGGTGTACCTCGTTAACCTCTACAGTGCAAGGTTGTACTTTGCAAATTAAGAAAGTGTCATGAACACCTGTGGGAAGCAAGTGGGCTGGCGCGTTTAGAGTTGGGATTGAAAGTAAAAGTACTGAATAGTAGGAAGGGAAAGCGATATGTAGTATCAAACATGGACAGAAACAGCTCAGTTATACATAAAACCGGAACAGATCCAAAAAACATGGCAGCAAATTTTTGTGATTCTGTTTCTTTCTACCGCTGTTTCTGTTGTTTGTCACTTGGCGGCTTAAGGGCAGCCCCAACTTGTTAGCAGGTCTTTGCGTTTTCAAATATTTTGGTTAAAAAGTCCCTAACCCAAGCTTCTCACAAGTCAGTTCGTTTTCGTAATTTTTAGGACGAATGGAATGGGCCTACAATTTTATACCGAGTCCAAACGGCTGAGCTGAGAAGCTTTTGCATGTTTGGATGTTTGGGAGACGTTCAGTTGGAAAATCAGAGTTACTTACAAAAGACCCAATTTTTAGTGCAGTTCGGCACGTGAAATATGTGAAGTCCATAAGACGTTTTTTGGGCGTCCTTTGTTTAATTTTTCGCGTTTTTTAAACGTGTCTTAATGTGCGTTTTAAGGTCATTTTATATTGAGTATTTTTAATCAATTTTGGGGCCCTTTTGAGGTGCTTTTTGGTCAGTTTTCAAGAAAATGTTTGTAGTCGATTTTCGGCCGTCTCCTGAATTTTGTTTTGAATAGAGACACAACGGAACCTTATTGTTTTCGCTACGATGTCTGTCCGTCTGTCCGAACCCACCAAGCCAATTTTGTTCTTAGGTCTATCTCAAGAACCAACTGACATAGAAGGCTGCAATTTGCACACAGCATTAGGTATACGTATAACCTTTGGTTAAACGACAAAAAACTGCTTAATTTCGTACCTAGTCTAGCAAATCAAAGAACAGCCGACACACTACCGTTTGCAAGGCACGAAATCAGGCCAAATACGGAACCTTCGGTTAATAGCTTTCGTAGTGCTTTTCGATCAGTTCTCTGTCGCGTCTTTCTGGGCAATTTTTGGATAGTCTTTCGGTAGGTAAACAATTTTTCCTTTGTGTTTTCTATGACATTTTTGGGGACGTTTTTCGGGGAGTTTTTTTTGTAGCATTCTTAAGGACTTAAGGACAAAGCATTTTATGGAACTCTTTTTTTGGAACGTTTTTATTTGTGGCTTTTTTAATCTTTTTGCATTGCGTTTTTCGGCGCCTTTTTTGGGACGTTTTGACGGGGTTTTCGTTGGGTTTTTTTTTTTTGTTTAACCAGGTACTATAGAGACCCAATATTCCATAGCCGATTGCTCTATATTTTTCTATCAATTGACTTCTATTTTCCGTATTTTTATTTTATAAGTGCGACTTTATTTTCATTGTTTTACATTTTGTGTAGTCAAGTGTTGGCATCGCACAGTGCCGATACTGCAGGTACCTATTTCTATTATTGCATTTTTGGTGTTATTCTGTTGGCCTCTGTCGGAAAGTTTCATTTTTAGAGTGTTTGCTTTTTGGGCATTTTTCGGGCATTTTTATTCTTTTTTCAGGTGTTTTTCTATTGTGTTTTAAGCAAGGATTGTTCTCCATTGTTCGCGATATAAAGGGTCCGCCGTTTTTTTTCAGCTAGTGCTTATTTCGCGAATGGTAACACTTATCCCATGTCTGATTTGACAGATAATTAGTTTTATCCTCCCGCTGAACGAACGAACAACGCTGGGAAATATTTCGACATTACTTTGAAAATCATGGTAATGTGAGCCTGCGATCGACTTAGAGAAGATGCCGATTTTGCCAAAAAAAACATCTTTTCAGATGAAGCTCATTTTGATCTTGGCGGGTATGTAAACAAGCAAAATTGTCGCATTTGGGGCACAGAAAAAAAAACGCATACATTGAAAAGCCGATATACCCAAAACGAGTCACTGTTTGGTGCGGATTTTGGTCCAGAGGCATAATTGGGCCATTTTTCTTCGAAAATGAGCAAGGAGTGGCCGTTACAGTCAATGGCGATCGTCATCGGGCCATGTTGAACGAATTTTTGTTCACAAAAATTGAAGAGGAGGATATTAGCAACATTTGGTTTCAACAGGACGGCGCTACGTGCCACACAGCCGAAGCTACACTCGATGTTTTGCGCCCTGTTTTTGAAGATCGCATTATCAGCCGCAGAGCTGATGTCGTTTGGCCACCGCTGAGCTGCGATTTGACACCGTTGGACTATTATTTGTGGGGTGCCGTAAAAGATAAGTGTTACGCCGACATGCCAGAGACAATTGACGCTTTAAAGGACAATATTCGTGAAGCCATTGGTAAAATACAGCTGCACACAATCGATAATGTGCTCAAAAATTGGACCGATCGTGTAGGCTACTGCATGGCCAGCCGAGGCAGCCATTTGAATGAAATTATTTTCCATTATTAACCGGAAGGATTGTACTTTCAAATAAAAAAAGAAATTTGAGAAAATATTCAGTAGTTTTTTTTATAGCATTTTCAAAAAAAAAAAAGTTATTTGGCGGACCCTTTATAACCCCAATTACACTAAAAATGGTATGTACAAACTTTTGACGCGCGAACGCAAATGCACATTCTCTTCAACTCAGTCCTAAGGAGCTCAATTCATCCTCGACTGCTATGAGCCATGTATGTCTCGGAAGCCCCACTGTTCTGACTGCCTGCATACGTGGATTCCACTTCATGGCTTCTTCGCAATGGAACTTTTATCGCTTTCTCCTTCGTATAGTAATGTCTATAGGTTATTGGTCCACTCTCTGATAAAGCTATCTGCATTAGAAATACGATTTGGCCCAAAAATTGTCCAAATGATTCTAAGACATCTAAGACATCGGAAGGTTTGCAGCTTACGCGTGGTAATGGTGTCCACCCATAAAGCAGTACTAATTCTACGTTGGAGCGGAACAGTCGAAGCTTCGTTCTTAAGCTGAAAACATTGCTTTCCAAATTTTGGCTATCATACCCAACTCAGCTTTAGCCTTATCCCAATACTACTGCACACAACCAGTTTGGTGCCACCCCGGTTAGTCGAGACAAAACTTCCTAAATAAAGAAGGTTGTCAACTTTCTGGATCTGTCCGGTAATGTAAAGTTGAGTGCGGGTATTGGAAGTGCTAGGATAGGTTTAGGTTTACGTTGGAAATGCTAAGGGCTTCCGTTTTGACTGTGCTTATTTTGAGCTGCACTCTGTTCAACTGCTAGATTGTGGCCCATCAAATGAAGTTCCATTAGGCGATGTGAAAGTAGACAAACATGGTCAGTGTAGTCAAGGTGTTTGAGCTAAGATGTGATTGTCCATCGAATTTCATTGTTGCCTTCCGTCAATGCTGCACAGAGTACACCGGTGACAATCACCAAGAACAATAGTGGTGACAGTGTGCACCCCTGAGGTACTCCACTTTGGACTTCAAAATCTTCAGTTATCCTTACCATTGTGTGAAACGTGACACCTTTTATAGCTTTGATCAAATCATGATTTAAATTGTCGAAAGCCTTTTCGAAGTCGATAACAGTGGATCTTAAACTCTTAAAAAGTGTGTTTTAGGTTGTATTAAAAAAATATATTGCAAGACTTGTGTGAATCTCACTAGATACACGTCACCTTAGTCTATGCTCTACTTCAGAAGTCACCAAAGAAAACCCATCACCTCTTGTCTTTCACTCACATCTTCAAGTTACCACTTGCTCATAATGCGAAGATGCGATGATGATACTCATGCGAAACTAACAAGTAAACCCATAGTCGCAATCTTTTATCTCATAAATTCCGATTGTTGACAGAAAAATGAGCCATTCCGGATGCAGTTTGTTTTTGTTTTGCTGCGCTCTTTGTTTCACATTTGCTGCACCATTATCTCGCTTGTGATTGTTTTCTTCATAAAACAATTACTGTCCATGTGATCACAATGGTTTCCAACAGACTGGGAAGTACACTGCTCTGATTACGAACAATAAATACGCTTCCCTAGATGGTATCTTGAGTAAAGTGTATATCGTCCCTGTGCCAAGTTTTGCACAAGTCTTCCAGAATTGTATGAGTCGAAGTGGTGTCATTGTGGGGCTATATCACGTCAAAATGACAAGCTGCATCGTGAGGAAGTGTAATTTCATATTTTCTTCTGGACAATTACAAAATCTAGTTCGACTAGCTTCGGGATGCGGATGGCAGTGGTCGCTTTTTTTGTACTTCTTGTGAAACGATTGCGGTTTGGACAGAAGCAACGGTGCATGTGGTGTGGTATTAACAGTGGTATGCCAATACCTTGTGTATGCAGTGAGATGGAACAGTGTGAAAGTCTATACCATCTGTTAAATGAGTCGTTTATCAAAATAAGCTATATTTAGCGGCGGATATTTTGACAATGATGATAATGCCTGTAGAGTTAGGTACCAAATACTTGCCGAAAAATGCACATGGTGAACCTATAATTATTTCGAATTACCAACTAAGCTATACGATTACACGGCCATTTTTTCGAGTCATTTAAATGGCGCTCTGACGTAAAAATCCTGTCACAAAGCAGTCATTTAAATGTCGCTCTGTGTGATCGCCATTATTGCCAGCGTCATTTAAATGATTAGGAAAATGGCGCACCAAATGACATGAATTAAGTGTCATTTAAATGGCGGAATCGCCATTTTTTCAATGACGAATCGTAGCTTAAATGTCGCTCTAATACGAGATTTTTTCCTGACGGCAAAGCGCCATTTAAATGACTCAAAAAAATGGCCGTGTAATCGTAGCTTTAGGGCTGGGCCACACATGCCTTCCCAGTCGTGTCGAGCAAGACTGGTCAATTTTAAGTGAGTAGAAAAGAGAATCTACGCTTCTTTTCTTAACTAACCTAAAAATCTACCTGTCTCGCCTAAAACGACTTTCATGGGAAGTCGTGTGTGGTCCAGCACTTACTCATTTACTTAGATAGCCCTATAGTCCGCGGTAGACCTGCAATCCCCAATCAGCCCAAAAATTGTACATTGGTACTACGACATGATAATCAAAATTTGGTCCAAATGTAACAAGCTTATAGCATGCTCATTACAGAAGCCATAATAGAAATGCTCAGCCTTCCTTCTCTGCATATCTGTACAGAAGGAAGCTACTAATTTAATTCCCCAATATTTCAAACCTCAAAATGGGCAACTTCTCAGGACCTCTCAAGATTTTACAAAGATTCAAGATAATCCTGGCAGTATATGCTTAACAAAATCTGATTTTCCAGATATGTGGTCATAACATTTGACCATGAAAATTCGAGAAATAAAGAATTCGTACAATGCCCTGCTTTTCGGGGTAACTGATAATCTGTTGTCCATGTTGTTCATGTTGTCTATCCACATAACCACTGTAGTGTGGTACCTGTAGACTGATCGCAAAAGAATGTCCGTCCTCCTTTCGACTCATCGACCGACTTGTTTATGCCTTCCGCAGAGATAGATTTGGCCTTTGCTTCAGTTGCTTGTGGGAACTTCCGTTCGGAGTGAAGTCGTTCTTGCTCTTCCAATTCGGCTTCCGCAGTTTTGGCTGACCTATTAGCGCATTTTTCCACCGCATTGTCTACCTCCACTGACGATTGGTCAGCTATCTCTTTCGGTTTCCCATCAGAGTCCACTGACCCATCGAGCTTTTTTGGGTTCATTCCAGCGCCTGCTAGAACCTTCTCGATCCCTTCGAAGTCTTCGACCTCGTTTTTGTTTATTTAGTTTTGGTCCATATACATATGTACCCACGAGTGGGGGAGAATTAATCAGACCGAATAGGCAGAGATCCCCAATACCTATCCCAGTCAACTACATTACAACAGAGGATTTAGCTGCCCCTGATGAGTCTCCATTAGCGATTCAATTACCCCTGAATACTGTGAACCAGAAGTTTTGCCTACCTTATCACAGCTGCCTCGGCATGGCAGACCAGTCACCTTGGAGTTAAGGGTTGATCGATTGATCGATGATTTGACCATAACCCTAATTTAGCATCCTGTCCCTCCACTTAAGCCGCCCCACCACGACAAGGTACCCAATCTGCGAATAAAGGTAGATGAACTTACCAACGCGGATAATCTTGCTAAACACTGAAACAAATCCAAGGGCCAGAGGCAAGAGATTCATAAGCCGAGGCTGCAGCAAAGCTTAAAAGTTACCTGTTAGCTCAACAAAGAAGACCTGAAGGCTAAAGGTCTTAACTAATTTAATAGCACTGTCCACTATAAGAAATGGGACATCATCCGACGATAACTCCTTAAGAATAGACGACAGAACACAGACTCTCTGAATTCACTTCTTTGTCAAAAGACAAAGTATTCCATATATGCAACGAACGTTTCTGAGCTTGTATGGAACAAATACTGAGGTTTATAATGATTCTTGAAACCTGCGAGTGTTACAGAAATAAAAGCCAGCACAATAGACATTTACAGGTCGCTATGCATGTCATGCTGATGCCAGAAAATGATTTTCCATGCATTATTTGCAAACAACATGTTCAAAAGTATATTTAATAAATAACGAAAACGCTACCTCCTTCCTTCCATCCACAAACTATATAAAAATACAACTCAACTTTCCCCACAATTCCTTATGCTTAAAATATTGTTTTCAGATTGGAAACGAATTTCATGCAATATCCTCTCAACGATGTCAATCAAATTCAACAGCATAAAATTGAAGGCAATCAAAATCGAAACAGTTCATTCCCCCAGAACTGGAAAAAAAGGATCTAAAACGAGAAACAATAAGACAAAAAAAAAGTAACCGCTCCCCCTTTTGCCTCGAATTTGAAAATGCAATCAGCCCTAAAATTTATGTAACTTTCCGCGCACTGATTCCGTTTTAAATTTATAATCCGCAATTTGCATTTTTCGTCCTGGCAGCGCGTCAATTGAAACTTCCCGGAATCCAATTTAACACCCCAAGTAACGCTTCCTCTCGCTGTCGTCGTAGTCGTCGTGAGTTCTCCATCTCTATCGCTGGGTGGCTTCGCATGGATCGGAATCGGAGTCCGCTCAAGTGTATTGTTTCCAAACAAATCTATTTCGGTGATGCAGCTGCATCGTTTCTGAATCATATTCCCAGCGTATGATTGTGTCGTGCCAAAGTAGTTTCTTGGCGATATGAGGCACTGTTATGAGAGCCGCCCACCCACCAACCAGAGTGCGATGGGGAGGAAATGAAAACATTCGTTGTTGCCGTTGGATTTGTTGGCAGGCAGGAGCAACAGCAGACAAACAATTTGAAAATTTATTCAGGATCAGGTGTAAAATGATTTTATTTCAAATTGGATTGTTTCCACTTGAGCGAGCCGGAGCACCACTTTGCATATACCTACCTACCCTACATATGTTGATGACTCTTTTTTATGTCGCCGACAGTAATGTTTTTGTCCTCATATCTGCCGTTTTCATAGGAGTATCTTTGTTGTTTCCATGTTTTCAGTATACATGCTTGCTGAGGAGTAATTATTTAAGTATTTGTGTTCTCTGTTTGTCTAACTGTTATTTTTACAGTAATTATCATTGAAATGAAGAGATAACACTCAAGAGATAATGGAAGCGGAAGTTAAATTGAACGTCTTAATTTAAATTCGTATTTCTTGCTGTTGTTATCAATTCGATTATGTAACTGGTCGATTTTTTAAGGCGGCTCTCAGATTGAGGCAACAAGCAATAAGCAACTAGCAACTGCCAATAAGCAATCAGCAACATTTTTCGTTCGAGCGATATTTAGTTGCTTTGATGTGAGACCTCTAATTTAATTCAAAATAAAATAATTGTGAGCGATAATTTTGCGTGTTTCCTATTGCCAGTTGCTTATTGATTGTTGCCTCAATGTGAGAGCCGACTAAGTGATCGTCCAAACAACTTGCTGGCAATATCTCACTAGTTTTGGGCTACGCCATTAGCAGCTTTATGGACACTTAAGTTGGCAAATGCCTAATACAACTATCCCGAGCATTGACATCATAAAGGGTGTTTTTTTTAGAGGTATAGAACTTTGAAATGGAATAAAACAAAGATGAGTTTTTTAAATTTACATGAAACTTACTTTGTTCGAAAGATAATCTTTTGGCATTATAATTTAAATATGATTTCTGGCATACGAGCGCCACGGCTGGCTCGGACGTAGTCTAATCTGGAGGTCCAATTTTCAATGACTTTTTCCAAGATTTATGGCCGTATATCAGCAATAACGCAGCGAATGTTGTCCTCTAATGCGGCTCCCAGATTGAGGCAACAGGCAATAAGCAACTATAGTTGCTATAGCAACTGCCAATAAGCAATGAGCAACATTTTTCGTTTGAGCGATATTTAGTTGCTTTAATGTGAGACCTCTAATTTAATTCAAAGTAAAATAATTGTGAGCGATAATTTTGCGTGTTTCCTATTGCCAGTTGCTTATTGATTGTTGCCTCAATGTGAGAGCCGACTAAGTGCTCAATCGTTTCGGGCTTATCGGCGTAGACTAGCGACTTCACATATCCCCACAGAAAATAGTCAAGCGGCGTTAAATCGCACGATCTTGGAGGCCAATTCACTGGTCCGCAACGTAGAACTATGCGGTTAACAAACTTTTCCTTCAATAAATCAATTGTGGCACGAGCTGTGTGGCATGTTGCGCCGTCTTGTTGAAACCACAGCTCCTGCACATCATGGTTGTTCAATTGATGAACGAAAAAGTCAGTAATCATCGCTCTATAGCGGTCGCCATTGACTGTAACGTTCTGGCCAGGATCATTTTTTAAGAGGTACGGACGGACCAATTATTCCACCAACCCATAAAGCACACCAAACAGTCAGTTTTTGTGGATGTAACGGTGTCTCAATATTCACTTGAGGATTATCATCACTCCAAATACGGTTTTGCATTGTTTATTGACGTATCCATTTAACGAAAAGTGAGACGTTTATGTTGACCGTAAAATTGACGGAGTGCGCGATACGTATTTCGAACAGAACCATGATTTTCAAAATAAATTTGCTAAATTTGGAAGCGTTATTCAGGCGTCAGTCTATTCATCTTGAAATGCCAATGCCAAACCAAACTAAAAATAAATCACTTGACAGCTGATAAAATGACCGCCAATTAAAAAAGTGTTGCCAACTTAAAGTTCTATTCGTCTAAAAAAAAACACCCTTTATATGTGGTTAAGAGCGGAATAAATTGGGAAATTGCACTTTTTTTCAATGACATCTTTTTGTAAACAAAGAGAACGTTCAAGTAGTAAGTCTGACAGCTCTTCATGATAATGAATTTTCATTGGACCAAACTTGTCACCAGTTGTCAACTTGTCAACAGTTTTTTCTGTTGAATTTTATGTCCGCAACACCGGCAAATCAAGTCGACTTAGGCCCGAAACACACATGCGATTTCAATCGCGCGACTGTTTAGTCGCAAAAAATGAAACACGCACATTTCAATGTGAATGCGCGCACATGATTTTGGATTTTACGACCGATGTAGACAGAAAATTCAATTGCCATATCAGTTTGCCGGTTTTAAAGTGCAAAAAAGGGAAAATTTAAGTCATAATACTTACTTACTTTTGGTGGCGCTTACAGTCCGGGGTGGACCACGGCCTCAACCAACAAGCCCCTCCAGCCAGCTCGGTCCCTCGCCAGCTGCCTCCAGTTACGCACACCAAGTTGGTTGAGGTCGTTCTCCAATTGTGCGCGCCACCTAAGGTGGGGTCTTCCTCTGCTGCGTTGTCCCTCAGGGGTGGATTCGAAGACTCGTCGGGCTGGTGCGTTGTTGTCCATACGCTCCACGTGTCCCAGCCATCTCAGCCGCTGTATTTTCAGCTTTTTGACCAGGTCAGCGTCGCTGTATAGCCCGTATAGTTCGTCATTGAATCTTCTTCTCCACACTCCATCGTCACAAACTGGACCGAATATCACTCGAAGAATTTTTCTCTCAAAGCATCCCAGAAGGTTTTCATCCGCTTTTGACAGGGTCCATGCTTCTGCACCATACAGCAGAACCGGGATGATTAAGGTCTTATATAATATCTCCTTGGTTCTATGAGAGAGGGCTTTACTTCTTAGATGCCTTCTTAGCCCGAAGAAACAGCGATTGGCAAGAGTGATTCTTCGCTTGATCTCTGCGCCGATGTCATTTTGCGAAGTGATAGTGGAGCCCAGGTAGACAAAGTCTTTAACTACTTCGAAGTTGTATCTGTCCATCGTGACGTTTTGTCCGAGTCGCCGATGTTGAGAGTCCTTTCTCGTTGACAGCATATACTTCGTTTTGTCCTCATTAACAGCCAGACCCATTTTCGCCGCCTCCGTTTCGATGCTTGCAAATGCGCCACTGACAGCTCGCCGCGTTCTCCCAATGATGTCAATATCATCAGCATAGGCAAGTAGTTGAACGGACTTTTGAAAAAGTCATAATAGCAAAGTCAAATTTTTGATATTATGTAAGAGATATTATCACTCTACTTATTCCTCAAAGCTAAACCAAAACTCCGGTTTCATCATATACCAAAATCTTAAGTTTGGTAAAATGAGGTAAATTTCTTTTACTTTGGAGGTTATGGCATTCCAATATAAATCAACGCAGCGCTGCCAGAAATGTATTTTCGTGTTCAGTAGTCACCACGAACTAAGGTCACAAAGTTACAGCATTGCTAAAATGACTTGAGAGAAGTTTGGTGTACAACTGTAAGATATTTCCATGCAAAGCGCATCAGACAGTGAATCAAGTGTTGACCGTCAAGCGCGTGTAACCTACGGGTTTGAGTTCACGAGTCTATTTCAAGAAGCCTCTTGAAGCCCTCAAAGAGAATATCCGTCAAAAATGGGAGGACCTATCGCAGTATGTAGATACTGGTAAGTGTGGTAGAAAATGCCATAATCGGGCCCGAATGGTCATCAATTATAGCGGCGGCCACTTTGGCCTCCATTATTCGTTCTCTAAAATTGTGTGTTCCATTTAAGTCGCCTTTTATAAGACCAAATTGAGTGTATCCTCTAGCTGATGGTCTTTAAAGTTTTCCTACTACCAGCTCTATAGTTTTGGCACTGCATTGTTCCCTTATTCCACTATCGGCTTCTCAAACTCTCTATATTCAATACAGTGGTTACTAGCAAATGTTTTTCAAGAAGCTCCGCGGGTATTATACCAACAACTCCATATTGCTCGAGTTTCTACGATTTCCCTGGTTCAACACCTACCTTCTCACATCCCAAACGCATCTAAAATCCACACCATCTGTTAATTACCGTCAGTATAATTACAACGTATCTAGTCTAAAGATCTACGATGCATATTATCTCCAGAGCACCGACTAAGTCAGAGTATGACCTGAATTCAAAGTTCAACGCACGCAAGTACGAATGCCATGCCAGTCCATAATTGATACTTCAGCGTACACGTCCCACTCAAGTCGTTAGGAGAACCAATTCATAGCGCGACTAATTAGCGATTTCTTGATTTTAATCGCAACCAATCAGCCGCCATCAACCATGCGCTGCACAACACTGATTCCAGTGCAAATGCCCAATTCCAGGGCAACTCTCCTTTATTATTCAGAATACCATACGCAATTGGCTCCAATTAAGCACAAAGCCTGGGCATAAATATTCTCCGCTTAGGAAATTTATGCGTTGCCTCCCGGTCAAATGAACTCCACTTTATATTAATACGCGGGCACAGATTTCGCGCTGCTGGTTTTAGATAAAAATGAACGACATATACTCAGATACTCAGATACTCTTCTGTCATTACGGAATTGACGCAGTCCAGTCCAGAGGACGCCATCATCGGTATGTCAACTTTTCACATTTTACACTCAATCAACTCCAGCGATTCCATGCATCGCGTGGCGTTCAGTTTCAGCATACAACAATCGAGTAGGAAACCTTTGGCACAACCACCCGCAAACTCAACTTCAGAGGGTGACTATGGCATGATGAAGTTCGAATGGTTGTAGGAGGCACAGACGGTAGATGCACATCAGCCACACACAGTACATTTCAAAGCCAAGGCACACGTTTACATTTTGCCAGATTAAAACAATTTGACAGGGCCACCATCCCGTAGATGATGGCCAGACCGTGTTGGCCGAGATCGCATCTCTGAACAATTCATTTGGAAGTTTTTTTTTTGCATTTCGCACACTGACAAGATTGAACTGACATTTGCCCATATTGCTGTTGCATAGTTTAATTAATCTTAACATAGGCTTTTCGAGTTACTTGCAATTTTGCATTGCATATGTCGGTAGTGGTTGAAGACGTGTGCTCAATGGGCGTAATTGAAGTCTGGTGACGTACTGGTACTGGTACCGCTTTGTGTGGTCACTGACCTTAGGCGACCGACGATGCGTTTCTCAGCATTCTTTGTTTTACAATAAAATTTCAGATGGTTGATGGAGTTGACAGGAGATACCGCGATGCTCTTTGGATTAAAATGTTTTCGAATAACCCGAGGAATAACCAGTTGATGGACAGTTTTATTCATTATTCTCCATTTGAAATAGCTTCTTAAAGATTGACTGGGTTTATTCGTTTTCAAGTGGTTTCCTTCGAATAGGGATGGGAGTACATGTGCGTTTTTTGTCGCACTAATATTCAGACGCAATTGTGGAGCACCTCCTCAAAATTTACGTTTTCGGGCGTATTTTGGGCGTTTTGGGCGTCTTGCAACTATTTTCGTATTATATCATCGCAGATATGCCTCGTTAATGTAAAAACAGCAATAACAGTAGGTATCTCAGCAACAATGATGGCAGGTGGTTTCTTACCAGGCGCGACCACAGGTGGCGGATGGTGGACCCTAGTTACGATTCGTTCGTCATCCTAGGACTTAGGGTTATATAGCAGGGTTCAGGTCCCAGTCCTGCGCTCATGCAGACTGCACTATATTCGCTGTAAAACCCCTATGGCGGATCAACAATTGTCATCCTGTATTCTTCTTCTCGCAAATCGGGAGACTTACCGAGAGAGAAAACTACATCTAGTCTGCGTTTAGCCAGATGTTCTCCCACGAAGCTGTTCGTCAAACGGGAATTTTAGGAGAGGGGATGACCCCCTCATGGTTGGGGGTGGGTCGTAGCGCAAACTCTGGATACCTAGAGATCTCCAGTTTTAGTTTAATTCACCTTACCTGCATACATGGGGTGAGTACAGGCGGACATCTTCTTCCCCCTTACTCGTGGAACCCAAAATGTCAAATTTGTTCAATAATTTAATTCAAAAAGCGAAAAGCGAAGAGTACCTGATCAGTCCAGGCGCTCCTAGCTCAATAAAAACTGATCGGCAAAAGCAAGTAAGAGTGGAAGATGCGCTTCTACCCTTCTCGGACGGAGAAAAGGTTGGAGCATAGTTGACGCAAATCTGGAAAAACTCCTTCTGGATTCTATTGACACTTACTCCATCGCTAGCTCATCCTTTACCTTCACCTAGACCAGCTCAAGGCGCGCAAAAAACTGCAAGCCAACAGGTAAGAGGCTGAGGACGAAAAAGTGGGAGGAACTGTCCGAAAATGATAAGAAAGGGCTTCACAACGCACGGGCCTACGGCAGTTGCAGTTAAAGACTAAAGTTTCGCCTTTTCCAAGTGAAGTATTCTGATTCTTATTTCTAAATTTGTTGTCAAAAGCCTTGTATTTGAACAGTCGTTGGTAGCATCGTTCTTTTGGCCTATGAGTGTATATCGAGTTGGTGTTAACGAATTTATCCATTCGGGCAAATGTCATAATACGTTTAGTCATGTGTCGAAAGCTAAAGACAAGTTGACTGTAAGGCTCACAAATTCGCATTCAAATAAATGATCTGCTTCTTTCCTTCTGCTCAATCACCGTAGTATAAGATGGCCCAAAGACACTCCTCCGATTGAAGTGGCTATTCGGCCGTTGCTTTTGCGTATTGAACTGTCTGACGTTTACCGATCTTCGGGACACGGCTACGTAATCAAAGTAAGCAAAGCGAGCTATATACCCTAACTTGCACTTAGGGCTAGGTTGGGTTAAGTTAGGTTAGGTAAGGTGGCTGTCCGAAAGGGGACAAACTTAGACCATTGTTTGGTCCATTGTGATACCACAAGGGAGTCATTTTTGTCTAGTAAGTAAGTTTAAAAAATGAATTAATAAAAATGAATTTAAAAGTCAAAAGTCAAAGGGAGGTGGAAGAAGAAAAATTATTTGCCGGGCAATACAGTGGAAACTCTATTGCTACTTGCGAATTTGAGTGCCTTACTGAGGGTGAGGCAGTCAAATCTTATCTAAGTATGCTCATCCTGGTTGTGGCTTAGTCTTTGGGTAAGACCGTAGTAGTGTGCCTCCTATCAAATGCCTCTGACAGACCATCTAAGTACGGAGACTGGTGCGTGGCAGATGTGGTTGATTATACCAGTCCGCTTTTCTGCTTGCCCAAAAGTCAATCGATGGATTGTCTGTTGGAAAGAGGATGACGGGTAACCGTAGCAGTCTGCCTCCTGTTTATTTCTAACTATGGGCTATAAATAAGTTCCTACATTCTTGTCGGATATTCTCTTTGAGAGCCCGTGACTTAGAAATCCTCAAAGAAATAGGTCTGTAGCGGTCCGAAATGAGACTTTAGGCGACCCGGAAACACACTCTTTAAAATGTCCATTGTCGTGCGAGCTATGTTGAACCCCCAAGTCTTCCAACAGTCCCAAATCATCAATTTGCGGCAACCTTCAAAACTTTCCAATTGCGTGGCTTGTCTCTTGGTAGACGTTGACTGGACACATTCTCGTTGAAACGAGAACTACGAGACCTTTTGGCACTTCTTCAGTCACGTGCTCTTTCAGTCTCTTCGAGGCGTAGGACAGCCGTAAAATCTGCGCCGAAATTCCCATTGCGCCTAAATCAGAGACAATAACTATTCCGTCAAAACTGACAGTTGCCGCCATTTGCAAAAGTTATAGCATCTTACGATAGGGTAATCGATTTTGGGCACTGTTTGTTCATCCTTTTGTTGCTGTTGGTATTACATTGCTCTAATTCAGTATCTTCACGAACAGAATGAAATCAAGCTCATGCTGAAATATGTAAATTAGCCACCCAGCCGCACTAAATCCACATTCGTATTTCTGTTTCCATTTGCATATAGTATAGCATGAGCATGATGAGTGCTCTTCAGTCACTTGAGGCATCACCAGATCACTTAAATCAATTAAAAGACAGTTGAATCCCCAGCGCACATTAATGCTAACGCACAATTATTATAAATTTATTCCGAACAATCCGTCTGCACGCTCTCTATAAGGATATGACATTTCTGCGTAGAACCACACCAATTGAGTGATGAGCATTGCTAGTTGCTGACGGCAGTCATCACGACCCTAAAGAACAGCGCGTCGTGTGTGACAAGCCATCATAATTTCGAATTTTGGTGAACAAAAGAACTTCATTCAGCTGTGTTCTGATGGCTCCCAAAAGGACACTTTCCGACAGTTTACCCTTAAACATAGCGTTTGGAAAATGTGCGGTCGCCTTCCTTATATAAGCGAATATGGGCTCAGATACATTTAGATTTAGAGCCATACCTGCGTAGTGACAATTAGCCCAATTTTATTCCGACTTTCATGTTTCCTCAACGTAAATAATTTCGCAGACATCTGCGAGGGCTGTCAGGTGTGGGTTGTGCCTTGCAAATGTTGTGATGAAATGCGAAACTTTTTGTTATAATTTTTTGTTTGTCTACACAGTTTGTGTGTTCTATTTGCATAGAAATGGAATATTGCGTCCCTTTTCCATGTTTGTATAGTCGAAATGTGATAATACAAGCTCACCACAGGACATTTCCGATTCCGACAGGTAAGGGACAGCATTTTTTTTCTTTTTCTGTAAATGACATTGAGAAGGAGAAATGGTTATGACTTTGAATGAAATTTGAAAGAGGGACACCTTTTAGGGAACGGTATTGGGTGGTTTGAAATGAAAACATTTTTGGGTGGAGTGGTATTTAATAATTTAAAAAAGATTTTTTTATAGGTTTGCATACTTCAAAAAATAACTTTTTAAAGGTAATGCTTTCATTTGGATGAAAATATCATTTGTATGTACACTTGACGATTCAGTGAGCTTGTGACTAGCAGACATTTTTATGACTATAGTTTTGTAAATATTGTAAATTCAGGCCATTGTAGGTAGAGGCGTCCTCTGGGTAGGCGGATGAGGTGGTTGGACTAAGTCATAAAATTGTAAGTCTGGTTCAAGTGTCCCAAAAATAAAACTCAAGACTGGTTGGAGAAATTAAGTCTGTTGCGCTAAATTACAATTAGCCAAATATTTTGCACCACGACAGCTGCTACGCAGAACATCAAAGAAGTCTAGAGCGATACTCACAATCTTTTTGTAAGCCGTTTATGGCAGAATGTATAGAAATAAGCTTGACAATCGCCATGTCTAGTTTCATTTAATTTGTTTTAGTTTTAGTTTACTTACTGATGGATTTCTTTGTTAATTTCGACTATCTATATAAAGGGTCCGCCATCTAACGTTTTTTTTTTTTTTGTCAACTAGTGCTTATTTCGCGAATGGTAACACTTAGCTCATGTCTGATTTGACAGATAATTAGTTTTATCCTCCCGCTGAACGAATATGGTTGTGTATACGCTTGAACAACGCTGGGAAATATTGCGACATTACTTTGAAAATCATGGTAATGTTGCAGAATGTGTGCGAAAATTGCGTACGGATTTTGGAAGAAGAGAAGCACCGTCAGCTCCGTATGTTCGTTATCTTGTGAAAAAAGTGAAAGAATTTGGCATCCTCATCGATAAACCAAAGCGTGAAAAGCCAAAAACAGTGCGTACACCCGAGAAAATTGCTGCTGTGGCAGAAAGTGTGCGTGAAGCGCCATTAACATCAATTTTCTTCGAAAATTAGCAAGGAGTTGCCGTTACATTCAATGGCGATCGTTATCGGGCCATGTTGAACGAATTTTTGTTCACAAAAATTGAAGAGGAGGATATTGGCAACATTTGGTTTCAACAGGACGGCGCTACGTGCCACACAGCCGAAGCTACACTCGATGTTTTGCGCCCTGTTTTTGAAGATCGCATTATCAGCCGCAGAGCTGATGTCGTTTGGCCACCGCGAAGCTGCGATTTGACACCGTTGGACTATTATTTGTGGGGTGCCGTAAAAGATAAGTGTTACGCCGACATGCCAGAGACAATTGACGCTTTAAAGGTCAATATTCGTGAAGCCATTGGTGAAATACAGCTGCACACAATCGATAATGTGCTTAAAAATTGGACCGATCGTGTAGGCTACTGCATGGCCAGCCGAGGCAGCCATTTGAATGAAATTATTTTCCATTATTAACCGGAAGTATTGTACTTCAAATAAAAAAGAAATTTGAGAAAATATTCAGTAGTTTTTTTTATAGCATTTTCAAAAAAAACAAAGTTATTTGGCGGACCCTTTACATATATATATAAAAATTGAGCCCTAAAATGTTTGTCGTCGATTCACGCCTTAACGCATTTACCGATTTTGACCAAACTTTCACACGTCTTTGGTATTGGTCATATATGTAGATTTGTGTGACGTTTGGTCAAAATTTGACAAAGGGGCGTGGCACTACCCATACAAAAAAAACATTCAAAATCGTATATCTCGAAAACCACAGATAATCTTAGTTATTGGCCCTGGAGTGGTCCTGTGCAGTTTTGTCAAAATCGGACAAAGGGGCGTGGCACCGTCCATACAAAAATAGCATTCAATCAAAGTCGTATACCTCGAAAACCACCAACTCGATTCAGCTCAAAACTTACAGACAATCTTAGGTATTGGCCCTAGAGTGCTACTGTGAAAATTGGTCAAATTTGGTCGAAGAGGAGCGGCACTTCACATACAAAAAAAAGCATACAAAATTTTATACCTCGTATACAAAAAACATATTCTATGGGGTGAAGCTCGATGACCTTATATCTCGATAACCGCTGGGCCGATTTTCATTATTCCTTTTTGTTTTGTTCGTATTGCTGTATTTTTGGTTTAGGCATTTTACATTTCATTTCTCGCATTTTACGAAAGAACATTATTACCTAAGACCTGAGCAATACAATTCCTGTGCACGGGCAAAGCCGGGCGGGTACGGCTTCTTCGACAGTCTTGGAATTGGAAGTCAAAGTTTTTAGAATTTGTAACATTCATATAAATAATGCATTGTCCTGAAAGTCAATAATATTGTCCAGGCAATACGATTTCTGAAAAAATGTTGTGTACCACAGAGCATTAGAATAAAAACAGTTTATCTATTTAACTATTTTGCACTACGAAGTGTGCACGGGCTACGCTAGTTTAGTTTAAAAAAAAAACCTAAAATGGATCGAGGAAAAGCCTTAACCGAGGCGGCAAAAAGGACAGATCAAAGCTTAAAGGACGCTTGCATAATTATTGCAAAATTATATCCATGTATCCATATTTTTAAGTAATGAGTCTAAATATAAAAAAAAACATGAAAGGCCGCTTAGCTAGGCGTAAAAATCGCGTCACAAAGCAGTCATTTAAATTTCGTTCTGTGTGATCGTCATTTTTGGGATAACATTTTCGGCGTCATTTAAATGACTAGGAAAATGGCGGACCAAATGACATTAATTTTCTGCCATTTAAATGGCGGACAAATGACTAAACTTTTTGGCTGTTGCGCCATTTAAATGGCAGCATCCAAAAAATGGCAAGGCTCGAAATTCTTGCCATGCCATTTTTCTACGCAAACGACAAATGACGAAGCATTTAATACGATATCTGTGCTTTCATTTTGATTTTTGTCTCGTGGCGAAAGGACGTGTTAGATTAGATTAGATATTAAGTCGGGAGAGCCTACATTGGGCTCTTGCACTGCGGTCTCTCTAAAGGGGCCTATTGTGGGTCCTAGAGTAATCTTTTTACTCCGGAGACAGTCAGGAAGGCAAGTATATGTATCTTTCCTGGGGGTATTTCAGCAAGATTTGCTGAGTTAATGATTTCTTCGCCAAGGACATTCTTTCTAAGGCGAAAGAGAGCCGGACATTCCGTAAGAATGTGAAGAGAGGTTTCTTCGCACTCCAGACATAGTCTATATGCATGGGAAATATGGAGGAGTATTTGCCTAGGCTGACTGAAAAGTTCGCTTGAGGCGATTCTCCATAAATGCCAGATTCAGTCCCTCTATCCATCTTAGACCCATCGCGATGGAGTAGCTTTGTATTTTTCCCAGTCTTACCTTGGTAGTCCCCATGGTAGGAATGGAGGTCGATGATTTTCGAATGGAATAGAGATCCCTTGATTAGACAGAGACTGGAGTAGGTCGTCAATGACTGGGAACCAGAAGAGAGGCGAGAGGACGCCGAAAGTTCCACATCATTAATGCGGGTCTGAATTACTCTTTCATTGAGCATTGCCATAGTCCATCTTCCTATTATTGGAGACTCAAAGGACGTGTAGTTGAAAGCTCCTTCAGTATCCAAGAAAGCAACGAGACAGCGAAACAAAGAAATAAAAGAATGCAAGTCATGAAAATAGTTAATGGCAAATTAAGCTGCATAGGTACCTAACAAAAAAGTAATCAACGGCACGATTGGATCGTGCGTGCTTGCACATATATGTAGATAATATATATTGGTAGTAAAATGTGAATTAGGTTAGGTTAGGTAAGGTGGCAGTAAGGGGACACACTTAGACCATAATTATTTGGTCCAATGTGATACCACAAGAGGGGGGAGGGGCATTGGCCATTCTTTGTGCTGGGAGTTACCTTGGGAATTCTATTGCTGCTTGCGAATTTCGGTGTCCTACCTCGTTGAGAGGTTTTTGGTGGTGACTGAGGCAGTCAAATCATAAGTTTACATCAAGGTCAAGGTCAACAAATAATCGAATTGATTGGCTGACATACGAAGGACATTGCGATATAGTTCAGGTTCTTCTTCGCGCAATTCGAGTAATAATCCAGCACAAAATCCACTCTTCTCGCGACGGCTCTACCACTTCTTTTGCCAAATACTCCGCTTTCGTCGCGTTGGCTCGTAATCCAGATCGTCTTCTTCCAGCACACGCGCCGCTTAATACGCCGTCTCTGCAATTTCCACCATCACCCCAAAAGTTATTTTTGACATTTTTTATTTATTATAATAATTTGTTTTCCTTTCACTTCTTTCACGTATGCGTCTTCGCCGAGAGAAAACCACTAAATGACAGTAGGTATATTTTTCTCATAGGCCTTACCGATGATAGTCATTTCGTGTGATCGCCATTTTTTCAATGACGAATCGTAGCTTGAATGTCGCTCCTGACGTCACAGCGCCATTTAAATGACTCAAAAAAAATGGCCATGTAATCGTAGCTTTACAAAGTGTGCTTACTAATGTGGAAAGGAAACTTATATCAAAAAAACGTCAAAATCTCACGACCCTTCTCCAAAAATCAGGAAAAAATGTGTTATCAAGACAAGTCTCACAACTATCTATGCGTCGTATTATTTTGAATGCTAAGAAGAAAGCCACCTCTTAAGCCGGTTTGAAAAGAGCAACGGAAAACATTCTATCGCGCACATGTGACCTGGACTTCGGAGTGGCATCACGTGGTCTTCTCAGACGAAAAAAAAATTAATTTGGAAGACCTCGATGGTGATGGCTATAGCTACTACTTCCATGACCTCCGCACAGAAACTCGTCATTTGGACCGGCTGCATAGCAGTGTTGGAGGTGTGCTGGTGTGGGGCCATTTCATATTATGGCAGGCGAAAATTACAATTGTTGTGGATTTGTCAACATGATAATGAGCCAAATGAATACAGCCCGGGATGTTAAAGCGTATATAGAGAGGCAGACAACATATGGAGCTACTTCAATGTAATCGAAAATGTTTGGGGATGGTTGGCACACCAATATTTAAATATATCTAAATTAATCCAATCTGCAGCTAGAATATAAGTTTAAATCAGCTGACCATGTGAGAGACACCTGAAAATACTTCACTCAATCCCAAACATGGGCATGCTTTGTTCCATGCCTGACATTATGGTGGTTAGGGAATACACTTTTGGGAAATTATTTGAGATAAAAATATTGAGCCAATGGTGTTCCGGCACTGAACCCAAAAAGTATGGTCTGGTACACCGACAAATGGAATCTGGAGTTGGTGCTGGTGTCTATGGACCCAACACCAAAGTCTCGATACTTATCGGAATGTATGCCACGGTTTTCCCGGCAAAAGTCCATGCCATTGAGATCTGCGCCGTTTTTAAACTCCAAAGAGGGAATTTAAGGCGCCAAAATACAAATCTTCTCTGATAGTCAAGCGGCCTTACAAGCTTTAATGGACTGAAAAACAGTAAAGTGCTGCTACGATGCCCTGCAAGCCCTATCCAATAACACAACAAGGTCAAACTTGGATATGGATGGGTACTTGGCCATCAAGGTATTGCGGGCAACGAATCGGCGGACCAACTAGCTAAGACTGGATCTGAATCTGCGTTCTACGGACCTTATTTCAGTGTCAATTGGGCTACTGTTTTGGGTCTAATTGGAAACAACAACTCCGTGAAAATGTTCCGAGAAATCCTCAACAAAGAGATCCTCAACCTAAAATAGGAATGTATATTAGAAAGCTGGTGGGCAATTGTGGCTTGAGATACCATGTTAACAAAATGAATTTGTCTCCGGAGACAAAATGCAGGTGCTGTCTTGAGGATGAAGAATCCTCCAAGCACATTCTCTGTGATTGTCCAGCGCACTTCGTTGGTTAAGAAAACGTGTCTTTAACAGGGAGATACGATTACCAGCCCGAGCTAAGGAACTCGGCTACTAAGGATATATTGGCTTTCACTAGGGAGGTCATCTGTCCCTTAGATTAACGCTATCCGTCTTCGATACAATAGACCTTTTTAGGTCGCAGTGTCAGCCAATTGGACAGGGAACTTAAAAAAAATGAGCTTGGACCTCGATTTCGCTGAATTATTTGGCAAATTTGTAAGCTTACTTTCCAAATCGGATGTGTAAAGTTTTGGAGCAGGAAGGTGGCTCAATAATATATACAACTTTTTTTTTAAATCTAAAATACTCCAATTCCCTTCAATTTAAGAAACAGAATTTTTTTTTTTTAAGTGTTTCCAAGTGGCGCGAAATTAGGACCCCAAACGTTGATCAAATGTAAAGAAATTCATTTTGTTCTGCGTAGATACGATACTGACTGAAGAAGAAAGAGGGAGAGGGAAAAAGATGTCAGTGTCCAAAAACATACAATACATACATACCTATAATTCGAAAATAGTGTTTTAACTATACCCTTTATGAATGTCGAAAACAATCTCACCTAAACCTTCGATGTCAAAACAGGATTTAAAAAATGTGATGCGCTGTCATTATGACTTGTTCAATACCATGCTTGTTAAAATTGTACCTTCATAATTTACTAAAGGTCTGTGCAACTTCTTGTTACCTATAGGAGGCTTATTGGTACAGGCCTACATCTACCAGGAACTGAAGCGCTTCTAAGTAGGTACAAGCCTACAAACTCCGAACTCTTTTGCTTTTGTTCTTTGACGCTAGATATCTTTCATTAAATCTAAGCCGCATGAGATATCAAACGCACCGACTACCTCCTCCTCCACATCTTCACTCATCACTGAAGTAGCCGCTTTTCTATTCAAGGCATCCTTCTTTTATTAATATCTCTCATTGCAGGCTTTGAGAAAACTTTACAGCGATTATTAAATTTTCTTGCGGGTATACTGTATACACCTACTTAGCTTACATTTTTATTTATGAAAGCATAAAATCTTCCATCAACTTAAGGGTTTTCCACTTCAACTTCAACATTCTTCGCATGTAAGTCAAAAGACAAAAGATAAGTGAAAAGCTCCCTTTTACACGTGAACCATGCGCCGGCCGCGGCCGCATCCCCTTGAACACTTGCGAAACGCACTGAGTGGCGTTTGTTAAATTTTTAATTAAATATGACACAACAACAAAAAGGGGGTGGCATTGGTGCACTATACCAAGTGCCAAACAACAAACACACATGCATAGAACACCCGCACTGTTGAATGTGTTATTTTGATGACAATGTGGTTTTGGGGTTGAGAGTGACACAAGTGGTCTAGAGGGTTGCGTGTGTCATGTGTTGAAAGTGCGAATGTAATTATGAGTATAAGTACATGCAGATATGTTTAATGAAATTTTCAAAGTTTCAAAACTGCGGAAATGTTGATGTGTTAATGAGCAACATGCTATCCGCAAATTTCAGTACTTGTGTGGTGTGTGTGTGTCTGTAAATGCAACACGCTATTGTACTTGACATGGCTTTTTTTAGGGTGTCGAAAGTCGGTTGAAAGTGGAAACCGTTAATTGGAAATTGGTATCCTCTGATTTTTTGCTAAGTTCATTGTCTTCGAAATCTGATTTGCAATTCAACTAATAGCCAAAAATCTTGTTTCTTTTGAAATGCTGGAAGTGCCTTAGATTTAACTTAAAGATATCTACATTTAAAAAGTTACAAAAGCTCCTACAGAATTTGGATAAATACCACCAGGGTAGAGCTAAACACCTTTTGAAAACTAACAACAGAAACAAAAACACGACCGCCATGATTGACAGTTCATGGCGGTCGTGTTTTTTTTTTCTACCTGAGAATCTATTTTGGAAAATCCTTTACAAAAGATGTGGGATTACAATCGAATCCTTTGTGGTCAAGTCATTTCTCAATTGTGAAACCTCATCTGTCGATGGCAAAGCGCGGTACTAATAAAATTTATAATCATTCCAGTGTCAAAAAGATCAAAGATTAGCTTAAATTTTGGGCCATTACCTAGGGAATTAAATTTAAGCTCGACTGCAATACAAAAGTCGTGACTAAATCAATAACCAATTCACTCATATCCTCGAGTTGACGTTAAAGCCACAACACTGGAGCTTTCGAATCTGAAAGTTCAATTTTCGACCACGGCAGATGTTGGCTTCCAAGTCATCAATCGTCTCTGGTTTATCAGCGCTTAAGCTAAGTACGCAGCTCGAGCGAAATTAAATTTTAGCTGCTCTCTAATTTTTCTCCCAAACATTAGCTAAATTTTGACGTGGAGTGCGTTCTGGATATAAGTGTCACAGGAAACAGCTGTTCGTTGAAAATAATTTCCTTTAAGAATGCATCCATGCAAAAAAAATAGGTACCTACTCTTTCATTTTTTCTTATTTGCTATTCCTTGATCTCATTTTTCAAGGAATTCCTCATTGACATTAACTGAAAAACTCATCCTTATTTAGTTTTCCGTAAAAACCCAACACAATCTGTCAACATTTAGCTTCAGAAAATGCGCCAAAGCATTAGGTCTATTCGCGTACTTTTCCGAGCAAGGCAGTAGAAATCTGTCAATTTCGAAAATTTGAGCGCAATTCTCTCAGAGAGCGGAAAATGTACCCAAAAGTACGTATATATACTTCGAGCTACTTCGAGCCATTTCCAGAATCCAGATTAATAATAATTTGAACAAAACAAAATTATTTCAAACTGCAGCGAAAATTCACAATTTTAATTAAATTGATATAATTTTGTATTCTATCAATATTCTGTACAACTCATAACCGAGAAACCGTTGGAAATTTTTTTTACATTTCTCCTATCTGTCAACTTTTTGCTTTTGACAATTTTATCAGTACATGCCCGTAGAAATTCCCTGAGCTGTTTCGAGCCAGGAGGGAACGTTCGATTGCGTTCGGTTTAAACCGCGTACGCGAATGAACATATTAATTGGCGCGCTAAATTTTGACAGTTACGCTGAGTTAAAAAATGCATCAAATTGGATTAGAATTTCTTTTTTTTAGGTAGTGCTACGTACCGCTCGGCCAAAGAGATTTGCTTTCATTTCGCTTGGCTAAATTTTGGAGAGAATTTTGTATGTGACCTTAAATTTTGCTCGAGCAGCGTAATGAGTTTAAGCGTACCTAGCAACATCTATGTCCCCAAGAAAAATAAGTCGGTAAATTGCACGATTTTGAAGACCAATTCACAGGTATCTACGTGTTTCCTATATTATTTTGTGTACCGCGTGGCATGTTGTTCCGTCTTGATCCTGATGAAACCGCATTTCTTCCACATTAAGGCCCTAGTTATAGCTATCATTGAAATGCATCATTGGAACAAATCAGTGGAATGGTGGTTTAATTTTTTTGACAAGGCGGTTATAGCAATCATTGAAAAATTCCTGTCAGTGAAAGAACCTGTCAGTGACTTTTTAACAAACGAGTCTAGGTTTTGAGGTTAGAGTTGATCATTGAAAGCAAAAATTACACCTGAGAATAGGAAGAGAATCGAACACATCAGTGAAACGATTGGGTTCCAAATTGGAGAAATGAGAATCAGCTGTTCATTGAAATCGATTTCGATCAGTGAAATAAGAAAATTGAATTTAAAGATAAGTTTTAGTCAGAATTAAGAAGTAATTTCTTTCGTAAAAAAATTCCACAATTGATTACCTTTATTTTGATACCAACTAAAGCCAATATTGTTTGATTAATCGTCTTAAAATCGGAAACCAAAATTTTCAATGATGCATTTCAATGATAACTAGGGCCTAATATTATCCAATTGGAGAGTGGAAAATCAATAATTGTAAACCTATAGTAGAGCTGTTCATTGACTACAACTTTTTGAAAGGCATAGCGTGTACTAATAATCGTTTTTAGTATCCAGATTAGGTCTTCGAACTTACAGTAGCGAATTTTTCCATATAAAATTATCTATTGTGAGTTGTGACCTACAATATACTTAAGGTGGAGGTTAAAAGCTCATTGTTTTCGAAAATTGGCATGATTTATTATAATTAATGTAACGCGCGGCGGCCGGCGTCTCAATAAATAACTATGCATTTTTTTCATTTCAAATGGCATGTGTGGCTAAGGCCCAATGCACAAGGAACAACTGGAAAAAAATAAACCGGTTGGCAACTCGGGTTACAGACCAGTTACGGACTCAGCGGTGACTTGACTCCACACACGAGGAAACTCATCATCATCACCAATCAAAATCTCTGGTTCGTTCAGTGTCGTCATGTTTTCCAACCTCCCCCACCAGCAACAGGTTGGTCTGTTATTCGCTCATCTTCGACAAACTAGAAACTGAAATCAATAGGCAACCCGACGCAAATCAATAGACGACTGGTTATAAACTGGTTTTTGTTAATCGCAAACGAGTTTTCCACCAATAGCGTCGTGTGCGTCGTCCCATGATTCAAAGCATACTAGTTGCCAATTCGGGCTACATGAAATTTGGCCCCAATGAAAAATGAAACATCACACCAAAATTGGGACTATTTTTCATAATAAAAAATTGTCCCAATTTGAAAATGGAAATAAGGCCACAAAAAAATTAAATAACGCCCCAAATCTGACAGTAAACCCAAGCAGGGGGGTTGCATACGTTTTCGTATGAAAATTAAAAATGAAAAAAGGCCCCAAAGTATGAATTGTCACCGCAGAATTTTACGCAATTTTCTGTTGTTGTTGCCTTTTATGTAAATTTTGTGAGGTGATTTTTCATTTTTAGTTTGGGCCATTTTTCATTGGGATCAAATTTCATGTAGCCGCCAATTCGCATCGGCGATCAGTTTTTTCCATTTTCTCCGTGTGCACTGGGCCTAAGTCGTTAGTGTGTTGGACTACTTAGCGAGTGGTCTCAGGGAAAGCACGAAAATTGCATCGTCGGTTTCAATGTGCTTAGGCGGTGCCATGTCTTTCTTATGCAAAAAGGTCCAAAACGTAATTTTGGACTTTATTGCACTTCTGGAATTGCAATAAAGTCCAAAACGATTTTTGGACTTTATTTCATTTTCAAAAGTCCAATAAAGTCCAATTCGAAGTGGAAATAAAATCCACAATGCATAAACATTAGAAGATGTATGGGGGAGCATGCTGCCCCCCTGCAACCCCCCTGCTCGTCTTTCTTTTAAATAGCTGAGTGCAATAATGTCCAATGACTTTATTGTAATTTCAAAACTGCAATAAAGTCGAAAAAAAAGTTACAAATTAATTAAAAAAGTCCAAATTACGTTTTGGACCTTTTGTATAAGACTTTATTTCATGGCACCTGCTTAGGCATCTAAATAGCCAGGTGACAGTTTATCATAGAACTTAGACAGAAAATCTTGCCTACTAACACACAACACTTGCCTAGATTTGCAGTCAATCAGAGGCTATTGACTAGCTAGGCAAAAAGTAGTTTAAACGCGACTACGCGTTGTTTTAAACGTGGTCTGACAAACATCCGAGAGTAGGTATATAACTATGGCCCGCAAAGCTTCTCAATTCAGCCGTTGGAACTCGGCATCAAATTGTAGGTTCCTTCCAATGGTCCCAAAAATAAAAACTTCACCAACGAGTGTTTGTCAGAAGCTAGGCCTAGGATGCTTATATGGACCGGTTGCGCCAACTATCTACATATTGATTTATTTTTATTATTATTAAGTCGCTCAATGGAATATTATTTAAGAAGTAATGTCACGTTTTTTTTTTAATTACTGTAAAAACCTTCAGTCAGCCATATTTTTCACTCTTGTACTTCATTTCGTCATTATAAAAGAGCAGACGAAAGAAACGAAACTTTCACCTGATAGGAAAGGTTCTTTAAGTAAAATACCTAGAAGGTCTGACCCAATTATTGTTTTTTGGTCTTGATTTGACAATTGTAACTTATGACCTTACAACAATTAGCATTTAAAGACTGTAATGGATAAAAACTAAGCTAACAACACACCTTGAGATAAGATCAACTCTTGTACAATTTGTTGCTTGAATAAAACTTGTCAACATATCGCCGTGCCATGTTTCTCCATCATCGTGCAGATAATTTATGTTGCAACTGAGACCCATTACAGTCGGTCTTTTCAAAAGGTGTAGGTGTAAAAAAAAACTCTCTCAGTGCCACAGCGATAAAAGACAATTTATGGAACATTATAGATATGCGGAACAACAATATGTAATTGCAACCAACTGAACTGAACTATTAAAAACATATAAACTATAAACAGGCCAGATCTTAGAGTAGCTTGGTTATAGGAGTCGTCAGGCTTGAGTGTATATGATAATGTTTATTAATCTGTCTTGGGTAGGAGTAGAAAATTAGATATTGTTGGGTCCGATTGCAGTGCGAATGTAAATAAAGATTTGCATAATGTAAATGCCAATTGGAGGCAAGGTTAGCGATGGTTTAGAACTCCATTCTATTTCTCCTTAAGCAATATATGCTCGAGGCAAATTTTTTCTAGCTTAATAAAACTGGCTGACAATTTAGCTTTGGAAGTAGTTATCTTTAAAATGGTAATCAACATCATGATAGTTCACAATGGTTGTTTATCCATTATACAAGGTTTATCCAAGAGAACTGTCCAATATCGCGATCTTCCGCCACTGACTTCTACGAGTAATTCTTTGGGTCGTATGAATAAAAACTAGCATTTGCTTTGAGTAAAAGGTTGTAGCAAAGTAAAAAGTAAAAGCACTGAGTTTCGAACAAAGCATTTACTTCACTGCATGTGTCCTTCCCTTGCAGTTTCTGTCACAATTTGTCGTTAATTTTTTGAATTTGAATTTAGAATCAGGAAAACGATTTTTGGAAAAAAGCTAAATTAATTTAATAAAAAAAACGATACGGTTGGTTAAAGTTGTGATCTTAACCAATTCGTCTTTGCTTATAGTACCTACTGTTTTTTTTTACGAACGTTAACAACAGTAGTTAAAACAGGTTTAATGTGCCAATCAAACAAAGAAAAATTAATTTAACTATTTATACAAACAAAAAACACCGAAAACTCAAAAGAAAATACTGTTTTTGTAAAGAAATATGGGCGCAAAATATTTAGCAAATGCTCTGAGTCAACAAAATAGCAGACTTGGAATTTTCGTAGCAATTGCTTTGTTTTCCACGTTTTATTCATACCAATCTGAGTAAAAGGTCGGTGGCGCCGCTTTTCGAAGATGTCAAAAGTTGGAGTCAACTCAAATCAGTTTTTATTCATACGAAGCTTAGCAATTGCTTCGATTTTGACATTTATTTTGAGTAAAAGCAATTGCTAGGTTTTATTCATACCACCCATTGAGGACAATCCCCAGATACACCAGAAGTATGATTTGGACCGTAAGACTCTGAGAGGGTTCTAATTGATGGAATGTATCCCATGTCACGTCTTTGAACCTCTCTGAGAAGTAGCTTTGCGACATCGAGTGCTTCATGTATTTTATTACTTTTAGAACGATCTCTGCAAGTTACTTCATCAATACAACTATGAATTTTGATTGATTTTGATTTCAGTGCTTCTATCCACGATCGGTAAGTAACCATATCTCATGACATAGGTACATGTTTGAACAAAGACCGAACTTAAGCCCAAAACCTTAGCTTTGACACCTACTTCGGTCAACCAGACAATGATTTCGGCAAATACTTCCAGCACCGCTGGTCCAATTCGATGGAGAGAGTTCCAGTTATTGGGAACGTCGAAAAATTCGGCTATTCATCTTCAGTTACACTTTGTTCCATATAGATATTATGCTTTTATGGCGACCCGTGAAAAGTCCCTGCCTACACTCTACCATTATCTACGATACAGAGAACAATGCTTTGACAGGTTTTCAGGTCTCGAACCTGGCGCTGAGATTCGAAGACCCTCTTGGCTGAAGCATTATAATCCATGATACGGCAATGAAGTTTGGTGAAGTTTTAAAAAGTTGGCATGTTCTTGAAAATGCTATACAAATTGTTAACGCTTTCAACAAAATATCGGACTGCAAAACGCTTTTAGCAAACCGCGCGGTGAAACTGATTTTTCACTGACCGGGCGCTAGTTTTCTTATTGTGCTATCCCTCCTCACTCTATATCTACACACTTACGTTCCAGCACTTCAAGCAGCATCTAAAGCTGTAACTTGGTTCCCTTGTTTGAAAAAACCTACGTTTTGGTTTTTAAAGCCAGCACCAGTTGCTTGACTTTCTAATAATACCTCCGGCTGCTATGTTGGGCGCAGTGGCTCTGTTCTGGACTACTGTGCGATGCGTCTCAGGTTCGTTCCCTGGAAGAACATAATTTACATCTTAAGGTTTTTTACATCTCGCGAACGTCTGACAAACATCCGAGAGTATAAATATCATGGAAAAGATTCTCAATTCAACCGTTTGGACCCGGCAGTAAAATTGTAGGTCCTTCCATTTGCCCAAAAAATTAGTAAAAAAAACTCATACAAACGAATGGTTATTTGGTCCATTTGTTTATTTATTTATTTACCTATATTTTTTTTTGCCATTGCGGCAATCTTCGAAATCCTATAAGATAGAAGACTGCGCTGCGCAGGCCTTCTTTCTTCTGGCTCGATACTCTTCAATGTTCTTCAATGTTCATCTTATGCGTTACATTATTAAACTTATCTTCTGTCAAATTTTTGCGGCAAATATATTCAGCATCATATCACAGGCTTTTCCTTTGGTGGGGCTGTGGTAGCCTGGGTCACCATCGGCTATCTAGTTGACAAAGTCTCGATACTGATAGGACCACTTGTTGTTGACTGAATACTGCAGAGTTTCAAACTCAGGCGGTTTTACTGGCTACTCCACGTGTGTTAAGGCGTCCAACTCCTGACTAACCCTGACAAATCCTAACTGTCGAACCTCAGTCCCAAATATATGAGGACAGCTCACGTAAGATAGACCTTAGATTCAATCTAGTAAATTTAAATTCATCCGCCGTATGTCCTTCTTCTGAAAATTCAACTCAAGTTAGAGTTCTGAGGCCGAATAGGCCCGTCATTTTCGACAGAGCGCTACTACAGTGTTGCTACTTTCTTGACTTCTTACTTATGTGTTTTGGAGCGTCTACACCAGTAACAGTAATCAGTAGCCAATGACCACCACGGGAAGGTCAAGTAAGCTGAATTGATATTGTAGTAACTGTTTAAGCAACTGTAACTGTCACCTGCCAGGTTGATCTTTCCACATGTAACCACATTCTTTAAAATTCGCCGAAGCTCCAAATTACAAAATGTAATACTGAAGGCTAAAATTACAATTCTCTCTCATTTTTTTAAATTATATTTTTAATTTTATTAAAAAAGTTGTGACGACAAAAATTCTGGAAATATAACACAATATAACAATTATCGTTATTGCAATTGTGAATGGGCACTCCAATTTTGCTTCAAATTATTCCATAGCCAAGTATTAAACCATTCCCTCTCTTGCAATCGAATCTAGTACAATAATTCCAATCCCATTACACTCTTTCAAATATTGGAAACACTTTCTGCGCCGGTGTCAGTGTCAAATCAAATTTAAGAGAACACCAACAAAAACAGGTAAACAAAAACAAAATTTCGCTTTTACTTTTGCCAGTGATGAAGTAAAGAAGGCAAAGTTGTTGCTTTTGTTTTCTCCATCATGAATGGGAGAAACGCGTCAATAACAGAATGCCTCAGCCGTGCAGACTCTCAGTTTCGATGGACACTAATGTTCGTGTGCATGGTCGATTTTTACCGGTTGCCTGACGGTAGACTTTCGTAGTTTTCGTAATCAAAATTGCTTGTGAGAGAAGCCTGCGAATATGCAATTAATTAGCCGGTGAAACTGTCAAATCTGATCTGTTGCTTCTCATTATTTGTAGTATAGTTTTCGGAGTAATTTAACGGAATTTTTTCAATTTGAATTTAAATTTTACTTACATTCGATATAAAATTATTGTCGTCGTAAAGTGGTTATTGTCTTGTGGTTTTCTTTGAAAACAAAATAATTTAAAATATGTCCTTATTGACATTAGTATGTGTGTCTGCGCACCCATGTGTTATCAAAAGGCATTGCGTGAGAAATGAACATAAGGAACCGAGGTCGTTAATTTAGGTAACGAGTAATTTACATTTAGCCTAGTTAAGTGTACGTATTTTTTAATTTTTGTGTTGCGAAATAATTATATTTGAAATACTACTTCTATAAATGGGGACTCTTCTGATGAACGTACCTTTAGCCAAATCACGTTAGCCGTGAATTAGCTATGCTTTAAGGGCCTTGTTTATGTCTTGCATGAAAACCCAACTTAGTTCCTTAAACGTGTAGATCGTTACTAATTACATCAAAGGTGGTAATAAAGTTTTAAATACCAATTCGAACTTATACGGGAATTGCTATATTGTCACCTCTTATGTAAGAGGGTCCTAAGTACTAAAGAAATTACAACAAACCCCTTAATTTATTACTTTAATGTTTATAATTTATTTTGGAGCGGTCTACCCTTAAGTTTTATTTCGCATGTGTACACGCATGGTCATCTAAACATATTTAGTGAACTAGGTAAGTGTTAAAAAATGGCATCAAAGACGTGTTTTTAGTGCCAGTGCGAGTATAGTACTGTATCAAAGTCTGGTCAAACGAAACGGAAGCGGGAAGTAAATACATGGCGATAGAGGCTTATCCCACGGCGCGAAATTTGCTTTCGGTCTCGCATTTTCGCGTTGGTTTGAGCAGACCTTCAAACGGATTTTTGATATTCATGGAACCGCAAAGACTTACTCATCGCTTACATTTAGTCATATTGGACGGTTAAGTGTCCTTGCTAACTTTTACGAAGCCACAATGCGAACATTTCCCTAAAAAAAACTATCTACTTGTATTGTGGCCATCAAAATATGTAAATTGAAGGTTCAAAGTGATTGTTGGTATGGCCCATTGACCGGAAAATGGATCGGGTTTAGCTCACCGTCATACAGCCTATCAATTGACAACTCATACCAATACAATTACAAAGTAGCATTCATGTTATTCAATTTATCTAAAAATGATGACAAGCAATCCTAAAAAAAGCAATGGCGATAGTGTGCAGCCCTGGTGTATCCGGCTTTAGTCTTAAGACGCATTACTGCATAAACCCTCAAAAAGAAGTAGTAATGAAAGTTTACACGAATTCAACATGATGACGATAATCACCCCTATCAGCATTTTGATTTACATTGCTGACAAGGAAAAAATTCCATCGGAATTTATTCGCGATACCCCTAAATAAAATCCAGTTTCTGTGGCGCATCCTTTTAAGCACGTATTGTGGGATACGTGATTTTTTAATCGTTTGGTTTTTGAAATGAAAAAAGAAAGTGAAAATTTGGAAAATTAAGTGAAATTTTTATTAAAAATAAATAAATAAATAAAAGGTGGCGCAACCAATTTCCGATGGTCGGGGTTGACGAACTGCGTCATATCAAGGAAGATATGGCCTACCTACAACCAAAACAGAACAAATAACCTGCTAAAAAGAACCCGCCCCGATATCGCCAGACTCACGGCAATAATCACGGGGCATTGGCCAATTGGAGACCATGCGGCCAAGCTAGGTATCCCTTACAACCCGCATTGCCGCAGTTGTGGTAATATAAATGAAAAAGAAACTCTGTCTCACTTCCTCTGCAAATGTCCAGCTCTAGCGAGAGCCAGACTGCGCGCACTGAACCAACCATTCCTTGACGACCTTAGCGACATCTCGGACAAAGGGATACAGGATCTTATCCGTTTTCTCAATTCCACAGGTTGGCTATAGGCACCGACCGGACCACACCCTCAACAACCACCAGAAAACAGGTAACACGAGTCGTGGTAACAAAACGGCACATTATAGTGCTAATTGGGTTCAAGGTGAACCGCCACTGCTACCTACCTACCTAGGTGGCGCAACAGCCAGGTAGACACCCTAGGCCTAGCTTCTCGCAACCATTCGTTTGTTCGTTCGACGAATGGAAGGGACCTACAATTTTATGCCGATTTCGAACGGCTGAATTGAGAAGTTTTTTCAGGACAGTCTTACTCTCGGATGTTTGTCAGACGTTTGCGAGAGGTGGGGCAGTAGAAAAAACCTTAAGATGTAATTTGTGTTTTTCCGGGGATCGAACCAAGGATCCCTTGCACAGTAGTCCAGCACACTAACCACTGCGCTACTGCGCAATTCTTGCCATTTGCCTTTTGAATATTATCTTATGTCTTATTTGACCATGACTACGCTTCAAATGGTCCATCCGGAATGTCCAATTTTGGCATACATTTTCCAACATATCGACTAGTATCTCACCAATAACACGAGTTATATGTTGTCTTCTAAGGCGACATTAGTTGCTGGGTTATCCGTATAGACGAGAGACTTCACATATCCTCATAAAAAATAGTAGAGCGGCGTAAAATCGCACGATCTAGGCGGCCAATTCACAGGTCCAAAACGTGAGATGAATTGCTCCCCAAATTCGCCTCGCAAGGCAATATGTCTATGGATTCCCGTGCTGTGTTGCATGCCGCGCCGTTCTGTTGAAACCACATGTCGACCAAACCCAGTTCTTCCATTTTGGGCAAGAAAAAACTCCGAAATCATCGAACGATAGCGAGCACCATTGACCGTAACGTTGTTGCCATTATCCTTGAAGAATACAGCCCAATGATGTCACCGGCCCATAAACCTCACCAAACACTACATTTTTCTAGATGCATTGGCAGTTCTTGCAAAGATTTGGTTGCTCAGCAGCCGTATGGTCTGGCAATTTTGATTATTAACGTAGCCTGCTCAGTAGGACGATTACGACGACCATAAAATGGACGAAGTGCTCTAAACACATTTTTTACTGATCACAATTTTTGGTAATAAAATTTAATAATTTGCAAACGTTGGTCGGACGTAAGTCTATATATCCATGGTGAAATGGCATTGCTAACTGGGCATTTTTTACTTTGACACGTGTCACGAATCACGCGTGAACTGTCAAAAAAATATGGATGAAAAACCAAACAGCAAAAAAATCACCCTACTGCGATCAGCGCTAAAATTACTTCTGAGGTATGGTTTGGATATGTCATTGAGAAACTTGGTCTGTCAGCCATAAATGACAACTAATAGGACTAGCTCCACGGTCATCAATTTTTTATAGAAAACAGCAATGCCTATCGCGGGCAAACTGTTATACCTCATGCATAGGCAAAGTCTGAAATACTTTTGAAAAGTGACGTCCTTGCAGAACAAATCTGTGATGGTCGTCTCAATGCACTTTGCATTTTAGTGGAGTCCCATTAAAACAGGTGGACAAATTTAATTATCTCGATGTGTGATATTTACGAGTGCTGAAAGGAGCAATGTTGGGTTTTCCTGTAAGATTTGAGACAGCTTCTGATGGTCATTCTGTTATTAGGAAGACTGAACTTGGTGTCAAACAAAGTTTTCAGTCTTTAATTTGGTGTTTGTTCCAAATCTTACCTATGGTCATGACATGAGGTTTGGGTATAATGACCGAAAGAATTAGTTCGCGGATACAAGCTGTCGAAATGAAATTCCTCCGTCGTATTGTTGGTGTGACCCGCACAGATCGTATAAGGAACACCAAAATACGTTAAGAATTCAATGTGGAACAGCTGCTGGTTATTGCTGTGGTAGTTTGCTCATATTAAACGCATGTCCCCAACTAGGATCCCGAGACATGCTATGGAGTTCGTACCATCAGGCAGGCGTCCTCTATAGGACCCAGGATGATGTGGTTAAATTAAGACCATAATCTCTCCTCTAGCCGTATGGGGATTGACTTTTATGATTTATTGTCGATAGAGGGTCCACTTGACTGGATCAGCGGGCCATTGAAAATTAATAAAAAAAAATCGTCCTCGCGGTAGTCAAGTGTACTGATAACTGATGTGCATTCATTGTCTGTTCATATGTCCCATTTCAATTAATTCCTTTGAACCACTGTCATGATAGTATACCTACTTATAGAATAGGCATGCATAAGACTAGTCTTCTGTGCGCCAGCGGTTGTACATTTCATGTTAGTGTTGGATAAGTGTCAATCTTCTAACCCCGAGCTTTATATTTGACGTCTTGTCTAACCTGTGCTTAATAGAGAAGGAGGGTTATTTCGGCTGAAGTATACCTCTTTGCTCTAAATAGGTAAACTTAGGATGCTGATCTTGCGATACTGGGCCTCTTATTCCCGAATTGGCGCAGTGATTTCGAGAAGCTTCATTGATTCATTGGGTAAAATGAGTTGGTCGTCTATTTTAATCTGGTGCGTAATTTTATCGACGTATTTTTCATTGAAAAAGTGCTAAGTTGTGACTTCTAATACAACCAAGTTTTCATTTCCGCATTTCAACATTTTGTATCTTCACTAAGAGAACTGATTTGCCGGTATCTTTGACTATATGTGATGCATTCAGTCACATTATTCAAGTACCTACTGGTTATCAGCAAGGCCATTCAAATTATTACTAGTTAAACCCAAGCAGGTCATTGATATGCGGAGAAGAAATAGAGCCTTTTGCTACTCCTGTGTTTATGGGAAAGGACTTCGATGATACACCATCCATTACGACTGTACAGAAGAAAGTTTGGATTACTTAGGATTATTTTGTGGTAATCCATTAGAGGATAGTTTGCTTAGTGGGGCTTTAAGACTTGGTGATGTCCAAGGCTACGGGTCTGGATTCGCCATGTTGTTCGATTGCCTATACGTCAATAAGGGAGTTACATAGCTCAACAGGAATCGAGTAGAATGACGCTACGGCTCTGAGAATCCATACTGGCTGTCTTTTTTTTTTATTCGGTGGTCTTCTGGATATTTTATATGACTTTCTATAACCTTCGATAGCATAGAAAGCTAATCTATTGGACGGTAGTTTTCCGGCAAGCATTTTCTTTCTTTTTTTAGAATTGTTTGAATGCGAGCGGTCTCATGTAAGCAAGTACGACATTGAGTACTATGGCTGGAATTCCGTCAGGTTCTGTTGCCTTTTACAATCCAGCTCTTTAAGAATCTGTTGAATTGCTCGAAGTCGAAATTTTACATCAATCATGCCAAAGCCACCATCCATCCTGAGAGTTTTAGCATGCATAACTGATGTAAAATTTCGACTTCGAGCAATTAAATGCGTTCTTGTTGTGCTGAAGCTAGAGTAGCATTTTCAACTTATCCCCGCAATAAATAAATTAAGTGGCGCCAAACCGCATAATTTTGGTGACCAATTCGTTGATCCATTTCACGATTGGCGTTGAAACGAGTCTTCATCTTCAGTAAGTCAATGGGTTCCATGGGCAGTATATCGTACCATTCTTAAAGCTATTTCCTCAGCCGTATCAAAAATGTTATTGAAACCTTCTCCACTATCTGGAATATTAATAAAACACTCATTTAAATTTACACTCTTTGTTTTGTTTCAACTACTCCCAGCAGTTGTAAAATATATCTAACTATACAAAAACCATTTTAATTATACCTCCAGAACAAAGAACGGAAGCTGAACATTTTTATTCCCATTAATGAAACATTAAGATCAAAGGACATTTTCAGTTCATCCCCATTAACAGGACAAAATCTAGGTATATGTAATTTTCCATCTTTTTATGATGTCTTTTTGCGGTCCTTTGATTATCCGATACGATGAACAAACGAGAGGGAGACGACTAACTTGCTCACACTCATTTTTGGAAAGGAGCAAAATAATAACTTCCAATTTTACCCTCAAACGCCTCTTGTGGGTGAGCGAAGCCGACTGTAAAGGGAGTCGTTTCCTAAGCATAAAAAAAGTTACATTGGATGTCATTAATAGATTTGTCAAAAAAAAGGTTCGTTAAATTTAATTGACATAAAATGAGAATTTTTCATTTTTTTCTTTTCCATAAAATGCAAGGAGTTTAAAATTAGATACTAATCGGATAATAAGGGAATTGGGTGGGGTACAGTTTTGACAAAACTGAATTTACGATTTTTAGAGATTATACAAATAAAAGGCAATTGTCACTCCTATCCTTCGATTCCATATTCCAACTCCATCGTCTATTCACCTCTTAAGGTGTACTAAAATCAAATACAAGTGCCCTTCTTCTAGCATCATCAAAAAAGCCATTTCAAATCAACTACCAATTAAATTGATATTCAATGACCCACTTCATGTACCGAATTGAATAGATCCGTATAATGCGCAGCCCTTAGGGGGAATGCCTTACATTGTTTCCTAATTTAGTTGAGAAATCCTATTTGTCGTTCCGCACCTGCCACACCAATAAAAAAAAATAAATACATATCAAATGGCAACACAACATGAAGTCAAACCCCTTAATAGAAGCAATAAAGTGTCCTTCGTCGTCATTGTCGGTCCTTGTCAACCGTACAATGTAATCGACTAAATTGCACCTTAGGGGAAATCAATAAATTTATTGAGATCCTATTTTTCGATTTTCCAGATACTTGTTGTAGTCCTTGTGAATTTTAAAATAAATTATATTTTCTTTTTCCTTTCAGGTAAATACATTTTCAATCTACTTAAAAATAAGATAATGGAAATAAATACAGAGAAAAGTGAGTAGGTACATATATAGATTTTTATAAATTCTTTTCACGAGTTAGATTTTCGCAATTTTATTTTGATTTTATTTTTCGTATATTATAAAATATTTTAAGATGATGTAGGCTCTAACAAAAATACACAATCTCTATTAGATCGACACTTTGTAAGCCTAAGAAGGCTACCTCTCTGTTGTATTTAATAATTGGTAGCCTAGTGCTTATCATTCACTTGACGCAAGTGACAGTTGCTTAGAAAAATGACCGCAAATCAGAGTGCGGGTTCACTTCATGGTATAGGAGAAAGCAATACATAATGTCTTTCCAAGAGGAATATCACACGGAGAATTGACTTTTAGAAGTCAACTGTCTAAATGAAAAATTTAATAACCTTTTTTTTCTTAGCTTTAATCCCATAAATCCGCAGCTTTGCCCTAAACGGCTGAGCGCATTTTCACCAAACTTTGTTTTTAGTACTACTCTATATTCACAATGCGAAGAGAAATCCTGATTTTTAATTCATCGCTTAAATTAATTGTACCTACCTAAGTAAAGAGTGTTTTTTTTAATACCCGGTGAGGGTATGTTCACTTTGACATTCCATTTGTAACGCACATAAGGAGGCGTTGTAGGTATGACAAACTATATATTGATCAGCATCACTTTCTTAGTCGATCTAGCGATGTCCGCCTGTCCGCACGATTATGGCCGTAATTTAAGAGCTATCGACTTGAAATTTGGTACGTAAGCTTTTATCCACCAAACTGAGGCTAAGTTCGAAGATGAGCAAGATCGGATGAAAACTACTACTACCTCCCATACAAAATATATAGCTATTTTATGTTAAAAATTAAATTTAAATAGCTACAGTAAAGATAGCAAAGTTTAAACTTTGCACATATTGTTTTAATAATATTAAAATTTTTTTGACAAAAAATGAGCTTGGTCGAATAAAAAGTACCCATACCTCCCATACAAATCCATATATAATATTTTAGTACTAAAATATTTTTTATTTTTACAATAATCTAGTACCGTGTATTTGAGCTTCGGGATAGTCGAAGATAATTGTCTTACTGGTTTTTTCTTTAAGTTTGGTTTTTAAACTAGCAACTCTATTTCTACAGATTGTCAATTTGACAGTTGAAAGTTGATAAGAGGTTAGTACGTTTTTGTCATTTTACGATGAATAGATTATCGCCAGAACAACGCGTGCAAATTGCGTGCAAACTTATTTTGAAAACAACGGTATAAGGTTCGTCAAACCGTACGTACGTCCATTCACGTCGATTCACCATCTGCTTGCACAGCAATTGGAGCCATGCCCATCTGCTTTGGCCTATTTTTGAGTAAATGGATATGTAAATTAGGAAAATTGCCGAATTTGGAGTAGAGAAACCTTTGTCGAGACGCCCTTGCAATCTTACATCCATTAAAACTCACTGTTTGGTGTGCTTAATGGGCTGGTGGAATCATCGTCCCATATTTCTTTAAGGACGATACCGGCCATAAAACTACCGTCAAAGGAGAGCGCTATAGAAACATAATTTCTGACTTCTTCATTCTTCAATTGAATGGCGTTGACGTGACAAAGATTTGGTTTTAACAAGATGGCGCATCATGCCACCCGGCGAGCGACACCATTAATTTATTGCGGGAAACATTTGCTGAGCTCATAACTTCGCGTAATGGCCTGTGAACTGAGCTGGCATCCACGATCCTGTGATCTCACACCTTTAGTTAATTTTTTTTTGGGTATGTGAAGTCACTAATATATGCCGATAAACCAGAGACGTTGGACAATTTGAAACTCAACATTCTCCGTATTATTGCTGATATACGGCCCCAGTTGTTCGTTAAAGCTGCCGAAAATCGGACTTCACGATTGCGCTTCATTGGAAATAGGCGCCGGCTATGCCCAAATTTAAGGATTATTATTATTAGTTGTGTTTTAATGAAACCTCGCCAGCCAGTAGTTGCCAGTAGTTGGCAGTTGAGGCACATTTCACATGCTAATTAAAACAACAACCTCCCCAGCCGGAGAGCTGCTGGCTGTCAGCTGGCTAAATTCAATTCACAATGAACAAACAGGTGGCGCTGAAAGCAACAAGTGGCTTAGAATTTCCGTACAATTTGCTTAAACCATAATGGGGTTCTTATCTCATGCACACAACATTCCAGAGAAAAATGTCAGAATTTATCAAATATTTCTACCAAATGCATAATTTTATACGAAATGCTGGTATGCTTTTAGGCTTATTGCCTAAATTCATTCGGCTGGCTTCATCTTGCTGGCAATTGTGCTGGCAACTGTCCAAATGAACGGCTGGCTTGCGAGGTTTCATAAAAACATGCCTATTGTTATAGCGATCATAACCCTCGCACTTTACTGCATCCCTTGTGGTCCGTGTGCCTGTGGGGTTTGCCGATTCGACCTCAGAAAGTATCTGCATATGCCTCCCGGTTTCGGATAACTTCGTCACTGAGGCCAATCAAATTATGCAGTTTTTGCAATTGAGTGATGGGAGTTTTTTTTTTTTTTTTTCTGACTCTCTCCCGCGCTTGTATAGGAACGTTGGTTGATACTACCTTTTCGGTAATCGTAGGATTTCTTCCTTGAATATGAACCAATGTCGTGCTCCAATTTTTTCGGGATGGGTTCTTTGACGTCTCGAATCTTCGAACTTTAAATACTATCAAGCTTTGTTACTCCTGCTGTCATGCGAAAAATCTTCATCACAGCTGCGGTTAATTTGCTCTCATACTTTTTGTACATTGTCCAGCCTTGCGAACCATATGTGAGCGCTAGACTAAAGGTGCTAGTACACGATTTGTAGCACGCCTCATATGGCGTGCATAATTTACATTAACTTCCTCTACATGTTCGCATTTTGTTCGATTCGTCTCACACGATACATGTATCGCTTGAGATTCTCAAAAGAACTCGCCGGCAAACAAAATCTTCTTCCGGTGAACTAACAGCGAACGAAATGGGAATTGTTTGTTTTCCTGAGATGTGAAGCTGAGGAATGAATATTTTAATGACAGCGCAAGTGATAAATCTATTTAAAGTATGCCAGGCTTAAATTTTCTTATTGAGATGAGAGTGGAAGCATAGGAAATATATTTAAAAGTAGAATGACAAAACGGGTAAAATTTGTGCCAGATCTACCATATTGTGATAAGAGTGACAACACTGGTATGTCTCACTGTTATAAATTGATCGTTTCGTCCTCAGACTAGTGGTGTCCTGTCCATTGAAAAGCCCTGAAAATCCTGCACATTTGCTCTAGATGCAATGTGTCGTAGTGAAACAAAAAATCACTACCCTCAAACGCAACAGTGTTGCGTTAATAAATAGGACAGGCGTGTAGACACCCTAGGCCTAGCTTCTCGCAACCGTTCGTTTGTGTGAGTTTCTATTTTTGGGACGAATGGAAGGGACCCACAATTGAGAAGCTTTATCAGGACAGTCATACTCTCGGATGTTTGTCAGACGTTCGCGAGAGGTGGCGTAGTAGGAAAAACCTTAAGACGTAATTTGTGTTTTTCCGGGGATCGAACCTGGGATCCCTCGCACAGTAGTCCAGCACACTAGCCACTGCGCTTTTGCGCCCACAACAGTGCTGCGTTGCGGCTTTTTATAAAGCCTTTCACCAACTTTCTACTCCCTATTTGGTAGAGTTGAAAAGATTCGCCAGTTATTTTTAACTTTTTCTTTTAACGATAATAATCTTGTCGTTTTTAGTGCGGCAATGTAATATCAGCTTAAATATTAGTGCGGGACAATAATTTTCTGTACTTTATTCACAAACACTATAACTGCTATGGGGAGCAAATTTAAATTTATATTATGTGCTCGTTTTTTTTAGCCCATTGAAAGGATTTTCTCCTTTTCTCCGCACTGCATATATGTATGCCTTGCCTACCTACTCCAGTAAACCCATTTTAATTGGAACCATTCTTAAAGTATGGACAGACATTTTATGTTCCGCGGGTTATTTCAACCGCAGCGGCTCATGTTCGTAAGTCGCGGATTAATTAAACCATATACGCGATGCGATTACATAAAAAGCCCGAGAAAAGGATGCCGTCAGCAGTGAATGCGGCCTCTTAAAATTCATTGGCCATAACCGTGTTTACTGAATGCTATACTCTAGTACCCAGTGCCTATAGGTACGCTCCTTTTGTGTGATCTGCATAACAGCTCGCTGGGAACAGGAAAACACTTTTAGTGTCTAGGACTAGGACGCGCGGACATTGATAGTGGCGGGGACTATGCGGTGATGCCATCTGCTGAAGTAAGGTAATATGCACATCTTCGTCTCCCTTCATCTCTGTAGGTCGGTGATCTTACACGGGCTTCTAATTAGCCATCGCCAGGGTATAGTATCTATACCAGGCTTCGATGGCAAAGACAAAAAAAAAAAAAAAGCAACAAAGCTGTAAGCACTTGACACGGGATGCCTTGGTCTCGAGATGTAATTGGATTATTTGACCATGGAAGGAGGTGCTCGCATGCTGGGTGTATTCCTGATTAAGCCATACTGAAATGGCAAATAATAAACACGTGTATGGCTTAGAATGGAAGAAGCGAAGCGGCCAGCTGACATCGGGGAGAGAAACTGACTTCAGAATGATTGATATCGTCGGGTTGAGCTGGAAAATCGAGAGTACTTTCGATAATAACGCGACTTGATCTCCTTTAGATTCAAGTGCATCAATCATTCGCACTTTTATTGCGTTTTGTCACTGCGAAGAATGATTAATTGCCAAGAAAAGATAGTGGATCCACGCAGTGGGTAGTATGTGGCTGTTTGTGTCGCCGCGAAGATAAAACAAAACGTGATTGTGGCAAGTGGTGCGGAAGACATTCTGCACAAGGCCTTGCCCATTTAAATAAGCGAAAGGATATTGGAGTTATAGATGACATGCGCTGTATAATGATGCATTGAATTGCCTTCCCTACGATTCTTTGGAGGATTTTTTTTTATTTTGGCCTTATAAGTAATCAAATTAAAACAGTTACCACAACGTAAAACTGAAGAATGAGCCTTTAAACGTTGGGTGCAAATCTATTATTTTCCTTGTAATCCAATCCTGCGGTAATTACGCTATTTACATCCAATAGATTTCAACACCACAAGTATAGGTACTTGTTGTACTAGAGAATTCTTACAGTAGCTGAATGTTGCAACACAAAGGTACAAGTCCAATGCCGAACTTATCACAGTTTGATGGCGGATTCAACATTTATTTGTCAGACTGGTTGGCTGGTTGAAAAGACCTCCGGTTGATTTAATCTGCGGCAATCGAATGTTTAGAAAGTATCACAGGGAGCCATTTATAAAGGCCTGAGACTTTTCAGAGTTCAGTGCTTTCCAAAGAAGACTCATAGCATAATACGCAAAGTGATATGATAATCACATACAACGCTTTATTTATTCAGGCTTTGACGTCTAGGCCCGTTTCGCCATAAGATGATCCAAAGGTGCGGTATTGCAACCGGGATAACTTAACTCTAAGTTGTCTCATTCTAACTTAAATTATGTCAGTAGACAGTGACTGGCGGAACTCTGGTAAGGCTCTGGCGACTGACTTCAGAAACTGAGGCGGGTTTGCCTTTTGTATGAGGTTGCCTGTAATGTTGTTGTGTTTATGTCTGCTGTTGCTAATGTTGTTTTTGTCACTGCTATTTGAAGAGATAGTTGAAGGGTCAAAGAAAAAACGTCGACTTTGGCGCGGGTTTTTACTCCGAAAGTCTTGGACTATCCAGTGCAATCCATTCTGTAGCGCCTACCCTAGCAGGGAAGAATGGAGAGACGGACTCCTACCTATGTAGCATGCAAACCATACCATAACCGTATTTACAGACGGATTCAAAATGGACACTGGGCTAGGGTCAGGTGTCTTCTCCGAATCGCTGGGTATATCAAAATCGATACGCCTCCCCGACCATAGTAGCGACTTCCAAGCAGTGGTCCTGGCAGTGACAATAGCAGCCCGTGAGTCTGTGTGGTAAGGGCAATACCACCTGGGGAGGTATTACCTTCTTTATCGGCAACCAGGCAGCAATAGAAGCCATAATTGCACCAGAAATAAAATCGAACCCTGTGGAGTGCTGTCGCGAAGAACTCAAGGCTCTTGGTACACAACACAAAGTATCGCTCTGCTTCGGGGCATGAAGGCAATTCAGGCACTCCAGGCAATGAGAAAGCAGACGAATTAGCAAGACAAGGTTCGACAGCTGTTTCAGAACAAGCTGATCTCTCTGTGTAATCCCGCCTTGCACACTCAAGCTTGAAGCAGGGAGAAAAGCCACAAGAGAAGTGCACATTAGATGAGCTACCTTAAACACCACAAGAAGAAAGGCTTTGGCCGTCCTTTAACGAAACCAAAACCGAGAGTATAATACGGAAGAAGAGGAAATCCCAGTCCACCCTCGTAGAAATCAAAACGGGGTACAATACGCTGCGTTGATAAGGGAGCTCTTGAAGACACAACCCACTTCCTATGTCACTACCCAGGTCTAAAAAACACCAGGTATAAATTACTAAGGAGTCACTTCTTTACGAGCTGTCCAGTACATCAATCAATCATTATTTGTAGCGACAAAAAAATGATGGTGTAAGCTCGATTCGTGGGCGCAGTAGCGCAGTGGTTAGTGTGCTGGACTACTATGCGAGGGATTCCAGGTTCGATCCCCGGAAAAACACAAATTACATACATCTTAACGTTTTTTCCACTGCGCCACCTCTCGCGTACGTCTGACAAACATCCGAGAGTATGACTTTCCTGAAAATGCTTCTCAATTCAGCCGTTCGGAATCGGCATAAAATTGTAGGTCCCTTCCATTCGTCCCAAAAATATAGAACTCGCACAAACGAATGATTGCGAGAAGCTAGGCCTAGGGTGTCTATGTCTACACGCCTATTGCGCCAACTATTTATTTTTTTTTAAGCTCGATTCCTGTGTCATAACCAAAAAAAATTCTACAAAAAAAATCATATTCCTGTCGTATGGTCAATATACGCTGTGTAAACCTTCCGGTGAAAATCTCTATGCCACTGCCGAGTCGAGTACTCTGCCACATAAGAAATATAAACTTTTTCCAGGACTTAGAAGAATATTCAACCAGGTCCATAAACCGTATAGGTTTTTTTTATAGGTTCCCAAAATGTGGAAGTTATACAAAGTGCTAGATCATCTTCATCACAATGGAGCTACATTGGTCTAAATGCAGCGCGTACTGATTTCTCCTGCCTCAGCAACACACTAACCTAATCTAACCTAAAGAATGACCAGTTTTAGTATATCGACCTCAAATTTAATGAGGTCACAATAGCCATATTTCATATACAAATTTAGCAATCAATTTTCTTGAATTTTAAAGTCGGGACTAGAATCGTTATTAGAAAGGCGCAATGTGTCAAAGTGCTTACTTGAAACTGAAAAACGTTCCAATATCAGCTTTTTGTGGAGTCGTTCGCGTTTGTCTTTTGGATTTTCCTATGCCGCATGAGCGTTTAAACGCAAAACAATAGAATACATTATTTTCCAAGCGCACATATCTGTCCCCAATGTTTTGAATTTACTTGTTTGCTTTTTCCATGGTTACAACGCAACACTTTCACATTGAACGTTACTCGTGTCATACACACATGTGCACGCCTTAATTTGCACCTATTCTTTAGGGCGTATAACACAAACTAACAAGTTCGATGATTAGCTTATCTATCACAACTGTGATTCGATTTCATTTCCAACTTGCCCTTAAGCTTCTGTTCTACTATAAACATTCAGAAAATTTAAAAAAATATTGCTCTTGAAACGCGTCTTTCTTGCACTTGACTTCGCCAACTTCGAAGGTTTTTTCAAATGTCAATGTTCCGATTCCGAGCAATGCATTTTTCATAAAATACATACACATGTATTTCGAATAGGGGAAATGTGTAACTGCGCCAAAAAAAAAAGACTCATGAACGTCAAAATGTCAAGGTGATCTAAATGTAGGTATACACTTTCTACAAAATTCGCATGTTGGGCAAGCAATGTCAAAATAATGGGTTCTCAATTTTTGACTTGCAGCATGCGGATAAAATGTTTAAACAAATCTATAAAAAAATAGAGTGGAAATTGAGGTTTACAGATTAATAAAATAATTGAAAAATAGCTTTTTGTAGGTAGGTGCTAACGACTTTAATGAACTTGAAGCTCGTGTGTGGTGAGTTTCTTAGTTTTTGAAAAATTTCTTGTTATTCAGTCATAGCATAGCTTATGCAATTTTCTTAATTATTTCTGATACATTTTGATCATGTGTCCAGGGGCGTAGCCTTGGGGGGGGTGACATTCATTCAAATGCCGACTTATTTCAGGAACTTGCCGACTGTATAGAAATCATGAAAATCGACCCATCGGCTATCGAGTTATATCTAACGTCATCGAATTTTACCCCATAGAAGATGTTATTTGTATGGGAGGTCCCACGCCCCTTTGTCCCATTTTGACCAAAACATGAAATATCCTGGGCCAATACCTAAGGTCACCTGTAAATTTGAGCTCAATCGATTCGGTGGTCTTCGGGCTATAACATTTTGATTGTTTTTGTTTGTATGGGATTCGCCATACGCATACCCCATACAGGAATACACCTGGGCCAATACCTAAAGCATCATTCGCATGAGAGCGACCAACTATCAACAAACGAACGAATATTCGCAAGTTTTGACAGTCCGGTCACATGAAAACTTTTCTAGGTCGCGGCAGTTCGCGATTTTCAGCCATCAGCTGTATTAAGAAAACAAGTTTAAAAACAGTTTAAATGCGGAATTTGGTTTTCCAAACTTTTTATCGCGAACGAAAACACCCTTGCCGCGAATTGTCAAAGTTCGCAATCCATCAATAAGCTGAGTTCCACAAACTAGCGAATAACACATTCCTTCAAATTTAACCTCAAATTAGAGATGCCACTGCCACCCGTTCTTTTTAAAATCGAATCGAATCTTGCTAAATTTTAAGCATTTCAGTCTGCAAATTCACCGATGCCGACCGTCGAATCTAAAAAAATCGAATCGACTCGCTAAATTTTAAGGAGTTCATGTGAAACCTTTGAAAATGCCGACTTGTAGGTTTACATTTTTTTACAAGTTTAAAACCTATACCTAATGAAAATCCAAACCTAAGACCTAATTTTTGAAAATTGCTCGTTGATTTGCCCACTCTAGAAGGGTGTCGTACTTCTTCGGGGAGCTTGCTGATATTGCCGAAACGTATATCAGCAAAATACGGAGATTTCTCCAAAATTCGAAATGGTTCCAAGAGTAGCGGGACTCTATAGCCGACTCTGTTTGTGGTATCACAATTGACCTTATCTGGTCTAAGTGAATTTCTCCGTATGAGTGGATAGTTGCCACCCAACCTAACCTAAAACTAGGTAAGGTTTGTGCGCTACTCCGTGCCACACTCAGATCAATTACTGATGCATCATATAATACCCGTCGAGGGAAATATGTCGTCCCTAGAACGTTATAACCAGTGATGCCATTCTGACCGGATTCCGGTCATATCTGACCGAAATCGATTTACTTTGACCGGAGAAAATTTTGAAATCCGGTCTAACCTTTTTTTGACCGGAACGAAAAATGTTTTTAACCGGAAAACGCTTTTTTGACTGGAAAAATAAAATTGCTCTATTAACTATAAAAAGATATATTTATCTATATAATTTGAATAAAACTTAGCCTTACATTACGAACACACTCTCCTGTTCAAACAAAAACCATTTTACTGCGAATAATGGGATATTCACAACATGACGCATGGAATTCTGCTCCGGGAGCATTATATTATAGGGTAATTTTTTGACGTTTTCTTTTGCTAGAATGTTGAAATTAAACAATGAATTAATTAAAGTGTGAAATTCGATAAATCTCAGATTGGAGTTTGGTGAACTACTCTTTTTAAGTGTCAGAAAATTATCCCAGAATACTTATTTAGCCCAATTGACACACGGCCTTAGTGAATGCATATGGCCGGCCGTGAACACGTCTTTCCATGACTTTCATTTTCATTAATGACTTGGCTACAAACAAAAACGAGGCGTCATTGCAATGAAATAAAATTTGACAGGTAAAATAATTTTGAAATCGGAAACACAAACAAATTTTATAGTAAAGCCGAAGCCGACGCCCGTTTTTGACGCCCTCACTCTATGAATGCAAATAATATGTATCATATGCAGATTTATATCGAAAGCACAATGGTACGAAAAATAACATTTATGCTCTGCCAGGCCATGCCAGAATTATTTCTGAAAATGGATTTTCTGCGCATTTTCTATGCTATCTATCTCCTTTCTACTCACTCAAAATGTACCTGCCTCGCTGGACATTGGAAGACGTTGTATGGTCATGCACTGTATTTCAGGACTTAAAACACGTCATATAAAATGAAAAATTAGTTTCAGTAAATTTTAAACAAATTAAATAAAAAACAAGTTTACAAACTCAAAATTCGCATATTATAAAATCGTTTTCTCAACATGGATAATGTTTATAATGTAAAAAAAAATGGCTAATGATAGTTAACTTTTGTTTTATATTTTTAGTAATACATATTATGTTACCATAATCAATTTTTGACCGGGTTTCAGGTCAAAAACTCTGATTTTGACTTTTGACCGGATTTTTTAACCGGATTTAGAAAATAAAAATCCGGTCATACGGTCAGATTTGACCGGATTCACTTTTTTTTAGTGGCAACACTGGTTATAACCTTCTCTAGAAATACTGTAATCAATTACATACTGTGCTGCTACATATAAGACGTCTGGGTCGTAGAAGAAGTACCTCCGAAGGAATTTATAGCACCTGGACTATTGAAAACATGGAATGTGACACAGGCAGTCCTGTCCTGTGTGTCCTAAAAAATTCGCCCAATTTTTTTTACAATTACAGTCCAATGTAGCCCACTTATAAAACGCAAAAACCTCATCACCGCGGCCTCTATAAAGCTGTACTTCCATCAGCCGCGTTTTTCTTATGCGGTACCGCAGAGTATTTGTGCCCCCTTATGATTCCTACGAGGTCTTTGCTTCTTTGTAGAACAACCATAGCTTTTTTTTTGGTATACAACAAGTTTCTAAGGCGATCCATTTAGCTTGAGCGTGAAAAGCGGGATACTCACAGATGGATCAGCTTGTTCTGAAAAGCTGTCGAACCCTGTCTTTCTAATTCGTCCACTTTCTCACAGCCTGGAGTATCCGCATGCCCCAGGACTTATAGTAGAGCGATATCATATGCTGTGTTTCTAAAAGGTTAAAACATTTTCGTCTGAAAAGAAATTTTTGTCAGCTTTTTTTAAATATTCGTCTGAACAACTTGAAATTTCGTCTGAAAATCTGAATAAATCGTCAGCATTATTTTTGTTTGAACAAAAATATAATCTTGAATATTCCCTTTTACTCAAACTTATGATAATGTTTTCAATATTTATCTATGTATTTATTTTTCAGACGATTCCTATTTGTTTTCAGACGTTTTAAAAATTGTTTCAGACGTTTCCAATATCTGATTTTCTGATGATTTTTTTTTATTTTCAGACGATTTCTATTCAATTTCAGAGGTTTTTTCGATTTTTGTCGACGTTTCCAATTTTTTTTTTTCTGAAAAATAAAATTGATTTGTAGACGAAAAAATTGTAGCCGTTTGTAAAACCTTGAGTTATTTGCGACAGCATTTCACAATCTTCGATTTTAAGTCTGCTCTTATAGCAGCCTGGCGCTCGATAAAGAAGGTTTTTTAAATACCTTCCGGTGGTATTGCCTTTACCACAGACGCAAGAGCTGCTGTTGTCACTGTCAAAAACTCAGCTTGAAAGACACACTATGGTGCCTGAGGCTTAACGATTTTGATATTCCCAACAATTCGGAGAAGAACGACTGGCCCTAATCCAGTGGCCCTTTTTGATCCGTCTGTAGAAACGGCTGTGCAGATTGCGCGTTAGGTATGCGTATGAGTCACTGGTCAATCTCTCTTCCGAGATCAATGCTTCCTGCTTCAGTTCGCTTCATAACGTATTCCGTTCTCCCTAAAAACATTGTGTTCCCCTTACCTAACAAAATAAAAAAGCACTTTGCTGGTGCCCAACTTATGGTCGTCTCTTCAAGACAATCATCAACAGTGGCTTACAAAATAACCGCCAAACACCAATCCAACCAACCGCGACTAGATCGACAGGTTTGCCCCCCATCATCCAGAGAGGGAAAATTCACTTTCATTGCCACAGCCACCGCCACAGCCATAGCAGACAGCGTTGCCGCAAAAAAATGTTCTTAGGTGCCATTGACGGTAACCAAAAGTGCCAACTGGGTGCCACCAACCCTTCAACGGCAGAGAGGTATTCAAAAACACAAGAAACATCTAATTTCGCATTAGTATCATTACGATTACTTGTGTATGAATTCGTACACACAAACAAACCAAACCGAAAATGAAATGTCAAAGCAGTCCAACGCCACTGAAATTAGAAAGTTGCTCTACTTGTGCTCTGCGCTGAACTTTACGATATTTACTAAACGTGACCCGAAGCATGAAGCCGCATTTTGGCTTGCACCATATGAAAGCATTGGTTCTACTCTATCTGTCAACGCACGCACGCAGCAGAGCAGCATTGTGAATTGGCTCTAAGAGTTAGGTGGCCAGCTGCTGACTGAAGCGCTGACATCTTACCTCGTTTTCGAGAATGCTATAGATTTCATACTCAAGGGCTGCGTTAAAAATGATTCAGTTCAGTGAATATGAAATAAGTGTTCGCAGATGAAAGAGAAAATGACTTGCACTCTCAATCAATTTTAAACATTTTAAGAAATGATTTTTTTTTAAATATTATGTACATGTTAAAATGTATCAAGCTCATAAGGTGCCAAATGAGAACTGAAGGTGCCAAGGTGCCAATCGGACTGTAGGGTGCCAAAATGGCACAATTGTGCCACTTCGGCAACGCTGAGCAGATCGATGGTCGTTCGAACAGAGATAACCACCAAACTTGAAGCTTGGCTTAAACAACCTCGCTCAGACAACAACCGTTCGGTTCTATTCAAATCCGAGTCCGAGGTTCTTCAGTCGCTCGATCAAACCTTACGATCAGTAAGTGAGAAAACGTGATCGCGATCGGTTGCACCTGTTTTGTCGGACAGGTAACCCGAGAACAAGAAAGTCAAAAGAAATAAGAAAAAAAAAAAACACTGAAATTTGTCTTCCTCTGTGTCGGAACGTCCGCATATCTCCGGACGAGTGTTTTGATAGCATTTGTCGCCTTTAAGGCCTTCTTAGTGTACGACCTGTCCCAGGACGTTAAGACGCGGTGACGACACAGAACAACAACGCGCGTGCGTCCTCCTAAGGTGTTGACAAAGCATTAATGGAATTCGTGTCTCCGCGCCTGTGTGGATTACGTTGTCGTACTTGCGCATAGTACGCCCATCCTCTCGGTTCGGATTCGGAAAAGTGTTGCAATTTAAGCCCACGACTCAAGGGCCTAGCCGAGTGCTACAAATTCATTCACTGCGAAACTCGCGCTTGTGATCGAAGTGTTACGCGTCCTACGCATCTATCCGTCGAATCGGTGGTGTTACAAGGATTCGTGGTCGGGCTGCGTTTTGTATACTGGGCGTGTGTTTGAAGAATAGAGAACGAGCCGTTTCATTCAGACGGGCAATAAATCACGCTTGGATATTTTACGTTTTGTTTCCTTCTTATTTGTATATGTCATCATTGTGAAGTGAGTGTGTTTGTGCATACATAACCGCTAACAAAAGTGAATAAGCACACGTACCTTACTATACCTACTGATGGTCAATTACTCGTACATTGCTTCTGGCCCGGCATCGTAATTGCGGTTGATTTTCAGAAGATTCGGTATCTTTTCGTTTCAAAAAAAAAGTCAGTAACGCATCTGAAACACGGTCAAAAGAAAGGCTTTTGGGTTAACGTGAACACCTGGCTGTGCGGGTGTATTGGAGTCACCTTCTCAAGGAGCCACTGGAACCGACATTGGGCGTCGTTTTTTTCTACCCATCTCGGACAACTACTGAATGGATAAATAGCAATAAAATTATACGGAGACGAAGGTGGGTTTGGCTGAGGCCAGCATTTGATATTGCCTATACGCCGCATGAATATGGGCTTCTCTTCAGAAGCTACTTATTCACAGAATGTGTGCTAGGTTGTGATTTTTCTGTGTTTAAATGCATGAATCGTCGTCGCTAGGGGTTTTTACGTACAATACGGGCAATAGGCATACATGCACGAAGGAGGAACGATTTTGTTTTCCAAGGAATTCCCTAGCCATATTGAATCCTAACGCGGACATTAGCCGCGAGTCATTTTTCCACTCTCTACTCCTCCATATAGCCATACGGCGAATGCCTTCACATAGATATTATGCTAATCTGGTTACAGCTTAGCGTTTTACATGGCGTTCTATCACAAAGTTATTACCTTGATTGTGCAGTTGGGTCTTGTGTTGGCTACGAGTGTAAAATTTATTTCGATAAGAACTGAGAGTGCTCATAACAGACATATAGACATTGTGTGCTGTGCTGGTTATGTTGCTACTGCGCGCGTCGTAAGGACAACCGCATGTCTTTGGTTGTTAACAAATGAACATAATAATGAGTTGAAATTCATTCGTGCGTTTGTTTGAATAGGTGTACCTACACATAGGCGTACTACAGAGGAATTTCGCCAGGAGTCTATGAAAGAAAATGTTTCCTGTTCAGAATAGAGTGTGTGGGGATTTCTTTTGATCGAATTTTTTGAAAGGAATTGATAAATGTATAAGAATGATTGAACAAATGAGCATGTGGTCACCAATTTAGAGAGGAATGTGATATATTATTTCAGAAACGCACAAGTATCAAAAGCTTCTGTAAAAGATGGAAAACTTGTTCATTGTCATAGGACATTGCGACTTTATAAGATTTCTGAACGATAGCCCTAAAACTCAACACCTTTCAGCCTGTGCAAAACAGTTTGCAACTGACGTGTTATACTTCAAAAAGTCCTACCTATTTGAAGACTGTTTTGCACAGGCTGAAAGGTATTGAGTTATAGGGCTACCGTTCAAAAATCTTGAAAAGTTGCAAGAAAAATAGCCATTTAGAAAAAAAATTACCATGTATATAAAGTATAATAACTTCAAATCCAAATTGAAATAACAATGCATTATATTGGTAATATTTTATTAATAAAACAACAAAAATTCATTAGAGTAAAATTTAACATTAAAAAAAGAAAAAAGAAAGTCCTCGAACAATTAACTACCAAAACATTGTTTGGTGCGTTTTTTTGGTTATTCTATATAGGCTTAGAAAAATAATTTCATACAAATTTAATTCTATAAAGATTTCGTTAGCCCGGATAAAGTAAATTCGTATGAAATTATTTTTCTAAGTCTTTATAAAATAGCCAAAAAACACATCTCTCTCATTTTTTTGTGTTTTTGTACTTATTGCCAAGATCAATACTTGGCTCTCAGTCTTCCAACTCTATATGTGTGATCAAATTTAATACCGAAAGCATTGATTTACAAGAACTGATCTTAAGTCTGTTGTTTAATCTTTTTTTAGTAACGACAGTTTCAAATGAATTAATGGCATCACCATCAAGTATGTACTGCTCTTCCGCCCTCCCTTCAAGATGTTTTTTATAATCATCTCCTTTGCAATAAGAAAAGTAAAACGTAGTTACATACCTGCAGTTTTACCTCTGATAAGTGTGGTCCTATTATATTTTCGAAACTGTGTACCTATGTATATTCAATATTAATTGAACAGCTTTTCTGTATCAGTTACACTCTTGGATGTTTGTCAGACGTTCACGAGAGGTGGCGCTTTGTGAAAAACCCTAGACCCCTCGCACAATAGTCCAGCACTCCAGCACATTTTGCAACAGTCCTGTTTCAAAGTTACTTTACAAATTTGAATCCTCAGCGTCGATTCCTTTAAGAAATAAATTACAGTGTTCGGCATAAGTATTTTGACAAAACTAAAGTTAATTCTGCTCATAATTTGAACTTACTTCTTGTAAATTTTGGCATCAATGGAAAGGTCATTTAAATTCCGTTTGAATGATACAAAACTTTCGTTAACCCATTAAGTACCCATTGAAAATTTCGAACTTTTGTAAAAGTCTACTTTTTTGACTTTTTTCATCGGTCCAAAAAAAAAATATTTTGATAGAAAAAGTTTCTTCATACACTTCTAATAGTGACTGCAAAACAAATTTTCAAAAAATCTCTTCGCTAATATTTTTTATGATTTTTTGAATGGGATGATCTGAGAAAAGGAGGAAAAAGTGACTAAAATAGTCATTTTTAGCAATTTTCAAAAAATCATAAAAAATATTAGCGAAGAGATTTTTGAAAAAAATTTTGCATTAAAATTTTTTTTTATTTTTGATACCGAGGAAAAAAAGTCAAAAAAGTAGACCTTCACAAAAATTCTAAAATTTTTAAATGGGTACTCAATGGGTTAAGGAAAGTTTTGTATCATTCAAACAAACGGAATTTAAACGACCTTTCCATTGATGCCAAAATTTACATGAAGTAAGTTCAAATTATGAGCAGAATTAACTTTAGTTTTGTCAAAATACTTATGCTGGCCACTGTACTTTTTTACTGCTCCGTAAAAGGGGCCTTGGTCCGATAATGCCCAAAATCCGCACCAAACAGTCACGCGTTGTTTATGCATTTGTTTCCCAACAATTACCTACTTGTGTGTTTTTTTAACCCCAAATGCAACAATTTTGACGATTAACAAAGCCATCAAGATGAAAATGAGCTTCATCATTGAAGATGATTGTGTTCGAAAAATCATCATCCACTGGTTGTTGTTCCAAAATCCATTCAACGAACTCTCTCCGCGTTGCATTGTCAGTAGTCTGCAGTTCTTGAGTCAAATGAACTTTTTAAATTTGAAGTTTCAAGTCTTTCGTGAGAATGTAGATAGCTTCTCGAAATGCGGGACCGGGACTATATATTTTAGAGAAGATTTTGGAAAAGTACCAATTTAAGCAGAGTATACGCATTTTGACCAAAAACATATTTTGCAAAATATATGTGTTTTTTCTAATACCCCATCCGGCTTTACAAAAAAAATAGTTTTGAAAGCTTAGGTACTACAAGGTTCACACCCGTTGTTCTTTGGGTGTAATTTTTTTTATGAATGAAAAACCTGTACTGCTTTTACATTTGGACCCGATTTATAGCATTTTCCATCTGTCATTGCCAGAACTTCCGGCGATATGTCCTCGCGTTCTTGACAGTTATTCTCTTTGAGGGCTTCAAGAGTCTGAGGCTTATTGAAATATACTCGTGACTTCAAAATACTGAACAAATCAAGGAACGGTTAAATAAGGCGATCTTGCCGGCCAGCAACATCTCGTGTTGTCTCACAATTTTCTAGTCGAGCGACTAAACGTCGTAGTGTTTGCCCATTTGGCGCGTCGGACGAACGGGAAATCTAAGCCGAAATTTACCCTGCGCCAATACCTCCTACGAATAATTCCGCAAAAAAATTTAAACAATTAGTTCGCGTTCTTTAGGTGTACAAGTGATTCATTTCTTGTTGACGCGTATTTCGTACTTAATTTTGTTTTACTTTATAAATGTCAAAGTAGAATTTACATTTGGCGCCATTTGTAAAAATGGTAGCATCTATGTGGCAAATTTCTTTAGACGTTTTAAAATGAATAACCAATGAAAGAAATAAACGTTTACGGAAATAGATCTTTGTCAAATGGCTGAAATAAATCAATTGAATTTTGTAAGACTTATTGTCGAAAAATGTTCAACTTATTGGACTGTACAAGTCGTCGAATCGATACCTACATTAGGGTCTGCAACGACACTAGTCTTATTCTCTTCTCAATTTTGTGGATGGGAATAGATGTCCAACGGAATAACAGATCATAGTAACAGGGTATGCAGATGCACCATAAAATACCCCTCTATAATATTGCCGGAGCTAGCTCTGATTTAAGAATTAAATTTCAATCTCACAGCATTGTTGCAATCTTTCGATTATTTTGCAGTTTAAACTGAGCACAAATGTCATCTCGAACGCTAGACTCACAATTTAATGTTGACACTTTTGAAATAGAACCTTCTAAAGCAGAACCCTTTATTTATTTTGGATGAAATGTATTCACCAGTCTGATAAATTTGAAACCATCCTTTCGTGCTTTAAAATGTATTTTCCTAATTTACCTATGCTGCCAAGAAATTGTCCCAGTCTTTGTCCCAGCGTCATTTGTCCCTGCGAAGTCCGGCTCTCAAACTTGTGACTGACTTGCTATGATTTATAAAAATATCTGGATCTGGACTGCCATTTAGTATTTTTTTAATCTTTTTTATATAGACTCGCATTCGACTGAACTCCCTGTAAATCGCTTAACACTCTCTTATCTTCCAGACCTGCCAAAATATCAATTCATTGTTCTCAGGAAGATGGAGCTACAATGCTTCCCCCCAGTATTTGAGTCATTAGCGACTGAAAGGAGCTCTTGTCGTTACTGTTCCGCTGTAGAATATCTTCATTCCTATGAATGATGATCTAAATTTCAATTCTCAGAAAGTTTGGCGAACAAAGGTACATCACAGAAAACTTAATTCTCATCGCCTTGGCACAAAAACTACCTGTGGGTACCTATTACCCTTTTCAAACATAACTACTACTCGCTACTCGCAAAATTTATCATCAGCTCGCTAACTAGCTCAGTTTTGCAGTTATGTAAATTTCACAAATTTTATTAGCCATTATATGCGCGAATGTAAATCCGCAAGAACCCATTTAAAATGTTAAAGAGAAACTGGCCAACTCAACAACACACAGTGGTCCGCCTACTTTCAACGGAAGCTATATAGATGCCAGTCATCCAGTGTTCACCAAAGTTGCCCAAGGTGCGCCCATATAACGTAAGCCCAAATGTCTTACCCTTAATTGCCCATTCTTCAAACAAAAAGAACTCAACACGTCATGGAGCGCAGCGCATTTTCCACGCATTTCCCCCCACACTAACAATGCCCAATTAATCACGACAAAAGTGTACCACTACTGTTGAACCTCAGCGCGTTGGAAAATAAAGCCTAATGTACGGAATAACTCTTCCAAAGAACAGTTAAATGACAAACTACTCCGGATAAATGGGTCATCATTAATTTCGACAAAAGGCAGGATCTCTCTGAAGCCATTTTCTGACTCAACCGTTCAATTATATCATAAATCAATTTTGTAAATCTTTTTCCTCTTAAATAAAAAAAATACCTACTGTAGAGAGAGATACAAAGTAAAACTGATTTCAATGGTAGCGTGTATCTCTCACCTAGCGCGCATTCTTCATGTTTGTATCTTCTCGTTGGATATAGCTTTGATTTGACCTGAAGTGTTTTTTGGCTTTTATTTCTATTGCCACTGCCATCGCCTCTGACACCGCTTCCATATGACTCAATTGTGGCTTTTGGGTTCGTTACAGACTCTGCTAACTCATTAGCCCCATACATTTGCGAATGAAGACTTAATTCAGAGACTAAAATCTCAACCACCGGCCGAATTGAAATGTAAACAATAAATTATTACAAGATAACGCTTTAGTTATAAATTTCGTCGAAAAAAAAAAACTACAAGTCCCGTCGAGGTCATAATTTATGCAGAGTAGTTCTTTTGATCTTTTAACTTCCATCAGCCAGCACGACAACAACAACAAAACCAACAACAATTAAGGAAAAATCCATATTTATAAATTAACATAACCACTTTCCGCTGTTGTTGGATATATAGTTAAACACTAGACACGCCAGCCGTTCTTAGTATACGGATAGACAAATAGTTTGTGGAAAAAATATTTAGTATCTAAATTAATAAGCAACCATCAGGCGGGTATTCACCTCGAGCTCCGACAGAACAGACAGCTTCTCATCACCAATCACCGGATTAATGAGGTGTCCAGTACGTGGTCCATTGAAATGCCTGGCCATTAGGTTTTTCAATTAGCCACGGCCACCATGTTGTGCTCGCACAAAATCTTCACTTCTTCAGTGAAAAGGAACAAATTCCGCTTGACGATGTAATTAAAATGTAAATTCAGTCTAGCCCGGCGGTGCTGGTGGCGGAGCTTGAGATTGAGAGACTGTGGCGACAGAGTCACCTCTCTCTTTATCTAGAAAGCCGACTGCGCATCACTGGCAGCTGCGGAACCGATGCAGGATAAATTTAATGAATGAAACACTTTGGGCAACAGATTCAGGTTAATTGTTTCCATTACCGGGGATATGCCCCTTTTTGGGCATCACGACGCGACGTTTGAGTTGCACTTTCCAGCGATTATAGCTGGAGGCCTTACTTGGTGATTGTGTTGAATGGTGTAGTAGGTAACACTTTCATAGAAGATAACACACCGAAACGTGTCTAGCGATGCAACTGCAATTGGACCAAATTGATGGACGACATGGCTAATTGGCGATAGTCTCAAAGTCGGAATGTCGCGGCTAAACTTTCTCTCGGTTAATTGCAATCGACTGCAATTTGTTATGATTTCAAGTAGTGGCACAAATCAATGGGAATAGATAGATTGATTTTTTTTATGATTGGCACATGAATTTATTGATGATGAAGTGAGGACATGATTGGGGGCTGAGTTTTTTTTTTTATGGCAGCTCACGAATGTGATAATACAGGTGTAAATAAAGTGATGAAGCTGTAATTATCTCAATTTTTACATTTCAGTGGTTGTCCAAAGACCAGTTCATACATTTCTTTAAATATACGTCTTTTGAGAAAGTTAAACTCTGATGTGTGCTGCTGTAACTGCAGAACTGGCGAACAATTTTTAAATAGTTGTTCATATTATTGGCACAAGTTATAAAAGGGACGTATACCAGGTTATCTCGTCATGGCTTTGTCCATTGTCCTTGTCCTTAGAAGCGACGAACTTAACTCAGAGGTCAATAGTCTTGAGCTCGTATTTGTTTGTAAAAATGAATACGAGTTAGTTCTACTTGGACCTTAATATCACTTATCAAAAACGTATATAGTTTTATTTGATTGATATTTAGGACCAATAAAGATTGTCTATCCTGTCTATCTGGGGGGATAAGCGTTCTTATTTTTCCGCATATGTGGCTTTAGCTTCAATAAAAACATTGAGACCAAAATCTGCCTCATCGCTTACGATGATTTTTCTTGAAATATTTCTTCATCGGTTGTCCACTTTTTCAGCCTCTTAAGACTATGTGAGCGAGCGATAGAAATTTCATTAGTTCTGTCGTTGAGAACTTCTGAAGTTCCGTGTAGGCACCCTGGGCTTCCTTCAACCATTCGTTTGTGTGCGTTTTTATTATTAGGGCGGATGGAAGGGGCCCGCAATTTTATGCCGATGCCGAACGCTGAATGGAAAAGCCTTTTAGGCACCCTCGCACATAGTAATCCAGCACACTAACCGATAAGCAACTGCGCCCTCAGGGAAGGTTTTAAAGTGCAAACGCGTTATCTCACTGACAGTGAGTGAGTCACTGTCGATCTTCAGTCTTCTTCAGATCTTTTGACTTTATTGCTCGAGTTGCCTAAATACGAACAAAACGGATTCAATTCTCTATTATAACCCTGAATAAGTACTCTGTAAAGTGATTTTTGTCCGACACTGCATTCAGAAAATAACTATAAAAACGTTAAATTTTAGACTTAAAAAAAAGTTCTACAAATTTTTAAGAATTGTAGTCAAACAATTATCAGTCATACTGTGATTTCTGGCTAAATAGTTGCACGGAAACAAATAATTGTCTAATGCCCTCCCAAATTGTCGAAAGTTCCATTTTGTCCTCAAATAATAGAAACTATTTAGTGAGTCTCAACTGACAAGCAGAATATACTCGAATGCTGCGCCCTCCTTTATGTCAGCAAGTTATATGAATTATGCCTCATTGTACAAGTTAATAATACTAGCTGTTGGGCCGCGTTAAAGCTTCCTTTCTTTAGACGGGCACAGTGTATATGAGGGCAATGAAAAAACAGACAATGCCAAGATTTTCTGTGGAAAACAAACTGTATTTTTGGGAGGACTTAAAGAAACAGACAAACCAAAAACTTTATGCCAAACAGACATCACAAAAAAAAGAAGTCAGTTTCGACTAGTCACAAGTTTCCTTGCGACGCTATAGAGGAGCTCTAGATGCAGTATGTGATTTATTACACAACCTCCCCCTACAATCTAAGTTCTTCTGGTTTTGGTGAAACAAAGTTCACTCTGCGTTTGTAACCTCTTCTTTAAAAATCTAGTTCATCTTAACAGATCTTAAATACCAGCCAATTTAGTTCTGTTTCTTCTTTATACAACCAGTCTTTATACAATAATTTCTTTGAATAATATCTTGTGGGGCGTCCTTACCTGCAACTTGACACCATAGAACTCGCCTCCTAGGGACATATTTTGGTGCAGAACTGATACCTATGTGCAAGCATCCTTAAACGCTGTTGGTAGCTTTAATATAGAAATATATGCCTTCTGAACATGCAAATTTCCCGCAGAATCTTTAACAGGAACTAGCTCTTCGCACTTGCAAGTAGGTGTGGTATTGCATTGAAAGACGGACTCGCAAATACTTTCCTTTTTTCCTTCCCATCGTGGTAGGTAAGCCTTACCTATGGTGTATTTTAAATTCCAAATATTTGGCTCGATGACAGCCTAAATATAGCGTTTTTTCAGTCATTTGACAACAAGTTTGGAGAAGGGGGTGGGGAGGGGGAGGGGACAAAAAACATTAAAATGATTTCGCATCTCACTCTGAAGAATGCATCCATTGCAAAGAAAGCGATCGAAATGCGATTGACGGCTGTCTAATGGATCCAGTCCGTTCAGAGATGTTTTGAGTAAAAAAAACCCTAAACAAACGGCTTTGCCTCTCTATAAAAGGGCTTGTTCTGAAATTTTGGAGGCAGTCGATTGTGAGATGTGAAGCTGATCACATCTATTTGGTGCGCTTTTTCGCTAGTTTTTTGACACATACTTTGGCGCAATTTTTTGACGCGCAGTATGGTGGATTTTTTGGCGCGTATTTTGACGTCTATTTCGGCGCGTTTTTTCGCGAATTTTTTCTGCATTTCTGGCGGGATTTTTTGGCGCATATTTTGTTATTTTTTCATCGCGTATTTTGGCGCGATTTGATGGGCGTTTTTGGCGCATTTTTTGCATAGTTTTGGCGCGTATTTTGAGATGTTTTTTGGCGCTTTTTTTCGCGAAATTTTTCCACATTTTGGCGGGATTTTGTCACTTTTTGGCGCATATTTTGTTATTTTTTCTCCGCGATTTTTGGCGCGTATTTTGTCGAGATTTGTCGGGCGTTTTTGGCGCATTTTTTTTGCATAGTTTTGGCGCGTACTTTGGAGATGTATTTTGGCGCGTTTATTCGCGAAATTTTTTCCACATTTTTGGCGGGATTTTATGTCACTTTTTTGGCGCATATTTTTGGCTCTATTTTGGCGCATTTTTTCGCGAATTTTTTCTGCATTTTTGGCAGGATTTTTGGCGCATATTTTGTTATTTTTTCTCCGCGATTTTTGGCGCGTATTTTGCCGAGATTTGTCGGGTGTTTTTGGCGCATTTTTTTGCATAGTTTTGGCGCGTACTTTGAAGATGTATTTTGGCGCGTTTTTTTTTCGCGAAATTTTTTCCACATTTTTGGCGGGATTTTATGTCACTTTTTTGGCGCATATTTTATTATTTTTTTCACCGCGATTTTTGGCGGGATTTGTCAGGCGTTTGTGGCGCATATTTTTGGCTCTATTTTGGCGCGCATTTTGGAGGGTTTTTGGCGCGGATTTTGGGGCATTTTTTCGCGAAATTTTTCTACATTTTTGGCGGGATTTTTTTTCATTTTTTTTTTTGCGCTTATTTCGTTATTTTTTCATCGCAATTTTTCACGCGTATTTTGGCCGTATTTGTTGTGCATTTTTGGTGCATTTTTTGCACAGTTTTTGGCACGTATTTTGAGGCGTATTATGGTGCGTTTTTTCGCATCCACTTTTTGCCTGGATTTTTCGTTTTGAAATGACGGGAAATAAACAAGTTGACGTCAATCTACCTGTACCTCCAAGGAAATTATCAAAAGTAGTATAATAAAAGAAGCGATGGGCGTGACTTCTAGATTCTTAACTATTCATAATGTAGATAGAGAAAAAAAAAGTTACCCCTTAGGTGTAAAAATCTCCAGGAAAAGTGTCGAATTATTTTCTATTCTCTATCACCGTATAACACTTCACATTGCTATGCTAATAGGAAGTGATAGCTCTTAAAAAATGCATACTTTTAGTAAATTACTCTTTAAAGTTGGTAGGGGCCATTTTTAAACATCGATTTAATACAGTTTTTATCTATCTACCAACGCGCAAGATTTTAAGTTAATACAACTAACAGTTGCTGAGTTATGAAGTTGTCCCTTAAAAAAACAGCGGGGCATATCCAAAAATTCTTTCTTAGAACGCGTTTACAGTTTACAGAGTTCGCAGTTTCATGATTCTATGGTTAGCGGTTTGGCCTGTACGTCGTCTATTAGTCATATCATACCTTAGTTTGTCCTGACTGATTGGCGTTCAATGCCCAAGCCCAAACGGTAAGAGCTAGAAAGTTGAAATTGTGAAAGAAATTTATTTTTATGGTCAAAGTGGCCACTTAAAAACGAATTGGGGGAAATTCGAACTTTAGAAGAGGGAAAATGTGCGTCAAATTTGAAAATTCTATTTTTTTATACGCTGAGATCGGGTTCCAGCTCCCAGGATTTTTATTTTTTTTAGATTTTTCGCATAACAAATAACCACAAAATTGTAACCTCCACACCTCCAAAATGAAAAAAAAAAAACATTTCGAATAATGTTCGCTGTGTTTCGATATTGGCAAGCCAAAGTTTAGGCAGGCCAACGTCTACGGGACCGCTGGTGATTTATACAGTTCCGAAGGTTTTTCATTGCCAACTCGTCAAAATTGTCATCAAAAGCTTCAAAGCAGCGAGACGAAGCAGTCTCCTTTGAGACAGGGCAAATCGGAGGACAGTTACAGTGATAGTGTCTCTTTAGAAGTCATTGGAGAAAAGCTTTACCTACTTGGCTTTGGCACTAGGCAGATATATATAAAATATGAACTTAGAGCGCAAAAGGTTCGTATATGACCCTCGGTCAAGCTTCTTCCAATCATTCGACTCTGCTCATTTGTATTTTTCTATTTTGGAAAGTAATGAAATGGTCTCCGACTTATCATCGTCTGAAGGGCTGGATTGAAAAGCTTTCTTAGGACTATTATACCCTTGCATGTTTGTCAAACGTTCGCAAAGAAATGAGGTTGAGCTTGAGGCTTAATTTCTGGAAATTCAGCCTACTCTCGTTCAGTAGTCCAGCATCTACGACCACAAAATGTTATCTGGCCTAATTTTTAAGTGTCTAAAGTCATACGTCGATAGACTAGTTGGTCGAACTACCAATGTGGCTTTATGACTGAAAAATGGACAAAATCTTAACTTAACGTATCGATAACCCTACCAACCATGATTTAGCTATTAAGGCGCTAAATTGTCGACGCCTTTCATTATCATATAACCCTTCAAAGAATTTGACTAAATAATGCACCTAATACCTAAGTTGAATCACCTCAAAACATGCTCAAAGCTCATATCGAATCTCCAAAAACCAGCCCATTTTTTAAGCTTTTTAAATAAATTTCCGCAAATTGCCACATTATGTCCATTAAAACATTCCATGTTTAGAGAAATCCATGTTAAAGAAATCCAACCATTCATTCGCAGTTCCTTCCATTTTATACATCATCACCTTATTAAGACGTTATTCTTTTTGAGTATAAGATAACCGAACAAATTTACAACATACTTATGGTCATTATTATGCGCAGAAGCCATGGCACCTGTTTCTTGAAGACGTTTTAAGTAAAATTTATACTGTCGCTCAACAACATCTTCATTATGTTTGTCCTAAACTTGAAATTCCATCTTATCGGCCTCTTTATATACAGCAACAGTCATAAACTATACTGACCAATTCTAATGACCAACAATTCGAATACAGTAGACGGCTTACCTCGCTATAACAATATCGAATTAATAATGCTGACATCGAATTCTTATGTTAATACAAGCGCGTAAGGCTCAACTGGATACAGTTGGCCAATTAATCAACCGCAACAGCCATAGTGACCAACTGTCAATCGTTTAAATTGAGGTCCAATTAAGTGACAAATTTACATAAAAATGCTTCAAAGTAATTTTGTGTTTTCCACCTCCCAAAAAAAAATGCATAATTCAGCGTTAATCAGTTTCCACTCGTTAAAACAGCTCATCGTGTGTGAATTTGTTTCGATTTGTAATTAAATCGGGTTTAAAATGCTCGTAAAAATAGAACAAATTAGCCCGAGTGTATAAATAAATCAGAAAACCCACGTGAAAAATAGTGCACGCCGATGGGGCGACTAATTTTGCCGGCACTTGTAGTTGAACTGGTCTGTGGACTGTTGGATGCTGTTCTAATGACCGTATTAATTGCTATAAACTACCAGATAAAGACTGCCCCAGCCAACATTGATTATGTGAGGTTAAGACGCTAAACGGTTGGTAGTCGCGTAGCGAGTGCATTAGAGGATAACTCTGAATGGTCATTGGTAATTGCAAGCGAGATTGTAATGATGGATTTATTTAAATTGCCTCAAGCGAGCGTGATAATAAATTGAGGGAAAAATGTACGCAATGCTTTAAATGGTAATTTATGCTATTCGAATAATTTGACGCACGTACTTTTATCGGCCAAACACATAAACCCATGTTTCTTTGTTTAAGGCAACGCATATCGTCATTGAAGCGCTTTCGCAGTTTCGTCACGTAGTCGTAGATGGTTGGGCGATTACAATGTCAAAAGCTAATAAAATTGTGAAGATGTGTTCAAATTGAGCTTGTTTGGCGTTTAAATTTAGCTAAAGAAATGTTTACATGTGCGCAATACATTTTTCGAAAGTGGGTCTCGAAAATTGAGTAAGGGTTTTGTGAACTTGACTACTTACTTGTCGTTGTGGTTTTCATGACCCTGCCCAACCCTGCCATTTAAATAAAAATTGTAACAAAGTATGCGGTGCATATACCTGTGCTTTTATTGCTTTTAAATCTTATTCGTTTAAGCCCTTTTCAATACCTACTGTAAGGAATAAGGTTTATTTTTGTCTACTAAAACCATGAGAACCATAATAAAGTCCATTAAGAAAACGTTCTCTCTTGAGAGTCATACTTTGCATAAACTGTACAAGCTGTGTTGGGGTAAACGGCGTTAAATCAATACCTTTGGACTTCATCAGAGGTGCGTTTTGTTTTCTCTACTTTTTATTACTTATATGGACTCTATGCTACAGCGCAGTCTTGGAGAAGAACGTTTCGAATTGGGAAATCTGAGGATAAGTCATTTGCTCAACGCTGATGACTTGGATATCTGAACTTCAAAGCGCACTCGATCGGTTTTTAGTAGTTTGTGTTGAATCTGAAATGAAAATTTTATTTTGTAGCTAAAGCAACGTACCGCTCTGGATTCTAAATGGTTTCGCTTAAATTAAGCTCAGCAAAATTTTGGAGAGAATTTTGTATGGAAGCTAAAACTTAGCTCGAGCAGCGTATCTACTAAGCTGAGTGAAACACTTTTTTCTAGATGCAAGTACTAAAATCGTAACGATAAGTGTCCATTTGGTGGTATGAGTGTGTCGGGGCTTGTTGGCAGCCACTTTAAACTTACATAACCTAATAACCCTCATCCTCATCTACTCCTCTTTGACGACAAAGTTAAGCTGCAATATCGTAGCTAACCCAGAAGCTGATTTCAATGACATTGAAGCTGCAATGGGTCTATAAACTTGATGTGATTCTGATTATACATTTTTAGGTTTTGGTAGTTTTGTATTTTTTTAAATTTTGTGGCGTATCAGATAAAGTTCGCCAAAACTTAGTTGCTTCCTGGCTTTTCAATAAATTTTGGAATTCACCGACGGTGTTTTAGCAATCATGGTTAAATTACAGAGTCATATCCATAGTTATCCCGAGGTATCTGGTCTTTTTTATTTAACAGAAAAATAGAGACATTGAACTCGACGTCTTCATATAAATAAGAGCCTTGCTAGAACTTATCTTTGCGGTTAGTAGCCCGTTGAGCTGTCTGAGCCTGCCTGTCTATGAGTTTTTTCGACGTCAACACAGCAATTAAAACAACCAAACGAAAATGTCTTTGACGCACAGGGCGAGCAGTAATTTCACATTGCGCCTTTAGTTGGACATCTGTTTTTGTTTTTTACCTATAGTTGATAGCTATGTTGGATAATAAAACGATAATTATTTAAGAATAATGCTTAAAGTGGAAAGTGACGACTGCGACTGACCTTCTTCTGCCAATCGCCAAAAATTATGAAAAGAATTAACTGCATTAACATTTACATAGCTTTAGCGTAAAAAAAACTTCGGATAGCCGCAAGCTACGGTTGGTATGTACACTGCACATACGATGATGAAAAGGGATTAACTGGACGTCGGTGATCTTCATTTGACTTCAGGGTAAAAGAACATTTCTTCTCGGTGCGGTGATCTTCATTGGAATTCAGGGGGATATAATCTCTAGTCGTCGTCCAACAGCTATAAGAAAGGAATAAGGAAAATGATAATACAGTATAGTCCGGGTGATCACAGAATCCGTCGTATTCGGAATTTTGCTACGAACCCCGAAAGAACTATCACAGAATCCGTCGTAGTGGAATTTTTGCTATACGAATTTAATCCGTCGTAGTGGAAATGTTTCCTACGAAAAATGCCCAGTACAACGGATTCTGTGATAGTTTTTTCGGGGCTTGTAGCAAACTTCCGAATACGACGGATTCTGTGATCACCCAGAGTATATTTTTAACTTTCTCGTATACCTATGTAGTAAGAGAAAGATATTGTTTTCGTACAAAATTTCGAACTAGAGATTTTGACCAATTCTAATATTACGATGATAGAGGAACTCAAAAAAGTGGGTCTCGCAATTCTGTCCGTCCGTATGTCTGTCTGTCCCCTAGCTGGGAAATCTAAACGCTTAGACGGATTTGTTTAAAACTTTGTATTTAGAGTTTGTGGGCTTCCCGCTAGGAGGGGTTTTTTTTTGTTTTATTCTAGCCCTAATATTAACGGTACCCCCATATATGTACATGCAAATTTTACGAAATATTACACAATTTAGATTTTTTCAAAAACGGCTCTAACGATTTGAAAAATGGATAGTTGAGTTAATGTGGGCATGCTTAACATGACTGCATACCCAGTTTTTCGTCATTCTTAACTTGATAGCAAACTCAGATTTTCTCTAAAAAGACTGCGTCCTTTGATATCTACCCAAATCCCTATTAATAGTATGTACTTTAAAAAACTGCTCATATCTCAAAAACGCCATTTTCGATTATGATAAAAATTTAACTGGGAGGTAAAGCTTAAATTCATAGTAATACCATTTACCATTTGCTCGGTTTTGAGCTAAACAGTTGCAAAACAGTGTTTTTTGAACCATGAATGTGTCCTTCGATTTCCACCCCAATCGTTAAAAATGGTAGATAAGTACATATGTACTTTAAAAACTCTTATCTCGATTTGGATAAAAATATAACTGCTAGGTAATGTTTATGCTCTGAAGAGTCGTAGGTACTCAGTTTTCAGCTAAACAGTTTAGTAACGGTGCTTTTCGAATCCATAGTTGTAACATTTGTCAGCATAATTTTGCAAAAAACCGCTCCAACGATTTTGATCAAAATACATATTTAAGACAACATAAGCATTCTAAACATGATCACGTACTTAGTTTTTCTCAGAAAACTCGAATATTGCCGTTTTATGAATATGTCTCAAAAATGACTACCCAAACCCCGATCTTTATTCACACACGGTATATTTTTGCAAGGCCCAAGACTTCAGTGGCAATATCATTCGAAATTCATCGCCTACTTGTTTCCTTCAAGTGTCAGTTGGGAGTTAAATTTGAAAGTAATAAAGACGTGTTGTAGTTAATACGTATGTGTATTACGTTATTAATTAGACCTTGAGTGGGCTGGGTATGATTTTAAACGTAAAATTAGTTGAAATGACTCTAAGATTCTGCGAGATTCTAAAAATGTGTGTGCACATTTTTTCCAAAAGTAACTGTTTCTCAGAAAGGAAACTATTTTGCGATCCGGTGAACTGCTTTCAGCGCTGTTCACTTTCAGTGAGCGGGTACTAGTTGAACGTATACAAATTCTTCAAATTGTTGTTTTCAAAAAATTCGCTTGGGGAATTTTTTTGAATGTCGTAGTCGTAGGCGAGTCGGAGTAGGTGCAAGGTTGGGTTTATCCAAAATTTGTATTTGTTGTTTGTTTCCCTTCAACGCCAAAACTTCGCGGTTCATTCATTCATTTCATTCATTCATTCATTTTCAATGGTCCGCTTGTCCATTAAGTGGGTCGCGGGTGTAGGTTGCTCAAGTGGACCCTCCATAGCTCTCGATCCTCCGCCATCGACTCTAAATCATCAAGGGCAATCCCCATACGGGTATAGGAGAGATTATGGACTTGATCTAACAATCTCATCCTTTGTCTACCTAGAGGACGCCTACCCGATGGTACGGATTCCATAGCACGTCATAGGATCCTGGTCGGGGACATGCGTTTAACATGACCAAACCACCGAAGCATGGATCGCTCCGTCCGGAGAAGTAGCTGCTCGACATTGAGTTCCTCACGTATTCTGGTATTTCTGATGCGATCTCTACGGGTCACCCCAGCTTCACAGAAACTTCGCGGTTTCTAAACTGCAGGGGGGGTTTTGTACGATGTGCGCGCCTGAAAATCCTAATCGAGTTTGTCATGAATGAAGAAGGTTTTCAATATACGCTTCCCGGCCAATATTTTTTCACAAAGTCAATTATTACTTTCGTTAAGTTTTCGTAGGATTTTTTTATGTAAGACTTGTTTCATGGTATATTGGCTAGAATTTGCAGCCAAATATAGGTACAATAAAAAATCTTGATCGATGGAAATTTCTAGAACAAAAAACTGTGAAAATTGTCCTGAAGGTATATATTTACCATAGGTTCCCTAAAGCAATGTCTCCAAAGTACTTTGCTCTATCTTCTTCTACATCATTCAACACTCTGTATCTTAGCATTCAGTCTTGTAAATAACGAGCGGACAGGAATTGCTTAGATAAGGTCTAGCTCCATCGGGCATAATAATAAATCAGGACAAATGTCTTGCTTGTTCCTTTTTAGTGTGTGTGTCTGACCCTCGACGATACGATCCAAATCCATTGCAATATATCCTTTCATTTCAGTCACAATATTCGCATCTTAACTCTTGCACGCATCAATTTGATCTCGCTACGAGTGCAGTTACTTATATCACAACACATTGATTATGCAGTACCAATTAATTTCTTGCATGTTCGCATATTTATGGGCTCTAGCGCACCTCGCACGAAGAAAACAGAAAACAAATCAAATTTACATCGTTGCCCATTAAAAATATCATTCCTCAATGTCGGCTCATATCAAGTGGCGAATCTACGCGCCGACTAACCACCGCGCGCCGCCACTCCGCTCCATAACCCCAGTCCTATATAGTGTGCCCCGACTTACTGACAACATGCAAAGTTGTGTGCCGCTGCTGATGCCTGCCCTCGACTGTATATCTTGCGCCAACATCATCCAGAATCAAAACCAATTTATCTGTGATCCATATCTCGGCCGCGTTAATCTATTATGGTGCAGCTTTAATCTGCACCCTGTCTATCCTTCGACTATAGGCGGATGCAACACAAGGGCACTCACTGAGTACAGGTACTGCCGAGGAACAAGACAGATATGTCGAAACGGACAGATTGAACATTGCACATGCATGTGGCCAATCACGATAGGGGTATACCGTATACAAGTGAAGATCCTTTTCGCTGTTGCAAGCACACCTCACACGGCTAACAGTGCTCCAATTCGAAAGTAATTCTATGAAAGTCTTGCACTCAAAGTGCATGCTCTTGACTTTTCGGACGTGGGCAACAAAACTGTGCAACAAACTGTGCAACATAAACATTTCATTTCGTTTAGATATGCATACAAAGTTCCCACAAATAAATTTTCCAATCAGCAAAATTCCTTTCGAAATCGGAGCGGCAAAGGGACTGCCGATTGGCGAAATGTTTGCGCGGTCAAAACTCAAAATCAAAACCCATGACAGACACAACTTTGGCTCTGGGGCATGGGGGTCTCTTATTTCAGCTTTGACTTTGTGCAGAGGTGTTAGATACAATTTTGAATTGATTTGTTGAACCGGTCTCCCGCCCGACCGACCGACGTTCCTACAATAGTAATGTAACGTATAGTTGTTGCGATTGTTGTTACAATATGCAAAATAAGTTAACGTAGTCGCAGGAAATGGAACGAACAGATAAACATGTCGCGTACGAATGCGAAGGCCGGCCGGCCGGCTGGTACGCGTACGCGCAAATGTTTCACTCGACACCGTGCCTAAGCATTTGCGTATTAATTGACATAAATCGATCGTTTATTGAGAACGCCTACGAGTGTGTATATAGGTATTTGGAAAACATTTTTATTGCGTTGTCAAAGTAATGGAATAGCAAAGTGGTGCTACACGGCCTTAATGGGGTGTAATACAAGTAGGATTTCATGTTGCTAAATCGGATTTCATTTGAACCAATAAATTAGGCTGTTTGAGGGTGACTGGACATTTATTAAGCTGATCCATTAGTTCTAGCTGCTGGTTGCGAAGCTACACACTAACCACTGTGACACTGAAATACCGCAGGCTTCATTTTTGTCTGTACGTCGTGATTTTTTGTTAGGTAATTGACTATTAACAATTTTCAAGAAAACTACGAAAGCGTGACGTGATGGAATCCTTGTCATCAGGCAGCCGTCCACTAGGTAGACCCAGGATGAGATGGTTCAAGTTCGTAATCTCTCCTCTACCCGTATGGGGATTACCCTTGATGATTTAGAGTCAATGGCGGAGGATCGAGAGCTATGGAGGGTCTACTTGAGCAACCTACACCCGCGACCCACCTAATGGATAAGCGGTCTATTAAAAATGAATCAATGAACTAAGAAAGCCATTTTTTTTAGGAAATTTTAGTTTGCCATTCACCACATTAGCTCTAATGGTATGAAGCCTATACGAGAAATGACAGTGCAATCTCTGAGCAAATACTTCATATTGACATTACCTTGTCCGAAAGTGCCAAAGGTGTTTGTGTCACTAAAGCCCAAAGCACTAAGGTGCATATTCCATCAATTCCACTTTTCATTCGTCTCAAATACGCAAACGTTGCGAAAAGCTATAGACCTTAGTTGCAGAAGCTTGCCAAAAATGGAAAAAAAAACAAAAATGTTACTAAAATCGACGAGTGATTAATGGGAATTATTTGACGACGAAGAAAACCGCTCGCAATGATAAGAGGAAACTGTACGAAGCAGAGCTAGAACTGTCATGAGACAAGGGTTAAAATGAACGGCACCTGAAACGTTTGAATGTGATTCTTCGCTATGATTTTCAATTAGATTTAATTTTTTTTTAAATCCTCGAATTTCATTTATCCCCTATACATATTAGGGTTGCCAGAAGAAAGTAGTTATCGATCATGAAAATCCCGGACTTTCCCGCACAAAATAGGATCTAAAAAAGAGTACAAAACTAGGACAAAAGTGCGCGTATAATTTGTTACAAAAATATTTGAACTTTCTCGATTTCATTGCGGTAGGATACATATTGCTTTAAGGCCATGTGCCAATTGCGCTGATAATTATTCTCGACAAATTTTCTGACACATTTATGAAAATTTTTGTTTTTGGCTGGCATCCATGGATTTTTAAAATATTGGAAAAAGTTTTTCTCAGTGAAAGAAACCCTGTCGCTATAACAACACAAACAAGATTTTATATTTTCGGTGGATTTTTGACATCTTTGAAATATTATTTTAGGGTTTCAAACATAAGCAAAAGCCATCTCCTTTTTGAATGGTATAAAATTGAGCAATTCAGCAAAATATTTTATATTTTTAAACTGATTACATTGAAGTCGATCATAAGTAGGTAAGATCGCTATATATGAATTCATTCAGTGTTTTCGATCCTTTCTTTTTTCGATTATCAAAGTTGGTATTACAATAATATGTTGCAGAATTCAGAAGCAACAAGTTACGATTCAAAATCACTACTAAAAAGCGGGAATAAAATGGGCACTTTCAAGCGACGATGAAAAAATTAAAAACCCGGACAATCTAGAAAAACTATTGCGGACGTTCCCCGCATAGGCGAGAAAGAGTACATGTCCGGGAAAATGCGTACGGATGGCAACGCTACCCCATATAGACTATTATACCTAGTTTGATATTGACACCTCACTCGGGCCGACAACCTATTTAAACTCTGCTTAAAGTCGACTTCCTACTACCTTCTGGTGATAGAAAAAAATTGGCTTAGAACCAACATTGGTAGGTTACATAACATAACATTACGAAATTCAGAAGATTGTATCTATATATATTCTATATATACAGAGAGCGTCAAAAGTCATGGTACCACACGTACTTTATAAAAGCTTGCTTAAAATTAATAAATTTTTGAATGAAAAATTCAAAAAATAAACTAATCATTTATTAACAAGTGAGTTTCTTATTTATGTTTACAAAGTCTACTTTTTTGACTTTTTTCCTCGGTCTCAAAAAAAAATGTTTTAATGCAAAAAGTTTCCCCAAACAATTCTAATAGTGACTGCAAAAATTTTTTATTTTTAAATCTCATTTTTAGCAATTTTCAAAAAATCATAAAAAAAATTAGCGAAGAGTTTTTTGAAATTTTTTTTTTCCAGTCACTATAAAAATCGTTTTTTTTTTCCTTTAAAACATTTTTTTTTTTTTTTTTTTGAGACCGAAAAAAAAAGTCAAAAAAGTATCTAGACATTCTAGACACAAAAATCCTAAAGTCAAAGAAGATTGGAAAAATCGAAAATAATTTTTTTCTATGGAATTTTATGTGCAATTGTTCCGGAATGGCTTTTCAAATGGAAAACTAGAAAATTCCGGAAAAACGCGAAAAATGAATTTATTTTTTTGACGAAATTTTGCATTTTATCGCATGATTTGATGATTTTGGACGATGTAGAGGTAGAAAATTCGTTGTAAACTTTGAAAAAATTTCTGATAATTGTAAAATTAATTCTGATAAAAGACGTTTTGCGTGCATTTTGTGTGGAGAAGTTAACGACATAAATAATAGATGGCGCCAGGTGTCATTTTCTCATTGTCATTTTCTGTTGAGCAAATGTGCTATTTGTCTTGCTGAAATTGATTCGAGTTTTGCGTATTATTACCTACACTGATTCCGCAAACGGTACAAGCATTACGATCAATCGAAATTCAATACGATATTTATCAATTTGATCATTTTTTTCAAAAAATAAGTTTGCGTGTAAAAAGTGAGGTTATCTATTTGGGTTGCGGGCATTCAAACGCGCACATTTGTCTTAAAATTAAAATTTACTCGACTGAACCCCGTCACAAAACAATCGCTGGTTGAAACGTTTCACCAAGTGAACGCACTCATTCAGCATTTCATTTATTCCTATTGGGAATAATATATCCTCCGGAATGTTTCCCAAAGATTTGGAGAAACCATACGACCGAGTCCCTCGAGGTAAACTCTGGAGCAGTGCTGACTTCAAAGATTTTGAAAAAGTCGCAAAAAAAGGGGATTTGCGTAGAAAAAGGGCAATACTAATTTTCCCACAAATGTCAGAAAAAAAACGAGGGAGTTCACTAAAGTTAAGTGGCTTACGCATATTTTCATCTCGTTCTATCTTATTGTTGCATTGAACATGGTTATAGCTAAATTGTTAATGCCTAAACTTATGACAATAGGACGTAAATAGCTAATAGCTGATACCTCTGGCTGAAAGAAAAAGGACGCATTCAGTCCCAATTAATTGTGAAGTAGTTTCGTGAAGCATTTCGTATTTCGTATTTCGTCACATTTCGTATTTCATACAAAAGGGTGTTTTTTTTTCCAAAATGGGAAGAACTATCAACGAAATACAGAAAAGGGGCAAATATGGACAATTTTGGAAAAGTCGTCTCATTGGGGATAGAAAGAAAAAAAGGGGCAAAATGCGACGTTAGTCGCATAAAGTCAGCCCTGCTCTGGAGTGTATTACAGGAGTATGGATTTGACGGTTCTCTCTTGAGAGGCATTCAATCTCTTTACACAAACTGTAAAAGCTGTGTTTTGGTAAACGGCCGGCGTTAAATCAATACCTTTCACCATGGGCGTTGGACTTCGCCAGGGGTGCGTCTTGTCTCCTCTCCTCTTCATTACTTATATGGACTTGATGTTACAGCGCAGTCTTGGCGAAGAACGTTTCGAATTGGGAGATCTGAGGATAAGTCATTTGCTCTTCGCTGATGACTTGGTCATCCTTGGGTCCTCTCAGACTGAACTTCAGCGAGCACTCGATCGGTTTGAGATGAGATGAAGGTTTACATGAACAAATCTGAAGTGATGTTTGTCTCCAGAACGCCTGTTCAATGGACTCTGTATGTTAAGTATCTCGGGGTCTTATTCACGAGTGATGGAAGGAGCAATGCTGAGTTTTCTTGAAGGATTGGTCAGGCTAGGTAAATTTTGAGACAGCTTGGTCATTCTGTTATTAGGAGGACTGAACTTGGTGTCAAAGCTAAGTTGTCAGTCTTTAATTCGGAGTTTGTTCCAACTCTTACATATTGTCATGCGGTTTAAGATCGCGAATACAAGCTGCCAAAATGAGATCCCTCCGTTGTATTGCTGGTGTCATCCGTAGAGATCGCATTAAACACCAGAATACGTGAACTCAATGTGGAGCAATCCAATTCGGGATGACGAAAGTCAGTCCCCTCGAGAGTTTTTTTTTAGATCAAACTTGTGTGAAATGGCTCGGAGAATGGCTCAACTCCAAAATGTCTCAGGAACAACGCTGGTCCTTATCCCACGAATTTCGATTATTTAAAACTGATCTTCTATTCCCATTCAAGCGGATTCAGTTCCCCGTTCGATTGGCTTTTGCGATGACAATCAATAAATCGCAAGGCCAATCGTTGGAAGTCTTTGGGATTAATCTCCCATGATTTTTAGGAACTAAGACCCTAATAATACTGAAAAAAGTCCCAATATAAAAATGAATAAAACCCTAAAAGTGTGACTTTGTTCTTTATGAACCAGGTCCCAAATGAACTTACTCCCAACCACCCAATATTGGCCCCCGGCAGGGGTTGTATACATATACCACTGTGCCATTAGGGACAGTGGAATATGTATGTGGGGACATGCTGCATCCCTGCAACCCCCTGCTTGGGATCACTTTTGGATTTGGAGGGACTGCAAATTTGGTGGGACTTAATTCATTTGACTAGTGGGAGTTAGTTCCAGTTGGGACTTAGTTCGTAGGGCCGGGCAAACCGTTTTCGTTGTTTGTTTTTGCGCCGGAAAACAAATCGAAAAACATTGTTTATCATATCGTTCTCTACTCAAATAAATCGCATTGAAATTTCAACAATCTGTGTTTTATTATCACTCTGCAGTTTATCTGAAGCCGTTAAATTGGAGCGAGGCGAAGTTCGCCGGGTCCGCTAGTTTGCTATAAAAACTATAAGACTATGACCAATGACTGTCTAAAATTTAATTTATAAGTCAGAAGTCAAGCCCTCAACATCAAATTTCGTCTCCACAATTCACTCCTCCAGTAAGAAATGTTCAGCTACAACGATGTCAGTAACCAACTTTCAAGGGTTCTCATAAAAATGAGAGCTAGGTATAAAATTATAAGAGGCAATAAAGATGCCAAGAAAACCGATAAGTATAGCCATTCGACAAGATATATTATGCCTACAACCGTAAGTTCTTTCAAAAATTTTCATAAAATACCCGTTAAACTTCATCAGTCAATCGAAGATGTGATAAATGGCTTGCACTCCACATAACCTCTATTCAATTATGTAAATATTGATAGTTCATCAAATGATATACATAGTTGGAAACATACATTTTTCGATAATCCCAATGTCATTCATGATCCACACTTAACGGCAGTCTTATGGGATAACAATATAGCAGTGTGACATTGAAATCGAAAATATTCATCAAGGTGCGACCCTATACGAAAGTGGTTGCAACTTTGAGAACTCTATTCCCGTGAGATAAAGAAATGAAAAGAAAAAAACTCCATCCCATCCACACGAATGTCAGTAACTCTGGAATTCACCTGCTGAATGCAATAAATTAATGTTCTCTAAAGGTAGGTGCTGAACACGACCAACTGTAGTGTTGTCGACATCAATTTCTTTTTAATTTATGGAAATCATATCCAGTTGTACGCGTGCAATCATTTTCTTTCTGTAATTCAATCGTCCATATGCTCTATGAAAACTAGGTCCATATGAGTTGCTGATCCAATGTAACGTTGTGACCTAAAACCGACGACACTCACTGCACCGCACCGTGAGGTGGCATGCGCTAAATTGATGGGTTATTCAATGAGCACGTGAAAGTTTCTGTGGTAGTATGGGAGGGAAGTACCTACACTCATTCTCACTCAAATTTTAAGAATGCTTAATATTTGTTTGTGTTACTTAAAAATTTAAATATTAATTTGTTTTATGGTATTAATATTCGTATATTCGGATTGTCCACGAGCAGGCGCCTTAGTAATCACTCACCGATTTCCATTTCCTTTCTTTTATTCAGTTCGGCTTTAATTTTGCAAATTAAAGTATGCCTTAGAGACGGAGGAATTTTATTGTTAAGGTTTGAATTTATTTAATTCTTTTGAAAACTACATACAACACTCTTTTATTTGCCTAATCGGATTTAGCATAATTCATTCACCCCCTTGGAGTTGTAACTTTGGTGGCTTCTGCATAGATCTTGGTTGGAAGGTTCTTTGATTCATATCACATATACGACTTTTGATTCTCTATTTTTATGGCTTTGATTTGATTCAAAATGCTAATTTGGTTTTTGCGATTAAACTAAGAAAATAAATCAATATTAGGTAGGTATTCGTGGTTCGAAAAGTTACGCAATATTGGTTTTATTACTACTCGTATGTTGATGGTCAGCATAAGAGGCCAGGGCCGTTTGAAAACAGATCCGTTTGGGGGAAGTTTATACCCATGAGCAAATGTCATAGTTGCAAAAGTAGCACATGTGACGTACCTTGGTCTCTGGAGTAGCAGAGTAGACAGTTCTTCGACTGTCATCCGCAGTTGAAAAAGAGTTCATTCAAGTCTGAACGATGGATACATCATTCTTAAAACGATGGAGGTGGTGACCGAGTTTGTCGCTATACTCGACGCACTAAGAGACAATATTATCCGCAAATCGAGTTCTGATAGTGTCTTGGACATTAAGTTTCATATATGGCACAGAGGGATCGATAGGAACTTGAAGTAATTGACAGGGTTTATTTAGCTTACTTACTGACTTACCTGTGCTTTACCGGCGCTTCATTCCGGAATGAACTTGAGCCTCAACTAATAAACACCTCTAGCCAGCACGATCTTTAGTCAGCTGTCTCCAGTTTCGCACGCTAAGGTGGTTAAAGCCTCATTCCACTTGCGTGCGGTCTTCCTCTAATATGCCGTGCCTCGGTTGTGGATTCTAAGATCTTTTGGGCCGGACCATTCACGTCCATTTGGCTCTACGTGACCCAGTCACCTCAGTCGTTGGACCTTTACTCTTCTAGCTAGGTCGATGTCGCTGGACAGCCCGCACAGTTTGTTGTTGTATCTGCTACTTCATTCACCGTCTATATGCAGACGTAACCGAAAATTACTCGAAGAATTTTCATCTCGAAACAAACAAGGATAACCTCATCTGATTTTAATAGAGTCCATGCCTCCGCGCCATAGAAAAGGACTGAGACGATTAGGGTCTTATAAAGGATCACCTTAGTTATTCGAGAGAGGCCCTTGCTATACTCAATTGCCTTCTTAGTCCAAAGAGACAGTCGTTGGCAAGAATTATGTTTAATCTCAGCGCTGCGCTGGCTGGTGTCATTGTCTGAGTTCAGGATTGATAGGACCTAGCTTTAAAATGAGCTTGGAAAATGCATAATAAAATAAATAGTTGGCGCAACAGGCGTGTTGACAAACAAGATAGGATGTATCTTTCATCCTGTACCTGATTATTTCGAATCTTCTTGGCCATAGATCTATTATAACCTTTAAAGTTCTTCATTGTAGGCGCCTTCTTCTCCAAGCTTCTTCAATACAAACTGTAACCGAATTGAGAAGTGTTCACTCAAATCATATGAGTGATTCGCATTTGTCAGAGTCCCATATGCTTCTCCGGCATATAATAGGACAGAGATGATAAGGGTCTTATGTGCCCTCTTGAGAGGGCTTTAAAACAGTGATTGGAAAGAGAAATGCCACAAAGAACCTACTAAACAGAATCCGCCCAGATATCGCTAGAATCACGGCAATAACCACAAGGCATTGGCCAATTGGAGACCATGCGGCCAAACTATGTATCCCGTACAACCCTCATTGTTGCAGTTGCGGAAATACAAATGAGAAAGAAACTCTCTCTCATTTCCTCTACAAATATTCAGCTCTAGCAAGGGCCAGACTGCGCGCACTGAACCAACCATTCTTTGACGACCTTATCGTTATCTCGGGCAAAGGGATACAGGATCTTATCCGCTTTCTCAATTCTACAGTTTGGTTGTAGGTATCGAACAGACTACATCCTTAACAATCATCACAAAGTAGATCACACGGGTCGTGATAACAAAACGGCCGGCGCATCCTAGTGCTAATTGGGTTCAAAGGCATAAACCGTCACTTCAAGCTACCTACCTAATGCCTGTCGCCCACTACTGGTTTTCCACTTGTATGTCGATTTGAAATTGACAATTGACGTATTTTTATGCCAATTAGAAAATTGGCAAGTGGAAATAGCGAGAAAGTGATTGTCAATGAATTGACTAACAGCGCTTGTCAATTAACTGAAAAAGAAACCACAGGACAAGTGGCAATAGCTGAATTGTCAAAAAAAATTTCACCTTGTCTTTAATTGACCAGTGAAATGAGATAGCTTCATGTTTGTCAATGAATAGACACATTTTGATAGGCCAATCTTTTTACAGGTCCCATCTCTTTTCACATGAATGTCTCTTTTTTTAATGAATGATAGTTTAACCCTTAAATCCTTTCATATGCGTTTTTGCGTCTTCTTCGTCTTCAGTCTCAATGACATAAACGAGAGCTGTCAAACTTTGTCAAACAACTTTCAATTTTGAGTTCAACTCTAATGTACGATGCTCCCAAGCCTGCCTAATCAAAGGGTTGTAACGATGGAACTTGGAAATGGTTGGAAATCATTGCTCAACGCGTTGTAAAAGTAGTTTAGATTGGCTTTGAAGTAGAGTCTAGCTTGCGAGGGTCAACGTGTTACTCAACCACACAGAAGAAAGCACAGTTTACCAACTAAACAAAACATTTTGTTGACACAATCGTAAAAGTTGATCAACTATAGGTTTACAAAGGTTTTCAACAATTCAATTAGTTGATCAATAAGGTGTATAAGAGATGCTTTCAACGCGTTCATCCAGCACTGATATGTTTAATTTTTTAGTCGAATTGCATTGATCATAATTAGACAAATTAGACAAAGTCTTTCACTACCTCAAAGTTGGACTCGACTAGTATGCCGCCGATTTAAAATTCAGCTTAATACAAGCTATTCTGAAGATTTACAACCATGACCTTTAACTAAAACCTAAAGCTAAGTGGAATGTTGAAGGAGCGACCGAGTTTAAGCAGACATGGATCTTGTAAATGAAAACTGTAAGGTTTAGGTTAACCTTCCGCAGTTCAAGCCTCATATGACGAGCGGTGGATTGGTAAATAGAAGAGACGAAGACGAGGTCATTGTTAATTTCGACGGTTAAGTGTTAGAAAATCGAGCTCTAAAGATGTGCGAAATCAACAGAACTGAGAGGATGCGATGAATAAAAAGGATGTCAATGTCGTCTTTGCGTCCTACGATATGGAGGCAAATTTTGAGTACCTCTACCGTACCAGCATGGACCACCAAGTGAGTGATGATGTTGGATATTCTCAATTACTGACACATGAACTCACTGAAAGCGAGATCAAGCTTAGTTATCGTGCTCATCAAGAAGGAATGAATAATGTAGAGAGAACTCGTCATGAGAATTCTTGGTACTACGTTTAAGGTTAACGACGCATCAATATGAGAGTCGAAATTATGTTTCTAGTCCAATTCCAAAATATGCGTAGGTGGAAAGGTTCATCGTGAAAAATGTGTAGTTAGGGAGAGGTCTTGAACCACTTACATGATAAGGTCGTATATAGGGTCTTTTAATAAGACTGATGAAAACCATGATTTCTCTTAGACTGACGCACCCGATCACTACCCCGGATTTAACCGGGCGCCGCGCCGACACGCCTCTCTGTGATATCTACAGATATCATTGTGTGGTATTGTCATCATTGGCAGCTTGACTCGGTACAAATATAAAAGGCACTGCTATGATCAAAAAGCCCGAATGAGCTCCGACAATAATCAACCGGGTACCGACTTCAAATCTTTATAGATGGATATCCACTTTACCTACCGGGCATATCTTCCGCCTGCTATTTCCAACCAAATCCTATCTAAATCCGTCACCCGTCAAACTGGAGCTCCCATAATGTATCTCAAAGTTTGACATATCTGACATATCTGCAGTGAAATCACATCTCACTTTGGCTGTCTGTAATTGATTCTTCGCTTCTGCATAAATCTTCGAAGGACAACACCGGAAACGTACTTGGAAATGGAAATATAATTTTTTTTTATAAGAAAACAAAACACAAAACAACAAGCTGGATATGCCGCCTTAAGTGTCGGACATGATGCTTCTGTTGTGTTGTCCGACAATGGCCCCCCGCGCGCGCACGCCTGTTCGGCATCGCATCATCATTTGTGGATATCGGAATACACTTTTGCACTTTATGGAATTCACGTTCACTAGTTCAACGGCATCAGCTCTGGGCACAAGAACAAAGCCTCTGTTCCAGCTGCATCATGTAGAGATACTTAAACAGCAGCCGCACCGAAGACATGCCCAAGTTCTACCTGAGGCGCGTGTAGTACTCAATCCACTCCCAGACGCAGAATTCCACGTACCTCGACGGGTATATCTTACCAACAGAAGTCGTTGGTATTATACGGACTCGAGAACATCATAAGTTATTTGAAATGTCTTATTAAACAGAAAGATTCCCTCCAGCTGAAGCAGTCCTCTTTGCCGGTCCGTCAAATGATCGGCCAGTAGTGAGCTTGCATAATTCACTGCGTGTATCTGTTGTTTCTGACTGAGGAGAGAGCATAGTATAGGTTGCTGGGATTAAAGCGGTTTTTCTGCGCTTGCAGATGCAAGAGAACATCATTTACGATTTTGCCTAAGACTTTGTCTTAATTATGTCCGCGACCACAATGCGGCTTGTGCGATGATCCCTAATGGAGGCAGCCATTACAAGAGTGTTGGCTACGCCATATATGAGCATGCTTAATTGCTATATTAAGATTGCTGTTTCCCTTAATCGAATCGAACGGTGCAGCAGCGCAACATTAGATTGAATGATTAGATTTGTGGGCAGAATGGTGACCACATTACTTGCGAATGTATATCTATCTCTTGGGTGATTGATTCGAATCGAAGACTTACCCATTGTGCCCATAGACCGACCATCGATATCGATATACTGGGCATATAAATGGATTTGGTCTGAAAGAAGAACGAAAGAGGAGACGCAGAGAAACAAAGACCCTGGGGTCCAGCACCAGATATAGTTGGGCCTCATCAAAATGTCAGTCAGTCACGTCGCCCATAGTTGAGTTTGAGTCGTCTCTGAGTGCTTTGGGGCACATTAAAAATGGGACTACACAAATTGAGAAGTCTATTATGTACGTATACACAGGACGCATTTTCCAATTTTCTATTTCCACGCCATGTGTGCGTTAACGGGAGTCATCATCTGGCTGCCTCTTTCCACCGGAAATTGATGGAACTGAAAATAATCTTTTTGAAAACAGATTACAAACGGTTTGGATGTGGATCTGTGTATCTGTGTGTATGATGGGAATAATACGACCGGTAGAACGGAGACCCATTTTTTTTTTAAATTTATAATCGGATTTATGGACTCTGATTGATTTCCGCTTTGAAGGTGAGTGTGTCCGTTTGGCAAAGCCAAGGCATTTACATAAGTCATGAGTTTTGTGTGCCACAGCGAACACAAGTCTGCGAATTTATGAAGTGGTTTGGGAAAATTCTCGTCTCTAATGGTTCAACTTTCATGTGTCGACATATCTGGATTTTGTTGATTTAAAGTCGTCAATAGTTTCTACCATTGCTACAAAGCTGAGACTGAGATATGACGCGTTGGGCAATGTGCAAGACTGACAAGTATAGATAAAATTAAAATAAACACCCAGTTGGGGTGCCATTTTGTTAAACAGTTAGTGTGGATATTAATGGGACAATCATGACTCGTAAATCATACAGATACCAGCTTTTACAATTCCTATGAAAACGCAGACGTATCTACACCTGAAATTTTCATAGCTCAATTGTGGTGCAAAAAGCGCACCTTACGACTAATATTGTGTTCCATTTATAAGACTAACTTAAACTTAAGACTAGACTAACTTAAAATGGATTAGGTGTCTATTTCTGTAACAAAGTGTAGCCTTTCCGGCTAGGCATTTCCTCAATTCATTCAGAATATTGTAGCACGTTTCGATTATAGAATGGGCTGGCTTTTGGAGAAGCACATCGGGCTATAAAGTGAATTACGTCTTCTTTTTCGTTGAGATTTCAGAGGCTGCGATTAGCTGGCAATTTGTTTGTCTTATGTGAAATAAGGTTTAGGTTCAGGCCTCAGTTCTCCTTGTCATGGCATAAAATATTCCCTCTATGTAACTAAACTGTGGAACAATTTGTAAGGTCCGCACTCCACATAGTTGGGTGTACCTACAGGGGTTCTACATACTGGAGTCTGATAGCCAAATATCACATCTTTGGTTGTTCCCTGTGTTAATGATAAGGTTCGACGTACTGTATTACTTCTCCAAACATTATGTCTATCCCATTTGCAATTCCTTTGGGATTTCTGCAAGTATATTACTTTTCAAAATAAAGGGTGTTTTTTTTAAAGGTATAGAACTTTGAAATGAAATAAAACAAAGATGATTTTTTTAAATTGACATGAAATTTACTTTATTCTTTACTTTATATAATCTTTTGGCATTATCATTTAAATATGATTTCTGGCATATGACCGCCACGGCTGGCTCGAACGTATAGTCTAATCTGGAGATCCAATTTTCGATCACTTTTTCCAACATTTGTGGCTGTATATCGGCAATAATGCGGCGAATGTTGTCCTCCAAGTGGTCAATCGTTACCGGCTTATCGCCATAGACTATAACGACTTCACATATCCCCACAGAAAATAGTCGAGCGGCTTAAAATCGCACGATCTTGGAGGCGAATTCATGGGTCCGCAATGTGAAACTATGCGGTTACCAAACGTTTCCTTCAATAAATCAATTGTGGCACGACCTGTGTGACATGTTGCGCCGTCTTGTTGAAACCACAGCTCCTGCACATCATGGTTGTTCAATTAATGAACGGAAAAAGTCAGTAATCATGGCTCTATAGCGGTCACCATTGACTGTAACGTTCTGGCCAGCATCGTTTTTAAAGAAGTACGGACCAATTATTCCACTAACCCATAAAGCACACCAAACAGTCAGTTTTTTTGGACGTAACGGTGTCTCAATATACCTACAATTGAGGATTATCATCTCTCCAAATAATGCAGTTTTGTTTATTGACGTATCCATTTAACCAAAAGTGAGACGTTTATGTTGAGACCGTAAAATGGACGTAGTGCACGATACGTATTTCGAACAGAATCATGATTTTCAAAATAAATTTACACAATTTGGAAGCGTTGTTCAGTCTATTCATCTTGAAATGCCAAACCAAACTAAAAATAAATCACTTGACAGCTGACAAAATTGCCGCCAGTTAAAATAGTGTTGCCAACTTACAGTTCTATACCTCTACTTTGAACTGAAGCCCTACAATGTTCCTTTATAAAGATTTTTCGCATAGATCATCAGCAGGAATTACAGTATTGAGCCCTGAGGAACTCCAACTAATGCTTTGTTGAATATCGTTCATCTAATTGGTAACCCACAGGTCGTTTACTACTTAAGCAGAAATGTTGGCAACGCTATACTATTAACAAGCTGTTGTCACTTTGACATATGTACAATGAATTCGTTACCATAGGTATGTGTAAAATAACCTAAAATATAACTTTCACTTGTATTTTATCGTCTTCCTGTAAGGTCATAATCATTTTTCATTTATTGAATAAAAACTGCGTTTTGTTTTCCCCTTAATATTAATATGTTTAAAGCTCTTGCTAAGTTTTACTTCCGTAACTCACTGCTGCATTGATTTCTGAACTGAAAGAAGAAATGACTGCCACACTCAAATAAACGCAAACTTTTATTTATAGGTCTTTTGTCGAAAAGACAGCTTTAAAATTGACAAAGCTGTAGAGTAGAGATGTCTTTCCTTCTTTTAATACAACAACTCTTAGTTGTTACTGATTGGAGCAAGCATTTGGTAGACTGTCGGATTCGGATAGCCTGAGCTGCCTTAGACCTGCTGAAAGATTCTCTTATTTGTTGTAGAAAACTTTTACAGAAAAATTGCCTACCTTCGTTTAAGAAAAATATTCCAATGTGGTTTTCCAGATCTTGACTCTGTCCTTTTTTACAAATTCATTCATTCTAATACATTCGGTTGAACAGATATTCTTCTTATCAGCCAAAGTGTTTTAAGTTATCAGCCACAGATTCCGGCCAATATTTGAAAAATTCTCATGCGACAACCCTCGTACATGTTGATATAATATTTTTCATTTATTTTAGTTAGGGTGGTCTAAATCTCTTTTCTAGATATGTCCCGATCTAACTCATACTGAAATGCATAAATACCCGGCATCAAGCTTTCTTATTCATCTTACTTTAGGAACTGCTTTTTTAAAGACCTTGCACTTGAGAGTTTCCATAAAGATCTATACAATTTAAGGTCTATTCACATGAGAACGACCAACTATCTACGAACGAACGAATATTCGCGAGTTTTGACAGTGCGTTCACATATGAACACTTTTCATGGTCGCAGCAGTTGGCGAATTTCAGTCATCAGTTTCTACCAGCAATTTCTTATTTGAGGTTAAAGGCGAACGAATGTTTTATTCGCTAGTTTGTGGAACGCGGTTTAATCATGTGGATTGCGAATAAATTTTGACAATAAGCGGCAAAGGTGGTTTCGTTTGGTAAATGTTTGGAAACTCATATGAATGTTCCTTAGGATCTTTTTTCTTATTTTCCGCTGTCAAATGATGAGAGGCATCAGTACTTTTTCGAGCTTCGCCTGACATTTTCTCCATTACAGTTTTGGTAGCACATCGATATTTTCTCCTCTGTGTGATAACTATTCATTTTTATAAAAGTTTAAAAAAATTATCCCCTCTGGTATACATCTCATTGCCCAGTTACGGTAAAAAAAAATGTTCAAACCTTCTAAGAACTTCGTCGGCAGTTTTCGACACAATATTCATCCCTCTGTGTTCACTGAATGCTACCGTCTTTAACATGCCATATGATATAGTGTACTGCTAGCGAACTGTCAATTTCTTATAAAACCTGCGAGGAACCAAATTCCTCATACATAATCCGTACTCGCATTCTTACCTTGGCTGCAACAAGGAGTGATCCGAGTCAATCAATATTGCCCCTCAGGAAAGTTCGAACATCCATAATACTGTAGGTCTGCCTTGCGTCGATCGCAATGTGATAGATTTGGCTGACAGTTTGTTGATCCAGAGACAGCCATGTCCCTTTATCGATATTAAAATGTGGAAACATTGTGCTTGCTATAATTATATTTCGCCCAGCAGTTTAGTCAATTAGCCTAAGGCTATACGGACAGAGTGCATGTGAAATGCTAAGCGAAAACAAAAGCTAAGTTTTGACAGGTAAGACCTAATAAACTGCGCCCATACGTTTTAATTGTACTGGCCATAGAAGATTCGATGCTAAGATACATGCTAGGCGAAACTTGGCGCTAATAACGAATAAACTCTTGTACTCAGTTTTTTTGGCAAGAAATTCAAGCTAAAACGCTTTTAATGACATTCAAAAGTATTCATCTATTTTTGTCGGGATGTTGTCGGATGTCTTCGTAAAGATGATAAAATTCGTCATATGTATTACTTAATTTTTAACCTCTTGAACGGACTGTTTTTTTTTTCCAAACAGTGAATGGCTGAAAAATAAATTATTTAATAGAACATCCTTTTCTTTTGGCGAATCCTTTTCCATAATTCAAGGATGTTGTTTATTTTGATGCACTTCCAAAACGTTAATGTTAGCTCCGCTTCTCGCTTTCACTCTGTCCGTAGCCTAAGTCTGTTGTCTGTTACGTGGTGTCGTGTAGCCCTTGCTTGCCAACTATCCTACCAAAGATGTTCTTAATGCCTATTCTGGCGTTAAAGTCACCTAGTACGAATTTAACGTCGTGTTTCGGGCATTGCCCGTATGTCTTTTTGAGGAGCTACTAGAAACTGTAGGTCGGTTGTCCTTTTTTTCAGTGGGGGAATGAGCGCATAGAAGGCTGATGTTCGCGAATTTAGCCTTGATGCCAAATGTCATAAGTCGTTCAATAAGGCGCCGATAGCTTAAGACTTTTTGCCTAAGTCTGATGCCGCGTATGATAAATCCACATCCAAATAAACTCTGTCGCCGCTCTCTATAGCAATCGCCATAGAATATATCACAGCTTTTCATCCGTTTTTTGTCCCGACCATCGCACTTCCTGAATGGCTGTAGTTACGCCTGCCTTGTAGCAGTCTAGGTCTAGGGCATTTGCTAGTTGTTCGACTGCACGTGATGTGGCCACTGTACGAAAATTTCACATGCAGATCCTAAGGTCATTTTCCTTATGTCGACGACCCTGTACGTCAACAGTAAATCCGTCCTTTTCCGAGGCTTGTTGTTGTTTTATAAGAACACCAATATAAAATCAGGAAAGCAAAAGGCGCTGCTGTCAAAAACAAAAGTTTCAGGATCTGTCAAAATGACCTGAAAGTATGCAATTTCAAAACACCACTTCTCAAAGGTTTGCGAAGAGAAATAAAAAAAAACGAAAGAAGTTACATGAAGCAAATTTCGCTTTCGGATGAACTCTTTCGTTATTTTGAAAAGCGAAAAAGACTTTTGTTTTTTTTATAAAATTCCACTCCAGTTGTTGCAATTCAGCAAGATTGGTAATATGACGAAATGATTATTTTAAATAAAGACTTCAATATTAATAGTCTGCAAAGACGTGCTGCGGGATCATGGGAAAAATCCCTATTTGTGGGAATTTCGACATCTAATGCGGTTTTCCCCAAACCAAATCATTATTTTATATTGTATTTTATTGTAATTATCACAGCGAAAGTCATAAATGATCATAAGGCAATCACGCAAACTGCACTCAACTTAATTTGCGTTTGTATTTCTGCTTTAATTAACAAAAATCACACTTGAATAGATTATAAAGTCTGTGATCGGTGATCGCCCCTAACCACAAACGATATGCACGCATTTAAAGTTTTTTTTTTTTAATTAAAAAAAACATATGTATTTATGTTTATTAGTTAAGTAAAAAAAATTAATAAAATAAAGATTATATTTTGTTCAGTGGAAAATAAAATGGAATAAAATGAGATAGTTAGGAAATTTTATCAGTTTAATGGGAAATGGGAATTCTCTGAAAAATTCCCTCCAGCAACATACCTCCAACAGCTGTGACTGCCACATGTTGCACGTAGTATCGAACACGGTAACCATTTGGCATTAAACTTGTTAAAACTATTTTTAATTAATTAAAAATATACAATTCCAAAATTATTCTGTTCATTTTGGCAGGCGACAAATTCCTACAAAGGCGGCAAGGGCACAGCCTATTGTTCTTAGCATCTTTATGTGGTTGTTGTCTCCGCTTTGTCCTATTTATATATCGTTGAGCTAAACTTACAGCATACAAACTACTATGTAGGATAAAGGAGTTAAAAATCGATGACTGAGTTGTCAAGGTGTTATCGGTCCCGTCTGCCGTGCCAATGATCAATCTGTAGGTATATATTTAACAAAAAAAAATATCGTTATAGAGAATTATTTGAAAAAAGATAATCAGTGTGACAAGTGTGTAACTTAAGAAACCAAACCAAAGTGACAATCAGAAAGAGATATCTAAAGTGTGTACTAGTTTATTAGCTGTCATTCGATATATTACTGAAGGTTGAACCTGTTACTGCGGTTTACTACGTTGGGTCTTATAAATTAGGTTGTTCGAAGATGTTGAATATATAGGTACGCTATATGCGATTAAGAATTTTAACAAAGCGTGGAATACAACAAATCGTATCTAATTAGCTGGTAATAAATTTGATTTTATGTCACGCATACACACTCTTCATTTAATAGAGTTTAATGAGAATTTATTGCCATTTTGCGGTTTAAATTTTTTTTTTCTTTATGCGTGAAATTTATATAGTGAACGTGGGATGAAAATGCTGTTAGGTGGGTAGATGTACTTAAATTGATTTTATGCGTATCTAAAAAAAAAATGGCGTAGATGAAAAGGTATTTATTACGAGTATACGTATACGTATAAGGCTCATATGTACTTAACTGAAGTTTAGGCGCCTAATAAAGGAGTATGTACTGTGCAATAGCAGAAATTGTAAGAGCCCATAAAGTAGTAGTTTTCGTTTTATTCTATGAAGTGGTAACTCAGATATAAGAAATGCTTGATGGTACTTTATAAGTTAAAGATATTAACCACTGATTACTGAAAAGGAACTGCCGTTCTTCCGCTCATATAGTTGACAATCTTTGATGACAGATACAGATACTCCTTTTATTGCTACCAGAGTGTCGATGAAAAAGGTGATATCATCGTTTCCCATTTATTGCCTCCAATGCGGCTTCACAAGCAGATCGTGTTACTGGCCAGACCCCCTGCCTGCAAAAAAAAAATACTTCAGTACATGCGAGTATAATTGCTTTTGACAGCCCAGTAGCTTGTGCCAATTTACATTAATAGACTATTTGCGGTTTCCTTGCACACAGATGCACTTCTCTCCTCTAAAGATATCTCAATGTTATAGAAATGTAAACAGAGGCCTTAAGTGTGGAACCTTTTATTTATTGAACTAGTTCCTTATGGTAGCTATATTCTATACTTTCGGATAATCTGCTTAAAGCACGATAAAAATTTTCTGGCATTGATGTAGGAACTATTTTGCATTGTGACGCTCAATTCAGTATGTACTAATGCGTGCCAAACTTTTTGTATAATTTGCATCTAGATAATATTTTGACAGAGATCATGGAAGGTTTGACAATTTGCCCGATGGTTCCAATTTAAGAATGAGTAAAGCTGGATCTTCCATAAAAGGGCATCACAATGGGTGTCGGCGGGGTTCACCCGTAAACATAACCTAACCTAAAGCTGGATCTTCCACATTTTAATCTTTTATACTAAAATGTTAATTTTACCAACAGATATAGGGTAGCTACAAGGTGACGCAAATGTCATCAAGCTTATGGTATAATTTTTTGAAAATGGCGGCATTCAATTCTACTTTGACATTTGTGAAGTTAGCCAAATACGAAATACTCGTGAATAAGAAATGCATTGCTATACCTACTCCTAAGGAAAGCGGAATAATTGTTAGCGCAGCGTAAATTTTGGAGCAGAATTCCCGGCCGTCCGAAAACAACTGAGAAAACTCTACGGTGTCTAGCTCCTCGCCTAGAAGCATCTCGTGTTGACCTATAGAAGAGTATGGGTCAACAGGAGAAGCTGCCAGTTCTGGTCGGCTTCGGAGCAGCAGTTCTGTTGATAATATCGCAGCTGTGGCTGAAGATGTCGCAGAGGACCCCGGAGTATCGACCAGACGATGTGCCATGACAGAGCATTTTAGTGAAAGACTGTTAGACTGTGACTGGAGAACATGTGGTTGGAGCAATGGCGGGTACTGCACGAGCCATAACCGAAATTCTAAGGGCTGTATTTCCGGGTCGCCTATAATCTCTCGTTTTAGCGATTTGCCAAGGCCGGGAAGATCGCCAAACACTTTTTTGTGGGGTTTTTTGAACTCACGTGTCTAAGTCAACAAGCCATAGACTATTAAAGCCCTCAAAGAAAATGTCTGTCAAGAATGCGAGGACCTATCGCCGGAAAGAATGATGGAAAATACCATAAATCCGGCCCGTTTATGGTCATCATCTTCAATTCTCTCCGCCGCCACTTTCTGAACTGAATTGTAATAAATTTAAAACATCAGGTAAACATAATCGACAAGCATAACCAATGTTTTTCAATCGTAAAAAAATAGCATCCAAATAACATCAGTTGACAACTCTTGTGCCACCAATGGAAAACCTTCGAAACCACAGTTTTCATCCCAACTGTTTTGTTTTTTAGAGGAATTCATATAAAAACAAGTAAAAGTGTTACCATCGACCTGGCGGATGCTTCAATACCCTCCACTGCATACAAGTCATCCAAAATGTTTGCCATATGAGTTAGTATATGTAAAGTGTACCAGCACGGGTCTAATATTGGTTTTGTATAGGAGGCACCAGAACTACTTGACCGACATAGCCCATTTTCAATACCAACCTGAAGACGGTAGACAAAAGTCACCTCACAAAATTTCATTCGTCTAGGTCGACTCGCTTGGACGCCATCTATGTTTTCAACAGATAGACAGACAGACCCTTATTATGATTGTCGATCAGCGATCGTCACGACAATTGTCGATTGTGTCGATTGATTTTAGCTATTCGTACGCACAAAATTTGTTCACTTTCAAGAAAAATCATCAATCAGACATTTGTAATCGACTACAAGCGACTGTCAAATCGATAAATATCATTCACAATCGACAATCACAGTTCTCGATCGATCGACAGTTGTCGATCAACGATTAACTACCGATACTAACAATAGGGGCCACAGACTCCTGATTCAGAATATACATAATACTTTTTGGGGTATCCGGTGACTCCTTCTTGGTGTTACAAATGTAATGGCAAAGTGGCACAGTGGAGGGTATACATTTTCCGCTTCAAATTCTTCACAAGGACAGCCTTCGGGTTGGTGTTTACATCTCCACAAAATACTCTACCTACCAAATTTGTAGTTAACAAATCCCACCATCCCAGCATCCATATTTTAACCTCCATCTTTTCAGATAATGGAATTCCTAAATTTTGAATTGTGGGGAGCATTTATTATCTCCGGATACATAGAGATGCTCTGTGGGAACTTGGCTTCTTTTTTGAGATTCAAAATGACCCAAAGCACATTTCTGTAATTTTGGTTAATTCCTCGACCCTAAGCAGTGTTTTTATTTTACTGTTTACATTTCCAAACCGCTTGAATTTAAATTAATTATTCAAATTTAACCGCACATGCTGGGATTTTATTGAACTATAAATTTCCAATCAAAAAAGTGGAGCAGGGAGTTTTAGTTTATATTGCATAAGTAGCTTGCAGACGTGTAGACATGACTGGTGTTTGCCTATTCCAGTTTTATACAATTCTATTGATTTTGATTTTGATTTTGATGAATCAATTAAATCTATAAATTGTTATAGCAAATTGATGAGATAAAAACCGCGAAAGGTAAGATTTTATTTAAATCAATTGAGTTGAGAAAATGTTGCATAAACACTGAATATATGACCAAGTCTAGTCATATCAAACTGGTTTCTATATATCTTAGTTAAAAATGCAATCTGATTTTTATTAAAACATAATTTAAATGCTAATCTCAGTAGATGACAATGGGTAAGGAAAAAAATCCGATGGAGTATTTGAACTATAAGTCAAAATTTTGAAGCTTTTTATGTAGATTGGGAGGCGAAATTTCGTCTAAGCAAACAAAAATAAATCAATCCACGAAATTTAGTCCAAAAAAAATCCGGAAACAATGTCTCCAGCAGTTAGGAAAAAATCTTTTTAATAATAAATACGCACGCAACCTTTTTGCTATTTGAAAAATGTGATTTTCCATAAGATTTCGTTTTTTTTTTTAAACTGTTTTGACTAGCCCAAATACGCATATGTCCAATGGTTGCAACTTGGGTATCATTAAGACGTCCAGAAATTAGTTTGCATTACTTTGCAATGCTTTCTTTACTATTTGGATATTTATGCGACTGAAATGGCCGTTGCGTCGTACAAACAGACGGTTCCATGAAATAAAGTCTTATGCAAAAAGGTCCAAAAAGTAATTTTGGACTTTATTGCACTTCTGAAATTGCAATAAAGTCCACGAACGATTTTTGGACTTTATTTCATTTTCAAAAGTGCAATAAAGTCCAAATCGAAGTGGAAATAAAATCCACAATGCATAAACAGTAGAATATGTATGGGGGCATGCTGCCCCCCCTGCAAACCCCCTGCTCATCTTTCTTTTACATTACTGAGTGCAATAATGTCCAATGAGTTTATTGCACTTTCAAAAATGAAATAAAGTCCAAAACCAGTTTTGGATATTATTGCAATTTCAAAAGTGCTATAAAGTCCAAAAAAGTACAAAATTACGTTTTGGACCTTTTTGCATAAGACTTTAATTCATGACACCCAAACAGACGTAAACCAATAACGCAGCTTGTACGGGTTGACTATGTCTGTTCTGAAGGTTTTTAGTACCACTCACCGTTTTGCCCTTAAAAAATAGGTAACGTACTTTCAACAGAATTGAAAACATATCATAATCTTCTGGTTAAATTAGTTTCTTCGATGACTTTCTGGACGTTGAAATTAAAAATTATTCCCAATTCAGGTTTTTTCCCTTTTTTTCGAAGCTTTTGTAGATGTTCAAGTTTTTTGAACGATAGTTTTGGGTGTCGCTTCAAGAATGCCAAATACCAGAACTATTGCCCTTAAATATTGCTTCGATGCTGTAGCCACTAAAGCAGTTATTTGCCAATGTCCAAGTGATATTCTGAGGTGTTTATTCATTAATTAAACCGAGTTTTTAAAAAGCCTGACGCTATCCCTATTGTTCTTCTTTTATTCATCTCACGTTTCAAGTCAGTCAGTTTTGACCCGATTAAGGTAATGAGTAGGACAAGCCAAACAGAAACGTTTTATTTGGAATTGCATGGCTCTGCGGTTTGAAAGCGGTTTTTGGGGGACTGAACCAGTGCATCATTTTCAATTTTCACCTAGAAGACGAAGCCATTAAAAGGGATTGACCCTTTACGAGTGTTGTGCAGCTGTCTACTGTTTAGGTATTGAGTTGCCCTCGAGATATAGCCACTCCAGTCACCTGGCTGAAAAGTACCCGCATTTAAATTTCATATGGAGCTAAGGCTTGGGATATTTTTCAGATGTTTGTCCGCCTAGTTTGTCTTAACTTCAGCTAACTTTTCTCCACCCAGAGCTGTGCAAAAAAGAGGCTCGATTCAACGCCTAATTTGTGATTTCATTATTTCAGTCTGTCTGTGGATCAGAAGATGTCTATGGTTTCCAGGTTGGTTTTTACATCAGTTTGGATAAAAATCTAGTGAAAATCGTGAATTTATCCACCTTCGTCAAACGAGCAAGAGGGTCGATGCAACATCCGTTGGAAGAGTTTGCTTTTCCCCCCAAATTCACTTTTTGTAGAGCTGGTTGACGCGGTCAAACCGCTCTGAAATATCATTTGGTAAGTCGCGGGGCAGGTAGCCCTCATCACCATAATTACCTTGTAGTCTCTTTCAATGAAGCAACTCTCGCCGGTGTAAGATCAATAGTCTCGTTCTCCATTGCATATTGTTGTTGTTGTTTTTGTTTAACTGACGCGTTGTGCTGCAGTTTTGTCTCTGTCAGTCTTCTAATATTCGTCCTTATAAAAGACGTTGACAGTTGAAAAAGATTGGCACTAGTGACCGAATATAAGTCTTTTTTTAGAATCATGTCATTTATACCAGCGTCAAGGCTTTCGCCATACATCAAGTCCCCATAAGATTGGGGAGTCTAAAGATCGGTTCTTATAAAGACTGAGAAGTGCCCGATTCTTGAACTTTATACTCATTTTTGTAGTTTGTACTGTTTCTCTTTTTTTTCTTAGGATCACGAATATCAAGGGTGTATATGCACTAGCCACATGTGTGCCTAAATAAGAGTTTTGGAGTTAAAACTAGAGGCTGTATAGCAACAAGTTACGTACACTACTTTAAGTTGGCGCCGGTGTCTTTTCGGAAGAACTGAATCTGGGCCTCTCCTTCTATCTTCGAAACACTGCAGTGTCTTCCAAGCCGAAATTACAGCTATACATCAAGCTACAGCTGTCGATTACCCTCTGCTTGCTTCCTGGTCACTGTGACATCCCAGGAACTGTGCAGTAGATGAAATAGCAAGGCTAGGCTCTTCTGGCTTGGATAGTGTAAGTCTGTACAACGTGTGTCTGGGCATGCTACTCTAAACAAATAATTCACGCCGACTCAGCAAGCAGAGCAAGTTTCAGATAGAAACGTCTAGGATACTGCTAGGCTCACCTGGCCACCTCTGGATACAAAGAGATGCAAGGAACTTCTTCGACTTAAAAGATGCAGCATCTCGAAAGTTGTTAATGTCATCTCCGGGCACTGCATATAAGGTAGATACGCGCAAATCCTCGGCCTGCCATACAATGACTTCTTTATAAGTTGTAGAGATAAAGAGGCGTATGAGTACATCACTCACTTCCTTGCAATTACCCTGCCCCAGCCAATTTGAGACAGGCTCACTTAGGAAACTACTTTTAAACTAACTAAACAAAATCCTGAAGCCCACAGAGTTTTGAAAATGAATGTCCTCGCTGTTGTCAAGTGTACTGAAACTGAAAGGGTATATGTTCTTTGGTGACTTGTCTTGGAGAGCGCTCTTGCCATTGTCTTCTTGTTGAGATACATTTTTAGCTCCAAATGTGCTGGGCTAAACATGTCTTTCCATAAAAGTCGTGTCGGCCGAGACTGGTCGATTTTTAGGTTAGTTGAGCAAAGAAGGGTAGACTGGATTACACCGAAAATCCCTTTTCTCCCGACACGACTCTCATGGGAAGGCATGTGTGGCCGGCCCAGCACAGTAGATAACTTAAATTTGAGAATGATAATCTTGCTATGTATCCAGTGGTGTGTTATGCTATTCCTGAAGCGATGTTACCCCAAGAACGTACATTGATGGGCTAATCGTCAATTTTGTACTGCGCATTTACGTGGTCACTAAATCAGCTCATCGCTCTCCAGATGCGCGCCGTGCCTCATCAATTTAGTGGCTTTCCTTTGACGAATCTTAGCCATCTTCTGCCAAAATGAACATTCAGTTGCTGTTGACGCCTGTAACCGATAATACCAATCCTAATTGAGCTGACACCCGAGTAGCCGAAACAATGTGTTTTTTTTTTCTAAGAATTTTGGGCTCAAACCGGAGACGCCATAGTTGATTTTGCTTAATCCCCCATCTACGAGATTATGCCTCTTTGGGAAAACTGTTTCATTGCGGAGTTTTTAGAATTGGCATAATAAATTCTTACCTGTTTGGCAAGTTCTACGATTGCATAGAACATAATGACTAATAATGACCAATCTTAGCACCTATATACCTTATGCCATCTTTCTATCATTTGAGTTCATTGTCTAACATGGCTTTACAGGGGTATACTTCCCGTCTAATTAGAGATTTGATTGATTATGTTCTTGAAGCCTTAATTATGGTAAATAGCTGATTAAGCGTACCGTAAAGTTGTCTTAAAGTACGGTTGAACTTTCTTTTAATAATGAAAAATCAAAGACAGGGGCCTTCAAAAATCACTTTCCACTTGCTAATCAATAAATCACCGATACCCTGTAACACCTGACATTCATCTGTCAAGTAAATCGAATAACTTACACAACTAATGCGTCAAAACTGTATCAATCTACTAAACTACACAAACTGATCTAAAATTCCGATGAAGTAAGAGCGGTGTCGCCTTCCATACACGTTCTGTCATTCGCTGCCATAATATCTTGCCGCGAAGCTTACAACTGTCAGCGGAATAATATTATATCACAAAGGTGTAACTATTTTTTTTGTTCTCCATTGAAAAACAACTTTTACAATGATATTGTGTTACGCAGAATGTATTATGTTGGTTGCGCCTTCCCTATAGCATTACCATTCCGCAGAGTCCGAGGTATACCTACCCGCTAACAAAAATGGATCGAGCTAATACCTAACCTATAGGTAGTTATGATTTATTCTTTGCACAGTAAATTGGATTATTTATGTGAAGTTCTAAATAGAATTTGTATTTTTTTGTTTAATCCTCGTCTGACAGCATTATTTAGCTGTCATTGCGCTGCCTGCCTGCGCCATATACACAATAATAAAACTGCTGTTTTGCTTGAACCGACCGACGCGACGCGACGGGACTTTCAAAGTGAGAATGTGGCTGTAATTAATGAGGTGGCTACAACCACTAACGATGAGTTGAAGTAATAATTACCACCGCCTTGCCATAAGATGGCTAGAGTAAGTGCACGTGTTTTACGAGCTCATTAAGAAGTTTCAAGATCTCTAAATGCCAGAGTGAATTCATTGCAAACTAATACGCAATGTGTCGCTTTGCTTTGACAAAGATATTGGAATTGTTTTTGTTATTTATGCCAAGCATAAAAGAAAATTATCTGCTGCACATACTTTGTGGAGCTAGTAAGTCGAGATTTTAGCTTGCATCAGGAAGTTGTAGATACATAACGTCAGCAGCAGAGATGATGGTTTAGTTTGTTAATATTAATTTCCTTCTTAGGTTAGGTTTATGTAGGTATATTAGAGGCGTTCTTTGAGCCGCATTCACATCAGAGGTACGAAGCTGGAAGACCATATTTTGAGGCCCTTGGTTTGATTTAGGTTCTTAATCTTAAGCTGTAACAAAAAACTGTTACAAACAAAAACAATATCATCGAATTCCACTCTTAGTTTTACAGTGCTGCCAACTTGCGTGCAGTTCAGTGCAACACATAATTTGTGGTGTGGCCAGCGCTCACTTTTAATGTGCGATTTCATGTTTCCTCTAGAAGAATTGATATAAAATTTCAACATTAATTGGAAAAAATTTAGCTTAAACCGACGCGAAAATGGGCGGGAGCTATTTTCGCGCGGGAAACGGTGGGATTTATGTACCACCATCGCCATGTATTTATTTCCCGCTTTCGCATTTCGCGTGGTATGGGAATGCATTTAAAGGTGCAACATGAAATCACACTTTTAGAAATGATTCAAAATGTTGAATTATCCTTGCTTTTCCATTGGCACGGCTTAATTATTAATATAACAAAAGATTAGAGAATGTTTATTTCAGAATAAAATGAAATTCAATAAAAAATAAGACTACTTTTTAAAATAGTTGTTACTCAACACTCCTCCTCAACTATGATAAAAGAAAGTCACTGGATGAGACCTAATTTTTTCGTACAAAGTTCGTGTTTTATTCTTGGCACGGGTTTCGTTAGAAAATCGGCAGGCATCTCCCCAGTCGATAAATAATTAATTGAAACTTCTTTATTTTCTACCGCCTCCCTTATGTAGTGATATCGATAGTGAATGTGTTTTGTTCTTGAATGATGGCTTCCAAACTTCGCCATTTGCTGTGCGCTTTGAGAATCCGAATTTATAACAACAGGATCTTTGTCAGTCAACTTCAATTCTTCTAGGATGTAGTTTAAATATTTTGCCTCTTTTGCAGCTTCTGTTAGTGCAATGTATTCAGACTCAGCGCTAGATGTAGCAATAACTTGTTGTTTTTTCGACTCCCAACTAATTGCTGCTCCAGCGAAAATAAAACAGAATCCGCTCTGTGACTTACGGTCGTTCACGTCCTGAGCCCAATTGGCATCAACAAAACCTTCTAACGGCTTTCCAGTTTTAGAATAGGATAGCTTCATTAGTCTTGTAGATTTAAGATATCTCAATAAATTGAATGCTGCATTCCAATGTTGTTTTCTTGGATCTTGACAGAATTGTGACAGCATATTTACTGAACAACAGATATCTGGTCGGCTGAATACTGACAAGTGAAGAAGTGAACCAATGAGTTCCTGGAATGAGGTTTGGTTAACTTTTTCAGCTTCAGCTTCATTTTTAGGTTCTTTTTCTAAAGAAATTTTGGATTGTAATGGTACTTTGGTACCTTTTCCCTCCTTCAATCCATATTTCTGCAACAACTTATCAATATAAGCAGTTTGACATATTGACAGATTGTTTTCACTTCTTTCAATTTCGAGTCCTACACAGTGTTTTGGCTCCTTCAAGTCAGTTATTTCGAAGTTCCTTTTGAGAGTAGAAATGACTTGGGCTTCCAACAGGTGGTCATTTGTAGCAATGATTATGTCGTCAACATAAAGAGTAATAATCATTTTCTTACCTCCTTCTCCTTCTATGATGTAAAACAGGCACTGGTCATACTTTGACTGTTTTAGCCCAAATTGCTTGAATGCTTGATGGATCTTCTTGTACCATTGACGCCCAGCTTGCTTGAGACCATAAATTGCTTTCTTCAAACGACAAACTTTGGATTTCTCTTGTACAAAACCTTCGGGCTGCTTCATAAAGATCTCCTCCTCAAGTTCGCCATTCAAAAAGGCTGTTGCCACATCTAATTGTCTCAGGCTAAGTCCGTATTCAACTGCAATTCCATAGACCAGTCGTAGAGTACTCTGTCTTATCACTGGGGCAAATGTATCTACGTAATCTACACCATACTGTTGATTGTACCCTTTCGCCACAAGTCTGGCTTTCCTCTTGTTTACGGTACCATCAGGATTGAGTTTGGTTTTGAATACCCATTTTGATCCTATTGCTTCTCGTCCTTTTGGAAGTGCTGTGAGTTCCCAAGTTTTATTACTTAGGAGAGAATGGTACTCCTTCTTCATAGCTTGGACCCACTCTTCATAATTAGGCATCTACAAAGCTTCCTTGTAGGTTGGAGGATCTTCCATGACATTGTTGACGGTTTCTGTTCTTCCAGTCCAAGATCGTAGACGCTGTTTGATCGACTCTATAGGATTAACAGATGCAGATGTTTCTTCGAATTCATCATTACTAGAAGTTAAACTGTTATCCTCTTGATGTGACTCGTCATCTTCTTGATGTGACTCCTCCATCTCTGGAACATCGACATCTTCTACAGGAATATTCTCATTTTCAGTTTGAACTTCATGAGTTTTTGGTTCATTCCAATGTCTTGGGTTGTTCTCAAATTCGTAGAAGTGTTCTTGTTGGTCATCAGAAGTTGATTTAACTAGTTTATGATGTCTCTTAGATGGACTTGAGGAAAAGTCATAGAAGTTTTCTTGACTGATAATTTAATTATAATCGCAAATTGCAGTTAGAGTCTTTCTTAATTAAAGAACATTTGTTACCCTCAGGATAGCGACTGCAGTGACTTATTCTGAAATCCAATTTATCTATCCTGATTTAGGGAGCTGATATTTTAAAACAAATTTCCTTTTATGGCCAAAGTGAGCACTTAGAGGCGATTTTTGGAAATTCAAAGATCAAAATGGGGAAAAGGAGGGTCAAAGTTTGTATTGAAAAATTATTTTTCATCCGATCGACTTCAAACTTGGTTTGAGTATTCTATATAAAAAACAAGTAAAAGTGTTATCATCGGCCTGGCCGATGCTTTGATACCCTCCACTGCATAAAAGTCATGCAAAATGTTTGCCATGCGAGTTAGTATGTGTCTAATATTAGTTTTGTTTGGTAGGTAGCAGAACTACTTTACCGACATAGACAATTTTCAATACCAACCAGACGACGGTTCACAAAATTTCATTTACCTAAGTCGATTCGTTTGGACGCTATCGTGTTTTCAACAGACAGAGATATATGGGTCAAATATTGGCTTTGTATGGGAGGTAACAGAACCACTTGACCGACATGGACCATTTTTAATACAAACTTGAAAGCCATAAATATAAGACCTCTCATAAAATTTCAGTTGCCAAAGTCGATTCGTTCGGACGCTATCGTGATTTCAACAGACAGAGAGAGACGTGGGTCTAATAGTGGTTTTGTATGGGAGGTACCAGAACTACTTGACCGACATAGCCCATTTTTAATACAAACCTGATGGCTATAAATATAAGACCTCTCATGAAATTTCAGTTGCCTAAGTCGATTCGTTCGGACGCTATCGTGATTTCAACAGACAGAGAGAGACGTGGGTCTAATAGTGGTTTTGTATGGGAGGTACCAGAACTACTTGACCGACATAGCCCATTTTCAATACCAACCTGGCGACGGTAAAAAGAAGTCGTCTCACAAAATTTCATTCGCCTAGCTCAATTCCTTTGGACGCTATCGTGCTTTCAACAGACAGACAGGCGCAGAAAGATAAGGACGATTTCAGGTTAACAAAAAGAGCAGAAAACGTAATTTATTTTAATGGTGTTGCCAATTTAATGTCAGTATTTCAAATACGACGCTTGGGGCAAAAAAGCGGTCGATCCTTCGCCATCGACTCGAAATCATCAAGTCAAAAATATAGAAAACAAAATAAAACTAAATTCCTAACTTTATAAGTTCACATAAGTTAATTCACTGTCACTCGCGGAACTATTATAGAAATGGGATTTTTTTTTGAATTACTGCCTATTCCGTCGTAACAACTTAGGTTAGATTAGTTGGCAATTATCCATTACATACGGAGAGGTGCAAGCAGAGTCTGTTATTTCCGCTACCATTTCGAGCCATTTCGATATCCGTTTCGGCAATATCAGGGAGCTTCCCGAAAAAGTACTCTCCTAGAGTTTGCTTTCTAATCGAGGATAGCGCCGGGCAGTAACATAGTAAATGGAAGGGTGTTTCCTCCTACTCCTAATCCATGCAGCTGCGACAAAAGTCATTTGGGGTCAATACAAGGCTTGCGGCATGTCTTCTTAGGTCACTGGGTACCTGTTAGTACTCCGACAAGAGTTCTGATGTGTGTTCTACTGACGTTTACCAGAATCTTTGTCCTGCGTTGACTTATCCGTAGCCAGGTCTGTTTTGTATGTAACCCGCCATTTCTCGATAGCTTGTTGTCCTAATAACTTACTGCTCGAGCAATACCAAGCGCTGAAGTTCCCCATTAGTGAGACTTTCTTCGTTTTTGGTACTGGGAAATCAAGTACCAAAAACTTTTTAATTTGCATCTACGTTGAATAATTTGCCCCACAGTCAGTGTTGTTATAAAGATTTTTTCTAGATCTTACAACTTTCGATTTCATATCTTAATTCATTTTAATTGCCAATTATAAATAAACCTAAAGGAAATTTTGAAAATATACCCTATTTTCTATTCAAAAACTAGGTGTGACTGTGCAGCGTTTTTGAAGGTATTTTAGATATGCTCTGTTTTTGAAATTTATATTAAATCTACTGAGTTTTGAAAACTGAGTTGGAATCCTATATTTCTATGAAAAATTTCATAAAAATGGTAAAACCGTTTTCGACATTTGAAACAATTTGATGGGAATAATTTAACCGCCGTTAAGTCAAAAGATCGACAAAGGGAAGTATTCATATTTTCTATGAGCTCAGAATAAATTGACTGAGCAGGCTGAGTAAAAAACTGATCACGCGCTTACAGTCACATTTCACAGAAAAAAAACGAAATGGTTGAAATGGCGGACGAGCCTTGTTGTTCTGGCACACAAGGTAAACAAAATTAATTTAAATAATTATATGACATCAGCTATGTGCTCAAGTGTGTTTCATTAACAAATCAGAACGATCTGAGCACGATTGGTTCAAATCACGCTCAAAATTCTCGAGCTCAATTCAGAGCGCAGTTCTGATTTCTGAACTAAAAAAGACCAGTAGTAATAGTAGTAGTAGTAGTTGAAAGTAGTTTTGATTAAAAACGCCTAGTGTTTGGCAACAAATTTTGAGGTCTTACTATGCAAATTTAATTAAACTTGTAATGAGCAATCTTAGAAAATTTGTATCTTCAAATCCAAAAATGTGAAAAATGGCCAAAATTTTTTCGAAGTGAGTTCTTTTTCAATTCATTTTTTATTTCAAAGCTAATATCTTAACAAATCTTATTTAAATTCTACAAATCTTGAAAAATGATGCAAGAGATAGTTTCGTTTCTATCACCATTGAGGTACTAAATCCATTCCTATATTGCTTAAAGGTTTATATGGGCTTATTTCCTGTTATCTTGAAGTCTGCATTATTTTTTGCTTATATGACGTAAGCTCAACATCGGTTGTAATCTTGAATTTGTATAATTATATTTGTTTCATTCCGAGTTTGCTTTTTAAGTTGCTGGTCGCTGAATTGTATTAATAAATGCGTTTTGTAAATTAAAAATCCGCACAAAAAATGGTTGAATTTGGCTATGGTTATTACATAAAACAATGAATAACAGTAAGAGTTACCGCTATAACTTCCACGGCATTTTTTTTTTAACATCTACCTGAAACTACTAGCTCTATCGCTATAAAATGCTGCATAGTAGTCCTCAAGGCGCCGACTCTTTATTTATTTTATCAATTTACTAGCTGACCCAACAGACGTTGTCCTGTCCAAAAAATTAAGAAGAAACGTCAGCCAAAAGATTTATTTTTTAACATTGAATTAAAATCGGAACGAATCACAAAATGTTTTGTTGATCATCACCATTTCGTTCATTGCAATGCTTTCCGATACACGGCATTTCGTGTTTTGTTGTTTGGCGCGTATTTTTTATATGGGTGATGCCACGCCCTTTTGTCCAATTTTGACGAAATATACTTTACGACCTATTCTCATACCTACCAAATAAATATACATACAAAATTTCATAAAAATCGATCGAGCCCTTTTGGAGGTGGGACCGTGCCACGAAATTTTTATATAAAGGGTTTTTCAATAGGGACGCTACAAAAGTAGAGCGACAGGTACAGCAAACGACGCCGAATTTCGTGCCGCTCTTTTGACATTTCTCTTCAGTAAGGTTTGCCATTTCATGATGGTAAGATATACGAGCCAACCACGAGTCGAAATTATTTAAATTTACTACCGAAATTCGGAGTCAGTGGCTTCAACGTTAAGAGCGCTACGTCCAATTTATGATGAGGCTCATTTCTGGCTGAATGGCTTCGTCAATAAACAAAATATGCGGTATTGGTCAGGCAGCAATCCACACGTACTCCATGAGCCATCATTGCATCCCGAAAATATTACGGTTTGGTGTAACGGCGGCGTCATTGGGCCGTACTTCTTCCGTGATGATCAAGACCGGCACGTTACTGTGAATGGGAATCGCTACCGTTCAATGATAACCGAATATTTTTGGCCCCAATTGGATAATATGGACTTGGAGGACATGTGGTTCCAACAGGACGGCGGCGCCACAAGCCACACAGCGAATGTCACAATCAATTTATTGGAAACCAAGTTTGGAGAACGTGTTATCTCACGAAATGGTCCAGTCGACTATTTCCTGTGGGGCTACGTCAAGTCTATGGCCTATGCCAACAAGCCAGCGACGATTGATGAACTTCGTACGAATATCGAACGTGAAATTGCAGCAGTATCGGCGGATTTATGCTTGAAAACCGTCGAAAATTGGGTTCAGCGTCTGGACTTCTGCAAGCGTGCCCGTGGTGGCCATGCAAAAGAAATCGAGTTCCATACATAATGGCATCGAACGTACTTTCACAGGAATAAAGAATTTCATTGATATCCAAAACCGTTTTTGTTTTATTTAAAAAAAAACGTTTGTAGCCCTCTTATTGAAAAACCCTGTATATTAGACTAGATTTGTCAAAAAAGTGTATGGCATTTTAAGTCATTAAGATTAAACAAATGACCATAAGCCTTAAAACTAATGTAGACAACGAACCTCAATCTCTTCTTAAATTTGTTACATTTCAGAAGTAAGAACACCTAATACGTGGTCTTCCTGAACTGCGTCGTCCTTTTGGCTTAAGTTCGAAGACTCTTCGCACCAGAGTGCTAGAGTCGTATTCTCCAAACATGTCCTAGCTTTTTAGGCGATTGATCCACAATTTTTTGTACTAGATTGATGTTTTTGTACAGCTTGTAGAGTTTGTTGTCGAATCTTCAAAAACACGTCAATACAAACGGGAGGATATTTTTATAGGAAGAGTCGAAGTTTTAGCCCCAAAAAACTCCTGACATATAGAAAGTAATTGGATCAAATAATGAATATTAAAAAGCTATAATTCAGTTTCAACACTATAATTTGGGTCACTCTGATTAACAGATTGACAGTTTCAAAGTCGACCCCGTGAAACATCAGAAAACTGAGCTCTGAGCTCTTTGAGCTTTAATGTCGTAAATAAAGTTCTGCAATTTAAGACCGCAATTGCGGTGTATGCATATTTTTATAACTTGTTGCCGGAATACTAAATCCAGTAGTAGGTACTTCCCATAATCAATTTTTCAAAATCATAAACTTCTCTCTCTAAAAAATATAAGGACTGGTGTAAGTCTTGCTGAAATAAACCTTTGCAAGTCTTCCTTTGGTCATTTAAATTCTATCTTCTGTTAATCATGGTATAACAAAGATTTTTCAATTCTTCTCCAAAGTCGTTCCTCCGCAATCTACAAACTATCATCGCAGCCCCATGATAGATCTTATAAATTTCGCTTTCGAAATATTCCCGCGTATACAGACAGGTACACCATCTTGGGTATACAGACAACCGGCCAACGACCGATTCATGCATTTATTCCAGATTAATAAGAAATTACCTTGTTTTACTGACAATGACATAATTTATTTAAGGCTGCTGACACCGCAAAGCGTAGTATCCTCTCTTCATAAGGCAGACTTCACCAGCAGCCCGGAGACGCACACTCACAGATAGAAAAGGACCACTCACTTACAAAAACTACAAAAGCTACAAAAACCCAGCCAGCGCTCAGAAGGCTCTCAAACTCTGCCAGAATAAACCAAAGATTGTAAACCAACAGACAACAATTATAAAAAAAAAAAAAAAAATATATTCCCAGTCGGCAACATGGAAAACATGTCATCATCAATTGAGCCGGTTATGCCGCGCACCGCCAATTTGCTAGCGTGCAAACAATGGTGGCGTGTTTGCTTTCTGTATGGCGATCAGCAGAAATATTATCGACAGGTCTACAGTAAAGCGGCTGCCCAACGCTTAGCATTGTCTTCGATTGTCCAACAACAGCACAACAAGAGCAGCCCAGCCGAAGGAACCACCATAGAAGCCGGCAGCATTGGCGATGAGCAAAATAATAACAACAAGACCAGCAACAATAATAATGGCGTTAATAAAACCACCAACGATAGCTACAACGATATTGCCAACGCCAACGCGGCCAACCACTTCAACCCACCATTGTTCCCGGTCCCGCTCAAGCAGAGTACGCAGAGGCGCAGTAAGAAATTACTCCGATCGTTACGAGGCAGCAACAGTAGTGGCAATAAAGCCCACAGTTCTGTTAGTGGTGAGCTTACAAAATCCGATGCCAGAGTCACGGTGCTGGATGATCCGTTTCTATTCGGCGTCGATGATGTCGATGACGATGCCAACGCCAATTTTGACCCGCTCACCCTGTCCACTCACTATCCAGACTCACTGTTGCCGAATGACGATCACATTCAGAATTACTTCAGTATGTGTGCGGATAATGAATCGGGCCAGGAGCAAGTGGATTTTAATCACCATCTAGTCCCGGAAGACGATGAGAAACCACAGTTACCTCCGAAAAGTAGCAGGAAAGTCAATGATTTTGCGACGGCGGCGGCGACTATTGGTGGGACGATTGATGATGGCAGTGGTGGCGAGTTGCAACTCAGCGAAAGTGACCTGAAGTTCTTGAATTTGAATTTACGCAATCGCAATGCGGGCCATGAGTGCAGTACGTTGCCAAAGAGTTCGAAGCCGTACAAGGATCCCCACGATATTAGTTTCACTTTCAGGGAAATCACCACCGTACACCAGGATACCGGTGATGGATTACCACCGCCAGTCACCGATGGCAGTCAGGATCAGTCAAGCGAGTAAGTTAATGTGAACATTTTGTGGGGGGCAATTTCAGATATACGCTTACATTTACTGTATGTGACTTCTACAGAGCGTGGGAGTTTTTGGTAGCCGGACGGCTTTGTGAATTTGCAGTATTTTTCTAGGTGCAATATTTGTATTTCATGGGTAGCCATAGCCAGTTGCCAGTTGGGCATACGAAAAGTATTTCAATTGGGAAGTGGTTAACACGTAAGATGTTGCTTTGATTTATTTATCAAACAAAACTTTAAGAAGGTAATAATAATGAGTCCAGGTAACGTCACGGTATAGAGTGGTTAGAGTTATAGACGCTTTGACCCAAGCGTTTGATCCATAGCGAGGAACAGCAAAATGCACTCTCAGCGTCACTTAATCTTAAAGGAAACTAATGAGCTTCTCCACCACTTACGCCAAAGCAAATTGTCAGCATAGACATCTAGGCGATAGGATTAAAGCTTCATAAATCTGGATTAATAGTTAAAATGATGATCACATGCATTTTAAAAACAATTATGATAACGATGCTGATGCTGTTGCAATTCCTACGCAGGTAAGTCGTCACATCTCATACTCATTCCGTCCCCATCACGCGCGTTACCCCCTTTTATCTCGTTTTACTCCCGTCCCGACACGCCTTTTTGTTCCTCTCCCATGTCACGGGTACCCCTTCCTGTGTCCTGTTGCTTTTTTGTTTTATCCGGAGTTCGAAATTGCTGTCCAACGAAAAGTTTTACTTCTAAAGGGGTTTCTACATGGTAATGCTGTGGATCGGAAGGTCGAATCGACCTTATATATATTTTTGATCGGGCCTAATACGTACGTTTATGACGACATCCTGATCATGTTCAAAAGTTCCCGCCAACCAACCAACACGTTGAGGATGTAGTTGCTCAAGTGGACCCTCCGTAACTCCGTATATGCGGATTGATGGGTGCATTATGTGACAGTTCTCACTTCGACCACCATTTGGGTCCATTATTGTGTCCAATCCTCTTGAAGCTTTGTTCTACTTGGAAATTGAGCTCGGCGTATAGAGGGACGACTATCTTATCCTCCTCTATGACTTTCTTGGCTTCTGTTATAGGAATTCTTTCAAAGAGCTATATAGAAGAGATGTCGCACTTCATCCAACCATCCCAAACAGGGCCCACTGAAAGAGTGCATGGGTACTTCTTACTTAAGGTGGCGCTACAGTCCGGGGTGGACATGGACCTCAACCAACAAGCGTCTCCAGCCAGCACGATCTTTGACCAGCTGTCTCCAGTTTCGCACGCTAAGTTGGTTAAGGTCCCCTTCAAATTGCGTGCGCCACCTGAGTCGCGGTCTGTCTCTACTGCGCCGTCCCTTGGGAGTGGATTCGAAGATCTTCCGGGCCGGCGCTTTCGCGTCCATTCGCTCTACATGACCCAGCCACCTCAGTCGTTGGACCTTAACTCCTCTGGCTAGGTCGATGTCGCTGTAGATCCGGTATATCTACAATTCGTCGTTGTATCTCTCCCTCTTCCATTCACCGTCTAATGCAGTCGGGAGCGCAAATTACTCGACGCATTTTCCTCTCGAAATAACCAAGAGTAACAACATCCGCTTTTGATAGCGTCCATGCCTCTGCACCATAGAGAAGGACTTTGATGATTAGGGTCTTATAAATTATAAGGGTAATTTTTTGTTCGAGAGAGGGTTTTGCTATAGTCGATTCCCTTTTTAGTCTAAAGAAACAGCGATTGGCAAGAGTTATTCTTCTCAGCGCTGGTGTCATTGTCTCAGTTTATAGCGGAGCCTAGGTAGACAAAGTCCTTAACCACCTCAAAGTTATATCTGTCTATAGTGACATTCTGTCCGAGACGTCGGTGTTGGGTGTCTTTCTTGATGACACTATATACTTTGGCTCGCCCTCATTGCCCGCCGAATCCATCTTCGCCGCCTCCATCTCAATACTCACGAACACGCCAGTGACATCACGCTGCGTTCTGTCGATTATGTCGATGTCGTGGGTGTAGTCGAGTAGCTGGACAAACTTTTGAAAGATAGTGCCTCTGATGGTGTTAGCGTTTAAGTCTTGCACTATTTTTTCAAGAACGGTGTTAAAGAAGTCACATGACAGCGCATCGCCCTTTTAGACATCGAAGGTCTCGGTAAGTTCCTTATCGACCTTGATGGAGCAGGGTGAATACTCCATTGTCATCCTGCACAAACGGACGAGTTTGGCAGGGATACCAAAACTGAAACATTGCTCTGTATAGCTTAGCTCGTCTCTATGAATGCTGTCCTAGGCGGCCTTAAAATCGATGAAAGGGTGGTGGGTATCGATTTAGACTTCCTGGGTTTTCTCCAAGATCATCTGCAGTGTGAATATTTGGTCGATAGTAGACTTTCCTAGCCTAAAGCCGCACTTATAGGGACCAATCAGGTTGTTGACCAAAGGCTTTAGGCGTTTACACAACACGGCAGATAGGATCTTGTAGGCGATGTTAAGAAGACTAATACCTCTGTAGTTGGCGCAGTTCAGAGGGTCCCCTTTTTTGACGATCGGGCAAACAATTCTGAGGTTCCATTCATCAAGCATGGATGGTCTGCAAAAATGAGACCCTAACGACACCATGGTCTCGGCAGGCCGTAGGATTGATATATATTTGCTATACCTACACGTCCTGCATCTCCTACCTCTATCAAAAGCCCAATGCGCAATGATTCATAAAATGCGCAGTTCTTTGACCACGGCGACATCGCTGCAAGTTCGCTTAGGTCGTCTTTGAGTCGTCTCTATAAAAAAAATCCGCCAACGCAACTCGATTACGAATGATTTTTCTCTCGAAACTCCCAAGAATATCTTCATTCACTTTTGAAAGAGTCCATGCTTCAGAACCGTAGAACAGGACTGATTTTATAAAGATCTAATGCAACGATTGGCAAGAGTTATTCTTTGCTTGATTTCTGAAGATGACGTTTATAGTTGTCAAAGCAAAGCATATAGATATATGATGTAGTCCGGCCCCACCGCTATTGTGACATTTTGTACAAATCGTTGCAGTTGCGGTTGTCATTGGCGACAGATCGTTGTATTCTACCAATTATAGCTATAAGTCAATATTGTCCTCTTATGCAAAAAGTTGAAGAGACTTCTGAAAGACAGTACTTTGTGTGTTTAAGACCTAACCCGACCGCGTGTTGCCTTTTTTCAACTTTTGACGCTTTGGTTAGGCCGTTACTGACCTTAACGCAGTCAATCGTCATCCTACACAGACAGATTGGAGAGATTCCTTGACAGCTATAGGTATAGACCGCTCTTCTCTCCTACTATCAGCGGCTTTGAAATCCATGATGGTGTACATGGATTTGGACTTCTTATGGGTTTCTTCCACGGATCTATGCCTAACTTTGAAAATTTTATCAACGGTGAACTTTCATGGCCTAAAACCGTACTGAGACAAGCCAAGTTTTATACAAAGGGCTTTAGGTGTTCTCATAGTAATACAGATAGAATATTCTGCTAAGGACACTGATGCTTTTGACACAGGTTAATAGCTATCCGCTCTTGTCGATTAGGCAAACGAATCCGAGATACCAATCATCGGGCGGGCATACATTCATCTGACCAAATCTTAAAAATCGCTTGATGCATGCTCTACCATAAGTCACCACCAACCTCTCTGAAAGCTCAGGGGTTGAACCAACAGTTTGACACCTACTTTTTATCAGGTGCATGGAAATTTACTATATAGGCGTCTAAATTGTAGCGGACAATTATACAGTCTGCAGAAGCAGTTTTCTATTATCGCCTAATTCAGAAAATGGCTGGTACGTTTTTTCGAGGGAGTTCATCTATGGCAGAATCTTTTCTTCTATGGAGGCGTGAGCCCCTATTAGAGTGATTTTGGCGAATGAACTTTAATTGACATAAGATCTCTGCTTGCGTGCTTAAAGTTCAAGCATTTTTGCCTGCCTTTTGACAGCCGCCTTTTGCATGTCAAAAATTGCTGGAACCAAAAATGAGTTGACAAGTTGAGTGCTGCCTAATTTAAGGTCAAGAGGTATCTACAGTTAATTGTAAAATTTCGTAATAATAAATCATTTATGCGCCCAATTGCCACATCGCTGATGACATATATATTCAACTTCCTCTTGACGTGTGTCATCATTTCCAAAGACCATCAGGCAAAATCCCGTCCCACCACCACATCGATAAGAATTCGGAATAAATTTCAATATCTCCCTCGAGGTATCGCATTATTAAGCGCAAAAGTCGTTCAAATTTTATTCATGAATATCAAAGTGCCATAGGTATACTCTCAGAGAGATGATGGTGAAATCAAATCCACAAAAAAAAAAAATCCTAATAACATCACCAAGCATACACCGACTGACGATGACGACAAATCGACAAAGAAATGATATAAAACATCTCACGGATGTCGCATTCTATTGTCGCAAGAAACGCGAGAAGAATAAATCATATTCATACCGAGACCGAAGACTGAGACATCCATATATGCATGATGATGTGATTTCATGCAAAACCCAGCCAAGCCAGTCACCTCGCCTCGTGCACCTTATCCAACAGTGCATATTATGGTAATTGAGAAAGTGAGCTAGAATCGGATCATCGGGATTGGATTTCCTACAATGGCGGGCGAACCGGCCAATCTTCTGGACAATGGACATAATCTGTGAGTCTTCTGCAGTGAAGACAAGCGCAATGGCCAGAAATGATTCATTTCGCTGAACACCGACGACGGCGACACGGTGACAAACTTGACAATGTCTCGCCCGAGTTGATTGAGTGAATGGCCGACCTCAAAGTAGTGTCATTTACCGACGAGTTTACGCATAACGCCACCAGGTACCATAACCATTGTCTGTAGCCAGAGATACCTCCAGCTTCATGTCTCCTCATATTACAGAAGATGCGCAGGCAATTTCGATTTTTTTTTTTTGTGTTTGTGGCTTGCGAAACATTACAAAAGATCAGTCAGCTTAAGCAGGATGTGGTCGGGTATGCTTAACGACTCTCTGTGACTCTGGAGCAGAGAGAAAATGTATGCTCACGCCGATGAATTGTGTTCAAAATGGGATGGGGATCCCTTGGGATTGGGTGGCAAGAAAATATGTAATCAATCATCTAAAGTGCACTAGTTTCTGGGACTGGGGACTATACTGGCTGAGGATTGAACACTGGACCAGCAGCAACGGCATCTTAGGTGTTTGTGAAATTGATGAGAAAATATTGGGAGGTGTGGTTGGCAGGAGAAACAATTAGTTCCGCATTGGCAGGGAAATATGATTTATGGCAATATTTCAGCGTAATGGGGACGAAGCGTCACTTTAGATGCGACACGACTCGACGCCATTACCGAAGTTAGTTAAAATGAGAAATTGCCCTTTTTAACGTTTGACCCAATTGGCTTTATGGCTTCGCCGATCCTCGAGAAGGTATAGTTTAATTATGTTGAAGCTCGAACTTGATGCTTTTAGTTAATTTATTGATGAATTGTACAAAAGTTGGTTACGAAGAAATGCTTACTTTACGTTGAGGCTTTCAAAGAGTCCTAAGCGGCTAAAATAGATAATCTTTAAAATGCATTGAAAATCAGATGAGAGAATGTGAGTATATACGCGCACGGGCTGCAGCTCATTAGACCCTGTTTCGACTATTCTTTCGAAACCAAAACAGTCACGCTTAAAATCCTAGTCTTTGCCAACTCTGAGTGTTATAAATAAGACACCCAGCGGCCGGAGCCGATTAACTAAGCCCAAAACGTCTGGGCAGAAAGTGACAAAAGAAACCGAGCTCAGTGGCTCAGTAGTTAAGCTACGATTACACGGCCATTTTTTTCGAGTCATTTAAATGTCGCTCTGTGTGATCGCCATTTTTGGCAGCGTCATTCAAATGACTAGGAAAATGGCGCACCAAATGACATGAATTAAGTGCCATTTAAATGGCGGAAAAAAATGGCCATGTGATCGCTATTCAATGACGCCTAGGACAAATGACTAACGGAAAATTCTAAATGACTCGCAATCTCCGTCATTTGATTTTGGGACACAAAATTTCGTGTGATAGTCATTTTTTCAATGACGAATCGTAGCTTAAATGTCGCTCTAATGTGACATTTTTTCCTTACGTCACAGCGCCATTTAAATGAATCGAAAAAATTGCCGTGTAATCGTAGCTTTAGCGAGATGTATCAAGTTCGATACCCGAAAAAGAACAAATACAAATACCACATCTTTCACTGCGCCACCTCTCTCAAACGTTTGACAAACATCCGAGAGTATAACATCCCTGAAAAAAATTTTCAAATTTAGCCGTTCAATCTCGGGATAAAATTTAAGGTCCCTTCCTTCCATCCGTCTTGTCAGTTTTTTATTGTTTTTCATCTTTTATCGCCATTTGACCGCATCTGACGTTTTACTTTTTCAATATATTGTGTCAAATGTCATTTACCGAGATCAAACAGACTCTATAACGCTATACTTGACACAAACTCGTAAGTGTCAAACCATTATACAGTCTGTCATCATCTGACAGCGAAAAATGACATTTGCCAACTGTGTAAGTAAATGTCAACTGTGGTCATTTCTATCAATGACCACAGTTGACAAAGCCTCAAAATCCCACTAACATCAAAATCAAAATCAACGACTGTCACTAATTAATATAGAAGACTGTATTTCGCTGCCAATGGAAGACATTGACACAATTAAAAGATAATCTAAGACACTAAATGAACGCTTGCGATAACTTCTATCTTAAACCGTTTTAGTTCAATTTTTATGCCAGATAGTAATCAGGAAAAAGGATCAAAACCCCATTAACCATTGTAAATACCACAGTCTATTGTGTAGACATTTCCACCGATAAAGATAACCAAAGGACCTCTTCCTAACGATGCTCCTTACTTGGGTATGTACTTGCCACGATATCCATATCTGTGCTCGTTTAATTATTAATTAGCTTTATATTTGCCTGCGTGTTGTACGCGCGCGCGCACTCATTGCGCGCCCAAGACAACGGCTATAGGAAGACGACGACAACAACCAGAACAACGATGGTGATCTTTAGCGACCATGTTACCCCTCTGCTGTGGCAAAGGCAACGACTGCAAGATAAAATCGTCTTTTAACGTCAGCTAATAAAATTGTAAATAAATCATCGGACCTTGTAAGACGACAACGATTTGTTTTGACCGCGCAGCAACTTCCATTGATTTTATTTCATTATTTTGCCCCATCTCGACGGACGGTTATTTGTTTTGTTTTACCGTTTAAGGCTGATGCTATGTTAATTGCGAATCCTCGCACTCGAATGCGTGTCTTCTGCCTGCTGTTCTTAGCGGTGCCATCGACCGACGACGACAAACAAGTTTCGGCGATGTTACATAACGTTGCACAGATCCTATCACTATCATCCGTTATTCGATCGAAATAACTGCTCAGGTTCACAGCAGCGCAGAAGAACCCCGTGCCCGGATGTGAAACACCTACAAACGATCTAAAGCATCGTCGTCACCAATCAGATTATTATGATTTTTCTGCTCTGTCAGCCGAACTGTCAAACTGAATGACAGCGACGAAAGATAGTCACAGATTTAATTAAAATTCTTCTCACTGACACATTCGTATGTCTGCTATCTCTAGTGCTCATGGTTGCGCTTCTTGGAAGTGTTGATCGTCGTCAAGCACTCAAATGGTCATTCATTGCGTGAAGGTAGCGGCAGTACCAGTAGTATCGCCTCAAGATCGACCTTCTGCTAGACTGCATCTGCACTGCAATCTAACTTTGACTGCACTGCAACTAAGGAGTAGAACTCGAATTGCAAAATTACCTGGATTTGAGTGCATGTAAACACTGCCGTCAGCTTACCATGAGCCGCACTATACAGTCCTCATCCTCACGCTATGATTGACTTTTCGCAGAGGCAGCGCACACTAATGTTAGGCTACCGCCAATTTATCCTGTTACTGTGTGTGGCTTTTCGATGGCGTTCTTGATGGATAGCCCGCAGGGTTTTCGAGTTCTTATACCTCCGTCGTTTCGTCTTTTTTTTCCCCTTTAATTTTATGTTAGATTGGCGTGGTTGTGGTGTTGGTGGTGTGCTTACCCTTTGGTTTTGGCCTTTCTTTTTGGTTAAAGAAACAGACAACGAAATTCTGTTCATATTACTGTAATTAGTTTTGAAGCAAGGCCAAGAGATGGATGCTACTTTATTCAGCAAGGAAACTCCTTCATACAGAAATGTGGTTTCTTGTAATCAAGGAAATTCCATAACACCTTGCAATTACGCGATGAAACGTGATCATTTCGATTGACTTAGCTCGGAACAAAGTATGTGTATTAGGGTATTAAATAAAGGTTTGCATTTTTCGGAATTGAATACCCGAGAGAGAGACTGCATAGTTTTTTTTGAAAATTTGAAGGTACTCTCGCTAAGGATTGGGTTCAAGAAACTCGCGATATATTCTTTCGATGTATATGTGAGTCATCATAGTTGACGAAGAGAAGTGCAAGACTATTGCAAAAACTGTTAAAACACTGTCACATTTGCACCTCAAAACAGTTGAAACTTGGTTGAAAATTGTACTTTAAAATCAAAATATCGAATCCCAAAAAAAATATCGCTCTTACCCAGCTAGTATAATAGTTAGGCGGCAGTCAGTTTCTATAATCTACTCTTATGGCCGTTCGCTAATGTCGCTTTAACCTTTAACCTTTAACCTTTTCACTTGAAACTGAATTTTCGACAAAAAGTTTACGAAAACTTGTCGACACAAACAACAGGTTTTGTAAACTGAAATTGTACGGGAAAACGTCTGCTTTCGATGAAGTTCTCGAGTGTTTTTCGGTAAACCCCGTTTTCGGCTCGGTAGGTATTATTGGATGAGAAGTCAAGTTCGAACACCAACTCTTTCGTTTTTTAAGATGCCTTTGGGAGTAAAAGAAGTTGAGCAGCAAATTTCTGCGTTATTATAACCATACACATAGATGGTGGCAACTTTGATAAAGGGCTCGCCATGGGGTCCACTTTTTGGAAGGAAAGTCAGTCCAGCCTATCAGTGTTTGCAACTTTTTTCTTGGGTGGTTTATATGTAAACGAAAACAAATTGATTAGAAGAGTGTTATTTAAAAAAGTATTCAGTGAGTAAAAATAGACCTCTTCTTACTTACTTACCTAGGTGGCTCTACATTTATCAGTAAGTGCGGCTTTTGGCTAACCACCTCCAGTTGCGTCTGTTCAAAATTATTCAGAAATATTTATTCGTTTTTTTTTTTTCTTTGCAAAAATGGATCCTTTTTCTAGAAATCTATTTTTTACCTACTTAAAGTGGCGCTACAGTCCGTGGCGGATCTGGGCCTCAACCAACAAACGACTCCAGCCAGTGCACGATCTTTAGCCAGATGCCTCCAATTTTGCACGCTAAGCTGGATAAGGTTACCTTCCACTTGCGCGCTCCACGCTCGGGTGGGGATTTAAAGACCCTCCGGACGGAAGCATTCGAGTTCATTCGCTCTACATCAGTCGTTAGAACTTCACTCTTATGGCTAGGTCGATATCGCTGTACATTTCGTCGTTTTATCTTCTTCTCCATTCACCGTCTATACAGACGGGACCGAAAATGACTCGAAAAAGTTTCCTCTCGAAACAACCAAGAGTAACCTCATTCGCTTTTGAAATTTTCCAAGTCCATTCCTCTGCGCCAAAGAGAAGGACAGAGACAATTAGAGTCTTATAAAGAGTCACTTTAGTTGTTCGACAAAAAACTTTGCTACATTCAATAGCCTTCTTAACCCAAAGAAACAGCGATTGGCAAGAGTTATTCTTCGTTTAATCTCATCAGCGCTGGTGTCATTGTCTGAGTTCATAGCGGAGTCTATAGATAGACAAAGTCCCTAACCTCCACAATGTTACATCTGTCTATGGTGACGTTCTGTCCGAAACGTCGGTGTTGGGTGTCCGTTCTTGTTGATATAATAACTTTGTCTTGATGCCCTAATTTTTCTACTTGGCCTTTTGTTCTATAAAGCTTTAAAAAAAATCACCCTTCACTTCTCTCGGGAAAGGCGAACTTATAACACTTCAATATGGACCAAACGCTTGCAAGTTGTTGCCACTCCTGCACTTAAAGGGTTCTAGTCCTCTAGAAATGACTCCAAGAGCAATATTCGAGCCCCGACCTAATCTGTACTCTATAGGGAAGGAGGAGTTGCTTTGGGCTGAAACAGTTATTTGCGAGTGCGACAAGACAACTTATATCGGGTGCTAGGATCTTCGACCTTTTGTATCAAGAGCGGACCACAAGGTGCGGCTTATGACACAACCATAAGTGGTAATATATTTTTCTCCAGTAAAGTTTAAATTGATACTATACCAATGAAGCTCTTAGTTGTGCTAAAAGCTGGTAGTACTTGTCTATCAGCTAATAGCATGTCCAATTAAGAGCCACTTCTGACCAGACGACCTCGTATCTTATTTCCTTCCACACCAACATATCCAGGAACCTACCAAAACAGTCCTGTCTGATAGATTATTGCTGTCCTAACCTTTTCCTCGAGATCCTGAGAGAATGGAAGAGTATCTGCGAAATTATTTATTTCAATATTTGGTATCATGACTTTTTTGTCTCAAAACTCCGAAATGATGTCGAGATTTCTTCACGGAGCATATAGACAACTCTGTTTCTATAGATTGTCATTTTGACAGTTGAAAGTTGATTTGTGGTTAGTACGTTTTGTCATTTTACGATGAAGAACAACGCGTGCAAAAACTTATTTTGAAAACCATGGTTCGGTACGCCGAACTTTTCGCGTGCGCTACGTCCATTTTGCTGTCAACATATTCGTCCATCTGAGCAAGTTATTTGGAACACGATAAATCGTTTTCGCACCACGTACAACAGTGCAAACAAAAGAAGTTATTGCCGTTGAGGAGAATTCGAATGAGTCAATTCGCCATCGTTCACAGCAATTGGAGCTATGCCCATCCACTTTGTGAAAGATTTTACGGAAAGATCTTGGCTTAAAAGCTTTTAAGATCCAGCTTGTGCAAGAATTGCAACCGCGTAACAATTATACGCTTCTTAGGTTCGGTGAATGTGCCAAAAACATCATTCAGCTTGATCCTCATTTGCTGAATCGCATAATTTCACGTAATGGCCATGTGAACGTAATGGCCACGATCCTGTCATCTCAGACCTTTAGATTACTTTCTTTGGGGGTATGTAAAGTCACTAGTCTATGCCGATAAACCGGACGATTTGTAAAGTCAACATTCGCCGTGTTATTGCTGCTACGGCCCTAGTTGCTCGATAAAGTTGTCGAAAATTGGACTTTAGGATTGCGCTTCATTCGAACTAGAACCTTGGCGCGCATAGGCCCGAAAACATTTTTAAACAGTAATGGCATAAAATTATCTATGAAATAAAGCCAATATCATAGACATTAACATTAGCTTCAAATATTTTATTTCATATTGAATTTGTATACCCCTAAAGGAAACACATTTTATATAGTGCACGTGGAGGTATCTTACGATGCGAGAAGAGATGAGCCTCCCAAAGTGGCTATGGCTATATTCTAAAAATAATTTTTAAATATTAATTAATTACGAACCACATTTGCTGAGAAAAAGAAAGTTGCGTTTCGGCCAGGTGTGCACATTTGCACCTTAATTGTCGCCATCACTTTGATGGTCTGAGTTTCTTTTGTTACCATATTATCTACTACCAGACCACACAAACGTTGATGCCATAATCACTTATGGAAATTAAATTCACACTTCAGCCATAAAACCGAAATGAGTCTTAATATCTAATTCTAAGGTCAATTAATGCTAAGCATTGACGTCCATTTTATACCAATCAAAAGTGTTTACCCTACAAATTGCGTTCCCCAGGCCCAGATTGCCCATACAAATTTTCCAATTATTACTCTTTATTAGTGAAATTAGTGGCGCTGCTACAAAAAGCCAAAATTTTACGATCTTTTTACGACTTTTGAATTGATGAAGAATTTATTGATATTTTGACTTAAAATCCAATAAACCACACATACCTACCCCGTCAGTATTGCCGAAACATGTATTTTCCAGCTCCAAAGTTTTATAACCCAATTCCGATGTAAATTATTAAACATAATCACTTTTTCGAACACTTAACAGTTAAAGTGCCCAAAACAAACACAAAACGAGTCGGAATAATTCAAACACTATTTTCTCAAAGTTAACATCAAAAGGCGAACAAATTTTGACACTCACAGTCTGGAGCTGAGTGTTATTAATCAGAAAATGGTCTTAACACTGGGCTAAACAAATATGACAAGGCGCGCACTTAAGCCGCTGACCGAGTGAATGACAGTGGGCCCCGAGGTAAGATAAACACCACATCGAGATTAAGAAAGATACTTTAAGCTGATAATTCAATAGGCGCGTTTTGTAATTGCTCTTTTGGCCCGCAACACAATGTCAAGTTATAATGACCGACATTTTGTGGATGAAAAGATGAAAAGAAAAGAAAAACACGCTCTCGTGGGAGGAAATGTTGTGCGCGGAGCTACTCAGACTCACACTACTTAGAGGCCGACAAACGTAAAGTTGTTATTTCCTACAAATGTCAGTTTTTTTCGTGGGGCCTACATCTTGTCAGTAAATTATTTTAATTTCAATTCCACCTTGGTTATTATTTCGGGTTTTTTTTTTTTCATTCACACAATCACACCCGAAATACCTAAATTATAGTTTGAAATTTTTTTTATTGTTGTTCTTTTTTTGCTTCCGAAGTTGCCGATGTTGATCTGACGGTTAACACTAAAATGTGTCTGACAATCTGAGAACAAGATGTCTCGCTGAGGTAAGAGTGCTCGTACATTCGTATCGCTTCGTCAAATCAGTGATTGATCATTAAATTGCCTCATTCCGACAAATTGAAGAACACATTTCTGCCATAATAAAACAAACAGAGCTAAAAAAAAAAAAAAACGAAAACACTCTCGAGAGATAAATCAACATGGCATCGCATAACCAACTTTACGGTACGACTCTTGTGCATTGTTGTGCAGAAAAACTGAAGGCAAAGAATGTTAAGATGTAACAACAACATGACAGCTATTTTTTTTTTTTTTTTTGGTTAGGGTGCATCTTTGTCTCACACACAACTGGTTTATGACGCACGGTGTGTGCGGTGGAATTGCAGCCCCAACAAAGGTTCTGAAGGTCAGTAATTGCTTGGGTTGCCCCTTTCTCCAGAGTGATGGTGGTCGGTGGTGGCTTGGTGCGGCTGGATTTATGTTTGTTCCTGGAAGTTATTAAAATGAAAAGTGAAGGCGGCGCGCGCAGAGAATCGACAAGAAATATTAACGAGTAGGTTTTATCTATTTACCAGACAGATGAGTTCTAATGAGCTTATCCTGCCGTAGATGTGAGTTTCTGTTGAAAAATATGTAAGTACGTAAAACTAATTGATAAATTGACCGGTTGTGCTAAGATTGATGAGTAGAACTCGTACATCAACCAATTATTACCAACGGAGGTGTACGCGTCTAAATAAATCTTGAATGCTGAGAGGTTTGCGTTGGGAAGGGCCATTTTGGAATCATCTTCAGGCGCATTTTCACACGATCCAATCAATGGAATTGCGAAACACTCGCTACTAAAGATATTTCAATTCGAATTGACTTAGTTTCATGGTTGGTTGGATGCGGCTTTGCTGTAAGAGAGAGACTATGGAATGTATCTGAACGTTCTAGAGATGACGATTGACGATTCGCATCAAGACTCTGTTTCCCAACATATAGCCGATAATTTCATCGCTTTAAACTTGACGACTCGTCGGAGTTGGGAGTGCGTTCTGTCGAGTTTTAAGATGTCGAATGAGCATATAGTCAAGCGTTGGGTTTTATTTTTTATAATATTTTTATATCGATGCAAGACATACACTCCGTCGAACAGTGGCTTAATGTATCTGTTAAAAACTTAAGGGTAAAAAAAAACAATACAAAATTTGTTTGTATAAATAAATGTTGGTTTTATTCAAAGAGTAGCAATAGTTTTTAGTAAAGGGTACCTGCAACCTTCTGATCGCTAAATCACTTCAAGTAGCCTGCTGTGTAGAGATTCATAGAATGCTGTCAAATAATCTAGCAAAACTTCGAACCCAGGCTCGTTTTATAACTTCAATTTCTTCCATTACATCATAATGCTTTCCTCCTTCTTAGACATTTCTTGAAAGCCAACCCCACACGTTTTCCGTGATGCTCAGGTCGGGTGAATTTGGGGGCCATGCAAGTAGGTTTACATTTTGGTTCAGGATCCAGGCTTTTGTTGTCCGTGCGGTATGAATCGGTGCATTGTCTTGTTGAAAAGTCCATCGCTGACCACCAAATATGTATCTCCGAAAACTGACCGAAAATCTCTTTCTAGTATCGATTTGTAAGTGATTGCCGTCATTTTGGAGCTTTGGAAATCCAGTTCCTCAGTTTCGCAATAGCTTATTGCTCCCCATACCATTACAACACCTCATTTGCAGTGCCGGCTTTAAAGATGTATTTTTTCTTCTTTTCGCAAGTCATGAGAATAACAACTGTATCCATCAGGTCATTCCAAATAAATTTGTTTTCAATGAGATTATGTTTGTTGACCAAGTGTTTGTGTTTGTGTTATATGTGTTGCGGGCTTTTTGGTCGTTGTTTTCAAATGCGAATAATAAAAGAACTATTCCATTGTTTTCCCTATGTTTCGTCGGTATTTCCCGACTTGTTTTCATCAGAAAAGACGACGGTTGCAAAAACAAGGCGCTGGATTTTACGTGCCGCATTCAATAGTGGTTTCCTCTTGTTTTTTTCATGGCGAATACGGCTGGCCTTAAACTATGATTTTTTTCTACCCTTTGTGTGCGTCAATATAGAATGGCAAACAAACGATGCAAATATTTCATAATAATGCATAAGGTGTGCTCATAAGGCAACACAGGGGTCTACCCCACAAGCTTGAATATCGTAAGGCCTATATATAGAAGTTGATCTATTCAAAAGTCCTGTCATAAAATTTCGCTTCCTCACTGCAATTCAACTTGTGCGACTTTGCGCACTTTACGAATATGATGTTTGGAACACACAAATTAATTATACAAACATTTTCCATTTGAACCCGCTCATATTCTCCCGCTAATGTTTGAAACACCATAAACTTCCTTAACATGTTGATCTAACTATATTACCAGTTGTACTGCCTGTATGCAATTTTATGCCACATGACTTGGCATCCATTTATTGATACGATCCTCGGCTATGATCGTAAATGCACCCTGCGTATCAAAGACCATAAATTGACAATAAAATTGGAAAACTCCAACAACTGCGGTGTAAGTCTGGAGCGGTCGGCGCGCGCAAAAAAATAACCGGACCCATTCAGAGTCAGACTTCTGGTAGAAGAGTTTGTTCCTCCACCAGCTATAGGTATGTATACACCAGCAGGCTGGAAGTTCAATTAAGTATCTCAACATAAATTGTGAACTTTATGGCATGGACAGGAATACGCGCCAACGAAAGCGAGTTGTAACATCGAAACGGCTGTCTAGAGGGATGACTTCTTTGCTCCACCCAAGTTCTAAATAGGCGCAGCCATAGCCAAGAGATATTAAACTTAAGTAACTGCCGTGGAGTACATTTAAAGATGGCGTTATTCGAATTTTACAACCGCCTAATAGGCCCGGGTAATGAGTGCGCACTTGGCCATTTCCAAATAGTAGTTGCATTACAGCGCGGGGCGTGGATGCACACTGACAACTCAATGCAATGTGGAGTATCTGTATCTTATACTTCGTCCTTATATAATTTTATTTTTCTTCCCGTAAATTTGCCCCCTATAGATGCAAATTGATCTCATAATTGATGGTGTTCCTTGGGTGAGCGAAAGAAACGCGCAGACTTACTTTTAATTGGCAGCAAAAACAACCTCCAAGTTCAGAATGTTGCGTGATAGCACGCTAGTTGTTCGATTGGGGCTAACTGCATGTAAAAAAACAGCAAATATTGTTTGACGTTTAATATTTTGACCCTTGGGGCAAGAGGTTCTGTAGAAGTTAGCATTTTAATTTGCGGAACTTGTTTCGTAGAATTGCTATACCTACAGCGAGCATTCTATGTAATTTGCCGAAGGCCTTCGCTGTTGCGTGTATTTATATAAAGGTTTTATTCCCGGAAATATGTATACGCAGTTACAAATGCACATGAAAGTAATTGATATATGATAAGAGGTTATATTTGTTGGACATAAGCCTGCGATAGCTCTGTGTAGTTAGTGGTGGATTCTCTAAGGCTCGTCTATATTTTAATTATTATTAACTATACTTTCCTTTTAAAGGCTCATAGAGAGCTTTTTTCCGGTTCTGATAGTCTGAATACCGTGCACCAGGGACTGTAATTATAAATGTCTTATATATAGAGTGTCGCATTGGCTCTCTTTGTAATAAGCTGTCTTCTTAGGCCATAAAATGCGCAACTGGCGAAGGTTTTTCTATAGTGAATCGCCGCATCGGTAGAATTGATAACAGGGTCTATAGGTTTAGACAAATTCTTAAAGAGACTCGAAGTTATAGCTGTGATATTTTCTCTAAACATTTAGTGTTACATGGCTAGTCACTTGTCGGCGGCATTTATTTACAGCATCATTTTCAATTTTGACAGCTTCTGATTAAATGTCAGTGAATACCTATGATGTCAACCGAAGAATCCAAGAACCAATCATAAGCCCACCAGCGGTAAATCGGTAAAGTGGGGATCAGCTGGGCTTATTGCTGAATACTAGAACTGTGTCTAAGTCTTTAGGCTTTAGATGCCTCGAGTTGCATTACACTGCACATTAGGTGTGGAAAAAATGGTCACACATTAAAGAGAAGGTACCTCATATAAAGTATCCGGGTCTAGAGTGTATTTGAAATATAGCCCTTATTTAGCGGGATGCCTAACATGTGACTTCAGAAGGCACTTTTTGTCTAAGTCTTGGCAGCACCAAAAGCTAGGCAATCTATAGCAATAACAAAGAATAGAATAGAATATAGAAATAAAAGAAAATGTCTCTTGTCATCATATTTGTTTATTAGATTCTTACTTAGATGGCGCTATAGCCGGGGGTGGACTTGCTACCAGTAAGATCGGTACTTGGTACTTGTCATAGCGTAGACGGAAGGCGCTGGAAAGTCGGATATTTTGCCGTTATAACCCTGGATGTAAGAAACGCGATGTCTTTACCAGTTTGAAATAGTCTTGCACTTTTTGAAATGACAACGAGTCACTTTGTGAAAAGACCTGCCCTGTAATTCGGAGGGGGGAATAAATGGATATGAAGTTACTGGCGGTTGTGTCACAAGGCTTCTGCGGTTACCTATATGATGGCATTTTTCGCCTGCAGATTTCAAGGGAAACATCAAAAACTTTACAAACGACATCGCGGTTGTGGCAAATACGGTATACGATTTCGTATTACATTGAGACAGACAAGACTGAACGTATATAGGTAGATGTTCCTAGCGCCGGTTTGCAAATCTCAGCAATCATAAAACAGAAGCAGTGTTATTGCGAGTAGTAGTATCTGCACTCATCTCAGACGCTATTCCCCGTTCCCAAAGGTGTCGCAAACTGAAACACCCTATCGGAAGATGTTATAATTTTTGCAAATGGTGTCGTACGTCAATCATATTTCACATTTGTGAACTAGACAGCTGCAGTATACAAACAGACAACCAATGGAGTGCTATATTCCGCAAGAGCGTGGAATAATTGTGTCGATTTTGTTGACCAATTTAATCGGTCGGTGGAGCTAGCGCAACGTGAATTTTGACGTCGATTTCCGAATCGTGTCGCTCCATCTGGGCAAACATTCTGGCGCTTAGCTAATCGACTTGAACAAGCTGGAATCACAGGAGACTATGCAGAGCGTGGCCTCCACCGGACTGGTCCTTCGGCCGAGAATATCGCGACATGTTTCCATATACCTACAAAGTGCAAACAGTGCATCAGTTAATGCCTGCTGACCGTCAGTCGCATGTGAATTACTGTCAAGCCATCGTTCATCTTAACAACGAAGAGGACGATTTCCACTAAAGCGGTTACGTCAATAAGCAAAATCTTCGTTTCTGGGACACTGAAAATCCGCTTGTGCTGCACGAAAAGCTATTACATCCACTCAAAGCCACTGTATGGTGCGGCCGTATTTTTTTTGAGGACACCATCGGTAATACGGTCACTTTAACTGGCGAACGCTACAGGGCCATGATAAACCACTTCGCTTACTGCCGGAAGCGAGCGAGGCTTTGTAAACACGTGGTTTCAACAAGACGGTTCAACCACACACACAGCACGAGCCACAATGGATATTGTGAAGGAACCATTTCCTTGTCGCGTAATCTCCGTTTTGGCGATTTGTCATGTCCAGCAAGATCGCCCGATTCACCCATCCCAGACTTCTTTCTTTGCGGCTACTTGAAGTCGCGGGTTAAGCCTCAGACAATCGCAGCCCTTAAGAAGAATATTCGACAGGAATTCGAACAATTATCACCGGAAAGCTTGCAGAAAGTCATGGAAAAGCGATAAAATGGGCATCAATGTATAGTATCAGCACTGGCAGCCATTTGATATATTGACTATTTTTAAAATATTGCTTCAACAATGAAAATGCGTTGTTCTTCCGTATAGCGCTTCATTTTTACTAACCGCGAACTGTCAGCTGTCACATTGTTATCTATTTTTCCGTTGGCATCACTGTACTATTAAATAGCGCAAAATTCAAATTTTGCATGAATTATGGGATACCCTTTATAAGAGATCCTGCCATTTTATTCCCATGAGATGAATGCGTTAGTGGCGCGTTCCTCTTAGGAAAGGGGACAAGCTCCGTCTTCTGTACATATATATACAACCAACTTTTAACAAAATACAATTGCACACACCATTTGAGAAATTTATTTCGAGGTAAGTATACTTTCGCAGTCCACCACATTTTATTGAGATCTATAAAAGCCGGTTTCTATTTGCATATTAAGCGACCATGCCCTTTTGAAATCGCAATGCGAAGCACCTTTATGTGGATAGTTAAACCTGATTTAATTGTTTAATGACAGCAACACGCAACGTACTCTCATTCTTCAACAATGTATCGCAACAAAAGCCATTCCTTTGAAGCAACCTTCAATACCACTGGCAGGTATCATATAAAACCATAAAAGAGGCAATCCCATGCATATATAGCTCCGCAACAACCCTTAAAGCTTTCTAATAAAAAATTCCATCCGAATACAGCAAAAAGGACTAAGAACTCTAAGAACAAAAAAAAAAAACACCCTTAAGCCACTCCACCGAGAGCCTTTGAAAATTGTTTATTACAATTCCATTAGTGAGTACTTTGTGGCGTTCCTTGTTTTTTTTCAGGTGGCTATAGTGTAGGAACTCATTTGGCAAACCACTTGGCCGGCAGTCGTCACAGCCAAGCCCACTTTAAACTAGTAAAGTGGTAAAAACTCAACCCAGCAATAAATTCATGAAAGGATCCATCCGTGTCCATGCCACGCGGAGCACATAATAAAAGGAAATTGTGTGTCCCCCGGGTGCCCGGTGCCCCTATTGACTGTGGCCTCTATTCTAGTAATACACTATTGTATCTGGGACGCCTTTACCTACGCAATTTGCAAATAAATTAATCAAGCCCCGAAGCATCGGACTTGGTCGGTGTCCAGCTCTGCATGCTGCATACCCACCACAATATAAACCACAAGTGCGAGAGGCTCTTGGTGGAAATCGCAATCGGTGTCGGAGCTCCTGCCGGCGTATGTTACTCCAGTTACCTAGAGCGAGGCGACACAAACCAAAAAACCACACTACCACGATAATTTTGCGCTGGTTTCTATGTCAGAGAGCGCTGCCAAGGGACTCTTGATATACGTTCCAGCAGGCGTCATCGCGTCACACCAATCACAATCGGATGGTTTGGCAGGGAACTGCGATGGGGCTTCAAGGAAAATGGGAAAATCTTTATTGCCGCAAATAAATGGATTCGTCGTCTGGAACGGCGATGTGGGTAATCATTTGACGGACGACGACGACGACGACGGCAGGGGTGCTGGGCACGTGTACCGCGCTGTGAAATCTAGATCTCTGTCGAAGCATCCTCATCAGAGAGCGCTCGCGCAAGCAATATTGAAGACCGCTGTGTAGCGAAATTTATTTTATTTCTCCTTTAGCCAGATGGTGGTCAGAAGAGTTATGATTGGAAATCCGAGAGAAGACCGTGATACACAGGTATAGGCGACCCACCGACCAACCGTTGTTCCTCTGTATAGTGGACAGTTGTGAGTTGATTCGCTGTGTGAGCCCCTGGAAGTACCCCATGTACTGATTGTGATCATTATTATTGTTATTATTATTATTGTTATTATTATTATTTACGCTGGAAATGAGAAATCACGATCCGTGAGAAGATGCAGGTCAAATATTTAAAACTGTTAGAAGATTATCGTGGAACTGAGAGCAGTTGCTTTGGTCACACAAAGTGCATAGCGGACTTCGAAGATGCATTTTAAATTAGATTCAAATAAAGCGGAGCTGATTTGATTTGCCTTGATCCTTTTGACCTGTCGTAAATTGAGCGCCAGAGTGGGGTGCAGTTGATGGCTGATTTTTTGCTAAATTTGTTCCTTAAGGTTGTTCATTTGGAGGTAGATTTTTTTTTTTAATTTTTAATTAGTCACGCAAATCACACAATAATATCTGTAGCAAAAAAATAAATGAGGCGCAACTGTAAATACAGTGCATAGCACAATCGGTCTGTGGAGGGTCTCTCCTTTAAAACGTTTCTGTGGTTACACTAAAGCGGTCTGAATCAATGACATGCGTTTAGCTAGGATTAGTGGGACAATGGTAAGTAGCGCGAAAAGCAAAACCATTTTGTTAAAATTTGTTTGAGACTTTCAGCTATTTTTTAGCTAAAATTGTCAAATTGACAAAATCCACTCAGGAGCATCCTAATCATTTCGTCAAATGAAACTTTGACAGTCAATTCTGAGTGTGTATTGTGTACTCTCGAAAGATATTTCTTACCTTGTTCGTCCCACGAAGCACTTCACTGTTAAGCGACCACAAGTCTGTTGAGCTTGAGCAACCTTATAGTTTACAAAGTTTTGTCAGTCGCTGGGTCTTCTTCTCAGCTTTACTCTCCATGAAACTTATATAAATCGTTTATAATGAGGGTATGTGTTGTTCATCACCTTCAACTAACTTGTCTAAGAAGAAAGCACATACTTGGTTGGATATTACGTAAAAGTCATTTCGGCAACCTCATTCGGCTGTGATGACACACTTATATCTGCTTCCCATCTAATACTTTTAGAGACGGTGTGGCTTGCGGTCAGTACATGTACTGGCAGACTGTACGTGTACATCTTGATTTTTTGTGAATTTTCGTACGAAAAATATCTTCGGAGAAAAGCCACATACGCTTCTACAGAGGAAGTTTCTTTTTAAGGTTACGTATTCCCATAGGGACAAAACGGAACCTTATTGTTTTCGCTACGATGTCTGTCGGTCTGTCCGAACCCACTAAGCCAGGTCTATCTCAAGAACTAATTGAAGTGGAAGGCTGAAATTTGCACATAACACAACAATCAAGTATAACCTCTAATTAAACGACAAATACCAATGATGGCGATACATTGACTGGTTTTGAAGTAATTAATAATTTAGTGAAAAAAAAAAATATTTTTCTTCATATAAAAAAACAGTTTAACTCTGTACGCTGTACCTACCTATGTCTATCAAATAAAAGAACAACCGACACGCTAACGTTTTCAAGACATCAACTCTGGCCAAGTACGGAACCTTCGGTGCGTGAGTGTTTTGCTACAATTACACGGCCATTTTTTTGAGTCATTTAAAAAGCTCTGTGACGTCAGGAAAAAATGTCGCATTAGAGCGACATTTAAGCTACGATTCGTCATTGAAAAAATGGCGATCACACGAAATGACTATCATCGTCATTTGTGTCCCAAAATCAAATGACGGACACTGCGAGTCATTTACAATTTCCGTTGGGACAAAAGCCAACAAGTTTTGTCATTTGTCCTAGGCGTCATTGAAGAGCGATCACACGGCCATTTTTTTTCTGCCATTTAAATGGCACTTAATTCATGTCATTTGGTGCGCCATTTTCCATCGCTGTCAAAAATAGCGATCACACAGAGCGAAATTTAAATGACTGCTTTGTGACGGGATTTTTACGTCAGAGCGCCATTTAAATGACTCGAAAAAATGGCCGTGTAATCGTAGCTTTACTCGCACTTGACCGGTTTTTTTTTAATGGAGGGGCCTTTCTGGTAAGAGCTCGGCGCGGTCCTAGAGATAGTCCCTCGCTATATCTCTATACTCGGGGATATCAAGTACTTTCAACATTGCTCATCATGTCTCTCCATATGGTTAAGTCGAAGGCAATTCGCACATCCATAGTTACCAACAGCTATACAATCTTCCTCGAATGGTGGCTGTGGCTGGCTCTGTTCTACCATTTGGGCGGGTTTTTAGTCTTCTTCAATTGTTCGATTGGTAGAGTGGAACTTCTTAAAACCGTGCTGCTTTCGGGCATAACTCTTGGTGCGCCGTGATTGAGCATCTTCGTCAAAAAGTTTCCCTGTGCTACACCATACCATACAAGCCACATGGGGAATATGAGTCACTAAGCGTTACTTTTTTCAAATCCTGGGAAAGATCTCTTGGAAGCATCTGATATTGGCATTTTGACGGATGTTCACACACCGAATCTTCTCATATATAAAAATTGAAATTAAGACTCACTGATCATCAATACCCAGACCAAACCTTTTGCTCTAGAAAGCAGATATTTTGCACAGTTTTGTAGAGTTTCCTTTATGATGTATAAGTATTAGTGTTGCGCGATAATCCAAAACTGCATCGATACATCGATATTTTATTATCAAGATAAAAATATCAATGCAAAAAAAAAATCGACCCAAAAAAATCGATAGTGTTGATAATATCGGTTTATATGCAAACTTAAAATTTTCCTGAGTTTTCTATTAATTTTTATTAAAAAAAAATATTTTTATTGTTTAGAATACTCAATCAATTTCTATTTCACAAAGGAAATAATTCAAGACAATAATTTAACTTTTTTTGATTGATTTTTGAACAAAAAAAAATTTACAAGAATACCCTGGAGAAAAAGAAAACCAATTGTCAATAGTGACATACCGACAATTCAAGTTAATTTTCGCGTTAAGGTAAATTTGAATCCAGATAATTAATGTCGACTTCCGATGACTAGATTCTTGAATGAGGCCAAAGTCTATATTTCAAGATGGGAAATTTGCTAAGCGACTGTCAAAAATTGGCAAGAAATATATTTACAAAAACAGAAAACGATTTGAGTTAAATTTGTTAGGACGCACTGAATCTGACACCATACCTTCTTCATAACGTCTGCCCAGATAACTAGCTCTTCGCACTTGCAAGTAGGTGTGGTATTGCATTGAAAGACGGACTCGCAAATACTTTCTTTTTTTCCTTCCCATCGTGGTAGGTAAGCCTTACCTGATGGTGTATTTTAAATTCCAAATATTTGGCTCTATGACAGCCTAAATATAGCGTTTTTTCAGTCATTTGACAACAAGTGGGAGAAGGGGGGGTGGGGAGGGGGCGGGGACAAAAAGCATTAAAATGATTTCGCATCTCACTCTGAATGCAAAGAAAGCGATCGAAATGCAATTGACGGCTGTCTAATGGATCCAGACCGATCAGGGATGTTTTGAGTAAAAAAAAAACCCTAAACAAACGGCTTTGCCTCTCTATAAAAGGGCTTGTTCTGAAATTTTGGAGGCAGTCGATTGTGAGATGTGAAGCTGATCACATCTATTTGGTGCGCTTTTTCGCTCGTTTTTTGACACATACTTTGGCGCAATTTTTTGACGCGCAGTATGGTGGATTTTTTTGCGCGTTTTTTCGCGAATTTTTTCTGCATTTTTGGCGGGATTTTTTGGCGCATATTTTGTTATTTTTTCATCGCGTATTTTGGCGCGATTTGAGGGGCGTTTTTGGCGCATTTTTTGCATAGTTTTGGCGCGTATTTTGAGATGTTTCCTTGGCGCTTTTTTTCGCGAAATTTTTCCACATTTTTGGCGGGATTTTTTGTCACTTTTTTGGCGCATAATTTGTTATTTTTTCTCCGCGATTTTTGGCGCGTATTTTGCCGAAATTTGTCGGGAGTTTTTAGCGCATTTTTTTGCATAGTTTTGGCGCGTACTTTGGAGATGTATTTTGGCGCGTTTATTCGCGAAATTTTTTCCACATTTTTGGCGGGATTTTATGTCACTTTTTTGGCGCATATTTTTGGCTCTATTTTGGCGCGTTTTTTCGCGAATTTTTTCTGCATTTTTGGCAGGATTTTTGGCGCATATTTTGTTATTTTTTCAGCGCGATTTTTGGCGCAATTTTGTTATTTTTTCTCCGCGATTTTTGGCGCGTATTTTGCCGAGATTTGTCGGGCGTTTTTGGCGCATTTTGTTTGCATAGTTTTGGCGCGTACTTTGGAGATGTATTCTGGCGCGTTTTTTTCGCGAAATTTTTTCCACATTTTTGGCGGGATTTTATGTCACTTTTTTGGCGCATATTTTTGGCTCTATTTCGGCGCGCATTTTGGAGGGTTTTTGACGCCGATTTTGGGGCAATTTTTCGCGAAATTTTTCTACATTTTTGGCGGATTTTTTTTTCATTTTTTTTTTATTTTTTTTTTATCGCGATTTTTGATGGGTATTTGGCGGGATTTTGTTGCGCGTTTTTGCACAGTTTTTTTCGCTCAATTTTTTTGGAATTTTTTTTGTTGGTTTTGGCACATATTTTGTCTTTCATCACGATTTCTCACGCGTATTTTGGCCGTATTAGTTGTGCATTTTTGGTGCATTTTTTGCACAGTTTTTGGCACGTATTTTGAGGTGTATTATGGTGCGTTTCGCATCCACCTTTTTGCCTGGATTTTTCGTTTTGAAATGACGGGAAATAAACAAGTTGACGTCAATCTACCAGTACCTCCAAGGAAATTATCAAAAGTAGTATAATAAAAGAAGCGATGGGCCCACCCAAGGTGCCTTGTGATCGTTCTCCTCACAACCTAACCTAATCTAACTTTGTGCTGATAGGCTTTAGTGAAATGTAAGTTGAAATAAAGGCACTGTGCGTTCTCGGTAGTTTTGAAGAAGCGCATGCTATGGGGCCCAATTTTGGGCTACTGTATCGAGCATCTTATGCTTCATCTTGCTTCAGTATTGACATCCAATTTGGCGATACTAAAAACAGCCAACAACGAGTTGAAATTATTAAAATTTACTACCGAAATGCGGAGTCAGTGGCCTCAACGTTAAGAGCCCTACGTCCAATTTATGATGAGGCTCATTTCTGGCTGAATGGCTTCGTCAATAAACAAAATATGCGGTATTGGTCAGGCAGCAATCCACACTTACTCCATGAGTCATCATTGCATCCCGAAAAAATTACGGTTTGGTGTGGTTTATGGGCCGGCGGCGTCATTGGGCCGTACTTCTTCCGTGATGATCAAGACCGGCACGTTACTATGAATGGGAATCGCTACCGCTCAATGATAACCGAATATTTTTGGCCCCAATTGGATGATATGGACTTGGAGGACATGTGGTTCCAACAGAACGGCGGCGCCACAAGCCACACAGCGAATGTCACAATCAATTTATTGGAAACCAAGTTTGGAGAACGTGTTATCTCACGAAATGGTCCAGTCGCTTGGCCGCCTCGGTCGTGCGATTTGACACCGTTAGACTATTTCCGTCGAAAATTGGGTTCAGCGTCTGGACTTCTGCAAGCGTGCCCGTGGAGGCCATGCAAAAGAAATCGAGTTCCATACAGAAGGCATCGAACGTACTTTCACAGGAATAAAGAATTTCATTGATATCCAAAACCGTTTTTGTTTTATTTAAAAAAAACTTTTGTAGCGCTCTTATTGAAAAACCCTGTATTTCTTCGATTTTGGATATACAACTCATAAAGGTGTAAAAGGAGGGTTTTTTATCCGATCGACTTCATACTCGGTTTGTGTACTCTATTATAAGAAATACCGATAATTTATTTTTCCAATTTTTGAAATTTTGCGTGAGTCCCGAGTTATTGGTGATAACCCCTTTTAAGGGGGCCCTTTTCAACTCACGAACCCTTCGTCGTATCAATTTAAAACGTTGTAATGCGTCCCATACTCACATATGGCAGCGTGGTCTGGTGGCAAGCCGCAGGCAAGGCGACCAATCTCAGATCAATGACAAAAATACAAAGACCAGCATGTATAGGGACAACCAGTGCGATAAGAACCACACCTACAGCTGGACTGGAGGCAATTCTTAATCTAACTCCTCTAGACCTATACATGGAGGAATCTGCTACTAAAAGTGCCTTAAGGATTAGCCAAACTAAAACTTGGAAACCAGGTAATTTCGGCCACGCGCAGATCCTAGGAAAATATGTTGGGAACGCTGTCACTTCCGACAACATGTCTCAACTTTTATAGACCATTCTCTTACACGGATGGGTCAAAGATGGACTGTGGAACCGGTGCCTGTATATTCTCGGAGGAACTAAATCAATCAGGCTACCTGATAGCAGCAGTGTCTTCCAAGCGGAAGTTCTGGCAATCGAGGAAGCGGCCCGACAGGTGTCATTGTTGGCAATACCACGCAACGATATTACCATTTTCATTGACAGCCAGGCGGCTATAAAAGCAGTCTCTGCTATTGAAATAAAATCTAATCTAGTTCACCGCGCGCTGCCGCGAAGAGCTCAAGGTTCTCTGCTCGCAGCACGAATCTCTGATGGGTTTCTGGACACAGTGACAAAGCCGGCAACGAGAAGGCTGACGAACTAGCAAGAGAGGGATCTACAATGGACGGACAATGATAGAGCACTAAAGTCCATCAAGCCCCACTCTGCAACCTGAGAGAACGAGTCGGGAACAAGATTCGTATGAAAACCAACAAAAGGTGGAAAGAACTAACGACCTGTGAAGTATCACGGAAGCTTTGGCCAGAGTATGACAGTGGCCGAACCATCAAACTTCTACAATTTGACAGGTCATCACTGTCTAAACTGGTAGGGGCTCTAACGGGGCATAACTTCCTAAGAAATCACGCAATGAAACTAAACTACACAATAAAAAGAAACATTTACCACCACCATTGGGTTTGTACAAAGAACTTTATTGGAACGAGTTTAAAATGTCGGACGAAAAGCTCGCCTTAATGGTCACCACAAAAGAGAGACAGAATAATGGCCGGCCGGAGGCGAAAGCTAGTCTGCCTGCCAAGTTGAAGGTTGGGTTTGAAATCTATGAATGGGTAAGAAGAAACATACTAGATCTAGTACGATTTTTAGACTGTAGTTTTCTTACACGTTCATAGATGGCGTCAACACATATTATGATCTTCTAGGTTAGTTTCTACGGAATTCTTTTTCCATAATGATGTTTTTTGTTTCGTTTTGAGCTTCAATTTAATTTCAATTTCATACAAAGATATCTGAAACGTTTATATACTTTAGGATTTGTACAATGTATTGTTATTAGACCACAAAAACGAGTACATATAATATGTTCAGAAATGGATACACTAGTGGCCGTTACTACGAGCCATGCACGTTTCAAATTGCGGATGTAGAAATGACAGATCTAAATTTGGGAAGGGAAAACAAACTATATTAAATTCTAAAATATTTCTAGTGCTTCTCCTCTTCCAATTATAAGAATCAATTGCAAAATATAAATTCTTATAAATATAGACTAGATAATTGAAAAAAAAATCGCCTCTTATGTGCATACATTTATTTCGTAGTCATTAAATTTACTAAATCACAAACTGTCATTAAATTCTTTATAAATTGCACCACAGTATCGCAATCGCAGTCCCTCGAAAGGATACCATCTGATGGGGAATGACTGCTTTTTTTCTCAACTACAGCAATAAAGTTACTTCCAAGTTCACACGCAATTCCATTCATTGCTACGGACTGATGGCCTCAAAGCTATCTAAAGAATTTCATCATCACGAGTGTGACAAAATCGAAGGCAGGCATTTTATAATGACCACGGCATTCGGATAAGTAATGAGAAAATTTATTATCTCTAAAGTATTTGCAAAGTGACCATACTAAATGAACAATGCATGGACATAGTGGCATTTTTAGAATGCGCATCTTAAAATGCAGTCAATAACTCAGAGGTACCTACTGTTTAAATATTTGTATTTCATTTTGACGGAAGTCGTTTATTAGATTTCAATCCGGGATTATCAGCGAATATGTTGGAATATCAATAGTTTCCCGTTGAAATGTAAACCCAATCAAGACAGATTGAATTAATTTAAATTATTACACCGCTCTGACTGATGCTGTTATACTCCAAATGAAATGAATATCTTAATTGAAAGGAAATGCTTAATGATGTTCATTTGGTTTCCTTATCTCTGATGTAATCTGAGAAAAGTTGTATAATAGTAAAGTGACAGCCAAAGACATTTAATACCTAAATCAGAGTCAGAGAAAGGGTTCGGTATAGCGTGGCGCCAATATTCATCTGGTTACAATTCCCACAATGTATCAGTATGTCAAGTACGATGTGGATCTACATTTAAATTTTGAACCTTTGAACTTGGTGATACCATATGAATTATTGAACCATAAGCGTCCTCAAACCGCGTGCAATTTCTTAAAATGAATATCCAATGAATATTGTATAATAATTCGCAAATTAGAAGTGGTCTACAAGATCTACACAAAAGTTGTCACCCGATGTTCTTTGGCTGTAATTTTTGTATGAATGAAAAACTTTAGTTCTGCTTTCGAATTATATTTTTTTGATGTCTTAAATTTTTTCCAATAAGCTTAGAAGTGATATCGGCTAAGTGGCCGCCTCCACAAGTGATGGCTATTTGGGCCCAATTTATTTTTTCCACTAATCTTGTCCGAACTTTCGACGATAGGTCCTCGCATTCTTGACGGATATTCTCTCTGAGGGATTCAAGAGCCTGAGGCTTATTGGCAGAGACTCGTGACTTTAAAAAGTCCTACAGAATGACGTCTAGAACGGTTAAATCGCCAAAATGAGAGATTAGACGACATGGAAATGGAGCCCTCAGAATTTCGGTTGTGTCTCGTGCAGTATGCGCCGTTGGTTCATCCTACATGTTCTCCGGTCCCAATTCATTCAATTGAGGAAGGAGAAGGTCGTTGAGCATGGCTCTGTAGAGCTCACCGTCTACAGTAGTCGTTTGGCTGGAAAAACACCTCCAGCGTAAACAGCACACCATGCACTAACCTTGAGCGGCATTTATGGCTCTTCGTGGATTAAACGCGGATTTTCGGTGCCACAGAAGCGATAATTTTGCTTATTCAGATTTTTCCCCAGAAATGGAAATGAGCCTCGTCGCTCATTTCGATTTTCGATGAAAAGTTGTCTCCCTCTTGGTCGAGATTCAGGATGGCTTGAGCATAGGTTACACGCGATTGGCGGTCAACAGCTAACAGCAAATGCACTGTCTGCACTTTGTAAGGGAATAACTTAGAGTCTTTCAGCAAAATTTTCTGTAAAGGCCGCCAATTGATGCCCAATTGCATTACAAGTCGTCTGGTCAATATTTATTGTTCATGAAGCAAATATGCTCGCAAAGCAGCGACTGCTACACTCCGATCAAATCAGGGTCGAGCCTTCGACGTATTCTGTGACATCTTCAGCGATATTCTCATGCAGAATAGCTGCACTGGGGCCGGCGAGGCCTGGCACTCCTTCCTGGTCCTGGCAGAAGTCGTGTTGTCCCATACTCTTCTAGTCGAATTGAAGTGTTTGCCGAGATGTTGTCAGACGGTCGGGAAATCTGCACTGAAATTCACACTGCGCCGCCACCACCACCGACGAATTATTCCGCAAAAAAGTCGAACCAATTATTCCGCGTTTTTTGGGAGCAATTTATCGTGGAAGCCACGAGTGACTGGTGGTTATTGAATATACTAAAATTTAACCAAATAAGACCTATTTTAGATTAATTTGCTCAGCTTACTGAATTAAACAGTATCGTGACAGTGCCCTGATGGGCTTTGGGGGCATTCTCCAATCCTTAGAGGCGTAGAAAGTTCGACATGGAGTATACACGGTATGTCATTTGCTCTTTGCTAATGACTTAGTCATTTTTGGGCCCTCCCAGACCGAACTTCAAAGCGCGCACTCTGTTGCAGCTGGAATAAAGGTCAACTTGAACAAATCTGAAATAATGGCTCTCTACAAAACGCCAGCTCAATGCACTCTGCATTTTAGTGGGGAAGTTTAAGAATACCTACGGGATCTTATTAAGGAGCGATGGAAGGAGGAGTGTTGAGTTTTTGTTTAGGATTGATCAAGTTGGCTAGGTCATTGTCAGCAGTAGAGAACTTGCGGTTCAAGCTAAGCTCTCTAGTAAAATCCATGAGGTATTTCCTGTCGGCATGTCCCCAACTCGGAATCCAAGACGTACCTACGATTACATTAGGTAAACTTCATGTAGGAAGGCTAAAATTAAGATGGCTAGATCAAGTCCGAAATCTCGTATCAATGCCTATATCGATTGCACTTGATGATTTTCAGTATGTGGGCGAAGATCAAGTGCTATTGAGGCTCGGCGTCCTTTGACATCTAGCTACGCTACTGAACAGAATGTATGTTTATAGCTTAAACAAAGTACGAACCAATTCCAATAATCCACACATTTTAATGACACAATGTAATGACGAAATGTCATCACTTTCTACATTATATTTATTAATTTTGGACAATGTATATTGTAAATGTCTGCAACACATCTCGAGCCTTACTCATTTGAAGATACCTTGTTAATGTTAACGAAATATTCAACTCCTTGGACGCACTTATGTCTACTTCGCTGCACTATTACAAATTCAAATTTATTCCCGAGAAACAACTGCCTTGCCACTCCCCACTCCATTACCAGAAATGTCAATTTATTACACCCTCTCAGTGTCATTGCCTGTTTAGCGTTAGGCATCATTTCCATGTTAGGTTGCGACTGTATATTGTTCTTTTTTTTTTGTTAGCACAAATGTCAGACGCAGACCCACCTTCGGAACATTGGAACTCTTCTATACACCAAGTGTCGGCGGTGAACATTGTTTCACAACCCACTGCAATGCATCTCCCGTAAAAGATGTCCCCGCACTAAGAACTAAGAACACTCAAAGTATCTCAACACATAATTTATTTTAATGGAAATGAAATTCGTGAATGTCAGGGAACACCACACACACACATACTTATTCTGCTGGTGACAACGGCCAAATACCGAACCAGAGCTCGACTCGAACTCACGCGACAAGCGCGAAATTCAAGACCAAGATTTATAGTCACACGTATTCAAGAATCTGTTGACATTTCTGTCTTGGTTCTCATGCAATTAATCGCTGTAATGGATCCCTGAACAAACACAAACAAAAAAAAAATGTATCTTTGTTTTTCAATCGCAAATTGCCGCCGCACCGATGCCCTCAAAGTGGGCGATGATTTGTTGTTGTTACTCCATCAAAAGGCTCTTCTATTCAGCGATACACTTCCTGATAAAAGTGCAAAACTAGAATTATTCCCTCAAAAGCCTTCCCTGTGATATGCAAAAACCGTGGCCACTCTAATTGGACTTAATACCGGGAAAATGCCGCATCAGATGGCGGCAAGGCAAAACAAAGAAATTGAAAACGGAAGTTGCTGACTTCCACCGCACTGACTGGAAATAATTGTTTTGACGTGATTCTTGCAGCTCCACATCAATTTGTCCTATTAGTGCCAACTCTGGTTGTAAAGTGACGTGACGCTTGCTGTGGGTAGCGGTAATCAAAGTGGTTGTCGTTGTCGCCCGTTACAATGCCATTTGACAGATAACAATGGAAATACTGCCCTGTCAAATGGAAGTGTGAACAGTGTTCATATTTTTTTTTTTTTGTTGGGCACATGTCCCCCTTGTTGTGTCTAACGTGTAGTGTCCTTTTTGCAAATGGAACATCTCGTTAAACAACAATAAACGGGACGAGTCTCTAAGGTGAAATTCCGAGACGGACTTTTATGGACCACCTGTCGCCTTGTTGCCGTCTTGTTGCTTTGGCAATGTAGTTACGTGTTTATTTGTTAGCAAGTGTGGTTGTGTTTCGTAATGTTTCAATAAAAAGAAGGGCACGAGAATGTGAGAATAATGGCGACTTGAATTATCCCTCCGTTCGGGATTCCATTCAGCATACGATGGCTTCCTTCCTACATAACTGGTGGTGTTGGTATTAAAGTGAAATTAAACGTTAAAGCGGTTTGGTGCAAGTGGGGGAGGGGTGTGCCTGTGCATCTTCCACACTTCGTTTGTGTGTTTTAAGAAATATAGAGTAGCGTAAAAGAAATGTGGGGTCCCTTGCTTTAAGTGTATAGGGTAGGGTATAGGGTAGGACATGTCCTTAACGAGCAGATGCAAGAAACTTGTTTCTACGGCACATGTTTTGGTGTCAATTGCAAGAAATAATTTGTACTGCAAATTACAACTGGCTTTAATTGAAATTCAAGTTGTAATTTCATAGAGGTGCAGTCTGCACTCCAGGTAATTGAGTCGAAGTTCTTCTAACTGGAATTTGATTGGACATTTTTCTGATAGTAGTCTAGAACTATAAGCATCAGTTGTGGTAATTATCATTGCAAGGAGGTTCTAACTCGTAAACCTTAAACTGTATGTTTTTATAGGGAGAGAGGTTCTGTACCTACTGTTAACAGAAGTAGATATACGGCAGATATGGTCAACAGAAGTAGATATAAATTGTTTTACAGGTTTCAAGTTCTCTGAATGTATGTATACACTGACTTCCGCACATAATTTCAATATCCTGTTGCTTCTAAAGCTACGATTACACGGCCATTTTTTCGTGTCATTTAAATGGCACTCTGACTATTCTATTACGTTCTATGTGATCGCAATTTTTGGGATAACATTTTCGGCGTCATTTAAATGACTAGGAAAATGGCGGACCAAATGCCATGAATTTTGCGCCATTAAAATGACGGAAAAAATGGCCGTGTGATCGCTCTTTAATGACGACAAAAAAAGCATTAAAAAAAATCTAATATTTTGAAAACCACCGAATCGATTGAGTTCCTGTGAAGATTGGTCAAAAAAAGATAAAGGGGTGAGGAGGCAATATTCTAGGTATATTAAAGCCTTCTGTGGCTTATTGGGGAGCAGTTGATGTATTCGCCTTGCGCCTCTTAAGCTATGTCTATGCCTTCAATTTTGTCTTACTATCTGATTGTTTGTTTGGCCAAAAACGGAGAAGAGCTTGCACAAAACGTATATAACAATTTAGGACATAAGAGCACCAATAGCCAAGAGAATTATTCTTGAGAAAACCAAAAATGGGGCAGACCTAAGATGGGCACATTATAGAATCGCGCAGGGTAGGTATAAAAGCCTAAGTAAGATACTTACTTACTTAACCCTGACCCTGACTAGTCTTCAAAAATCCTCACTGACCTCAGCTCCAAATATGTCGAAGTAGATCAAGTAAGATAGCTGTCATCTTGACTGTTGACGACACCGTTGATTCAGTCTAGTGCAGGGGTTCTCAATCTTTTCCATACTGCGACTCCCTATAAAGGTTATAATATTTTTGCGACGCCCTTTTAAAAGTACCTACACAACGGAAAAAAGCACAGATATCTGAGCTTACTGAAGATTCAAGGGTTTTTCAATGAGGATTGGTCGACGTTGAAATGGAATAAAAACAAGTTGTGTGCGAGGTATTAACGAATCCCATGCATGCCATTATTGTATGGAATATAACGTCATGTCCAATAATGTCCGCCGCAGCTTCTCGCGTTGTCACGGATCCAAGTGGTCCAATCTGCCGCATAGATCAGGCTGAATTTGAGTGCTGGCATTGGTGTTGGGTTTAAGGACATCGGTCGATGGCGGTTTTTTCGCATTGAGCAGCAACTTCAGCAAGAAAAATCTAACGAGGTTAAATCGCACGATCTTGGTGGTCAATTCACGTCACCTTTGCTAGCGAGATCATCGTAGCGTCTGCTAAGTGACACATATAGTCACGTCTCGCTGGAACCGCATGCCATCCATCGGTTAGCATATCGTTCTGTAGCGCTCACCGTTGATGGTAGTGGGATTGGTCTTAACAACGCCATTTTTAAGAAAAAGTACGGAGCAATGACGCCGCCACGCCGGTCTAAAATCCGCAACAAACTGTTTTATTTTTTTATGCATTGTCACCTCATGTGGCTTGTTAACATAGCCATTCATCCAAAAATGCGCCTCGTAGCTAAAGATGATATTTCTATCTATTATCATTAACTTTGAGCTGCTGGGTCAGTTGGATCTTAAACGGGTTCTTTTCAAATCGAGCTCAGCTCAAATCTGATGAAACGTTGTGTGCAGTCGTTCGTGCAAACCGTTGTGCGACGCCCCTAGGATAGCCCCAAGACGCCCCAGGGTGTCGAGACGCACAGTTAGGGAACCCCTGGTCTAGTGAATTCATCCGCCGTACGTCCTCTTTATGAGGGGCTGATGTAAGAATTCTCAGACTCGTTCAGTCAGTCTTTCCGACAGTAATTTATAGTGTTGCTATTTTCCACGCCCGGATGGGCAGACCAGTACCCGATGGTTACCACGAGGAGATAAAATAGATAAAATAAGCACAATTGATATGTATGAAAATTTACAACAACTGGGCACCGCCAAGTTGATGCCAATCAGCGCCTACCCAACTCATACACCACCCAGCCAACTAAAGGCCTAAGCCCCGGTGCACACTTCCGATTTTTGACGCGCGGTGCCGCACGTGTGTGTGCACCACTCAATTTATTTGTGAGTACTGCAAGACGCAAAAGCGGTGAGCGTTAAAATGACGCATGTGTGATGCACCCACCGGGGCTAAGTTAGATCGGAACAAATCTGTAGAAATGTTAAAACGCAGCGAATCAAAGTTGCGAATGGCTACATGGGACACTCTCTGGGCACTGCCTTCTGAGGAAACACGCTAGGAGTTTAGGTTTAACCACTACGGACGCGTGCAGGTATTGTGAGGACCTATATCAGGCTATTACTCGGAACAAAAGAAGGCAGCTTGGAAGGTACTACTTCAACAACTTAGAGGAGTTAGAGCCTAGCTTTTTCAACAGAATTGAAACAATTTTTAGGTTCTGTAGGGAAATTGAGTGCTTGGGCGAATTGGTTTAGGTTTTGACTGCGAAGGTTCCCCGGGGATGGCAATGGGCCCGATATTGTGTCTAGTATATTGTGATGAACTCACACCATAGGTAGGTAGGTAGGTGGGTACGTAGAGGCTTAAAGAATGCAAGTAGTGCCAAGTTAGATTTAGATACTGGGAATAGTTGATGAAGCGTCTCTTTTATATCCGATTAATAAGGCTAAGGTTTGGCATAGTTTTCAACATTTTCCAGATTACCATTGTCAAAGCTTTAATCATTCAAAAAATTTTTTGATATTTGTTTTAAATGTAGGACGCAAGTCTGTTTGATCATAGCGGCTTTTCTTTTTAGGAATGCTTCACCTCAATGTACCTGGACCATTCGCAGGTTCAGCTCGCTTTTTAGCCCGTGCATTGGTTAAGTAGTTCGTCGCCCAGATTGGCCGCAGGCATCTTACCCATTGTGTTAATCGTGCCTTCGATGGCGTTAACGTGCGCCCATTTTCCTCCTTGAACACGAATGAGGTGAATAAAAACCTAGTTCACCTTTACTTAACAGCAACTCCCCCTGGTCATAAATTACTTACTTACTTACTTACTTAAGTGGCGCACAGTCAAAGTGGACTTGGCCCTCAGTCAGTATACGCCTCTCCAGTTAGCGCAATCTTTGGCTAACTGTTTCCTCAACTGCGTTGTCCCTCCGGGTTGGAATTCAAGACTTTTCAGGCTGCAGCGTTGATATCCATTCGCTCTACATGTCCCAGTACTCAGTCATCTTCTTTTTAATTCAATGAATGCCTTTAAACTCAGCTCTGTATTCTCATTCAGTTTTATACAACCAACTATTCCAACGACTGATGCATACTGTTCTGACCAGATCGATGTCGCTATATAGTTCGAAGAGTTCGCTGTTAAATCTCCTCCTCCAAAGCCCGTCAATAAAATAAAAAATAAAAATTGCCATTTATATTTTGAATTATTGTTTTTTTTTATGTTCGAACGAGTAAGGCCGAAAGTAAATGTTTAGCCCAGGTAGAACTATATCATAAAGAGGCCCCTTCCCAAGGCGACTAAAAGAAGTCGAGCACGGTTGGTTTTACCCTCAACCTTTCATTCTTGGGCATGGTTTTCTTCCTGCTCACTGGTGGAGTGGTGGACTCGCCCAACTTTACAGCTGCTATGACCTCATTACCACGGATAGCGAGGAAGTGAAAAACCTTTCATCGTATTGTAGCCTCCCCCTTATCCGCAAAACTAAGGGTCGCGCCTGGTAGGGAACCTTCTTTCTTAATGCAGTTCTTACTTTGTTACTCTTCATTGCAACGCTTTAGACATGAAGTTAGCTACTGTGACCTAAAAAAATGTAAAGTGAAGATTCGAAATGATTATTGGGCACAAAAGTCAGCCAAAATCTTACCTCATCTGCTTTACCATCTCTGCACTTCTGTCAGTTGCGGTTTTTCTACACTTTACATGTGTGTTGAGGTGGATCTCTACAGTTCTAGAGGCTAAAGGCCGGCCGTTTCGAAAACGTATATATTTTAATGAGTACCGCTTATAGGTCCGCACATGTTGACGGATAGATTTAAGTAGAGAAAATTTAACAATAAAAATTGTCCCTGTATAAGAAAATTCCGTTTTAAAGCTACCGCACTCCTCTTTAAACTCAGGTATTTCAATTAATTGTTCCCTAATATTCCTTCAACAGATTCCAATGTTTGCCAGGAGATAAAACAATAATATGCCCCCAATGGATCACCCTTTTAGTGGTCCGCTCCGCACATTCCATAGAATCTCCACCACAGAGGCAATATGTAAAACACAAAAACAGTATAAGCAACAACAACAAATGAATAAAAAAAAAATAGAGTTTACCAGTGGCGAAGAATTTGCATATCTGTGCGGAATACCAATGAGCTGGATATCGGTCTTTGTCAGGTGGAATTGTCGAAAACAATGTAGAAAAACCGCACCGCCTGGGCTGTCAGAATATATACCGACTACTGTTCTGTGTTTTTGTGCACTCTCTGTACTATAGAGGGGGTTGTAAACGGTCGCATCTCCACCTGACAACGATATGTAGGATGCGAATGCATTCAGCCCTAAACACAAACATTATTCCGACCCAGGGAGGGCGACACCAGAAATTAAATTAATTCTACCAGACTGTGTTTTTTCCGGGTTCCTCGTGTGTCGATTTCACAGACAGACACGCAGAATTCTTTTTTTTTATAGTCACGTCCTGGTTGCGCGCATTTTAATTAAATGAAATTGAAGCTTTGACCGCACACTAAAAATTACTATTTTTTTTTATTTCAGACCAATCAGCCGAACTCCTGCCACCCAAGTATCGTACCTGCAGAAGATCCCAACACTTCCGAGGCACTTCTCCAAGGAGGGCACACTGGCTGGTGTGATCGGTTCGACGGGCAGTATCGGACCACGCGGAACTGTCTGCGGTTTGCCTAGCAGTTCGTCAGCCAGCGCTTTATATTCACCTGCGGGATCGTTGTCACCCCCTCCGCCATTGGGAAGCGGCCTTCCAACGTCGCCACTTCCTATGCAGAGGCAATTCCATCCGTCAACTAACCAGCCGATGCCCACGACATCGAACGCACTAGGACTGCCAGTAACCGATCGTCTGCCGCCACCCGTACCGCCGAGTTTGCAGTCTGCAACGACCTCCATCGGTGTCCCACCGGGTGGCTTTCCACAGTTTCTTCCCCATCACCAGCATCCGACACATCATCATCATCAACTACACCAGCAGCACCACCAACAACAACAACAGCAACACCATCATCATCATCAGTTCCAAGCCCATCAGCAACTTCTACCACCGGGTGCCAAATTCAGCTCTTCTCAAAATATCGCCAATCTTTCCGGTGGCGGCGGCGTTGGCGGCATCATCAGTGGGGGAGGCAAGGCATCGACATCGATCTCGTCACCATCACCACCATCCCTGCTGCACCATCATCAGACGACGCATCCCAGCTATTTGGTTGGACAACAGTTGGACATACAAAGGCACTCACAATCGGACGATGACAGCGGGTGCGCTCTGGAAGAGTACACCTGGGTACCACCTGGACTCAGACCAGATCAGGTAAGATTGTGTACTCATTTTCGTCGGCCAAAGAAATATAGCGGCAGACACGGATTACGACCATGTCATGCTGGCTCTAGTTGCATTCTAGAAATTATTCATTTAATTGTACATTTCACGGTGCATGCTTGGTGTCAGTCAGCGCACGAGGGGGAGCGCTGCGGCTAAAAGGCTTCCCTATACCAACTCGTCGTCGTCGTCGTAGGTTGTTGCTTTATTACATTTTTAATTTGTGCCATTGGGAAATCCGGGCTCCTCTACGATGTGCACTCGAAAAAGCAATTATTATCTTGTAAGCGGCCGTTTTGACGGATTATCTGTTATAGGGAGGTAGCTTCATGCTGCTTCGAGTGTAACGATTTTATGCGAGCTAATGAAATATTCATTTATATTGTATCAGCAACAAAGTTACTTTCATTAAGTTACATATGTTATGTAAAAATTATGTAAATAGCTACACAACTGCGTTAATGGAACAAACTAAAAGCTTTTAATTAGTAAAGTATGTTCTGATGCAAGACTTATCAGTTTAAGGTCTGCACGTGCGAACAGCGTTTAGAATCTCGAGCAAGATGTTTTGTTATTCTCAGACTGGCTCATTGTTTATGTGACAGTTGTTAGCATTACTCAAGGAAACAAATGTGAAGGTATGACTGGCCGGACCAAAGGTATTGCTGCCAAAAAAGGTAACATTTTTGGGAGTTCGCTTGATATCTTTAGGTCTAGGTACCTAATAGGACTGCTAACAAAGAAGAGCGCAGTTTTCAGACATGGACTGCATCAAAGTACAGCGCCGGAAATCATAGACTAGTCCTCGTCAAACGGTGTATTAGGGGACATAGCTGACAGACCCAAACTACGACCTATAACAGCACGAAGTCAGTATAGGGCACCAGACTCGGTTGAAGTGCAGTACTTTTAAACACAGAACACGCGTCTAAGGCCTGTCATCACCCAGTCCTTGCTTTCTGGCTTCTCCAAAAATACAACGGCTTTACTTTGCTTTATAGGATACCAACCGGTGAACAGTCTCTGCCTGTGACAGCCTTTCATCCTCCATAATATCCGGCAATGGGTGGTCTAACATGTTCTTGTAATAACAAGTCCACGGTCGTTAAATTATAGGATCTTGCTGGTCAATTTCGTGAGATATTTGTATCGACTTCAAACCTTCCGCAGCGGTATGACATTTTTTATGTTGAAACCACATTTCCTCCAGTTCGACGTGACATCGAACAAATAATCGCGTACCACCTCTTAGTAACTGACTCAAATGACGACAGTATGAACACCAGCGAAATTTTTGAAAAAAAAAAAAAAAGGTCCGATGATGTGACACTCGTAAGAGTCCATATTGAAATATGTGAGGATGATTTATCTCTTTACAATTGAAAGCTAATCGGTAATCGGTCAGTTCATTTAACGAACGTCAAAAGTAAGTGAACACCGATTGTCCACAATGGTTTTTGGGACTCCAACGAAAAAATAAGAATTAGCAACGAGTTTCAATTAATGATCTTTATTCGGCTGTGGTCCAATGGAAAAAGAGACCGAGCAACCATCTCCCAATTTCAGTTACAAATTTGTTGGTATAAACCAGAAAGGGATATTTCAAAGGGAAATTTTGCTTACATTAAAAGTTTTCACATCGAAATGAATTTTAAGTTAATTCACACTTCCATATCCATATCCATACTACTTATAAAATGCAACGTCCGTCTGTTCGTTTCTCCATAACTCGAGAACCATTTGTCCGATTTTCATGATTTTTTTTCTGATTTATAGATGTGTGGCCAGCTTAGTCCGTAGGGTGGGTGAGAATTGCTCAGGAGTAAAGGAGTCGCGGGGAGTAAGAGGGGTCTCAAGAACCGTTAGCCGTATAAACTTGACAGTTCGTGTGCTAATAGATAGGTCAAAATTATTACATGCCTCATTCATCGTATTTCAAAATTCGTCCTTTAGATGTTGAAAAAAGGGGATGCAAACTTTTCTATTTCGACCTTACTACGCTTAACTTGCAATTATACTCATAAATTTGTGTATGTCAATTTAAGATATGCTTTTATCTGTAAGGCAATACTTCAGAGAATATTTTCAGCTTACATTCATCTTTCTGGTCCATCTACAGGGTGAGATATAATAAATTGAAAATAGATCTTATTTGGCCAAGTGCGTAATATAAATAATTAGATCATACCTGTGACGAGTTTTAATTGATGTGAAATCTTATGTTAGGACTTTTGGGTTATACAGGTTACGTAAGGACTTAGTTGGAGACGGGGGAGGGGTAAAGGGGGTATGGTAGGGACTAACTCTGGAACTACATAGTTATTTGACCCATTTTAAAAATTCTTTCAACATTGTAGATACTGGCTACATCCTCCAGATCAGTATAGGTTAGTTACGGTGCTGATGGGGCAAGGGGAAACGGGGGTATAGGGGCTATATTCGGAAGTACTCGGCCATTGCCTGAGTTGACCTCCGACAGCCACGTTTTTCACATGAACAGCTATATATTGCATGTTCGCGTGTGAGCTGTAGGCGCAATTTGTTTAACTACTCGCGCCCATTAAATAAATAACATGTAGGTATAGTTTATAAGAAGGCATTGCGATAAAATATTTTGTTATCTTAAAAAAGAAGACAAAATATAAACCAACGTGCATTTCTATGATAACTCAAATAAATTTGAATTCAATATAAAAGAAAAGAAACCGGCGGGCGGAGCCGCGGGCATTGCTAGTTTAACAATATTTCACAGCAAAGGTTTTATGCAATTTTGTTTGTACAATAAATATTAAGTTTTAAAAGCATGTAAATGTAAAGTATGAACACCGATGCTCCTTTAAGTTTTCTTTAGGGTCTACAAAGAGGTCTAACTAAACAATCTAAAAACGAACAATCTCAAAAAAGTTGTTTAACGAAATAACCATAGGTAACAAAACGTTGTTCATTTTAACAGCATATACAATTTTTTATAAGTATTTAAACAAAATTGCTTTCAAACTCCAAAAACAAATGAAAATAGAATTGGTGTTCACTTTTGACGCTCACTGCTACACTGTATGTCTTCATAATACCTAATCCGTTAAATTGTTGGCCGATCAATTTGGTTCTTTGTGGTGGCTCCAAGACTTTCCACGATGATTAGATATTTTGATGTGTGTTCCTTGAAGGGTGTCTTTTTAAAATATGGTAAACAACTGCAATGCTTCAGAACCATCCTTCAATTGTTCACAAATCACACAGCATTCATTCATTCATTTTCAATGGTCCGCTTGTCCATTAAGTGGGTCGCGGGTGTAGGTTGCTCAAGTGGACCCTCCATAGCTCTCGATCCTCCGCCATCGACTCTAAATCATCAAGGGCAATCCCCATACGGGTAGAGGAGAGATTATGGATTTGATCTAACCATCTCATCCTGGGTCTACCTAGGGGACGCCTGCCCGATGGTACGGATTCCATCGCACGTCTTGGGATCCTGGTCGGGGACATGCGTTTAATATGACCAAACCACCGAAGCATGGACCGCTCCGTCCGGAGAAGTAACTGCTGGACATTGAGTCCCTTACGTATTCTGGTATTTCTGATGCGATCTCGACAGGTCACACCAGCAATACTACGGAGAAATCTCATTTCGGCAGCTTGTATCCGCGATCTTATTCTTTCGGTCATTACCCAAACCTCATGGCCATAGGTAAGAGTTGGAACAAACACCGAATTAAAGACTGACAACTTAGCTTTGACACCAAGTTCAGTCCCCCTGATAACAGAATGACCAAGCTGTCTCAAAATCGATCCAGCCTGACCAATCCTACAGGAAAACTCGGCATTGCTCCTTCCATCACTCGTGAATAAGACCCCGAGATACTTAAACTTCTCCACCTGTTTCAATGGGACTCCACTAACATGCAGAGTGCATTGAACAGGCGTACTAGAGACGACCATCACTTCAGATTTGTTCACATTTACTTTCATCTCAGCTTCAACACAAACGGCTACAAACCGATCGAGTGCGCGCTGAAGTTCAGTCTGAGATGACCCAAGGATGACCAAGTCATCAGCGAAGAGCAAATGACTTATCCTCAGATCTCCCAATTCGAAACGTTCTTCGCCAAGACTGCGCTGTAACATCCAGTCCATATAAGTAATGAAAAGGAGAGGCGACAAGACGCACCCCTGGCGAAGTCCAACGCCCACGGTGAAAGGTATTGATTTAACGCCGTTTACCCGAACACAGCTTTTACAGTTTGTGTAAAGAGATTGAATGGCTCTCAAGAGAGAACCATCAATTCCATACTGCTGTAATACACTCCAGAGTTTCCCTCGAGGGACTCGGTCATATGCTTTCTCCAAATCTACGAAGCAAGCGTAAACAGGTGTAGCATACTCCCAAGCCTTCTCAAGTACCATTCTGAGAGTGAATAACTGGTCGGTTGTGCTTCTGCCGGGACGAAAGCCGACGTAAGTGGACTTTCGGAATCACACAGCACATTTGATTAAACTCAACATACCTTTGACCGAACTGTCAAACGCGATATTTAGACCTAAAATAAACCCAAAGCTTAAATCACGTAAACCAAACGTTAAACGTGATTAATATGGCCGTTAGAGTACAGACTCTGACTGATTTGGAGCAAGTCACTCTGGATTGTTTTATTGCTTAATTTTTATGTGTTCTACTTTCTGCGATGGCAAACATAATGCTCCCCTATCCTTAAAGTAGAAAACAATAAATGTCACTGCAAATGAGTAGAGTAATTGTATATTAGCTGCAAAAATAATTTATGATCTAATTTTGTTTGGACAGCTATAAGCCCACCACTAATCAACTACTGCATTACATTCGCGAATATTATGAAGATGATAGCATTTAACCAAAACAAGTCTTCCTGAACCTGAATCAGTTAAAACATTCATGCACTTCCATTTGATTCAAAAGCAATCAGTTGATGTTGTCAACAAGTATATGAAAGGATACGAGTAGTGCAAACCTACATCAGATATACGAATGATGTTGGATTTAGCATTAAAATTTAACGCGATAACTCACTAGTCTTAACAGTCGGCCCAACTTCAAAGAACGACAACTACGAGACTGAAACTTGCACTTTTAAATAAATTCCCTGTTAGCATTTGGTTTTATTGACGTGATGATGGCTGGCAGTATCAATATACTGGTCGTGGTCGACATAAATTCCATTCCAGAAGATAAAATAAAGCCGATTAACTTATTAATAAGCTTATATCGGGAAGCCTTTGTATTTCAACTATGGTATTAAAAGAACACGTGTGCGTTTTTATGGGCAAACAAATGATGCAACCATGACAAGCTGTCAAAGTATTTATTATTTTAGTGGTGGGTAATTAAATTAATAATTTTTTCTAACTGCTGAATTATACTTTTTTAAATTGTGTCAAGAAAGAAGTCCATGCTTATGAGTGCTGCCACTTTTTGAAATTAATATAATTTTAACTTTACCTTTGTTGACATTTTAAATGAGAGAAATCTGACAGTAGTGTAGGCCTGTAGGGTACAGAAATTTAAATTGAAATAATAGGTACACATTCCAATCATGGTAGGAATTTGCCCGTTATAAAACGGATAATTTTATCCAATTGCAGTTTAAGTATGATCTTGGGCATGATCAAATAAATCGCAATCTGAAAGTCAAATTTTTGACTAGTTTTTCAAGCAGCTGAGGTAATTACTATCCAAATATTAACTCATGATGGTGAAATGGCAAACGTAGGTGTATCGATGGTGAAATGCTTAATCAAAATTAGGACTAGAAAAGTGTTGCCAATTTGAGAAAAAAAAAGCTCTAACAAAAAATACCCTTGATATGGTTTCTAATTTTTGACAGCTGCGACGATGTAGGTATAGTAAGTCTATGTACTCTTGATGAAATGGCTAACCAAAATAAGTACAAATCAGCTCAGGTATTAAATTGTTTGTCGTTGGAAAAAGTGTTGCCAATCCCAAAAAAAAGCAAAAAACACCCAAATATCATCCAGAATTATTTTTTTATTCTATCTCAAATCTATAAAGTCGAATAGCACCCCAAATAAATGCAAAAACAAAAAACCTATTGTATCTCCATCTTAATTTACAATTTACATGCAAATCTCCGCGCAAGGTCACTACCATTGACACCATTCATCTTTCTTTTAAAACGTCATTTCTATTTAGAAAATGCTGCACTTAGATGCTAGCTGCAAAGTCATGTTGTACAATTGTACAAACCTCCTGGGGTCATACACTTCCCCGTGATCGTGAATTCAGCGGGATTCCTTTTGAAACGTGATGATAGCTGAGATTGTTTGCATTAATTTTTGGATAGAATCGCAAACGGCAACGACTGACATTGATTCTATGAACTGCCAAGTGCCGACTACCGACAGCAAACTATGTATATAGCTGCGATTGAGGAAACGCTTACCTTTGGCATTCTTATACGTTATTTTGTTGGGGAGCACGTTTCATCTTTAGTAGGTAAGTTCCCAAAGGAAATACTAAGGAAATCTGCGGGTTATCATAATAGAAGGTGTTGTGTGTTGTATGTTGTATAGTGCTAAGCGAAACAATGTTGGATTAAAAATGTACACATAGAAATGAATAAGTTTGTTGTTAGTATAACTATGAGGGCTTTGTGATATCGATAGCTGATATCGACGCAACAATTTGAATTACAACTATTTTACTTGCCAAATTCACTAACGCCCAATAGGTGTCTCTAGTATTCTATGAAAAAAATTCAAGATGCTTTGTCTTTGCTTCACTTATTTTTCGCTCCGGACCAAGAGCGCTAGTTTTTGTTGGCGTCAAACAAATTTGTATGAACTGGCATTTTACTAGCAGTCCATATTATAATAGGTCTATTCGCGTACTTTTGCAAGCAAGGCTGAAGGCACTAAAATTCTGTCAAATTCGAAAATTTGAGCGCAATTCTCTTAGGGAGCTGAAAATGTACCCAAAACGTGTATATTTTTACACTTCGAGCTGTTTCCCTAAACACCAATTTTAACAAAACAAAACTAGTGTTTCAAACTGCAGTGAAAATTCACAGTTTTAATTAAATTGATATAATTTTGTATTCTATCAGTAAATATATTACTTAATTTCCCTTTTTATTATTAACATCCTCTTGGGCACAGTGTTTAATGTGCTGGACTACTGTGCAAGGGATCCCAGGTTCGATTCCAGCAAAAACACAAATTTTATCTTAAGGTTTTTTTCTACTGCGCCACCTCTCGCGAACGTCTGACAAACATCCGAGAGTATAACTGTCCTGAGAAAGGTTCTCAATTCAGCCGCTCGGAGTCGGGATAAAATTGTAGGTCTGAGTGGAAGGGACCCAAAAAACAGAAATTTACCCAAACGAATGGTTGCGAGAAGCTAGGCCTAGGGTGTCTACACGCCTGTTGCGCCACCTATTTATTTATTTTTAACTTTCTCTTATACGTAGTCAAAGAAAGATATTGTTTTCGTACAAAATTTCGAACTCGAGATTTTGATCAATTCTGATATTACGATGATAGAGGAACTAAAAAAAATGGGTCTCGCAATTCTGTCCGTCCGTATGTCTGTCTGTCCCACCCCTGGGGAATCTAAACGCTTGGACGGATTTGTTTCAATGTAGTACCTAATATGTCAATGTCAATGTCAACTACCAGCGTTCTACTACACTGCCAGATTGTGGGAAATTTCCCTTTTTGAGGGAACATTTACACTTAAAATGAGCTAAATGTGCCCGTCTGAATGCGTCCATATAAACAAGCACTTGTATTGCCACAAAAAAGGAGGAGACCAGTTTTTTCCAATAACTGATGAGGAATTACTGACCTAGAGGCAGCGTTCCCACTTTCACTACGATCGTAATTTTTCACTACGATTTTGCCTTAGTTCGGCAAAATCATTACGTCACTACGAAAAATTTGAAAACACTACGATTTTCCGTTCGACTTCTTATCCATATATTTCTGGTATAAAATTCCTTTAGTAAGTAATAACATTAATTTCTAAAATCTGTTCCCTTGGAAAAGTTGTCTGAACGCATTCACAACAGGGCGATTAATTGAACACATTCACTTTTTAGCCCAATAATGGTTGTTAAAAGGTCGATTTCCGTTCTGTGATAGTGTGAAGTGATAAATAATTTAAGGGCCCTATTATCGTTCGGGAGTCGAATAAAAAAACAGGCGAATGTGACTGTTTGGTATTGTGATTTGCGAATGTGAAAAATAATATTCGCCTGAATTGTCAAAAATTTGGCGAATGTAAACTCACCGTATTGCGGTTAGCGAATTTAGTGAAAGTCGTTCGCCTCAAACATCAAAATCTGGCGAACAAAAATGTTGTGTGACTAGTAAGACGACTTTAGTTGATTGTGATAAATTGTCTGTTTTTGAGTTCTAGAATTATTAAAAATAAGAGGAAATAATGAAAAAGGGTGGTGTAAAATATTAGAAAATATAAAAGCATTGTTTTTCATATTTTTATCATTTTATTTTAAACGAAAATCGGTAGTAAAATTTTTGCGTCGATTGGAAACGAATGCTTTTCCTTTTTGTTGGAAGGGCAAGAATCATTTATGTGCGGGTTAATAGAATTTAACACAAATGCAATGTTTAATCCGAAATATAATTGTGCAAAAGTGAAAAAGTAGATTTCTGATAGCTTTTTAAATGTTTTTTCATCCGTTCGGCCAACCGTGGAGCTTTAAAAATATATTCTTGGTTTTCCGTAGTGTGTACGTAAAGCCATTATATCCCTGGCTATTATTGTCGTTGCAAAATAAAACATTTCAACACATCTAAACATTGTTTTCCTCACATTCCCATCAATGTATCGGAATTTTTGATGAAATTTTTTCCATATTTTGTGACGTTTGTCATTCGAGTTTTTCGTTGTGCCTGAACTGGTTTCGAGGCGAACATTCAAATTCGCTAACCATAATACTAATAGGCGATTTGTTCGCCAAGCAAGTCGACTTGGGCGAATTATTCGACTCGCTAACTGTAATAGGGCCCTAATTTAATTTTCAACTTCCGAGGTTTGTTTATTTACAAAGTAGAATATACTTTTCATTGGCCATTCTCCAGATACATATTCGATTAAATACATACCTTGTTTACTGAATCCCTTAGCCCGCGCTTATTATACCCTCCACAGGAAGGTATATTCACTTTGTCATTACATTTGTAACGCCAAGAAGGATTCACCAGAGACCCTATAAAGTATATATATTCTGAATCAGAATCACATTCTGAATCGATTTAGCCATATCCGTCTGTCTGTCTGTCTGTTGAAAGCACGATAGCGTCTAAACGAATTGACCTAGGCGAATGAAATTTTGTGAAACGACTTCTTTTTACCGTCGCGTCGTCAGGTTGGTATTGAAAATGAGCTATGTCAGTCAAGTAGTTCTGGTACCTCCCATACAAAACCACTATTAGACCCATGCGTGTACCTGTACAGTACATACAGTGGAGGGTATCAAAGCATCGGCCAGGTCGATGATAGCACTTTTACTTGTTTTTTGTTTCCATTGTAAGTCATAGAACCTCGTCTATGTTGTTCACACTTCTTCACAAATAAGACGGCAGTGATAAAAAAAATTATCAAATGAAAAAAATCTGACATTTGTTTTCACTTTTTCATAGACCGAGAATCGAATTGAGCCCGAACTTGTGAAAACTCTTTTCACTTCATAGTATCATAGAACGAAAATCGACCCCCAGTTCAATGTATTGTATCGTATAGTCGTACTAGGGTTTAAACTAAAAAATTATTGGGATTGCTATTATTTTTCATATTTCACTACGATTTAGCTCGAAACACTACGTTTTCTTCATCTCGGCACTACGCTATTGTAAATTTGAAGTGGGAACGCTGCCTAGAGGCGATAAAAGCGGCACGTGTCGACCCGACCTGATTAAGATCTATTGTAAAATACATTAGTAAGAGGGTTAGTCTAGAAGTTTCTCCACTATTTTTTATAAAGTTTATGATAATGCTGCAGAGAATTTTTTCATCTCTTTGGGATCCAGTTTGGGACCCTTGAAGAATATCTTCCTTTTAATTCCACATTCGCATATAGTTTTTTGTTTTGTCTATAGTACCTACATAGCCTGCACTCCGCTTAGTTGATATCATATCTCATGATGTCCTGTGAGGAATCCTATACTAGGTTTCTGATTTCATACCTCTGCTATTTGGGCATTGTGAATTGTGATTGAATCGTTTGTCCTGTCTTCTCCCAATAAGAGATACATTTTGTATGTTCCCGGCTTTTAAAGGCTAAGTTCATAGCAGATTTGGGGGTATCGCAGAAAGATTCCGTTCCCATGAAAGGGGTTTTTGAGCCAGGAACCCACCATAAATTTGGTTATATTGCCTCCGATAACCTTCTTTTATGATCTTTTTATCATCTTATCATTCTTATAGTTCGTCCTATTTTTCTGGAGTTAAATTCTCACAATTCTTCCTCCTTTCTGCTGCCATACTCGTCGATATTTGTTTTTTGGCACACCCTATAGACCTTCATCCGAAAGGGTCATCCTTACCAACAAAGAAGTTTTCGTTAGTTGCAGTCTTCTTTTATGTTTTAGTCTGCCGATATTTGACACCATCCTAGACCGAGAGCAGTGCAGTGGTTGCTTTTGATGAATTTGTTCGCTAAGTTCTCGAGCTAAACAACGCGGGCTTCGTTCGATAGCAATTCTTGAGAGTCCGTATACTGATTTTGGGCTTTTTTCTGTTCTTGACGAAGTCTCCTCAAAGTCCTAACGCACTTTTTAATGGCACAGGAAGATGGCACCGGTCGATTGCGACTGATGTTGAAATGGTTAGGAAAAGCACGACTGCTGAGGGGTCCACTACTCCATTATTACTGAATCCTAATATTCAAGAAACATGGCCAATAGCGTCCCTACCACCTACGATACGGCGCGGTTGGTGGGATTTTTATAATTGCTCGTTAATCTGCCCCAGCCTGTATTTTTGGCAAATTAAAGGTTTGAAATCACTTTGAGAACATCAAGCTTAGTGGTTCCCAAAGTGGTTTCAAAGTGGTGATCCTAATAGGAACTCTAGAGCGTAACGTAACTTGTTAGTATATTCTGCCTTGTTTCATTGTCCATGACGTACAACTGTTACCCATTCCTAGTCCATCAGCATGTTTGGTATAGATATTCCAGCACTACTTTGCTATAGTGAGTGACTGCAGAGTTTTTGCTCACTTCGCGGTGTTAAAGCATTTTTTACATCTAGACTTAGGGTGGTGAGATAATTCTTAACGCTACTATTTAATTATGATCTTGGATAGTTTTTCTCCTGTACTGATCTGCGAGCCTTTCTTGCTTCATTAGTTGTAGGATCCAGCCTGTCGTTGACAATGCTCTCTAGAATTTTCTTCATGTTGCCCAACACGCGCACGAGGGTCTATAAGCAGGTAGTTTCGGATTCCTTCCGTTTGGGTATAAAGACCAGCCTTTGCTTCTTCTCTATCTTTGGGCCCGCATGCTTTAAAAAATTGGCTGAAAAAAAATTGCTAAATTCAGAGAACTATTGAAGATATTTCACTGCAGAGGTGGTCGGATATAGTAGGTCACAGGGTATCAAAGGCAGATCAGCAGATCAAAGCTACGAATGGCAATAGGGACTCTCCGGGGACTGTCCTCTAAGGAAGCACGCTAGGAGATTAGGTTTAACAAATACGGACAAGTGCATGTAGAAGATTTACATGTCGCAGAGGATTTAACTACTCTTCTCTGTGAATGTCAAGCTATTGCTCGTTACATTTGGAAGGTACTTCTTCGACAATTTGGAGGAGGTTGGCCTCACAAACAAAATTGAAACAATTTTTATCTTCCGGTATAGGAAAATTAATTGCTTTGGCGAATTGGTTTAGATTTTGACCGTGAAGGTTCCCCAGGGATGGCGATGGGTCCAATATGGTGCCTAGTCCACTGTGATGAACTAACACCCTATACAACCTAACCTAACCTAACCTTCACTACAGACGAATGCTCTTCCGCTGTTGTAGGGTTATATTTTGGCTCATTGCATACACTTGACGAAACTTCTTCGTTTTACTCCTTCAAATAGCTTTCTTAAAAGTTCTTCTCACAGTTTTGTAGCAAGGCCACCCTAATTTGTATGATTTTCGTATTTTAAAGAAAGAAAGGACTTCCCTGTCTATTGGCAAACCCAATCGATCAAAGACCTCCGGATAGATGTAAAAGCTGTTTCTATCTCAAGATTGAAACTTTTTTTTTAATCGCAGGACGACACCCTTTTCTATCATAGATATGTGTTTATTTTACCTACACAGCCTTTTGTATGTCCTCATCTGTCTGGAACGGGCCCAAAAAAACTATCCCCACACATAACTGAAGTAAGCACACATCCCTAGGGGACAACTCAAGATTTGTAACAATAAATACGCGAGAATAACCGTTTTATTCAATTAACACAAACGAAAGTTGTTTATTCACGTAGCCAGTTGTGGGCATGGTGTGTGGTAAATGAAAACTGTAAAGTTGGCATCCTCCTGTCCTAGCGCTGGCTGTTTCCACGTGCGCATGAGGAACACCAACCGAACGTGGTGGTCATCGGTCGTTAAGGATGATGCATGTGCGAATAAATTCAGGATTCTGTTTGATATGCAACCGGGCAGGGATTAAAAACGTGATATACTGACATCCGGAAATGAATGTGGCAGCCAGTGAGTCTTCAGTGGAGTGGCGAAATTTTTTTTTCTTTTTAAACTTCAAACGGATGGAACAAAAATTGTCACAGATTCTTTTTTGTTTTTTTGCCGAACGGTCCTTTGGACGGCAGTTACCTACTGTCTGTTTCGGTAAAACAAATACTGCACGGATGTGAACATTGAATGAATTTTTTATCTATCCACAACCAACTGGGGTGTAGAGAATGGGAATGTCCTTTTTTCTGCATTCTGGAGAGTTGTGGGCTCATTTTTTATTAAACACATGGGAAATAGATTACTAAAGATTTATGGAGGACTTCCTGGCAATTTATTTAAAAAAAGAATGTTTCGCGTATTTTTTGTATGCAATTCATTTATTTTGATTTGTCTGCCACATTGTCGGGAATTTAAAAAAAAAAAAAAAAAGCCTTTGTATCCTCTTTGTGATGCTGGTAAGTGATAGTGATAGATGACTTGGTAAACGCCAAGCATAATAGATTACATGCTAAATCTGAACAACAGCAAGCTTTAATGTTATGAAAAGGATAATGACGCTTTAAAAATAGTTGACGTAAACGTATTCATTGAAATTTGAATTGAAAAAGAATGTATTTTCTTCAAAAGAGGATCACAATTTTGAGAAAATAGATAAGACAGTTATGAGCGACAGAAAACATTGGATTAGTAAGGCAAGTCATGGCAATGGGATCATAATAGTGGGATGGGATAGTTGCGCCAAGATAGTTAAGTATTTCCCAATATAGAGCAGGTTCAGGGCTATGTTGATTTGTCTTGCCTCAGTGTTGTAGGCGTCACCCTCTATATCAAGGAAGACACTCCTTGTGAAGGAGGTCTTTCAGATCGTACCAACTTATAAGTCACTTCGACAGACTTGTCTGACTCAGATCTTGCTTGCTATCAATCACTGATCAACATTGTCCTTACTGTGGAGGTCATAATTATCCTCGCAAGAGGGTTTTAAACAAAGGATAACAGATTGATTAATCTGAAGTCTTTGGGGAGAGTGGTGGTGTTTTCTGCATTAGGAATAAAAGCAACGTTAACCTCCGTTTAAGGTGACGGGCTTGTAACCAGCCAGAGGCACAAAGGCTTTCCGGAAGAAGTGGGGCTTACATATAGAACATATAGTGCACCGCGATTGTAAGACCAATTCTGACCTGATGGGATGCTGTTAACACTAAAGAATTGCTTGCATACATAGAATGGGTTCACTAAAATCTACACAACAACTTGGCCTAGGAACTTTGCTGAACCTACAACCCATTGAGCTATAGACACTAAAAACATGGCAGCCAAAGGTGCTCTCAGACTTAGGCCCGAAACACACATGCGCGACTGTTTAGCGCGAACATAAACCGTTGATCGAACCGTTGTTCCCAGCCTTATTTGCGAAGAAAAATGGTCCAATGATGGCGAGTTGATGTTCGTGAATTGCGAGTCTCACACTCCCGGCTACAGCAGCCACATTCTCACAATCTGTACGCACCGTACGACAACAGGGACCATGAGTGTTGTCCACTAGCATACCAGTCTCACGAACTTTTTGCACAAACCTGCTTACAGCAGGCGCGGTGGTTGCTTCATTTCGGCCAAAACTTCTTTTTAAAAAACGCACTGTTTGGGCTACACAGCACTCACTTTGGAAATAAGTTTTCAATATTTCCCGACGTTGTTCAAGCGTAAAGCAACTCCTTTCATTCCGAGGAGATATGATACAGACTTTCTGTCAAGAATTCGACCGGGAAACAGCTGTCAGTGTCAAAATAACCCATGATTTAAAAAGAAACCACTAGATGGCCCACCCTTTATATAAAAATGGATCGTGATTTGTGTTCGGCTACTTAAAACTTGAAAACGACCGATTCGATTGAGCTCAGAGTTACAGATAATTTTAGGTATTAGCTCAGGAGTGCACCTGTTAAAATTGGACAAAAAAAAAAACATTCAAATTGTATATCTCGAAAACCACTAAACCGATTGAGCTCACATTTTCAGTCAATCTTAGGCATTGGCCCAGCATAGTTCCTGTGAAAATTGGACAAAGAGGGGTAGCCCCTCCGATACCAAAAACTGATGACGTTATAACTCGATAACCTCTGGGCCGATTTTCATGATTCTTCTTTTGTTTTGTTCGTATTTCAGAAAATCGATTTATTCTCATTTTTCGCTTTTACGAACGAACATAAGGACCTAAAATGAATACAATTCCTGTGCACGGGCAAAGCCGGGCGGGTACAGCTAGTTGCTTGTCATACAAATGAACACTGCCAAGGAAATAACACCCAAAATGTCGAACAAATTGGCAACAACAATAATTGTACCCAATTGAATATTGGAAAGGCAATGAGCTTGATATTATTATTTAAATGATCCTAGATTTAAGCTCCTGATATCGAATACTGAGTAATCGTTCACGCACTCTCATACAAAGAGGCAAGATGATTTGCCTTCCTGTCATCTCCGCCAATTTGCCGCATGCGTCTGCCTCTGCGTCTGCACTCCTCGTCTTTACATTATAGAATCTCCATCTAGTTGCAAATGCAATCTGTTTCAGTCATTTACCATCCAGATATTCATCTATTCATTCGGAAAGATAATTCGCAGAATATTAACACGATCTGGACTATAGGCAGAGGTGCCATGATTTCATGGCAATTCTATTTCCAAATCGTTCTTTGCAATCTATCTTAATTCTCACCTTTTGATCCATGCAACTGGAAGAGGTGTGTGTGTGTGCATGCAAACCACATACTCACAGCTCGACTGTGGTGTTTAAACAACAAAACAGCGGTACTCAGCTGGGTGCCACCGCTTCCAGGGAAGTATAGAATCTCAGCCACTATTCCTTAGAATGCCAACGCACTAGCTCCTCCGCGAAATGCTAATTCCGACCTGTTGCAATCGAAGTCGATCTCGTAAGTCCTTCTTATATGTGTACATTAAGCTAATAGTCGTCATAAATTCCACAGATACTTCCAGCATAAACAACTGGATGCAAATGTATGCGCGGCGCGGACGACGCTTTTGTGCACCTGCGGTCATGGTCAATTCCAGTTGATACGCTTATTAATAACCGTTTTTATTGCAGCTCTCACCCGCGCGGTCCTATCGCCTGTTGTATCTCATGGTTGTCCTTTCTTGTTCTTTCAGGTGCGATTGTATTTCTCGCAGATACCAGATGACAAAGTGCCATACGTGAATAGCCCCGGAGAACAGTACCGAGTGCGACAATTGCTGCATCAGCTTCCGCCACATGATAATGAGGTAAGAATCACTCACTGGATGTTATGTTATGGGGATATCCACTTGCCATTGTCCTACTTCAAGAGACTTTGGTCATAGAATTCGCGCATTCAGCTACAGTTATAGATATTTGCTCCTGGAGTCAGCACTTCTTGACCGGCGCGGCGGCCGGCTTCTCGAAGCTGTTACACAACAAGCGTACCGGATCAAGTGATTTGCATATATGGTTGTTGATGGGATGGCTACCGTTTTGGACCCACTCTAAGTGGGTAGCTGACGCTGCGCTGGTTGGCATGGCAGCACATTCAAATGCAGTTGATTGACCAGTTCTAGAATGGATGAGGCTCCGCTTTGCGGATGGGACAAGGGGCAATGACAGCGTGCATGGCATTGATCGTATTGCCCATTGAATGATCATTGTTTGTTGTCATTTTAGGTTCGTTACTGTCACTCACTGACCGACGAGGAGCGCAAGGAACTCCGGCTGTTCTCGTCGCAGAGGAAACGCGATGCACTTGGACGTGGCACTGTGCGACAACTGATGAATGCCAGGCCGTGCGATGGGGTAAGTGTACTTTGTGTATGGATCCTAAGTATTTACCATTCATATCAACATATCTATGTATCTATATGAGTGGTTTGTTGAAGTCAACCATAGCAGACGTGACATGCGGCCGTAGAGTGCATTTATTAACGCAAGTGTCTGAATTAATTAATATAAGTGCTGGCGCGCCGATGACGTTTGCTATGTCAGAATTGCAATCTACACCTGTTTGAGCATTGAAGTGGATACCCAATTGATAGATGATCTTGTGATTCTAGGGATTAGATCGTCTCAATGGTTTTGTTTACACATTGAGATAGTGGACTGCTGGCTCTTAATATGTATAGGGTGCGGAGAACAGGAAGTGCATCATTAATCACCGCGGTTGTGATGGGATAATCTGGAATTCGCAAATTGCTTTCAAGTGGGAAACTTCTCACTTATCTCTGTCAATTAGCAAGTACTTTGCGCTTTCCTCGACGTTTTTTTTTTTCTTAGAACACACATATGCGATGAGTAGGTTTGATGTATCACCGTGCATATGGAATTGCACCATGATTCGAATGATGTAGTACCTATCCGTTGAGCCTAACCCCATAAAAGTCTACTTAGTTTCCCTAGTTTTGTAATTGGATTAGGCGCAACTGTCTGACAGATCTTCCGAATTTCTTAAAAATTGAAAGCAAAATCGTAGCAATTTTGTCTTCTCATAGAAGGGCAATTAAAGCCCTTGGTAAAGCGTAATATGTGATCGTGGAAATATAGGAAAAGTCTGGAATCCGCTTGGGCGGACTAGTTGACACTCAATAGGTATTTGTACAACTTTCAAAATCTAGGTTTGTTCTTTTACTTCTAAATTTTATGAATTTTTTTCTCAATAGGTCTGTTCCCTTACTTTTAAATCTTACGAATTTGTACTAATTCTTACGAATTCTTGAACAATTCGTAAAAGACAGCGTCTTCGAGAGAGCAAGATATTACCTCTCCACAGAGAATCTTACTACTTTTTACTAAACAAATTTCTTGTAGGTGGAGTGAGAATTGAAGAAGCTGAAAGTCACTTGACAATTGACAGCCGATTTGGCATTTTGACATTATGTTTTATATCCCATTTAGTTTTGTTTTCATTTAAAAGAAGTTCGATTAATTCCGAATAACTCTCGTCGCTAAATGAATCAGCTAATGTTGGTAATCAATTCCTTGAGTTTATTTGACATTTTAAAGACTATCGTTGTCTTTAGCCCTACAGGAACTAAGGCATATCACAACCCAATAATTGAAAAACAAAAAAGTCACATCGAATACTGTAATTTTTCGAAAAAGAAAAGCAATCTGTCATTTTTTGCTCGTAAGCTTGGCCGCATTCAAGAATCTAGTCATCGTAAGTCGACTTGAATTGTCTGGACTCAAATTTACCTGAAGGCGAAAACTAACTTGAATTGCCGGTATGTCACTTATTGACAATTGTATTTTTGTTCTCCTGGGTTCTGATTCTGAGTTTCTGATTGGGCAATCGAAATGTCAAACTGTGCTCTGCCATGCGCTAAGATGGTCTCTGATAGATAACTCAATAGAAATGTCAAAACTAAGTTATCCAGACACAATGTTGACACAAATATAGACGTCAACTTAGTAGTAAGTCAAAAAATGCTTGATTTGATTTGTCGGTGTTGTGGACATCAACGTCAACTGAGAAAACTGTTTACGTGACCAGAAATCTGTCAGAATCTGTCAGAATTACTAAACTAGATTCTTGAACGCTCCTCTTTCTCTGTGACTGACGTTTTGAAAGTCTTTCCATTTTTACTACAAAAATAAAGGAACAGACCTACTACATTTTTTCTTCTTAGAAAGAGAACTGTTTGTGGAATTATTTGAAGAATCTCCAGGTAAATCGCTACTTATAGTGTTAATAATAAGAGTCTTAGTTTAGCCGCATGCTAAAATGCACCGCATTATATTTTTTTGTATGGCCCAAGTGGAAGTGGCGCGGAAAAAAAATAGATCAATCCAGAGTCTTTGAAAAGCCACACAAAATAAATGGCAATAGATGCAACTTGCACAGAGCTAAAACGATTGAAACGAGCTTGTAAATGATGGTGTTCCAGATCCAGACAACACTTATACCTACTTAATTAGGTGGCGCTATAGTCCGGCGTGTGCCTGTACGTGTATCTCAATTAATACCCACTTCCAGTTTGCGCGGCTGGTTGAGACCCTTTTCTATTGACAGAGTTCGCAGTTCTTTTTGACCAGGTCAAAGTCGCTGTATAGCCCATAAAGCTCGTCGTTAAATCTTCTCCTCCACACTCCATCGATACAAACTAAACCGAATATCGTCCGAAGAATCTTTCTCTCAAAACCTCCCAGGAGGTTTTCATCCGACTTCGACAGAGTCCATTAGAGATGGGTCATTCCGGACTCGTTCACTTTCGTTCGCAGTTCCAGTTCGTCTATGAAACTACATAGGTCCTCGGACATGTTTCCAGGAACTAGTTCCGATCAAAAAAAGAATCGTTCCATCATTTCGCGCAACTCTAGAGTCCATGCTTCTGCACCATACAGCAGGACCGAGATGATTAGGGTCTTATATAATATCTCCTTTGGTTCCATGAGACAGGAATTTACTTCTCAGTTCATGGTTCTTCGTTTGATCTCTGCACTGATGTCATTTTGCGAGGTGATAGTGGAGCTTAGGTTGACAAAGTCTTTAACTACTTCGAAGTTGTATCTGTCCATCCTCACGTTTTGGCCGAGTCGTCAATGCTGAGACTTCTTTCTCTTTGACAACAGATACTTCGTTTTTGTTCTCATTTACAGCCAGATCCATTTTTGCTGCATCCGTTTGAATACTTGTCAATAATGTCAATATCGTCAATATCGTATATGTACCTCTGATGTTGGCTCCTAAGTTTCGTACAATTGCTTCAAGGATGATGTCAAAAAAGTTACACGATATCGCATCGCATTGTCTCAGACCTTTTTCGACATCAAAGGGCTCGGTGATGTTTCTGCCGATTTTGATGGAGCAGCAAGAATTCTCCATCGTCATCCTGCGCACAGACGAACGAGTTTGGCAGGAACGCCGAAAGGTGACATGGCTTTGTAGGTATAGCTCGACCTCGTCCCTATATATCATAGGCGACTTTAAAGTCGATAAAAAGGCGGTTTGTATCGATTTGAAATTCCTGGGTTTTTTCTAAGTTAGAATCTAAAATCATTGATCACCCTGTGCTCTCGGAGAATGCAATTTTTTTACCAAATCTCTCAGTACAGCGATTATCTGCACAATCAGTCGACACTAAGTTAACAACTCATCTTGCCCCCGCGCCGACCCCCTCTCTTATTTCAACTGGATAGAAAATAGCAATCCTTTCGAGAAGCTTGTAATCAATTGCCTGTTATGGCTATTTATGTTGCCGAATTTTATGAAGAAACATTTTGATTTGTAACTACTACTCCCGCACAGCAGAGAAGAAGTGACATTTGCAACCCAAAGTGTCTGCTCAATTTAGCATCTGTTTGCGTTACAATTTGGTGCTTAAAAACCCAACAACGATGCTTAACAACGCACTCCGATGCAAATGACAAATCCTTATCCTTGCTCACACAACGGAACAACGTTCTCTCTTTTACTGTTTAACATCTTCAGAGTACAGGCCATCAAAGACTAACTTCAAGCTTCGCAAATATTTACTCACAGTCCCCAGCTATACACTTGAGACTTATTTTTTCCTTTGTGCAGATTTGCCTTCTGCATCAGTTTCAAAGGATACGCGATATCCTATGCAAACAACTGTAACCATCAGACAACGAGTACCTCCCACTCTCAGCCAAATGCAGATATCACAAGATTTAAACGACACCAACATCATGATGGCCCACCCTTCTCGGATATAATTACACCCCATACAATACCGTTCCCTTTAAAACACCGATACTCAAGTTTAAAACAAATTTCGAGCACTCACCACTTGGAACGTGTCAAAGATTTATGTCCTACCCATGCTCCTTTGATTCTTATTTTCATTGCCTGCATAGACGAGGTGACTTCTCATTCCAACGCCTGTTTTGCTCTTTCTAGTGTGACGATTCTGTATCTACTGGGGACATAGCTGTGTTCGCCTCACGTCTTGGCCCAAATGCATCGTGGCACCCGGGATGTTTCTCCTGCTGCATCTGTCGGGAACTTCTAGTCGACCTCATCTACTTCCATCGTGATGGACGATTGTATTGCGGACGACATCATGCGGAAACCCTGAAGCCAAGATGTTCCGCCTGCGATGAGGTAAGTAACTCACTCAAACTCAACCTCAACCTCAATCTGATGTTGATATGCAATATTCTCGACTTTGTTTGCTTTTATAGATCATCCTGGCCGATGAGTGCACTGAAGCCGAAGGACGTGCCTGGCATATGAATCATTTCGCCTGCTTCGAGTGCGATAAACAGTTGGGTGGCCAAAGATACATAATGCGAGATGGCAAGCCGTATTGCCTGCAGTGCTTCGACTCTATGTTTGCGGAGTACTGTGACTACTGTGGCGATGCGATTGGAGTGGATCAGGGCCAAATGAGTCATGACGGACAACACTGGCATGCCACAGATGAATGTTTCTCGTGCAACACTTGCCGCTGTTCGCTGCTGGGCAGGGCGTTTCTGCCACGACGTGGGGCGATTTATTGTTCCATCGCTTGCAGTAAGGGCGAGCCACCAACACCCTCGGACAGCTCAGGGACTGGGATGTATCCACCTGCAACTCAACATGTCAGACCGCAAGCTCGTCTACCCAGTGCCGAATCGAGTACACCACCACTATCACCGCAGTTACAGCAGCAAACGTTGCCAATGCAGGCTCCTCTAGATCACCAGACCATGTATCAGCTGCGCAGTCAACCGGTGATGGCCGGCAGTCCGATGTTCGAGCGAAAATCCCATCACGCACCGTACACCATGTCGCACGACGCCAAGGACGAACAGTGTACTGCCGACTTCACCGATTTCTCTGGCGGTGGGCCATCCAACTCTTCACAGAATATGACCCCACTGACTTCGCCCGGTGAATACCAACACATAATGACACAGAAAACCGTCAGTAGCGACGGCGGACCGTACAACTTTACCGAAATGAGTCTAAACCTGGACACCTGGAGTCCCAAACACAACAACACTAGTACAAATAGTTATAACCTCTCACAGCATATCCGCAACAAAATGGACACCTCTCTCACCTCCAGCATGCCGGAGTTGTCTAATCATCCTGCACCACCATCATCCGATCCCATGTTCACCGAAATCCCCTCATCAATTGCATCTCCGTCCGAGGTGCCAGAGCTCCCTACGCCAAATCTGTCGGTAGCATCGACTGCCGCCCTGCCCGACATAATGGGCGCACAAACAACCCCCGAGGGCGAATTCCATTCAACCAGTCCACCGCAGAATTCATCTCTCTCGCCAACGACTCCACCAGCTCCGCTGCCCGAAAAGAAAAAGGGTGTTCGCTTCGAGGGTATTCCCGATACTCTGCCGCGTTCCAGAAGCTACTCCGGCAATGGCGCTGGCACTGGCGGCGGTGGCGGTGCCCACAATAACAGTGGCGGCAGCGGTAGTTCGCGGCGTCGACGTCGACGAAAATCATCATGCAAGAGCAGCAGTGCCTCATCATCGTCATCGCGTCCTAATCGCCATAGCAGCAAGGAACAACACCAACAGCATTCATTATCGTCGTCGTTTCAGGGAATCACCACGCCGACGACGACGCCGCAAAATCGCGATGATGAATCTGACGCCTCGAGCGATTGTTCGACATGCTCGTCGAGCTCGTCCAGTTCGGAGGACTACCTGTACCAGTTGCCCCAGAGGCGTCACTACGGTGGCGTGCGTGTAAGCTATGTGCCCAACGATGCCATTGCGTACGATCGCAAGCGCAAGCCCTCCGAACTGGGCACAGACAAAGACAAGAACTGTATCATTTCGTGACGATATTTAATTGCACCATATCCAACGTCATATCCAAACCATGCTGGACCTCTAGGAGTTCCACAAAAAGCGGCACGCCGGCTGCGTAATTAAATCGATGTGCGGGTCTCTCCGTTTTATCGTTGTAGAAACAGAATGGCGGACTAATGTCCGTGGCGAGCAAATCGTTTAACGAGTAGTATTCAAAACAAAACAAAGAAGTAAGATATTTTTAACCTGTAAATAGAGATCCCTAAGAAAAAGATCATTTTCAACATTATGTATACAAAGATTTAAAATATATATATATTTATACACAAACAACAACAACAAAAAATATATGTGAATGCAATGCAATTAACAAGAAAACACACATCCATACACAGACACATATACGTTTTGGTATATTTTTTTATATAAGGCAATAGAATTAAACTAAATAAAACTATTTTTAACAAATTTAACACATTAATAAAGATTTTGAGATTATAAACATAAACATTGGGGTTTTATTGCGCACATTAGCCATTATGATATTTTATTTATTGCAGGACATTACCTGGTAAAGTTCAAGAGTAAGGAGTTAAGGAAAGAAATAGGATTGTGCAAGGATACTAAAGTACATAATGTATCTGTGTAGGTAGGTACACAAAATATAACGGAAAACAGTTGATTTGAATTACAAACTCGTACCTACGTTGGAGATCTACTACCTGTTAAGCATTTGTCATCTACTACTTAGCGAACGATTTTTGCCATACCTGTTCTTTGGATTATTTTGTTTTAACTTTTGAAGCAATTGAGAGCTAGAGATGTGCGTTTGTAATTATCAAAATAGAAGATTTTTGCTAAAGTAACCGTTGTAAAAATGTAAAGTCTTATCTACATGTTTGTGTCAAAAGTTTTAAGACTACACCAAGTTTAGACAAATTTGTTTAGTTCCTTTATATCTGGTACACGTTTTGTCACAATCTGCTTAATAATAGAATTATTTTCTGTCAACAGCATTTGACAGAATTGGCATGGATTTCATTAGGTCTGTTCGCGTACTTTTCTCTGTAAATTAGTGAAATGTCACCAAGTTTGGTGATGAGTGGAAGGACACTTTCTCTGCAAAATTACTAAAAAGTACATAAGAGGTTTGCACACAACTTTTACAAAATTGATGGTTTCCAAGGCGAGATTGGATAAACGTCAGTTTAAATATTCCATTTGACAGATCGCTATATTGAATAAATATTAACAGCAATTTTTTAAGGTATAATTTTGTATAATATTCAATGTGAGGAATTTTCTCTTCTTTTCTCTAGAGGGGTGGTCCAAATACAACTTTCTTTTTAAAAATGCAATCAAATGAACAAAATTAAATTTGATTCATGTATTATGGCCTTATTAGTAAGAGCAAACATTTCCATTGATTGTGGAACATAATGTCGTTCAAGTGGCTGCCGCGGCTGGCTTCGCAGTAGCGCATTCTGTCACTCCAATTTTCCAAGACCTTGTTGATGGTTTCGGGCTGTAGGGTAGCTCACGGATTGCTTGAATGATATTCGCCTTAAGTGGTTGAATCGTTTTCGGATTATTGGCATAACATCAGTCCTTCACGGTTTCCCACAAAAACAATCCAAAGCTCCGGCCAATTGACATCGCCAAGACGGTTGATAACACGATTTGGGAATTTGGTGTACACAAGATCGATTGTAGAATGGGCTGTGTGGCATGGTGCGCCTGAAGACACAAGTCTTCAATTTCAGCAAAAAAAAAGTCGGTTAATATGACTCTGTAACGCCCATAGTTGCCGCAACCTTGTTCCGAGCCTCATTTTCGAAAAAAATTGTCCAATGATGCGGACCGTACGACGACGGGGACCATGAGTCTTGTCCACTAGCATGCCAGTGTCACGAACTTTTTGCACAAACCTTGCGTACATCAAGCGTAATGGGTGCTTCATTTCGGCCAAAACTTCTTTTAAAAAAAAAACGCACTGTTTGGACTGCACAGCACTCACTTTGGAAGTAAGTTTTCAATATTTCTCAACGTTGTTCAAGCGTAAACTGACTCATTTCGTTTCGCGGAGGTTTCATCTATCAACTTACTTTCTGTCAGGATTTCGAGCGGCAAACAGCTGTCAGTGTCAAAATAACCAATGGTTTAAAAAGAAACCACTAGATGGCCAACCCTTTACAACGTGACGCAAAAGTTGTCACTTGATATTCTTTGGCTGACATTTTGGTATGAATGAAAAACTTTCATTCTGAGTTTAGATATATTTATTTGTCTTTATGTCTTATATTCTTTATTCCATTAAGTTCAGAAAATGATATCGGCTAAGTTGCTACCGCTAGAATTGATGAACTTTCGGTTCCGATTTATGGCATTTTCCATCAGTCTTGCCAGATCTTCCGTCAATAGGTCCTCGCATTCTTGACGGATATCATATTTGAGGGCTTTAGGAGTCTGAGGCTTGTTGACATAAACTCGTGGCTTCACAAAAACCCCAAAAAAGGAAGTCTGGAATAGTTAAATGATTAAATGGTTAAATTGGTTAAATTGCCAAAAAGGATAGATTAGCCGACACGGAAATGGAACCCTCAGAATTTCGGTTGTTCCTTCTACAATGTGTCACCTTGCTCCATCCGGATGGAACCACATACTCTGTAGTCCCAATTTATTCAACTGAGAAAGTCGTTGAACATGGCTCTGTAGCGCTCGACATCTAGCTGCTATATATATTGGAGTGTGGGGACTGAGGCTCATATAAAGATCTGTCATTTACTTCGGTGGGATAAGCTGCCGGGATTGAAGGAAAGAAAAATGCGGATACTCTAGGGAAACGAGAATCAGCCTAGCAATTTATTGGTCCTGAGTCAGACATGGTATAGCCTCAGCTATAGTCTATCCCGTGAAGATATCGAGCTGGCCGGCGACACATCTACTGTGTAAAGACCATCACTTTGCCGGACGGGTATACCTCACTTAGAGCAGTCGCGTAAAGACCCAAAAGTGGACCCAACGAGATGAGATCTCTCATTGACATCTTGGCAATATCCTGCACAGATTTATCTTCTTAAGCTATTGGCTGATGTCATATGGAAGTTCGTTATACAGGAGCCTCACGTTGGAATTGTCCTACAAGCTTCGAATGCTCCCTTAATACAGTTTTTATGGGCTGAATGGAATACACTTTAATTACAAACTTTTCTAGTGAAGTTTATAAATTATTTCTGCATGTAAATTGAGTTATATCTATAGCCACATATGCACTACGTGTCAAAATTGTATTTCACATATAATAATTTGTGGCTTTTACCTGCATACCCGTACTAATGTATATATACAGGCTACCATTTAGCCAATAATGACTTTTTAAAACGTTCATTATTCCATCAGGCCATCGCATCGCCCCATCAATTATATTTGCATTACCACAAACGAACGTCATCTGCAGAATGGGACAACAAGAGCATCAATAAATTTTCAGCAATCCTTCTCTCCATGGCAAATTCCGATTTCAATTCAATGGATGACCGGACAAATGGGAGCGAAATCATTCATTTTGCCATGTTACACGAATTCCCCATTATTCCGACGGTGTAGTAATATGGTTGCAGGACATCCAACCACATCTCCGACTGGTGCACAAAAACTCCATGTAACGGACATCAGACATGTGATAAAACATGTTATGATGATGCACCTAACACAAGCGGTCGATAGCCCCCATCCAGCCCATTTTATTATTCGAATGCAAATATGCAATTTTCTCCCCCACCCCAGACCGCAGAGCACACGAGTTATCCCAAAGTGGACATTCATTTTGCATATTAATTGCAGACATTTTGTCCTTTTCCCCTATTCAGGTCCGCCTCCCGCTAGAACTTTGCCTATACGCGTATAGTGCCCCACAAGATCGAAGATCTATTATATTAGAGCGCGCATCGATCGGAAGCGGGTTCCACTGACCTTCAGCGTCCTTTTAAATTACAGCCTTGCCAACAGTTGGCCGCAGGCGGTATAGTAGACGCCAATTAGGTCTGCCTTAACAACGTTGGGGTTTCTCGAAACAAGTGGATTAATTTGATATCATTTGGAGCTTCATTTGGGCAAAACTTGCAATTATAGCTCCTCGCAAGCGACTTGGCGCGCAGCGAATTATTAATCACAACTCTAGGGGGCCCTGGTACTTTTCGATTATAACAACTCTGACAACATGACTAGAAGCGATTCGATGTCAATTTTGCTGCTGAATTAATGATGTCTATACGCCACCAACACGGCTGCGGATGAAAGATGAGAAATGAGAGAGGATCCCATCCTTCTATACCTATACATAGTGTATGGGCACAATCTTGCCCTGGAGGAATTTTGCGTTCGTAATTGTGAAGCAAATGCGCTCCCCCACCATCTCTGAGTATAGTGAGCGGTTAAGAAAACTCCGTCAAAGTAATAATGACAAAATCATGTCTTCTGTCAAATTTAATTTTCGCCTCGTTCGTTGGTGGTGGCTTACATTCTGTCGCCGGCCGTCTTAAATGAAGGGGGAGAGCATCGTTTCCATGTCGCATCGCAACTCAGCACTAACTAATCAAATCAAAAGCAACTTCAGCCCGAGATGCAGATAACCCGAACCGAGTTAAGAAGAAGCTGTCAGCCGCCTAATTAAATTTGAAAATTTCATCCCGTATAAATGCTAATAAGTCCCCAGGGGCGAATTATGCAAACAACCCTCCTCCTATTGTAGTGGTGCTGCCGAAATATTCGGATATACCTATACACAGAGTCCTGCGGTTTTTGGGGCAAAAGTTTTCCCATGTCATTCCGGTTAGGCATCCCACAGATTGTTAAATTCATCCATAGCACAATGATGCCAATGCCAATGACGACGGCGACGACGTTGATGATGATGAAATTTTGCAGCTCCTTGTACAAGTTTAGGGGCATAAAATATTGGTACGCTTACACATGTGTATAATAATATGTCTCGTTTGGAAGGAATTGTGCTCGCAGTAATCCGTCATCATAGTTTATGGGTTTGAAAACATGCATGTAAGTACACGCATCTAGATAGTCGTACATGCGATAAATTTCTAGATTTAATCGTTTAATGTTCAACTTTTATTGCCACCGTTGTTGTTTTGAATACTTAGGGCGGATAAGTGGCTACAGGCGGTTTTTACACAAGTACCGCATTGAAAAATGGCAGCTTAAACGGACATTATTATGGTATGGGGATGGGGTTAGTGCACCAGGAAGCAATATTAGAAGGGCGATTTGTGACTTCATTATGCTAGTGAAAAGGTCGCAAATCTTGCTGATGTAGCAATCCCGGATAAGAGCTGATTTAGGCGACAGTACAGTACAAATTTAATTAAAACAAAAAATGGTTCCTCAAATATAAAGACAATCTTGGAAGTGGAATCCCAAATGTTGGCGATAGGTCTTCCTGGCAACCCTCCCCATCCATGTACATTGTAGTTACATTGGCCGATCTTTTTTTTTAGCTTGATCTTTATACATATACCTACAATAAAACTGTAGAAATTTTCTCTGTTACTTCAAAACGCGAAAACTACTGGACAGATTTCAATGTAATTTTTTTTTTAAATCTTTCTTATAGGACTGTGAGATGGTTTAAGGCTATGTCGTGAATAGAAACTTCCTTTGGAACAGTTTTTAACCAAAAAAAAACAATAACCAAAAACTATGAATCATTTAATATGAATTTCTTGTTTGTCTTATTAAGAAGTAAAATTTAAGTTAAAGATAAAATTAAGAAAGAATAAATTAAATAAGTTCCCTATGAATTTGTCTGATGTCCATGCGCGCACGAAATATTGAGGTTTTAAGGATAAAAACTTAATTAATAAGTTCACAACACATATTAAACTAAGGCAATGAAGTTGGTGCCCTTTTTAACACAGCAGAGACAACCTGATTGTCAAGAGGGGATAGTTTTAAACAGGGCTTATTAGCACCTTGCTTGTTGTTTTTTAGACACCAGAAAATATAATAAAAAGAAATATGACGTTTCTTGCTGATTTTGCAAAGTCTGCTGAATATCTCATTGAAGGAGATATGACGAATAGTAGGTTTTTTAAATCATAGGGTATTTTGACACTGACAGCTGTTCCCCGCTCGAAATCTTGACAGAAAGTCAGTATCATACCACGGCGAAACGAAATGAGTCGCCTTACGCTTAAACAACGTTGGGAAATATTGAAAACTTTGTTTCCAAAGGGAGTGCTGTGTAGCGCAAACAGTGCGTTTTTTTAAAAGAAGTTTTGGCCGAAATGAAGCACCCACCGCGCCTGCTGTACGCAAGTTTGTTCAAAAACTTCGTGAGACTGGTATGCTAGTAGACAACACTCATGGTCCCCGTCGACGAGAATATGTCTGCGGATTGTGATTTGTGGAGGAACAACGAAGCTAAATTTAAGCTGGTCTTCAATTTTTCTCTCCAAACATTAGCTAAAGGACCATTCACATGAGAGCGAACGAACGAATTGATGAAATGCGAACAAACCACTTATTATGCATTTAGACAGAAAATTTCACATTTCACATTTTATTATTCCAGGAGGAGGATAATTATTTATTCCATCAAAATGTATTAAGAAAGCAAGTTTATAAACAGTTTAAATAATGAAGTTTTCGAATTTCATACTTTTTGCCGCGAACGAAAAATCCCTTTGCGCGAATTGTCAAAGTTTATTCGCAATCCACATCATTTAATTCGCATTTCACAAACTAGCCAATACAACATTCGATCCAACTTAACCTCAAACTATACATTGCGGGTAGAAACTGATGGCTGAAATTCGCGAACTGCCGTGAAAAGTGTTCATGTGAATGGACTGTCAAAACTTGCGAATATTCGTTCGTAGGTAGTTGGTTGCTCTCACGTGAATGGTCCTGTTATAACTCTAGCTAAATTTTGACATAGAGTTCATAGTGGTCTGTGGATAAAAGTGTCACAAAAAACAGCTGTTCCCTGAAAATTACTTCCTTCAAAAACACGACTCATCGACGCGAAATATGTTTTATTTTCGTTACTCTTTCTTTTTTTCTTAGCTGTTATTTGTTGATCTCAAATTTTTCAAGGGATTCCTCATTGAGGTATGCACTAAAAAAACTCATCCTTATTTACTTTTTCCTAACACAAAAACACAATAGAAAAAAAAACAAAACGATCTGTCAAAATTTAGATTGTGAAAATGCTCTGAACCATTAATGGGCGTGGTAAACTTTGTCAGATAGATGGAGTACACTGTACACTCTGATACGAAAACTTGATTTTTTAGCTGGAGCCGCTCGACTAAAGTGACTCGCTCTAATTTAGATCGGCTAAATTTTGGGGAGAATTTTGTATGGGCGCTAAAATTTACCTCGAGCAACGTTGTACTAAGCTTTCGCCAATAATATCCTGGGGCCTTATTCCCAAAACCGCGACGCATCGCTTTTCATTGCGGGTTTATATTTTTGTAGCGATTTGCTTTATTCAAAAGCGATATCTGTGTAGATGTCGGAAAGCTCAAAGCTGTCAAACTTTTGGAAAAATAAATGGAAAATAGGAAGACAGAATGGAAAAAAAGCTGGAAAACACTGGAAAAATCAGTTCGCTTTGAACATAAACAAAAGCGAAAAAGCGATGACGGTCGAAATTGAGGTAGGTATTAGATGTCGTTTTTAATATACAATCCTTTTCGCATTTTGGAATAACCACTCAGTAAAAGTACTTACACAAAAGTCTTGGCATTCCACAGCAATAAGGAATCACATAATAATGTAGTTAACATAGTCCAAGAAATGGAGGCAAATATTCCAGTTGACTGGACGCAACGCAGCTACCATGAGTCAGGATTTTCTTCCTAATGTCGGTTAATGCTTATTTATTGCACCATAATGAATCGTATACTATGTTGCAAATTGAAACTACTTAAGTCATGTGCAACGAAGAACGGATCCCTGATTTCATTTGGTGCACTAAGATACCATCAAAGCAAAAAACTTGTTCTGGTAAGACTGCAATTACAAAAATATCAGCATCATTCTATTGCACGGACTCTTGTGATAAATGGTACCCTTTTCAGCTGAATTTACATATCTAATAGAAACGGGTACGCAACTCAAAATAGAGAACTGTCGTAACGGGTGGTACATTAACCTACCCCCCAACATGAAAATAATTTAAAAATTGTTTGCGTTTTATTCAAACAGAATAAAAAAAAAACACATTCTCGCACCCATAAGAATCACAATAATGATTAAAAAATCATCTCTCGCACATGGTGCGAAAGTGTAGGCAGCTCTCTAGCCGCCCACGAGTACTACCTCTAGAAGTGATAACAAAACAGGAAACCAACAAACAATCACTTTCATAAGGGAGTAATGTTAGGTAGCTTCCAGTTGGCTAAGTTGAACGCAAACAGCGCTTGAATTATGTGAACAAACATGGCATTTGAAATATCCTTAAACGGGCCCCTTCGCCTTGTTGTACTCGTATATTTGCGTTTGTACCATTTGATGCAATTTTCCCTCAAGTACTTGAGTTGGGCGGGGTATAGCTAAAGCTGATGTGCTCAATGCGCCTTTGAAAGGGTGTGCGTCATTAGATAAACATTGTATAGTCAGAATAGTCGTGTGCCATTTGAAGTTAATCCCATTCGAATATACAAGAGAATTTCTTTTGCTGTATAGTTTGCGGATGTATGCACAAGGGGTCGGGAGTACAGATGGTCCCCCGAGGCCTTCAAAGCCAGCGGAAATTGAAAAAGTTAAATACGAAGAGTCGAAGAGGTAAAGATACTTTTTTTTTTGTTGTTTTTGTTTAAATAACAAACCTTGTCTTTTCAGACGGTTAGGATAAGTAAGCTTAGAAGTTGTTACTTATCCACGTTCTTCTCTTATGTGAATGGGTAACTATATCTCAAAGAAGCAACCCAGCTCCCAGGGGTTTTTGATGGTGTTTGGAGATGCATTGCTATAAACGGAATAGTCCTGGGAGGTCATTGCAGTAGCTTATTTATTTTTAAATTGCTTTCACGATGCGTTACTTGTTTTTGCTTCTTTTACATAGTCATACATTCCAATGTGGAAATTCAAGAGATAGTCCAGTTATATCAGTCCAGTTAAAGACAGATTTCGAACATATTACGAGTCGGTCTAGGCGAATGAAATTTTGTGAGAGGGCTTTTTAACGTCGTCCGGTTGGCATTAAAATGGGCTACATCGGTCGAGTAGTTTTGATACCTCCTATACAAAACCAATATTAGACCCATTTGGTGTGTACGAACTAGGTTATGTTCGGTCAGATTAGGTTAGGATGGTTGTCCCAAAGGAGCCATTCACATAAGAGTGAACGAACGAATTGATGAAATGCGAACAAACCACTTTTAAACAGAAAATTGTACATTTTAGTATTCCAAGAGTAGAATAATTAATTATCCGATCAAAATGTATTAAGAAAACAATGTTAAAAACAGTTTAAATAATAGAATTTCGAATTCCAAACTTTTTGCCGCGAATGAAAACAAATTTGCCGCGAATTTTCAAAGTTTATTCGCAATCCACATCATTAAACCGCGTTCTACAAACTAGCGAATAAAACATTCGTTCGCACTTAACCTCAAATTAGAAATTGGTAGCTGGTAGAAACTGATGGCTGAAATTCGCGAACTGAAAAGTGTTCATATGTGAACGAAATGTCAAAACTCGCAAATATTCAGTCGTTCGTAGGTAGTTTTAGTTAGTCGCGCTCATGTGAATAGTCCTTTAGGTCGATTGCGGCAAGTGGCCAGAAAAAACTAAGGAGTGACCTAAGCAGTCTAACCCCCCGCTGGTAGCCTCTGACAGTCCGCTCGTTAGGATGGTGGATGGTACAGAGCAGCGTTCCCACTTTCACTACGATCGTAATGTTTCACTACGATTTTGCTTTAGTTCGGCAAAATCATTACGTCACTACGAAAAATTTTGAAACACTACGATTTTGCGTTCGACTTCGTATCCATATATTTCTTGTATAAAATTCCTTCAGGAAGTAGTAATACTGATTTCTAAAATGTTATCCCCTGAAAAAGTTGTCTGAACGCATTGGCAACAGGGCGATTAATTGAACACATTCACTTTTCAGCGCAATAATGGTTGTAAGAAGGTGGTTCCCGTTCTGTGATACTGTGAAGTGATAAATAATTTAACTTAATTTGCAATTTTCGAGGTTTATTTATTTTCAAGGTAGAATACTTTGTCCGCGCAATGTGACGTCCGCGTCGATTTGACTGCAAATCTTGGAAAGTTTCGTGTGTTAGGCAAGATTCTATGATATTTATTTAGGTGCCTAAGCAGTAAGCACATTGAACGGGGCCATTTTTTCATAGATAGAGAATCGTATCATAGAACCAGAATCAGCCCCCCACCCTAGTTCAGTGTATTGCGTGTCGTATAGTCGTATTGGGGTTAAAACCAAAACATTATGGAGATTGCAATTAATTTACATATTTCACTACGATTTAGCTCGAAACACTACGTTTTCTTCAACTCGGCACTACGCTTTCGTAAATTTGAAGTGGGAACGCTCGTACAGAGCAAAGAAAAGTATTTTGAGTATCTGCCCTACTATGTTGACCTTTGACGTAGAAATGGTGACATTTTGTCTTCGGGAAAGACTATGGGGTAGCCAAAACAGTCTATCTCCGTCTATTGCCGACTGTTGCGAAGCAGAAACGTGTGATCATAACAATCTCCCCTACTACTTATGTAACACCGAACAAGGTGACGGTTTGTCTTCGGGAAAAACGAAGGATGGTCGAAATAGTCTAACCCCCGCTTGTAACTTCTGGCATTCCGCTTGTAAAGAGTGCTTCTGCTGGTACAGATCTGCTCTACTGCTTGACGTCGAAAAGGGTGACGCAGTTTATCTTCGGAAAAAACGGGGTGTAACCGAAACAGTCTACACAATAGATTTTTATTTTTCGCTTAAGTGTTGATTGTTTAAAAAATGAACAAAATCAATTGGCGTGGCCTTGCCGCCTGATTGACAACTAATAACACTATATCTAATGAATTGTATTCTATTGAATTAAAATAATTGAGTTTATAGTATTAAAATAGGTAGTTCATTGATTTTTCATTCCTTCACTGGAGGGCATTTTTACAATAAATATTTATATAGGTAACTGCTTGACATCGCATTCGTTGAGTAGTCTAACAACTTCCGTCGGATACATCACGTTTACCTCATAGATCTGTCGCCTTATTTCTTGGAACATCGGGCATTGTCCAATGAAGTGGAAAATATCTGCCCTCTTTTCAAGGTTGCACAGGTAGCAAAGCACTGGCAAATCGCCTTGGTGCGGTATGTAATTAAATTTTAAGAGTTCACCCCTAAGTTTGAATACTGTCATTATTTCCTGTCTGCTATATTTACCTATCTTGAAAATCATTCGATGAAGTGATCCGCGAGCTTGTTCAATGAAAAAGTGTCTGTCTCTTTCATCAATACTACCTATCAGCTGGTACAGTTGTAGTTTCCACTCATTTTGCTCAGAGTATTGCAAGCAACGAAACACTCGCTTGGTATCCTTAGCCATTCTCTGTACCATCCTGTTTTGGACAGATTGGCAATAAGGTTCCACAAAAAACAATACCTTGTTCAGTCTATTGATCATGATATGCAGCGATTCCAAGGAGTTCGCCAGCGCAATATCGTCAGCCGAAGAGAAGCAGTTTTATATGCAGTCCACACCACCAGGCAGATTTTCCACAATATCATTGATAAACAGCGGAAAGAGACTAAGGTTTAGGACTCACTCCATCACTCCCTTAATCCCGCTGTCGTCTCATGCCATGACGATATTTCCGTGCCATTCCAAACCGATGATTTGGCGTCAAAACTTCGTCAACCCTACCCTACACATGCAATACAGTTTATACATGAGGGCTTTACGATCAACCATATCAAACGCGGCCTTAGATTCCACAAAGAAGACGTAGAGTTTCGCCAGAATCAAAGATCTTGTTAAATATTACAGTAGGTTAAAACGATGTGTGTTAACACACATGGATATTTGGAAAATATCTACAGAATGAAGTTTTGTGTTGGAAAATCATCTATACATTCCTAAGAATGGTTGAACGCCTTAAAGTAGCCAAAAATTGTAACAACAATTTGAGTCAAAAACACCTCCAATAAGTAGGCGTGTCAGTAAAATTGAATCGTGAGGTTATTATGGGTCTACATTGTTTTTTAATTTTAAAAGGAAATCCAGCCCTAAACGTTGGGCTTGTCAAAAACACTTCATCTAGGCGAATATAAGGACATTTTTAAGAAGTTTGCTGGTGATTGGAGGATTTAGAGTCAACTATTTTAATATAAAATCGTCGTTATTTAGGTAGAGAAAAATATTTGAAGCATAAAGTTTCGATGTGAAGTTTCTTTTAATGAATGCCTACCGCTTTTTTAGATCCCATTTTGTCCATAAAGGACTAGACCTTAAATGTAGGTAACTAGTTTCTTCAATATATCGACTCTTAACCGTTAAGGCCTTGCAAACTTAGTACTGATTTAGTTTTATGATCGGAAAGTTGCGAACAGGGGCTGGTTATGGATCTACAGCAACTCACTCGTTAGTCGTTACAGTGAAGCTTGCTTTCTTTAATAGAACTTTTGCCACAACTGGAACGTCTGTAAAGCTGATAATAATTTATATTTCTAACCCCTGCTTCGGATGATAATCTCTCCTCTACTCGTATGGGAATTTCCCGTGATGATTTAGGGTCGATGGCGGAGAACACAGAACTATGGAGGGTCCACTTGAGCAGCCTACACCCGCGACCCACTAATTGGATAAGTGAGCCATTAAAAATGAATGAACCCTTGCTTCTTCCTCCAAAAAGAACACCAAACAGCAAAATACTATACAAAGACGAAGCACGACTATAAAGTATGCTTCCACAGATTGTCAGATTGGGTTTCCCGTCAAATGGTATTTTTCAACTGTCAAGAACTCCTTATTTACTTTGCGCCAGGGAACATGTGAAATGTATTATCCTTTCTGTCAACAAGAAGCAGACACGCACCGTCTGCTCTATCATAAAGAAGAAACAGTTGGAAACGTTCTAAACCAACCTTGTTAGTCCATCGTTTAAACTTAAAGTACCAAACTGCTTAACTTAATTACAACCGTAATTCCCAATGAACGAGAACGAAAGTTAGCTCTCGAGTTAAAGTGAAATTCACTTTCCAAGTAATCCCTCATAAAATGCAAACGCTCCTAAGCTGGTCATTTGCACTAAAAATAATTAAGTCCTTCCTCGCTGGATATGCTTTGACGAAAGGCTCTTTGGGGTTGGCGCTGGATATAGTCTCGTAAATTTCACTTTTATGCTTTTACAAAGTTCGCAGTACATCAACACTGTTCCAGTCTCGTTCCTTTAGATTCAAGGAAATTGTTTTGTTTTATCACCTCACCATAGAAAGGGACACTATAACAAGAGTGTAGCACCCGCACGCCATTCACTTGAATACAATCCAATTTAGCTGCTAACAATGGAACAGATATTTTATCTAGACGACAACCTTGTGGATTACTAGGGATTTGCATATTTTAATCATTTAAATTGGTCCTCCAAGGAGCAGATCCCATGGCATCAATGAATAATTGCTGCCGGTCCGCACTCTACACCCCCTTAATTTTACGAGGTAATAATTAGACGAAGAAGCAGGTGCTGCTCGAAGAAGGATATCGATTTGTTTGATAAACACAGGACTCACGCCCTTCTCGCTGTTTTCAGAATTTGATATGAAAACTTTGTCTGGAATTTAATTCGGCTCGCACAGACACACCCGCACACATATATGGACTACATTGTATCCTGTAAAATGTTCAATATCCGAATTTCCTTCCCGGTCGTCGGTACCAACCCAAATTTCCGTTGTCACGGTGACGATGCAGCGTCGGGGAGCGTACTACCAGATACCAGAGCATGAGGTATGAGGATTCTTTTCGGCGAACGCTTACAGTCACAGTTCGACCTGCTGAAATCGGTGTTTTTGTGTCGGAAGTTTTGATTGGAATCTTTTAGCCAGAAACTCCTGTCGCTTGGAATTCGGCAAAGGAATTTGCCCATATACCTCAAACCCCGGTAAAGGTATCGCACAAGGATGAGTCTGTGCGCCGCCAGAAGGAACATATCAAAAATTTCGTAACCATTTTACGAGTTGAATTTCCGCTGCGGGCCGATTGCAATCTGTCATAATGGAATTTATAGGACTTGCTTTTATTGCGTTTTGAATATCCTGCACAAAGTATACACGAGAGTACGTTCCACTCAAATCCGTTTCCTGTCCCATTCTCTTTCTGTGTGTATGAGTGTCAATTTAATGTTACAGGCTGTTCGTATATGCTTTTTGGGGGAATAATCAAAAACGTATGATGTATCCTTTTCGACTGCCCGGGGATAAGCACACACACACACACACACCAAGAGCCAGCCACCCTCTTGGAGCATAATGTACTTTACAACTTTTGGCGGGAGCGCTCTTTGCCTAAGGGTGGTTTAGCATTTAAACTGTTGTATCACACTTTAATGTGTTTTTTAGAGGGGGATCCTGGTTACTATACCAAACGCCAACCCCAAAGGTCTGGGGTCACATAACGCTGGGGAGATAAATGTTTTGATAATATAATTATGCATGAAATTTCATCCAGAAGAAATGGAAGCGCTGTTCGTCTGGCTTCAACTTGTTGCCCGTGATGGACATGCAGGAGTGTTTACATGCGGCCCTCCCGTTTAGGACTGACAGTAAACATTTTAAACAGCGCCGTTAAATAAAGCACATATAACCTTAAGAGGGCATAAAGCGACGACGTTTTATTTAAAGACCATCATTGTGTGTCGTAACTTGCGTTACAGTTTGCACGCCTAGGTGTTGGTCATAGGGCACACAGCAATGGGCTGTCAAGTTGACACGTTGGCGTTGGTTGGATTTTAATAGATCATAACGTTTTAATGTATCAGCTTGTTCTTCTTTTGTATTGAAGAGCAAAAACTGGATTGCTTTTTCCTGTTGAAATGAACGGTGCGTTACGTTGGTACGTTTACGTCATTGAGCGCACCTTTCCGATTAAATGTCATAAAAATAAACTTTTAATGTATTTTAATTTAAAATTTTACCAGGACATTTCGTTTTTGCTATTATCTTCTATTAGCCAGGTAGAACATGAAATCGTATACCACTAAAATATGACACGTTTCCCGGTATGGCTTTTTTTAATACTTCTGTATAGAAAGGCGAACCTATAATTCACCCATAACGCCAGATCCGTGTATAGGTGTTACCTTTGCGCTGTTTTAAGTTGTAGTCCTGGGTTGATTGAACTGAAATCTGAAATTCTAATTTTCGATAAGTTTTTCGAGCAGCAAGGCAATGCTCATTTTAAAAAAGTACTAGTAGGCACTAGATCGGCTATCAGCCGTCAAATTGGAGCTGCTGCTGCTTGCCACGAGGTGTCGCGGCGTCATTATGATGTCTGTCACTCGGACTAGAGCTGTGTCGTCGATTAGTGCTGCATTCGATGATCGACTAGTGCTACCAAATCGCCACATAACCGCCCAGTCAGATCCACGATACCTTTGAAGCACCTTTGGAATCTGTCTGGACCTGGTGGTAATTGCGGTTGTTTTTATGGTGGTTTATCTGGTGCGAATGACACTTTCACTGCCCGACGTTCTGTGGCCTTCGCATTTAGTTTGCCAGTGAAAGGAGTTTTCGAAACGCTGCGCTGGCTTGAATCTGTCGATGCTAAAATTCACAGGGGGTCTAGCACGTAACTTGATACAATCGAGTTCAGTCGATACAATCGAGTTCTGGCAGCACCTAATTTGTCTCAATCGAGGATAATCAATCGAGAATAATCGATTGAGACAAATTAGGTGCTTCCAGAGCTCGATTGTATCGACTGAACTCGATTGTATCAAGTTACGTGCTAGACCCCCAGATTTCCCTTTCACTGTTACCTTGAAGTATTTATCGGTTCGATCAATGACCTTGTGTGGACCGTGTTGTAAGGCGCCTTCATCGTCTCGTATGTAAACTTATTCGCATGAGTGTAGGTCTTGAAATTCAAATGTTGTTTAATCGGAGTGATGGTGGGGTGAAGTAAATGAGGACAAGACTTAGTACATATATACTATCAACAAACAAATAAACATCTGTCCACGCACCGCCTAGGACAGATAGCAACAATTTCAAGGTAGCTAAGGAGATCACCTATTTCGGAGTAAACATGAACTCAACGAATGACACCCTACTGAAGATTCGGCAAAGAATTACCCTAGAAAACCGTTACTATTTCGGTTTGGCAAAACAATTAGGTTCAAAACTCCTAACTCGAAGGACGAAATGTGTGCTTTATAAAATCCTTATCCTGCCAATTCTGCTTTATGGCGCCGAGTGCTGGACGATAAGCAAGAAGAGAGAGCTGATACTATAGGCTCCTTGTCTTTCGAAAGAAAAATACTTCGGTGGATTTTTGGTCCTGCGTGCGAGGAGGGCGAATGGAGGAGAAGATACAACAGCAACCTCTATGTGGATGTAGTTAAAAAAGCCAAAACACGTCGACTACATTGACTCGGTCACATCCAGCGAATGAACAATAATGATCCAGCTGAGAGGATCTTCGACTATCAGCCCCCAGGTTCAAGAAGACAAGGCAGATCGAAACTCCGTTTCAAAGACCAAGACATCACGAAAACCAGATCGCTTGGTCTGGAGAACTGGAAGCAGAGTGCCCGCGATCGTAGATGATGGAAGCCTGCAGTGTCTCAGGCATGAAAAGAAGAAGAAAATTCGAAAATTATCGAAGTTTTGTTTCAGTATCAAGTGATGCTTTTGGTGTCCTGTAAAAAATCGCTGCGTAGTCGTAGGCTCTGACCATTTACCACCTAACCAACGTTCGGAGATCCTCGCGAAAAGTTGTGCCAAGTCCAGGTAATACCAGCGGTAATGACTTTGATTGATTGCCCCTTTTAATGTTCGGTTCGGTGCTATCTTTCGAACATACCATTCGACTGTGGGTGATAGGCTATAGTTCTCTTGAAGCCGAGTGTCTACCCTAGTTCCTTGAAGAAATTCTACTGAAATTGTTTGCCTTGATCCGTTTTTAATATGTTAGGCACCCCGAAAGGAGGTTCTCGCGACCAATAGCCTCCGCCACCGTTTCCACTGTTGTGATGTCGCTCAATGGAATTGCTTCCGGCCGAAGAGGATAACGATCGATGAGCATTAGACAGCAACGAGAGCTCTCCAATGTTGGTAGCGGTCCTATTATGTCCGGGTGTACTGTACCGAATCTGTCACCAGAGTTTTCAAAATCTTTTACTTTGCCCCAAACGTGCCGTGACACATTTGCGCGTTGGCAGGGATGCAGATCCCAGCCCGATTCCTTATATCTTTGTTAATGGCTTTCGATATGAACTTGCTGCGTGCTTATTTAGCGCTGGTTCTGTTTCGTATGCCAGAATGTGAACACTCTCAAATATCATCTTCCTAAACCGTGCGGGTTTGTATGATGTATTCTTTGGGCCCTTTATAGGAAACTTTCTAAATTTTAGCGTTGTGGGTGTTGGCATCAGTAGTGCTTTCAACTCCTCGTTCTCTTCTTGGATTTGAGCTAGTTCGGCGGAGTCCATTCTGGAATGGAAATCGCATCTAACGTCGATAATGCATCCGGTACCGTGTTCTGTTCCCCATCAGGTAGGTAAGTACTTGATGTACGTTGTAAATTGAGCTATCAGATTCAGATCTAAGTGGCGCAGCTGTCGCGGCGAAGCCTAATCCTGATTCTGCTGAACAGCGAATATGAGCGGTTTGTGATCGGTGTACAGAGTAAAAGTGCGTCCTTCTAATATATGACGAAAGTGACGGAAAGGACTGTAAGCTGCTAGTATAGCTTTCTGTCATATGAGCTAAATTTCCGCTGGCACTTCTCTAAGATTTGGAGAAAAGAAACTAAGGGCCTGCCAGCAATGCGTGGTTTTTTGCTTCACACCCGCGCCGACTGCTACTTTCGAAGCATCCACAACCAATGATAGTTGTTTTTTTTTTATTTTTTATTGGGTATGTATGTCAGAGAGGCGCCTGTGAGTGATTCTTGCGTGAACTGAGACTTTGGACACTAAGGGACTGCTCCCTTGTTTAAGGTCCAAAGAGAAAGGTTTAAGCTTCAGTTATATCCCCTGAAGAATTGAATTGAATTATAAAATATCTCAAAATGCACCTACTTACAAAACTTAGCAAAGGTACAGCCAGAAACAGTGATTATGATTACATAACTTGTCCCGACCCCTGGTGCTGGTGCCAATGATTTTATTTCCATTTTGCCATTTCAATGCGTACTTTCTTAATTCTACGTTCATAAACTGTTCCGTAATCCAAGGCTACCATTAAATGAAATTATATCCTACACGGAATACTCCTTGTTGCAGTAACATTGTAATGTAACGGTTTATCGAGTCCCCGATAGCAAATCCGTTGCAAGTGGCAATTGCTACTCATCTATACATCCTCTGAAATATAGATCGCAATTATGCCCAATCACCTTCACTTTTATACATTCTACCGACTCCTGTGCTGGACTGGACATGGCCTAGCACAATTCCTGTCGCTGTTAATGGATCGTGTATGCTAGGAGTCATCCCACTGCAGCATATAAGTTATACATTTTATCCTCCAATTAATTATAGGCTTACACTATCAGCATAATCGACGCTTCGCAATCCTAGCTATGCATGCTATAGCAGGGAGCAATTTACATTCTCGCGTAGGTTACAGTATAACGATCTCTTATTAGCCTTCAGCGCGCACTGGATTTGAAAAGACGCCCTATGAAAGAGTTGTTGGGCGCGATAGCCTCGCGCGTATGAAAATTGAATTATAAATATTTAGAGAAAACGCTTTTGATGTCGACCGGTTAATCAAATTGATTGCATCCCGAGTTGTGGTTAGTTTTTATTGACCATAATGCGTTGTAACGGATCGAGTGACGTGGCAGTATCATTTGCATTCTGATGGACTAATTTTAGCCTGAATGGCTTTCCTTTTTCTAGTTGTTGTTGTTGTTGTTGGCTCATTATGTGTACTGCTGAAAGATGCTTTGAAGGCTAATTAGTATATAGGCCTGTTCTGAAATTCTGGTTAATTTGCAATAAAATATAATTGAAAAGGTGCAACGTGCTCGTAGATAAATCCACTCCACTCGCGGTTTGAGTTATTATGTCATGGGGCTACAGCCAACGATGAATTTTTATGCTCAGGGCTGTGCTGTCATTAATCTAAATATTCTAAATGATCAGGGCCGGAGGAAACATAGTTTCTCCTATAGGCGATTTTTTTTATGACGCCCTAATCAATTGTAGGTACGTCAGATTCTCTGCAGACTCGTATATTTTTGGAGGTTGTGAACGATTACTTGCGTGGATATTTTATTGTCAATTATACCGTTACCAGAATGGCAATCTGAAATTTTTTATTGATTGGTATACAGATTGGGGTTATGTATGGAATAACACATCGGATAAATGGCCGTCACGGCTTTGCTGCCAAGTACTTTACTCTTTTGTTGAAATTTTCTATGACCGTTTCGCATAAATGTGGCTGAATTTCATTCATTACTACACCCATTGAATAACTACAAATGAAATGAATTGTAGTTATTCAATGCTACACCTATCAATTTTCTCTTTCAAGGCGTAGGTGGTCGTGGGCTTGTTTGCGTAGACCTTTGACTTAAAAAAAAAACCCAAAGAAAACAGTTCAATGCCGCTAAATCAGACGATCTGGATGTCCAATTCTGATCGCAAAAACGACCGATGCACGATTAGAAAATGGCTTATGCAGTAATTGAATTGTTTCTCTGGCTGTATGGCATGTCGCACCGTCTCGTTGAAACCACATGTTGGTCACATCCATATCTTGTAATTTAGTCATTAAAGACTGGATTATTATGTCACGATAACGAACACAATTAATTGGTACTGCTTGACCAGCCGCATTTTCGAAGAAAAATGGTCCAATAATGCCTCCAGCCCAAAATGCGCACCAACATTTTTATTGTTCCAAAACCCATTCAAGGAACTCTCTTTGCGCTGCATGGTCAGTAGTCTTCAGTTCTTGAGTCAATTGTCTTTCGTAAGAATTCGGGGTTCCCTATCTTTTTCATACTGCGACTCCCTAGAGAGGTTGAAATATTTTTGCGACGCCCTTCTAAAAGCAGAGATATATGAAGTTGATCTTACTAAAGATTCACTAAAGGGTTTTTCAATAAGGATGGATAAACGTTAAAATATTGTCGCCCCATATTTATGGCAATTTTGCTTGTTAACATACCCGCATTCATCCAAAAATGCGCCTCGTCGGTAGGTAAAGATGATTTTTCGACAAAATTGAGGTTCTCTTCCAAACGCCTCGAATCCAAGTCAGCGAACAAATGGCTTTGTCTATGTTCATTAACTTTGAGCTCTTGATGGATTAGTTGGATCTTGTACTGGCGTAAGCCCAAGTCAAGATTTCTTATGCACGTCGTATTGACTGCCTCAAGTTCTCCTGTACACTCTCATGGACCACGACAATGCTCCCGACGAATCTGGCTGGCAACGACCCATACCAATTGAAAAACCCTTATTTATGTTTAAGTGTCAGGTAAATGCGAGTGACAGCCACTAAGCAAGTCTGACTGGAAATACGGGAAACACAAACGAAATCGCTTCGACCGCTCTTAGTATTCGTAAAGAGAAACGTAATGCTTTTCCTTTGTTCGGAGTCTTACAGCAGTAAAAAAAATAAAGCTTGCGACGCCCTTATAATAGCGCCACGACGCCCCGGGGCATCGCGATGTACAATTAGGGAACTCCTGGTCTAGCACAAATAGGCGCGCTTTTTTTTGCAATCCTATATAGCCTTAGATAAAACACAAAAAAATGCCTTACTGTGACTTGGCAGCACTATGCTAGTTGATATTTGACTTTTCAGCTGTTTTATTTGTGTTTTCACCAAAAAAAATTGCAGGCAGTCAATTAGTCTGTAAAATCATAAATTACGAGAACAAGTTAGCTGAAACACCTTTGAACCAATAAAAAAGATTTACTCAAAAATTTCAGCTGAATTTGTTCAGTGGTTTTCGAGATATAAGATTTTTAATATTTCTTTTGTAAGGAAGGTGCCACGCCCAATTTTGACCAAACTTCACAGAAACACTCTTGAAAGCTGAAAATTGCCTAAATTTTATATGTATAAGATAAACACAACTGGACTCATCTCGTACCCCTTAATATTTTACGCAAGCCAAAACTTCCGTCATCAATGTCTGATATACGAAATATATCCAACCCTTTTGGGCCAGACAGGTTTGTCTACATTCCTCCATCACGAGTCCGCCCAAATTCCTATAAAGGTAACATAGCAAAATATGCAAATTAACCACACAGACATTTATTATGAAACAACGACTAGGGACAACGGTCGGCGCACCCCAGCCAAAAGGTCTTGCTACTAATCGCATGTCCTTGATATACGAATTCAATTATTCCTAGTCAGTAGAGTATACCTTGGGTGGAATTTCATTGTACACTTGCTGACGCTATTAATTTACCCCTTCCGTGAACTCCTGATTTGCATATCTTCCTTCCGCGATATGATGATGTCCTTGTGCTGAGGAAATCGAAAAACCAAATGCTTACGGGATACAATGACCATAATGCTACCTGAGCTTCACTTTCTGCAGGTGATAACTCAGGCACTTTGCACTTTCTTGTGCACTGTCTTCGAGGACATTCGGAAGCAAATAAAAGCGAAATTTACTTCATTTTCACACCAACTTTGTGCGCCTATATACAAAGGCGTCCTTTCACTGTTGGCTAAATTTTCTGCAGGGCTCATTTTCATAACAATAAAAACTGGTGGGAAAGAGCTCCTTCGACTAGAGATGTAGATGGGCCTTTGTTTTATTTACCAGGCTAATGGTGACTGCGGCCACCTCGAGTCATGGGTTCATAAATACAAAAGCTAACGAAATTAATATTCATTAGGCCACCGTTCGGCTGTGCTGTGTACTCACATCGGGCAACGTTGGGGGCACCATCAAAGTCCCTTGTTAAGTGTTTCTTCGATATAAGTAAACATTTCGCCTTTATCGTTGTTGAGACAGGTTCTAGCAGCCGTTAAAGGGTGAACAGGTTATATAGGACGGTGAAATTGTTTGCATTGTTCTTGATTTATGCTTATCAAAGTGTGAATTACGTACTTGAGTGGTTTGTTTTACAATGCGGCCTATTGTCGTTGGATGTATCGATTCCTGGAGAGCATCTAATGGATGTATTTTGTGCTTGAATGCAATTTGGCTAGGAGCCTTTCCTGTTTGTAAGAGGTGTAGTCTGAATGTGCTTAACTGCTTGTCGTATGTTCAAAGTGAAGATCAATTAACTTTGACAATGAAAAAAGTCTACAAAATTCGAACAAGGGTTAACACGTGTATATGCAGTCTTTGTTTCTTGCAAATAAATTTAGACCCTAAACATTCAATGAGAAGAAGCTGCAAACCGTCCAGAAGAAGAAAGTGGGAAGTGACAGTGCATTCGGAACTAACACTACCATTAAATCTTGGAGATTTCGATTAGCCCGTAAGAGTCCTGCCTATATAACAGTTCTTTTGTAATTATTTGGGACGAGTTCTCTATTTCACGCTATTTAGAATTAGAAGAACCCTCTGTTAAGAACTTTTCGGGAAATATTGTCCCGAAAGCTGTTTACCAATAAACAACATAGCTCTTTATGGATTAAGATTTACGCATATTTCGATTTGAAGAAGAAGGATAATTCTTGTATTTCGTCGGCTCATAAGAATACCTCGTAACTCTACCTTTGGGTGAAAATTACTTTGTAATGCCATCTTATGGGATTTTTTGTAGCGCATTAATCTAGAAAACCTCGCATCTCCCTGAAAACTCTATATTAGCTTAAATTAAGTTTTTGTGTAGCTCGTAACTCCGCTGCAATTCTGTTCTCTGGCAGACCTCGTAACTCCGACAAAATGACTACTCAGCAAATTCGTAACGCTTGTGCATGATTAGCAAAACTCCTAACTCTACTACTCAAAGTCGATTTGTTATCGTTAAATATCGTTAGATTTTAAAAGGGTAATAAAAACCGTTCGCAAAAAGGGCCATCAGATCCCTTTGGATCTGCATTCGAGTCCGCGTTAACGATTGGGGTCTTCTTAGACCCCGGAAGATATATTGTTTCGCTTGTGGTTAGACCAGCAATCACCTATGCGGCCGTGGTCTGGTGGACAAAGACTAACGAAGTCACTACAGTTAAAAAGATAGAATGGGTCCAACGTATAGCTCAGGAACTGCTTGACGAGGTGTCTACGCTCCACCCCGACCACTGCACTGAATGTCATCCTAGGCCTATTACCACTTCAAATACACATTCTAATGAAAGCAAGACTGAGTATTCATCGTCTGCTCTATTCGAACAACATTGACGAAATACTTGACCCAGTCTGGTACACAGACGGTTCCAAGATGGAGTCAGGCGAACTATTCAGTCAGCCTTGGCAAAAGCTCGTTCATACTCCAGGCTGAAGTCGGTGCATTAACCATTCCGCTAGAATAAATTTAAGTTCTAATATATGTGGTAAAACTAAATTTATCTTCTCAGACAGGCAAGCAACTCTCAAAGCCCTCGACTCATCTGTCATAAAATCGAAGCTGGTCCTGGAAACATATGGTCATCTACGAACTTGCTAAAAAGAACCTAGTCATTCCTCACTAGTTTTCAGCCCACACAGTGCTTTGCAGGAAACGATCCACCGGCATCGTGCTACTGTTATTGTGAAGACATCAAAATCTTATCAATCAGCAAATTTTATAGCATTGGATATAGAATGTCACATTTTGGGGTTCTTCTAATGAAGAGTCTTCCCTGAACAGCTGACCCACTGGCTAAAGTCGGCGCGGCAGTGCCATTTATCAAACCTGGACCATTCTGTGGTGTCAGTAAAAAACATTTCAGGAATCACATCAATGCTTGGCCTAAATTAAATCCAAAACTGCACCAGAATATTCTTCCCAAAATTCTCCTCCACTTCATTAATCTGGACAAAAATAACCTGAGTATAATCACAAGTATCATTAGGCCATGGACTCATGAAAGAACGTCTTCACCGAATTGGAGTTGAACCGAACCCTACATGTAGAATTTGTCTAGAAAGTGACGAATCGTCTCTTCACATACTCATGCAATGTCTGGCCCTCTTTCGCCGCAGAAAGATTGTCCTTGGAGAGAAAATCGTCACTTCAGCAAACCATGCTAACATAGCCCAGAGAAGATCATCGTCTACCTGATTGTCTCCGGAGTGAAAAGATAGCTCTAGGACCTCACCAGGAAAGGCACAATAAGCTCCTTTTTAAAGAGGCCGTAGTGCCAGAGCCCCATGAAGGCTCTCCCGACTTATAATCGATCTATATATATCAAATGGAGGCAGACTCAAGTGGAGGGAGACACAACGACTTGCAAGATTTAAAAAAATCATTGCCAAAGGATTTTCACGATTTTTATGATAACGTAACTCACCATAATAAATAAGACATTATAAATTATGCATTTATGTTATGTTACCTTAATATAGCAAACAATAAACAGTCGTGTGTTATAGACTAGTTTTTAATTTATTTACAAAGGATTTGTAGAAAACTCCGAGCACAGCTAGTGGGAATACTTCGTAACTCCAATAAATCAAAAATTAATGTTTTCATTTTGAAAACGGTATTATCAGATGGAAATTATTATCTCTACATAATATACACACCTAACAGAAACGATAAGCTGGCATAAAGAACAAAATGAGTATACAGTGTATCCTTAATTCGCATATCTCATAAGTTGATAATAAATGAAACAATCATTCATAATAAGTAACTTCTAAATACTGACACACGTTCAGCTTAAATAATGAACATTCAGTCTGGGTGTATGTTATGCGCTTATATCAGACATCGACCAGTGTTTTTATCTTTATCCTTTAATAGCGTTTGCCACCCAGCAAGTTCGTTACCCCAACTGACGATGGTCCTGCAAATGCCAAAAATAATGGCTGGCAGTTCCGAAATAAGCTTAGGAAATATATTTTACGATTATTGTTTGTTATGATGTCGGGCATAAATGTTGACCTAAGCCACATGCATTTTTGTATCTTCCTTTAATTAGATTTTCCTGACACGTATTTTTTCGCAGTTGGCTTTCCTCTTCATACATGTCCATAAGTAGCGGTGCCTGAGAGAAGAAAAAAGTACTGGGATGGCTCTTCGGGGGGATGGAAAAGTTGTTCGTTGTCCGTGTAGCTGTCCTCAGTGTATGGTGCTAATTGAATTGCCTTTTATAAATGTCCTGATGAAATTAATTAATTTTTTTTTCCCTGCCACCCACACTTTGACCATATATCAGGGAAGTATGTCGGTAAGCCCGTTATTGTTATGACTTTTGCGCTTATGAAACTAATGAAATTTGCCATAAATTCAGGATTTTATGAATGGGAAATATTAGGTCTACGTAAAGCACCGGAAAATAAAATACAAACGAAAAGCAGGTTTATGTATTCTCCTGTAAGCGTATTTATTATGCGCGTCCATAAACAGGGACTAATTATTTCATTAGTGGAACACATACGACCGTAGGGTAAAATTTGGCCGTTCTACAATCGGTATACGAAGTTTCCTCTTGTCTTGGGAGACATTTTCCCAACTTTGTACAATTATATCTGAATAGGGTCTCTCCTGTTAATAATTTTTTTTTTTTCGATCAAAATGGATCCCCTTCTGAATGTGAAAAACTTAAGTAAAAACTTGCAATCTCCATTTTTTTAAATACATACAAAATTAAAATTATTTAGAGAAAAGTTTTATATATTTATTTGTAATCCATTTTAATCTTCAACTTAAATATTTTGACGGTCACAATAGATCATTTTATATAGAAAGTTACAGCTAAAGAGCACACTCAAGTGGTGAAAACTGAGCAAATGACGTGGCAGTGGCGTGGTGCCCAAGTGGCAGGTGGAATCGCTAAAGTCTATTTAAACAAATGAAGACACGGGCATCAAAGCGAAGTGGGCGACGCGTGGTATTTTGGAGGAGGCGTGGCGTGATGCGAGTCTAGTGCCACAAAGCCACTTATCTCCAACAAGTTTGATTTTCGAGTGATTTTGTTGATTTTGGCATTGCAACTGCGTATTTTGTTGACGCAGTGGCTCGGTGGTTAGTGTTCTGGTGCTGGACTACTGTGCGAGGGATCCCAGTTCGATCTCCGGAAAAACACAAATAACATCTTAAAGTTATTTTCCACTGCGCCACTTCTCGCGAACATCTGACAAACATCCGAGAGTATGACTGTCCTGAAAAAGCTTCTCAGCCATTCGGACTCGGCATAAAATTGTAAGTCCCTTCCATTCGTCCCGAAAGTAAACAAAAAACTCACACAAACGAATGGATGTAAGAAGCTAGGCCCAGGGTGTCAAGGTCTACACACCTGTTGCGCCAACTATTTATTTACACATTTTATAAATGCCTCAAAAACTGGCGCAAGAATCGACAAACAAACCTACTGAAGAATCACTAGTACACAATCTCCTTGCGAATTTTTTCAAGGCATCTCATTATAAGCCTTGAAAATTGTCAATTTCCTCCAAAATTTGTTTAAAAATTAGGTACATAGAATTGTTCACAAAAATCACCTCAAACGTTTTCTGAAAGGTTCTCCAATATTTAACCTTTATATAAATATAAAAATCAGCTCTACGAATACACTAGTAACCACAACTACGTTGCGTCTATATATATCTCACTACTTGATGATTTTTCTAATGGAATAATTTGGAATCTTAATCCAAAAAATGGACAAAATCCATCGAGAAATCATTTGAATATGTATCGCCATGAATATGGCTCCCAAAATAGTATTCAAGTTTGTTCTTTAATTTTCAATGTTCCAACTTTCCATTGCAAAGGTTGCGTTGCGACTGTCAGATGCCCTAAAATGTGAAGATACTTAAAAAAAGCATTAAAATATTTGTTGTTTACTTTGTCTGCACTCGAAATATAATAACCGACACGTACTTAAAAATCGTAAGGGTATTGCACAATATCCATCAATTGACAGTTGTAATGGTAGCTTCTTGAAGACCTATACTTTTACACTGGCTTGACATTTCAGCAACGGTTTGACTATGAACCTCTTGCCATCCAAGGAGTCTTGAGCATTTTCCTTGTTTTTCAATCTTTTTACATATTCAACTTTGTATAATATTCCGTAAAACAACTCTCAGTTTCGATATTGTAAGACTTATCAAATTTGACTACAAATTGCTCCAAAATTGATAGACAAACCGTGTCGGCACAATCGCTTTTAAACTGATCGTAAAAACACATTTTTATTTGTTATTTTATGTTTTCAAAATATAAATCGACATATATTTAACTTACATCTCTATCCGAAAAAAGAATTTTCGAAATTGTTTCTATCCTTTTCTGATGGGTCAAATTTCAGTATGCAAGCAAAATTCTGTATATCAAAATTCTGCTTTCTAAAATTGAGTTTATCCAAATCCAAAATAATGCTTTTTAAAATAGTGTTTTTTGATTGTAAGTTTTGATAATGCAAAAAAGTGAAAACCTTTTTTAATTATTTACAGAATTTTGCACTTATAGAATAAGAGTTTCAAATAATAGAAAATTGGGACACCCTTATGTAACAACGGTGGGTACTCTACTTTACTCAATGAACAAATTCAAAAATCATCAGTCTCTTGGTTCTTTTTTTCAATGAGGAAAGCAATCGTTGGAAATGTGTGATAGATAACTAAACGTACTTATTTTAATAATGACATCGACATTCAAAAAATTGCATACAGTTTTGAAAATATGTAATTAAAATTATGATCAGAAAATGCAGCCAAAGTATTCGCCCGAATTTTGGTCGGTATACGACAATACGCATAAAGGAACGGAGATATTCCCAAGGACCCAAATCAGCGAGGAATCCTGGGGTAGAATCGGCTAAGGTGATTTGTGATAAGTGATAGTCACAATCAACAAAATTGGTCTGCGTAAGGTGATTGTCACCGGTGACAATCACATTTTTGTGATAATTTCTTGTGACAGCAGTTTAGTTGTCACTTGCATGTTGATTTAGTAGTGCTTTTTGTATATTTTGATGTGTTAAGCGAAAGTGGACGTGTTTGTACATCTGCAATTATTTTTTGGATCTGAAAGTAAATAGGAATAAAATAAAAATAATGATGGGGGTGTTTCTTTGTCGTTTGTCCGACTGTTGCGATTAAATCGCCGAATTGAGCTAAACATACTGGAGCTGGAAAATCATAATTAAAAAGTTCTTAAAAAATGCTTGATTTCAAAATGATATATTTTTGTAGTATATATCCAACACCCCTACGGCAATTGCATTTGCCAACTAGCATATCACATTCCATCTACTCTCCAGTTAAGTACAAGAAGTGACAAGAAGTTGGTAATGACGTCAGAACCAATAGGTCAAAATACTCTGTGTGAGGTGACCTCGAGAACATTAAACTCTGTCATATTTAGGGATACTTTCTCCCAGAAAACGGCAAAAAGCACCTCTCACAGAAAAATATTTGGTCAAATCCGGGTGCTTTTCCACGTAGTTTGCGATTTATTGGCTGCGCAAATCGAATAGATAATTATTGTTAGACATTAACATTGTTAAAAAGGTTATTTGTTATTTGTATATTACTGTGCATTTTCTAAAAGTGCATTACCTTCTCAAATGCTTTTACCCAAATAGAAAACAATACAAAAAAACAAATAATGACACATGTCAGTGTCAAGTGATGCCAAGTTTTAACTAATTTTTGGTGATCACCTTACGGAGAAATTTATTTGATCACAAGTGATTGTCACATTTGTGATAATCACAAATCACCTTAGCCGATTCCACCCCAGGCATCGTCGTTTGAAAGTATTGGTACGACGAAGCAAATTGATAAATTGATAGATCACTTAAGGAAAGAGCTTCTATTTTCGAAAGTACAAGGGAAAAGTGTTTGACATTTTAAAAGTGGGCACTTATTTTAAAAAGTAGAAGTTTGGAAAAATTTAATTTTAAAAACCAGAATTTTTCATACAGAATTTTAACCCAATCGGAATTATGACGCCTGAATGGTCTCAAACAGGAAACTCGATGAACACGATAAGATGGCGTACATCGAGAAAGCGTATTTAGGGTTTAGTCGAGTAACCACGGGAAGGATGAAATAAAGCCAGTACAACACGGCTAACCCCGTCGAAGGGTATCACAATGGGTCCACGAGGACCTAAGTGGGATGAAGAGGAGGATACTCAGCTTCAACAACCCGTTAACCAAACCTAACCTATAGGGTTTATTAATATTTTCTTACTATGCTGCTTCGTCGCTGCTTTCCTCTAATTAAATTGCAAGTTGACTTTGGACCTTTGAGAAGCAAAGTACAAGAAGAAAATAGCTATAAACAATATAGAACGGTTAGTAATAAATATTCGTATTCTTCGTATTCAAAAATAAGACCTTCGCATTTAGAAGAAATAGAAATAGAAATACATTGTCTTTCTGTCCTAGCCACTCCCTCCGTTCAACAACTCTAACGAAGGGGTAAGTTTAAATTTTAAATATGAAATCGGTTGCCTAATAAAACAAGATTAGCAATTTTGCAGCGACAACGGATGAAATTCTTTTCAATTCGATTACAGCTACCAAAATGCTCATACTATTTGTTCCTATCTCACGTCATCATCTTATGGTGATGTTCATGGTATACCAAATAAAGACTTCCCGCAGGACAACCTCAAATGGTCTGTTTGATATTCATTTTTTCGCAACGAGAATCAGCATGCAAATAGTCTACAATCTCTGCACTTTGTTCAACGGTGCACGGTTCACCATTCCATATAGTTTGCAAAACGAGTACCAAAACAAGGAGATTCCTCGAATAGGACTTCTTCGTCGACATGCTTCGTATGGTAAACCTTAAACAGAATGTTTAGGATTTTATTATTATTTGCCTTCGTGATTACATGGAAAGATGACATGTTGACTTTTCCGTAATTTTGCAAAGCGCACCACAAACCCCATGCAGGAACCTCAAAGGCATCTATGTCTCTGGCATTTATTTTTTCTTTTTCTCGGGCTTTCATTTATAAGTACACAATGTCCTTTCCGTTTCGGATCCTTTCGGCACACGTCAATATGTATGTGTCTGCTTGGCTGCGGCTGGATTTTTTCTTGCCCAGACAGCACGATGTCCTTTTTCACCTCCGGGGAGTAACATAACCATTTTCTTTTGGTTTTTCCCTACATTTTGTTAATTTTCCGGTTGTGGATTTTTATTTTCTAATTTAAAAGCGCTCATTTTCTTAACCACCACTGCCACCCCGAAAATTGTGTAATGTTCTGGTGGTTTGCCTTGTAATGTATTTCACCGTGATGGTCGCCACCGGGAGAATTAAGTTTAAAACCGTTAAAAAGAAATCAAATTAAGTACCCACGCATTAGGACTGTTTTACGATTTTTAAATCTGTATAGTAAAATCAAAGTGCGTTTGGAATGGTACTCATTCCCGTTGACAAACCAAAAATAGGTACATATACCCAAATTAGCTGATTCTTTTATGTATATCTGCATCTTCGGTGAATGTATATAAATTTTTTGAAGAAACAAGAGTAAGCAGCAAACCCACTGTGTCCATGTAAAGGATTTTTGAGAAAAACTTAAAAACAATGCGACAAAAGTCAGCAAGGAATGCCGCAGCAATTTGAAAAGAAAAATGGGGAAAGTGAAAGTTTTTGCCTGACAGATTCGTGATTTATTCAATTTCAAGTCTGGAAGAAAAATGCCCTTTGCGTCAGAACTAAATATGAAAAGGCGATAGAGGTAGCTCATTTGTTGGAATACTTTGGAAAGTATTGTAGGTACTGATCCAGACTAGTTTTGCTTTTTTTTTTTAATTCCCTTTAATCAAAATATTATTTAGAGATGGGGCCCAGAAGAACTTTCCACTACTAACAACAAAGCAAGAAAAAAATGTATTGCGGTTATCGTCCTCTCTGTTGTGTTCAATAATTGGTGGAAGAGCAAAATAAGGTTTACTTCCTAATCGAAGAAAAATAAAAATGTATTTCCGAAAGGACTAGTTAGTCAGCGCACTCCAAGTTGATTGATGTCCCCTTCTAAATTCTACGCGCCACCTAAGGCGAGTAGTAGTAGCGTAGAGTAGTCTTCCTCCACTGTGTTGTCCCTCCGGGTTGGAATCAAAGACTCTTCGGGCCGTAGCCTTGGTGTTCATTCACTCTGCATGTCCTATAGCCATCTTAGTCGAATGATATACGTACTTTTCTGACCAAGTCTACGTCGCTGTACAGTTAGCAGAGAGTTCGCTGTTTAATGTTCTCTTCAAAAGCCAATCAACGCCAACGGGAGCAAAAATCACTCGACGAATTTTTCGTTCGAAACGACTAAGAAGATATTCATCTGCCTTAGCTAACGTCAATGCTTCCGCACCATAGAACAGGACTGGGATGATGAATGGTCTTATACAGAGTCTCCTTAGTGTTTATTACAAAAGACCTTGGGGTCTAGCACGTAACTTGATACAATCGAGTTCAGTCGATACAATCGAGCTCTGGCAGCACCTAATTTGTCTCAATCGAGGACAATCAATCGAGAATAATCGATTGAGACAAATTAGGTGCTGCCAGAGCTCGATTGTATCGACTGAACTCGATTGTATCAAGTTACGCGCTAGACCCCCTTACTAGCCTTCTTATGCCATAAAAAACAGCGGTTGGCAAATGTTATTCTTCATTTGATTTCTACTGTGAGAGTTTATAGTGGAGCCGAGGTAGACAAAGTCCCGAACTTATACCTCAAAGTTATAGCTCTCTATCGTGACATTTTGTCCGATTCGTTTGTCTCTTCTTGTTGACAGCATGTATTTTATTTTGCCCTTATTCACCACTAAACTTACTTTTGTGCTGATATTTGGAAACATACAAGTGACAGTTCGTTCGTTCGTCAGGGTATGCAAGGTAGTTGCACAGACTTTTGGAAAATTGTGTCCCGGGTATTGGCTTGCGAGTTTCGCACAAATTTTTTAAGAATGATGTTGAAAAAGTCACATGACAGCGCATCACTTTGCCTAAATCTATTTTTTGGAATCAAAGATCTCGGTGAAATTGTTTCTGACCTCCACCGTCATTCTGCACAATGTGACAAATTTGGCAGGGATCTTTATGGTGCAATGCAAAGATAACAAAAAAACTCTCACTCTCACTCAGTCTCAGTGTTATTAGGACCCTCTCTTCATTTTTCCCACAAAACGTGGTCGTTTTTCCCTTTTTTCCCCTTTTCACCGAACTCAAATTCCCACCGAAATCCCACGATACATTAAAACGAAAAAAATTTTTTAATTCATTTTTATTATGTTAAAAGAAAATCACAATGGCCGCGTTGCATTGATCACTAGCAGCCGTATTAATAATAGATCTCAAACCATTCTCTAACTCACTTGTTACGTAACTGGTAGTTAAAAATTTAACTCACTGACTAAATTTTCTTATTTATAAAGAAATATAACCCATGCATTAACTAATTCACGTGTTTCCTATTATCGTAGGTTTGTGATGGCAACGCTTCTCCAAATTGTATTGAAAACTGACAGGAATGCGTCCTTCTTTTCTGCTGCCATCTTCTTCTTCTAATGAAATTAGAATTTTCTTACTCTTACTATGCAGTTAATTTTTTTTTTTGTTTTGAAAATCTATATTTATTTTTGAATGCTTTATATTTAATATTCTCATAGGTTTTTTTTTTCGTTTTTTTTTTCGTCTAGCATATTCAATTTATTCGAAAAGGGTGAACCATTTTGCTCCACAATTTTTGCAAATTTATCCAATTATTTATTACCCTTTTACCACATTCATATCATTCAAACGAAATTAAACGCGAAACACCATTTGTCATTTTACGCGGGAAACATGTTTTGCAAAGCTAACAAATCGCTAACACACCTACCGCCGTGAGTTAGTTATATAAACGTTACGAAAGCTTAGTTATCTTCTAAAAATGATTATAAATAGTAATTTGAGTTTAACCAGTGGGTTAGTCATTAGTTAGGGATAACACGAAGTTCCGCAACTATTATAAATACGGCTGTAGATGACTAGCGGCATGCCACACTCCATATACAAAAACTGACATTTCGGCATTGCACTAGATCTCTATTGTGAAATATCCTTTTCTGCGAAATGTTTCAATTTAGCGCAATATTAACTGAATAAAAAATAAATAAATCAATAGTTGGCGCAATAAGTCCGTATCACCCTAGGTCTATCTTCTCACATAATACATTATGGCACAAAATACATTTTTGATGCTTATGAAGATGAAGTAATAAAAATTCAAACTGGTTCGATTCCAATCCCAACGTCACTTTGTCGCTGGCGATAGAGGTCTAATTACATGCGCTGCCGCTGCGCCGTCAGATTGCTTTTGTACTAAAATTTTTTGTTAGACGCTATTTATTTTATTTGTGCTGATATTAGGCCTGTTTTATTGGCAATCTATTTCAGTGAAGTAAAGTAAAGTAGAATCTTCACAACGCAATTACAACAACCATATAGAGTCTCGAAAGTGTCAAACAGTGTGTAGTTTATGAAATTGCGTGTTAAAAATTTTACTTTACTTTACTTCACTGAGATAGATTGCCAATAAAACAGACCTATTATTGTGAATTGGAATAGTTTTGATGAAATTTCTCAAAAAATTGATTTTAACACTTGTTTTGTCAGTTTCCTGAAATTCCCAAGATTTTGGTGCTTTTTCCCTTTATCCCACGGAAGGCTTTTCGGACATCGAAAATCCCACAAAAAGGGATAAATCCCACAATTTAAAAACACTGCTCAGTCTCTCATATTCTGCCAGCAGTTTTGCTGAGCTCACTGAATGTTGCAAAAGGTGTGTCTGCTTCAACGACCTAAAACAACTCGTTTTGAAAACTACAATATGTATGGGAAAACTTCTGTTTTCGACTGTTTTTGCGAAAACCCAGTTTTCGGCTTGATGTGAATAGGGTATTACTATTTTGGACTTTACTGCTTGTCAAAAAACGAACCCTGGGAAAGGAAATAACTCTCAAAATGAAACATTTTGCAACAAATTGTACGGGTTATTTTTTTTGCGTTATTTCCAAATCGATTTGGGCGCTATTTCCTTGGGCGTTATTGCCTAACGCCATCTTAGCTCGTGTCTAAATGCGGTCTTAAAATCGATAAATAAATGGCGAGTATAGATTTGGACTTCTTGGGTCCAGGATCTGCCGAAGTGTGAATATTTGCTTTATAACAATAAATATTTTTAAATAATCCAATGTCTCATAGCCCTCAGATGGTCCATTCTGTGGGTCCAATTTTCGAGCACTTCCTTCAGCATATTGGCTGGTATTCTGTTAATAACGCGTTTTAAGTTATCTTCCAATACATCAATCGATTGTGGTTTATCAACGTAAGAAGACATATCTCCACAAAAAATAATTCATCGGAGTCAGATCACAGGACCATGATGGCCAATTCACAAGTCCATTTCTTGAGATGATGTTGTCTTGAAAATTGTCTCTAAATAAATATATGGTTTCGCCAATGAAAATGAATATTAAACAGAAATGTCACATGGACATGACATTTGTCACGCGTGCTACCAAGAATCCCTATTAAAAAAAAGTACTGGAACACCTTATACTTTCAAAAAGTTCATGAATCAAGGTATGTAGGATCATAATAGAAAATGTTATATAGTCAGAGCAGGGTTTTGTTTAAAAATTATTAAACAGTGAATAGCTGTGTAAACTTGTTGTTCACTTAGACGTATACGTAAAAAAAAGAAAGATTATAAAATCAGAAGTGACAACGTTCCCAAAAGTATTTTCCAATATTTGCATGGCCAAAATTGCGTGGCCATACTTACATATTCTTACTACAAATTGGATTCCTGCTGATTTTTATCCTCTGCGATTCCGCATATTCCCCTAATATTTAGTCCTCTTGTAGGCCAGTGCTCTACAGAATCTGGATTCCTGTGATCTGCATTTTTGGGTAGCTTCGTCACAGAATTTGCAGACACTTTTACCTATGTTGTGTATAGCTTAGCTGTTAGCTGTGTCTGCAATATCTCGTTGGAAAACCAGTCTAGATTCGAAATGTATTTTTACTTTGAATGATTGATGTCTTGAAGAATTCTGTAAAGGTTTAAGAGCTTGTTTAGGATATTAAAAGTATTCAAAGGTGGTAGTCCTTTTTTGTTTTCCTATCCCACAGAACCCTTTCGGTGGTATGTTTCGCGCTGCACCTTGACATTAGTTTCTTATGGAATTTTATTTTAAATAAATAGTTTGTGCTAATCTTTATTATTGAGCTACATTGTGCAGTTAAAGTGTTTGCATTGCAATTTAATTTCAAATTTTGTTTAAACTTCAACCAGTTAAAAGTATAGCATCAGGTGGATCCACAATACAAAAGTTTACTTGTAAACACCACGTAGAACGGTGAAGTACGTATAAGATGCGTTCAAAAGAGATTGAAATGTTTCCAGTGTCATCGGATAGATGTTGCCCACCATTATCTGTGTATGTGTAAAATGGATAAAAACAGTTAAATGGAAATGCTCACTTTTACCATCAAAGGTTTTTGGCTTCTCAGTATGAACAAGAGTAATGTCCTCTTAAAGCGTGCGCTGCAATGGAACCACTCTATATCATAGGCTGCCTCAGAGACTTGAACGCTCTTTTTTAATGTTTTTTTTTTATTTTCGAAGAGTTTCCGCCGGCAGATTGTTGTAATGGATTTTTAGCGCATTATTTAAGGTTTCCTTTTCACTTCAATTCACAAAAGAATGACTTACCTCTGTCAACAGTTCGTTGGCTTGCCAGTAGTAAGTGAAAAGGACATACAGCATCGTCATAATGTACATGACAACCGAAATGATTTGCATTACGGACTCAATCTGCGTACAGTATTTAGTTAGGTTTTCAAATTAGAGTAATTGCATTCATACTTGAGACTTACGATATTTAGACAAAAGAGAAGTGCACAGAGGATCGTGGAGAAAATCAGGAACTCTGCAAACACGATGTACGTTACCAGGGAGTTAAAATCCTCGACGAAGCTTTTGTTTGATGGATAATTAAAGACGCAAAAGTATACATAGAATATGGGTGCTAACACTACCTTATTATTCGAGTATGATATGCGATGCATTCAACTAGGTCAGCATAAATCCGTTCTTCTGTCTTAGTTCGGCTGTATACCTGCCTTAGTCTGCTCTGGAGGCATTTTAGAATCGCAGAGCCAAACATTGCATACGAAGCAAACAGGCTCACAAATGGCATGTACATTGATGTGAGGACCAGCGGAGTTGGCACTTGCAGGATGTAAATTATTTCATAGACTGGAAATGATGTAACATCAACACCAGGAATCGCAACTCCAAAGGGGTGAACTAATGAAATAAAGTAGAAAATAAAATGCAATTAAAATTAAAATCATATCTTATAGAGGAGATTAAAGGATAAACGAAAAATAAGCTAAAAGCAAATATTCAGACAGTTGTAAGGATTATGGGTGCGTGTCACCTGAGAGACGATACTTCTGATACAATTAGAATTAGGTATCTCTTGCTACCGATCAATAATGATCAATAACCGCCCAGACATGTGGAGAAAAAATTAAGGAACTTTCTCATATTGCAAGTTTTTCTGAAACACTATTGCCTGAATATTGTTACATCTTCTTATTGCCTAAAAGTAATACCCGATAATATAAATTTTGGGCAAGTACCTATACCATTCTGGTGTTTCCATCAGTCATAATATTTTGTTTGTATTTCTGTAGGGGCATAGGGTGGAAACAAATCTCTCTGTGCAGCTTTCAACTATGGCTACATTTGCCTCTGTGACTGTGACCGATATTCTTGGTAGTTCGTGCATATTGAGGATTCCATTCGGATGAATGCTTTGCAGTGTTTATTTTACTGAAATGGTCACACCCTTATTCCACTGTCACACGAACAGTTTCTTCCGTGCTCTCATTTGTTCGCGCGATACGTGTATGCAGCGTGACCGTTCTGAGACTAAAGTTGCAATTTGGCACTTTTTTACCACCTTCTAAAATTTAATGATTTTGGCCCTTTTTCACAATTTGGAACAACAAAAATATAAAATTTTCAAACTTTTAAGAAAATTCGTTGCGCTGAAGTGGCTCAATTGATACACATCACACCAAAAACATAAATGTAAAAAAACAACCAAGCTCTGTTATATAAAAAAAAGTGTGTAACTATTCAGCCACGAAAAGTAATGCTATCTAAATGTACGCCAAGTTCTTAGTTTAAGAGGTTAAATGTAAAAAAAAATTGAATGAAGCGAAAATGTCAACTTTTGGACTTCTCCCAGTGTATGCTCAACAGGATCTAGCATTCTACCAAATTTCACGATTCTAGGGTGGCTGGAAGTGCTTCATAATTTTGATGATCGTCATCTAAGTGAGTGAGTGAGTCAGTCAGTCAGTTACGGTTTTTGCGATTTTTGACGTCTTGTATGTTGAAAACCACTAATGCTAGAGAGATGAAATTTGGTGAGGTGGACCTTTTTAATGAGCTTGGTAGACTTTTCAAGTTTGAAGTTTTTTGGGTTAATTGGTTTCGAAGTCAGAGGGAGGTCGAAAACAGCCCGAGTTTGTTCCTGTAAGAAGGGTAAGTGCCTTTACTAGAGAACTTGGATGGGGCAATACCATTCCTTCAACGAGCAATGCGGCGCCTCCAATTTCAGAATCGGGGCAAAGCGGTCGGAGAATGATTCAGAAGATTTTGGATTAGAACTTGCACCGCTTAATGAATTGATTTGTTATGTTATTGAATTGATTTAACGTTTAATGTTTTTTTATGGTATGCTTTATTAGACTGAATTGTTATAGTTTTAAAAATAGAATATTACCAGTACAATATCTTGTTTGTTTGTTATGTTTACTTTTGTTTTGAAGTTATTAAATTTTAAATGGCCCTTTTTTTCTCCGTGATCCTTTTTCTTGCGACTTTTCTAAATTTATCAACGGTAACGCTGCGTGTATGCCAGAAAACTAATAGAATTACGTCACCACACCAACTCATCTTTAGCGTGCGAATAAATGGGATTAAATGTCAAGCTTTGCTTTTAAGAGATTTAAGAACCATCTGACACTTGTATCAATCTATCCAATGAACTGTGCATGTATTTTTTATAAAGGAAAAATGTTTTTCTATTTCTCTGGGGCTACTCTTTACCCCAATTTTTTCGCACGGAAACGAAGTTTGACCAAACTTTTCCACATTTTCGAGTGCGTTTATCGTCCGGTAGAATTATTCTCTGAAATTTCCTCCACGAATTTAATAGGAGAAAACAACTGTAAAGAAGAGATATTCGTGTATCGGCGACTCTGCAGGAGTAGGTACAAGTATATACAAAACCTAAAAGAGTGAGACTGGCAATGATAGTTTGACAAACATCTGTGTTTTTGACATTTCCACTTATAAAACTATTACACAGTTACTTCTTCTAAAGGGTGATTTTTTAAGCGTTTGGTTTTTAAAATTAAAAAAAAACAACGAAAATTTGCAAAATTGAGTGAAATTTATATTAGGGTCGATAAATCAATTCTTGCCATTTACTTTTTGAATATTATTTCGTGTAAATGTTGACCGCGACTACGCCTTAAGTGCTCCATTCGGAATGTCCAATTTTGGCATACTTTTTCCAACATATCGACTGGTATCTCATCAATAACACGAGTTATGTTGTCTTCCAAGGCGGCAATAGTTGCTGGCTTATCCGTATATAGATGAGAGATTTCACACATCCCCACAAAAAATAGTCCAGCGGTGTCAAAATTCACGATCTAGTAGGCAGCCAATTCACAGATCCATGACGTGAGATGAATTGCTCACCAAATTCGCCTCGGAATATGTCCGTGGATTCGCATGCTGTGTGGCAGGTCGCGCCGTCCTGTTGCAACTACATGTCGACCAAGCCCAGATCTTCCATTTTGGGCAAAAAAAAATCCGAAATCATCGAACCATGGTGAACACCATTGACCGTAACGTTGTTGCCATCATCATCTTTAAAGAAATATGGCCCAATGATGCCACCGGCCCATAAACCACACCAAACCGTATATTTTTACTCTACGCAAACGAGTTGGTGGTTAATGTCCAATAAAGTGAAATTTGGTCACAATGGCTTGAATAGCCTGCTCAGTAGGACGGTTATAATGACCATAAAATGGACGAAGTATTTGGTAATAAAATTCAATAATTTAAAAACGTTGTACGGGCGTAAGTCTATCCATGGTGAAATGGCAATGCTAACTGAGCATCACGCGCGAACTCTCAACAAAATCAGGCTTATACCCTATTCACACCAAGCCGAAAACTGGGTTTTCGCGAAAACAGTCGAAAACTTCATCGAAAGCAAATGTTTTTTGCAGCTTTCAAAAGGAGTTGTTTGAGGTCGTTTTCCATGAAAACGCCACGAAAACGAGTACAATCGTTGGGTTGTTAAAGCGGACACACCTTTTGCAGCATTCAGCGAGCTCAGCAAAACTGCTGACAGGATGTGAGAGACTGAGTGACAGCCTCAGTGCTGTCGTTTCTTCTAGATTTTTTGTTTACAAATGTGGAATCTCTTGCAAATTATTCAGTTTTTCTATAATTTTAGAACGGCTACCTGCCACAACTAAATGGTATTTTCAGATGTTTTGATTTTGATTGCTGCTTATGTTAATTATTTTATGCATTTAACCATAAGTTAACGATTATCAAGTAGCTTAAATAATTTTGTTTGTATATTCTGTCAATACGAGCGAAGTTTAGTAACTAAAATAAAAGTCTAGTCGCCACAAACATTTCATAGCTAGTTTCACAGCTAATTGAAACGTCAAATGAAAACGAGTTGGTGTTCGGTGTGAATGCATCCACGAGTTTTCTAAACTTTTTTGACGAAAACTCGGTTTTCGGCTTAGTGTGAATAGGGTATTAAAAACTAAACAGCAAAAAATCACGCTTATATTTTTTCCAGCCGTTTTAAATAAATATTTTGCTTATCTTCCAGGTTCCAGATAAAGGCTTTATCAAACACTTGAACCGGCTGATAGACTTTATCTGTCAGATATCATTATCCGAGACCTTTCAACTCAAAAGTTGAAGTTTATCTGGCAGATAAGTAATAGATAGGCTATCAGAAACTTTATCAGTTAGTCTTGAAACCGGCCCATAAAATTCGTTTAAACCAGAAGGTCATAATGCCAAAGGGTGAAAATGTATATTTTAGTAGTTGCAGTAAGGTCGAGTGTCAATGGCGCTAAACAATTATAATCGGCTAATTTTCTGACGCATATGTGAGTGTTGAAAAGAGAAGTTTTTCAAACTCCAATCTGAAAACAAAGATTGAAATTTCCTTTGCAACAACAAAGCAATTCGCAAGCAAAAGACTACGTCAAAAAATTAACACACTGTATAATTTATGATCTTGTTATCGAAGCGGGACAGTTTTTGACAGTTGGCTGACATTATTCGTTTTTCACCACGATAGTGTCAAGAAAATGTCTAAAGATAAGTATTTAGCGCAATTGACACTCGTCCTAAAAAACAAACTTCATCAAAACTTGATATAAAAGTCCTAATTTGAAAATAGCTTTAGATGTAAACGCATTCTGTACTTTGTGGCACTACAAACAGATATACATATAAAGATACATGTACCTATACTCTCAGTTCAAATTTAAGGGATCAACAAACAGTTAGTAGCTCACCTTTAGTTTGGCTAAAAAGCGGGTAAATTATAGCACCAATTAGATCAAAAAACGAAGCAGACAAATTGAATATCGATATTTTTCTTGCTCCCATTGTGGCCTTTTTCACAATATCCTTCGCATTGTCATCGTTTCCCTCCTAGAAGAAGTAACTTGATAAGGCCAAAGAGAAAAATCCTATTCGATAAACACTCTCATCTCACTCTTACCACAACTTCGCCATAAAGGGCAGCCAATTCAGCCATGAACGCTTCGAATTTCCTTCGATTGATTATAACCAGGCACGTACGTAGCAATGAGTTGAAGATGGCTATGGCGTAAAAGGCATTCAAAATGAACGTACTTACTTCTCCCCACTGCTGGTAGAGAAACACAAACTGCATCGCGTTCATAACGGCAACTGGACCGACAAACAAATACCGCCGCCAATTACTATGTGACAATATTACCGAACAAAATTTCCAAATTTTTACATTTATCGACAGGATAGGTATGTCCTCGATCATCATGAACAAATAAATGAAAATCCTCCCAATACTAGAACGGAAGTGTTCAAAAATTGCATAACGAGCCATTTATATAATATTTTCGAATGGCGTCGGCTTATGGTGACAAATTGTTGCAAAATTAATGTCGCAAATGCATAATTACACCTGCTGCCGATGGTACGGTCGTTTATTAGGATATTATGAATTTTATTATTCAGTCAATTGCAGAGTGCATTGCATTTGATATAATTGTATGCAATTTAGGATTGACAATTGGATTCTTAATAATTTATTGCATTGGTAAAGTGCTCAATTTATAGGTTGAGGTGGGACTTAAAGTTATTTTTATTATCTACATTTATTATTTAACAAATTGGTATCTAATTACATATGTATAAAAATTCGAATAAGCCGTGTAGTATCTCGAAATACTATATAAATTGTTTGAAGTTTAGTTTATGCTAACTTTGTATAAAATGTCCGTTTTAATAAAATAAAACTTTACTTATACGAAACTATAGAACTAGACGGATGCCGTTTGTTCAAAATACAACAAGCCGCAAATAATTTTATAAACTAAACACAAAATTAAGCGAGGACACCCATCATCTAAAGAATTTTAAAATGAAAATCAGTTACATAGTCAGAATGTTGAAAGGACAAAGAACAAATCTTCCACTGGTGGAAGTCGACCGGTGAGTTATAAGCCCTTTAGGCCGTAGTTTTTCTTTGCTGCAGCTACATTATTTTAAATAGACTTTGTACAAATTAAGGCCTCAGCAGTCAGCACCAACTGACCATTCATAAACTTGATACAATTTTGCGACTTTACTTCTTACAACTATTCTTGCAGTTCTTGTAAATTTAGGTACTTAACTGTTCTGGTTTTGATATATTGATGATCTGCAATCCTATTAGACTTCTAGCAACATCGTTTGCCCGATCCACAAGAAAGGAGACCATCTAAACTGCGCATTGCGTATAAGATCCTACATTATCTGCTGTACTATATGTGAATGCCTGAAGCCATTCATCAACGAATTGATTGGTTCCTATCAGTGTGGTTTTTTGACCGGTAAGTGCATAACCGACCAAATATTTACACGACGACAGGCCCTGGAGAAAACCCAAGAATTCTTCTTCTATTTATCGATTTTAAGGCCGCTCTTATAGAGACGAGCTATAGAGAGCCATGTCTAGTTTTTGCATCGATGCCAAACCTGTCAGATTGTGCAGAATGACGATGGGAACGCTTGCTGCTCCATAAAGGTAGGAAACAATCTCATTGAAACCTTTGATGTCAAAAAAGGATTTAGACAAGGTGGTTCGCTGTCATGTGACTTTTACACCATCTTACTTGAAAAAATCATGCGAAACTCGCAAGCCAACATCAGGAGCACGATTTTTCAAAATTCTTTGCAACTACTTGCATACGCTGACGACATATTGACATAATTCACTGGTGCGTTTGCGAGTATTAGCACAGAAGTGGGAAAAATGGGCTCAGTGGTGAATGAGGGTAAAATAAAATACATGATGTCAACAAGAAGGGACACACAATATCGATGAATCGGATAGAACGTCACGATAGACACAAAACTTAAAAGGTGGTTAGGGACTTTCCGACACTACAGAAATCAAACCAACCGCTGTTTCTTTGGCCTAAGAAGACAACTGACTAGTAAGGTCTTGTTAAGAAACGCTAAGGAGACTTTATTTAAGACCGTCATCACCAGCCTTGCTCTACGGCGCAGAAGCATGGGCATTAGCAAAGGCGGATGGAGATCTTCTTGGTCGTTTCGATCGCAAAATTCTTGTTCTTCTGGTCCCGTTTTCGTTGATAGACTTTTGCAAGAGAAGATTTAACAGTGTACATGTAGAGCGAATGGACACCAACGCTTCGAAGAGTCTTCGATTAGGTGGTGCGCTCGAGTGGAAGGGGACTTCAAACAACTTGGAGTGCGCAACTGGAGACGGTATTAGACAATGATCGGGCTAATTGGACATCAATTTGATTCCCATTTCCATCCCAGACTGTAGAGCCACCTAAGTAAGTAAGGTAAGGTAAGTAAACCGAATTGATGTGAGCAATGTGAGCAACTAGAGGAAGTCAGCTAAGGATTGTACTAACTGGAGAGAGGCTTCTTAATTGGAACCTCTGTAAAACTGCGTAAGTAAATAAGTCATTGCGGTAGTATAGGAAGGCCCTTAAAAGCCAAAACTGCGAAGCTAATTCTCCATCTTTGAGCTTTTGATTTAAATTAGCTGGGATATAGCTATGTTCTATGACAGCTCTTCGCAGGGATACAACTAAAAGAACAGCAAGGAAGCATCTAGTGCTTGCTTCTGTATAGTCCACTCTCAATCCGCGTCGTTCCGTGGGATTAAATTAAATCTATTGGCCCATTATTTGCAATGAAAACAATTGTTGTTTTTCTAACTTCATCAATAAAGAAACAAAGGGAAACCATATTTTGCCAACATAAAACGAAACCCATCCCCAAAACAATCGGCCAGACTGAATAAATCTTTCAAACGACCGCAATCAGTTTTATCTAGGTAGTAGTACCTACAGAGATCCACAAACCAACCATAATGCCCATTGGCGAGCTAAACTATATATCCATGGTGATGATTTACCGCAAATATACGTTTCTCGGAATATACGGGACGAAATTGTAAGTAATCAAACAAGAGAGGCCACTCTCGCCCCCCATTTACGACGAATTCCATTCCAACCCTTTCAATGTGTGGAAAATTAATATCCCGTGATTAACAGAAGATTGAATCTGAAATAACTACCCACTGTCCTCTGACGGCGACAAAACGAGCAGTCAAGCCAAACAACACAGAATTGCAGGAACAGGAACGAACAAATAAACAAACCAACCCCAAACCGCATATAGTCCTGCGTCGACTATTCGGTCAATGTTATCATCCATTCAACCGTTTTGTGTTTACAATCAGCTTTAATGTCTGTTTAAGGGAATTTATTATTCCTGGACATCCCCATACCCATTATAGGGATGAACTTTCTTTCACAACCAGAGAAATGACTATTTGACCGGTCGCCTTTATTTAGGGCTGCGCCCTCTCGTAAAAGAATGCTTCCGATTGTTTACCCGGATGCGGCCAAAATGCATTTCGACTTGATTTGCAAATGCGATATAATGTGTCAACGACTTTTCAGTATTTTTCAAAGTAGGGATTCTTTGTTTTCCCATTTGGAGAACATCCACCCACATCCCTCCATAGGTTAGGGTGGTTTTTACAGCATTTTGGTTGTGGTTTGTTTGGTTTTTGGATTATTCTTTGAGGACGGTACGGAGTGCTATTTAAGCTGACTTTAATGAGGGTATTATTACTCGTGGTATATACGCGGTTAATTAGATTTAATCTCTTGATGCATTTTGAGAAATTAAACCTTTCACGAGTGTAGTGATTGAAACAGTCTCTAGTACTATTAATGCTGAAGCATAAAAATTAGACCGATGAAATCTGCTCTTTGTCTCTGGTCTGTTTAAACAAAAAACAATTTAAACCTTTATTTAGGACATCTCTTTTTTTTAACTTTTCACCCTCATCTCACACATGAGCTTCCAAAATTAATGTTATCTTTTTGACGGTGAGTAGCCGAAGCATGGCAATGGATTTAATCAACAAGAATTGTTTGCTTTTCTGTCTGGGATCCTTTTAGGATGTTTTTTTTATATGTGAGTGGATAGAGGATATAGCAAATCGATCAATGTAGGATTTTTTTAGCAATACCTACTGGACGTTTGCTTTTCTGTAAACACTCCTAAATACAATTGTGCATCGAAGTCACAAATTTCTACTTGGGAATACAGCTTAAATAAAGATTATTGAAAGGTTATATTGAAAACTAGTTTGCTTAGTGCAACTTTGTTGGCAATTTCTAATTATTAAATCAGTTATATTGCAACCATCAGATTATGTATATATATTGCTGTCACATTGCTGTAGCGCAGTGGTTAGTAGTGTGCTGGACTACTGTGCGAGGAATCCCAGGTTCGACCCCCGGAAAAACACAAATTACATCTTAAGGTTATTTCTACTGCGCCACTTCTCGTAAACGTCTACCAAACATCCGAGAGTATATTACTGTCCTGAAAAAGCTTTTGAATTCAGCCATTCGGACTCGGCATAAAATTGTAGGTCCCTTCCATTCGACCCAAAAATAGAAACTCACACAAACGAATGTTGTGAGAGGAGCCGGCCAGGGGTATCTACCCGCCTGTTGCGCCACCTATTTATTTATTTTTTCACAACAGTTTAATTCCTGCTTCATAATTTCAAGATGCTATTTGCGCAATGAGCATTGATACGGTTAGATCAGTGTTCTGTATTCTGGCTGGCACGTAGTAGGCGATTCCAATTCCACTTCGGTACCATATTGGTATTTTCCCGTATGATAATGTAGGTACCTCCTCAAACATTCTCTGTCAAAATTTGCCAATCTCCGTTCCCGTATTCAGAAGTTGGAAGAAAGAGTGCCACTGAAAGAAAGCAAAATACTTTTCCCTTCAGAAAAATGCTTGCAAATATTAGTCCAAAAAATTCCTTTGTGCTAGTTGATTGTTTTTGTGCCAATATTTGTAACGTACTTTTTATTTAAATTGATGACCGAAACGTTAAACTTATATGTCAAAAATCTTTTTAAAAGAAATTGGGGCTATAGACATTGGCCGAGTTCAATGTCCTTAGGCACCTAAATATTTAGATGACAGTTTATCATTGAACGGAAAATTGCCTAGTACCTAAGCTAAATGTCAAATGCCTTACATGTGTTAAGAATTGAGCATTCACTCAACTGATCAACACATTGGCTACGTACTAAAGAAATATAAAATTATTGAAGTGTAAAATTAATGATTCTATTGATTCTTTTCTAAAAGCAGCTTTACAAATTGTCGGGTAAAAACCCCATTTAAACGACACATTTTATTTAACTATTATCACAGTTGTGTACGTGTTGATTTTATTGTCCGTAGTCAATTTGTCGTAAGTTTCCTGGGTATCATCGATGTCATACAAAACACCGTCAATTGTAACTTCAAATTTCATTTTTATTTATTTATTTATTATTTTTTTTTTTTTTCAACTATAATAATAAAACCAAATACAAATCTCAGCAAAGTTCAACAATGGAGTGAAAAATTCTTCGATTTCAATCAGCTGTTTATGACATTTCTCAAATCCACTAAGAACTCAGTCAAAAATTCTTGCCTAACTTTCCAGTCACCACAGCTGACCGACCTCACGAAATTTGCCTAGATTTGCAGTCAAATCGACCAATCAGAGGCTGTTGAATAGCTAGGCAAAAGCGTATTGAACGCGGCCATTGGTTGGTTTTAGATAAACATACATTTTGGTTATATGAGCAGTTTTTCTGCTCTAGAAATCAGCTGTCTGTCAATTTCGTTTTCCATTGGGCGCAAAAAAAAGCACTTTATCAGATTCAGACCACTTTTGCGAATTTCGATTCGAGAGCGAGATTCACGCATACTTTCACTAACACCAAACCAAGTGACATTTGTATACACAAATCGCAATTTAAAAATAGCTGACTGTTAAATAACACACCAACAGTTAACCTACGAAACACTTGTTCATAAACGCCCCAAAAAACTGTTTGCGTATATGATAGTAAGCCATTAGGCTGTTCGTTAAAAGTCATAATGTCAAACAGTTTAGAGAGCATACAGAGCAATATGATTTGTATATGTTCGTTTGCATAAAGTCTGTGTTTTAAAGATGCCAAGATTGCCAGTATCGTCGCAGACATCAATTTTCCGTCCATATATATTTTTCTAATTACGTGAGTTGGATTTATCCGACGGCGTTTATTCTGCTCTATGTCCTAGGTTCTTAAAAATTTACCTATTCTTCCCAAGTTTTATTAAAAGTTTTAGTTTTAGCAAGTTTTATTAAAAATAAATTTTTATTTGGAATATTTTTCTAATTACGCGAGTTTATTTTAAATATGAAATGTCACAATGACCTTTTAGTAAGCTTATCACGTTTTTCATTTCGATTTACAACCGAAATAGCTTCGTAAGTTTACCAACTTGTTGTTCATCTCTAAACACTCTTTTAGGGTAGAGGAACAGCTCTATATTTTCCCGATTGTGGGCTTATTCTAGTTCTCGTCAGTCCGTAAAATCAACACGGGTTCCCATTCTTTATTTCAACGCGCCGCTTCGAAACAAAATTACTACATGAATACCAATATTTTATGTGATTACCAAAATAATATTCCTCTCCGGTGAGCAAGTTCAATATTTCATATTCCACATCCATTATTCCAGCAGTTGCTTTGTTTTGCTATTTTAATTACCGTTTTCACATTCAGTTATTGCGCAACTTCATCCCAGGTTTAATTGTACGCAACTAATGAATCTCGATTCATTTTTGATCGAATTTGATAATTGGGAATGAAGTAAAAAAACATTATGTTGTTATCTACCTATCATCACTCTACTTTCTCAGTTCATACGTTTATTTGAATACTTTTATTCCCCATTTAACTTAGGCATATTAAAATTGAATAATTTTAAAAAAAAAAACATGCTGGTCACACTTTTTGGGAAATTTTGTAATGTGCTTACAGCTCTAAATGCGAAAACAAACAAAACTTTTCCAAATGACATCCCTGTCGTGATACATTTGACAATTCTCTGATGACATTTTAATGTTTATCAAATAAATGGAAAAGTTTTAAAGAATTTTTGCTTCTTGTTAATATATCCACTGAAATTGCATTCAATAACTTACAAACATGATTTGTAGACTTTGTTTAAAGGACATTCTTGAAGTAATAAACATTTTCGATGAAATTGGTACCGAACTCAATGTCGCTAGTATATTAACAAAGTACTTTTGGTTCGAGGTATGTAGAGAATAGGAATAGGATGCATGGACCAGAAATTTCTTATAGGAATACATACCCGTTTTTCTATGTTTTGTAGCCGAAAATTGATGATCCCATATCGACTGCTATATGCAACGCTTGCTGGGTAAGTGTAACCAATTTCCATGAATACTATCAATCGGTGGAGGAAGCTCATCGGTTACTCGCTGAACGTTTTTTTGTTAAAAACGCTGGTGATATTGTTGAAAAGGATGATGGCTCTGAAATGAAGGAAGAAGACAACAAACAGGATGATTTGGGTTGGGATATTCCAGGTGTAACTTATACTTTCCAGCTTGAAGAAGATGATCAAGAAGACGAAGGTCAGTAAATGCATCTTTCCAAGGCTTTCCTAATTTTTTGTTTACATTAAAATTCAGAAGAGAAACCAGCAGACGTTAACAACGATGGGTTTATAATGGAAGAAATAGCAGATAACGCAATTGAAGACATCAAAGGTACTTTCTCTGTTAGAATAAGAACGCAAAATGTTTTTTCATATATTTTTCTCATAGACGATGATATTAAACTGCAAACTGAAGAAATTTGTGAACCAGATGAAAACAGTCGTTGCTTATCTCTTCGATCAAGAACATTAAGCAGGGTAACATCATCGCCCGAAACCGAACCTAGTCCCAAGAGGAGAAAGGTTGGAAAAGTGAAAAAAGAACTCGAGTCTCCTACTGAAGCAGGTATCGGTAAAAAAATATCGAAATACAATTTGCGAGCAAAAGAATACGACCTACTGATAGCCAATCACATGAAGCTAACATGTGAGATATGCCAAATCGTGCTCAGTGACTTTACTTCATTGCGTCAGCATTTTTGGCTTGCACACCGCCAGAAGGGTTATGTCATTTGTTGCAATAAGAAGCTCTTCAAGCGCGTTCTCTTGGTGGATCATATTAACAAGCATTTAGATCCTGAGTATTTTAAGTGAGTAACGAAATGCGATTTCTGAAAGTATATCTGATAGTCGTATTCTTTTTAGATGCCATGATTGCAACAAAATTTTTGCCGATAAGCAGTGTTTAAAGAACCACATCCTCATAATGCATCAGTCTGAGGAAGAGAAACCGTTTCAGTGTCTTCACTGCCCCAAACGCTTCATAAAACAATATCTTTTAGATCAACATCAAGCTATGCACGTGCCCATGGAGGAGAGAAAGTTTCCGTGTGATATCTGCCCCAAGGTGTAAGTACCACAAGTTTCTCTTCACAAATATACGAGATGCCTTTAAAAAGCCTAGTGAAGTAGAAGACGTTTATGATGCACACGTGCAGTTGTTAAAAACTATAAACTAAAGATATAGTTGTTCTTTAATTATAGCTTTCCCAACGAGAACACTTTAAATACCCACCGAAAAAATTCCCACACGCATGAGTACGGTAAAATGTGTCATATATGCGCAAAAGTAATTCGTGGCAAGGCAATGTTCGAAAAGCATCAAATGGAGCACGCCGGAGTCAAACAGCCTGAAGTACAGTGTGAAAAATGTGGATCATGGCTTAAAAATAAACACAGCTTGCAGAAGCATCTGCGTCGTCACAACGAAGAGGGCAAAGTGCACTCTTGCAACATTTGCGGAAAAGTGGCGCCCAATCAAAGCGCTTTGCGAAGTCATTTCCGTTATGTGCATGCCTCAGAGCGCTCATATGCCTGCGGTATTTGTGATAAGGCTTTCAAAAAGGCGCTCAGCCTTAAGGTAAGCAACGAAATTCATTTTATTTAATGTTCAAAATTGAATTGTCTCAACCTTTGTAGGAGCACATGACAACGCACACAGGAGAGGTACTCTACTCATGCCCGCACTGTCCAAAAACATTCAATTCGAATGCAAATATGCATTCGCACAGAAAGAAAATGCACCCCAATGAGTGGGAAGCGAATAGGAAACATCGAAAGGGTAAAATCGCCAGTGGTTCTTCGACAAGAAAACAAGGCCTCGATAGCGGTAATGAGATGACAGAAGATGGTTACGACGAGCGAGAAGAGGATAATGATGATGTAGTCGAGGATGGAAATGAACCTTCAGTAGATGATAATGAAGTGCCAGACACTAATATACCTGGAGAGACGCGATTTTTCACTGATGTTGACAATGAGAATTAATTATTTTGAATATGCTTAATTGTTTTTTGTTTTATAATAAAATTAAGTTTACGATAGAATTGTCGTGCGAATAAGTTTAAAATTGGTAAAAGCATAAACATCTACTTATAAATAAATTCAGAAATAGCAGAAATTTGTGTTGTATGCCCTCGCTACTGAGTGGATTATGGCAAGTGGTTGATAGCAGGTTGTATGGAGTCAGTATTCGAATGGTCTTCGAAGGTGATCCTCGCTTACAAGATTTATTGCGATACAACTGTGTACAAGGGTTTATGGAGGTTCCTCTATGTTTTTGTACAAAGAGTCTGCAAGTGATTGCCTCCGAAAAAACATCCAGGAAACGACGACATCCACCAAAGTAGCAGCGAAGAAGCAGTTAGGATTTTAGGAATATGAATTTGTTTGAAAAACAAAGCCCCAGTCGCTTTGGTAGGAATAATAGCGTTTTCGAACTACACCATTAATTCATTGTGAGATACGGTTGTGAGTTGATATTGCGGCGCTAACAGGAAAGTGAATTATTCAAACTCCTTCTTAATTTATTTCCCAAACCGGTCGAAAACTTACTACCACGTCCAAGTTTCAAGGCGTCGTTCTGTTCTTTTCTTTGGAAAGTATTCAATTCATAGTTACCTTTGGCGACTTTGACGGAATTAGTTTGTCAATACAATTCAGTCGGCACGATATCGCTTCAATGAACATACAAGGTGGCGCAAAAGTAATCCTCCTATCAGAAAATGCTATAAATTTTGCGATTGGCCCCTAATGTCAGTTCTGTTTTGACATTTGTGTAGTAAACACATGCGAAATACACGTTAATAAACAATGTTACGCTACACTGCTCCAGAACGCGGAATATTGGTGACTATTTATTTAAGCAATAATCGGTCGGTGACTTTGGCACAACGTGAATTTCGTCGCAGATTTCCTAGCCGTCCAACGCCTACTGGTGAAACACTGCGACGTTTAGCCGCTCGCCTCGAAGAGACTGGCACAACACGAGATGCTGCCAGGCGTGGCAGACCCCGGAGTAGCCTTTCTGCAGAGAATATTGCTGCTGTAGCCGAAGATGTCATGGACATGAAGACGTCGCGGGCCAAACGGTTACTGTGAATGGTGAGCGCTACAGAGTGTAGTGCGAATATTCTTATTCATATTCTTATATACACATTCCATTCCCACGGGCAACGAAGCTGCTGGTCATTGGAAACCATGCTGCCGAGTCAGCTCATTCCAATTGTCCACGAGCAGTTTCTTTGCTCGTCATTGGAAACCACGCACTTGCGCGCGTGTTATACCTCTAAACTTTATGTTAGACTTTAAGTTAGCGGCATAGCCGCATAAGAATATTTTTGGCATAATAAAAAGAGAGTTCAAAACGTTAAGCCGTGTTTTAAATATTACATGGCGATCCTGCCAGTGTATCTGTAGAGGAAAAATAAAATTCGCTTTTAAACGCTCGTTTAGTGTGGCGGTTTTTGAGAGATTTTTTTTTCGGAACTAGTTGTGTGAAAAAAAAAAAATAATAATAAATACTATCCCTCGATCGAAATAATACTTTTGTCGATGAACTAGTCTCTAAGAAGAACTGGTGTAACATGTGAATTTTTTTATCAACGATGTCTAAAAATATAAAAAAAAAAAAAAAAAATTGTAATTTTAAACAAATTGTGCAACCGAAAAAAAAAATGACAAAGTGACAGTGCTTCCACCTCAAAGTGTACCTTAAAATACAACCAGGATAAGATACAAATTTATGCACAAGAAAAAATCCAAAATTAGAATGCTACCTAGTTCTTGCGATATAATCATCAAGCTGCATCAACGCCAAAAAAAAAAAATTTAATCATCAAGCTGCATCAACGCCATCAGCGCAAAAACCTGCCAGGTCATCAGCAATTTAGAATGCTACCTAGTTGATTTCTTTTTGCCGCAACTTGATGAATTGGGATTGGAAAACATGTGGTTCCAACAGGACGGTGCAACGGCACACACTGCACGTGCCACAACCGATATGCTGAAGGATGCATTTCCCGGGCGCCTAATCTCCCGTTTTGGCGATTTGCAGCCTGATTTGACCACTCCAGACTTCTTTTTGTGGGGCTTTTTGAAGTCGCGGGTTTATGTCAACAAGCCTCAGACTCTTGCAGTTCTTAAAGACAATATCCGTCAAGAATGTGAGAACCTATCGCCGGAAGTTTTGGCCAAAGTGATGGAAAATGCCATAAAAAGGGCTCAAATGACAATCAACTGTTTACATGACATCATATTCTCGACTTGATGTAAAAAAAATTAAAAGACCAAATAAAAATAATCCACAAGAAGAATCAAAGTTTTTCATTTTTTTTTTAAATTACAGCCAAAAAACATCGGAAGGTTATTTTTGCACCACCTTGTACTTTCTTTACTTACTCCATCTATGAGAAACAGCCTTTCATTATGTGTGATCCCGGGGTCATTAAACTTTGCCTAACATCAGTCTTTAAAACGGAGATAATAAAAAAGATTGGTGTATACATTTGAAGAAAATAATGGAAAACAAGTTTCAGGGTTTTAAATAAAGCCTGGTGTACTTTATTTTCCATTAAGCTTGTAAAAGACCAAACAAAAAACAGGACATGCAATTTTCAATAAATTATTTCAATTAATACGTACATTATGTACAAAATTTTACAGAGGAATGTAAACGAAATCATCATTTATCGACCAATTTTAATACTAACCACGTTCACAGATGATCTCGACAGCATTGGGCTCCATAAGTATTGACTCCAAACAGCGATGCACAGCAGACCCCAGAATTTCGTCCAAAAGAAAGTTTACCAGGCTAAAAGAGAAGCAAATTTTGAATGTCTTCAATGAATATGCACAAGAGTGTTGCCTACTTTTCATCGGTGACAAAACGCCAGAGATTCATTTGCAGGTAATGAGTGTCGACTTGAATCTGTTGCAAGCCGAATTTACTAAACGTTCGCAAGCGAACGCACTCCAATAAGGTCTGAAACGAGAATGAAAATAAATGTGTTGCCACACTTTTCAGCAGTAATGGGAGTCCGCTTACTTTCAGTCCAATCTTGATTATGCCAGTTATTATGGAGACCTTTGAGAATTCAACCGAAGTGAAGATGTCAACTCGTTCGGAGAAAAGCCGGTGAATATTTGAAACGTAACTGGACTCCAATTGAGACGGTGTATAGTTCGACCAAGTCGATCGGTACTGTTGCTTCGATTGTGTTATATTGCTGAAGTGAGTTTTACGACTCGAGTCACTGCTGGCCGCAGTTCTACTGCCAGGCTCATACAAACTCGCCACAACATTCTCAATGGTTGATAGTTCTTCGACGACCCGCTTCATAACCGCGCGCACAGAGCGAGGTTCCAAACAGTTCAGCCAGTCTCTGGTTTCTACACTTTTACGAAGCATCTGTAAATGAAACTTTCAAAATGTTTTCGACTCGGGTGGAGTTTGCAAAATTCACTTGAGAAATATTTGTGCCCTGCAATCGCACATAGGCGTCCAATAGGGTCTGCGCCGTCTCTCGCATTTCGCTGCAAATTTCTGTTTCGTGTGTCAATATGGCGCTGTTCTCCGAGTCTATTTCATAGAGGTCGTCGCCGAGTGATATCTAATTCCAGGAACCAGTTAAATAATGGTTTGGCAAGTAGTTTTCTTCACTTACTAAAACATGAGCACCGTTCTGTTCCATCTCAAGGCAGGTTTTCGACAAAACCAGCAACAGATTGGGGGGACTTGATGAAGACGTTTCCGCAAATGAAGACATCACGCGTGCAATGTGTCGTAGGAATCCTTGAAGAAATAAAAGCTTAACAAACTACACCGCCGACATTCACGGAAAATACTACCAATTAGCAAGTTTTCGCGTATTCCCTCCACGCACAGTGTGCCCTTGTACTCGGCTTTGATATTGAACGACCATTCGGTCTGTAGGAACACAAGTAAGTCCTGAAGAACACCCTTTACTTTCTCCACAGTGGAAACATAGAGATTTGTAATTAAATCGTTTAGGTTGGTGGTTCCGCTTTCGCTTTTCGCTGAGACTAATGATAAACGCACCGAGCTTAAACTATCCGAGAAATGATCCTTCAGGTTCTTTGTATGGACTTCGCACAGCTGATGGGCGGCTCCAATAATTATGTCTAGGGCATTGCGTTGGATTTCAATACCACGACACATGTTGCGCATCGCCATAAGACGTCGGTGAAGTCGATCCAAGCCACGGAGCATAATTTGAGTGTCACCGAAACCGATTTCTGGTTCCACACGATCTTGAATCAAACTTAGGTACTTGTCGATATTTTTATTCACAAATTCGTTGAGCTCATGTATGGAGTTCTCTTGGAAGTCATCCCTGAAAAATTAAGTAGATATTGGCAAATCGTGCAGTGTTTTCGAACGCTAGCAAACAATTAAAAGATCATTTGTCTTAACTTACCTTTCCGCTTCGTGATGTTTCGCCAGAAACATGTCAAAGTAAGATGTCACCACCAGCGTCAGATCGTTCAGGAAACCCTCGATCCCCATGTCCACAAACTCAATCATGTCTCTTTCAGTCTGATCCTAAAATATAGCCAATATCAACTTATAATCCCTTCCAAAGGCACAACACCTAGAACCCACCTGCAACATAACAATTTGCTCATGCAATCGCTTCGAAGCGCACTGCAACATTTCTCTTGCCAGATCAGCTGGTTTCTCATCCAACTGCAGCATCAACTCACCGATCTCTGTTAAAGATTGAGCGGTATTTCCAGCCAATTGAAAATCCCTTCTCAGTCTGTCCTTCAAATCATTAATTATAGTTTCGCAGTCCCTCTGAATGCCATCAAAGGATGGCTGGTTGCCATACTGCTGAAATACTTTCTTAGCATGAATGTAATCTTGAACAGCTTGATTGTAGTTCTCTTCATCAATGAGATTCTTCAACTTGCCAGGCAATGAAGATAGAAATTGTAAACGCTTCAGCAGAGAATGCTTCTCTGACAGTTTGCAAAGCTGTGATCGTGTTCCTTGGAGGGTGCCAGTGATTTGATCACTAAACGATGTTATAGACTGCATTTTAGTTTTTAGCAGATTCATATCAGTTTCCATTTGCTTGAAATCAGTTTTCATTTTGCGTATGGTATCTGTGGCCGAGATAAATTTATTATAATTTTCATACACCAAAGTTTGCATGTCACTGTGCAGTGTTTGGGTGTCTTTAATAACTGCCGCTTCCGTGTCCATTATTTGCTTTAGTGTGCATTCCTTTATATTGGAAAATGTACACAAGTTGTTTAGTTCATTTTGTATGATAAGTTAATCCTCTTACCTTGAGCAGTTTTTCCAAATAATGATCCGATTCAAAATTTGTGCTGTCCATGTCGAATGGACTTCCAGTTTTTTCCGACATTTTTATTAACTATTGAATTTGTTACAGAAGAAACTTTAAAAATTATACGATTTATTTTGCAAATTTGTAAAAATAACCAACTAAAATGTACAATACAAGCTGTCAGGACGTCAATTATATTTGACAGTTTGCAAAAGGTTTGTTTGATGGTGTTTTTTTCGATTGGCTTTATCATGGTGTATTCGATTGGAAAGAAAAGAGAAGTTTTTCATGCCGAAATCACTTTTGGTGTTCAATTGGGACAGGAATAATAAGAAAAAATTTTGTTTGGAATCAAGTGCACTTTTACGAATCTAGATTATTGTTTGACAGCTAATGCATTTTAATTACGTTTTCGCGGAAAGAGAGATTTCTCAAATTGTACGCTTCTAAAGCTTAGTACGCTGCTCGAGCAAAAAAAGAAAAAATTGGAGAGTAGATAAAATTTAGGTCGAGAGCCGCATACTTAGCTTATAGTACGTTTACACCGCACCTAAATTCATCATTTCGGCTAAATTCAGCATTTCAGGCCAAATGTTCAACATTTCGCATTATATTTTCAAACATTTCGAAATGTTGGATTTCAGCGAAATGTTGAATTTCAGTGCTGCATTTGTAAGTTTGTCAAATCGAACAAACCTAATTCTGGTGACTTTTGGGCTCACTGACAAAAAAAAACCGCTGTAAAACTAGATTGTAAAAGCTAAAAAAGTAGGAAGTAGGAAAAATATGTCTGGATAGTGAATTATCAGTTGTATTCATGTTTAGATTAATATAACTAACAAATTAATTCTTTAGGTACAAACTTCTTTTGATTTCGAAACACAAAAACATCTGTAGGTAATCAATTCTGATACTAGCTGTCATTTGAAATGCTGAAGTTACAGTGGGAACGCAAAATTGGATTTCGAAATTTTGTCTGCTGAAATGTTGAATTTAGGTGCGGTGTAAATGTACTATTAAGCAATTAAAATTCAGCGCTTATTTCGTCCTAAACACTTTAGCAAATCCCGAATAAAAGAACACGTCAACATTGCCTATAGGTGATTTTATAATATTTTGAACTTTGGCAGGATAACTTCTTACAGAGGAGAATTTGATTTTCTATCACAACAGCGTCAAATAATCAACCGAAGATAATAATTATAACTGGTCGGACCAAAATTGAATTGATGTGGATCTCGAATTTTCTGTGTGTGTGTGATCAGCTCGCTTAACATTTACAGCCGTATTTATAAACGTGTCGTAGAGCCTTCTTAACTTTACGCACACTCTAAAATGCCCTTACGCAGGAAAATGGTATTTATAAACATTTTTAAGGCCGCGTAACTTGAACACAAAAATTTGGGTTTAGAGGCTGCATTGAGCTTGCGTAAATTTTTTTTTTCTTTGCAAATGTCATTTTCGGGGTGGAATCGTGAATCGTAATTACGAAAATTTGCTAATAAACGCATATTGGTCATTTTATTTCGAATATTATTTTAAATCCTAAAACCTATGAGTCCACTGCTTTCAATTGCTTATTTGCTGTTCGCTTTGCAGTCTAAAAAAACCGAATATGTTTTCTAATAATTGAAAATCTATTCATGCTGCTGATGTTTCTTTTTGTTTTGATAAGCGATATGCGTTTAGAAGCTTTTAATTTCAACTCTTATTTATTAATGTTCCGTGTGTTATCTAAAATTGGATGAAATGATCTAGTTTTATGTGTATCATGGAAAAATTCTTAAAAAATCAAATAAATGGTCTTCCGCTTCCGGTATAAATGATACCTATTTGTTTTGTTTCCTCTCTTTTTATCTCCATTCAATGCCAGAATCAGCAGCATAGAGCTCAGTTACCTTCAGGCACAGGTTTTCTAAGCGAAGTTTGTATTAGGTGTAGGTAACTACATATTGATTTTTTTATTTAAAATATTTTTGTTTACACAACAAATCTGTCAGAAAATGATGTCGGTTTCAGTAGAAGAAAGTTAGTTTTTGTGTATTTTCTGTAATATAGGTTCTCCTTATCTGGACACCAACCCTGTTTAGTAAATCAACAGTGCAAAATGTTCATAAATAACAATTTTAGCAAAGGAGCGTAGAGGTTGCGTGAATTCTTACGCGATGTTTAACTAAACATGCTCTCAGAGGCATTTTAAGGAAATCTACGTTGCTTAAACTCAAAAATTGTTAATAAGTAAGGTTTTAACTTGAATTACTGATTAACTGTGTAGAGAAGTGGGACCACTACTAATATATTTTCTGATGAGTGGAAATTACCCATAAAATGGTGTACCTACTCAATTATTTGAAAAAAAAATTTTTTTCAATTTCTCAAATTTGTAGACGAGGCCTAATAGTTTGTTATGTAAAATCTATAGTTACCTAACTACAGATTTTACCAGGGGGCAGATCACGTAAAATGAAAACAATCGAACGGCAGTCTCTGTTTATTGCCACAGATATGATAGTGACAGCATACGTGAAAACGATGTCGTTCAATCGTTTTTATTTAAAGTACCTAGGTAGGTAATTCTTTTATTAAAAATCGCATCCCAATCGGCACAATTTGCAGTTCCATCTAGTGCTTAATAGCTCAACTACAAATCACTTCCAACTTCACTTGCATACGTCGACTGTGAAAAATAGGAGAAAGTCACCGATATGCCAAACTTTTTTCCGTCGTCGACGACATCATTTAACACTTGGAAGTCGGTACGTACATAGTTTTTCTTTGGGGTGCGATTTTCCACATTTCTTAAAAAGAAAATTTACATTTTTCATTGATAAAATTCATCTGCAATTAGAAATCACCATCGTAAACAAAGAATTCGCATCATATTCTGTGATATTTCTATTAGAAATCTATGAAAATCATCTTAACTTCTATAGAATATTGTTTGGAAAAATCTCTTCATTTAGCTAAAAAAAAAAGTAATTTGTCGAAAAAAAGAAAGAAATGGAAAAGTGATGGCAATGTGTGTGTGCTTGTGAAAGGAGCGTGTGAAACCGGAACTCTTGCAAAGAAAATTTTTGTAACTTTTTCCAAATAATATTCGAGTTAAAGTGAACGCAAGTCATTGCAGCCATTGAAACTAATTTTTCGAAACAAAATTAATTCTTTTCCAGAAGAAGACACGCCAAGTTCAAGCTGGATTTTACGGTATCAATTAAATAGGCCGGATTTTTTGGATTTACAGTACAGTAAGTTGTGTTTTCTTTTTTTTTTTTGCTTTTTTTATGTGCGATATTGGACAACGTGCTCATTCACATAACCAACAAAAATAGCATTTGCCGTCGTAGACTGCTTTCGTCCATCCATTTCCAACATCATCGCAGTCGGCCTACATCTCTTCCCTCATGTTTCCTCTTCCTACACCTCCACCATCTTCTATACATGTTACATTTGTACACATACGTAGTAGGGGCAAAATAGTAGAAAAAAAAAAAAAGATCCGAAAATGTCAAAAAAAAAAAAAAAGTTTGTTCTTGGCTATGAGCGTCTCGCTCCCACTCGTATTGCTTGAATAGAAAACGTTCCACATTTCATCCTTTTTCTACGACACGTCCGCAAGTTTCCCCATCTGCTGAACTCCACACGATACACTACTGCCCGTAGCTGTTCTGTTGGGGCTATTGGCCGCAATTTCTTGCATTATTTATGCGGCAAGAAAGTATTTCCCTCCTCCGGGAGAGTGGAATGTTGCACCAGCAGATTAGTGCGGCGCATACATCTGATTTTGTCCACGCAATTATTCAATAATTTTCTAAATTGGGTCATTACATGGACGTCCAAGATCCAGTGGCAGTAGCACCGCGCCAACAGCATGCTCTTTGACTGTGAAGTCTACAGTGTACACGTATGCATTGCTGGTGCACACGTAAATATTTACCGGCTGATTAGCTGTTCCAGTGTGTGTGTGGTGTGGAGACAATCGCATCATTATTTTTATAAACGATTTTGTGACTTCTACTTCTAACGACATTAGAAGACGACTGCAATTTGAAACTTTGAATTCATTAATAATGGTCAAGTAATGGGTGCATGCCTATATGGCGTTTCAACCGATCGTGTGGGTAGCGGCGACACAAAATAAATGGTTGGATCCTCTTCAAGAGGTAGAAATTTAGATGAGGCCATAGACAGGTACATGTGTTGTATCTCTTATTTCGTTCAAGGTCTCTCAAGCATAATAGCTCTGCCAGTGGTTTGGTTTTGTTTTTTGGTCGATGCGATGGCTTTGAATTCTTTTGGTTCGCTGGGATTATGTAAGTTGTTGGACTTGTTATCTCTATCAAGACTAGCACCATGTTCGATGTTTGTTTCTTTTGCTGCGATTGACGCCGTTGTGTTTCTTTTTAGAACTATGTTATGTCTGTTTCCGCTGTTTTTTTACTTGATACAGAGATATAAATGGCTGAGCATGCTGACGTAGTTGGTTAGCCGAATTGTGTGCTGAGGTGTAGATTAATAGCTAAGAGATAAGTAAAATCGTTCAATATTGAAAATTAAAACTTTAATTCATTTTTGTGAGATTTTTAGGGTGCAAACTGCCATTTTGAACAAAATCAAATATGTACATACTAGTATGCATATATGGCAAGTCATTTATCACTCGCTCCTGCTTTAAAATAGTTAATATGTACATTAGTAAGTACATATTTGATTTGAATTTGAATCAGTCATGTTTCATTGATATTTAAATGTAGATATGTGGTCGATTGGGCGAGTCTAGTACAAATTATTGTTCGTTCAATCAATGTACATGTACATACTAGCCATTTTAGCGTCGCTGTATAGCCCTTAAAGTTTGTCATTAATCGTCTCCATCGCACTATCTATATAAACTGCACCCGAAGAGTACTTACCTAGGTGCCGCTGCAGTTCTGTTAGCCCGATCTTTGGCTTATCGCCTCCAGTAGCTCACTCCAAGTTGATTGTGGTTTTCTTTCACTTATGTGCGCCAGCTGAGACGAAATCTTTCTACTACGTTGTACTCCGCGTCATTTGCTCTACATGTCCTAGCCACCTAGTCGACTGATACGTATTTTTCTGACTAGATCCGTAGACTTCGCTGTTAAATTTCCTTTTCCAAAGCGCGTCAAAGCAAACGGGTTCGAAAATCCCTCGAAGAATTTTGCTTTCGAAACGACCAAGAAGATCTTCATCCGCCTAACGTCCATGCTTCTGCGCCATAAAACAGGACTGGGTCTTATATAGAGTCTCCTTAGTATGTCTTGACAAGGCCTTACTAGTCAGTTGCCTTCTCTGTAAGTTTGATTTTTGCTGTGGTGTCATTGTTTATAACGGAGCCGCGATATAGACAAAGTTCCTGATAACCTCAAAGTTTTAGCTGTCTATCGTGACGTTCTGTCCGATTCCTCGATGTTGTGTATCCCTTTTTGTTGACCCCTCACCACTAAACCCATTTTTGCCACTTCTGTGCTAAGAAGAATATTCCTCCCGAGAAACGAACCGAGAAGTTTCCATCGCTTTCGACAAAGTCCATGACCCAAACATCAGGCTCGGAATGATTAGTGTACATATTGTAAAATAGAGCCCCAGATAGAAAAGTCTTTAAGAACTTCAAAAATATATCTGTCCATCTTGACATCATAACAAAGTGGCCGTTGTAACAGTTCCAATCTCTATGAAAGCCTAAACTTCGTTCCGACCAATTTAACACAATTATTTTTCTCCGACACCTTCTCTCACCGTATTCTTCAGATAATGTCAATATAATCAGCTCATGCAAGGAGTTAGAGGGATTTCTGAAACATCGCATCTCCGATGTAGGCTTATGGATTAGGTTAGTTTAGGTGGCAATTATCAGTTACCTACGAAGTAAGATCCATTGTGGTACCGCGAACAGAGTCGGTTAATTCCGCTACTCTTGGAACTATGTATTTTGAATTCTGGAGCAATTTCCTAATTTTGCTTATATCAGTTTCGACAACTACTGTCGAGATCCCGCCATCTCTCGTTAGCCTTTCTGCAGCGCTAGTGCAGCCGTTTCAATTGGCCATTGGGGCTGTCCTTTATCAGTAGAGAGTTCCATTTTGGCTTGTAAGTTTTCTTAAACTGCCCTTCGAGATACATGGTACCGTGTGGCCTTCATCTTAAATTTTTTCCGACATGAAAGGGTTCGGATTCCTTTATCGTTATACATTATAGGCGAACAAGTTTGATAGTGATCCCAAAATCGTGCATGGTTTTGTCGACTTAGGCTATCAGATGTCATTTTTTTAACGTAACAAATAAATGGTCTATATCGGTCTGAAATTCTTTGATTTGTTTGATGGTTGACCTTTCTGGTAGAAAATCGCACAGGATTGAGTATCGGTCAGTTTTTAGACGTTCACACAATATACACGACACGGGATTTTTTACACGACATTCAGAAGACACATTCGGAGTGTCTCCTTCGTCGGACATATTTCCATAGTTTGATTTTTGCTTTGAAATGTTACCTAAAACATTGCATGAGGCAACAATAGTGCCCGATGTCCATTCGTAGGGCTAGATACTTAATGGACAAAAATTGCCTTCATTCCTAAACAAACTGATTGTTATTATTGTCGGAACTGTCTAAGGGCCGTTTTATTCACTATTGTTCAACTTGCCGAAAACTCCAAAGTTGGCCAACTTCGAAGTTCATCTTAAATCGAGAGTTGAATGGTAAGTTGAAAATTGCTTTTATTCACTACATTAATTTGCAACTCCGAGGTTGAAATCCTAAAGTTGGCCTACCTGCAGTTTGTAAAATATCCCTGGGATATTTGCGGCAGATGACACATAATACGTCAGTTCAACCTTAGATTTGCATTTCGCGCGTAATTTCATCTGTGCATTACAATTGTGAAATTAATGAAAGCAAATTGATCTGCTTTTGTAAATATGTAGCTATATTAGTAATTAGTGCGTTATTAAATATTACATCAGCTGTGCAAATTATTTTCGTTTGTCAATGAAAACATACGAACTTTATAAGGATAATCATATCGAAAAATCTAAATTAATAGATGAAGAAGAAGAAGACGATAGTAATTGCTTCAAAATTAAGTCCACGCCCATTATTTACATTTTTGTTCTGATTCTGAGTAATTGCTTTCCTTGGAATAAGATTGAGCTGCGCTGGACAAAAAACGTTCGGTCATTGAATTGCAACGGCAATTACATCCAACATTTCAACACCAGCAGCAAAAAAATTATATTTGTTCGATTAAGTTTATGTTTCCACATATTTAAAAAACATCTAACATAAATTTGTCTGTTTATTATTTTCCTCATTCACTCTTCTATTACATTCAATGAACTGTTTTCAGCAGCATCTAAAATTGACTGATATAAAGTGCGAACCAATCGAAAGCAGACGTGGTCACTGGTCAGTGGATGTTGATGTTGCTTCCAAAGTAGTAGCCGGCAGCATATCAGTGAATCTTAGTTCTGCCGCTGATGGTTGCGAATGCTCACTCCAATAAAATCGGCAACCGCCAATTGAATTGATACAAGTAGATAGTACCTACCGCAATACGATTAGCAACTGGGTTATTGGTCGCAATTTACGCGATCTATCAAAGAAAAAAAGCACATCACTCAATCCTATATTTATAATTCAATCGATTCGGACTACTTCGCGATGTACAATACCTTCTCTCATCACACGGCAACGAATTTATTATTTGCTGGAGCACCATCATTGTCGTCCGCTTTGAGAGACGAAAACCATAGTTGAAATTACGGCCATCCCATTTTTCCAGTCCAAAAGTGGTAGCATCTTGTATTGTCGCCTCTCACGTACAAAATTATCTATCTCTTCATCATCTTCGCTGCTCGAAGGCGATGGCCATATCTCCCAGAAATAGTTGCACGATACATTATTGATTATTTTATTCAATTTTAAAAATGAATTATTAATTATTTTCGTCACTTAAGAACTGAACTGCCAAACACAGAAATAAAAAATAAAAAAATTCTGACGTTTGACGTAAAACCCCAAGTTTGCTTCATAACTTCTTCTTTTTCGGGGAGTTGAGCGAATCCAAAGTTAATCAACTCTTGGTTTTCTCAACTTCGGAATATCCAAAGTTGAGTGAGTCAACTTCGAGTGAATAAAAGCAATTTCTCAAGTTGAGAATAAAAATCCCCAAGTTGTGTTCAACTTGAAGTGAATAAAATGGCCCTAAAAGTATTACTTGGCAGGGATCGAAATAAGATCACTATCCGCTTTATGTTGGCACTATAGCTGACCGAGATGGATGATAATGTTTTTCCCGTGATTTTATTTATTTCATAAATCGATCACTTGTTTATCATCCCTTTAAGAGTTATTTCCATTGGTACGAAGATGCGCGATACTTCAGTTGTCTCTCATATTTTCGTCGTCTAGCCGGACACTTCGAAGTCACTCGCTTTTCTAGTGTAGTCTGGTGGTTTGTAAGAGCATTAAATTTACGACGACTACAATAGCTTCGTTGGAATCGCACTGCAAACCCAAGGAAAAAAACAAAAAATGTATAAGTTTTTTTGTCAATTGTGCCATCTCTCAAAGACGTCGGACAAACATCTTAGACAAGAAAATTTGTTCTTCACAAAACGACAACGACATGATAAAACGTTCCCAAATCAATAACACTTCGAAACACGACTATCGACTGCTTAGCAGTACTTCCTGCAGATAAATGTTTGGTTCCCATTAAATTCGTTTGAGTAAACTCGCTTGCACCGAAACCGCTCTGCTCGCACGAAGTGCACGAGTTTTATTCGCTTACATTCGCTAAGTTCGTGCCAGTAAAATTCGCTTACATCGGAGCCGCAGCCTTAGAGTATAACTGCACGGAAAAAGCTTCACCATCTGCGAAAATTTGTTTTTTTTCTGTACCGCGGTACCGAGGTTAAGTGCACCAGAATAATTTTTGATAACTCTACATGTAGATGGTATGTAGATGGTATTGAGCGTCGGTTATCACTCATATTCGAAATTGCTTTTCGTTCCGATTTTAAATTCGTACTCTGTAACGATGTTACGTCAATGCATTTGACATTTGGATATTTCATTCCGCTTTCGAAATAGAGAGTACTAACTTACTAATACAGAGTAGGCCCCCAGAAACCAGTTGTTCCAATTGTCTTATACACCCCTGTGCTCAATTCCGACGGAAGTTGAATGCGTGTGCAGAGCAGATTATGAGCGGTGATTACGTCGGAGATCAACTTCAACATTGTTTGCTTTAACCATAATTCGCAAACGTTTCACAGAAGGAGGACTATTACCAAGAAATGTGGTACAACCCCATGTTGCCTTGACTTGAACCTTTACACGCTGATTCCGTTTCTCGTCTCCACAGGTTTCTGTACGAAACTTTTTACTCTGTCAGGTTCTTTTCGCCTTTAAAAACTTCCAAACACTGCCCCTGGAGTAGTTTAAAGTTTTCCGATGATCGAAAGAATAAGATTGCGAATACGAGCTGCCGAAATGAGATTCCTCCGTAGTATTGCTGGTGTGACCCGTAGAGATCGCATCAGAAATACCAGAATACGTAAGGAACTCAATGTCGAGCAGCTACTACTCCGGACGGAGCGATCCATGCTTCGTTGGTTTGGTCATGTTAATCGCATGTCCCCAACCAGGATCCTACGACGTGCTATGGAATCCGTACCATCGGGATGATTTGGAGTCGATGGCGGAGAATCGAGAACTATGGAGGGTCCACTTGAGCAGCCTACACCCGCGACCTACTTAATGGATAAGCAGGCCATTCAAAATGAATGAATGAATGACCGCTTCTATTGGCAGTATTGGCACTTGCTTTTCGTACCTAAGAAGTCGATCTTCTTACCGTCGCATTTACTTTTAGATCTTGAAGCAACGTCAGCTTAGGTTTTTAGGGATCACAAAGCAAAGGAGGCTCTACTTTACCATCTATTATGATTCCCTTCATTGAAACTTATTTGAGTTGGTTTCGAGTTGAAACCAACAAATTAAACCTCACACAAACCAATGAATGTTGCGCCAAAATATTTATTTATTTATTGTTCGAGAGTTTTCTTCAAGCGGCTGCCCTGACGACGTGCAGCCATCCTCCTGATCTCCTCAGACAAACATTAGAAAGTTGCTAAATATCTTTGAAAGTTGTAGCTTTCAAATGTTTGGTTGTTCAAGTTAGTAGAGCCTGGACCAGTGATAGAGAACGTGAGATGTGCCCTCGTGGATCTCTGAATCATCATCGCAGCCTTTTTATTAACCATCATCCCTAACATTCAATTTCAATGTATGATTTCATATAATTTATAAAGTTATGACCTGGATAACCTACACAACTTACACAATGATATTCTATCAAAAGAAAGGAATTTGTGGGTCTAGCTTTTGTCAAAAGCTTCTGTGATATTTCACTCATTGATTGATTGAGCCCATTTCCTCCCATGTGCAATGGCTACTAAATTGTCTTCTCTTTTTAGTGGTACTGTAACGACTTGGAACGAAAAAGGACTCTTCTTTTTTATAAGTAATGCAAGCAGCAGTGATGGACGAATCAAACGGTAAGTAGATTGACATAATGCATTACCTTATCCTGTGTAAACAATAAAACCATTTCTGCAGTTAACGAAGCCGTTCAAACCCAGGAAACAACTCCAGCCTTCAGCTATGACGATCTATTTCCGGCTTTACCGCAGAATACTGCAGCACCCATGCAGTCAAGTCAAGCTACGCCAGCAAGTATGCGAGTCGGTAGCTCTGTTGTAACTCAAGTATGTTCTTAAAAATCCAAATTATTAAACAATCACTTAACTGACAATAACCTTCCATAGGTCTTACATGTGTCAGGCGAAGAACGCAAATCCACCGATTCCGAGAAGTTTGGCGAAGGCGAATCGAAGCGCATTTGCCAACAAATCACCAAGGAAACTGGAGCCAACATTGAGATATCCAGTGCCAAGAACCAGTCGTTGTCTTTCCTTATCAAGGGCAAGCCAAGCGAGGTACTCGATGCACGCCGTAAGATTCTCATTCATTTCCAAACTCAGGCCAGCAAGACCATCGATATTCCTAAAGAACATCACGGCCTGATTCTGGGCAAAAAGGGTGAACGTCTGCGTGAACTGGAAAGATTGACAGCAACACGTATTAACGTGCCCAACATTGGGGAAGAGAGTGACACTATTACCATTTCGGGAACAAAGGAAGGTATAGAGAAAGCCGAACACGAAATTAGCACCATGTCACAGGAATACTTCAAGAGGACATACGAGCGGATTTCGGTTCCGAAAATCTACCATCCCTTCATTGTGGGTCCGGGTAATGAGAACCTCATTAAATTGTGCGAGGAAACGGGAGCCAAGATCAATGTGCCTCCGCAAAACGTGCAAAAGGACGAGATTGTTATTGCCGGCGAGAAGGATTGTGTCATGGCGGCCAAGGATAGGGTTGAGCAAATCTACAAGGAAATGGAAAAGAAATGCTCGACTGTTAGCGTTGAGGTGGCCAAAGCCCAGCACCGCTATGTAATCGGTCCCAAGGGATCTACCATTCAGGAGATCTTCCAACTGACCGGTGTATCCGTAGAGATGCCACCATCCGATTCGACCATTGAAACGATCACGCTGCGTGGTCCCCAAAACGCATTGGGTAACGCCCTAACCGTTGTCTACGAGAAGGCCAATTCGGTGAAGTCCTTTGAGATCGATGCACCCAACTGGATTCACAGGTATGTGATTGGCAAGAAGGGCGCCAACATGAAGGAGCTCGAAGTTGACTGCCCCAATGTCAACGTCAACTACCTGGACAACAAGATCAAACTAGAAGGCGACCCAGAACGCGTCGAAAGGGCCATTGCTTACCTAAATAACATTATAAAGAACTATTTGGAAAATTATACGTACGTTGTGATGACCGTGAACCCTAGCTACTATAAGCACATCATTGGTAAAGCTGGCGCCAATGTGAACCGCCTTAAGGACGAACTGAAAGTGAACATAAATATCGAGGAACGCGAGGGCACAAACAACATCCGCATTGAAGGACCCAAGGATGGCGTTGCCCAAGCTCACCTCGAACTACAGGAGAAGATTGACAAACTGGAAAACGAAAAGTCGAAGGACGTGATCATCGATCGGCGTCTGCATCGTTCCATTATCGGTTCGAAGGGTGAGAAGATTCGTGAGATGAAGGACCGCTACCGTCAGGTGACAATTGTAATTCCTTCGCCCAACGATAACACTGATATTGTGAAACTGCGCGGTCCCAAGGACGAGGTCGACAAATGCTATAAGGACCTCATGAAGCTGGTCAAGGAGATCCAAGAGTCTTCGCATATCATCGAGGTGCCAATCTTCAAGCAATTTCATAAGTTTATCATCGGCAAGGGTGGGGCAAACATTAAGAAAATCCGCGATGAGACCCAAACTAAGATTGATCTGCCCGACGAGGGTGACACCAACGAAGTGATCATAATAACAGGCAAGAAAGAGAACGTCATTGAAGCGAAGGAGCGCATTCAAAAGATTCAAAACGAATTGGCTGACATCGTGACCGAAGATGTTCAAATTTCACCAAAATTCTACAACTCTCTCATAGGAGCCGGTGGCAAGTTGATCTCTGCCATTATGGAGGAATGCGGTGGAGTTTCCATTAAGTTCCCCACAAGTGAGTCGAAAAGCGACAAGGTGACTATCCGCGGCCCCAAGGACGATGTCGAAAAGGCCAAGACGCAGCTGCTGGAGCTGGCCAGTGAACGCCAATTGGCTTCATTCTCTGCCGAAGTACGTGCCAAACAACAACATCATAAATTCCTCATCGGCAAGAATGGAGCATCGATCCGAAAGATCAGAGATGCCACCGGCGCACGCATTATATTCCCCGGCAACGATGACGAGGACAAGGAGGTGATCACCATCATCGGTAGGGAAGACACAGTCCTGGCGGCCAAGGAACAATTAGAAGCAATAATCAAGGATATAGATCAGGTGACTGAGGGAGAGATCGCAGTCGATCCCAAGTACCATAAGCATTTTGTTGCCAAGCGCGGCGAGATCCTGCATCGTATCTCTGAGGAGTGCGGCGGAGTTATGATCTCGTTCCCACGACCTGGAGTCGACAGCGACCGAGTAACGCTTAAAGGTGCCAAGGACTGCATTGAAGCAGCTAAACAACGAATCCAAGAAATTGTTGCCGACTTGGAGGCGCAAGTAACCATTGAAGTCGTCATTCCACAGAGGCTGCATCGCACCATCATGGGAGCTCGCGGCGCTAAGGTACAAAACGTGACATCCGATTACGATGTGCAAATAAAGTTCCCTGACCGAGAGGCCACCGAACCCGTCGAGGGCATGTTCAATGGCGGCGACGAGGAGGTACGCCAATGCGACATCATCCGGATCATGGGACGCGTTGAGAAGTGTGACGCAGCGAAGCAGGCATTGATCAACCTGATTCCAATTACCGACGAGATAAACGTTCCTTTCGATCTTCACCGATTGATAATTGGCCAAAGGGGAAGCAATGTGCGTGAATTTATGAGCCGTTACGACGTACACATCGAATTGGCACCGCCAGAGTCGCAGCTTGATGTTATCAAAATCACCGGCACCCCAATTCATGTGGCCGAGGCAAAGGAAGCACTGCTGGCACAGGTCGATGAGCTCGAATTGGAGCGCAAGGATCGTCAATTGCGTTCGTTCGAGCTGAAGATCGAGGTCGATCCAGTCTACCACCCGAAGATCATTGGACGTAAAGGTGCTGTAATCAACAAGCTTCGCGCCGATCACGACGTTAACATTTCGCTGCCAAAACGCGTCGATGACAACCAACACGTCATCACAATCACTGGTTACGAGGCCAATGCCGAAGCCGCTCGCGATGCCATTTTAACGATGGTCCATGGACTGGATGATCTCTACAAGGAGATCGTTGAGATCGACCAACGTGTGCACTCTCACATCATCGGTCACCGTGGACGTAACATTCGCGCCATTATCGAGGACTACAAGGTCGATGTGAGGTTCCCAACAGCCACCGATCCCAACAAGGATGCTGTCACAATCATTGGCAAAGAGGAGGATGTCGAAAATGCCAAGGAACACTTGCTCGCCGTCGCTGAGGAATACATCAGCAACTTTGTCGATACTCTCCCACCGTCCAATACCGGCACCACCGCCATTTTTGGCAACAACACCGCCACCGAGAATGGCTTCATTCTCAAGGATGCGCCATGGGAACGCCGCAACGACAAAGGAGCTCCAAATACTCAATCGCAGGAAGATTTCCCTGACTTTGGTGCGCCAGCTCCCGTATCTTCTGCCTGGGGACCTAAGGCCTAAACAATCTGACCCCACCGCCCTTCGTCAACACAGATGCACCACACCATACATACATCCGTTAAAATTGTTCCCAAAGTCGTTCGCCTGCGTCGATATTCCGGTTGTGTTTACAACTCTTATAAATGTTTTCTGTCAGCCTTCAGACCAGATACTCCGCCAAACAGTTCGTCACGAAATTATTATTATTTTCTATAAATATATATTTTTCTTTTTTGTTGTTTACATTTTTTTTTTCCAATTTGTTGTGCAATTTTTTTTACGTTAAAAAAGTATGTTTTCCTTTACCCAACAAACCAATCCTCTTCTTTCTTCTTATCCCTCTTAGTTTGTCAATCATAATGTTAAGTTAATAAAAGAATTCTATTTCTTCAATAAGTTAAAACTAATTTTATCTAAACGAAATTTATGTACGAAAAAAACACATGTTTAGTAATGTAATTAAAAAAAAAATGATATACAATTTATTATATAATATATACGACATATATATATAAATCATGTTTTTCTTTTCTTTTTCCTATTAAAAAAAAGTACATACGTTATATATACATATTTTTTTTTTTTTTTTACAAAACAAATACATTTCTTTATTTTGTTTTTTATGCTACTGCGAGGTTAACAATAAACTTTTTTTATTTGTTTTACATTTTGTTGACTTTTTGATCTTTAAAGAAGACAAGCAAAACTAAAAAAAAAAAAAAGAAATGATAAAATTCGTTATAATGTAAAATATCTATTTTCCTATTCCAAATGAGAGAGTATGAGAAAAATTAAACTAATACAAAATAATTTTTAAAAATAAATAAGAGAAAACTACAATAAAAAAAAACTATGATAACAAAAAATAAATGAAACCTTTGTTTGAAACAAATTAAAACAAAAACTATATATAAATATATATCAATAATAATTAATTATTATCATTTTGATTGTGACTGCAAAAAGACATTTGTTATGAGGATAATTCAACAGATTTTTTATATCAATAAATAAAAAAAATTAAAATAAAACTGTAAAGCGCAGCGATTTTCATACTTCACTGGTGGAACTGGTTGCTTATTCCCAAATGCGCGACGGATCGCTTTTCATGGCGGAATTGTATTTTTGTATTTCCAAAAGCGACGAAAATGTGACGGATTGCTGGCATCTATTGCGGATAAAAAATAAACAAACTGCTAAGTTCCACATTTCACTTTCACTCCAAATGAAATCAGAAATGAATTTTTGTGTTCTACATTTCACGGTATTCGATTTCGATTTCAAAATGTTCGGAATTGAGACAAAGTGAAAATGTGATTTCGAAAAGATTTCGGAGTTTTCGAATCGCTCGAAATGCAGTACACTAAAAACGATTTCTGGAACCTAGCTGAAAATTCTTGTGACGGAAAAAAACGGTCAAATTTTTGGGAAAATAAATGGAAAATTGGCGTCTGATAGAAAAAAAAAACTGGAAAGCACGTTCGCATTTGAGAATAAAGTATCGCTTTCAATACGATCCGCCGCGCATTTGGGAATAACCCCCCCCTGTTGTTCACAATTTCCATCGCAATAAAGACGGTTGCACTAAATGATTGTTGTGTTAAGAACTGGGGGCTAACTATGCACTTCGCCGCGAAGCGCATTTTTATTCGATTTCGCATTTTGGTACTATTCAGTTCGCCGGCGAAGACTAGCGCACTTCGCTCTATTAAATTCGCGCAACTATGCAAATGCGAACGTGATTTATCGACGTCAAATGCGATAGATGTTTTGATGGCGAATGAAGTTATCAGCGGTGCATTTGCATGGTGGAAAAAAAATTTAAGTAACAAAACGACAGCGAAAAATATTTGTGATTTCTTATATTTTCTTTGCATTTAGGGCAGAAAAACAAACTACAACAGCTGAACAGTTCATTTGCTTAGTTCGATTTATGAAAGAGCACGACCAGTTGGCGAAAGGTTTGTTGCGCCAGTCCGATGTGCATGTCTTTCCCAGCCCAACGCTCTTTTGATAACATCCTTCAGCAAGAAATCGAAGCGTTGCTGCTAGTTTTAATATTATGGGCGTTGCAATACTTCTTCGCCTTGAAAATTCGTCTTTTATATTTTCCAGCACATATCTAAGATAAAAAAAAAAACTCATATATATGTTCTTTTAACCATTTTCAAAACAAATTAATCTTACTCGTTGTGCGGAAGATCCAGCGGGGATGAATGAACCACTTCTTATTAATTTCCGTTGTATATTTAAATTCGAAGACACATCGACTTCATCCCTTTCAGCATTTAAATACACACCGATCGAAAACATTTTTGTTTTAATATCCAATTTACTTGTTTACTTAAAGTTCGCTCAATTATTTGAACAAAATAATAACAACATTCCAAAGCATTTTGACAGATTCCAAACAATCGTTTTGCATAGTTGCCATGTCCGCCGCGAATCGAACTGAATAAATCGCAAATTATGCGATTCGCGGCGAAGTGCATAGTTAGCCCCCTGTTCTCAACAATGCTTCGTTTTCTTTCTTCGACGCAGGTGACTTATGTCGTTTTCGATTGGTCATCCAGAACCGTCCGGAAGCAATCCAAACGCTTCTGAAAGCGTTCGATTGGCACTCAATTTGGTCTGTTTTTTTTTCCCCCCTTATAAGCAATAATGCTTTTCAATGCTAACAATTGACAGTTTTTCTTCTGAAAAGAAGAGAAATTTGCTTTTAGATTTGAATTCAGAATTGCGGAGAGTTCTTCCGGACAGTTCTGGTCTGGCCGACCAACCGAAAACGATATTAGTTGTGCTGGTTTCAGGGGGCTTACTATGCACTTCGCCGCAAAGCGCATATTTTATCGATTTCGCTTTTTGGTACTACACATATTTATAGTTCGCGGGCGAAAACTACCGCACTTCGAATGCCAATGCGAACGAGTTTTTAGACTTGAAATGCGATAAATGTTTCGATGGCGAATTGAGTTGTCTGCGGTGCATTTGAATGATGGAAAAAAAATGCCGCGAAAAATAGTGTGATTTTCTTAGAAAGTCGACATTTCAAACAATCCTTTTGTTGTTGTTGCCATGTTCGCCGCGAAGCGAACTGAATGAATCGAAAATTATGCGATTCGGGGCGAAGTGCAAAGTTAGCCCCCAGGAAATAAAATTAGATCATTTATGGAATCTGCGTTATCAGAAATGGTACCAAAATGGGTAGCACCAAAATTGAGAGGGATTCTTCTTCTCTCACGCGAAGCCAAATACCTGGGTATCGCGCTCAACTCGAAATTAAACTGAAAATGGAAACGGAATGCGGAGAAAAGAATGAAGAAATGAAGTATCTGTGAAGCCTGCACAGATACTTTCGGAAAGAAGTGGGGCTTACAACCGAACATAATGGATGTACATCGCGATTGTAAGACCAATTCTATGGCTCGGTTGTTTGGTGGGAGGATTTTAACACTAAATCCTACCTCAACAATCGCTAAACGGGTTCACAAAAGCCTGGACCACAACTGGGCCTAGAAACGTTACTGAACTTACAACCCATCTAGCCATTCAGTAAGAACGTGGCAGCCAAAGGTGCTCTCGGAATAAGAGAGAAAAAAATGTTAGAAGCTGCATCGTTCATCGCACGCATAATTCGGACGGACTACAAGAAACCCAGGTATGACTTTGACAAGAAATTTAAAGCCGGTATACTGTACATGCAGTTATGGCTCTCCCCGAGTACTGCCATAAAAGCTTTACCCATCTTACAGATGGCTCAAAGACGAAGAATGGAACGGGGGCAGGAGTCTTCTCAGAAGATCTAAATGTCAGCCATTCATACCGACTGGCAGATTAGTGCAGCGTTTTCCAGGCAGAGAAAGCAGCACTGTCTTAACTAGCACAAACCAGAGAGAGGGAACTACCAGTAATGGAAATAACTTTCTGTGTGGGCAGCCAATCAACACTTAAAGCGATTAACTCTAATCTGGTAAACTCCAAAGTCAGTACCACTCGACGTTGATACCAATCTACATACCCCCTAAAAAAAATGGCATGGAGCTGGAATCGTTTTGAAACCAACAACAGATAGAAGTAACAAACGTAGGTGTAAAGGATCATAACATCCTAAGAAACTATACATACGGGCAATAATGTCGAAGCCGAGATTATATCTATTCCATTCTTCTTAAATCAGTCTTTTAGACTACCAAATAACTGTAGTGTTTTCAGACAGAAGTTATGGCTATCAGCGAAGCCGTTGAAAGTGAGATCGCTATCCAAATCGAACATCGGTATCTACACCGACAGACATGCACCCATCTTCACAAATATAAAACAGTTTTCCCTATTGCCTCATTAAGCCACTCGAATCACCAACAAAAAGGTCTAAATTGGTCATACATTGTCGTAAAAAGATCTCAGATAAGTGCACGTTAACCCTGGGCTGGATTCCTGGCCATTAAAACATACCAGGCAGGTGTAAAATATATTTTAATAAAACACATTGCTGTACAAACACGAAAGTAATTTTACTTTAAAACAATAATCTATTACCTACTCTTATTTATTAAAGTTTAACAATTCATAAATTTTATTACTGACATGACATTTCAAAACGACATGTGTTTAAACATTGAACAAAGTTGTAACTAGCAAATACAAACGATGACTACCTACCTACTTCTTAAAAATATGCATAAATTAAAAAATTACTAATAGAACGTTGCCCATCCGATATGTGCCACTTTTAGAGTGTTTCAAGCTGGGGAATGCCCGCAATGAGCTGCCGGTATTTCAAAATTGTATCCGCGCGTTTGTAAACACAGCCTTCCCGAAAGAGTTTGTTGAGTTTGTTTGACATGCGAGGATAATGATAAGAGTTGGTCAGTAAATCAAAAGCCGTTTGATGCGATGCAATATATTGAGTTCGATTTTTCGGCAGTTCAAAGCTGGTGACTCGTTTTAAATCGTCGGTGTCCTTCAGTTGTTGCTTAAATTCCTTGGGATTTATGATTACCTTGTTGTCGATAATCAATTTGCGGCGCTTGACCAAGACACTTCCCTCACCAGGTGGATATTTTGTTGGATTTAGCTGAAAATCTAGCAGCGCTCTACCATTCTTTGACAAGGGCATGGGTTTCACATGCTTTACTTTAAGTGGTGTTTTTTTATTTTGACCACTGCTGCGGCGAATGTATGTCCTTTGCGGTGTGATGCATTTCCTCCACTTGGTCACACTTCCTGGGGTGTAAATTCTCCTTAAAAGAAACGATTGATTTGGAGAACACGCGGCGATTGAATTATTTGCAATACTAGGTCTGGCGGGAGTTTTGAACATGGATACGTTAGGCAGATTTCTTAGGATTTGTGGTTGTCTTGGGCTCTGTATTCTAGACGATGGATGAATCCTAACAAGTCTATTCGGAGTATTTGGAGTCGGAGCTCTGTGTAACCGCACAACTTTAATTCCTGGTGGCAAAACTGGTATGGAAACATTCGTATTTGGTGGATTAAGTACATTTTTTAAGGTATTACTAGTATTATTGGAAATGCTAAGGCTCGGCGGAGTTCTAAAAATCGATACGTTCTTTAAATTTCTCAGAGCTTGTGGTTTTGCCGGTGTCTTCTGTCTTTTTGACGATGAAATAATTTTGGCAACTTTGTTAGGTGTGTTTGGAGTCGGAGCTCGGTGCAAAGGCACGACTTTAATTCCTGGCGGCAAGCCCTGCATGGAAGCATTTCTATTTTGCACTACAGCTCTGCGAACAATATCAGGAGTAGGGAAGCGCTGCGCTGGATTTAGGTTTTCTTTAATAGACCGTCGTATCTTAGCGGGCGTACTGTTGGCTAGTGGTACTGGTCGGGCATGTTCGAAAGATTTTTTAGACAGGCATTCAACATTCTCTGTTTTAGATTGAAGTATTTTTGAAGAACTATTTAACTTTCGTTTGCAACATCGCCTGTCCTCTATTGCATTTTGAAGAGTTATACGATTATTAATAATGAGCGGAACAAACAATTCGGATTCATAACCAGAAGATTCTACAAGGATTACTTTACCACCAGAGAGCATCTTGATACGGAAAGCATCACTGATTTTATTTATTTCGTTCATTTTATCAGGAAAATATTTATTTTTTGTTACAGATGTTTACTTTTGATGGTTTTTTTTAAAACTAAACTGACATCGCTTTAGCGCTTGAAGCGCCTCAATTGGAGAGATTTGGAAATATTTTTATTACATAAGCTGCAGATGAGACATTTTCTTTGACAATTGGCATATTTTTTTGGGAAGTGAGTATAACAAAACCAAAAGTGAGTAGGTATACAAGTTTTGCATGTAAAAGTAAAAGTGAGCTAGCAATAGATTCTCAAAAAAATACGCCTAATATGTACTTTAAACCTGACTTAGGCATTTGTTTTGAAATGAATCGGTTAATCGTTTTGCACCAGAATGGGATAAAAAAAAAAGGCATAAAAATACTTTAACGGCTGGAGCCGGCCGGCGCTTGTGCTGATTAAAACCATAGCTAAAGCCATACCTGGATAAAACACACAAACGAAAACAATTTGTTTTGACGCCATTATGTCGTTTTCGATTCGCAAACGGATAAATTTCTTAGAAAAAAAAATGAATGAACTTTAATTTGTCCGGCTCAACTTGTCAATCAATTTCACAAAGGCGTGTTTTACTGAACACATATCCAATATAGCAGACTTTTACCCCGCGTTAATGATTTTTTTACATTTATTTTTAAGCTTTATCGTTCTCTCTGGGTACTGCAAATTTGTCATACAATATAATGTCGTCGGAGTCGGACACAAAACGAACACTAGTGTCGCGTTTGTCATTGGGATAGACAAAACTTTTTTCAGATTGAGAAGTTTTTCTGATCTAGAAATCAGCTGTCTGTCAAATTCGTTTTCCATTGGGCGAAAAAAAAAAACACTTTTCAGATTCAAAGCACTTTTGCGAATTTTGTCCATTGGGCTTTTACCGTTTTGCTGTCAGATCTCAGATTTTTCCTGTCCAATGGAACATGAAATGAGATTACTTTTTGTTTGCATTTGTGTTGGTGTGCTATTTGACAGTCAGCTATTTTTTTTTATTGTAATTTGTGTTTACAAATGTCCACAAACCAGTAAGAATAGACCGTCGACTCCTCCCACATAACGGACTTTGCCTACAAGCTGCCGGCGAGACCAGGATTTTTCATGTATTGATGCTGTACAAAATCAAAGGGGCGCCATTAACGCACGCATACTTGAAAAATCCTGGTCGCATGGTATTGCATAGAAAAATATTGCCGCCATTAATTTTGACATTTACACGTATTCACAGACAGGGACATTCTTTCCGGGGGGAATCGGGTAGGTGTACGGGAAGTCGGCGGTCTATTCTTACTGGTTTGTGACAAATGTCTCTTGCTGTACGGGAAGTCGGCGGTCTATTCTTACTGGTTTGTGACAAATGTCTCTTGCTTTGGAATTGGTGGAAGTATGTGTGAATCTCGCCATCGAATCGAGATTCATAAGAGAGGTCTGAATCTGAAAAAAAGTGCTTTTTCTTGCCCAATGGAACTCGACATAAGAAACTTTGAATATGTTTCTCTAAAAATATGAAATGAATCTCTTTGCGGTTGAACAACGCCGGCCGTTGACAAATAACACACATTTAAATAATGCATAAATAAATAATCGCACAACCAGTTCGTTTATTTAAAATAATAAAACCCCACTGATGTACATTTGATTTGATTTTTAAAAAGAAATTTGTATTTGGATCAACCATTATACCGGTTGATGTCATATTCACACAATTCGAATGAAAGTGGTAGGGTATCGGACGAGAAAGGTCGATTTAAAGTGAGCAGAAAAGAGAAGGTATTTTCGGTGTAATAGTCTTCTTTTCTCTACTAACCTAAAAATCTACGTTCATCTGAAACGACTTTCATGGAAAGGCCTGTATGTCTACGCGCAATGTACATAGTGCTGGGCCACATAATGCCTTCCTATGAGATGAAAGTCGTGTCGGGCGAGAAAGCATGCGCGAGAAAAGTCTATAGTGATTTGAAATATGTTAATAATATTCATTCACAACACAAATGAAACAATTTTTGTGTTTTTGTATATCCTCCTACTCCAGAACGCGGCAACTACATATTTAAAAAATTGCACGTCTCCACACTTACAGTTGAGTCAAAAACGCGTGCTTTGCTTATATTCGACATTCTTATTCTTATTATACAATTATATTGCTGTTCACAGAATTGTCTTCACACTATAAAAAATATGTTTGTAACAAAGTCTCTGAATAAATTAATTGTTTTCAATCCGCATTTGTTTGAATCTACTAATTCGCTTCTTGGGAGCGTGCATATCGACGAATTTAACTTCAGGCAGCGGATCGGGGGCGGTTGGTTTATTTTCGATAACATCACTCATCACCTAGGGACAACATTGATATTAGAATTTATTTACAAACCAACAGTGCACTATACCTTATTGTAAGCGCTGAGATACTCATCCTCTTGTTTTGGCTTCACCGTCTTTTTACGCACGACTTTGGTCTTTTCCTTGTTCTCAACAATATGCGTTTCACGTTCAACCGCTGATTTGTTTTTTAAAATTGACCTGGATTGCACCTCGGTAGACGTATTCTCACCAGACCCTGGTGACAAATACTGAAAATAGACAGTAGAACAATTTTCATGCAATATCCAAAATAGCTGTTACTTACCTCCGATCTCAGGTCAATGTATGCTTTCGCACTCACAGCTTCTTTCTCCTTCTCATTTGGTGGGGGATGAGGGGTTTCATCTGCACATACCATTCGATACAAATCTGCGGGGCTTGTGGGAATAGAGGTTTTGGAATTGTCGGAACTAGCCACCGCTACAGCTGTCGAGTGTTCGAAATGTATATGAAGAGTTTCCACGTGATTTGTACTCGAGTCTATGATTTTTGTCACTAAATCAGCATCCTCAGGGCTCTGGGTTTTCAAGTTATCTTCGACTTTTTCCAAAATTGTTTTCCGTCGATCGACAAGCTTGTTTGAATCAGTTTCTGGTAGCAGTTGGTTTTCTATGAGCATTGGCTCATCCAAGCGAATTATGTCTCTTTTTGGTCTCTCCTCTGTTGGCGAATCGCTTGGCATCATTTGGGCAACGGTCTCATTTTTTCTAAACTCCAGCAATTGATCTTCCAAGGCAAATGATATTTTTCTTTTGGGCACGTTTGATTGGGGTTTTTCTGTTTCAGCATCTTTTTCATTATCCTCAGTCTCTATTGATGCGGTATCATCAAGAATCTCTATTATTTCCTCCAGATAATCTCGGATTTTGAAAAGTTGCATCTTCTCTTGCAGTTCTTTGTTATTACGAAATGACATTCCTGCAATTTTCTGATCAACTATTTGTAATTGATATTGGTAGAAGCCTATTCGGTCACCATGCGGTAGGTATTCGGCTTGCTTTTCTATTCGACGTATTTCCTCGGGAGTGTCGGAGGCAATGGACGTATCCGAATCACTTTCATCCGCAATCGTTTCCGAGTTGGTTATGTGGTTTAGTTTGCTCGTAGATGAATTGGTGATATGATTAGCAATCGACTGAACGTTTGCTCTCGTTTCGACTGGCTTTAGTTGTACAGATTCGTTTGCCACTGCGTGTGCGATTCTCTTTTTAGGTGCCGGCAAGACCATTTCACCTGACAATAATTTACTCAGAATTTCTTGAGTTTCATTTTGCGGTTGAATTTCTAGCTCAGATAATCCTTCATTCAATTCGTTTAGCATATCTTCTTCATCTTCGTCCAATGTTTGAATAAGTTCATCGAGTGCATTTTCTTTACTCAATTGCTCCTGTCGGTCTTGTTTTTCTTTTAGTTTTGCTTCTTTAACTTTACGACGGTGTTCCTCTCTCCAAACCCTTTCTTTTTCCTCGTCATATTCTTCGATGATCTCACGTTCTTCTCGGCTGGGCAGGACTCCATCCAGGTATGGTTTCTCCAATTTGTTTCTGTTAAAATAAGTATGGTGTAAAGCTCATGTTTTTAACTAAAATTATGTAGATGACAAAAGCAAAGGCAAAACTTATAAGCATTTCCACTCAACCCTACAAGACATCAAACAAAATATGAATGTTATCAGCGAACTCAGCATAGAATTATGTATTAAGTCACCTCGTTGAAAGACCAAAGTTTACTTTGCTCGCAAGCATTTTTGCTTGCAATATGAGAAAATGTGTTCTAAGGAAACACATCTACAACAAATCTTAAACGTCTAAACGACATTATAGCTATGGACTGTAATTTTGACTCGACATTTTTTTAATTCCATTCTTACCAGTCTTTTTCTGAAGCCGTAGAGAAACAAAAATAACATACTACTTACTGAAATAGATCTTTTTCAATTTCAAGTTTCTCCAGGTGGGTTTTACCATTATCAATTCGTCTTTTACAAATTTGGATGGCAGTGTGTGCAGAACACTTGGAAAAGTAATCTTGATAGTGACCCATCAACACTTCATTTGTATGAATCAAACGACCAGGAATGAAGGCTTTACGTCCAACAGGTACCATAACATCCACGGTAAGCCGCTTACTAAACATATTTATATTTTCTATTGCAGTCTCGTTATCCTTAATATAGGATTCCCATCTTTGGATTTCTTCCTCATTTTTATCTAGACCCTGGAGATAAATGCAAAATGTTTTGTTTAAAAGCAGCACAAAATAATTTAAAAATATTATTGACCTCTCGAAGCGCATCTTCTCGTTTCTCCATAGTTTAGACAAATATAAAATAATTCACTTTAAAATATTAAAACAAACGAAAATTGGCTCTCATGCTTTTGGGGAAAATACAAATACAAAATTTGACGTTTTCTGTTTGGGTTTGACAGCCGAAATACAGTCGGGTTCCATTCCATTCTGTAATTTTTGTAAAGGTGGGTTTCATTCACATGCATTGGTGGTTTATTATCGCATTGTTCATATTTGTCTATAGCCAGCAAACAATGAAAAGGTTCGCCAGCAGATTTATGTAGAGAGAAAATGAAATTTGTGTATTTGTTTAAAAATAATTTAGTCCGTATTTTTCTTAACAAAGTTAGAAGGGTACGTAGCAAAACTTATTTTTTAAAAATCCAGAACTGAGCTCGAACTAATGACGTTTTCGATGCGATGCGATTGCAGATTTTGATCTGGGATTTCAGATTTTTGTCTTTGTCTTTGTCTTAATAGGACAGCGATTTTATGAGAGCAACGGTGCGGTTATGACGAAAATCGAATCGGAAACAACAACCGCAACTAAAGGCGCGTCTTATTGAACATCTTACTTTATATTGTTAAATATTTAAACGACCTCAACTCCAAATGCGTTTCGCCCCGATGTAGTGGGTGGGCTCATCAGTTGACGAACCACCACATCTGCCTAGACGCACTATTTACTCGATGTTTAACGAGACTAGGTATATGGAATCACAATCACAAAGTGACTTACTTGTCGAAAGCACTCCTACACGTCAACTCCACTAGAGATCTGTCTCTCCAACTAAATGTTTGATATTTATCTCATACAATTTTCTTATTTCTGTGCGGGCAAATCATTCCATGACATTTTATTTATTATCGCAACGGCAAGAGAGGTTGTAGGTGACGTTTTGTGTTTTGGAAAAAAATTAACTATTCGGCTGTTTGCTTTGTTGACAAATTTTAAGTTCGTAATATATTTTTTGAAAAAGTTATTATTTATTTTGTTTTTTTTTTTCAATAAATATATTTATAGAAATTTGTTAATTAATAAAAAAAAACAAAATAAACACTACCTACGCCACAAACCATCACCGGCATGAGAAGACACTAAAATGAGACAAAAAATGACATTTCCAGACGAAAATCAATAAAGAAACAAATTTTTGTCAAATTCACGTCAAACATCTATTGGCGTATTTTTTTGGGAAATGAGTATAACAACACCAAATGTGAGTATAACAATTTTCCATTTGAAACCAAAAGTGAGTATAACAAAACCAAAAGTAAGTATAAAAGTTTTGCATGTAAAAGTAAAAGTGAGCTAGTTAAAGATTCTCAAAAAAATACGCCTTATGTCGCAGAGAGAGATCGCTGACATCCAATCATACGATTATATAGAGTGACTCCACAAGATATTTCATCTCATGATAATTATTCAGCCCCTAAGAATAAGAAGTACAGGAAGGGGCATATCGAGGAAACAGTGAGGCTTTTTTCAAAATAGTGTGAGTTACACTAACACAAATGCATTGACACAGGGCCGGCCTAAGGGGCCAGCGTAGAGTTAGGACGCCAAAATGCTGGGGCGCACAATGTAACTCTTACCCGTTTCTTTAAAAGTGATAAAGTAGGAAAATATGTAGCTGAGCTTTAAGGTAGCACTAGGTTATGGTTTTTATCTTCTCAGAAGTACTTAGAATCACAGCTGTTATTAATCCTTAATAAATAAAACGTACCTTTTACAGGAAACGTAGGTATAAATAAAATTCAGTTTTTAGTTTTAGGTTTAATTTTAATGCAAAAACACTATCACAGATATTTTCCTTAGTTAAATAAATTTTAGTTAGGTACATTTTATCTACATCCATCTGATAATAATTCGGTCATACATCTGGGGTCTTCGCGTAACTTTTCAGACGATCATCGCCTCGATCTCGACGATTGAACAAAACGACGTCGTTTTAAGTTTGATGTTTTGTAACAATAGTGTCGTTCAATCGAACCGTTCATTGTTTTCGATTTGAACAGTCTGAGCAGGGCTGTAAAGAAACTGTGACAATTGAAAACTAATAAAAAATGTATATTTATGCAATTTGTGTGTGTTGTTGTCTTTTATGTGGAAATAAGTAAAAAGGTAAACTTTTTTTGGTGCAGGAAAATTTGTATTGATAAGGGGTCGTAATATAAGACAAAATTAGTGAATGCATTCTTTTAAAGCCAATTTAATAAATGCAATTGTATCATTGCCTATTCCAAAGAGAACATAACAAGAGTGTGATGTGAACTTTCTAGTGTACCTATTTCGTTTAACTAAAATGAATGAAATGGATATTTTTCCTAGATTTTCACATTTCACAATGCATAATGGAGAGACTATTTGTCGAAATTATAAAAGATTTGATAGAAACAATATTCTTTTAACATTTGTTTTGCTTTTATGGAAAGAAAATATACCAAAAACGATGAAACGATTGCCAAAGAGCCATCGTTCGACGATCATCGTTTTTTGTTTGTTACACGAAGTAGCAGCATCGACGACGTCGTTCGATCGTTGCCTTACGCGATTAGACCTCTGTTTCTTGTTTGTGTTTTTTTTGTCCATTAGTTTTGATTGGATTCTAAGCTGTTTCTCTGTTATAAGAAATATGTCTTCAACATCTTGACGACGATAGCAAACGTCACGATAATAGGACAACAGAAGAAATACCTTTAAACATATTTTCTATTTATAACAAGAAAACTGCACTAGGGCGCTCAACCGATTTAAGCGCCTTGCCCTCACCAACAAAAAAATAGTTCGTCCCTGAACGAGAGTTTCCGATTTGACAGATGAGTTTCAGTTAAATCAAATGCTATCAGATAAATAAAGTATATTTTTGTTTTCAACCAAATTCCCTTTTTTGCAACAAAATGTCATGAAATACTAATTTAAAAGTGTTCTACAATAATATATCAACCTAAAAAACACTTAACAACATTATTTTATGTGGAATATGAGATAAAATTTACCTGTGAAATGAAAAATTGTTTCTCTCCTTATTATGCTCGTTTTTGCAGAATTTAACGCAGCACCGCATGTTGTTTTACATTTCTTTCGGTAAAGAATTGTATTTATTCACTGTATTCACTGTTTTTTCACTGTTTCATTAAGTTAAAAACGTAATTTCACTATTTTAACAATTTGAAATTTCAAACACGGCAAATTTCCCCAGCAAAATGACAGATGAGTTTCAATTTCTCTGTTTTTTTTTCATATCTTGCGGCCTCACTCACGTACACTGTATATGTGATATACACTCTTTCCTGTACTTCTTATTCTTAGTTCAGCCCTATCACAGAATCCATTCGTAGGAAATCCCCGAAGGTCCGCGCACTTTTACTTGCTTGGTAATGAACTCCAAATAGTCTGATGTGAACAAGACATAAATGTTAAAGCTTGTCCCAACAAATTCGACTTCATTTCCATGGCATTCCGGTTCTCTGTTTTGACGTTTGATTAAATGTCATTAAAAATAAGTCTTTTCCGTAGGTTATGTTTAAATTTCTTTTTATTTAAATTTCTGAAATAAAAATTGCATTAAAAATATGGCAAGTCGAGGATTAATACTACTTGGACAATGTGTACCTTGCATCAAGAAAACTGCATCAAAAATTCGCATACGCCGTATGGAATTGGACACAAACCTAAACATGGTAAGATTGTCGATTTTGCTGCCCAAATTATTAAAAATTATGTTCTAATCTTTAAAATCACACGCAGTATTTCAGGAAAGACGAATTCATCTTTGCACATGATCCTCAGAAACTTTGCAAAACTGGAGACATTGTTCTAATAAAAGAATTGCCCCAAAAGCTAACTCGTCTGATAACACACAAAGTTGAGGAAGTAGTCTATCCACTGGGTGACATAACAGATCCCTTGACTGGTAAGAAAGTTGTTGTCGGCAAGTATCGTGATCAAATCGAAGAAGCTAACAAACTGTTTGGAAAATCTGAGAAAGCATTTGACTATGAAAAAGCTCCTCAGCGAGGTAGGCTGGAGGGCACAAAAGATTTCACCCACGGGGAAACCTACATTAAGTACCACGACGATGGAAAGGATCAACCATTTGCTGTTTAATGATAAGATGTTCAAGATGTTATTTTCTGGCTTTAGTTAAGAATAAAATTGTTTAATATAAATTGATGTCCGTATTTAAATATCTGACAATTGGCTTTACTTCAGGAACTCCATTGTTGCAGTCTGGGCAGCGTCTAGGCGGGACATGTTGCTATTTAGTTTGTGACACCAACCCGAGCGGGGAGTGATTTCTCTTCGGTAGCAATGGGTGTTGGTCTACCGCCGAGCACAACGTTTGCTTTATAGTTTCTTTGCCTTCCCCCAGGAACTTCCGGCAAGTGACTTGATGACGTTATTTCTGGATCTTAGGCGATTTCTGATGTTGCTGGCGTGTGTCATATGTATTGTCATATGGACTCGAGTTTTATGTCCAACTATGTTTCTCTGTGCAACAGAGTTTGAAGAGATAGAAAGGGATCCTTAAAGCGTTATACCAGACTAGGTAATTCATGTTGGGCTGGCGGTCCTCATGAAGTCAGCGCGTAAGCATCTAGATAGGACTCCGTGTTCCCCAATCACCACCCCCATCCTAGGTGCCAATCTAGTTGATGATGATGCGCTTTCGCCAGTCACGGCAATTGGAAATCTTAAAACAATGTCCTTTGAATCTCTTTTAATTTGTGAAGTAAACACCATTTTCCTCAAGCTGGAATCGCTTTATTCTGAAACTTACATCTTGTATGTTTCGAAGCCAACTAGTCAGCGTCGAGACAGTACACCATAAGGACAACAGAGAATTAAAGAATGGAAAAGACACACACACAATTACATATTTCCCATTATTCGTTACCTTGTTCCTGCCGTGCGAATAAAAACATCACCACGTCATTTATACAAATTGGATATTTTATTACTTTCTAGCAATATACTTAAATCTAAGAGAAACAATAAAGCTAAGGCCTTACGAAATACTCAATAAAATCAACGAACACACTTTCAACTTTCTTTCTTGATTTTCACCGGGGACGGGTCATCCAGATCGTCTTCATCCTCCTCAATTTCGCCAACTTCCTCCAAGTTATGAATTACACAGCTTTCATGATCGTCCAACTTTTCGTTGTACGAAACAATCCGATATGCACTAAACTCACCGACCTTCTTCCCATTGATATAGTGAAACGAGAATAGACACACCGAACACAGATACGCTGGGTCGTGCAATTGCCTTACGCTATTCTTGACCACGTACACGTACTCTCTCTTGCCGCACATGTGGCAAAATTTCGCATTATACGCATTCACAGACTTCAAAAGTGGATACAGCTCTCGTACCAAACAAGTGTGCTTGGACAAGAGTTCGACGTAGGAAAAAGTAAACAAATGTTCGCAGTTGCCATGGTGCTGATACAGCTGGGGAAAGCCCAGACTTACTTCCAAATCAATGAAACGAACCTCTTCCATGAGACGAGTCTTAAATTTCGTCCGACCATAACCTTGTGCTTTTTTGCCGATCCACTGTCTTATGCTCGCCGAGTAATCGGGGTTGTCGGTATTCCGCATGTCATTGTAGAACGTGTCTTCGATAAAGAAAAACCCCGGATCGAGGACTTTGTCGGGATTTTTCACTGTAGGGTGTTCGCTCAGCTCAAAGAAACGTTTGTTGTTGCACACACAGGAAATCTTGTCGCGCAATTCAGTGAGCAAGTTCGAGCCAAGGCATTGGAACTCTTCACTGAACGCTGGGTAGCTCCTCCGTTTGTAGGGCGTATCGGTCTTGGGTCGGTAGAAGCGAATGGTAAGCACAATATCGCTAAACGGTTCCATATTATGTTGGGATGGATTGGTCTCGGTATGGACTTGTTTGTATGAATATTGAGTTTTGCGAAACGGACTGCTCATATTTGTCTCCTTTTCTTTTATCAGTCTTTGTAGCGTGTGTAACCTAGCGGATGCGGTTGGCGCCTCTAGGATCGATTTACGTTTGTCTTCACTTATTCCAGGCACATAGGGTATCACACGCACATCGTCCGGTGAGTCCAGCTGTTCTAACGATATGGATGACTTTACTTTTTCGAATTCATCATCTTTTTCCTCCATGCCCAACCGTTGTTGGACATCTATATCAGTCTTTGGGAATTCTGTCTTTGCCAACTCGGCGACATAGTTGTCGAGGAATTTTTTAAAATTAACCGGTTCTGTCTTGGGAATGTTGTAGATTTTATCCATTTTGATGTCGATTAGTTGTTGCCTTTCGAAATGAATTGTTGCAGGGCTTCTTCGTATGTTAGGTCGACTTGCAAGGGATTTTTGCCGTCGGTTATGTTGGATGACTCGTCCTGGGCGGTTGGTTCTGTTGAATTACTTTCCGGTTCGACGAATATTCGCGAGAAATTCAATACTTTGTTGGTTTTATTGAGATATTTGTAGGTTCGTTTGGCATGCTTCTCGTAAATTGGATCTACAGCTAGAGGTTCTTCATCTTCTTCGAAGAAAACATGGGTTCCCATCGAAAAGTCGTATTTACCTAGAATGAAAAAGTAGGAAACAATTTGTTACTAAACTAATTGTGGTAATTTTTGTATAGTGATATTATTTTATAGAGGCGGTTATTCCCAATATGTATTAATTGAACGGTGAAACGACTTTTTCCCGTATAATATTTTATTGGATTTTGTAATAGGGAAAAGTTGGGTTTAGTACTATGGGTGGTCCCACACAGATATACAGATATGTATGTTGTATGTTTAGACGGGGAGAGAGGGCGTGGGCATAATGTTTTAGCACAAAAATGGAAAACGAGAGCATCGTGCATGAAAAACTTATTTACAGGCGAGGTACGTCTACGGGTGTCAAAGATGCCGTAATAACGTATCAAATATCATTGGCAGAAGTAATGAGAAGAAATAAAAAACGCGTGGTTAGAAGTGCCCCTAAGCGCATTCAGCAAAACAGCTTGCGCTACAAGCAAGAGAAGGGAATGACTTCGGCTTCTGCTGTACATAAAAAAAGGAACAAAAGAACGATCGAACATCTATAGTCAACAATAAACATTATACACTCAAGTTAAAGCAAATAATCTTTAGAATAAATTTGTTTTAAATGATCGGATATGAATTAAAGACTTTATAGAGAACAAAGTGGGCTTTTGAGTTGATATCATAATATGTATTATACAAATTTGAATACACTCACCTTCTTGGTAAATTGTTCTGCTGCCCCAGATTGTATGATAAGCAGTAGAACATCTCCCCACTCCGGTGTGATTTGTCCTACTAAAAACATGTTATCTTAAAATAGAAGGAAAATACAAATTTTATAAATCTAATGAGGGTAAAAGTAAAACATTTATAAACTGTAACATTACGGTTGATAGGTATCTAGAAACCACTTTATAATATAAGGAGCTGGAAAAGAAAGCAATTGAGTAGCAAAGCCCTCTCTCGAACAACTAAAGTGACTCTTTATCTTATAATCATCCCAGTCCTAGTTTATGGCGCAGAGGCATGGACTCTATCAAAAGCGGATGAGCTTACTCTTGGTTGCTTCGAGAGGAAAATTCTTCGAGTAATTTTCGGTCCCGTCTGCATAGACGGTGAATGGAGGAGGAGATACAACGACCAACTGTACGGGCTGTACAGCGACATTGACCTAGCCAGAAGAGTGAAGGTCCAACGACTGCGGTGGCTGCGTCATGTAGAGCGAATGGACGTGAATGCTCCGGCCCGGAAGATCTTCGAATCCACACCTGAGGGACGTCGCAGTAGAGGAAGACCGCGACTCAGGTGGCGCACGCAAGTGGAAGGGGACCTTAACCAACTTAGCGTGCGAAACTGGAGGCAGCTGGCCAAAGATCGTGCTGGCTGGAGACGCTTGTTGGTTGAGGCCCAGGTCCACCGCGGACTTTAGCGCCACCTTAAGTAAGTAAGTAAGCTGGAAAACATTTCGCGCGAGTACAAACCTCAGGCACAGCTCCTTTACGGCCGTTTGCTATGACGATTCATAACGAATTAAGTTCTACATAAGGCGTTTTTAATTTTTCCCAAATCTACATAAAGAGTGTATCTTTTTTAGAGGTATAGAACTTTAAGTTGTCAACACTATTTTAACGGGCGGTCATTTTGTCAGCTGTCAAGTGATTTACGTATCGCGCGCTACGTCCATTTTACGGTCAACATAATCGTCTCACTTTTAAACAAAACTTCCGTATTTGGAGTGACGATAATCCTCAAGTGTATGTTGAGACACCGCTATATCCACAAAAACTGACAGTTTGGTGTGCTTTATGGGTTGGTGGAATAATTGGTCCGTACTTCTTTAAAAAACGATGCTGGCCAGAACGTTAGTCAATGGTGACCGCTATAGAGCCATGATTACTGACTTTTTCGTTCATCAATTGAACAACCATGATGTGCAGGAGCTGTGGTTTCAACAAGAAGGCGCAACATGTCACACAGCTCGGGCCACAATTATTTTATTGAAGGAAACGTTTGGTAACCGCATAGTTTCACGTTGCGGACCGGTGAATTGGCCTCAAAGATCGTCCGATTAATGCCGCTTGACTATTTGCTGTGGGGATATGTGAAGTCGTTAGTCTACGTACGCCGGTAAGCCCGAAACGATTGACCACTTGGAGGACAACATTCGCCGCGTTATTACCTATATACGTCCACACCACAAATGTTGGAAAAAGTCAATCGAAAATTGTATTCAGTGTACTCAGTGTATTTTCTGAAGTTAACATTGCACCCGATTCGCTCACATCAAGCCAATTCAAGCACCCAAACGTGGAAGAGAAAAAAAAAAACATTGCACTCATTTTGTCATTAGAGTATTACACAGTAACAGTCTCTTGTGGTGTGGTACTCCTTTTTGCTGTACACTTATTCCATTTATTGCAATGAATAGTGTACACTGAAGTACTGTACACATTAAGAGAAAGCAAATGAATATATGAATGCATTCATTCAGACCTCTAGTACCTAAATAACTTTTTAAGCAGGAAGCGAGTTAATACACCCCTCCGAAAGAAACATTTTTTTACGAATGTTTAGACATGTGAGAATGCAGAAGATAACAACCGTAAACTCTGTTAACTGTACAAAGAGTGTAGATGTAGTCAAAGAAGAAAAAAATAATTGACTAAGTGGCTCCGCCACATCCTACAGGAACGCAAATTGAAGCATTTGAAAAAGATGTATTTTAGATAGACTTGTAACCCCCTAACCTAACACTTATTTCACCCTTAGCAAGGTAGCATAATGTACCTCACACCAATGCCGATTCGAGATGGCTTGGCTTGAGTACATTATGTACATAAATTTCACCCCTATTCCCGTTGGCGTTTGTCATAAACGACTCGTATTTCACTTAATTTTTTAGTCGGCGTTTTCCAACTTTTTTTGAGCCAATTGCGGCAAAGCAAATTCAATGTAACTATCAATGAAATTGGTGCTGTAGTTACGAGCGCTTGGAAAATGTTTTACCCGATTTGTACAATTTTACGATTTTTCCATCGACATAGAACAACGCTATAAATTAAGATGGACACACATTTTTTAAAACACGAGGCAAGTACATGTATGTACAATTTTCCAAAAACAAAAAACAGTTAGCTTATATATTTTTACTGATATATAACTGTATCTATGGTGTGATGTATGTAGTTATTATAATACATTATAAATATATAAAGTAGATCACGCATGCATAATATATAAAGTGGTTAGAAGTCTATGAAACTACTTTACCTTTGAATATATTTCCATTCACTTCTGCGATTGGATTGTCTGAATCGATGCCGATGATTTTAACTGAAGTGTTTGCCGCTTCCAACTCTTCTAGTATTAAATTATTTTTAAAATCAGCAAAAACTAATATTTCTTCTTCTTCGTATTCAGAATCACTTGCACTCATATTTACCTGATATTTTAATTAAAATACATAATTTTACTGGCTTAAAATAAGGAAAACTTGGCTAAACCTCTTCGACAAACTGTTGGAAAATGAAAAATAAAATATGGTTCATCGTTTTACATTTCTTGGCAATTGGGCGCAATCGCATATGCAGCGCCGGCACCGGCTTTGCTGTTTGGCTCCCGGCGCCATATCTACAAGCCGTAAGCGATAAGATAGATAATGGCTTCGAGCTGGCGGCTGATAAAGTTCTGTTTCTTTTATATATGTTCGATTTTTAATGATTAAATTAAATTGTCGTTTTCGATTTTGCAAACAGTACCAGCAGTATTAATAATAGCTGCGGAACTTCGTGTTATCCCTAACTAATGACTAACGCAATGGTTAAACCCAAATTCCTATTTATAAAAATTTCTAGAAGATAACTAAGCTTTCGTAACTTTTGCATAACTAACTCACGGTGTGTTAGCGATTTGTTAGCTTTGCAAAACATGTTTCCCGCACAAAATGACAAATGGTGTTTCGCGTTTAATTTCGTTTGATTAATATGAATGTGGTAAAAGGGTGATAAATAACTGTATAAGTTTGCAAAAATTGTGGAGCAAAATGGCTCACCCTTTTTGAAAAATTTGAATATGCTAGACGAAAAAAAAAACGAAAAAATCCTATGAAAATATTTATATATAAAACATTCAAAAATAAATATAGATTTTCAAAACGAAATATAAAAAAATTAATTGCATTAGTAAGAGTAAGAAAATTCTAATTGCATTAGAAGAAAAAGATGGCAGCAGAAAAGAAGGACGCATTCCTGTCAGTTTTCAATACAATTTGGAGAAGCGTTACCATCACAAACCTACAATAATAGAAAACACGTCAATTAGTTAATGCATGGGTTATATTTCTTTATAAATAAGAAAATTTAGTCAGTAAGTTAAACTTTTAACTACCAGTTACGTAACCAGTGAGTTAGAGAATGGTTTGAGATCTATTATTAATACGGCTGTACATTTTTTTTTAATCTATACCATGTTTTTCTAGGCATTTCGTATTTTTGATTTGAGATTTCAGAAACTAAATTTTAGTTACTTCCCAATTCTGAAATTCGACAAAATTTCCCAGCAGAAATTGTCGGGGTCAATCCCAACTACTAGCGAGAATCGTTGTTACTCCTCGCTTCTTCACTCAGTATGTCCCCAATTTGTTTCTCCAAACTAGCTAAAATACTAGCCAAATTTTGGAGTGCGTTGTAGATATAAGTGCCACAGACAACAGCTGCTCGTTGAAAATAATTCCATCAAAAATTCATCAACGCGAAAAAGTGTTGTATTTTCATTGCGCTTTCTTTTTTCCTTGTCTTCTATTTTTTGATCTAAAATTTGTCACTTACAAAAGGATTCCTCATAGAGGGATTCATTAAAAAAATCCCATCCTCATGTTCTTTTCCGTAACACAAAAACAGAAAAGAAAAAAAACCAACATAATCCGTTAAAATTTAGCTTGAGTAAATGTGCCGCACAAATAATAGCCGAGCTAAATTTTGACGGATACTTATATAAAGTACAGTCTGAAATGAAAATTTCAGGATCCGCTTAAATTCGCAAAGCTAAGTTTTGGAAAGAATTTTGTATGGGAGCTAAAATTTAGCTCGTACAGCGTACTAAGCTTAATTAGTTCTCCACTGTTACGAAAATATAACACTTTTTCGACTCGATGAATTTTTAAAGGAAGCTATTTTTAACAACAAGCTGTTGTCTGTGACAACTATATATATCCACACCGCACTCTATGTCAAAATTTAGCTGGGATATAATATTTGGAGAGCAGCTGAAATATAGTTTCGCTCGAGCGGCTTACTAAAGGTAAGATTAGACTGTATGCCAAGTGGTCATAAAATGCCAATTTCTGACAGTTTTCCTGTCAAAATATGGTCATACAATGTAATGGGCATATATCATATGCTCTAATGACCTAAATGCCACATATTACCAGGCTGATTTTGACAGATAAAAATGCCCAAATGGCATATAGTGTAATCGGACAATAAGCACGTATGCCAGCATAAAGCCCTATATGCCCATATGCATTTTATTGAAATTTCGTTATGGCATTGCTGGCATTTTTGATGGAACAAAAATTATTTTGTTGTCATCGGTGTTTGAGTTCGTGGGATTGTGATTAATTTTCATTTTCTTTCTCTTTTTTGTGGATTATTCAATCTATTATTTGTGTAAACTATTTATTTGATCTATTCTTTGTAATTTGTTTATGTTTAATTAGTGGTCTTGTCCTTTTCCGCAGTAATTGTGGTTATATATACTTTTGTCCTGTTGTGAAAATTTGTTTGTGTAGAAATTGTTTGCTATCTATTTGTTTTGTGCTAGTTATTTGTATTTTTGTTAATATTCGTTATGTGTTTTGATTGGTTCGATTGCTTATTTCACTTGATGTATATTTTGTTTGTTATTTTACCCTCTTTAGTTCTTTTGTGTGTTTGCTTTTTTTCTGTTTGTACTTTTCTGAACCATCTACATGTCTTTGGGGAGCTCAATCGAAGCGGGCAGCGATGGCAGGATGATGGAGGAAGCAAAATCTGACAGGGCGAGGAAGAGACCGACAAAACAAATTAAAGGCGAATGGTCAGACGATTTCATCCGCAAATTGATTTCGGCTGTCGAGCTCCGACCCGGACTTTACGATGTCGGAAGTCGTACATATCGGGTCCCAAATGATCAGACATGGAAGGAGGTGGCCGCTGAGCTGGGCAAAGCTGACGATTGGTCACACCAAAAACAAATAAGATAAAATAATACCTATTATTTTACTATACCAGAAAATTTCCAACTTCAAATTTTTGCTTTGTTTTTCTTTACATCATTACCCTACTACAACATTTGGCAATAAATAACAAATGCCTTAAATGACCATCAAGGCAAATATGACCATATTAGTAATTTTGGTCATATAGTCTAATATACAGTTTTGATAGTCCGGACATGTTGGTCACTTGACAGCTAATCTGGTCATTTGCCTGTTGGCATTCATATGCACAATTGGCATACAGTCTAATCTTAGCTTAAGTTTAGAAGAATCGATGGATCTTTATTTCACAACTTTGCTTAGTAGCAACGTCGGAGTTGTGTTTTTTTGTGTCTGTTTTTTGTTCTGATGAGGAATTTTAGGGTTGACATGTGCAACATTCGTGGGCTTCGATCGAATCTCTTTTCGGCGTACGCCCATATTTCCAAATACAAACCAGCTGTTTTGGCACTGTGCGAGACCCAGGTGGGTAGAAAATCTGGTAAATCAGAATTTGATCTGCCTGGGTATCGCTTAGTGCCATTATTCTTTCTACATCGCGGTCTCGCCATTTATGTACGTAATGACGTAGCCTACCAAGTTCCAAAAGATTATGGCCATTGTTCCAATCCGGAATTTAATTTCAAATGGCTTAAGTTCCATGTCCGTAGGCAAATAATCCATTACTGTTTTATTTATAGAAGCCCCAACTTTGACAGCAACTCGACTTGTAACGAGTTCGATGAGCTGTCTGACTCCATAACAAGAATTGTGTCCCTGTACCCTCACACAGAAATCGTCATTGCGGGCGATTTCAATATCCACAATTCTGACTGGCTTCAACATTCTGGACAGACAACACCCGAAGGAATTTATGCGCAGATCTTTGCTGAGGTAAATCAACTAACCCAGCTTGTAAATGAGCCAACACGCGTTCCAGACATTGACGGTCAAAACGCCAATACACTGGACTTGTTTCTTACCTCCCACCCTAATAAATACTCTATTGAAGTATTATCACCTCTAGGCTCGTCTGACCACTGCACCATATCAGCTAATTTCTCGTACTCCGACCACACAGTTAAAGAAAAAACTCCAAAAAGAACCGTATGGCAATACGAGAAAGCCAACTGGGGCGGACTTAATAGCTTCTTTAGGAGTTTTAACTGGTCGTTATGCTTCCTCGATAACGACGTGGATGCCGCCGCTGATATGGTGTCAAATGTAATCACCTTAGGAATGAAATCCTTTATCCCCAACAGGATAAAGAGTATCAAACCAAAAGAAAACGCGTGGTATGACTTGAGCTGTAAAGAGGCTATTAGAGTAAAGGAGTTAAGTTTTCGGACTTATAAAGCCAACCCTTCTGAGGAAAACCGAAGTAAATTTAAACGAGCCAGAAATGACTGCAATGTCCTTATTAAGCGTGTTAAATTCTTACATGACCAAAAGCTGAGGCAAAAAATACTCCAATGTCCCAAAGGTAGTAAAAACTTTTGGTCATTTGTAAAAAATGTTAAGAATTCGGCCTCACCATCGATCCCCACTCTCATTTACAATGACACTCCAGCTGTCAGCTCTTTAGACAAAGCTAATCTGTTTGCTGCACACTTTGCAGCCAGCTCGTTGCTCCCAGATTGCGCTTTGTCCCCACCTGTGCTCGAGAGCGTCGAATTTACCATGGGACCAATCCATTTTCGCACTCGCACAGTCGCAAGAGTACTATATGATCTCAACATAAATAAATCCGCTGGCCCAGATTGTATCTCCCCCATCGTTCTGAAGAGGTGTTCTTCCACCCTGGCAAAACCACTGCGTAAGCTTTTTCATCTCTCCTATTCTTCTGGACTCTTCCCGAGAAGGTGGAAAACAGCATTTGTCCAGCCCGTCCCTAAAAAAGGCGAATCTTCTTCTCCCACCAATTACCGACCCATAGCACTTACGTCCATTCTTTCTAAGGTCATGGAAACGCTGATAAATCGTCAGCTTATGAAATATCTTGAATCGCGGAAACTCCTCAATGACCGGCAGTATGGTTTTCGTGGCAACAGATCCACTGGTGATTTGATGACTTATCTCACCGAGAAGTGGAACCAATCTCTCCATCACTTCGGTGAATCGAAGATTGTTGCGCTTGATATTTCAAAGGCATTTGACAGAGTTTGGCATCAAGCTCTTTTGTCGAAAATGCGTGCTTATGGGATCGATGCGTCTCTTATTCAATGGATTAGAAACTACCTTTCTGACCGTTCAATTCAAGTTGTTTTGGATGGTTTCAAGTCTGAAACTCACCATATAAATGCTGGTGTTCCCCAGGGCTCTGTTCTGTCTCCGACTCTCTTTCTCATATTTATAAATGATCTCTTGTCTGCAACTTCTAATCCAATCCATTCCTTCGCTGATGACAGCACTCTTAGCTTCTCATATTCTTTCCAGGACTCACGTCCCTGCTCTTCGGCCGTAGAACTGGAACGGCAACGTATGTTAAGCTCATTAAATTCCGACCTTGACAGCATTTTAAAATGGGGTTTAGCCAATAGAGTGGAATTTAATGCTTCAAAAACACAATGCTGTCAGCTGTCTCTTAAGCGAAACCCGAACCTACAGCCATTATCCATGAATGGCACTTGCATCACCGAAACCGAAAGACTTTCCATTCTCGGTATGTGTGTTCATGACAACCTTCGTTGGAATGACCATATACACGAAGTCGCCAAGAATGCAGCGAAATGTCTAGGTTTTCTCAAACGGTGCAAGAAATATTTTACCCCTTCTGATCTGGCTACAATATATAAGGCGTTCATTCGCCCCAAACTTGAGTACAATTCCCATATCTGGTCTGGTGCGCCGAAAACCATATTGCACTTACTGGATAGGATCCAAAATCGTGCGTTAAAACTTATCGGAGACTCGAATATCGCGAATTCTATTCATTCGCTTGAACATCGCAGAAACGTTACGTGTCTCTCGCTGTTTTATCGCTTTTTTAACAAACAGTGCTCAAACGAAATTGCCAGCTGCATTCCGCCCCTTCAGAAATTCAACCGCAATACTCGCCTTGCTAGGAATGCCCATCAGTTTACCATCCAGCCTATCTTCGGCCGTACTTTGAAATATAGAGATTCTTTCATAAGCCGTACAACACGAATGTGGAATGCCTTGCCCGGCTCTGTCTTTCCTCCTCAGTATAATTTACAGACATTTAAAACCAATGTGCATCGGAATCTCCTATCTTCTCTATCCCATTTTCCTTAACGCCCGCGCTGTGTAGCACACTACACCATAAGAGTAGTCATAAACTCTTTAGCGCGTGTGAATTATAAAAAAAAAAAAAAAAAAAAAAAAAAGTTTAGAAGAAAAATGCATGACACTGTAAGGGAATATGTATTGGCGGCAGAGGAAGTGGATGCTGAACCATAGCCATAATAATAAATTCCGCGCAAATATTCACGTGTTATCCATCCGTAACTGCGCGCGTCCAACTGACCGCTAAATGATAAGTGCCCAGTCAAATTAATATCCAACTCTATATAAACAAACGTCAAAATTTGTGTTTGTTTTAATTTAATAAATTTAATAAAGTCCTCCAGAGGTCGATGGAACGAGAAGATTGGAAAAACTTAAATTTTTTTAATAAGCATTTTAATAAACATTTTTTTGTAACTCTAATATATAACTAACTCAAGGTGCTCTCGGATGTTTGTCAGATGTTTGTCAGACGTTCGCGAAAGGTGGCTGTCATGAAAAAGCTTTGAGCCGTTCGGACTCGGCATAAAATTGTAGGTCCCTTCCATTCGTCCCAAAAATAGAAACTCACACAAAACGAATGGTTGCGAGAAGCTAGGCCTAGGGTGTCTACACGCCTGTTGCGCCACCTATTTATTTATTTATTTATTTTTAACTCAAGGTGCTAGGTGTCTTAGCGAGTTATTAACTTCTGCAAATTATTTGTGCGCATGAAAACTAGCAAAAAGTATTGCAAAAATGTTAAGGGAACGACTTGTACTATTTCATAAACTCCGCAGCTGTATTCATTAAATTTCCTTAAAATGCCACTGAGAAAGACATTTCCAAATAAAAAAAAAAGTACAATTTAATTTACGCAAGCTCTACGCAGTCTCTCTAAATGAACATTTTTGTGTTTAAGTTACGTTGTGTTTAAACCACGTTGCTTAAATTCGAGAAACGTTTTCCTGCTAAGGATATTTTAGAGTCTGCGTGAAGTTAAGCAGGCTCTACGACACGTTTATAAATACGGCTGCCTATCTCTGAAATACCTAGGTATCTGCCTTTGTATGTGGAGAAATTGTAGATGATTAGAAAGTATCTACCTAGAATTTTTTTGAACGTGCCCCAGGAAGCTAAAAGTTTTACCATCTTTAATTGCTTAGCTGTTAGCCGTCGCCATTTTTGTTTGTGTTTTGCCTTTGCTTTCGTCCTACTTCGTAGAATTTTTTTTTAACCGGGAAAAGTCGAATTGGCTACGTTTTAGTGGGGATTTTCTGAAAAATTAAATCGAAAGCCATCCACAATTTTACAATTTCCCGTTCAATTCTTTGCATTTCTCAAAGTAGATTAAATAGGACGTCTCAATTATCTAAATCCATTTATAAATTATTCCAACGGGTCATTGTGAATAACTAACCGAAAGAAAAAAGTTAAACCTCTCGTTCTTTCAATTTACTTCGTGTCCGAAGGCAACCATTTTGAGTGCATCAATTTATTTTTGCCTGTGTTTTGTGCGCTGATTTTCCTTCGCGTTTTTTTTTTTTTTTTTGCATATATCCATCCCATCCCTGTTTGTACCTTAGCGCGACGTCGCACAGAAGATAAACTTGGGGGAGATAGTCGTTATATACAAAAGCCTGCATCTGTATTGAACAAAAGCACAAGAAATGGCAGACGAAGACCTATCACTGAACGAAGATCAGCTTCTGGATAACTTGGATGATGCCAACGGAGAATCGGAAATTTTGAACGAGGTAAGACGTGTTGGGGCGTAATTTTTTCACCGCGAAACTAAAAAATTCTATTTGTTTGTGGTTTTTCGTTTGTTCGGTGGACGACTATTTTACAGGAGGAATCCAATATGCAAATTGACCCAGAATTAGAAGCAATTAAGGCTCGTGTGAAAGAAATGGAAGAAGAAGCTGAAAAAATTAAGCAAATGCAAACGGAAGTTGATAAGCAAATGGCCGGCTCAAATACTGGCATCGCTACAGTGCCTCTATCCATAGAAGAGAAACAAGAAATCGATACTAGGTCAGTCTATGTCGGCAACGTCGATTATGGAGCTTCGGCCGAGGAGTTGGAGTCTCATTTTCATGGGTGTGGAACTATTAATCGCGTAACAATATTATGTAATAAGGCCGATGGCCATCCCAAAGGTTTTGCCTATATCGAATTTGGCTCGAAGGAGTTTGTGGAGACCGCCCTGGCTATGAATGAAACTCTGTTTCGTGGCAGACAAATAAAGGTAAGTTAGTTTATTGATTTTCTAATATTGAACAAATAAAATGCCTTTTGTTCTATATCATGTGTCATAAATTTAGAATTGTCTGGGAGTGAAATTTTGGGTGGAGAAAAGGTCTCCCTTCAAAAATGTCTCCTATATTATGTATAGAGAAGGTAGCATATTATGTGTATATCATTGAACGAAAAGTGGGGGTGCATAGCATATTCGCAGTTTGTATGTGTGCGTACCGGCAACGTTCAGTATGTATTCCGATTGGAATTTTTTGTATGGAAAATATTTGCAGGCATTTATGATTTAAAAATGAAAATGTAATTTGTTTTTGACATAGATAGTAACCAAAATGCAAAGTTTATCTAAAGCAAAGAACGTAAATTTAGTAACATAATAACAAGTCTAAAAGTAGAGAAAGTTTTTGACGTCGAGTCGGTTTAATTTGGAAGCGGAAATTGTAGGAAAACGAAGACAATTGACTTTGTTTTGTGGTCTTTTATAAACAAAAAATAAAATAAAAATTAATGAGGAAGAGTGGCAGTTCGAAATATCTTCGTCCTGGTGAGGTGCTTTCTAATATTTCCATTTTTGTTAAATTTTGAAAACAGTCGAAGAAATGGCTACAAAAGGTGGATTCGAAATAAAACCTCATCAAGAATAATATGTAGGTAGTTAAATACAGTTCACATTACCTTGAATATATTTTTTTGAAGTTTTAATATGTAGTGTGTAAACTCATTACAGTGTTGCCTGATATGACGTTTGAAATCAGAATTGATTTTTTAAAGGAAAACCTTTTGAATACATAGCAAACTTTATTTAGGTATAAATATGTGAATAATAGACACAGATCTATGCTCAATTAGGCCCAGTTCCCACCTCAACACTGATTTTCAAGTGTGCTCGGTGGGGCTAAAACCGAGGCTAAAACAGGCACAAAAAACCAATGAAAAACAGATAGCAGTTAGTTCCCAATTATACCAATCATTGCTTATCGTTTGTCAGTTCATTGTAAGGTTTCACTAATTCTCTTCATTTAAGCGAACCCCCTTTAGCTGAGCGGTATGCATGACGCAGCTCTAGCTTAAAAAATGTAACTTTCATTTCAGAATGTACCTACTGCAAGTATCTGTTAAAATTTAGCGCGCTACATTTTCTCAAGAAAATAAAATTCTGTCAAAATTTAGCTTGAGAAAATGTAGCGCGCTAAATTTTGACAGAATTTTATTTTCTGTTGCGGCAAAGCAAATAATGTCGTTTTCCATTAAGCAACAAGAAGCGTCCGGAATCAGGAAATTTCTTCTGAAACCGTTCCATTGGCGCAACAAATATTCTTCTGTTCATTTCTGTTTTCTTGTTCCATTTCATTTCTGAATGAGTGAAACCAATGGATAACAGCATAAGGAAACATTTTTTCAATGAATACCGCGGTGAGAAATCTTTTGAAAGTGAAAAATGTGAGATCAAAAAATGGCAGACAAGGTAAAAAGAAAGCGCCACGAATATATAATACTTTCGAGTCGATGCATTTTTGAAGGAAGCTATTTTCAAAAACCAGCTCTTTTCTGTGACATTTATATACACAAACGCACTCCATGTGAACATTTAGCTAGGGTTTTAGACAATGTTTGAAGAGACAGCAGGACAGCTTAAATTTAGTTTGTACATATTTGGGAGTTGCGCAAATACAAACAATTTAAACTTTTGTCTAACTGCTAGGTTCCACATTTCACTTTCAATCGAAATGAAATCGGCAATGAATTTGTGTGCTCTAAATTTCTCTGTATTCGATTTCGATTTAAAAATTTTCGGAATTGAGACAAAGTGAAATTGTGATTTCGAAAAAATTTCGCAGTTTCCGAATCGCCCGAAATGCAGAACATTGAAAACGAATTCATTCGATTTGCAATTTCGATTTCACTCGAATTCTGGAACCTAGCTGTAAAGGACCATTCACATGAGAACGGCCGAACGATTTGATGAAATGCGAACAAGATACATTTCTGAATAGAAAATTGCACCTTTTACTATACCAGGAGTAGGATAATTAATAATCCCATCAAAATATATCAAGGAAACAAGTTTAAAAAACGAAATATCGAATTCCAAACTTTTTGCCGGGAACGAAAACGCCTTTGGCGCGAATTGTCAAAGTTTATTCCCAATTCACATCACTAAACCGCTTCCCGCAAACTAGCGAATAAAACATTCGTTCGCACTTAACCTCAAATAAAAAAACGCTGATAGAAACACTGATGGCTGAAATTCGCGAACTGCCGCGACCAACTGCCGTGTTCATGTGAACGGACTCAAAACTCGGGAATATTCGTTCGTAGGTAGATGGTCGCTCGCATGTGAGTAGTCCTTAAGTTCGAATGAATGTTTTATTCGGTAGTTTGTGGGACGCGATTTAATCATGTGGATTGCGAATACAAATTTGGAACATAAATATACAGCTACGTTCCAGAAATCGAGTAAAATCGAAATTGCAAATTGAGTGAATTCGTTTTCAGTGTTCTGCATTTCGAGCGATTCGGAAACTCCGAAATTTTTTCGAAATCAAAATTTCACTTTGTATTAATTCCGAAAATTATGAAATTGAAATCGAATACAGTGAAATTTAGAGCACACAAATTGATTGCCGATTTCATTTCGAGTGAAAGTGAAATGTGGAACCTAGCAGATAAAAAAATATTTATCGCAACAGGGCAACAGGCCTAGCTTCTCCCATTAATTTGTGATTTTTTTTTTAATTTAAGGACCAATGGGAGGGAACTACAAAATAATTTCCATTCCGAACAACTGAATTATGATTCCAGGACAATCAGTTTTATAAAATGTTAGTCCGCGGTACTAATAAACATTTTTAGTGTCCAGACTAACTTTTACGAAGTCGCAATGCCTTCCATATAGAATTGTCTATTGTGACTATCAAAATATTTAAGTTAAGGTTAAAATGATTACTGGTAAGCCCCAATGGGGCAAATATTTTGTAGCTAAATTCATATGAAAATGTTTCCATTGTGACATTGTGACAATGGCTAAAATGACCAATCATATGGCAATAATGCCCGGAAGGCATGTCATTTGTCAGAGACAGCAGATGGCAACCTCGCCTTACAACAATTAATAGTTGCTATAACAGCGGTTCAGTGATAGCGTTTTCCACTATTGAACGAGAAGTCTCTGGTTCTATATCCGAAGACGCAAACGAAGATCCGAGAGTCCCAAACGAGTTCATGAGAAATCTCAATTTCGTGTGTTTAGAAACACTACAAAATCAAACCTCGCTAAAATTTAACGGGAAAACAAATTAGTAGAGAGAATAGAATCACAGAGGGTTGTAACTTGTAACCTGTTTCCACTAAAGAAATTAGAGAAAATTTTCGCGAATGTAAGGTGCCAAATGGGACCTTTGACAACGTAACGTTTGCAGTTAAAAAAGCAACTTGTAACGCAAAACAATTAAATTTGCTTTTAACAATTAAGCCAAGTATGTATGTATGTATACTGCTCGCGCATAATTTTAACGACAATTTCAGCATAGATAAATGCACGCCAAATAATCTAGATGTAGTTGCAACGCCAGTCGAACAGTATTTGGGGAAGATGTCGACCGATGTTAAGGTTTACAGCCAATTAAATGTTTTATTTGATGACTAAAGTCTTTGTTGATTTGTCTTACGAGTATGTACGTGCTTTAGCGGTTATACTATGTTTTATCAGTTCCTTTACATTTGCAGGGACTTGCTATCAATTAGAAAGGTAATTTCACGTTCACAAAGTTGCGTTCACAGGCGCGTTTAGAAGATTATTTCAATCCAAATTTTTTTAAGAGTTTGCACACTTTTGGAAAACGCTTTAAAAGCGAAACGTTCATTCTAAGTGTGAGTAACCGGTCTTCCTCCCGAACGAAAACCGAACTGCTAATCTAGCAATTATGACCCGCTTACTGCTTTGCAACGCGCTTCCAACACCTTCTGAAAAACTTTTTTGTGGGAATGCACCTATTATTGTTGCAATAGATTTATTTAAGTATGTATGTATGTCCTTTTGATATGTTTTTTCCAGAGTATTTTTCCCATAACTATACACTATAATATAAAATTATCTAAAATTCATCTAATAATGGATTTTTTTTGATTTTTTTTCTGTTTTCATTTAAGGTTATGTCAAAGCGAACAAATCGTCCCGGACTATCGACGACCAACCGCTTTGCCCGTGGCAGCTTCCGAGGCAGAGGCGCCCGAGTATCCCGTGCATGCTGTCACAGTACCTTCCGAGGCGCCAGACGGCCAATGTAATTTAGGATGTATGAAATAAATTTGTCCTTAAAACTAATTCCATTTTTCCATTTTTCTTTCTTAAACTTTCGTTTTAGAAGGGGTTACCGTGGCAGGGCAAACTATTACGCACCTTACTGATTATTGCTTTTTCCTTCTTATTTTTAAGGTAAGTGTCTGTTCACTTTCTTTTTTGTTCTTTTTTTTTCCTAATTTTGTCTGCGAACGTAAGCAAAAGAAGAGAAAAAAAAAATAATTGCTACATCATCGGGCGGGTCTCTAAGCTCATTTACCATTTAGTAGTTTCTTTCATCACCACCCATAGAAATGTGTGTATTATAGCTCAGATGAATAGTGTAGAGTTGCATGTATGTATGTTTGTTTTTTTTTATATCAGAACTCGCAGGAGAAGATTTGTATATACGTGAAGGTCTAAATTAGGGTAACAGGTGTTTTCTATGCTGAAAGAAAGTCATATTTAGTAAGAATGTTAGGTATTCAGAGAGAACAACTGGTGGAGGTTTGCATATATGATTAGGTAGCCTTGGAAAGTAAACTTACTAAAATATGCGGTTCTTTCCAAACACGAAAGATAGCCTCTATGTGGATGTTTGTCTCTGGCGCAGTAATAGTTTAGTGCTGTTGCACTTGAGATTCAAATTTCGAATAGAATTTCAGTATTTGTTTGGTGGGCAAAAAAGGCATAATGTTTTTGTTGCTCTGTGCCCCAATACAGTTGTTAAACAATTTTACTGCCTGCCGAGAGCTTCAAATTCATCACACACTACGATCCAGACTAGAGTGGAGGCCTCCGAGAGATGGAATCTCAAAGTTATCCCAGTCAAATAACAGCATTAATGCAGCTTACTGTCAAATACTTCAGGTGTGTACGGCCGAAATGTGGTAGCGCACTACTATGCTCAAGGGGAAAGTAAGTACGAAGGACATATGGATTGACATCCATCATATCGCTTCAATTGTTCCTGCATTGTCGACAACAATCAATCGATGGGAACACTACATACTTTTCTTTTATAACCCACCACGCAATTCTATCTATAATAGATTTATTGAATCATGTGCTTTTAGATTTTATAAATGCTTTAACTAATGTCAAGTTTTTGATTAGATATACATGACTACTGATCGTGCTTTGCTTTTCTTTAACTTTCTCTCCCAATTTCTTGATAGTTTGGCGCCCACCACGTTTGCCCTCCACGGTATGTTACGGCTTCGTTGTAATACTTATTGTCTTTTAGCAAATTTTAATTCTGCTTGTCACTTTTTCACAGTGTAAAACCACTGATTCTTTATAGGTGGCTCGAATATTTACAGTGACAGGACTCTACTCGTGAGGGTGATTGGCCTTTAGCCTTCGGGGGTCGTCGTGGTACATTGGTATTACACTGATGTGGGAATCTCACGAAACCTCGAATGCTCCTTATTTAATTGGGTATACTTTTAAAAACGAGACTATTCCATTGGGAGTTGGCCTTCAGTCTTTAAAAGAAGAAGCTAAACGTGTCAGAATGTTGACGGAAAAATTTCATATCTTGACCTTTAGGCGGATATTCACAACGTGTTAACATTTTAAGGTAACCAAAAGTAGCTTTTAACAGCTAAAAATAGTTTTGAAGCAGCAACCAGTGAAGTCGGTAGAAATGAACAGCTCATAACGCATGACGAGTGCTATGACAAACTACTCTATAATATCGACTTCAAAAGGTTTAACAGTCATAAGAAGCTATTTTCTTTGTCAGAACTTTAATTTAGATTCCCATAACTTTCGTTAAGGACTTGGGTTTTATTTCGAGGTAAGTGAACTTTTGAACAGTCACTGTCAACAGTGTGGTTTTGTTCATGTTACAGAATGTTACAAGTCGAACTTGCCTCGTATTTCTTCAATTGCTGTAGAAAAAAAGATGCAACAGAACACGAAACATGCTAAAATTTTAATGCGACAGTAAAGTTACAAAATATTGACTCTGTTTCATGGCATTTCTTGCAATTAGATCGTATAAATATTTCAAACATGTTTTTATCATTGAAATTCGTTGGCGGTGATGAGAAAAGTGTGTTTGAGAGATAAATATATCGTTGGTTCGATCTAAATGATCGCCTCCAGTTGCGCACTCCAAGTTGGTTGACTTCCCCTTCCACTTGTGCGCTCCACCTAAGGCGAGGTCTTTCTCTACTGCGTTGTACCGCCGCCGGTTTGGAATCGAAGACTCTTTGGGCGGGAGCGTTGGTGTCCATTCGCTCTACATATCCTAGCCATCTTAGTCGCTCGTAGAGTTTGCTTTTAAATTTTCTCCCAATCTTGTCAAGGCAAACGGGACCGAAAATCACTCGAAGAATTTTACGTTCGAAGCGACCAAGAAGATCTTCATCCGCCTTTGATAACGTCCATGATTCTGCGCCATAAAGCAGAACTGGGACGATGAGGGTCTTTTATAGAGTCTCATTGGTGTTTCTCAACAACGCCTTACTATTCAATTGCGTTCTTAGGCCGAAGTGGGCGTTGCCGGTGCCTCTGGTGTTGGCGTTTGAGTTTTGCATTATTCTTTCAAGAAAGATGTTGAAGAGTTAACATGACAGCACATCGCATTATCTTGACACCGAAGGTCTCGATGAGTTCTTTATCAATCTCTATGAAGCAGCGTGCATTCTATATCGTCATCTTGCACAAACGGACGAATTTGCCAGGGACACCAAAACTAGACATTGCACTGTATTAGCTCGTCCCTATAAATTCTGTCTATGCGGCCTGAGGACAATGCTGAGGTTCCATTCATCGGGCATACTTTCCTCCGACCGTACAGATGAATTGGTGCATGGCGAAGTTATCGCCTGCCGCTTTTAACAACTCGGTGGCTTGGCCATCTGCTCCAGCGGCTTTTTTCTTTGGACTTAAGCTCAGATTTGGCTATCTTCACATCGCCGTTAAACAGTCTGCAGAGGTAGTTGTCCATATCCTCAGCAATCGACTGCGATTCTACTACGATGTTTCCTGATTATACAATAGAAATTTATAGGTCGCAGTGTCAGCTAATTGGGCAGGGAAATTACAAAAAAAAAAAAAAAACGATGTTCCCATGTTCGTCGTCGCAGGCTTTGTTTGGTTCTGTAGCCCTGGGAGGTTCGCGTGGCAGAACTAAAATGGAGTAAATGTGAATTCATAAACAAATTGTACACCCTTGAGAAATCGTTAGCAATGGCAGAACTTAATAGATTGGGCCGCTCACTTCCCGCCCTCTTTCTTTTTCCTTCTGATAAGTCGATGTTCCTCTCTTCTTTTTGTTTGCTCGTGGAGCTCGTGGAATCTCTATCAGCAGCTATGGGTTTAGGCCCTGGAGCATTGGAACATTTAGAACATTTAGAAAATTAAATTACAACGTTCATTTTTTCGAGACAGTAAGAGTTATGAAACATTGTGAAACACTCAGAATGTTAACTCTAAAAATTTAAATAAAGCGTACAAAAATGAAGGCGGTTGTTGTGTTATATTTTTGTTTGAAGGGTTAGACTTCAACGTTTATTATAACACAAATATTTCATAATCATTTGTGGCTAATTTGAGCGGAGCGCATTCGGTCCAAGAATTGTAAGGTTAGATATAGAGATCTGTCTATATTTTGTTAATGGTACATATAATGTGGTATTCCAATGCATCAGTCGTTGTTATTTCGTTAGATTGCAATCGCCTTGTTAACGAAGGGTGTTTACTATGTGAGTAAATCGATGCTTGCGGTCGCTATGTGACATTGTATTGTAATTTGACAAGACTGAAACAACATTGCCCAGTATCACTCGCCATTGACAGTCACTCGCTCTTCTTCCGCCTTTGTATACAGAAATAAGTTCTGATGGCACGGATATGGCTCATTGCGTACCAAACAGTGCATTCTTTTTTAGAGAGGCAATGTCATCTGTATATCGCGTTCATCGTTGGGTTTTAGTTGGCTATGAAACGGAAATTTTTCCAAAATTAGTTTGAAGCGTAAATCTTGGATTAATGAAAAGTTAATGAATACCGAAAAGGTTGAAAAACTATCGTGTCAATACTGACAGTTAATCAGTTATCCGTATTCATATTAAAGAGTTTCGGTCTCAGTATTTAAAAAAAAATACCAAAAATAGGGTTTGGTTAGGTTAACGGGTTGGTGAAGCTGAGTAGCCTCCTCTTACCCCACTTAGATCCTCGTGGACTCATTGTGATAACAAAAAATAGGGTTACTTTATGTTTTATACATCAGCGATGTATTTTGTTTGTTAAGTTAGTGCCACTGATTCTGTATCGTAGATATCGTTTTTTGTCTATATTGTTTGATGTTGTACATATTTATATGTGTTGTTGTTCTCTATAATCTTATACATATAGAATTAACTTGATAAACAAAATACATTTCTTCGTAGGTCATCATACTGTTTATTTTTGTTTTATGTAGTTCCATTTAGTCAGGGGAATACATTTGAATTGGAACATTTTAAAAAGGGTTGAAATACTTTTTATTTCTAAATTTTTGTTGGCCTCGACTGTACTACTAATGCGTTTCTCCCCGATGTGGTGGGTGGGCTTATCAGTAGACGACCACCACATCTGATCTAGACGCACGGTTTGCTCGATTTTCACAGAGACTAATGATTTTTAATCAACAAGTGACTGTGAATCATGAACCCACCCACCACATCGGGATTAAACGCATTACTGGAGTCAGGCCAACTCCAATTTAAAAATGTCTGATGGCAATCGTACACTCCACCAATTTATTCACTTCATAAATATGTTTATGATTTGAAAATACATAGTTTGATTAAACTTATTATTTCTGTTGGTACCTTGCCAATCCCTAACCATCAGCGGTCGCAACAGCGATATATGAATTTTGAAAACAAACATAAGAGTATATGCGCATGAAATGACAACGACACGAAGATTCGTATCAATTTCACCAAGTTTTCACCAGATCACTATTGGGGCTTGTCGTGTAAAACCGATATTTAGATTTTTTCTTAACTCTTGTTAACGATTTTGTCTCAAACAAACAGTTGTCTCAAACAGGTAACAACCGCCGTCATTTATTCATGCATATTCAATGGGCCTCGGATCCATTTGAATATATTAATAAAATATTGAAATTACCCTGAAATGACATGACATCATAATGGATCGAAATAGTGTGTGAAGCTGTTTAGAGTAGATGTTAAACACTACTGGACTGATTGTCCATTACGTGGACGAAAGGCGATGGGTCAGAAACACAAGACGGAGTCGGTATAGGTGTCTTATTTAAATCAATCTCCCCTTTGATTTCCTGAATTATTGCTGCGCCTTCCAAAACGGAAATCATCCCCAGTTGCTGACTGTCGGCAAGTACGGTATCGCAGAAATTTGAAAGACTGTTGAATATCTTATAACGAGACTATTAAAAAGTTTAACGTCTGGGTTCCAGGTCATTGCGATGACCAATTGAATTGCGAAACTGACGAATTTTGTAAACGTACCCAAGATTGCAGGCTAAGTTGCTTATCCACTCTGATGCACTTACGATGGCAAACCAAAGGCCGACTTCGTTGGATCAATGAAATAAGCTAATATAGCCAAAACTAGACCAGAAAAGGCTCAATGGGCTTCATTCACAGAAAAGCACTCATCATAACTGCCACTGTGTCGGTCAATAACGCACTTCACTGTTCCCTTTTGCGATATTGTTGTCCAGTCGATTCCACGGTGAGTTTTATTGACGTAATGCCTTCATAGCGTCCATATCAATGTATACAGGTGGTAGACATTCATCGATAATATTGGCTAATGCAATCGGTCCTAGCGAGATATCCGTCGGAACGGAAAATTCTCCGATTTCATACGAATCGGAGGATATTTGCTTCGAGGTAATTTTCCGAGCAGCTATTCGGAACTTCGTGTGGACAAATATGTAACGCCCACTAGCGTTTTGCGTTTCAGTGCGATCATGTGGGTATTTAATATCAGACGTTCCAATTGATCAACCTGAGGACACGTTGTCGTGTGTATGGGTCGCCTATCTTTAATACAAACCATCCATGGTCATCTCATATCCATACAATTCATTATAATACATACGAAACAACTGAAATTCTTGTCTGCCATGTAAACTCTCAACCACAGTCATATTCATTTTATACCTATACAGCTCAACAGCCTGTCGTGTAGACTGTGCATGTATAAACAATTCAAATTGAGAAATAAAAAGTTAAGTCAATATGTACGTTCATTTGAAGAAAGCACATTATCGGTTTAAAGAAAAGTTGCCCTTTTTATTGTCTTGTTTTATTTGATGTATTTGGAGTGCAGCATAAACTGACTTTCTTATTCGGTGATAGCCCCCGCATTATAAACACCCTTAGATCAGAGTTAGCAAACATTTTTTTTAGCCTATTATCATGTTTAAAAAAAAAAATCTTTCCATAAATCAGCAACCAATTAATGGTGTTTCGTTATCTTATTTAATTTTTCAGAAGATCACATTCTCTGATTTTTATTAATATGAAGGAAAAACAGACTTTAGGTGAAATACAAAAAAAAAAAACATTTTATTCTACCACTTTTTTGAGCACCACTTTGCTTTCATTTGCAGAGCGTTACTCCTGCTAAATTGCATTCTTTTTCGTTTTCGTACCATTTATGATTTTCGGTATTTTTTGTTCTATGAGTGTGGCAGTTGTTTAGTGAATTAGTTACAAAAAAAAACTTTTTGCGCTCAATTTTATTTCACTTCCATTCCCAAAACAGTTTATATTTTATTTTCGCTTTTATTCTATTTTATACAAAAAAAAAAGAAACACATTTGAGAACTTACACTAAATTCACCTCCACAAAATTCAGCTTGCATGTTAGTCGTTAAGATATTTACACTTTTATTTTTAACAAAATCAATTTATTTCAGATTTTTATTGAAAAGAAAAAAATATATATAGTTCAAAAAACATTATATGTCTTCTTAATTAATAAAAAAAAAGACTAAACAAAATAATAAATCAAAACAAAAACAACAAAAGAATGAAAATGAGGAGAAAAAAATAAAATGAATGATTTCATATAAAAAAAAGAAGAAAATTACAAAGGAAAACAAACTAAAAAATATATATGTATGCATATATTTAACGGGCGCTTATTATTTCAGCTATAATGTTTTTTGAATGTCGGAAATATATATAAAAAAATTTAAAAAATATTTTAAGAAATAAGAAGAAAAAAGACAAAAAGAAGAGAATCAAAGAATTGCATAAAAGAAAAAAAATATATATATGAAAGGAAAGATAAAAAATAATAACGGTGGAACAAAAAAGAGGAGACGATTAAAAAAAATAATAACAAGAAAAAAACAAAAGAAGTTAAAAAAAACCAACACAAAAGAAAACAAACGCAAAACAAGGAAAAAATCAGAAAAAATCCATATTTAAACGTATATAATAATTATATAAAACAAAATGCTAAAAACTAATGATAAAAATGAAGAAATAATAAATATTATTCAAACAAGTGTGATTGTTTTATTTGCAGAGCAATCAATGTGTTTAAAATATACTTTACACTGTACATTACAATCAAATCCTTGTTTTTTTTTCTTTACATTAATTTTTTCCTTCCCCCCCGAAAGTTGTTTTAATTTTGTTTCCTGCGGATGGACGGCAATGCTTTTTTGTCGAAACAGTGTAAGTACCTTTTTTCATCAATATGGAAGAAGCTAGAAAGTATGTAGGTACATAGCGACAAATTTTAATTACAATACATATTTTCAAACTCTAGTGATAAAAAAGATGTTTTCTTTATTTTATAGATAGAGCAAGTTGCGCACTGCTCGAAATCACGCAACGAAAACGAACGAAAAAAAAGTTTGCAACAAGAAAAATAGTCACCAAATTGGTATTTGAGACAGCCATCTGATTTGTCAGCTGTAAAATTTGCCCAAATAAAATCTATTTTATTGCTTTGGCCAATAACTCCAGTGAGTGAGTAGTTGCCGTAAACGAGTGGCTGCGTAAACACCGGGGATCACGACTTGGATACGAATAGTCAGATTCAAAATAATTGTAATTATGTAGTGAATATTTTTGTTTATTGATTCCATTTATATATAAACACTTCACTGCAAATTGTAAACAAATTCCGCAACCAATTCCTGTCTGAGCATATCGGAAGAAAATTCGTATGCGAAGCTGTCAAATATATCAGTAAAAACACTCTTGATCGCACTGAAACGCTAAACGCCTGTGTGCGTTACATATTTGTCGGAACAAAGTTCCGAAACCGAAAAGCTGTTCGGTAGAATACCTGGAAGCAAAAATCCTCCGATTCGTATGAAATCGGAAATGACTTTCGGATCTGCACGTGGAATGTAAGAACCATGAGCAGACCGCGGGCAGCCGAACAATTAGCGGAGGCCCTAGACTACTACAATGCAGATATCACCGCCATCCAATAAGTGCGGTGGGATGGACAAACTGTGACATCTACTACGCTGATTGCTACAGAGAACAGAAGCAGCGACTACATATTTGAATGTTGATTCTTTGTAAGCGGCAGACTTAGGCAAGAAGTCTTGAGCTTTCTACACGCCTTACAACTATTCGCATCAAGGCTAAATTCGCCAACATCAGCCTCACATTTGAGCTCCTCGACAAAACATATGAGCATAATGTCCTAACAGCTAGGTTCCTGAAATCGAATGAATTCGTTCTCAGTGTTCTGCATTTCAAACGATTCGGAAACTCGGAAATTTTTTCGAAATCACAGTTTCACTTTTTCTCAATTCCGAAAATTTTGAAATTGAAATCGAACACAGTGAAATGTAGAATACAAAAATTCATTTCCGATTTCATTTTGAGTGAAAGTGAAATGTGGAACCTAGTAGTAAGTATGACGTTAAGATCGTCTTAGGTGATTTTAACGTCAAAATACAGGAGGATATCTTTAGTAGCACAATCGGAAAGCACAGCCTACACGACACCACGTCTGGCAATTGACTTGAGCCCCTAATGTGAGTGTCGATTGTTAATCGTTGATCGACAACTGTCGATCGATCGAGAACTGTGATTGTCGATTGCGATCGATATTTGTCGATTTGACAATCGCTTGTAGTCGATTACAAATGTGTGGTCGATGCTTTATCTTGGAAGTGAAAAAATGTTGTGCGTACGAATAGCTAAAATCACTCGACGCAATGAACAATTGCAGTGACGATCGCTGATCGACAATCACAATAAGGTCCTCAGGCTAATTGACTTTGCTGCGGGACGTAATGTTATAGCTAGCACACGGTTTCCCTACCTCAACATTCACAGAGGAACATGGGGGTCACCAGATCAACAAACCGTCAATCAAATCAAATGTTGCAATCGACGCAAGGCACTCCTCCAGTGTTCTAAATGTCCGAACTTTTCGAGCGGCCAAAATAGACTCGGATTACTACCTTGTTGTAGCCAACGTACGTAGGCGGATATCCCAGACACCACAACAACGAGCAAATACTGTAAGGAGATTCAACATTGAACGGCTACAAACGCAACAAACCGCCAGAACTTTTCCCGATCGCGTCTCCCTCAACCTCTCGAGAAGCCCTGCGCAGCCAGCATCAAGTGCTAAAGGCCAGTGGCATCGAAGCCAAGAAGCTATCAGAAAAGCCGCAACTGATGTGCTAGGTTTCACCCCAGCACTACCGCCAAACCCTTGGTTTGATGAGTGCCGGCAAGCACATGCAACAAAGCAACTGACCTAAAAAGCGGCGCTGCAGAGAAGGACGAGAGTAGCTCGGGAGCTCTACGAGAAAAAAAGGAAGGAAGCACACGAGAAGCGCGCGATCGAGGAAATAGAGAGGTGCTACCCCAGGAACAATGTTCGGAAGTTTTACCAAAAAGTAAAACGAACGTGTCATGGGAACAATACCCGAACTGAGAACTGTAGAGACGAACAAGGAAACCTTGTAGTGGAGTCACAGTCGGTGCTGAGGACATGGAAAAACTATTTCTGCAGACTAGGCATGTTTTTTGAAACCTCGCCAACCAGCCGTTCATTTGGACAGTTGCCAGCACAATAGCCAGCAAAATGAAGCCAGCCGAATGAATTTAGGGTATAAGCCAAAAAGCATACCAGCATTTCGTATAAAATTATGCATTTGGTAGAAATATTAGATAAATTCTGACACTTTTCTCTGGAATGCTGTGTGCATGAGATAAGAACACCATTATTATTTAAGCAAATTTTACGAAAATTCTAAGCCACTTGTTGCTTTCAGCGCCATCTGTTTGTTCATTGTGAATTGAATTTAGCCAACTGCCGGCCAGCAGCTCTCCAGCTGGGAAGAAAATCAAGAGTTGTTGCCAGCAGTTGCTAGCAGGTTGTTGTTTCAATTAGCATGTGAAATGTGCCCCAACTGCCAACTACTGGCTGGCGAGGTTTCATAAAAACACAACTACTGTCAGGCAGAATGAACTATTCAACCTGGGCGATGAGAGCCAAGACTTCCGTCCACCTGACCAAAATGAGGTAAGGATAGCAATATCCTAGCTGAAGTCCAACAAAGCGCATATGACAGCATTTATAGAGACGAGCTATACAGAGCCGTGTCTAGTTTTGGCATTCCTGCCAAACTTGTCAGATTGTGCAGAATGACGATGGAGAACGTTCGCTGCCCCGTAAATGTCGGAAATAATCTGTCCGATACCTTTGATGTCAAAAAATGATTTAGACAAGGTGATGCGCTTCCATGTGACTTTCAACATCATTCTTGAGAAAAATGCGCGAAACTCGCAAGCCAACACCAGGGGCACAATTTTTCAAAAGTCTGTGCAGCTTCTTGCATACACTGACGACATCTACGTCATTGGCAGAGCACAGCGATCTGTCACTGGTGCGTTTGCAAGCAGTACAGAGGCGGCAAAAATGGGTTTAGTGGTGAATTAGGCCAAAACAAAATATATGCTGTCAACAAGAAGGGACATACAACATCGACGAATCGGACAGAACGTCACGATAGACAGCTATAACTTTGAGGTAGTTCGGGACTTTGTCTACCTCGGCTCCGCTATTAACTCTGAAAATTACATCACATCAGAAATCAAACGAAAAATTGCACTTGCCAATCGCTGTTACTTTGACTTTACTAAAAAGGCAATTGATTAGTAAAGGCCTTGTCGAAACACTAAGGAGACTTAATATAAGGCCATCATCATCCAAGTCCTACTTCATGGTGTAGAAGCATGGACGTTAACAAAGGCGGATGAAGATTTTTTATTTCCTTTTCTATCTGTTGACTATCATTTCAATTTACTTGTCAAAAAAAAAAGCACCGACTAAAAAAAGAAGTGAAATACGAGTCGTCTACGACATACGCCAACGGGAATAGAGGTGATTATGTATCTTTATTTTCCTTCAAATAAATTGTACATACTTACTAAATGAAGAACTAGAAAAAATTTGTTTTAACAAAAGTCACCTCTTTATTTCGAGTTTATATTTTTATGCTTTCGTGAACAAGTGATAGGTTTTTGCTGATAAAACATTTAAATCCACGAAATACCCAAGAGCAAGAGTCGCTGCTCTGTTCGTTCTTATCGACACATTTCTCGATTTCTGACCTCACTTCTACCTTGTCCTTATCCTGGCCCAATTGTTTTATCAGATTTTCCAATTGAAATCCGCTTTCAGCGTTAAATAGTTCAAATTTGTTAAAAATACACTCAATATAGCAACGAGTTGTATCTTCATCGGGAAAATCGAACTTCTTGTACTTTTCTATCAGTTTTGCGGTTACATTTGTTGATTTGGCGCATTCTTTTCGAAATTTTATGAGGTCCGCCTTGTTTTTTACCGAAAATTCTCTAGCCGTTATCTATTCAAAGAAGTTACTTTAATTTACATATTAAAATGTTGTCCTTTTACAATAAATGCTTACCATAGCTACGATGGCGAGTAAGATACACAATACGTATTTCATGTCGATAGATTGAGGTCTTCTCGCAGTTTACTGACAAATGGAATATTCTGCGAATGGGTTTTATATCAACATTTTAAGACATCATTGACAAATTTAAATTGTACTGCCTTTTGTGCAGTAATCACTTGGATAAGTGCTGGGCTCGGTCCAGAGGCAGACGCACAACAAATAAAGGCGTGGTGGGGATGGTTGTGAGGCGGTTGTATATTTGTCATCAACACTATGCTCATTGAGAACTTTCTTTGTTGGCAAATCATTTTTCTGAAGTAGCTATGGAAAAAAAATATGAAAACATCTTTCCTGGAACTGATTTCAGTCATAAATTCATGAATTGTGAGCGATACGCAAAGAAAATGTTTCGTGTAGCTATAGATATTCACTATTTGAAATGTAATAAACTTTTGAGTAAGCACTTTAGCGAACATCCCCGTTGATTTGGTTTGGTTGGTTTGGTCTTTGAAACAGAAGTGTTTGGTATTCCTTGCCGTCTCGAACTGAGATCCTCAAAGATCCTATATTAAAATCACAGATGGACTTACTCAGGACTTTGGTTATTGTTTTATCGAGCAACTCGTAAAACCAGTCTTTGGAACTTATTTTTTTTCTTGGGCCAAGACTTTGTAGACAAATTCCCTTAAATCTAACAAATACGCTCCCAAATAGACGGCATTTTTTCTCTATGAAGGCATCACCCTCACAGTTTCTCACCTTTTTTTTTGCTTGGCCCGGCTTGTTGGCCCATATTGCATCTCAATTTTGTGGTCTGAACTGCGATTGCTCGGGGAAACTATTGGCTGCTCAAAACTTGGCTTGCTCAACTACTGAACATACGGAACACAGGATAAAAGTAGCGTTTCCAGGCTAAGTGGCGCAGGCCAGCAAGCTGTGGGATCACAATGTTGAAGTTTGTCTTAAGAAAGCTTCTCAATTCAGAAGTTGGGAATCGGTAAAAAGTTGTAGACCCTAGAAGAAAAAAGGTTACTTAAACAATGGTTGCGAGAAGCGAAGCCAAGGGTACTAAATGTACCCCTCTGGCGCCATCTATGTATGAGTGTATATATGCATGATCGGAATAAACTAAGAATGAAATGAACACATTTGGTTTTCTGTGTCAATTTTAATTTTTAACCAGCAAGAACCGGTCGGCGGTGATTGGTAAGGGATAAACTTGGGACGAATCGTTCTTCACGGATGCTGCGAGTCAGTCGGTGGTTAGTGATAATTGTGTATGTACACTAACGCTACACTGAACGGAGTTATCGGCCTTCTGATCGGTAAGCACGCCCTCGGCGATGCATTTACAAAGGTGCTTCTTTAACACTAATCGCCCAGCCATTGCAAGCCCCTCGTTAGGCCCTGCACGAAGATAATTGGGTAAAAACTGACGTCGAAAAAAGAATAGGAACCGACATCGAGATCTCCCGAGATCGGTAGCGACTACCAAATTACGTACTTCATCAACTCAAAGACTATTTATAAGTAACACTCGGTGCATCAACAATTAAATGAAGCGAAGCGATTAAGAATCGCCTGGGGGTTATTCCTAAATGCGCGGCGGATCGTATTTAAAGCGTTAGGTACTTTGATTTCGACCATCTTCGCTTTTCTTATTCTCAAATGCGAACTGTTTTTTTCCAGTTTTTTTCCAATTAGACTTCCAATTTTCCATTTATTTTCCCAAAAGTTTGAGAACTTTTTCCCATCACAAGAATTTAGTTTATTTTTTAACCGCAGCAATCCGTCACCTAAATAGATATCGCTTTTGGAAATAGAAAAATACCAATCCGCCATGAAAAGCGATCCGCCGCGCATTTGGGAATAAGCCCCCTGGTTTGCTAAATACGTACGAGAACTCCGACTAAAGATGAGATCACTACCGCTTTTAAGAAAAACAAGGTTGTAGAACTTTTGCGAACGGCGTCAACAACGTCAACGAAGATGCTAGTCTCACCCGTAGAGATAGAGTGGGCTTGACCTTGAACATAACTAATCACACGATGCAAAAGGAATGCAATAACCCAAAGATGGGTGAAAGGCGGGTGACTCGATCAAAAAATACACCCGCAGGACAAATTAAGGAGAATACGTGTAGATTTGGAAAGAGTTAAAGCATACTGCCAGCCAGACACCGCTCACAATAGCGCTTCTCTAGAAGTCTTTAGAAAGGGTTCATTGTTCGACTGCCTTGCCTGGCTTTCGAACATTCAACCTACAGATAAATGCTAACATATATGAAGTGTCGTTGCTTCTGTGTCATTCTGAGCCACAGTTGCACATATAACCTATTTTTGTGTGGTTTGTGCACAGTTGATTGAATTATGTAATTTCATCCGCCGCACGTCCTCTTTCTGCGGGGCTCGTGTTTGATTTTTGAGTACCTACGGAGATTCGTGCGATTTTCGACAGCATTAAGGTATTGGTATTACCTTCTTCAATTTCATCAATAAAATTGTCAGTAAATATCAAAAAATATTCAACTTTGTTTTTGTTTTTGTCAGCACCACCAACAAATTGCACCTCTCGATTAAAATAAAGGAAGAAAGTAAACAACTGACACAAATTTTAAGCGAAATTTAGATTTATTTATATACAGCTAAAATCCGTGATATAAACCAGTTTATCTTCAGCTCAAGCGCTGCAGTAAAATTCAAAGCCTCTAGTTGGCCTTTAAGCTCTGTTGAACTAATGGTAAATTCTTGCTAATGAAGCACTTGAATCCACGGAACACCCATGAGCAGGAGTCACTGCCTTGTTCGTTCTTGTCGACACATTTTTCAATCTCGGCCTTAACTTCAGTCTGAGTACGATTTTGTCCCAATTGCTTCACCAGATTGTCAACTTTGAAACCAGTCTTGGGGTTGAATAGGTCAAACTTATCAAAGATGCATTCGATATAGCAGCGCGTCTTCTCGTCATCTGTGAACTCGAACTTTTTGTACTTTTCCACCTGTTCGGGGGTCACTTTCTTGGCGACGACACATTCCTTGCGAACATTCCCCAGATCCTCTTGGGTCCTGATTTTATACTCTGTGGCAGATGTCTGAAATTGGAAACAATCAATTACACGCTTGAAAATATACACGCAGATTTTAAATTACAAATGCAAATAAAGCGAAAAGGATTCCGAATATTGTGTACTTCATTTTCAAATGGATATATTATTTTGATTGCGATGTATTAGCGTCGATTGATCAAAACTGAGTGATAACAGCGAATGCTGCGATCGGGGTTTATATAGTCGTATTCAGATTATAGGAGAGGGTAGATTTTTGAATGACAAAGCGAAGCGACTGCTGCTAATAGGAGGCCATTTAGCGGAACGTATGACTGAGTGGGCGATTTTGAATGGACATCATTTGGCGACATGAATTGGATTTGGAGAGCAAAGCATGGAACATTTCTTGTCGTCGTGACTGGACTATTGTATCGACCAAGAGGGGTACAACTGGGGCCGTCGCACTTAATTATGTTGATCATTATTTGTATTTATTAATCAGATGCGTTCGTTCAGGGTGACTTGGTAAATTTCCATTGAGCTTGACGCCAGATGCTGCAATCGTAAGTACTCAAATGGTAGATCTGCATATCAGATTTATGGAATCATTTTTTTGAAAAAGCTATAAACCAGCCCTTATAGGTACCAACCATCGACAGTTGAACTAATTGTTGGTGGGGGCGAACAAATTAGACACAAAGTTAATTACTAAGTTTGATCTGATTTTGCTTTTCATATGGGGTTAGTCAATGAATTCTATGCAGACCTTTTTTCTACTGCGAAGATCCTTGAATAAAAAGAAAGACTGCAATTGTAATGAGAAGAATTTCGGACCCAAATTTGATTTCTTCTATACTCCGGATGTGTTTGAATTGATATGCGGTTTCTGGCAATCCCAACTCTTCCTTAATTAACGGTTTTTCTTCTCAACTGTCCTGTAGATACTTACATATTTCTCGGTCGACTCGATCTTCCATTTTGGGTTAACGGGTTGCATTGCTTCAGCCCTAATGCGCACTGAGAAATGTCAATGCATTTTCGTGCACTACCTGAAGTGCATTTTCGAGGATGTATTCCTGAAACCTGCCACAAAAATAACTGCTCCACATTTCACTTTCACTCGAAATCAAATCGGAAATGAATTTTTGTTTTCTATATTTCACTGTACCTATGTATTCGATTTCGATTTCAAAATTTGCGGAATTGAGACAAAGTGAAATTGTGATTTCGAAAAAATTTTGGAGTTTCCGAATCGCTCGAAATGCAGAACACTGAAAACGAATTCACTCGATTTGCAATTTCGGTTTCACTCGATTTCTGGAACCTAGCTGTTACGTTTCTTGTAGGGCACAACAGCTAATTAAAAAAATCGCTACAGTGCGAGATCGTGAAACTTATAACCTGGACACTTAAAAAATGATTTATTATTACCGCGTACTTCCCGTTCCCAGATATTTGAAGCGCTATTTGAACTAGAAGCAAGGCCGATCATATCATTTTTGTTATGTTGATTTTTGTGTTTTGATTTCCTGGCAATATGAGAAACAAGTTGGTATAAAAATGGTATCAGAAAGGCGGGAAAATAATGCAGATATTTTCTCCTCTCGAATACTTGTAGTTCAGTCAGTACAAACTCTTCTACATTTGGATTTATACTCACATGCAATTTATGGAAAAACAAAATGCATCTGTCATTTTTCATAGTTACTATACAAAAGCGTTCCCCAACGTTTTCGTAAGTTTTTCTTGTTGAGAGACAATTCATCCGCACCATCTTTGCCATTTTGTTGACACAATTTTCCATTTTTACTATACAAAAATAAAGGAACAGACCAATCTATTGGCGATAAAATGAATCCTTTTCGAATATCGCACTTTGAATAAAATTTCTGTAACAACATTCGTCTATGCAGAACGAAGATCCATCATACGTGCTATGCCCTGCCCTGCAGTCCTGATAAATTAGATGCTGTTTAAGGCACCTACTCTATGTATATGTATAGGTTAAAAACTAAACTTGAAGTATGCGGTTTTAGTTTTTTTTATTAATGTTTAGCATTTAAGCGCAGCTTCGCTCCCGTTACAGAAGTATAGTACGAAGTAAATTAGACGCCAAGGCCGAGTTTAATGACGAACGCAGTTGAAAAATAAGAATTTTCGTATCTATACAAATTTAGACCTTCATTTTCACCTATGTGGAGTTTAAACTTCTCCAAATCGCTTTTACATAAAAGGAAATTTGTCTCAAAATGTCAGCTTCCTATATTTTACCGTTTGGCCTAGGCGTCTATCATCAGTCAGCCAGTAAAAACTGCTTTATATACGAGATGAGGGGGAAAAGTATTCTGGGAGTATTGTTGAAAATCCTACTATGGCTGGAAGTATGTTGGGTCCTTTTATATCTTTACAATCCAAGTGTTTAAGGATGCGTTGAGTTGCTCTCCAACAACAGAGTATTCAAGGTGGAAATAATAACCACAAAAGGAGTCTTATCTTCATCCTTGGCTGAAAGAAAACGTGATACCGGCTAAAGGCATTTGAGTCTGGTCGGATTTTGACAAATATGAATCTGAAGCGCGCTAAGAGTTTGATGTGTCTCTAGAGACTGTGGCTCTTATAGTGATTGTCGATTAGCGATCGTCACGACAATTGTCGATTGCATCGATTGATTTTAGCTATTTTTACTTCCAAGAGAAAGCATCGATCATACATTTGTAATCAACTACAAGCGACTGTCAAATCGACAAATATCGATCGCAATCGACAATCACAGTTCTCGATCGATCGACAGTTGTCGATCAACGATTAACAATCGACACTCACAATAGGGGTCTTTATTACCAGCGCTATAGTGTCATCGGTATAGACACTGTCTTGTGGTGTTATAAGGGACCTTATAATGTTGACAGCCACCTCAATCTAACATAATCACAGCCAATTTGAACCTTTTCATTGAGTACACAGGTAAAACAATATAATATGTACATACTTTCAGGTTGAGAGAAGGTTAAAAGCTACTATTTCGCATTCAAAAATAGTGTCAATTTTTGACGTCAATATGGCGTTAAATTTCATTCGAAACTTGTGTGTAGACAAAATCTGAGATCATATTGACGTCAGCATGGCAAAAATTGACATAATTGATTTAAGTTAATTTTTAAATAGTGGTTAAGACGACCTCGAATCATCATGCAATCAAATATACATGATATAAGCAAATCTTGTCAAGCTTATATTATGTACATACTTGTACCTATAGTCACATGTTATTGTCATCGTCCAGACAAGTGGAAAACTTCTCTAATCGCTATTATCAATTTAATCATGCGCCTCCCAAGCATACACAGTAAATAAATCAGATTTCTGGGTTGTTAAACTACTTTCATCATTGGAATAATTTAAGTGCGTCCATTCTATTAAATAATACTGTATGAGTTCTTAAATAAAATTACCCTCTTTTCTTTGTCATCCTCTTTCTGGATAGCACCACGTTGCTCGGGTGAGCTCGTGAATCTTTCCAAAATTGGATAATCCGTTTAAACTTTTTACTATTCGTTAGTTACTGTTTTGCTAATGAATCGTTCACCCCTTTACTGATGTCATAGTACATTTATTTTCAAAGCAACGCATGAATCAGTAATTAAGAAAATTAAAATATAGGTTGTTTTAAATGGGACGTTTTTCTTCCCTTTTTTTTTTGTATTACTAATCTTTGGTTTTAGCCGTATTTTATTATCCTCGAGATGCACTGATGGTGGTGGTTCTCGAAGATGTCGTCAGACGGATGTGGAAAAGGGCAAGAAAATAAAACGGAAACTAATGCGGTTTTGCATTATGGGACAGAAAATCAATTTTTTTTTTATCTAGATGACTTTTCATGTTCCTCTGGGCAAACAATTTTCTTTTTTTGATTCGTATCACTTTTTTCAGATTTCAATACTTTTCGAGATATACCTACATAATATTCTCACTCCAATAAAACAGGCCTGTACTAAAAGTTAGGTTAGGTTAGGTTTTTGGGCTTGCGAGGATTTCTTCGTGCCACACTCAGGCCAATACTGACCCATTGTGATGCCCGTGGGGGAAAGAGGTTGTCCCTTACTCGTTCTAACCCTGTATTCAAGTTACTTACTGTGCTACTACATACAAACCATCTTTCTGATTCAGCCTCTACAGAGTTCTTCTTCCGTTAAGCCCATTTTCTTCATATGGTATCGCAGAGTGTTATAATACGTACGAGTGGATGGACAGGGATTTCCTATCCTTCCGCATTATCTTCTCGGTTTTGGATTCGTTGAAGGACGGCCAGGGCATTCTTTTGGTATTACAAGTGTTTAAGGTGACCCATCTTGCGTTCGCCTCTCTTGTGGCTTTCCTCCCTGCTTCAAGCTTGAGTGTGCAAGGCGGGATGTCCACATAGGGATCAGCTTGTTCTGAACCAGCTGTCGAACCTTGGGGGTTATTCCCAAATGCGCGGCGGATCGTAGTGAAATCGATACTTCGATTTCGACCGTCTTCGCGTTTGCTTATTCTCAAATGCAATTATGCAGACTGTAGGTACTTTCCAATTTTTTCTAATTAGACTTCCAATTTTCCATTTATTTTCCCAAAAGTTTGACAGCTTTTTCCCGTCACACACAACAACAATCCGCCAGCAATCCGTCACCTAAATAGCTATCGCTTTTGGAAATACAAAAATACCAATCCGCCATGAAAAGCGATCCACCGCGTATTTGGGAATAAGCCCCCTTGTCTTGCTAATTCGTCTGCTTTGTCATTGCCTGGAATGCCTTCATGTCCCGGAACTCAGCAGAGCGATACCTTGTGCTGGGTGCAGCACTTCACAAGCTTCGATTTTATTGCTGGTGCAGTTATGGCTTTTATTGCTGCCTGGCTGTCGAACAAGAAAGAAAGGTAATACCGTCGTGTGGTATTGCCCTTACCACAGACTCACGGGCTGCTGTTGTCACTGCCAGGACCTCTGCTTGGAAAACGCTGCTATGGTCGGGGAGGCGTATCGATTTTAATACGGCTATGGTTGGTGTGCTAGGTACAAGTCCGTCTCTCCATTCTTCCCTGCTGGGATAGGCACTAGAGAAGGGTCTTGTAAACTCTAGGTAAGGCGTGATGTAGTCCGTGACAGGTACAAGCCCGACATATTTCTGTAGGATCGTAGATTGACCCATTTTACCGATTGGCTGATTCTTATTGCACTAATTGCGGCCAATAGTTGTATAGTATGAATGTCTAGAGGACACAGGTTGAGGATAACCTCAAGTCCTGGGGTTGGAGTTTTATTTGTGAAAAGTACTAGACGTTGATAAAGACCTGCCAAGAAACGCATACCAAGTGACAAAGAACAGAAAAAGAACTGAAAGCTTTTTCGTTCTGTAGTAAATTCGGTTCCGTTTACGATTCTCGCTTAGTTATACACAAATCTGAAACAGAAGAACATGGCTACCGTCTATTTTGCAAAAACCCTATCATAAAATTATGTCCACAGCATTTTTTTCGTCTAGTAGTAGAATTTGCAACTCAAACTACCTAAGGCCAACAGGCAGATGACAGATGCAGAAAAATGCAAACAAAAAAACCTCCCTCTCACGATAAATTGGCATTTCTGTCGGTAGTAGCAACAGACACTATTCAATAGGCCTGTTTTATTGACAATCTATCTCAGTGAAGTAATGTAAAGTAGAATCTTCAGCACGCAATTACAACAACTATATAGAGTCTCAAACAGTCAGTAGTTGTTGTAATTGCGTGTTAAAAATTCTACTCTACTTTACTTCACTGAGATAGATTGCCAATAAAACAGGCCTAGTGTGTGGCCCAATTCAGTTACCTATTTGGCGTATTTTTTTTGGGAAGTGAGTATAACAAAACCAAAAGTGAGTATAACAATTTTGCATGTAAAACCAAAAGTGAGTATTACAAAACCAAAAGTGAGTATACAAGTTTTGCATGTAAAAGTAAAAGTGAGCTAGCTATAGATTCTCAAAAAATACGCCTATTGCTATCAGAAAAGTCCATCCGTAAAAACACGAAATGGAACAAAAAACTTAACCATATCATAGGAACTCTATGGAAAATGTTGTGGAATTGACTGGGAAGTTGAACAGAAAAAGTTTTAGGTATCTACGGAAAAGTTAATAAATTCGTTATAGAAAATTTAGAGATCAATAATGCTTAATTTTTTTTTGGATGAACTGACGTTATAATTTAAAAGCAACATTTTAAGGTCAAGATTGAGTTCACCGATAAAGTTTAGGTGCTCCAAACAAACAATCAATTTTTTTCGGTTGCATTTTACTGATAGCTATAACCGACGCATAAATCTGAAAGAAAGTGATTTCCCTTGGAGAACGTCATAAATGAATAATTATTAAGATCCGGTGGCAAAGTACCTAGTAATAGCTTTTTCTCCCAATGAAAACCGCAAATTATACGAAACGAAAAAAAAAATGATAAAAAAAAAATTACTTTATATTTTGCTAATTGGCAACCAACATTAAACACCCTGTATTCTGAAGTAGGTAGGTAGTCTGGGTTCCATTTGGATTTTAAATCAAACAGTACCAATATAGAAAAACTGTACTGTTGATAGGTTGCCATAAAATATAGGTATGTATATGCAGAAATGAACGTCAAAATTTGGTCAAAATAAAATCGAATCACTTGCATTATTCTGGTTATCCATCCATAGGTATCCATACAATTCAGCAACTATATACTATTTAGAATTATACATTTTTCAATTGAATTAACCAAGAAAAACCTATATTGGATCTATTTTCAGCAGTATTGAAATGGAATGTAGCAAATCGTATGAAGAGATTTTCGAAGAATTAAACTGCAAACATCGCAAGGAGCGAAAGGAACTTCAGTCTACAATCCAATCTCTCAAAAAAAGTGCATCGAAAGGTGACAAAAAGAAACGAAAGGAAATTTTAGAAGAGATAGCTCGTTTGGAAACTACATTGGAGAAAAGGCAAACAGATCAACTGAATGAGTTTAAGAATGAAAAAAACATCGAACAACCCGAGGTTGAAGTACTGGCAGTAGTTGATGAAGCCGACAATCTGGTGGCTAATTTGGAAAATCAGCCCCGGTTATCTAAAGCTCAGAAAAGGAGAAATAAGAAAGCAAATGAAGAAAAACAGCGAGAAGCAGAAATCCTAGCACATGAAGAAGAAAATAAGAATGGGCCGCGTATGGTTGAAAACCGTGCCATCGAAGAGCTCTTGAGAAAGCGGAACCTTTGCCTTTATCCAATCCAATCCGATGGAAATTGCTTATACAATGCTATTCAATACCAGCTTAAATTAACTGGACGAGGATTTTTTACTGTAGCTCAACTACGGGACCAAACTGCCAATTATATTCTCAAAAATAAACAAAAATTGATTGACTATATGACCAATTCGAATACAGGAGATGCTTTAACCGACGATGATTTTATAACATATTGCGAAAACATACGAAACACACCCGCTTGGGGAGGACAAGTGGAAATAAAAGCTTTATCCAGTACACTTGGTGTACCAATCGAAGTTCTTCAAGCAAATGGGCCTCCAACTATTCAAGGTGCAGAATACGATCCCCCTAATTTAGTAGTCACATACCACCGTCTTATGTATAGTTTAGGTGAACACTATAATGCAACTAGACCTCTAGAAGATAATCATTGTGAAGACAACGTAGATGAAGAATTATCTATCACGGAGCTAAAGATATAATCTTTTGTTACCAACTTCACCAATAATATGTGTTCACAGCATTTACATTTTCCTTACAGGCATTTCTGTTATTTTACTTTATAATGAATTCAAAAATGCTTAAGATGTATCACTTGTTTGATAAAGTTAACTTCAATAAATAACATTCAATTGAAATATATAATTTTGCTTCCGTTCGTTTTTTCTTTGATTATTATTGTTCTCTTGGGTTTCTTCGCCTCTTTGACAAAATTTCACAATAATTCATGTAATTCGCTGCGATTCGAAAGATTCCTTTATTAATGATAACAAAATTGCATTCATATAAAAATAGTAGCTTTTGCCCGCGGCTTTGCGAGCGTAGCCTTCAGGATTGGGTACAGAGAGATGTCTTCACAGTCAGTTAGTTTCCTCTTTTGTAATTAGTACCTCTGAAAAATATGTTTAACGCCCTATTGGAGAAAACAGTTCAAAGATTATATGATCAATCATCTCAACACAGATCAAACTATAGCAGACTGAGCCACTATCTTCGGGACAAAACGTATTTCTTAGTTAACAAATCCTTAGGAGGCCCCTATTATGAGTGTCGCTAGTTGATCGTTGATTGACAACACTGTGATTGTCGATTGCGGTTGATATTTGTCGATTTGACAGTCGCTTGTAGTCGATTACAAATGTATGGTCGATGCTTTCTCTTGGAAGTGCAAAAATTTTGTGCGTACGAATAGCTAAAATCAATCGACGCAATCGACAATTGCCGTGACGATCGCTGATCGACAATAAGGGCCTTAATTATATATTTAATACCGGCCAGGTCTTCTTATACTGTGAAACATATGCAACCAGAAAGATCGTGAGCATGTGTACCACTTTCGAGCAGTATGACTTCATTCTTACAAAATTCTGCTTGAATGTCTTTGAAGTACGTACGCTGGAGTTAGATGAATCGATTAGCATATTCAACGGCGACAGAGGTAGGGACGCATTACAATGTTTCAAATTGATACGACGAACGGTCGGGCTGGGCGTTGATGATCAGTGAGTCGTAATTTCCATTTTTATATAAGAGAGAGTATAAATACTTTCATTCGGTCGAATTTTACAGAGGAGTTGGTGCATTCTCCCTACCAATTAAAATTGTCGTAAAATCTGATCCGACATCCTTCACTTCATTTAAGTAAGGTGAGCAAAATGCTTGTTTGTCATCGAGCATGGTATATGATTTTTACACAGTGGCGCAATTATACCTTATTAGAAAATCCACTTTTCACACCCTGCTGATTCTTGAGAAATTCAGGGGAACGCGGTCGCAAGATGCTGCTATTTGAAGTAAAATTTTCTCATTTTCGATACATCGCATCGGTTGGCATCATGCTTACTTACCGATTAACTTACAAATGATGCGATAGAGTCTTCTAAGGCATTGATTCTCAACCAGTAAGCCTCTGCAGTTAGCGTGTTATTAAGCTGAGGGTCTCTAGTTGCACACTCTATTGGTTTGAGCTCGCTTCCGAATTGAAATCGAAAATATTTCGCTCTGAACCGTTGATTTCCATTCAATCTACATGCCTTTACCATCTTAAACTGTTATTATTAAAACACATGGTTTTTTTCAAACACAAGCCTAATATATTTATTTTGCAAATTTAAATATTTGTATTACACTTACAAGCGTCCACTTGGTTGTGCTATATAAATGAAATGAATTCTATCGGCTAAACTTGATTTTATCTAATTACTTGTGTACGCTTATAGCCTTAAGACTTGTTTCATTAAATATAAGTACGATTAATATTTTTGAACCTAATTCCTTCCGATTTATATGTAATGTATTGCAAAACTAATAAAAGGTATGCGACAAAGTTGAATAGATATTCTTAATATAGATTCAATGACAGCAAAGCGCACTGGAAACATAATATGCTAAACATAAATTATTCTAAGCAGTCCATATATGGGAAAATAGTTTTGTATTTTATACTTAAAAACATAATTTAAACACCCTAAACGTTTCTCAATACCGGAACGCATCAAAGTAAGTAGTACCACCATACCAGATTTTTTTTTGGAAAACTAAATTATAAAGTAATTATAAATAAATAGGTAGTTTCGAAAGTGCCCGACTTTCAGAAATAAAAAAATTAAAATAATAATAAACATTTACAAATAATGAACAGTGTAACCAACACAATTGTTGTATCACAAAAGAATCTGGAAATACGTTTTCACTTATCAAATAATAGTAAACAAATAAAATATAAACTAAAGTGTACTCCTTTAAAAATAAACTATAATGTCTAATGAACCTAAAATAATATTCCTGGTTTCTCCCAGTTTCCACATTCCTTTCTTAGTCGGTAACATTGGCGTGTTTCTTTCAATTAACTTCAGGGTATTGAGTTATCTTATAAAAAGAATTATATGCGATATATCACAAATGAATGCAAACAAAAATACGACATAGTAGTGGTTATAAGTTATACAATAGTAGTTGTAGTGTTTTATAATTTACTGGATATAAATGTGTTTTTTTTTATCTTATGTTGCATGATTAATATTGACTGATGCGATAGAAATGTTAGTTGTTGTCTAAAAAAACTGTTTCTTTGTATTTTTTTCCGGTTTATGTATTTGTCGCCTATATTTGTAGTGTGATTAAGAATATTTATGTATTACGATACTTATATTTTTATTTATAGTCATCATTTTGTTGCTTTAAGTTATATAAGTTATTTAGTTATTAGTTCTCTGGAATGCTGCTTAAGGGCTTCGACAAATTACTATTTGTTGTCGGTATTGATGTCTTGCTATCGTCTAGCTCGATTTCAAGCTCTGGCAAGGGATCACGCCAGTAGTTAAAGTTCGAGAACTCGATGGAACCCTCATCGTACTTGATTGGTGGAAAGAGTTGATCGACGATGTAAGTCATGCTGCAGTACCTAAAAGTAGAAAATGAGAAAATTAAATACATTTTCCGAAACGTATACTTTTAATAGGTAGTTTTAATATTTTCCTTTAGAAAAAATTTTCCGTCGAAATAGAATGCATATTTTGGATGACGAACAATGTCTGTTCTGAGTATTCAGCGACCGTAATATGCTGTATTCAAAACGAATTCAATTCGATGATTCACAAATGGACAGTTTGTCTCTAAAAATTCTTGATACATAGTTATTCACCCATATTCCCTTCATTCATTCATTTTCAACGGTGCGCTTGTCCATTAAGTGGGTCGCGGGTATAGGTTGCTCAAGTGAACCCTTCATAGCTCACAATTCTCCGCCATCAAAATTTACCCGGCCTGACTAACCCTACAGGAAAGCTCCACCTGTTTCAATAAGACTCCACTAACATGGAGAGTGCATACATACAGGCGTTCTGGAGACGACCAACAGATTTGTTCACGTTTACCTTCATCTCAGCTTCAACACAAACGGCTACAAACCTATCGAGTGCGCGCTGAATTTCAATCTGAGAGGACCGAAGGAAGACCAAGCAAATTAATCATCCTCGCCTTATATTCGAAACGTTCTTCGCCAAGACTGCGCTGTAACATCCAGTCCATATAAGTAAAAGGAGAGGAGACAAGACGCACCCCTGGCGAAGTCCAACGCACACGGTGAAAGGTATTGATTTAACGCTGTGTAGCCGAACACAGCTTTTACAGTTTGTGTAAAAAGATTAAATGGCTCTCAAGAGAGAACCGTCAATTCCATATTCTTGTAATACCCTCCAGAGTTTATCTCGAGGGACTCGGTGGTATGCTTTCTTCAAATCTACGAAGCATGCGTTAAGAGGTGTAGCATACTCCCAAGTCTTCTTAAGTACCATTCTGAGAGTAAATAACTTGTTCGTTGTGCTTCTGCCGGGACGAAAACCGCACTGCTCATCTCCTAATCGTGACTCTGGCATTTCTGTCCGGATTTAATCCACTCCGGCATTGTATTTAAAAGAACAATTTTATTTAAACATGTATTGCCTAGTTTTAAAAATATAATTTTTATCATGTTTGTGTATCCTCTCCTACAAGAGGTATAGAAATCTCTAGATTTTCTTAGCTTGTAAAAGATCTTTTTATATTCAAGTTGACGACAGATAGAAGAATAAGACCTAATCTAGTAATTTTGAAATCGTTTTTCAATTGTTACGGATCATCTCTTAATAACTCCCCTGTTCCATAAGTCCTCAAATATAGCAATGGCGACATTTTAAAAGGTAGATCTACTACGACAACCCTCATCGAATTGGTTTCAAGAACATTGCAAGCTATCGTGAATGCTTTTCCTGGGGTTGAAGTTGTGACCCCTCTCGGTTTCAAACTAACTACAGAGCTACTGCGCCAGCAACTGGAATAGATTTTTGTGTAGGTACTATACGACTACTGTTGTACTACATTACGCCAAATCCCTATGGCAAGAATTCAATGGCAACAACGCTTTTATTTTATTTATTCAACACATAAAATGCAGCATCTTGTGTTTATGGACGAAAATCGAACGCTTGCTTTATCGGACCCCAAAATTTGACATTTTTGACAATGTTAGAAGATCGCTTCGTCGTAATACAATTGGTGAAGCGATATCGATATCGCAGCTATAGAGGCTCGTGTCATTGAGGAAACAAAATTTATCGATTAGATGGGTTTGACTGTCCAATATGTGGGAAATTTTGCGATGAGATCTTGGACAGCCTTACTCATCATGTACAGTATAAGTTTAGCGCTTGGACCCTAAATCAGCTGGCGAGTGTATTTACTGTGAACCGTCCAGTAAATCAATGTACATAATGTTTCACATTTTGATCTCTCTCAACAGATTGCATATCGGCACTACAATAGGTGTCATTACTGGACACTGCCTGATAGGTAAGCATGCCGCAAGGCTAGGCCTTTTCGCAAACGACTTTTGCAGAAGCTGTATGGATGAGAAGGAGGAGGAAACTATCCCTCAAGTTCTTTGTTCCTGTCCAGCTCTCTCCCGTAGAAGGAAGCTTCACTTAGGAGCCTTCCATTACAACGACTTGGGCGACCTGACAAACACAGACATGAGAAGCCTCTTAGCAGGGAGATCTTACATGATCCTTTTCGTGGTATCTCAATGGACCAATGCTGGTCTAAGTGTGTTGGCGTTTTCAGCTGACAGCCACTTTCAACCAACCAACCAACCATGTTTCACATTTAAATCAAAATGCTGGTCATTAATTAGCGGAACCAGGTAAAGAAAACAGACTGTGGATAGTCGACAGTATTTTGTTTTAATGATGACAATGTAATGCGGGACTTCGTCTAAAAGTCTTCATAATTGGAAAAATACCAACTTGTCATCAACTTTCATACGATACAAGACCGAACTTCATGCAGGAAAAATCAGAAAACTCGTTATGCATACTCCCGTATACCTAAAGATCTATGGAGAGAAAACGAAGAAACTAACGACTTTGAGTTGGACAGTATTATTTCATGTTCCACTCCATTTAAATTAAATTAGTAATTAAATTATTGCTTAGAATATTGAAAGCCATATGCAAGCTGATGATAAAATTATCTATTTAAAAGAAGCGACCTTACTTACATGCAATATGTTTGAAGGAGAACAAAAACGATTAAAAGTCAAAACTAAACACCATAACAAAAATTAAAATCTCCTTCATTTATTTGCTTTCTCTTATTCTAAACATACAATTCTGTATGGCTCATATAATACGTTTATATAAAATAAAAATCACGCTTAGTTTTGCTTTAGAATAAGTGTTAGTCTTAAGTCTAATTTATAACAAGTTTAACGCATATCACATTTAAGTAACACAATTTGTTTTCTGCTTATACTCTTCCATTGATATGAAATGTTGCTTTGATCTACATTATATCCTTAGGATAATACAGTTATCATAGTAAAGCTGCCCCCCATTGGACTTAGAATAATAGCCCAATTTCCACTTTGGTATTGTCAGTGTCATCTGTATTGGTATTGACAAGTTCACTGCGGGTATTGGCTGCAAACACATCATTATAGTCATCATCTGGATCTGTTTGACTGAATTGCAATTCATCTTCTTCGTCAGATGAACAATCGAAATCATCATCGCTGTCACGTTCTATGGGTGGGAAATATTCATGTACCTCCAGGGATTGATTGATGTAGCTACAAGAGAAAGTGTCATCATAACAGATGGACAATCATTCACAACCAGCAAACTTGACAAATTTTCGGACAGATGTAGAGGGGAGCATCACCAACATTATGCAAATGATTTGATTGGTAAACAGGAGGATAATCGGGAGCACATCACCAAATGGATTTTGTTCTTTGTTATTTACGATTTATAGTGACTGGTAGTTTTTCTTTTTTCTTTTGTTCGCCAATCGTATAATGTACATGTGTATATTTACTTATTTATTATGATGAATCGTGAGTTATAAGCTTTGGGTCTTGTTTTTACTTCCCTTCTTGTTTTATAGTAATGATAATGAACGGTAAGCATAAATATTTGTTAAAATCAGTATTATAGCATAAACTTTTACCAACTTTATCTTATAATTAATCAGTATTATGAATAATGCGATTGCGGACATCAATAAATGACTTTGCATGAATACAACATTACATATTTTGAAACTGCTCGAATATGAGAAGAGTACATACTCTAAAGCTAATATGCATGCAAATAAATAACAATAAAAATATAAGAATTCGTTGCCTATCCGATTACAAGTCTTTTAGCTCGATATTTAAATTAGTCAGGTTTCTTATTGTGTACTTAATTTAAAGGCAGAAAATAGGACTAATGTTGCGTTTACTTCAAAGTAGGTCATTCTAATAATTCACAATTTAACTGTTTGGATACAGCATTAAATTGCAGGTACCTTTCACTCGTTCCAAAAATAAAACGTACACACACTAATGGTTGCGAGCAACTAGGCCTAAACTTACTTAAACAATTTGAGGTAAGCACCCTTAATATGTCCTTAGTTGAAACTTCTTACACAATTTTTGATTATTATATACATATATCCCTGAGCATGAGAGGAGAGCTTACACCAAATTGTCCCCAAGATTTGACCGATATACAAAAAAAGGAGACCATATCTAAACTGCGTCAACTATTATGTTGTATTCACACGGAACAGCCTTTAACATGGCTTTTATCTTAAACTGTTAACTATCATTAGTACCATCAGTACCTAAGTTGTCATCCGATTCTTATATACATTCATAAGTACGATCTTATGAGGTAACGTAAATTCGACTCATGTGACAGTCTCGTGATTTCCTTCATTAGAAGCGAATGTTTCTTGCTTCGTGTTGACTGCTCTGCTAGTTCAATATTAAGTGCCACCTCACAATACTTTTCGAATTTTGCCTCCTCTCTGTTGAGTAGCGTTTGCTGTATTTTTTCATTTCGCAATCCTGTTATGAGCTTGTCAGATAAGACCTCGTCCAAAAATTCGCCAAATTTACAAGTTTGAGAGAGCATTCTGATTCGCACTATGTACTCACTAATGATTTCCCCGTTGTCTTGAAGCGCTTTATAAAACTTGAAGCGTTCGGAACGTTTATTAGTAGTGGGACCATAATGATTGCGTAAAATAGTCATTAACTCATCAAAGGCAACTGTTTCGGCTTCTTTTGGACTAGTCAAATTCATGAGGACTTCACATGGCTCTGAACCTATCACTGTGCTCATGAAACTTGAGTCAGTCTTTTGAAAATTGTGTATATATGAGATCATGTCTGCCGTACTGTGTAAACACCATTTGTCAGTGAATTGATTTACCAATATGCAGTGCAGTTTGATGTCCGGTAAGTTGAACACCGACCAAATATTTACACTACACTTCTAGAGAAAACGCCAGAAGTTTAAATCGCTGCTTACCATATTTTTATCAGTTTGATATGGATACAACAGCATTTATAGAGGCGATCTATATAGAGATATTCCATGAATGGCAACGAAAGCTTTAATGTGAAAAAGCATATAGACAAGGTGATGCCTTTCATGTGATTTCTTCAACATCATATTTGTGAAAAAAAAGAACACTGGGTTGCTAGAGACTGTCTATATCGGCTGCTCTTTAAATTCTGAAAGGAACATTATACAGAGGTCAAGCAAAGAATAGGTTTTTCTTCCACTGTAGGAAGACAAGAGAAGAAGATACAATCCCGAAGTCTATTAGCTTTACAAGGATGCGTTTCGTATGTAGCTTAAAAATCTAAGGGACTCGAGTATGGTTCTGGCTCGGCCACATATGGACAATAATGCTCCAGCCAAGGGGATCAATTCAAATCTTAACACCCAGATTTAAGACGATAAGAAAGAAATAACCTCTGTTTCGAATACCAAGTCGTCGTAGATGCAGGAGATCTCGGTCATTCCCAGATGTAGTGTCATTTATTCTGTGTCAAATTACTTTTTCCTAAAGATGCCATTTTTTCCAATATTACCCGAGACCGACTTAATTGTCGCGCTTAGGACAATGCTAACCTTCACCCGGATTGTCGTCCTTTTCGAACCTCTTGGATGGCGTTGATGTTAGTTTTCTAGGTTTCCAGTCTCCGTCAGTTGCTCAGCAATATATGACCAGCTAAAGGTATTCACGTTCCTGGTAGTTATTCGACCATCCTTGTCCATAATGCGACATTCGTTTGTGTATACGCTTATTGCTCACGTCATGCCAGTTTGCTTTGTCTAGGCACTCTGGCGAGTGAAGACTAACAGCTCGCCAAGCGTTCTAAGTTTACTAAGTTTACTCAGCTCATCAGACTCAGTATACAGATACCATAAGATGTAAATTTATTACATCACTCCGCTTCAAGTAAGGAAATAATTTGCGGTACAGGCCTCTTTTTTGCAAAACCCTTCTGAAGATATCTTTGCCTGATACGCTGTGTGGTCTACTAAAATAATAGATGTTACAAAAAACCAAACTCCAAGACGTGCTATAGACAGGTATCTTGTCGGTAGGCCCATAATGTGATGTTTGGATCAAGTCCAACATCTCTGCTCTACTCATATGGAGATTGCATAAGATGATGTAGAGTCGGTGGTGGAACATCGAGAAGCTAATGGAGGCTGTATTTAAGCATCCTATACCCACGACCCCTGTAATCGATAGACGAGACATTAAAAGTGATGACAATGACGAGAGAACTGCTCACAGAATACTTGTTGGCAAACCGGATGTCAAGAGGTCCCTAGGAAGTACGCTGCGTCGATGAAAAGGCAACGTCAAATTTGATCTTCAACAAATTACTAATGATAGCCGACAATAAATGGAATTTGCACTGAACAAATTTGTATGCACTTTTGAGTTACAGATAGCAATGATAACATAACAACAGAAACATTTATTATCACAACAACTTGTGAGAACAGATCATGATTTTACTACTCACTTACAAAACAGTTCAAAAAGCTACTGGTTAAAGTAACATTGTGCAATAATACATTCATTTTGGTTCGACAGGGAACTTATCAAATCCAGCTGAATGACAACCATTTGCCGATTGCAGATATGCACTGTGAGTTGCTGACGAATGCCTGGTTTTCAAATTGTCATTCCAACATGCTCCCACAAAAATATTCTGAGCTTTAATCCATCCAGACAACGAGACAACAGACAACAAGTTCTGACAGTATGAAACAGTGCGTAGCCACCGATCGATGTAAGAATATTGGCCAGAATTTTAAGCACCAATGGAACACATCCTTACCGACAAAGAACGTCAGTGCGATGGAAAAACTGTCCTGTTAATGTGGACGAATTCTTCAACTGCCTTGGAATCTCACAAGTTTATTTGAAAATTGTCAGCAAATCGTATTCAACAATGGGTCATAGAATTTCATTGCACAAGATGAAATAAACTTTTTAAAAAAAAACCCACCCAACGAACTGTTGTTTCTTTGAAAAATTAAAACTTCTTTTAGGCTTCTTACAAGCTCACAACACACTAGCAATAATAAGGACGACTTTATAAACTTATACGGCTAGAACACAACTGAATTTGTTTCAACTCATAATCAAGTCCTAAAATGAATCCTAAATTTGATCTATTTTCATGAGCGAATATCGTTTATCTAACTAAATGTTAGGGTGTATTAGTTTTAACTGTGATTTTGAAACGTGCAATTGGGTATATACACTCAAACACCTGAAATATCATGAACGGAACAAAACTACTTACGATGATTGGAATGTTTGAGTAAGCTCGTGTTTGAGCTCTCCTTTGGTATTAATCGTGAATATTCTCATAATTGGAATTCCGACAGCGCGATACGCCCAAACATCCTGCAAAAAAGAGAAATAAACAATGATTTAAGTGGTCAAGAACGACATGGTCGTCAGCAAGTCATACATTAATGCGGTTTCCATAACCAGCGTAGAAGGGATTCTTCTCAGGGAACAAAGCTTGAATGTCCGATAAGCAGGCAATCTTGAATTGTTCAGGTTTCTTTTCAATCACTTCACGATGGAAAGCTGAGATCAATGAAGTAGGATTCAAGAGCAACGGACCATCGGGCAATTTAACATCACCCTGACGAATTGATCGCAAGTACTCGCGAGTGACGCGAGACTGGCCAATTGCTCGCGCTGATAAATACAACAATTTGTAGCCGTTCTCTTCGATTTTCGAAAACAGTTGCGCCACACCCAATTGCGCCCAGTCCTTGCCCACCATTGGTAAGATGTGTCCCAGAACATCTGATTTGGTAATAGTCCCATCAATGTCCGAAATGACAACTTTATCGCTGTGTTTCCAACGGAATAGGTAGCACTTGCAACGAGTGGTGCCTTGGTATGCTGTCGTCACACTGAATTCAATCTCATTCATACCCGCTTTGAGGTTCAGTTTTTTCTAGACAAAGAAAAAAATTGAGGAATATGTACATTAATATTGCGGAGCATACTTACAATCGCCTCAGAGCTGAGCCTCAAACTTTTCTTGAATTTCTCATTCTTAAGAGCCAACTTGGTTGACGAAATGGATTCCTGAGAGAGCTCGTCGTTGTCAATAGCTGCCGAGGTGTTCTCAGCGTTTAAAGTTGAATCTTCTGTCTTGCTGAGGGTGTTCTCACTCATACTGACATCTGGTGAGGTGGGACGTGAAGTCTGAGTCGCCACTGCTGTCTGATCGGCATCTAAACCTTAAAAATTCCAATTCAATTGAATAGCTAGAAAAATCGAATTGAACTCGAACCTTTGATGTCATCATCCTTCGAATCAATCTTGACACTCTTCATATTGCCAACACTGCCACTGGCCGGGCGACGCCAATACCACCAGGAGCGCTTTGCGGCTGTTGTATTAGCTCCACCAGAGGTATTACCATCCACGTCGGATTTTGTGTTTTCCAGTTTTGCGTTGTTCATCAACTGCTCAATGGCATCCTAATACAGAAGAATACATTAGATTGGTTGTACACACACAAATTTACATCATAGAACAGTCCAAACAAAGAAAATCCAAACAGAAAATAAAGCAAAAAGGAGAAGGAAGGAAAAGGGTAAATTTTGTTGTTTTAAGGAAAATAATTTGTTTAACAAAGCAAACTTACATTAGACAGAGGCTTCTGGAATGTGATTATGGTCATGACGATGGGGCATGCAGCAGCCCAACTGTAGTATTTACCATTCAAACGTACAACTAAATTTGGCGAGGAAAACAGGCTGGGATTTTGGCAGACCTGAACAAACACAAATGTGCGATTTGATTGTGATATTTGAGTGTGTATGTTGTGTATGATTATGGACGGATTGGATATTATAATATGTAAATTAATTTGTACACTGTTCCTGAACACTCCAGTCACATCATTCTTGTTAAGCACATTTCAATTTAAACAAATAAAAACTACTAGACTATACTTTTACAAAATGTAGTATCATACCAGGCAGACGGTATACAAAACAGAATTGAGGTGGTGCGTTGTGGTTAGTTTTTTTTACAAGTTGATGATTGTTAGTTAAGAATTTAAATCATTGCACGGTTGCAAGGTTTGGTGATGGTCAAAAGCTTGCATCAACATTCCTTGTTAATACGGACGTTTCCAACGAGATTCATGCGAAGGTTGGTTGGTATGACTAACACTTTTCTTTCAATAAAACTGAATAAGATCAATTTTTCCATTTCTAAAAAAATATGCGCCTTCTGCGGGCAATACCAGCTGCCACCAATTTTGGTAAATTTCCACTCTTCGGTAAACTTAGTTTGCTTGACAAACTAATGGCCTAGATGAGTGGTAAACACACCATATTAATAAATCACCAACTTTGCGGAATTAAACTCACAAAAGTCAGTAGAGTGTTTATTTCTCGTATGAAATCAACAAACAAACGACTCCAATACGCGATGAGGATGAACAAAGACACCAAGCAACTGAGATATTTGAAAAAAATCACACTCAACACTAATCTGTAGAAAAAGTTTGCTTAAATTGAAATGTGCTCTGATTAATCATTGCTTTTAGTATGTTAGAGCATTGAACAGCAACAAACAGGCTTGAAATGCAATCACAAAATCGCGTCTACTTACGTCTGAGTATTTGATTAGATTTCTATCGAACTCCTCATCAGATGGATCCCCCTTCTCACTGCCACCACAAAGCGACATAGCAACAAAGTCCAAATACCTGAAAAAAAAACCCATACGATACTGAAAACAATCAATTGACAAGAACAAAAATGTTTCAACTTACTTAGCATCTTGAGCAAGTTTGCCATCTTCATAGTCGGAATCCAAACTCTTCGGACCTTCCATTGAGCTGGGGCTGTGTGGCAGACTTGTGCCATTACCACTCTCCCTATCGTCTTCATTACCCGCCATTGAGGCATCCTTCATCGATGGGAAATACATTGCAGCCATTTCAGGATCCATACTTTCGGTATCCAATTCAGACAAGTACATGCCACCATCATTGGCATTCTTACGCAACTTATTTGTTTTCTTCATGAAATTGAACATTCCACTCAGCATCGAGTTGCGTTGACCTTGTCCCTGAATGTCTTTTTGGTCTTCGCTTTGTGTCGGCAGTTCTCCCCACTTCCACGAAGCAGAATTCATGTCCACATCGTTGTCTTTCTCTCGCATCGAGATCTCCAGTTCGCTGTCACTTTGAATCGGTGTACTTGGGCGTCCGGCGCGAGTACCCGATGCAACTTCAGTGTCGCTAAAGAAATGAATGTCCAGATCTGGAATCCGGCTAGATGGCGTGATGGGACTAGTTTGGCACTCACTAATCGGACTAGGAGCAATTGTTTCATCGGTTTTTGTGGGTGATTCATCATTCGATGAATTTGTATTATTCGACATTGATACCGTATCGGGTTCAATGTCATTCGTTTCCATTGGTGTTGAACTGCCGACCGAGCTGCTCGACGAACTCTTGCGCTGAGCGTTTTTCTTCTTCATCTGCGACTTCTTACGGCGTTTCTTTTTGCTCTTGGACTCTTCCTTAATACTATTGGGATCGGTGCGAAAGTCACATACAGAAGCATTTGACGCTGCTTCCTTGGTAGGAGGAGTGGCTGAAACAAGCTTGTTTGATTCGATTGCTTCTAGAGAAGGTTTTGTTAGTTCCGATTGCTCCGGAGAAGTCTCTTGCTTGACTTCTTCGGCCACCGATTTTCCCTCCATACGCAATGTACTGTTGCTCCACTCCTAAAAATGAGCCACGTTAAGTAAAAATAAAATAAAACAAACTATTATGTCTACCTTCTTATCGGCAACATCGAATTGGAATATTTGCTCCTCATGTTCGGCCCATTCCTGGCGAAGTTTCTGCGTGGTGTACTCTTTGATTTTTTCACTCAAGTTCCGGCGATCGAGGACATTGTCAGTGTGCCTAAAATGAAACGATAGAATGTTCGCAATCTTATTGGACTCTAAGGACATAATACTCGCTAGCAGAGCTTACAACGTTTCATTTCATGATATATATATACGTGTACTACACAAAACTACAAAACTATTCGAAAAAAAAAAAACGAAATAAAACGATGGTGTCCCGCATATCGTGGACATACCTCCGCTGGCTAAAGTCTGAGAGTTGATTCTCATATTTGGGCGTGGTGTCTTCCTTAGTGATTTCTTTGGAAAAATCAATTGAATTTCGTCTTGGCAATGGCAAGGACAGCGGTATGTCATCACTAGCTTTTCTAAAATGTTATGTAAAGAAAAAGAAAATGCAAGAGAAAGTCAAAAACAACAACGAAAATAAAATCACAAAAATCAAAGGAAAACCAAATTAATAATGAAGATGACGAGGCGAGGGTATCTGTGGTGACTGAATTTATGTAAGAGCATGCAGAGAATTTTTAAAGCAGCAATGACATTTTTGTTTGCAATTGAATTTTATAGTCGAAATAGAAATTTTTTTTTTGTTGTCTTTAAGAAGGATACATGCTGGCTGAATGGGGAGGGGTGGTTTCGTATACGTACTTGGCCTTCTCCTCGGCATCATCAATATCGACGTCATTGTATTTACTGGGGAAGTAGTCACTTGGTATTGGTGATGTTGCCAAATTGTCTGGCAGCTCTTCAACATCTTCTTCGGCGCACTCTTCGACAAAGAACGCTTCACCGGATTCGCCCAGTTTCATGTGAATGTCGACGGGCTCGCCATTGATTTCAATGTCAACCTGAAAGTTAAGGCATTTATTTAGTTAGAATAGAATGAAATGTTGCAGCAGTTGTTTTCTTCCCAATCTGGATATTAGCTAATTCGTAAGTTGTTATTAATAGAAGGTGCACATGTTTCCGGTTTAATTTTATGAATGAAATGTGAATTTTAAGGGAAATTTACTCAAACAAATACAAATTCAAATTCTGTTTCAGAAATCACTGAAATGAGAACTGTTCTATAACAATGTATACCATGGAGAACTAAGTTCATTTAACAGCTACTTGAAATTGAAGTCCGCCAATTAGGATCGAATGTTATCTTTATAGGTTTTCGGTCGTTTGCACCATAGACCAGGATTTTTGATTTTCGGCCCGTTTGTGTTGCCGGGTTTTGGAGAAGGAGATTTAATAGTGAACTCTAGCTGGGCAGCGACATCGATTTGGTCACAAAAGTTTGAATCAGCCATCTCTAAGATTGCTACAACATGTAACCCAAATGGAATCTTGGATTCCAATACGGAACAACGCTTAAATCGTCCAGCGAAATCATATGAATTAATCTGCTTCAGAAAGGTATGTTCTTTGTTTATCTGCTTCAAATTAATATGATTCAATAATCTGGATAGCAAGCTAAATAGCACCCTAGTTCAAAAAAAGGCGAATTCTGTGTTCTAAAAATTTTAATGGCGGCAATATAATTTCACCAGACTTAACAATTATTGGTGTCGCAAAAAAATTACATAAACATCAGTTAAGTCATGCGGCACTGTATTTTATGTTTCTTTTGCCGAATGACTTGATCAATGACCACTGCTTGATTCTTATCAACGTATGGAGTTTCGGACAAATTGTCTTTATCAAATCAAGTATCAATAAACGAAATGAACTTTAAACAATACTCGTAATATCTAAAACAATGAACAATGTGTGTATTTCTAAATGCGTATTTTTAAGATTAGATATTAAAATAAAATGCGATTTTTTTTTGTTAACTCACCACTTTTTCGCGACTTCTTAATACCCCCAGCTTTCCAAATCTGACATGGAATGGAGAACATTGGTACTCGCCATCCGGCTGTTCGACAACAATCACATCAATGGCTCCAGTGAGGGTAGCACCATTTATCTCACTGTAGAACTCCCTGAAGTTACTGAAAACTTTCACCAAACTATGCATGTTGAAGTTGGCAATTTTATTTTTGGTTATAGGACAGTTGGTGATTAGAATATTTCACTCGAAATGAGTTTAGTTTATAAATATGAATATGGAAATGTTTCTTAGTAGCTAATAGCAATCAATTGGTAAAAAGTTTATTTTATTGACATTTTTTTTATGCAGCTGCTTTATTGCTTGGAGTGGTTAATCGTGTTGGGATTGAATTCTGTTTCTATAGCTCTTGTAATCTATCTGTAAATAAAAAAAGAAAAAGAAATTAATAAGTAGAGGTCTCTCAAGTATTTGATTGAAGAGAGTCAAAATATCGAAAATTAGTCTCATAAATGGCGTAAGTAAAGTTGAAAAGTAAATTACAAAAGAGCAAACGACTTCATTGAACTGTTATTATGAAATATGGCCATATTCAACTACCAATTATTCACGGTCACTTGCGCTACAGCCTATACAGACTAATGTGCCATTAAGCGCTGTGTGTAGTGACGATTTGTTCATTTATTAACCGATACTCTAGATCTAGACAACGGACTGCTGAATTGCTGTTGTAAAACGTTGTAAAACTATATGTGATTTGAATGAGTTGATATGGTGTAGTGCACTGTAGGGGCTTTGACTTGGTCATGAGCGCTAAAGCTCCATGCAAATATTTTATGCTTACTTTCAGATAAAAGATCTTGGCATTCATATAGGTAGTGCACATTTTTATTGTGCAGTAAACTGCAGTTTTTTTTCCAAATGGTTATGATTTCTGTCTGTTAATACTGATTTGCTTGTTAAGAATTGTCTTCGATTGGTTTTTTAACTGAGCGTTCTTAAAATTGACAGCGTCCATTCGAAGACAATATTATTGTTTAATTATTTATTTTCAAAAAAGATTGTTTCATATTTCGAAAACGGTAGTACGTTTTTGTGTTATACAAAAACATAAATACAGAAAGAGAACAAGCACAAGTTAGTAAAAGATAGTCCGAAAATTTACCACTAAAATGTACAGCTTTGTATTTCATGAGAACAAACAGATGTATAGATGCAATTTGGGTAAACTCTTGTTAACTATTGATTTGTGATGCACACTATTTTCTGAATGACAATACAAAACTTACATTTGACACGTTTCAAATGTGAGTAGATACAGCACAGCTTCATGAAAATAACGTAGATCAGTTTCGGACAGGATTTTTTCATGTAACTTTAAAATTTGTATTTTTTGTTCTTTTTGTGATTTTCTGGGTAATTCAGATTCATTTAACAGGCCTAAAGTAAAAGTGTGATTCCTCATTCAAATCAAAATGAATTTACAATTTCTGTTTACAATCGCTGACTTTATGCCGCAGCATTTCTGTACTTCTGCCAATGAGTTTTGTCAATTTCAATGGTTAAAGACTCAATATACAAAATTTAGAATTAAAAGGTTAGATGATCAGACCTAAAAGATCAAAGTACAACTGATCTGGATAAATATTAATACGAATTGCTTATGTGTTCTAACCGCTTATTGCGAATCGAATAAATTTATTTTTGAAATGTCAGCCGATGCGGTCTTATTATTACTATAAAAATGCAACGAATGATAACCTTTTGTAGTCTCTAAAGACAAAATGTAAATACCATCGGACATTTAAATATGCAAATGTATACGTAGAACATCTGTATTTTTGCAATTGATAGCGATTATAATTAAGATGAATAACGCTTGAGACTCGCAAGTCACTCTGCCATTCTGACATTAATCAGAAATCGTCTATATAAAAATGATTTTCCATTAGTTTAGTCGGAGATACGTTCAAAGTTCAGTTCAGTTGGAAAAACATACGTTTTCTCCTACGATTGATTTACCGAACAATAACCTTAGGTCTGGTAATATCGATTTTTTTTTGCTATGCACTATGCTACTACATATATGCACATTCAGTGCAACGTGCGAGTACATTGTCTTTCTGTCCATATTTAGAATAGAATTGAATTAGTTGATTGTATGGCTTCGCACAAACCAATTTACCCAAGCAATGTCAGCAAGAAGCTATTATCCTTCCGTGTCTTACGCCTGAACTTGTGCCTGTTCGAAATATGTACGTAGGTTAAATAATAGCATACCTTTTTTTGAAACTAATTAAAAGAACGAAAACAAATTGGAATTTTACATGTCATTGGCCGCGTTCCATTGACCGCTAGATGACTAGCGGCATGCCAAACTCCATATAAAAAAAAACTCACATTTCAGCATTTGCGCTAAAGCTCTAGCACATTTTGTGAAATATCCTTTTCTGGGAAATTTTTCAATCTAGCACAAAATGAACTGCTAGATTGAAAAAAAATAACGAACTGTCATAATAAAAATAAAAATGCAAAAGTCAAATGTTTCCAATTTGGTGTAAGTAAAATGGGAATTCAAACTTCCAAACTGGGAATTCAATGTTCCACATTTCACTTTCACTCGAAATGAATTTTTGTGTTCTACATTTTACTGTATTCTATTTCGATTTCAAAATATTCGGAATTGAGACAAAGTGAAATTGTGATTTCGAAAAAATTCCAGAGTTTCCGAATCGTTCGAAATGCAGAACACTGCAAACGAATTCACTCGATTTGCAATTACGATTTCGCTCGATTTCTGGAACCTAGCTACATTGTATTTGTTTGTTTAAATTATAGTGTATTAATAAATATGCGGCATGATGGTACAATATACATTTTTGACTCTCATGAAGATGAAATAATACGAATTTAAAATTGTCACTTTGCCGCTAGATCTCTAGCTCCAGCATTCTTCCATCAGGGATATTATGTGCTAGACGACTAGCGGTCAATGGAGCGGGGCCAATGTTTATCATATTTATTTATTTTTTGATACTGTCAGTCCTATTCCGGTTCAGACCTAATATTTTGGTTGAAGGGTGGCTCACTTTTTTTAAGCAAGAGAATATCTCCAAGAATAGCTCTTTTAATGCTCTTGATTAAACAAACAAAAGTGAAGATGTAGCTAGTCGTAATTAGTTTATTACCCAATATATAGAGATTTTTATGAGCAGCTAACTGGACCCAGAATACCTAAGTCATTTCAGACTGTACTGCATGTCATCTGTCAAAATTTAGGGCGCCCATTAATGTTCGGCACATTTTTTCAAGGCTATCAATCAATACTTTGATGAGGAATCCCTTGAAAGTGAAAAATTTGAGATGAAAGAATAGCGGACAAGAAAAAAAGAAAGCACCACGGAAATAAAACATTTTTTCGCGTCAATTTTTGAAGAAAGTGATTTTCAACGTACCAACATTATGTTTACGAACATTACGTTTGCACAACCCACTACATGTCAAAATTTACCTAATATTTGGAGAGAAAAATTGAAGAGTTGCTAAAATTTAGTTTCGCTCGAGCTGTGTACTTAGCTTGAAGCTTAAAATTTCCCTTTTTCCTCACGCGCACTGAGTGCGATTTTGAAAATATTGTTCTTCTATCTGTGAAAACATGACCACGTGGTATTCAGAACGAACCATTAAAGGCATTAACTCTAATTGGGCCCAAATAGTGGTACATATAACTTTGTTGACAAATAAAAGTCTTTTTCTTTTACAAGGACAACACATATAGCTTAAATTTTACCACAAAAGAAAATACATAATTTAAAATCAACTCCGCTTTACTTTTCTTAGTACAATGAATAAAATTCAGATTCGCAGTTAACAACAACTCTATTTCGCGTCTGAGTATCGTAAAGATCGGCAACCGATAGGTCCGAAGTCCGTTCATCGCTCTTACAATTACGGAAATGAAGACAAATGACATATCTACAGATATACTCATATTAACATATCTATGACCATACCATACATATATAGATTCGGCATAACAGTTGTAATTTATGATCGAAATCTATTCAAAATCGATTTCCTTGGCAAAACCCCAAGGGCATTTGTTCCGACGGTTTTCTCAACGTGAATAATAATTAAATAATCATATGGAAACTTACAGATAATTTTATACCATAAACTCTCATTTGACGTATAAACAAGAAAGAAGTACTAGAGCAAATAATATTATTATGATATTTGGTTTACGCATTGCTGACTTCCATGGGTTCATCGGCCGATCAAAACGTATTGCATGACGGCATTTATCCAGCTGATGTACATTTAATTGTAATTTTCAATTAATTAAAAAAAAATAACTAAGAGACGCAAAAATATTAAAAATATACTTTTCATTATCAAGGATAAACATATTTCCACGCATAGTAACAACGCGCCAACCAACGTGCCAATTAGTTACATTATCTTGCACACAAACGTATTACCTCTATATCTATATGAATCACTTTAATTGGATTTCCAATGTAATACTTTACCTCCTTCTGCTTCAAATGCTAAAAATATTTTACAAAGAAAAAAAAACAACAGAAGTCGTGAATCAGTAAAAAAAACACACCTCCACGAATTTATTTTAAATACAGAAGCCGTCAAAGCTATGGGCCGCGAGCCAAAAGCCCAAAACATGACTTTTATTGGTCTACATTTATCGACAAATTTACTAAACAAAACAAATTAAAGCAGAGGCTTCAGAGCGGAAATGCAATAACTACATTCTACTGAGATTTACGATGGGTATTTATTCAAAGCAAGAGTTAATCACACTCAATTCTCAACACCGGTGAAAATAATGTAGTTCTTTTTGACATCTTGGTGATTGTTGTCGATATTAGTGAAATGTTTTGTGTCTGCAATTTTCTTTTTCTTTTATGCTATATTGATGTCCAAGGCGATTTGCATTTCGCTTTGAGTTCACTGAAAAAAGATTTCCGGTCGAGAGCCCCGATTTCATTTAAGAATTGAAAATTTCCTGGCGATATTTATTTCGTATGAAATAAAAAGATTGACTAGCGATATTATCAATGGAATAATCGCTGACGAATCGGCAAAAACCACGCGGAAGAACAAAATGCGAACATGGAAAAAATGAAAAGGTTCATCAATATAGGACCGACCCTAAGCCATAACTATTCGTTTGTGTGATTTTTGTTTATATTGTGAGACGAATTTGTTGAGATATATGTCTTACAATTATTTACTTTAAAATGTAAATTTTATTATTATTTATTATATATAAGATTATCTCTGTAGTTTATAATGTTCAAGATTTCAATTGGCCACGAAGGTATATTTAACCCACAGTAAACTTTGATGTATCACTGATGTATGGCAAAAAGTTAGTCACTCCCTGCTGTAGAAAATCACGAGACTACGACTTTATTCTCAATAAAAATATCTGTGCTAGTCATTCATGTGTGCTGTCTGCCAAAAATATTCCCGAAAAAGCAAAATTGAAAATATATTCACATTTAGGTATTGTTGCCAAAAAATTGTTTAGAAATTTTCCGCGCAATTCTTAAAATATTTATAAATATACGCATAGTGGAAAATTTGTTTTCACCGGTGAATGTCAAATTTATACAGACTGCAAATTAATGGGTGATAGATATACTTAAGAATTAATTATGTATGATAAATTTACTTTCAACAAGGCTACAGCAAATTTGTTTTCTTTATTACATGGCTGTTGAATTTTTATTTAAAAGGAATATTTATTTGACTAATTGTGAAGACTTAAGAGGTTAATGTAGAATTTATATGATCTATTTGTTGTAAAATCCTATATGATCATAAGATATACTGATACAAAGTAATAGCATTTATCTGTGGCTTTGCTTCCATTACAGTAGTACCTAATGTACTTTTCTACGCGCTCGGTAGGATGAACAAAAATGTCCCCATATTAACTGAATTCACGTTTTCCCGTCGCCAATCACTCGGGCCCCTAGGTAAATTTATAAAACCGGAGAAACCAATTTTCTCTGTTTTTTATATAGGATACACAACCCGACTTTGAAGTCCATCAGATGAAAAATAATAATTTTCCTATTCAAACTTTGACCTCCCTTTTGCAGATCGAATTTTCTCAAATTGCTTGTAATTGCTCCAAGAAATGCTCACTTTGGTCATAAAAAGAAGTGTTTCAAAATGTCAGCTTCCTACCTCTTACCGTTTGGGCTCGGCATTGATCATGATCACGAATCGCCAATCAGTTAGGAAAAATTGTTTTGTATATGAAATGATCGTGTCAACCAGCAGGTGGAGTTTACATCGCATTTTTCCCAAAAGTCGTCTCAAAATTTTGTATTATTATCGAACACAAATTGGGCGCAGTAGCGCAGTGGTTAGATCCCCGGAAAAGCACAAATTACATCTTAAGGTTTTTTCTACTGCGCCACCTCTCGCGAACGTCTGACAAACATCCGAGAGTATGACCGTCCTGAAAAATTGTAGGTCCCTTCCATTCGTCCCAAAAATAGAAACTCACACAAACGAATTTTTGCGAGAAGCTAGGCCTAGGGTGTCTACCGCCTGTTGCGCCACCTATTTATTTATTTTTTTTATCTAGCACAAATATGAAATTTAATATTAATACTGCCAAATAGATGTAAACAAAAAGTTTTAAAGAATTTTGTATCGTCTGCGAGGAATTTAATGACCCTCTTAAAATCGTTTCGTTAGCCAAGGCTACAAAAGGGCCGGTTGTTACCAGAAACGATACACTTACAGCCCTGGATAGAATTTCAATAGGAGAGATAGTGTTTTATTAAAACTTTCAATTATTGTAGTTTTTACTGATACGATTGAGAGGGAAAAACCTGCTATCGTTTTCCTACACGTTTTTTTTTTTACGTTTAAAAAGATAACTTATCTGTAAAAGAGATGAACTCTGCGAAAGGCCCCTTTAAAAACTAATCGAGACAGAGTTGGTTGCGTTCAAATGGTCAGTGTGTAGTAAGAAGTAGAACAAATTTTTAAATTTTGTATTTCTTCTACACTGTACTGATCCCTCCAAATAATTATTGAAAAATTAAGTTGAAATTAAACAAAACTTAACACAAACTAAAACTTCTTTCAATTATAGACATATACTTATCTGCATAGTTAATAGATATACAGCAATTGTGTAGGTAGTAGGGACTGTAGTATAATGACCCAACTTCAATATTGTGTCCAATGTCATATGTAAATCTTTGTTCTAATTTCAAATAAAGTAGGACTTTGTATTCACCTATAAAAGTTAAGCTTATCTATAAACATGACTAAATGACTAATATTTGTACTAAAATTCAGTCCCGCCGCTTCTGACATATCAAAAGTAATAACACCTGAGATATTAAAATAGCTGCTGACAGTTCGGCAATTTAAAAAAAAAAAAGATAAGCCACTATCATTGGAAAAACGAATAATAATAAATTATGTTGTTTTCTTGATTTAAACAAAAGAATGACACTTACAACTGTGACGATAACAAACACGCCACAATATTATCAAAACAACAACTGACGTATGAATAATGTAATGCATGTCATTATATTATTTGTTGGATTACATAAAGTCCGCATTTTGTACTGAATTATATAGTTATACATTGTAGTGAACGTTGACGTCTATTTTTAATTCGATTGCGTGAGTTGATTTTATTCAAAAGTCAGTTACCAGGTGCATGTTCTAAGCGTGTACTCAACTTCATCCCCTTTCTTGAAATACGTACTCAATGCCAGGATTTATTACAATTTGTTTGCATAGATACAAATTCTTTATATACAAATTCTTTTGTGAAATAAATGATGCAAATTGTAAGTACCATGCTATTGCAGAATGGGCAGACCTTATCCACAACCACAATTCGGATATTAAGGGCACTAACAAATTTTCAAGGACAGTCAATCAGCTCACCAATTACTGACTCGAACTCAGTGATTATGCTTCAGCATAAATTCGGCTATAAAAAGCTGGAAACACAACAACGGTATGTATTTCATATTGGGAGATTATCCCTTGTCTTAAACAGTCCAAGAAAGGTCTTCGGCTTTTTAAAAATGAAGCTAAAAATATACTTAAGGTGGGTGTCCATTTGAGAAAAAAAAATTCGGCGAGCAGCTAGCTCTCAAGAAGCAAGTGAACACAGTCATGACTCATGAGAGTAGTTTGCGGATAGCTATTTTGTTATTCTCGACATTTGAACCTTCTGAAAGTAACTCGCACGCAAGTGGACACATATGATTTGGTCTTTATCGGAGATTAGCTCTCAAAATTCCAACACGGTTCGTATTTTGCGAGTAGCTATCGAGAGTCGACATGGCAGAACAATAGATACCGGAGGAAATAAATCAACTCATAGTGTTATCAATACACGCTCACGTACTAGTAGGGCTTCCCTTAGTTTGGTAACCTTTTTATAGTGCGCCCAACAGATTGAATTATCTATTCTATTTCACTTGTTGTCAAATGGCAAAAATCCCTGAATTCCTCCTGATGAGTATCTTCAATTTGATGGTCTTTTGTAATAGAGCTGCGCCTGCACCGAGTTGACGACGACGATCTACGTGATTAATTCCTTTTTTTTTTAACTTTTCTTTCTTTTTTAAGATCAGTGCTAATATTTAAAGCAACTGCTACCTTTCGCTTTTAATACCATATGTTTCCACCAACGTGATTAGGTCATTTATAAATCACGAAAGCCGTTTCCACCGAACTTTACGTGTTTTATTTTCACATTTCTGTTAATTCCTGAAACTTTTCTTTCCAAAGTTCCAAAAAGAAGAACTAGTCTTTTTTGGATCAAATTGCGCTGTTTTTTCTTACTTGGAACATATCTGACAATATGAATAAAAACACTTTTTAATTATACGTACAAAATAAAAATACAACAAAATCAGCGAAACAATGAACATTAAAAAAAAAAAAGAATCTATTTTGGTGGAAATTTATTTTTGATAGTTTCTGTTTTTTTTGCTGAATAAAGAGCTGCAGCTAAAAAGGTTTGTTCCATTTTATTTTGGCAATATTCGCGATGACAGATACGTAATTAAAAATAAAACACGTGTAAATCACGTAAATATTAATCATAAAAATGTATGATAAATCAGTTCATCAATGTGATCATTTAGATAAATAGATTTAGATTTAGATAGATGGATTTACCTAAATCACGTTAGTGCGAACATGGTTTAAGAATACATTTTGAATGATAACTAGCTGATAACTTTCAGGTTTAAAATTCTCAACGTTTTATCAAAGAACTCTCGTTTAATATCTCGAAAATATTACTCTCAAGTGTTCAGCCAGCCGAGAGTAACTATCGACATTTTACTAAAGTTTACAAAAGTACTCTCAAGTGGACAGGCACCTTAAGAAATTATTAAAAAATTTGTATTACCAAATTGGTTGTGGGTCTGCTCAACGTTTGTCATTAAAAATTTGGAGCGATCGGGCCAGTGTAAAAAAACCGGGCTATAACTTTTCGCGCAATAGAACCACTGTTTGATAAGCTATAGTATGACATAAAAACCCATTTTGCTGCTACTTAAACTGCTAAATTCTATGTCTTCCAACTCTTGTGCTACAAAAAATCTGTTTTGACAGCAGCATTAGGTTTCCAAGATTAATGATCCACTCCACAGAGCAACTTGTTTAAGGAACAACTGGTTTTTAGCTGGAAGCCCTAACAACTTAATCAAGAAAGTAGTAGTTTAAATAAAATGTGTGCAAAGTAAATGGTAAAAACCTTGAAATAATTGTAACATCCTCTTGGGGGACTTTAAATTATCTGTTATAGTACGTTTACACCGCACCTAAATTCATCATTTCGGCTAAATTCAGCATTTCAGGCCAAATGTTCAACATTTCGCCATATATTTTCCAACATTTCGAAATGTTGGATTTCAGCGAAAAGTTGAATTTCATCGCTGCATTTATTAGTTTGTCAAATCAAACAAACCTAATTCTGATGACTTTTGGGCTCACTGACGAAAAAAAACCGCTGTAAAACTAGATTGTAAAAGCTAAAAAAGTAGGAAGTAGGAAAAATATGTCTGGATAGTGAATTATCAGTTGTATTCATGTTTAGATTAATATAACTAACAAATTAATTCTTTGGGTACAAACCACTTTTGATTTCGAAACACAAAAAACATCTGTAGGTAATCAATTCTGATACTAGCTGTCAATTGAAATGCTGAAGTTTCAGTGGGAACGCAAAATTGGATTTCGAAATTTTGTCTGCTGAAATGTTGAATTTAGGTGCGGTGTAAATGTACTATTAGGATAAATTCCATTAAAGGTTGAATTTGCATTGACAGCGCATGCCAGTACCTATACTGTTGTATCCTAAATGAAAGACACCCGTTTGGCTCAGCAGTCTCGTAAAAAGTCAGTTTTGTTTTATTAAATCTGACATTTTATACAATGTTGGCACCACAAAACTTCAAACAATTTATACAGTATTTCAAGACCATTTTCTTATAGACGAAATATTTTAATAAGGATTACAACTAGCAACGACTTAACACTTTGACAGTCTAAAATGGCAAAATACGTCAGTTTCCTTAATGAATAAACAGAATTAAAAAAATTCATAACACTCAGTTTTACGTTTAAAAAAAGAACATTGCAACAAAGCCGGGAATCATTGAAAACTTATAGTTAATTACAAAACCTAACCTAACTATTCTATTTGCGTGATTACCAAGCACATTTTCAAACTTATACAACTTACGTCTATATATATTAACAGCTGTAGCTCCAATGATGTAACAGAATAATCACCGTCAAGCGGGAATCGATAGACGTTCTTCAATTCTCTGTATAACTTTTGGCTGACTTGTAGGCTTGTAACGAACTAATCAGACGATACAAATAAAACTTTCACTAACTGAGGCTGAGGTCTGAGGAGCCCCGAGCACACATCCACACTACGTATATGGTATGTGTATTTGTTTTTAGGAAAATAAAAACATTTTCCTGGTTTTCAGCGTCGTGTCTCGGCCAAAATTGTTTGACCTTCAAATGCAAAAACACAAACGTAGCTCTAGATACAATCAAAATTTTTTCTGACAGCAGCACAAAATCCGTTTTACGCGAATAAGCGAAAATGTTTACTGTATGTATTCAGCTGATCAAAGATCGCTTGATATTTTCTTTTTCACGTATCACACTATTCTATATATTTTTATTGATAAAATCGAAATGCACCATATTTCCACATACAATATCAACAATCAACTATAGCACTGGTAGCTCTTTTGTTTTTGTTAAAAAAAAAAAACTATCTCGATACATAGACTCGCGTTGTGTTGAGTTTTTTTTTTATTATTTAAATTGCATTTCATTGGACTGTAACTGCCGTTTAAAGAAGATTAAAGTCCACCGACGACAGGTAGTCTTCGAGTGAGAACTCGTTTGGCAATTTCATAACAAAGGGGGCGAGCAACAGCAAGTAGCGCTAGCGAGAGCTTTTTTTTTTGTTTTTGTTAATTCGTTTGGTCTTGTTTTCTATTTCAGATTCAGATACTCGCGTGAGTGCGACTTATAAGATAGTTTGACTGTAGGTACTTGTCGATACAACTCCGACAAGTGCGGATCTCAGACTGAACGATTTACCCGACGAGATATAGCTAAATACTGAGCAAAGAAAAGTTCGAGAAAACAAAAACAGTTGGCGGTCGGTCGGTGTCGGTGGAATAAAAAAAAGTTCGTTTATAGGAAGACACGACCGCAATGCTAACGCCAATATGCCGGACTCAGCTGCGGCGGTGTGACAAAAACAAAGAAAAACCCGAGCGTCCACCACCCACCCGCCTTTGACGCCTTGAGGGCTGTATTCTTTGATACATCAATGGTACGAGAGGAAGGCAAACCCATATCCAAGTACTGTAGATGTTATAGAAATGGATGCGGATTGTTGATCAGCGAGTGGGTGGGACGAAGAGCAGAAAAAGATACATTTCATGCGAATATGTGCTTCGAATGGCTGCGGAACTACAGTATACGCGATCAATGAAATTATTGCGAAGGCACGGCGCAAGAAAGCTTCTGGGGGTTTTGCGACATTGTGGATAAGCGAGCTTTTGTGACGCAAAATCGCAAAAAGTCGGACAAAACAACTGCTAACGGGGTTAGCACTTATCAGCTGTGCACACATATTGAAAGACATGAGTTTGCTGGGCTTAGTAGAAATCAATAATTTTGTGATAGCTACACTTGGCGATTTTACATGGAAATAGATGTAGGTATGTGATGTGCCGACAAAAATGTTATATGAATGAATGGCACGGTCCATCTTTGCGGCATCATAGACTAGAGGATTTGGGGGTCTTTAGGAGTGGCCGGGCTCGCCTGCATGAATGAGTGCTACCGAGACGTCGCTTATGGCCTCGCCGATCGACGCTATAGTTAAGCTAGATTACCAAATACAAATGTTAGTTTTAATTTAGATTTAATCATTTTTGTTTAGTATGTAAGTTTAAAAAAAAAATGAATGAGGATTTGGTAACAATAAGATCAGTTAGGTACGTCATAAATTTTAGAAGCATTGGGGTCCGTAAAAAGCAATAAGGCTCCTGTTATGGACAGAGTTGTAAAAAGAAGCTATGGTTGAGTTAACCAGAGTATCGGTTGTTAACTTCTATGCAAAGTGGCTGATAGTGAAATTTTGAACTGCACTGAAAAACGACAGAGGCTGGTATTAATACCAATAAGCGACAGGGTCCCAGAGCAACAGTGTCATCAATCCGAGACAACTGTGTAAAAATAAAGGCCCTTGCTAACACTTCACATATTTTGGATACATCATAACTCCGTTTTGCCAGTTGGCCACCAGACGGCAAGACACTCCCAACGCCACCTAATACAAAATACGAATAAATCGATTTTCCTCAAATTTCTTTCTGTTATAACCTAAAATACAGCAGACGAACAAATCATGAAAATCGGTTTAAAATAAAAAAAAAATAATCCCCAGCCTACCACAGAGTCCCAGGTCAGTTGGGGGTATCTCCAATTATAGCTGCCTCTAAATAAAGCAATGACTTCCCGCAGAATGAGATCGGTTAAACCTTTTTTTTTTTTAATTTTAAAAGACCCTAATAACCGTTTAACCTGTTCAATCTACCAGCGACACAGACATTTTTAGTCGGATAAAACTAACTTGGGCTACAGCTGTAGGTACATGTGGTTAGCACCCGTTGAGCTGGGTTCTGTATTTTCTTTACGTAAGAACTGAAGAAAAAAGAGCAAATTTGTCAAAAATGCTATACTTACGCAGATATTTTTATTCAAAATCAGTAACAAAATAAAGACCTTTTTAGAAACTATAAATTAAGTGGATGACATTGAACCGACCAATAACCTGCAACCTCTAGTCGGCAACCCAACACTCAGCAAGCAAAGCGAACAGCGAGTCGGGAATGTTGTCACTTGTTTGTCGAATCTAAACAAATTTGTTTCATTTAGTTAACAACAAGGACAACTTGAAACGCAGCCCAGTATGACATACTGACAATTCAAGTTAGTTTTCGCGTTCAGGTCCACTTGAGTCCAGAAAATTGAAGCCGACTTACGATGAATCTTGAATGCGGCCACTGAGTTAGTTTGTTATGGGTGGTCGCTAAAGTAGTCTAGGTTTTGAGGTTAGAGTTGTTCATTGAAAGTAAAACTGGCAGATGAGAATAGAAAAAGAGTCGAATACATCAGTGAAACAATTGTGTTCCAAATTAGAGAAACGCAATTCAGCTGTCAACTGTCATTGAAATCGATTTCATAATCAGTAGTGATTAGCTTTTATTTTGATTCCAATTAGAGCGAATCGTCTTAAAATCGGAAAGTAAAATTTTAACGATAGTAGCTATAAACTGGTCCCTTCTTAAGGGCCTAAAGGCCCCGACCCATAGAATCCGTCACATCCGTTGCGGCAACGTATTCGACTGACATGTTGATAGAATACACAGTAGCTTATGGAACGTGACCCATGAGCAACGTACGTGCCGGATGCGACGGATAAAGTAGGTTTACTTTCTACTTTTCTGTCCGTCGAACCGTTGACAGTTGGCAGAGCGTGAGAGTAAGCATTTTCATTGGTGGAAATATAAGATAATGAGAGAAACTGTCTCTCATATGTCATCGGCTGTCAACGTATGCGACGGATTCTATGGGACTGTTCGTTCCGTCGAATACGTCAATACGTCGACGCAACGGATGCGACGGATTCTATGGGTCGGGGCCTTAACCCATAGAATCCGTCGCGTCCGTTGCGGCAACGTATTCGAATGACAGGTGCATAAAATACACAGCAGCTTATGGAAGGTGACCCATAAGCAGCGCACTTACTGGAAGCGACGGATAAAGTAGATTTACTTTCTTCTTTTCTGTCCGTCGCATCCGTTGACAGTTGTTGTTGGCATAGCGTGAAAGGAAGCACTTTCATTTAGATAATGAGGGAAACTGTGAAATGCTGCAGATAACAATTAAATCAATCACCCCTATTGGCGTTGGCGTTTGTCGTAAACGACTCGTATTTCGCTTCGTTTTTTAGTCGCTGTTTTTAACTTTTTGAGACAAATGAATTGAAATGATGGTGAACACATGGAAAAGGAAATAAAACTGTTAATAGAAGTAAAAAAACAATCTGAACATTGTTGTACAACGACACGAAACATTAGTCGTATACGACAAACGCCAACGGCAATAGGGGTGAATATAATTATGTGTATATTTTAGAATTTAATAAATTGCAACGGATTCTATGTGACTGTTCGTTCTGTCGAATACGTCAATATTGACGGATCCGTCGACGCAACGGACGCGACGGATTCTATGGGTTGGGCCCTTTAGTCAAAGGTTAATTCAAGAAGAAGAAAGCTAGGGAAAAAAAAAAAGGAACAGGAAGTAGACAGTAAAGAAATGACTATATTGCGACATCTTGATTTTTAAACCAAAGTTATCATAGGTATGTAGCTTAGCGAAATAAAATTATCGTTTGGAAAAGCTAATTACAAATTTTTGCCTAACCAATTGCCCTTCAATGATTCATTGACAAAGTGAGCCCGCATGTACTTTTGAATTTCTGATGGCTTACCCGTTGTCTATGAATCCAATACATGATACAACAAGACAAGATATCGCATTGCGCATGTCGTTCATTCTTGCTGTTCATCGGTATTCATCTGTCAACAGATTATGACGTAGTAGCTGCGGAGATAATGGATGTACTATTGGCGCGAAAGTACAAATTTGCGATTTTGATAAATTATATTGTTATTAATTGAACAAATAATAGTACATCTGTAAAAGGGATATTTGCTCTTTATTTGAGTGCAAATATAATTAATGAAAAACAAAAAGAATCATTAGAAACAGCTCCATAACTTTTCTAAGAAAAAAAAATCTTTTACGGCAAAGAATCTTTATCTTTAAACGATAAGACACAATTAATAGAAAAATAAGGACTTTGTAGACTGCATTTTGTGAAAAATGAGTTAATAAATGTTATTCAACATGAAAAGGGTGGACATACTGGCATTATAAATGCAGTTGCATTTATGCTTAGACACGCACTTTCTTTGGTAGGATTTAGAGTCTGCAGCATGGTTGGTCTTCCGAAGCCATCAGAAGCTATAATGAAAGACAATAGTGGAGCTATATTATCCACTGAATTGATTTAACTGCAATATCCGCATCAAAAACACTCTTCTTCCGCTCGCGAATGCACTTTTGCATTCGCTTCCTTAATCGACAAACAGTGGACGAAAAAACACAAGAAAACCAAAATAGAATAAATAATTGACAAAACTACTTGTTTTTTTAAACATTTTATTCACATTCGATTCAAAACACAAGTTTTTTCATCAATTTTATTAATATGACGCGTCGAGCTGAACAGAAAATAAGTAATTCTGGGACTTAATTGAAAGGAACAACAAAAAAAAGACACATGTTATGGACGATAAATGTTTTTCCAAGCACATTCACAGAATTCCGATACTATATCTTCTATATTTTCCTTTTTATTTAAACATTTAAAGAACCAACACAATTCGTTCCATATAAAACACACGTAAATACCAAGAGTCAAAATGTACACTCCGCAACTATGACGTACATGCGCAGAACATATCAAAAATGAAAACTTCAATGCGCTATCTTGTCTTGTTGTATCATGAATCCAATACAATGTGCCTCTTCACAACCCTGGGTCTAACCCAATCTAACCTCACTTTTTTCGCCATTATATCCGAAACAGCGATAGTTGTTTGTTTTGTTAATGTCCAACTTTATTAGTCTAAATGCCAGTTTGTCTGCACTTAACCAATAACCACATGTTCAGTTACACTCATGTTTAGGGCTTCAATTAAGCTAGTATATGTAATTAATTTCCATAGTATACAGATTGGGAAGCCCCAATGGCCATGAGTCACGATTCAAAACAAATTCTTTATTTTAAGTATGTAGCTGTAGCTAGGTATATATGGTGCAATTTGTCAATTACGTAAATGCATTACACGCCAATATGAATTTTTAATCACCGCTTTATTGTAATTTTAAGAGAGGAACACAAGGAAGATTCTTAAGTGCTTACAATATACCTATTTACACAACAAATGCGTCAGCACAACAAAGATTTATTTTAGCCAGGAAACATAATCCTTATGCAAATATGTACATATGTAATTACAATAAGGCGGTGGCCGACATTTAATGAATAAATACTACAATCAGTGTGGCGCACATGAACAATATCAGCGATACTTGGATTACTTGGATTAAAAAAAAATGGTACGTTTATTGCTCATATTCCCACGCGCATACGTCACACTAATTTCATTGATTTTCCGATTTCACAGGCGTTCTTCTGCAATACAACTGCGTGATTCAGATGTATTGAGTATTGACTATTTATTGTGAAAAACGCGTGTGGAAATTGTAAATTCTATTTGCCAAGAATATGACGTAAATTGAATTTTTCATTGTGTCGGTATGATGTCACATTGTGGACTTCAACCTATGGATGCTTTCATAAGAAAAATGTTAACGTGAGTGAGACTAGATCGCATGCATTTAGCGTAGGAGACTGTCAGAGGGGAGGGCGCCTTTTCTGGAATACACTGCACACAGATTTCATTTGCAGCGCATATTGGTCGCTTGTATGCTTTTTATTTTGAAAATTATATGAACAAACGCACTTAGCAACACGAACCCGACTGACAATAATAGTCTACTCTGCGTTGTAAAAAAATTAAGATTGAAGCTGTTTTTTTTTTCTATACCTACAGTGCGGTTCACTTGATTAGACGCACCAGAGTTACGATTTAGATCTTGGTTTATTTTTTCGTATTATGTGGAACAAAGAGAAAAAAAACCTATTTGGGAGTAAGGTATTGATACACTACAAAACAAATATCATTTCAAACTTGATAAGAGACCCATAACGGTAGTTTTAGTAATTTTTTCCTATACCATGGAAAAACTGCTTTTTTAAAATAAGCTATTTCCCAAAAACCGTATACGTAATTAAGTATCCTAAAGAAAATAGACATTTAAAGTAATCTGACCAACATAAACTTAATCGCCCTGGTTATTAGCATTTGTAGTGTCGACTGCAAATTTAAGGATGGCACATTAGGCATAATATTTTTCGTACATATTTCGCAATTACGAATAAAGGTAATTTAAGTTGTCAAGGGCGTAATGCAAAGTAGACCACATTTAGGTACAAGGTGGCGCAAAAGTAATCCTCCTATCAGAAAATGCTATAAATTTTGCGATTGGCCCCTAATGTCAGTTCTGTTTTGACATTTGTGTAGTAAACACATGCGAAATACACGTTAATAAACAATGTTACGCTACACTGCTCCAGAACGCGGAATATTGGTGACTATTTATTTGAGCAATAATCGGTCGGTGACTTTGGCACAACGTGAATTTCGTCGGAAGTTTTGGCCAAAGTGATGGAAAATGCCATAAAAAGGGCTCAAATGACAATCAACTGTGGCGGCGGCCATTTACATGACATCATATTCTCGACTTGATGTAAAAAAAATTAAAAGACCAAATAAAAATAATCCACAAGAAGAATCAAAGTTTTTCATTTTTTTTTTAAATTACAGCCAAAAAACATCGGAAGGTTATTTTTGCGCCATCAATTGTAACCTTGAAGCTTTAGTTCCGACTTTAACATATGGATGTGAAATCTTTGCTAATATGGACTCGATCTCATCCCGTAGACTGGGTGTGGCTTTTAATTCAATTGCTCGGTATGTTTTTAACCTCCGCAGATACGATCATGTCTCTTCGCAATCGCGCCAAATTCTTGGATGTACTCTTGATAGCTTTCTGAAATACAAATGTTGCACTTTTCTTGGAAATTTAATATACAGGAAACAGCCACCATATCTTTTTGAAAAACTGACATTAAACAGAACCACCCGTTACATATCATTGAGGCCCCTCATGCACACTTGCTTAACTTCGCGAAGACAATTTTTCCTTCATGCACTAGCTTATGGAACCAATTACCTATTGCTATCAGGTCAAATGTCTAACTCAAAGAATTCTAAATTCTAAAATGTACAGAGATAAGTAATATCAATAAATCTAAATCTAAATCTTACATAAATCATTTTCAATACCAACCTGACGACGGTAAAAATAAGTCCTCTCACAAAATTTCATTCACCTTAGTCGATTCGTTTAGACGCTATCGTGATTTCAACAGACAGAGACAGACACATGGGTCTAATAATGGCTTTATATGGGAGGTACCAGAGCTACTTGACCGACATAGCTCATTTTCAATACCAAAAAGAAGTCCTTTAAACAAATTTCGTTGCCTAGGTCGATTCATTTGGACACTAGCGTGTTTTCAACAGACAGACCGACATCGCTAAATCGATTTAGAATGTGATCCTGATTTAGAGTATACAATTATACATATACAACAAATGTAATGGCAAACTGAATATACCTTCCTCTGGAGGGTATAAAAAAATGACTCTACAATTAGGCGACAGTTTTAAAATATGTTTACGCATTATAAGAATATTCAAACAAATTTAGACAAAAAAGTATGGATACAGGAGTAAGATGAATTCACTTTGGATGGCATAGAAGAGGTTCTCAGCCGATTTAGTATGGCCAACTTTAAGCTAAGAGCCACCTCTCTGACGAACATCCGAGAGTATAACTGTCCTGAGAAAGCTTCTGAATTGAGGCGTTCAGATTCGGGATAAAATTGAAGGTCCTTTCTATTTGTCATAAAAATATGTAAGTACGAAAATATTGCGTCAACTATTTTATTCAATCAATTAAGATTCTAAGTAACTGAAGAAACTTGTTTTAATTTATCTTAGTTATCATCCCAATTTGTAGCGTCACTTGCAGGAGAATCTTTTTTCGGTATGTCACAAACAAACAACAGCAAAATTTAGCCCACACAGATCTATGTAGATTTTTAAAGAACTAACCTCGATTGTGAGCAATTTTAAAATGTTAAAAATATATAGAAAATATTCACGCAATGTATTTTTATAATTAAGTAAAATTGACGTCTCTTAAAAGATTGATTTTTTTTCAGCATGTACCCCCATTCTGTCTGATCTTACCACCTGGCCGGGCAGATATATAACACATAAAGAAACATGTACGATTACAGCGCTTTTCTATAACCAGAAAGAGGATATCTACATACTTTTTAAACTTTTATTGCAGACAATAACAAAGAAAAGAAATTCATTGCCAGAAAACAAAACTAATAAAATTCATCAAATACATAATTATACTTAATGCATTCAAAATGTAGATCAACTTGAATACTAATATATATATAAGGACTTTAAATAAAATAGGATCTATATGTGTAAAAATCGGCGACCTCGATTTTTTGTTGTTGCCAACTTTCGAGGCTGAAAGCAAAATAACATTGACACCCCACACAAGTTTGGCTACTCATAGTAAGCATAAGCACGTCTATTTTTAACATCGCACACTGGAATTGTTGACATTTTTCGGCGCCACATAAAAAAACGGAAGTTTTGGCTAATAGACAAAATTTAGCAGGAAGTATATTGGAGATGTTGATAGACAGACATGTGAATTTTTTTTAAAATAATCTAAAGATTCATTCATACAAATTTCTTTGATTTAAACAAAAAAAAATATGTATGGACTTCAATACCACAATTTAAGCGCATTTACATGGCTATCATTTGCTGAGCCAGAAAAGAAAACGAAACACAAAAAAACAATTATTTTAATCGAAAGTTAAAATTTTAAGAGCAACGCATAATTAATCAACATTTTAAAATAAGCATTTTCACATTTTTGACTGTTGGCAAACGGATTATGTATACCAAGGGACATAGTCGAAAGAGAAAACATATGCGTGACGTTGTCTTGTGCTAAAAATTCCGCCACAAGCGCTTTGCATGTTCACTTAATCTGCCCAGATACGTCACAGTATGAGAAATGACTACGTATCAATGGTCGCGTTCCATTGACCGCTAGATGACTAGCGCTCATGCCAAATTCCATACAAAAAAAGTGACATTTCATCATTTGCGCTAGAGCTCTAGCACATATTGTGAAATGTCAGTTTTTTTTTATATGGAGTTTGGAATACCGCTAGTCATCTAGCGGTCAATGGAACGCGGGCAATGTAAAGGGTGTTTTTTAGAGGTGTGGTTTTTTAAACTGGCAACACTGTTTCTACGGATTGTCAATTTGACAGTTGAAAGTTGATTTGTGGATAGTATATTTTGCCATTTTACGATGAATAGATTATCGCAAGAACAACGCGTTCAAATTGTCCAAATTTATTTTAAATACCATGGTTCGGTTTGTCAAATTTATCGTGCGCTATCGTCCATTGAGCAAGTTATTCGGAAAGTTATTCTGGTGGATAAAACACACCCGCAAAGAAAACAAACAGTGCGAACAGAAGAAATTATTGTCGTTGTGAAGCGCAGTCTTGAGGAGATTTCGAATAAGCCGCAATTGGAGCTATGCCCATCCACTTTGTTACGGTCAATGGAGAGCGCTATAGAAACATGACTTCTGACTTCTTCGTTCCACAGTTGAATGGCATTGACGTGACAGATCTTTGGTTTCAACAAGATGGCCCAACATGCAAAACGGCGCGCGAAACAAAAAATGTATTGCGGGAAACATTTGCTGAGCGCATAATTTCGCGTTATGGACCTGTGAACTGGCCTCTACGATCCTGTGATCTCACACTTTTAGATTACTTTCTTTGGGTATGTGAAGTCACTAGTCTATGCCGATAAACCAGAGACGTTGAACGATTTGGAAGTCATTATTCGCCGTGTTATTGCTGATATACGGCACCAGTTGCTCGATAAAGTTGTCGAAACATATTGTCGTTACATATTTCCAAATTGATTTGATTTGGGCGCTATTTCCTTGGGCGTTATTGCCTAACGCCGAAAAATACGAATTTTCCCTTGCAAACTGTGACCCTCCATTTCCCATTTTTGGAGTTTGAATTTCCGCAAATCGCTACCAAGCGCTTTAGCCATAAAAGGGTTGTTTCAAAAGCAAAATATAGGGAATGAGACAGCCTGCTAGAGATGAAAGTAGGTACCTACATACTTACTCCCTATATTCACCTCAAAATGCTTCCCCAATATATTTCGGTCACAATTATTATTCGTTCAACGAAGACAAATCGAAGGAAATTAAAAAAAGCTCAGTTGGATTAGAAATGGTGTGTGTCTTTGCTAAATAACAACAAACTCAAATAATAATGTAAATACACTGATATATTTTTTTTTTCTTCTTCATAAGTATATATGCTCTTTTTTTCTCACAAAAAAAATAAAATAAAATAATAATAATAGTAAACAAAAATATAGTACTATACTTATGTCGATTTGTGAAACTTTGCATAATTTAATAACTCAAATACAACCATTTGCTTTGTAAATACAAAAAGAAAAAAACAAGATTAAGATTTCCTCGCACCGCCCCATGAATATCAGTTTTTCGACTTCCTGCGTCTAGCATCTGTTATAGCACCCCAGAGTTCAATAATAAAGTCATCCGTAAACCCAAACGACTCCAGATCTGAGTTGTCGATCGCCTCCGCAAAGTCCATTGAGTTTGTTTTATTCGCACCGAGATCCCAGATTTGTGTGGCCAATTCGGCATCGTTGATACCCATAAATGATTCCAGCAAATTGTTGATAGCTTCGATGCCACACTGCGTGGAATCGTCAAACTTCTCCTCGATCTGTACATTGCCGTTCGCTTTGAAGCGTAACGTCTCCTTACCACTGCCGTATCCTTTACCCGGCGCTTTGGGCTGTGACCTGGGACCTATGCCTTGGAATCCACTCTTCATTGGTTCAACCAATCGAATGGTAAATGTGGCACCGGTGGGGATTTCCTTCAACAGCCGCGCAACCTCGTAGTGGCGTTTGCCCACCATCTCGACGCCGTTTAGCTTTTCTATATGATCCCCAATGGCAATGTGCTGGATACGATCGATGACACTCTCCTCCTTGATACGCTTTATAAACGCATAACCAGCGCCGTTGTCTGTGATGGTCAGGCCAAGGGCGTCTTCCGATTTGACAATTTCAATTTCCTTCGGTCTGCCCTTCCGGTGGGCAAAAATGAAATCATCGAGTCCGATTTGTCCGCCTAAAAGTTTCGTCATATCGACCTTATGGGAATTCAATGTACAAAATAGAATGTCATCGACCGGGATGTCATAGCATTCGGCGATTTTTTTGTACAGCTCTCTGACGCTGGCGAATCCTGTTATCAGTCCAGTGGGGCTTCCGTGTGCCAGTTGACAGTGGAAGACCAGTTGTGGTTTCGTGACATTGGAATCTGGTCTGGGTGCATTTGCAGGAACTGCTGTCAGTTTGTTATTGTTATCGTGGTTTGTGATTGTGTCAGGCGTAGGTTTACTGGACTTCTTGGCAAATAGCGGCATATCTGTATATAAATTGGAACTCGTATAGTTTTACGTTTTTTTTTTTGTTTTTTTTTTGGTCAGATTTTGTACAAAATTAGCATGTGGTGTGTGGTTTGAGTTGAGTGTTGTTAATTTATACATTTTATTGTGTGTGCGTCTCAAGAACTTTTTGGTGGTAGATATTTTAATTTGATTTACAAATTGATTTTTTTTTTTAATAAAAAAAATTAGTAAGGAAATTTACAGAAAGAGTAAATGCACTTTCAAGTTGGTTAATTCCTTCTTACGATAAATATTATGTCCATAGGTGTGTGCTTAAACAATTAAACGATTGGCGGGTCGTATATCCAAAAAGCTTTAGTTTTCATTTTAATTTCAGGGAAAGAGTTGACATTGCAGTTTTGAAACTTGCAGTCGCAGAATAAAAAATTTGAGCACTGCTATAAAACATGACATCTCTGTAATGTTCGATTTATTTTAATTTTTTTTTAAAGTACCCAATTTAAACAACAAATTCAGCACCAGAGTAATATACAATTTTACGAACTTACAGTGGCGACATTTTTCAATGGTATTTTTTTGACGGTGAGTTCATTTTCACACATGGGCAAAAAACGCATGACTTCGAAATCGAACGACTGGGATGCACACCAACAGGTTATGCTGTGGCGTTGAGTTATCAAAACAAAATTAACGGTAAATACTGATAGCATTTCTAGGTACTCAGCTTTTTATTTGAACATAGAAATTCATCGGAAACTTATATCTTTGGTTATAGTCACGACAACCCAAGACAGCTTCAATGACAAAAGATATCGTTCATAAAATTGGTTGAGTTGGAAAATTTGCTCCTAATATTGAACCATCCGCTACTTATACCTCCTAGTACCTAGTCTGTGCACGGTTGAGAAAAAATCGTAATCAATGAACGCAATAATGTTTTAAGATAGTTTTGAAGTAAAAAATAAAAACACCAACAATTACTGTCATTTCACAAGTAAAAAGGAATAAAATAAATAAATTGGCGCAACAGGCGAGTAGACACCCAAGGCCTAGCTTCTCGCAACCATTCGTTTGTGTGTTTCTATTTTTGGGACGAATGGAAGGGACCTACAATTTTATGCCGATTCCGAACAGTTGAATTGAGAAGCTTTTTTAGGACAGTCATATTCTCGGATGTTTGTCAGACATTCGCTTGAGGTGGCGCAGTAGAAAAAATCTTAAGATGTAATTTGTTTTTCCGGGGATCGAACCTGGGATCCCTCGCACTAGCCCAGCACACTAACCACTGCGCTACTGCGCCCACAAAAAGGAATAAATTGGCAAAAAAAAGAATTCAAATCCTTCCTACACTTTCATAAAAATCTGGTTTAGTAGGGTGTCAGTTGTCTGATGATGTTTTTATAATAAAGGGTGTCCCATAATTCAGGAAAAATTTGAATTTTGCGCCATTTAATAGAACAGTGATGCCAACGGATAATAAGATAACAATGAGACAGCTGAAAGTTCGGGGTTAGTAAAAATGGAGCGCTATATGAAAGAACAACGAATTTTTTGATTTTCGAACAACAACAAGTTTTTCGAACAAAATCATCTTCAGTGATGAAGCTCATTTTCATCTTGAAAATGTTAATCGTCAAAACTGTCGCATTTGGGGTTCAGAAAACCCCAACAAAACAAAATGCATCCACAACGCGTGACTGTTTGGTGCGGATTATAGGCTGCAGGTATTATCGGACTATTCTTCTTCGAAAGTGCGTCTGGTCAGGCAGTAACAATTAATGGTGTTTGTTATCGTGACATTATAACCCTGTTTTTAGTGCCTAAATTACAAGACATGGATGTGACGAACATGCGGTTTCAACAAGACGGTGCCACTGCACGAGTCATTTAATTTCCTAATCGTGTAATCGGCCGTTTTTGCGATCAGAATTCGCCATCAATATCTTGCGACTTAACGCCATTGGACTTTTTTCTTTTGGGTTTTTTGAAGTCAAAGGTCTATGCAAACAAGCCCACGACCACCAATGCCTTGAAATTGAATTCAAAATTGTCAAACATGTGTGCAATTGGCCTAACTGGCGTCAAATCAGTGTGACACAAAAATTTAGACCTTAACATGCTAACATGCTGAAATACCGTTAATATTAGGGCTAGTATAAAAAAAAATCCTTCTAGCGGTGATCCCACAAACTCTTAATACGGAGTTTGAAACAAATCCGTCCAAGCGTTTAGGCTGCAGGCAGACTTAAACACCTGAACGGACAGATTTGCGAGGCCCACTTTCCCTATCATCGTAATATGTATCAGAATTGATTAAAATTTCGAGTTCAAAATTGTTTAACACTTTCTCTTAGTCGGCTCTCACACTGAGGCAACATTCAATAAGCAACTAGCAATAGGAAACACGCAAAATTATCGCTCACAATTATTTTACTTTGAATTAAATTAGAGGTCTCACATCAAAGAACTAAATATCGCTCGAACGAAAAATGTTGCTGATTGTTTATTGGCAGTTGCCTAGGCGGCTCTCAGATTGAGGAAACAAGCTATAAGCAACTAAGCAACTAGCAACTGTCAATAAGCAATACGCAACTTTATTTTAGCCTATTCTCACATCGAAGCAACAGTGAACAGTATTGCCTGAAATTTCTAACTAAAGGTTTCGTCAAACAGAACGCGTTATTAACGCCGCGTTGAGATTATTTTACGCGGCGGTGAGATTATATTGACGCAGCGTTCTCAACGCCGCGTTAGACGACGTCAAACAGCTAGCTATCATCAAATTCTCTCAAATTCGTGCTATGAAATTCCCGAAAAAGAGAAAGAATTTGGATGCAGGAAACAAATACGACATAAATAAAAAGAGAAAAGAAGTCATGGAATACCGTTCTCATTTAATTCCTTTGCAATTGTCTCCCATATATATATATTATAACACAGCGGTGGAACGTGGCGTTGAAACGCGACGTTAAAACGCGCTCTGTTTGACGGAGCCTTAACATGTCATCCGACGACTCCGATGATACGATTTTTCTAATGTGGTTCCATTTAAAAAAAAAAAGACAAAAGAAAAGGAAATATTGGGTGCACCCTGCATTTATTAATTTAATAAATCATGGTGGAAATATTCGCGCTAAGGAACTCAGAGCATATCGCACCCAATTTCAAAACTCAATCGAATGAGCCCCGAAACGTAGTATGCGCAAATGTGTCAATAATGACAAATATTGCTACTAGGAAGCAATATTATGTTGCTTTTCAACATGCGCGTTGTATCGCTAGCGATAATTATTATAGCAACCAGCAACATTTTTCGTTCGAGCGATATTGAGTTGCTTTGATGTGAGACCTCTAATTTAATTCAAAGTAAAATAATTGTGAGCGATAATTTTGCATGTTTCCTATTGCCAGTTGCTTATTAAATGTTGCCTCAATGTGAGAGCCGACTTACTGTATACGAGAAAGTTAGAAAATCAATAACAATAAAATTTTGAATTGTCCTTATTATTTCAAAATGTATTAAGAAAACAAGTTTATAAACAGTTTAAATAATAGGTTCATTCGCGTATGCGGTTTAAACCAAACGCAATCGATAGCAATCGAACGCACGCAACCGCACTAAGTCCATAAACGTGCACATCAAAATATGACAGGAAAAGAGAAAACCAGCAAATGATGAGTAACTAACATTTCTCCTCCTGAGTCCTGGGCGTGGGCCTGGATCCAAACATCAGCTAAGGGAATTTCTACCGTCTTGTACTGATAAAATTGTTAAAAAACAAAAAGTTGACAGATAGGCGAAATAAACAAAAAATATTTTCCAATGGTTGCTCAATTATGAGTTATACAACTTATACAGATATTGATAGAATACAAAATTATATCAATTTAATTAAAATTGTACATTTTCACTGCAGTTTGAAATAGTTTTGTTTTGTTCAAATTGGTGTTTAGCTGGAAATGATTCGAAGTAGCTCGACTAGAAGTGTATACACGTACTTTTGGGTACATTTTCCGCTCTATAAGAGAATTGCGCTCAAATGTTCGAAATTGACAGATTTTTTCTACTGCCTTGCTCGGAAAAGTACGCGAAATGACCTAAATTTCGAATTTCAAACATTTTGCCGCGAACGAAAACACCCTTGGTGCGAATTGTCCAAGTTTATTGGCAATCCACAACGTCCAGTGAATAAAATATTCGTTCAAACTTAACCTCAATTGAAACTGATGGATGAAATTCGCGAACTGCCGCGACCTAGAAAAGTGTTCATGTGATCGAACTGTCAAAATTAGCGAATATTCGTTCGTTCGAAGGTAGTTGGTCGCTCTCAAGTGAATGGTCCTTAAGTCAAGAAATTCTTGGCTTGATTTGTTGGTGTTTCGGACATAGACATCAACATTTCACGTGAAGTTTAGTCCAACTCAGCTACATTAAGATGTAAACTAAATTCTTGAACACTCTCTATTTCAATTCCACATTTTGAAATCGAAATTTTATAAAATCGGCATTTCAGACGTCGACTTTTTGATTAGTCGCCATTTTTTCTGTGTTTTATTGATCGAATTTGTGCAGTCAGTATTTTTACAATCGACAAATGGTTGATACTTTGGCTCAAACATTTTCTATTCCCAGAAAGATTATGAGGCTGTCGTAAAGTATGCTTAAATTGACTACAATGAACGTCTTCCATATCCAAGTCGCTTCACTTCAATGGGCGACCATTTAACTAAACAAAACTATGATAGATGACAATTTGAAAAAGAAAAAACTCCTTGTATCCACAAAATGAATAGTAAACGATATCAGACCGTCCAATGACAATCTGGGCAGTATTGTTTTTTTTTTTGTTGGACGAATGAATGCACCCGTCGAAAATCGTTGAATAAAATTCCACCCCACGCACACTCACAACTTCCGCTCCTAAACATATCTCAGTCGAGTCGGGTAGGGGGACGCTGCACGCGTCTCACATTAATTTATTAAAATCAATTGCATTGTCCCACTATAGGGGATTTTGGCCTTTTGAATTATTATATTTGCATTTCAAAACAAGTCTAAAAAATACCACAAAAAAAAAATAAAAGAACTTGAGACCACATGATATTTAACAAATAAATACAATAATTAAAAACACAAAACTCATTTCGAAACACATATTTACAAATTCACCTTTTTCCAAAGTAAAAATCACTTAATTAGATAACATGAGTGTATTGAGAAAAAAATCCACCACCACCGTGTATTAGAAGATACAATTAATTGATTAGTGTTGTCTGTTTTTTTTTAAATAAATATTATGTGAGTACTAGTATATTAAAAGCAAATTTTTATGTACAGAGACAAAAAGAATGACCTTAGTTCACGTATTATCGGACCAAAAATATCTTTCTTAGACGAGAAATAAATTTCCACTGGAATAGGCCATTCGGTCTTATCTCGGGACAAGATAAGGTTCTCCAATTGCCATTCAACACAATACACTCACACGGTTTCGTCGTGCTGGAAATGAATGCCGGCCGAGTTCAGCTTCACTATAGTGCTGAGCTTTCAAAACAGCTGGCGCCCTCATTTTTGTTGTTCTAAAAATGGATGTGCATAATTAATGCCGTCCAAGTGTGGAGTTCAAATATGGAGCAGCCGATGCAAAGATATGCTGTCTGTTCTGAATTGAAAGCGCTTCCAACTTGGATGGTGCATTGTTTCAAGTGTGCTTTGCAGCAAAATTGAAAAGTATAAATCAAATGTGATCAAATAGCCCTGAATTGGCACGTTGACGACGACAACTACTGCCGATCAGAATGGCTTACATTGAAGCCAATTGAGTGTGAATCACTCGACGAATGTCTCAATAAATACTTATTCCGATGCCACCACACCATTAAGTGATTTTTAAGTTTTTGATACAGTAACGGTAATTCACTTACTGATTTTCGAATCCACTAAAATTTGTAGGTATGAATTTTTACAATTTTTACAACCGAAACAGATAAAATGATTTTAAAAGAAACAGAAACTTTTGACAATGAAATGTCAGAGTTTTTTAAGAGAAGAAGTTTTCCAAATGGTTACTGATTGATTTTGTTTAAAATCCCGACTACAGTGATGGAAATGTATAGTATAGTAGGTTTGATAGGAACTAAAGAACAGAAACATTTTTTTCAGAGATAACTATCTAGTCGATTGGTTATAATTGATAGCTCAGTTGTGTGTGCACTTATCAGGAGTATGTACTTTCTGCATTCGGTATCTTGTATCAGTAAAACAATAAAACAATTGCCGATATCTGTTTGCTATCAGTACCATGACAGCGTTGTGTTTATGAAATGTGAGCAACGTTAATTGGTGACATTAGTTAACGGTGAACGGAATATATTGGAAAGTGTACACAAGGCGTTATTTCATCGTGGAATGCCTTTGGACTATTTATTGTTTCCATTTTTGACATTCGCAAATGAGGTTCTTTTCGTATTACTATACAGAAAAATGCATACACAACAATATGCAGTTCAATTCAGAATTGAAGGAATTTTGACGAGGTTTTCTTTTTAAGAGCTGAAGAATTTTTTTTTAAATAACATTTTGAATCAACAGCCTTTATTCATTACGAAAAATGCTTCATGACATTGGCCGCATTCCATTGACCGCTAGATAACCAGCGGCATGTCCAATTCCATATATGAAAAACTGTCATTTCATGAAATTTCATCGTTAAAATGGATTAAAAGCTTAAATTATTTTAGGTTCGTTTGTGTACTTTCAGTACAGAAAAATGAAAAATGTCAAATCTCAAAAATCGAGAGAGAAATCTCTCAATTTTTAGAGAAGTACCTGAACGGTTTTCTTACGAAAAGTTTACGAAATGTCATTTCGACATTCGTAAAATAAACGTTAGCGGCAAAATTTACAAAATAAGTTGGATTTGAATTTTTTATAAGCTAAAATACTTATTAAACCTTTTTTTTGAATACGCTGATAATGTTCTAGGAACATTCAATTACAACTTCTTCCTCCGACATCGTTGAAGACGAAAATAAATGGAGTTTTATTAGTCAAACTTTTGAGATGTCACTTAGATGACAGTTTTCATTTTTCAGTAAGTCGAAATTCGGCGAGTAGAAAGTTACGAAAAAATGAAAAGAGGGGAAATTGATTTCTCTCTCATTTTTTTCAATTTACTCAGTACGTGGTCGCATTCGCACAGTTTCTTAGCAAATTTTTAATAATTTTACGTTTGCAAAAAAAGTACCCGAACGAACCTATTATTAAATGGAAAAATAATTTATTTTTGGAGTGATTACAAAACTAAATGTCATTTTTGATCCGCTGCTGCTACAGCTCTAACTGTCATTCCATTTGGGATATTATGTATTAGACGTCTAGATGTCAATAGAACGCGGGGGGCTTCTTTCCAAATGCGCGGCGGATCGCTTTTCATGGCGGATTGGTATTTTTGTACTTCCAAAAGCTGTCAAAAGCGATAGCTATTCAGGTGACGGATTGCTGGCTGATTTATTGCCAGCAATCCTCACAATAGCTATCGCTTTTGAATGGGTCGAATCGCTTTTGGAAATATAAAAATACCAATCCGCCATGAAAAGCGATCCGCCGCGCATTTGGGAATAAGCCCCCGGGTTTTCTTACATATGGACGACAAGGTGCCACGAAAAAAAGTCTTATGCAAATAAGTCCAAAACGTAATTTTGGACTTTTTTGGATTTTATTGCACTTTGAAATTGCAATTAAATCCAAAATCCAAAACGAGGTTTTTAGTATGTAAAGCTCGGAACTTCAGCCTTTTTTCAATTCTCCCCATATATTTGTTGTTTGGATTTTATTTCCACTTCGATTTGGACTTTATTGCACTTTTGAAAATGAAATAAAGTTCAAAAATTGTTTTTCTGCAGATATAGGAAAGGCAAAAGGACATATATCCGCCAAGACCATAGAAGATTAAAGCACATAGAAGCTAGAGAATTTGGCACCACCCTGAAGTAAGTAAAGAATCAGTTCCGTGGCAGGGTCGTCTAAGGGTGAATAGGGTTTAACTGTAAGGAGGTCGGCAAACCACGGAACTTCTTAAATCTTTTTTTTTTTTTAAGTATAGGCCGTGAATTCGCTAATGATAGACTCCCAAGTCAAAACGACCTGCCCGAAGTAACAAATGCCCAAAAATGTAATGTACCATAACTTCGAGGAAAGAATAAGAAGGTGGTAGGACTTGATGGTAATCCAGCTTAGTCCACCTTTGCGAGAACATTTAAAGATCAATTGCTAATTTTTTTCAGGCCAAGATTTTTAACCATAAAGTTTAAGTATAGCTTGACTTTTAATGTGATGTAATTTTCAGAGCCAGCTATAGACAAAGTTATAGCTACTCGTATCTATTATGACGTTCTGTCCGATTCGTCGATGTTGTGTGTTAACAGCATAATATTTGGTTTTGCTCTTATTCAAAACTGAACCATTTTTGCCGTTCCCAATACATATTTACGAGTTTCGCACGAAATTTAAAAAATATGATGTCTAAACCATTTTTTGACGTCAAAGGTAGCGGTTAGATTGTTGCGCATGAAACAACGAGCGTTTTCCATCATCATTCCAAACAACCTGTTGAGTTTGAAAGCGATGCCAAAACTAGATATTACTCTATAAACCGTCTCTATGTATAAACGCTATCGAATGCGGTCATCAATGAATGGTTGGTGGGTATGGATCTGGACTTCTTGGGTTTTCTCCAGGATCTGTTGGTGTGAAGATTTGGTCGACTGTACATACACATACCAATCAGTTCGTTAACAAATCGTTTAAGGCGTTTGACACATTTTTCCAAATAACCATGCTCCTTACTAAGTTATCTTCCGCTTCTTTGAAAAGCTTGGCCGGGACGCCATCTACTTCAGCGGCCTTGTTTAAATATAGCTGTGTTCACTTCGTGTTAGTCGGTTGGATGCAAATGTTGACTATCATCGTCCAGCTTAAAAACAAGCAATCATTACTGCTTGACAGCGGGATTATTGGCTACCTTCGTCGTTAAACAGTCTGCAGAATGGTTCTTTCCAAATCCTTAGCGCCGACTTTTTCGAACATTTGCCTCTGCATTAGCACCCCGCAATAGCTTTGATCGGTCACTTCACGTACACTTTTCTTTTCCTTCTGAAAAGTGGACGTTCTTGCCTTCTTGCCCGGAGTACTCGCGGCGAGTCCTGGTTTTGGTCTGTAGCATGTTAAAGACAAAGGCCCCTATTGTGAGTGTCGATAGTTTTTCGTTGATCGACAATTGTCGATCGATCGAGAGCTGTGATTGTCGATTGCGATTGATATTTATCGATTTGACAGTCGCTTGTAGTCGATTACAAATGTCTGATCGATGCTTTCTCTTGGAAGTGAAAAAAGTTTGTGCGTACGAATAGCTAAAATCAATCGACGCAATCGACAATAGTCGTGACGATCGCTGATCGACAATCACAATAAGGGCCAAAGACATAAGGCCATACGTTCGAATATGGCCTTATGTCGCTTTGTAAAAGTGTATTTCGAAATATGTGTTTCCAAATACGGCGTTATGTCGCATGGCCTCATGTCACGGCACCCCATTGGCGGGGCCTCTGGCACGCGTTTGGCAGTCTTGCGAATGATCCTATTCACTTTATACTGCTGATGTACTGGCTCATGGCTGTGAACTCAGCAAGAACCTTCCTCCTTCGGGCATCCAAGACACTAGTCTGGAGTCGATCGTAACGTTATCAAAATGTGTAGTGTCAAATGAGGTGTGCGAATTGTGTGCTAGTAATTATGACGTTTCAAACATATGAAAGACTACGTAAACTGAATGAAATAAATCTTTTAAGGACCGTTTGCTGATACGACTCATAAAGACTTAAGTTCCACATAAACTCTGTGACAGTTTACGCCTTACAAAAAAAAAAAGTAGCCCATAAGCATTTAAGCAAGGAGAACTTAAATAGTCGCATCAGCAAACGGCCCTAAGAGCTTTTACTTGTTGTTTTCAATTGGACAAAAATTAGGACACGCAGTAAGGGTATAAAGACCCGTTAATCAATCAACTAAGTACATCTAAAATACAAATGTCACGTAGGTAACCATCCGATTTGGATAGATAACGCGCCCCTAAATCACAATAATAAAAAAACAAAAACATTGACAAAATGCGTGACAATATTTCTACCTACATATTTATGTTTTTTTGTATCACCGCAGCTTACGCGTGTGCGAGCCTCCCTTCTCTACCCCGTAGATAATGCTTTCACTAAGAACTTTAAAAATTTCCAACCACTGGGGGGTAAACATGATCCGATTGAGCAGAAATGACGTGCGAATCATCAAAGCAACTGCGCACTATTATCACAAATTCTTTCCTTTTTTTTATCACTAACACAAGTGTACATAAATAATTTCCTTATTAATTTGTTTTTAACATTCAAACGCGTGACATATATTTTCGGCCTTCAAACGAGAGAGTTCTTTATATAAATACATAGGTAAGGTAGCTACGTGCCACTACGGACTACGAAATCGAAAGAGGCTCGTTCGCCTTAATCGGATCAAGTTACCTAACATCTGCGTAATGAGAACAAGCAATCGAAAAACCGGATTGATTGCAAAACTTGGTTGTAATTCAAGAACCATATAAGCCTAACTGAGATACGTCATAAAATATACAAGTGTAAACAAGCATTGCGAGCAAGACAAGCCCTCTTCGGTTAATGCGCTTCAAATAAACACTTGCTCCAAATGCAGCGCAGAGCGTTTGCATTCAAAACATCAATTTTCAAATCCTGTTGTTGTTATTATTGTCATAAAGATAACAACAGAAAAAAAAAATTGCTGGCCCTGAGAGTTGATATCTATAAAGAAAACAACAAATATCCCGGGAACTGCGAAATGCTCACAGGCATTGAATTGAAAGCATTTCAAAATGCAAATTAGCTCAAAGATTGAACTGCCTACATACAGATACAACATACTTGCTGTTTTTTTAAGTTTATTGAATAAAATCGTCAATTTCATTTTATAATATTAGTTGGTGTCCATGTGTGGGAGACAGGCCCGCCAATTGTAGCCAATCGTGTTTACGGAAATGAAAACCCAAAGTCTAGCCGTGCTATTGACGCCAATGAAATTACCCCACAGCTAAATGGGATACAATCTTGTATGAGTTTTTATTTTTTTAAGAAAAACCGGTCATCTTGATGTTAGCCCGGAATGAAGCTTTCATTCTCTTTGAATTTCTACGGTATAAAAATAAAGTGTTGCTCTTGCCCCTGTTATCGCTTGAATTTTCATCAAAAGCTTTTACAAGAGAGAATGCTTTCATTTTGATTTGACTTGTGTTGTGGGTTGACACATTTTGTTGATCACGCCACTTTTGATGGAAAATGTTTTTATCGCTCAGTGAATGGTTAGTTAATTAGTGCCTACTTTTAAGTGCAAATTTAAATGTACACAAACGAATGGGAAACTATTTTAAATAAATACATACTAGACTTGAAAATGGAACGCGACTATTGGGTCAGGAATTTTATATTTTCGGTCACTGGACATGACCTTTTGTAACAATTTATGAACGAGATCATTTGAAACGTGACTTTTACATTTAAACCAACTTTGAGATGTGTAGTGACGGCGAAAAAGGGCAGCTTTTTAATTTTTGTGTATTTTTGTTTAAACTAGTTTATATAGGTAATTGCCGATTTTATTTGGCGGAACTTAAAGTTGTATATTCAGTCATCAAACAGTTAGAATATTGCCACGTTCAGTGGAGATATTCTACGAACCCCGTTAAAAAGGCAGTGCGGACTTTATTCCTGGACCACTCACATGTTAAAATAAGCGTTTTTCTTTTTTAGGCCGTCTGTCAATTGCGCTTAATAATATTATTCGGCTAGTTTTTTGACACTTATGAAATTCAACACTTTCATAAGTGTAAAAAGTTCACAAAACTCCAATCTAAAAACAAACACTAGTTATCTAATTTCATGCTACTAAATTAAACAATTGAAATTCAGCGTTTTATTTCCTCTTCAAAATTCTAGCAAAAAAGTCAAGCTAAAGAAACGTCAAAAATTAGCCTATAAGGCTATTACGCTGCTGTTGAGTAACGAAAAATCCCATATAAGCGTCACAACGAAAGCATTAATTAGAAATTTCCCTCTCCTTTTCATTTTGCAGTAGGGTGCTGCTGCGAAATGATGGCGAAAAGAGGGTAATTGTAGTAGATTACTTGATGCAATTCTCCAGTCTTACATCCCCACTCTCTTTTTGCACACAAATTATCGTCCGGGACATTAATTGCTTGCGAAAATTTGACATTTCCTTTTTTCGAGGTTTATTTTTTTTTGTAAAAATGGAATCCCACGAAGTGGACGATATTGAATTTTTATATTTCGAAGATTTGGAACAGAAATATTAGGAAAATGGCCCACCACCGGTCCCATCAGTGCAGCAAAAGCGAAGAATCAAAAGAATATGCGGTTTCAAATCAGAAGAAGTTTCTAATAAATGCGGATGCGGAAGATATTGTTGTTGTTGTAATGATATCGTTTTCAATGGCCGCGTTCCTTTGACCGCTAGTCATCTAGCACATAATATCCCTGATGGAGGAACGCTGGCGCTAGAGATCTAGCGGCAGCGGCAAAGTGACATTAAAACCAATTTGAAGTCGTATTATTTCATCTTCATGAGAGTCAAAAATGTATTTTGGGCCATCATGCCGCATATTTATTAATACAGTATAATTTAAATAAACAAATACAGTGTATATTAATTACATAGAAGCTTCATTTCACATTTTACACTAAATTGGAAATATTTGACTTCTTCACTTTCACTTTTGTTTTGACAGTTCGTTATTTTTTTTTTCAATCTAGCAGTTCACTTTGTGCTAGATTGAAAAATTTCCCAGAAAAGGATATTTCACAAAATGTGCTAGAGCTCTAGCGCAAATGCTGAAATGTCAGTTTTTTTTTTATATGGAGTTTGGCATGCCGCTAGTCATCTAGCGGTCAATGGAACGCGGCCAATGTCATCATTATACATTTTTATAAAAATCTATAATTTTAATTATAAATGCTTTCAATTACAAAAAAAATGTTGGCTGCAAACCCCCTGCTTGAGTTTACTGTCTGTATATAGGATGGGTGCGAGGTTGGGTATATGCAAAGTTTATATTATGGAATCCCAAAAGAAAAATCTCGAATTTACTTTTTATTTTCAAGATTTTTTCTAGATTTTTGTACATTCAAAATTTTTGCATTCGAGATTAAAAAACAACTTTCCGAGATTTTTAGCCTTCGAGATTTTTGTCATTCGAGATTACGTCATGATCCCTCAAATGTCACATGTCACTTGTGTAGCAGGTGGAGGGACTCTCCACAAATTATTTTCTGCTGGATTTCCGCAGACGTTTTGCTGTGCAATTGGAGACCACCGGAAAATTTCGTTTCACAACAGCAGCGTTCGCTGGCTATAGGATAACTAACTAATTAGCTTGCTCCCCGAGCACGAAAATAATTTTACAGTGAAAAAATTCGTGTTTCACTATGATAGTGTCAGAAAACTGTCCGAGGATAAGGCCTTAGTTTTGAGCATAGGCTAAATTACTCTTGCCCAAACGCATTAAAGTTCTGAATTTCAAATAAATTGAATTAAGCCATCAAATTAAAAATTTCAGACCGGCCTAATATTCGCAACCGTGAAAACAATTTATTGTTTTCCCATGGCACATGGGAATTGAACCTCAAATCCCCTCGGTTAGGTAGTGAACATAAAACCTTCGTTCTCTATAAAGCTATAACACGATGTAAAGTTTAAATTGATCATCATAAAAGCTAGAAAAACTGCCCAAAGACCAATCTGCTATACCTACAAACTATGTAACAAGTTTTATATGGGACAAAACGCATGTAATAAGCATATTCACAGCTAGGTTCTAGAAATCGAGTGAAATCGAAATTACAAATCGAGTGAATTCGTTTTCAGTGTTCTGCATTTCAAGCGATTCGGAAACTCCGCAATTTTTTCGAAATCACAATTTCACTTTGTCTCAATTCCGAAAATTTTGAAATCGAAATCGATTACAGTGAAATGTAGAGCACAAAAATTCATTCCCGATTTCATTTCGAGTGAAAGTGAAATGTGGAATCTAGCAGTCACCTACTGCCCGAAGTGAACCTGGGTTTGGACCAATACGAGCCTCCATTTAGATCGATCTTTGGCTTTGGCGAACTTCGGGTTGGTTTAGGTTTACTTCCACTTGTGCGCGCCACATAAGGCGTGGTTTTCTTCTACTACGCTGTCCCTCTACTTTGGAGTCGAAGACACTTCGAACACTGGTGCATAAATACATACCAATATTTGAGTTTTCCTCTCTACATATGGTTTTAAAAAGCTGCGCCTAGGGACTTGTATAATAAGGACTTACTGCGCAGAAGTTTGAGAAGTTTTGAGAAGTTAAATTCGCAAAAACAAAGGTGTTTACATGATGTAGTCAGAACATTAGACAAATTCATGAAATTCGTCTCTTGAGGTATACAGTGCAGAGTGGATATGGGCCTAAGAGTGGCCTAACCTTCAACTAAATGCAGTTTTTTAGACCAATATTTTTTTTCTTTGCCTGAAACTTTCTAAATTAGACAGAAATACTGTTTTTTCTTTAAGCCCAGTATCCTGCTCGCGCTAAATTGTATCTCCCATACAAAAATGTCTACAGAGATAAAATTAAGCGAGGCAGTTTAGCAAAGCAGTATCCTGTTCCGCACGCTAAATTCTTATTTTCATATAGATGGGACACACTAATTGTCAGTCGAGTATAACAATATTATGTGTTATACGTACTACGTACAATTTTGTTATACTCGGCCAAGAAAATGTCTCCACTGATTTAGCTCGCGAAAGAATTGCCTGGTACATTAAAGCGGCGATAAATTTTGACATTTTCGAAACAAAACAAATTTTCAATTGACTATTTCGTGGAATACTTGATAATCGATGTAAGTGAGTAGGAAAAAAGTGAAAAAATAACAAAAAGCGTTGAAAATAATTATTCCACTTAAGCCCAACATAGGTACTTAGATCCGCCACAACTCCTGCAGCCGGCTATAGTCTATAGTGGCAACAAGACAACTTTGACCTGTCTGTTCTCCAATGGATCATGTAAATAATATAATAACACCAATGAATAATAGAGGTCCTCTTCCAAGCCTCTTCGAGCCAGCTCATCAGAGAACATACATAACATATCTATGTTAGTAAACATTATAAAAAGTATTACAAAGTACTAATCGTTTTTTTGTTAATGGTAATATCGCAATAATTAAAAAAAAATCAACTTTTTATGTTGTATCACAATCACGCCACCAAGCCATCGAACTCGATCCCTCTCTTTAATTTATTTTTCTGAAAGCTCTTATGAATCATATTTTTCAAAAAACATTGTCTAGGTCATTTGGACTGTTTGGATACGTGGAACTTTTGAGACTCCAAAGTCGAATTATCGTACGATATTTATTCGGTTTTCTTCTTACCCGACGTAAAGACCTTGAGTCTTAAAATTCGAAGTAACCGTTGATAATGATAAACATTACTTCATGAGCTGGTATAATATCACGAATGAAAATTCGTATTAACTGTCGAGTATATTGACCTCGATGGTAGATGTAGAGCTTTGAGTTGAGATCCGAAATAAAAAAAAATGCACACAACCAGATTGTTTGACGCAAAAGAAATAAGAGAATGAGTAACTGTAAACAGAGTATTTGCATTTTCCTCTTCGTCACTATAGCTGGCAGTATCATTTGACAGCTGAACTTTAAGCAACAAAGTAGCGTTGGTTTAAATTTCGTTGTATACGTTTCCAGCGAATGTTTCATGCTCCTAGATATCGATTTTAACTGCCGAGCTTTTTAAGGCAGCGGGAGATGAATTGTGGATACACAAACTTGTCTCCAAGATTTGATCAAACCTCAGCATTTTTTACCCGAGCCACAAGAAAGAAAATCCTCTAAACTGGACCAGCTACAGAGGCTCCAGTCTTTCTTAACATCGCATATAAGATCCTACCTGCTGTATTGTGTGAGCTCCTGAAACTATTCGTCAACGAACTGATTCGTTCCTATCAGTGTGTTTTTAGGCCCCGTAAATCAAAAACTGACCAAATATACTACCGCAGATCCTGGAGAAAACCTAAGAAGTCTAAATCGATAATCACCACCTATTTATCGATTTGAAAGCCGCATATGACAGTATTTATAGAGACGAGCTATACAGAGCCACGTCTAATTTTGACATCCCTGCCAAACTTGTCAGATCGGGCAGAATGACGATGGACAACGCTCGCTGCCCCATAAAGGTCGGAAAAAATCTCACCGAAACCTTTGATGTCAAAAAAGGGGGTTGGGTTGGGTTTGCCTGGAGTCCAAAGGCACGTTTTTTAAATGCCCATTTTTAAAAGCCCGTAAATCAAATGCCCGTAAAACAAAAGACCCTAATTGTAATAAAATCCGGGCTGTGAATACGGACTAAAGTTTTACGGTCAAACGTGTGGTTCCGCAAAAAATGATTTTAGACAAGGTGATGCGCTGTCTATGTGACTTCCAAAAGTCTTGTGCAACTATGTACATTGACATTGACTTCATTGGCAGAACTGCGGTTCGTTTGCAAATATTAGCAAAGAAGCAGGAACATGTGGGTTTAGTGGCGAATGAGGGCAACAGAAAATAAATTCTGTCAATAAGAAGAGACACACAACATCGACAAATCGGACAGAACTTCACGATAGACAGCTATAACTTTAAGGTGGTTAAGAACTTTGTCTACCTCGGCTCCGCTACTAAGTCTGACGATGACACCACAGCAGAAATCATACGAAGAGTTACACTTCCCAACCGCTTTTTCTTTGGCAACTGACTAGTAAGGAATTTCAAGAAACACTAAAGAGTCCTTATATAAGACCCACCTTATCATCCCAGTCTAAGCTCTATGGCGCAGAAGCATGGAAGTTAACAAAGGCAGATGAATATCTTATTGGTCGTTTCGAACGCAAAATTCTTTGAGTGATTTTCGGTCCCGTTTGCGTTGACGGCCTTTGTAGGAGGAGATTTAACAGCGAATTCTACGATTTGTATAGTGACAACGACCTGGCCAGAAAACTACCTATATCAATCGACAAAGATGGCTGAAACATGTAGAGCGAATAAAGATTAACGCTCCGGCCCAAAGAGTCTTCGATTCCAACTCGGAGGGACAACGCAGTAAAGGAAGACATGGCCCTAGGTGGGGGTGACCTCAACCGACTTGGAGTGCGCTACTAGAGCCGGTTGGCAAAAAAATCAACCAACACGCCTAACTGAATAGGTTCACCCCGGACTGAATCTCCACCAAAGTAAGTATAAGATGTCGATTGGGAACTAGATTGTTTCTCTTGAATAATTCGTTATGTTCTTATGGAAGCTTGGCCCAGCCCTCTGCCTATATTTTTGGTTATTCCTAAAAAAATAAGAAAAATATATCCCCTCCCAATTTACCATTTACTTTTAAATATAAAAGTAAAAACTTTTTTTTTTTAAATCGCTCTCGATGTTGACAACCCTAGTGCAACTGTCAGTGCATTTGCGTGACTGATAAAATCCCAAATCATCTACTCTTCCCAGAAATTTTGTTTGTTTTCATATTGAACACAAAAACATAACCTAAGCTCTCAAATTATCCCAAGAAAGTCTCCGTCACTATTCAACCATCTACTTTCACTTTGTAGTTCTGGTTTTACAACTCATAAAAAGACAGATGTATAATAGTTGCGTTTGAGATGTGCATGAGTGGCATGAGCATGACAGATAGGCACGTGAGATTTTGTGACTTATGCGAAAATTTATCTAAATCTTGTACTTGTTGCTAAATCCCGTCAGTGGAAATGTTGTAAGCTCACTTCTTCTTCTGTGGTTCAATAGTGTTGCCACTTTTGCCAATATTAGACGATTTTAGTTGTGCGTTATGCTTCCGCTTAAATGTTTCTCATTGTCAAGTTTAAACGAAAAATTAAAAGCTTTGAATTTGATGGAATTATAACAACATGAGTGAAACGAAAAAGCAAATTTGTCTCACTATTAACTTCTCTATGAGCGCTAAACATTGCTACCAACTGTTTCACAAACTATTCACCATAGCCTCATACCCAGTGTTTACTCCTTAGTGGTAATTAGCCTGCAATTACACATAGGTCAAGAAAGTACTTTAAACCAATAATAAAAAAAAAGCTGCGTAATTTTTTTACGAACTCATGCAAATCAACGAAAATAAAAGAACGCGGTGAAGGCAGTTCAAAACATTAGACAAACTCAACGATGCGTATATGAACGGAACGTTCGTATGTGTAATGTAAGTAGGCACGCAGATGCCATACACAAGCGATAGAAAGACAATAACATGAATAACAATAACGCTAACATGGGGCATTTCCGTCACTAGAAAGGTGTAAAAGCTACTAGACAAAAAAGAGGTGATATAAGAAACCGACAAAGACCGGTTGTTAAACTTCATCAAGAGTGTACGTTGTGTAATTGTACAGTTTGTGCTTGTGGCGAAGCCATTTCGATTGCGTTTTTCTACCTTATTTGTATCTTCTTTAGAGGGGCTGCTATTAACCCTGGCACTGGCAATATAGTTCAAAGGCAACTGCCACTTAGTGTTAGGTTAGATGAGGTTAGCAAACAATGAGATGCTTGTGATGGACCAATTTTAACAAAATGAATGGACAACGAATATTTTGTTCGAAGGTACCTTATTTCAAAGAACCAACTAAGAACGCCGGAAAAATCTGTCTTAATTGCACAATAGAATTGATAAAGATACCTGAGCAGATGTTACTATTGGACACTGTCTGCCAGTATGTAACTAGATTTTGGCTTACTGCAAACGATTGCTGTTGAATCAATTATTTGACCTTTCTTGTCCATCTATCTTTAGAAAGTGTGTATGATGATATCGATTGTCAGTTATCAAGTCTGCGAACTTTCTTACCTGTTGGTTAAAAGGAACGTAAGCCGTACATAGTCAACTGTGTCTGGGGTTCAGTATGATAAATTGATAACGATAATGCACCTACATTTTCAGGTGACAGTTTATCACTGAACGCAAAATTTCCTAACACCTAAATTAAGGCCGTGTGACAATTGGACTAAATTAAATTATTTAAATCAAATCATTAATAAATCAGCTACTATAACTTTTTTTTATGTATAACAAGGTCGAAATAGAAAAGTTTCCACTCCCTTTTTTCCCTTTTAGGACGAATTTTAAAAAACGATGAATGAGGTATGTAATAAATTTGACTTATCTATCAAGATACAAACTTTCAAGTTCATACGACTAAAGGTTCGTGAGACCTCCTAACTCCTCGCGACCCCTTTACTGCACAACAGTTGTCACCTACCCTACGGCTTAATTTGGCCGCACATCTATAGATCAGAACAAAAAAATCATGAAAATCGGACGAATGGTTCTCGAGTTATGGAGGGACGAACATACGGACGTTGCATCTTATAAAGTATCCGATCAGATCAAGTGCGTTGCAAAATGCTGATTATTTCAACAACAAGTAATTATTCGTTCATAAAGTTTGAATGAAAATCGTTTATACTTTAGGATGAGCCACGGTTGTTTTTCGGCACGTTATGAGACAACAACAAATAACAAGGCTAGACAAAGTTCAACCAGGAAGTGAAATGTTGTTAGATTTCAATCAGCTGTTTATGACGTTTCATTTATCGTCTAAATACTAGGCAGAAATTGAGGGCGTTCAAGAATCTAGTCATCGTAAGTCGACTTGATTTTTTTTGGACTAAAATTAACCATTCCAATCAGCACACACAAGAAACAAACTTGCGTAGATTTGCAAGCAATTCGACCAGAGGCTGTTGACTAGCTACGCACTGAAATCGGCCAGTTTTGCTTGGTCGATTTGCTGGCAATTTGCTTAAGGTTACGATGCTAATCGACTTGACGTTTACTAAAAAAAAAAATAGGCATGTAGACACCCTAGGGCCTAGGCCTAGCTTTCTCACAACCATTCATTTGTGTGAGTTGTTATTTTTGGGACGAATGGAAGGGACATACAATTTTATGCCGAGTCCGAACGTCTGAATTGAGACGATTTTTCAGGACAGTTATACTCTCGGATGTTTGTCAGACGTTCGCCAGAGGTGGTGCCGTTTACTCCTTTATTTAAATTTGTTTCAAAATGAACAGTCGTCCAGTCTTACCCGAACTAATAGGATATTGAAAAACAAGGGTCTAACAGGAGTTTCATGGTTAAAGTAACCTCCAAATAGAATTTATCATTTAAATTGAACTTTTCAATGATATTTAAAGCAACGATTATTTCTTGTGAAGTACATGCCGGACATCTGAAAATGCCTGCAATTTTATGTAGTTTTCTATTGAAGAAAAGCTTCACTTTTTGCAAATTTGATTTTCTTTCGAGGTTTAGGCCTACCGTACACGTAGCTGCGCGTCATACACACGCTGTCGTCATTTGCCAGCTTGTTGTACGCTTGCTTGCAGCTTCCTTGCAGCTTCCTTGCAGCTGGGCATATAAACAAACGATGTGGCACGAAGCGGCAAAGTCGCATTTTCGTAATCGCAAATGCGTTTGACACTCACATCGGTCGTCGGGAACTATTTTATTTTGAGAGGTAGGAGAACTAGCTAGCCAAACAGAGAATGTAATACATGTGGGAAGAATGGATGAGATGTACAATTTTATGCCGAATTCGAACGAATGAATTGAGAAGCTTACACAGAACAGCAGTTCTTTCGGGTATTTAGTTTGTCAGACTTTTGGAAAAGTTTGGGTTTTTATTGGCCTTGACGGGAGACAAAGGGGTCACCGACAATTCTAGTCAATGACTAATACCCACACTGAGTGCACAGCTGACATTCAAATGTTTCAAGCCAGAGGATTGCCAAAACATATGTACATTCATTTGCAGAATTTTAATTTTATTATTATTATTATTATAATTATTAAGACATATATTAAAAATTAAATATCTTAATGCTAGAAAAGAGCACCAGCTGCATAGGCCTCCGCTCTGATGAATATTATATTGTAAACTTAAATTTGGTTAATTAAATAGATCGATTAAATTATATAGTTAGAGTTATTTATGTAATTAAATATTAGATTAATGTTTTCTGAAGAGGGTTTCCTAAGAATCTCGTATGGTGAGGAGTTGTTGTTAAGTGATTGTGGGTTTGTTGTGCAGTTTCGGGTGTCGCCTATACGTAGTACGTGGTTGATATCAATCTGCGCGTTACAAATTTTAATTTTAATAACGCCGTGATATTAAATTTGTAGGTACCTTATGTAAGTGGAGGAACGGACTTTTGGTATTGCCAGACTTCAGTTTTTATTTGTAGTACTTACTCGTTGGCTTTTGGGTTATGTATAAGAAAGGTTTAATGAAGAGAATTCAAATGATTGAAAGCGAAGGTTCACAAAAACATCGTCGAGATGTTACATTGAAATAACTATCTTGATCGCTCTGCCGCAGTATTTTTTTTTTTTATTTGTACCGATCGATTCGACGAGTGTAACGAGACAACTGAACGCAAAAAAGTGTTTTCGCAGTTTAGGGCCTTACCCAGGATTTCGTTTCTAAAGTTCAAATATTTCAAAAGTGCTTTTCAATTAGAATTTGAATAACATAGCTTAAATATATTCGTCTCTATTAGGCCTAGACGGTGAATGGAGGAGGAGATACAACGAGGAACTGCACCAGAAGTGTGAAGGTCCAACGACTGAGCTGGCTAGGCCATGTAGAGCGAATTGCTTCCGCCCGGAAGATCTTCCAATCCACACCCGATGGTCGGCGCAGTAAAAAAGGACCCCGGTGGAAGGGGTCATTAATTAACTTAGCGTGCGAAACTTAAGACAGCTGGATAAAGATCGTGCTGGTCGCTGTTGGTTGAGGCTCAGGTCCACCTCGGACTGCAGCGCCAGATTATACATTTAAAGAAGGTGGCGTTCCTTATTTTTTGAATTAGTTTATTTTTTTTAAATAAATCTCTACTGTTGCTTTACAGATTGTGACTGCCGACTGTTAATACTCATCTCATATTATTATTGCTTGCCTGGATTTGTTTTTCTCATTTATTTATTCATTCTATCATTCATTTTAAATGGCCCGCTTATCCATTAAGTGGGTCGCGGGTGTAGATTACTCAAGTGGACTTCCAAAGCTCTAGACTCTCTGCCATCGACTCTAACTCATCAAGGGCAATCCATATACGGGTAGAGGAGAGATTATGGACTTGATCTAACCATCTCATCCTGGGTCTACCTAGACGACGCCTGCTTGATGGTATAGATTGAATAGCACGTCTAATGGGGTCCTGGTTGGGGACATGCGTTTAAAATGACTGAACCACCGAAGCATAGACCGCTCAGTCCGGTGCAGTAGCTGCTAGACATTTAGTTCCTCACGTATTCTGGTTTTTCTAATCCGATCTCTATGGGATTTGTTTTTTTGCACTATGAACTAAAGTCAATATTGTTGTTTTATGTATTGCCACCCAAAGGAAACGTGACACACATTTTAGATTAAATTCTTAAACACATTCGTTATGTAAATATAGGGACCTGTCTGCACTAAATTGATGTCCTTACTTTAAAATACATACATCCATTTTTATGAGCTAAACTTGGTCTTAATTCATAAAATAAACAGATTACGTAAACAAAAACACAATTCTCCCTTACTAGTTGTTTACACATGCGATAAATGCACAATTTGCCATAAAGCATGCTTTCATTATCGCAAGTGGATACCACTGTAGCGGCTTCCTTTAAATATATTGCTATAGAAAGCATGTTTTTGGCATGAAATGCCTACCAAGCAAAATTCGATTGTCGGTTTGCTATACACATATTTGTTTCTTTTACTGCATAAATTTATTGCAAGTGGAGAGAGTGCGAGCGCGTTATCGATAACTAATTGCTGTATTACTATGGTTAGGTTACCTCTTCATTAATCCACCAATACAAGTCTCACTCCAATTTTTACATCCTTCACTTGAGAATATAGCACAAAATCCTTACCATGACTAGTGTGGTTAGGTCTTCAGAATGCTCCCCAATGACCATTTCAAATGCAGCAAATTTCAGACGAATATGTTGGTATACGAGTTGAGAATTGAGGCCGAGGATCCTTTGTAATTGCTAAGTGCCCAAAACTATGTTAAATCATATATTTTCCTTTGCAAAAAGAAGCACATACTTATTTTTGAGAATACATAAACATATTTCTCCTGCAGTCATAGTCGCTAAATAAGTCTTTACTTTACTTTTAATTGGTATACAATGAACGCTCATAGAGCAAATGAATTGAGTTTCCATTTTCCATTTCTTAATTTCAATCCCAAAATATTACAGCGACAACAATTTAATTTTACAAAACAAAGATCTAAGTCCAAATTAATAATTTTTTTACTAATCGTAAAGCCATAGGTATTTGGGTTACAAAGAAGAGGTAAGAGCGCTCAATCTTATTTGTATTCAAAAATATGGATCTGAGTGAACGAATGCAAATTATATTTGCTATTGCTATTCCTTAATCAAATATTCTTTTCTTTCTAAATCCCCTAACGGCGGATGCTTTTCGCTTCGCTGAAACTGGACTTTTAGTAGTAAGTTATCCAACAGGATAGGTCTTACATAATGTGACGACGAGAAACGATTCCCGATAGAGGTAAATAACAAAACCTAATTTGAACGTCGTCACCCACTAAAGGTATCACAACAGCTCACCTTTTCGGGCACCTGTAACAAATAATTGCCATGACAATTTCAACCGTCAACTATTGTTCATCGACTGTTGAACCGTCACGCTTGGCATATCGCTGCTGGAAAAATTACCATACCCCATAGAAGGGGCGATAGGCGACGTCGACGTGTTGGGTGGAATGGAAATGAAACTCCCTTTGTACATTCCGAACTAGAAACAAAGAGAGCAATGCGGATGATATGCGATTATTTCTGCAGAGTTAGTGATTCATTCATGCTACTTTTTCGATGTATCCTTCTCGCCCAACAAAATCGATATTGTGCCTCCCATACTGTCGGCAATCAATATTCCTGCGGTTGTCACGAGTGGGTGTATGAAAACACAGTTCCTATGCGACATCCAAGAACCGGAAGTATGTATATATGACAAAAATAAAATATGCAAATTAAGGTATTCTAATGCCACTAGGATAAGTTCAGATGAAAATTAGCTTCCATTGCAATGCAAAACCGGAACCAAGACCCAAATGCCGTATCAAAACCAGCTCACGTCCAAAAACAACAATAGCAGGGTCGTAAAGTATCGATTTCCATTTGCTGTGCTGTACGCCTATTTGTTCCCATTTTTTCCCCAATTGGTTATCGATCTTTACACCATTATTTACAAATCTCTTAGGTTAATTAGTATGAAATATGGTACAACAGAGAGACAAAAACATGTTAATCCACTTTCGGCGTTAGTACAATTAATTAATTTGAATATAAAATGCCCACAACTACGAAAATCAAAGAAAATTTATTGCATGGTTTACTCACCAATTGCTCAGTGGAATGCACGGGAATTTTGTTAGCGAAATTATTTTTATAGTCTTTTGGGTAATTTCACGGAATGAATTTTATCTGTTTCTTTTAAGGGTAATTAATTAAATTCTCATTTGGAAAGCAGAACTCAAAAAAATAAAGATTCACCTGCACCGAACACTGACTGCACCACTCACTGACGTTAGATTAGAAGAACAACGACCGACAACGATGACGATTTTCCATTTCTTTTGTATCTGTTTTTCTCTTGCTCTGTGCTCCACTCACGAAAAGAGATAATATGAGCCCTTTGGCCACATTTGCATGGAGTGGAGTGAGACGAATAGATACGTGGACGGGCAAAAGAAAGTTAGAAAGTGCCAGAGACCAGAGAGGGTCAAATGTGTATGTTTTCCTGTTTTCATGCAAACAAAATAGTTTTTTTTTTTTTTTGCACTAAATTGTCAGTTAAACGTCAAAAAGCAGGGTTAGCAACTGCAAAATGTTATCATAGAGATATAGGGTGATACATCGTTGTGGTGGTTTATTATTATTAGGTATTTAAAATAAAATTTCAAATTTCAACATCCAATCCAAAAATCGTCCGCACCGATTCTAAATCATCAAGGCCAATCATCGATACCCATAATGGGTAGACAAAAGATTAAAGACAACGCCTGTAGGTGATAGCATGAATTTCATAGCAAGTTTTGATATCCGATTTGCGGACATGCGTTTAATGCCCAAAACACACGTGCAGAATTCACTGTGCTTGCTGCACCATATTTTTATGTATGTTGATACAAATGTATATTCTGCACCGACCACAGCATTGCAACATGTCACTTTTTCTAAATCCACTGCATAGCAACGCAGTGAACTAAATTAAATAGACTTGGCAGCATCGAATTTTTAATACGAATACGAAGAAAAGAGATGCAAGTTAAATTCTGCACATCTGTTTCATCTGCAGTACTGCTTGCAGTCATGATTCAATTACTATAGATTACGCATTGCGCATGTTCTCCATTTTGAACGTGACGTAATTTGGGCGTAGAATTTGTGTAGTTCGTTCGGCTTGGGTTGATTTTAATAATCGATTGCTTTAATTGCTCCAAATAATATTAAAAAAATAATTAAATATAAACATTAATTGAAATGGTTGTTTGTGCTGTGTGAGTAAGTGTGATACCGGTACAGAAAAAAAACCATTGGACACCAGCTTTCATAGCTTTTCAAAGCAAAAAACTGTTCTGTACTAAACCCAAAACTGCACTCACTCAACTGCAAGAGTTTTGAGTTTGTAATCTGCATACAAAATGAAGAAAATATCATGTTGTTTCGTTTCCACAATAAGGCTGATACACTTCTTGAATCATAACAAAACTTTAACAAAATATTTATCGCATGATTACGAATAAAACAAATTAAGCATTTTCTGCAAATCCATTCATAATTAACACAAAACAAATGAAAACAAAACTTCACCTCCTAATACTATCACCATTATCTCTACCTGTCAAAATGCATTCTGCGCTCAAATGACGTAGGTGCGCAAAACGAAAGAAACTGAACATCGCCATTGCGCTATCTGTAGTATTTATATCATGGCTTGCAGTGAAGCGTTCAGAATTTCTGCACATGTGTTTTGGGCATAACATGAGGACGTCACCGCTACCTGATAACTGCTCAGTCCGGAGAAGTACAAGCAAGCCATTCGACTATCCACTAGATAATTTTTTATTCGTATCTTTTATTAAAAAATTAAGTCAAAACTACTGATTGTTTATTTTTGAAGTTAAACTTCTTTAGCGAGGTGAATTTTGACATATGGCGTATTTTTTTGGGAAGTGAGTATAACAAAACCAAAAGTGAGTATGTATAACAATTTTGCATTTAAAATCAAAAGTAAGTATAACAAAACCAAAAGTGAGTACATATACAAGTTTTGCATGTAAAAGTAAAAGTAAAAGTGAGCTAGCTATAGATTCTCAAAAAAATACGCCTACAGTCTAAAATGAAAATTTGATTATTTAGCTGTGCTGAAGTAGCGTACCGCTCGGCTAAATGGATTCGCTTAAATTTAGCTCAGTTAAGTTAAGTACTAAGTTTAAACGCTGCACCTATTTTAATTAAATCTGTTGTGTGTGTTTGAGTAGGTCCCTGCATGGTTTAGATTCACAATTGGACCCAATAGTAGCACTGCGATGGTGTTCCAGAAGTTTTATTAAAATGAACCGCAAATTAGTGAAACAAAGGGACTTGAATGAGGTTGTATAAGCGTCGCGGTCAAGTCTTGGAAGGATTCAAGAGACCAACCCATAGAATCCATTCGGCTGACAGGTTGATAATAATTCAGCAACTTGTGGAAGGTGACCGACCCATCATAATCAGCACAAACCAGTAAGAATAGACCGCCGACTTCCCGTACACCTACCCGATTCCCCCCGGAAAGAATTTCCCTGTCTGTGAATACGTGTAAATGTCAAAATTAATGGCGGCAATATTTTTCTATGCAATACCATGCGACCAGGATTTTTCAAGTATGCGTGCGTTAATGGCGCCCCTTTGATTTTGTACAGCACCAATACATGAAAAATCCTGGTCTCGCCGGCAGCTTGTAGGCAAAGTCCGTTATGTGGGAGGAGTCGACGGTCTATTCTTACTGGTTTGTGATAATCAGCGCACTTGCCGGATGTGACAGATAAAGTACCTAGGTTTACTTTCTACTTTTCTGTCCGTCGCATACGCTGACACTCAGTTGGCACAGTGCGAGAGGAACCACTTTCATTGGTGGAAATATTGAGATAATAAGAGAAACTGTCAAATGCTGCAGATAGCATCAAAACAATTTTGAAAATATTTTTGATTTAAATTGCAAATTGTTTTACAAATTCCAAGTGCGAACTGCGGCGACTGATTCTGTGGCGCTATTCGTTCCACGGAATAGGTCAATTGACGGATCTGTCGACGCGACCGAAGCAACGGATTCTATGGGATTGACTCTTCATTTATGTTGACGAATCCGGAACTCATCCACCCTCCATCGCAATGATTTAATTAAAAAAATAAATAAATACACCTTGTAAGAGATATTGCTTGCAATAGGACAAACGAAACAACTAGGTACCTCAAAACCTGTGATTTTAACTGAAGCACCCTGTGTATACTACAAGCAGCTACCTAGTTAAAGAATCAGCAGGAAACAGTCTCCCCTCCATTCCAATGGCATACTTATTGTTATTATCGACTTATTCTATAAATATCACACTAGTGTAAAAAAAAATTTCGAATTTCAGTAAATCATTATCTTAAAAAGTCATGTGGCTTATAGACCCTTATTGAACAATTAATCCTAAGTGGGGATATAGCTCAGTGGTAGAGCATTCGACTGCAGATCGAGAGGTCCCCGGTTCAAACCCGGGTGTCCCCTGTGTAGATTTTTTTTTTCATCAGCACTTCAATAAATGAACAAAATAAGCTGCATATTTTGATCCAAGGAAAGTTTACGTCATCGGCCTATTTATAAATTCCTCATGCAGTACACACTTCCCATACCTGTTCCAAGAAAACAAAAGCACTAAACTGAGAAGAACGCAATTTTACATTTTATTTGTTTAATAACATTTAACATTCAAAGTAAAAAGGGCGATATAAATTCAATTAAACGAAAGAAAACCTGCATAAAATACTACGAGACACAATTGTGGGCTCATGAGCGCGAATGCAGCATATTTACTGAATAAACACGATGTATATGAAAAGAAGTAGAATGACGGCAAAAATAATTGCGAGATTTCTCTTTAAGTTGTACTTGCGGTCCAGGGCCAAGAGGAAATCTCTGAACGAATCGGCAACGGAACTCTGCTGGGTGGTGCTGCGTCGACCCACGATAGACGATTGGTAGCGTTGAGTGTCGCGTTGGATTGGAATGTTTCGTGGCGATTCCACTGCTTTTCCTAGTGGTTCCGTCTTGAGGCGCTCCAATTTCCTAGCAAAGTCACTAAGGTAGGGGGTCTCAGGTTCAATGTCATCGTCCTCTTCATCAGCATAAGCGCTTGTGTACTTCGATTGCGGAGCAGTAGCGGAACCATAACCACCAGTGGTGAAACGACGAGTGGTAGTTGATGATTGAGAGGAAGTGTTTGTTGAATATCCCGATCCTAGGGAGCTGTAACGTGGTAGAGGTAGTGACGGCTTGTATATCGGCTCTGGTTCGATAGAGGTCCTATTCACAGTGACAGTGCGGTATGACGAGGTACGATCCGGTTCAACTAATACCTTTCGTTGCGACAATCCATACGTTGTGTCTTGTGGTTTGTGAGGTTGTGCCACTGGGCGAGTGATAGGTTCATAGGTACTGGCGTATTGTGAAACAAAATCATTATCCGACTCGGATTCGGTTTCGTTGACAGTCGGTGGAGCAGCAACAGATTCCTGACTGTAAGACGTGGTTACAACGCCAGTCTTTGAGAGTGAAACCGAGCGTCGATTTCTGGGTATTACAATTTCTTTTGCCTGTTGTTCGCTTCTCTCTACTGCTTCTAACAAAATCACATCATCCTCGTCGTCCTCATCTTCCTCCTCGAGAACAATTGCAGTTTTGCGCTTCTGCGATACCGGAATACTAACAGGGGCATCAAAGTCTGGCTGAGAACGCACTGAACGCCTCCTATCGCTGATTGGTGCCGTTGGCAAAGTGGTGTCATCAACAGTTGAAGTCACACTTGTCGCTGCAATTGTGCGACGGTTGATGCGACTGGGTGGTCGCTTGGGAGCTTCCTCTTCTTGAGCGTTTGCTGTTTCAACAGGTGATGGAATTTTGGTAACATGAATGGTTTCACGGCGATTTTTCTTTTTGTCTGCCGTTTCACCCGTTATAGCAGCTCGTAATTTTCGTATAAGTAATTTACGACTTGTATCTGTAATGGGCACATTTGGTAGTCCATATTCCAAGCACTTTTTACGAAGTGACGCATTGTCGAGAGCTTCCAAATTGTCGTCTGACATTTAAATGTAATTTGAGTCACAGGCTAATGCGGAAATACACTAAAAATAAACATTATGTTAGCAACAAAAAATGCACCAACAATAGTCATATACTTACATTAACAATAGGATAACGTCTTCCAAAATTATTAATTTTTTGCTTCCAAATGAAAAAGTCGCACTTTTCGTTACGAATGGATATTTTAAACTTGTTTCCAGGCAGCCGGCGCTCTTGAATTTCACAAAAGAATGAAAGAGACACGACGATGATGCTATGAAATTCTGACAATTACATTTAATTCCAATGGATTCCACGATCCACACAGCGCACAAAGCGATTAGGTGTGTTAGATTGTCATATTAGGCGTATTTTTTTTGAGAATCTATAGCTAGCTCACTTTTACTTTTACATGCAAAACTTTAATACTCACTTTTGGTTTTGTTATACGCACTTTTGGTTTTACATTTACTCACTTTTGGTTTTGTTATACTCACTTCCCAAAAAAATACGCCAATTATTAACCCGCGTACTCGTAGTGAATTCTTCATTGAACGTGAATATAGTAAAGAGTTGGGTGGAAACGCCTTTCGTGAGTTATTAACCATTTCGGCTTAATTCACGTTTGTGGCAACATCGTATAAAAAACTATTTTTATGTGAACAAATTACAAACTGCCGACAAGCGTATATTGGCAAAGTTTGACATTTTATTTGACATCCTAATTACCTACAGCTCATAAAATCTGTTCTCTCAAACCGATAGATTTATTTGTAGGCATAACGAATTTTGTCACGTCAGTATTACGACGCTAAAGTTAAGATTTAACTGTATGCCAATCAATCTATATATAAAAAATAAAATTGTAAAATTTGAGAGGTTTGATGCTCCCGTATCTATCATATTAAAACTACTTACTCAATCCGTATGCGTTTTTCAGGAAAACATCAAGGAGTAACGTAAATAGGATTTACAAGGGAAACCGTAGGTAGCGCTGCGATCGGGTTGTAGGACTTCTCCTAAGCGGCTGGACCGAAATTTTTTGTGGGTTACTTGCGCTCGAATAAAACTGATGTCGACTTCCATTGGGCAAGAAAAAGCACTTTTTCAGATTAAGAGCAGTTTTTCTGCTCTAGAAATCAGCAGAAATTGTTTTCCATTGGGCGAAAAAAAAAAACACTTTTTTAAGATTCAGATAACTTTTGCGAATCTTGATTCGAGAGCGAGATTCACACATACTTTCACCAATCCCAAAACAAGTGAGATTTGTAAACACAAATTGCAATAAAAAAATAGCTGACTGTCAATGTCAAATACCACACCAACTCAAATGCAAAGAAAAGTAATCTCATTTCACGTTCCATTGGGGCAGGAAAAATCTGACATCTGAGAGGAAAAGCCCAATGAAAATCAACATTTTGTGAAAATCGTACAAGATTTGACTTCCATTGTACTAGAATTTACAATAAAGTGGTTTTTAGCAAGCCCTTCGATTAACTTGGTTATTCGTTAAATTAATGCTGGATTTACATTACCACGCCACGCAATTTTGCATGACTTTAGAGAGAGATTTTTTTATGGATTTTTTCTAACACATCTTAAATCAATCATCGATTGCAAAAATGTTTTTATTATTCAAGTTGATCTTTATGACGTTGATTTATAACAATCACAAAAACGGTTCGCTCTTTCTCATTTCTCACAATCAATTTAATAATGTGCGATCTCGTAATGCGTAAATCACAATATACCGTTCAGTCGCTCGTAATTTTCATACCTCCCTCGATGTATCCACTTTGCGTAGGTATTCGTATTCTATTTCTTTCGATGGGGTGGTTGGGTGTTGGATTTGCATGAACGATGGATGTATTTAAAGGCAGCGGGAGACGACTTGGTAGAGAGGATACACTCATTTACCTCTAAAATTTTGTCAGAAGAAAGTATGCCTTACCCAGGCCAGGAACCTCAGTAACGTTTGTCCGGTCCACAAGAAAGGAGATACTGTCTAATCTAAACAGTACCAGCTAGACATAAGTCTCGTTAACACAAGACTGTTGTATACTGAACTAGCGCCATTTGTCAACTAACTGTATTGGCCCCTATCGGTGCAGTAAGTCCGCAAGCTTACTTACTTACTTAGGCGGCTCTACAGTTCGGGGTGAACCGAAGTCTCAGCTAATAAGCCTCTCCAGTTAGCCCGGTCCTTAGCTAACTGCCTCCAGTTGCGCACTCCTAGTCGGTTAAGGTCGCATTCGACTTGCACGCACCATACTTAAGGCGAGGTCTTCCTCTACTGCGTTGTCCCTCCGGGTTATACTAGACTCTATGGGCTGGAGCATTTGGTTCTATCCGCTCTACATGTCCTAGCCATCTTAAACGACTTACTCGCAGTTTTTTTTGACCAGGCCGATGTCGCTGTACAGCTCTTAAAGTTCGTCGTTGAATCTCCTTCTCCACAGCCCGTCAACGCAAACGGGACGGAAAATTTTACGAAGAATCTTTGTCTCGAAGCGACCGAGGATATCTTCATCCGCTTTAGATAGATTCCAAGCTTCAGCGCCATAAAGCAGGACTGGAATGATCAAGGTCTTATACAGAATCTCCTTAGTTGCTCGGGATAGGGCTCTACTACTCAATTGCCTTCTTAGCCTAAAGAAACAGCGGTTGGCAAGAGTTATTCTTCGTTTAATTTCTTCGGAGATGTTGTTGTCAGAATTTATAGCATTAATTATTTAATGGTTTTTATGTTAGTGGACTGTATTAATATTATTATTATTAGAATAAAACGCGTGTATTAATTTTTGATTTAATTTTTAGCAATTTTATTTCTTGATCCAAATTGCTCCTTTGAGCTTTGCAATGCGACTGACCCACTTTATCTTCACGACTCATGCAATCTGCTTGTGCAGCTGCCGACCGTAAGCACCAACACAAAAAACTAGCTTGCGGTTGCAGTATATATATTATAATAATGTGTTGCATGTGGTGTTCGGTTTCTTTTTTTTTTTTTTTTTTTTTTTTTTTTGACTTAACATAACAGGCCCCCTTGAAAGGCTGTGCTTTTCAATAAATTACATTAAATTCAATTTGTAATTACGCAGTGATAAATTACATTTACATTACCTTATAACTCTTTAATCTAATTACAATTTTTGTAGATACATAATTTCCAATTAAACGCAGATGATGAAATTTAGGTACCTACCCACTCGTCCTTTGAATGGACTCTATTTACCTTTAATTACAGTTTCTTTCTTCCTCAATTGGAAGTTTACAAATTTTTGAAATTGCTCTGACAAAAATTCCATTCTTTGTTTTGATATGGGCAACTCTGATACGGTTATCCGACCCTTTCGCGGTATCTACTATAAGTCCGAGCAACCACATTGTTGTCGGCAATTGATCGTCACATATCAAAACAACGTCGCCTACCTTTAGATTTGGAAAAGAACTTCTCCATTTATTTCTCTGCTGAAGAGAGTGCAAGTACTCAACCGAGAATCTTTTCCAATAATTTTGAACAATTTGGGATATTTTACGCCAATTGGTGAGTCGATTAGACGGAATATCAATGTACGATGGCTCTGCTGGTGCCACAATTGGTCCACCACACAGGAAATGTCCCGGTGTTAGGGGTTCCGGATCACTGGGATCATTGGACATCGCAGATATCGGTCTGGAATTTAATATCCCTTCAATTTGAACAATCATGGTGTTCAATTCTTCATATGAAAATGTTACGTTAGTGGTTATGCGTCTTAAGTGACCTTTGAGCGACTTTACAGCGCTCTCCCATAAACCGCCAAAGTTCGGTGCCCTTGGGGGTATGAATTTCCACGTTATCTCTTCTGTAGTACAAAACCTTTCGATTCTATGAACGCTGAGTTCTTCGTTGAATAATTCATACAAACGTTTTAGTTCGTTATTGGAACCCGTAAAGTTTGTGGCATTATCGCTCCAAATCGTATGTGGCTTGCCTCTACGAAATATAAAACGTTTTAAACACGCAATGAAACTTTCGGATGTTAAATCTGAAACAATCTCCAGGTGGACACCCTTTGTTACCAGACAAACGAACACTGCAACGTATGCCTTATGTGCCGATGAGTTTCGCTGCAGTTTATTCTTAAGCCAAAATGGGCCACAAAAATCTATACCTGTTGTATGAAATGGTCTGGCTGGACTAACTCTTTCGCGAGGTAAATCTCCCATCAATTGTTCGGTTAGTCTTGGTTTTGTTTTGAAACAAACAACACAAGCCCGAACACATTGTTTTGCAATATTTTTCGCTGAAATTATCCAAAACCTTTGCCGCATGAGCGAAACAAGAAGTTGTGGACCAGCATGTAGGTGTTGCAAATGATAAAAACGAGCAACTAATTTTGTAAAGTGTCCTTTAGCGGGCAGTAGAATTTGATGCTTGCGATCATACTCCATGCTTGACCTGCTCAGTCGACCGCCAACTCGAAGAATTCCTAAAGCGTCCAGAAACGGATTCAATGAAATAATTGTACTTTTCCTGTGTAGTTCACGACCCTTTAACAACGCTGCAATTTCTTCCTGAAATGGTTCCTTCTGGACAATCCGAACTATCACGCTTGTGGCATTTCGCAACTCGTCGGTGGATAGAGATCCATGTAATTTAGCATTTTGGTTCTGTGAATTATTTTTGAACCTTAAACAATAAGCTGTCACACGTAATAGTTTCGAAAGTGAACTAAATCGATTGATGAGATCATTATCGGAAACGTCCGATGTCCTTTCTGTCTTATCTGTCTGGACGGTCAGTGCCGTAAATTCCTTTTTTAACTCGAATTCATCCTGATCAAAATCTAAGAGACTCTCAGCATGTCTGAATGTTGACCCGATTTCAAAATCTCTGTGAAGCATCAGTGGACCGTTCCACCACATACTCATCTCTTGTAGTTGATTAGGCATGATGCCACGAGAAATTATGTCTGCTGGGTTCGAAGACGTTGGAACATGATTCCAAACAAAAGTGGAAGTGAGATCTTGGATCTCGCTCACCCTATTAGCAATGAAGACCTTTAGTTTATGTGGCTCAGTGTTGATCCACGCTAGGGTTATCTGGGAGTCTGACCACAGATAGATTTCATTGGTATCAAGCTGAAGGGTATCTATTACTGTTTTCATAAGTCTAGCTAAAAGTAGTGCTGCACACAACTCAAGGCGTGGCAGAGACACCGTTTTTATCGGTGCCACTCGAGACTTGCTACAAACGAGATGCACTGATACGTGACTGTTGACATCAATACTGCGCACATAAATGCACGCTCCATACGCTCTTTCCGAAGCGTCCGCAAAACCATGGATTTGGACAGTTACAGGGTCTGCACACAAAATCCGTCGGTTAATTTTTACGTCATTGAGACATGAAAATCCTAATCGATAATTCACCCAGAAATCTTGAGTCTCCTTGGGAACACATTCATCCCAATCGGTGTTGTCTTTCCACAACTGTTGAATCAAGATTTTTGCTGTAATGGTTACTGGTGCTATGAGTCCTAAAGGATCATACAACTTCGCCACTTCTGACACAATTGCTCTTTTTGTTAGGTTTGCGATATCCTTCATTTCTGGAATCAAGAACGTAAAACAATCCTCCTTCGGTTGCCATGCCAACCCTAATGCCTTAATGCATTCACTTGATGACGCATTGTCTTTCTTTAAAATTTCTCTGTCTTGGACAGGAATATTCGACAAGATCTCAGCGCTATTCGAACACCATTTGTGTAAAACGAATCCTCCTCGCGCTAGCATGTCTACTAATTGGTTTTTCAACTTGATTGCTTCATTAATATTGTCTGCTCCTGTGAGCACGTCATCAACGTAAAAATCGCGTTGAGCGACAGTTGCAGCTTCTGGATACGTCTTGCTCTCGTCCAAGGCAAGCTGTTTCAAAGTACGGGTTGCCAGGTACGGAGCAGCTGCGGTACCAAATGTAACTGTTTGGAGTTCGTACGTCACGATACTTTCTCCTTTGTCACCTCTCCATAAGATGCGTTGCAATGGCGTTTGAGACGACTTTATTCGTATCTGTCGATACATTTTGTTTATATCGCTGGTGAAGACGAATATGTATTTTCGAAAACGCAGCGTAATTTCGAAACATGTTTGTTGGACCTTGGGTCCAATGAGCATTACGTCATTTAATGACAATTGTGTCGACGTTTTCGCCGAAGCGTCAAATACGACACGTACCTTAGTCGTTGAGCTTGATGGCTTGATCACCGCGTGGTGTGGCATATAAAATGTGTTAATGCCATTCGCATCGGAAGACTCATCGATAGGTGTCATGTGACCAAGTCTTCGATACTCGTTGATCACTTCACTGTATTCTCGTTTGAACTCTGGATTGTTATCCAGCTTTCGCTCTAGAGATAGAAAGCGGTTGAATGCTTGAGTTTTCGATTCGCCTAAATTCACATAATCTTCCCGTAAGGGTATGGATACGAGATATCTACCTGTCTCATCACGCTGATGAGTGTTCATAAAATGTTGTTCACATAACAACTCCTCCTTGGATAAATGTGTTTTGTTGACTACATGGTCAACTTCAAAAAATCTTGAAAGCGATTCGTGTAAATTGCTTTCACCTTTCTCTTCACTTGAAAGGTGGAAATTTGACAATTCCCTGTGAAACGGTTGTTGTAGTTTACCTGTTATGACCCATCCGAATGCAGTTTCAACTACCAATGGAAGATTATCCTTTAAACGCAATTGATTTTGATACATGATATCAAAAAATATTTCGCACCCAATTAAAATGTCTAACGGGCGTGAGCAATTAAAGTTTGGATCGGCTAAACGCAAATTACGAGGAATATCCCACCGCGAGATATTATAATTCGAACGAGGAATCGCTCGAGAAATATTTGGGACTACACTAAATCGTAGTTTAGTCTCAAAGTCCGAATACTTGGATTTTACCCTTGCCGAGAGTTCGTCATCTGTTGACGTTCTCGCATCGTTCAAACCCGAGATTGAAACCTTATTTTTGACACGTGGCAAATTAAGTTTTTCTGCTAGGTTGGTCGTGATATAATTCGCATCACTCCCACTGTCAAGCAATGCACGACATTCTTGATAGTTTCCCATTTCATCCTCAATCAGGACAATTGCAGTTGGTAAAAACACTTTCACCACTTCCCCTCTTTCCACAAAGTACGTGGATTGAGTTGTAGTACTTCCTTGAGACGTACTAGGTTCCAACATGCAGGTTGAAGGTATCACATCGGATTGTTGATCTGGTTTTTTCGACACATGATGCAACAATGTATGATGTTGCTTCCCGCAAATTTTGCATCCCCGAGCACTGCATTCCTTAAAAGAATGTTTTTTCAAGCAATTGTAGCAACACTTTAGCTCCTTGATTTTATCAAAACGATCGTATGACGACATCACTAAAAATTCTGGGCAATTGAAAATTGTATGAATTGCTTTGCGACACACTCTGCAATTTTCAGAGTTTTGTCCCTTACTTAAATTTGATTCTTTGCAGAAACCTTGTCCCGAATTGGTGGTCATAAAATTTAGTGACCTACCTTTCTGAATTGCCTTTGGTTGCTTAGAACTTGCAGCAATCTGATTTCCAACACACCTTTTCGACAAATCAACTGAATCTAGCACTCTACATTTTTTCTTTAAAAATTCAACTAATTTTTCCCAACTTGGAAGTTCGTTTGCGTCAAGTTCGCCCTCCCACTCTTTGCGGAGCGAATAATCAACCCTTTTGTAAACTAAGTTAACAAGTAACTGTTCTCCTAATCCATCCACAGACAGACTACACGAGTCTAATCCTGAAACGTTTGAAGTACAAATGTTTATTAATCTTCTTAGATCCTTAGGATTGTCCTTCGAGACCGTAGGAAGATTTAAAATTGCGTCGATATGATGATCGACAATCAACCGCGCATTGTCAAAGTGTTCTTTGAGTGTCGCCCACGCACGCTCGTAACCATCGTCCGACAAATTGATTGTTCCTAGAAGAATTTTTGTTTCCCTACTCAACCTGTCTAACAAATAAGAATATTTCACAACTCCACTCAATTGGGAGTCATTGTGAACAAGTGCCACATATGTATTCCGAAAAGGAATCCACTCACCTGGATTTCCATTAAATGATGGAATAGGTAGGTCAGGCAGTTTTGGTTTTCGCAACCCAGTTTGAAATCCGCTATTGGAATTTGATTCCCTATTGAGACCCGCACTCTCCTCGCTATGCCCACGGACTACAGCCCGGAGCTTCGATTTTATTAATAGTACTTCATTAATAAGTACTTCGAGAGCCTCACTGACCTCTTGAAAACCCTCCTCTTCGTCTAATTCAACGAGTTGTTTCAATATGTGCTCATATTCGGTTTGTAAAGAAGTCAACCCTTCAATACGAAGTTCCGCCTCACAGATGGGAATTTTTGCAAGATCGTCAAAGCGTTTGGTAAAAGCTACTATATGGCTAAGTCTTATTTTGAGAATGCGAATGGCCCTTTCAAATTTCATCATTGGCGTAAAACCTTGAAATGGTGACAAAGTGTCATCTTTGTCATTATTTTTGTTTTTTTTTCCTCTAGGTGCCATTTTAAATGCACCCAATTAATGAATTATTACTGTAATACAATATCTTCAGTATAATATAATATAATATAATTGTGATACCTAGGTATACTGCGTAATTACCTTTGCTTGTATATTGTAATACTGTATTGTATAAAATCGTTGAGTGTTGAGTGATGATGATGACGAAGAATGATGACGATGGTGAACGATGGTGATGATGATGATGGTGAACGATGGTGATGATGATTAACGATGATGATGATGATGATGGTGAACGACGGTGATGATGGTGCTGTTGCCTTCTTCTATCCAACGCGCCTGCTGGCGTTATGTACATAGAACGCGTGGCGTTATGTATAAGGAACGCTTGGCGTTATGTATAAAGAACGCGTGATACGCACTGGCATCCGCTGGCGTTATGTATTAAGAACGCGTGGCGTTATGTATAAAGAACGCGTGATACGCACTGGCGTCTGCTAGCGTTATGTACGTCGATCGCGTAGCGTTATGTATAAAGAACGCGTGATACGCATTGGCGTCTGTTGGCGTTATGTACGTCGATCGCACTGGCGTTATGTATTAAGAACGCGTGATGGGTGCGCGTTATGTATATAGAACGCGTTATACGCACTTAACCGCACTGCTTGGTAATTTGGTTTTTGTTTAAAATGTTGTTGCACGGCAATTGTTTTTTTTTTTCAAAACGCACTAATCTCACTTTTTTGTTTTTTGATGAACGCGGTACACGCGGTTTTATAAATGTATATAAATGCACCAACACAAAAAACTAGCTTGCGGTTGCAGTATATATATTATAATAATGTGTTGCATGTCGTGTTCGGTTTTTTTTTTTTTTTTTTTTTTTTTTTTTTTTTTTTTTTGACTTAACAGATAGATTCCAAGCTTCAGCGCCATAAAGCAGGACTGGAATGATCAAGGTCTTATACAGAATCTCCTTAGTTGCTCGGGATAGGGCTCTACTACTCAATTGCCTTCTTAGCCTAAAGAAACAGCGGTTGGCAAGAGTTATTCTTCGTTTAATTTCTTCGGAGATGTTGTTGTCAGAATTTATAGCAGAGCCGAGGTAGACAAAGTCCCTCACTACCTCAAAGTTATAGCTGTCGATCGTGACGTTTTGTCCGTATATCATATACTTGGTTTTTAGCCGCTTCCGTTTCTATTCTAGCAAACGCACCAGTGACAGCTCGCTGTGTTCTACCAATTATGTCAATATCATCGGCGTATGCAAGTAATCGGACTTTTGAAAGATCGTGCCTTGTGTGTTGGCCTGTGAGTTTCGGACGATTCTCTCAAGTATGATGTTGAAAAAGTCGCACGACAGCGCGTCACCTTGTCTAAATCCTCGTTTGACATTAAATGTTTTGGTGAGGTCGCTACCGACCTTGATGCAGCAGCGAGCTTTCTCCATCATCATCCTACACAATCGAACGAGTTTTGCAGGGATGCCAAAGCTAGACATGGCTCTGTATAGCTCGTCTCTATAGAAGCTGTCGTACACGCGGCTTTGAAATCGATGAAAAGATGGTGGGTATCGATTTGGACTCCTTGGGTTTTTTCCGGGATCTGCCTAAGTGTGAAAATTTGATCGACGGAGGACTTTGTTGGCCGACAGATACCTCTGTAGTTGGGGCAGTTGAAGGGGTCTCCTTTCTTGTGTCCACAAGCTACCATATACATATTCATATTACGCCAGATACTGGAGAAAACCGGATCGATACTCATCATATTTTCATCGATTTGAATGCCGCGCAATGCCTAGAGACAAACACGTCAGTTTGTGCAGCATGGTGATGGAGAACAATCGCTACTCATCTCGGAAACAATCTCAGCGAGATCTCTGATGCCAAAAAAGGATTAAGACAACGTGATGAACTATCCATGTAACTCCTTCAGCATCCGAATTGTGAGAGACTCATAGACCAATTGTTAATTTATAAAGATTGTGGAAGACGCTTGGTTGTATCTTCTTGAATAACAAAACAGGTCAGCTAAGTATGAATAATAGTAATGAAGTAAATTTTATTAAAAACTAGAAAGACATGAAAAACTCTAGATTGCTTGAATACATAATATTAATTTTCTAAGTGAATACTAAAACTCCAACACCAATACACAAGGCTTTCTCACCCTAATCTATCTATACTCAACTGATCCGGAAGATATTGCACTTACAGTGTTGAAAGAGATAGACTCTACCCCATTTACCCCTCCACCTCCTCTCCACACACTAAGTAAAGTAACCTATACTAATCCGGAGGATGCCGCCGAGTAGTTCCAGAGATAGCCTAACCTAAACGGGTAAAAGATCTATAAATCAGAAAGAAAATCATGAAAATCGGATAGGTTCTCGAGTTTTAGTTATAACAGACAGAGGTTGCATTTAGATGTGTCATGATTCATTCATGTCATGACAATTCATTTTTCCAATAATTGTAGGTGCTATTCGGCTACGCTAGTGCTATAAGATTTTTATTTTTGATCTTCAGTCGAATTTGTCCAATCAAACCGTTTAGATCGTTTCGGTTACTTTCGCTGTGGTCTAATCTCTAATATACCTACTCGTAGTTTGAGTTCAATTAATTGAGGTAAATAAGTAAATTTAAAAATATTGCGACCCTTTATATTAATTAATGATAAGGAAAAGTGTATTGTGTTCGTGTGATTTGTGGAAATATCGTATCGATGTGTCCCTAAATCTTAATACGACTCCTCAGAAATTGTTTGATATCGATTTTCGCTGCGATTTGTCAGCCGGTTGCGATAATGGCGGTAGATAATGAACAGAAAATGGCACGACTGGGTCGCACGTAACTTTCTCGTTTATTGCGAATCTCGCAGAATCTCAGAGTCGTTTCAGCAAATTTTACGTTTAAAATCATACGCACTCAAGATGTACTCAGATAACTGAGCACCTGGTAATTAACAACGTAATACATACTACATAAGCATACGTATTAACTTCAACATTTACTTTTAAATTTCACCCCGAACTGGCACTTGAATTTTGATGAATTTCGAATTATATTGCCACTGAAGTTTTGGGCTTTGCAAAAATATACCGTGTGTGAATAAAGATCGGGATTTGGGTAGTAATTTTTGAGAAATATACATAAAACGGCAATATTCGAGTTTTCTGAGAAAAACTAAGTACGTGATCATGTTTAGAATGCTTATGTTGTCTTAAATGTGTATTTTGATCAAAATCGTTAGGGCGGTTTTTTGTAAAATGATGTTGACAAATGTTACAATTGGGATTCGAAAAGCACTGTTATTAAACTGTTTAGCTAAAAACTGAGTACGACGTATTCTTCAGGATATAAACATTACATAGCAGTTACATTTTTAACCAAATCAAAAATGGCGTTTTCGAGATATGTGTAGTTTTTAAAGTACCGCTTTTAGCGATTGGGGTGGAAATCGAAGGACGCATTCATGGTTCAAAAAACTCTGTTTTTCAACTGTTTAGCTGAAAACTGAGAAATGGTTATACCTACTATGGACTTAAGCACTACCTGACAGTAACATTTTTATCATAATCGAAAATGGCGTTTTTGAGATGTGAGCAGTTCTTTAAAGTACTATTATTAGGGATTTGGGTGGATATCAAAGGACGCAGTCTTTTTAGGGAAAAACTGAGTTTGCTATCAAGTTAAGAATGACAATAGTACCTTAAAAATAAGTTTTTTTTTTTTAAATCGTTTTTACCGTTTTCGAGAAAAAGCCAATTTTTAAAACTGCCGTTGCTGGACTTTTTAGCGAAAAACTGGGTATGCAGTCATGTTAAGCATGCTTACATTAACTCAACTATCAATTTTGGTTCAAATCGTTAGAGCCGTTTTCGGAAAAATCCAAATTTAGACATATTTCGTAAAATTTTTATATGGGAGGTACCGTTAAATAAAAGGTACCGCTAGCATAAAAAAAAGCCCACAAACTCTAAATACGAAGTTTGAACCAAATCCGTCCAAGCGTTTAGATTCCCCAGGGGTGGGACAGACAGACATACAGACGGACAGAATTGCGAGACCCACTTTTTTGAGTTCCCCTATCATCGTTATATCAGAATTGATCAAAATCTCGTGTCCGAAATTTTGTACGAAAACAATATCTTTCTCTTACTATACGTATACGAGAAAGTTAAAAATCGTTAAGGTGGAATTTGTGATTTTCTGAACGGTTGAGTGAGTCTGCAACTCCTTGCAACACACTGATCCACCGCGCCTACAATTTTGTATTGAATGGGTCTGTGTCATTGTGATCTTAACCAATATTTTTCTTATGATTGCGTAATCTAGAAGTGACTATAAATCATCAGGCAAACAAGGCGATGAACTAATATCTGGAAATATCGCTACACAATTCAACTAACATAACACACTAATATTATCGTGTTCAAAGAAAGTTGTAGCAGCAATAATAATACCAATTCTGCAGTTGATGAAGACGCTCAACAGGGGATAGAAGCTGTAGAGGCTTTAAGGACTTAGTCAGTTGCAAATAACCCAAAACAATCATCTATGTGATTTTAGACCTACCCTGGCATTTTTCTACTGAAAGCTTCATTGTAATTGCTAATGTTGACAAAGCTCCAAAGTGCGGAACTTTATCTACTTCATATTCGCAAGAAATCTGTAAAAATAAGATAAGCATAGATGTATCCCATTTTCATTGGTATAAGAATGCTATTCGAGTATAGTAACGCCTTATCAAGAAATGCTATTAATACGTTATATATATAATATATATAAGACGGGGTTTGGAGACATTGTACACACCCAGGGGCGGATCCAGGAATTCTGTTTGGGTATGGTCATGTTGGCCAAAGCCAGCCAACCAATAAAACATATTTTAAAAAATAGATACCTATGCATATGTCCACAATAAGCCTTATGCGTAGGTAGTCTCTATAAAAAAAATAGGTAAAAAATATATCCCATCAATTTTCACAAATTCTTTGGACAGGTGTTCCTCCTAGCTCTTCCTTGAGGACTAAGTATAGCTTTTTCATATAGTGCCAGCGTTACCAGATTTAGCAGTTTCCTGCGATTTTAGCAGGATTTGATCGTAAATTTCACTTGCAGCAGATTTTTTAGCATTTTCATAAATATCAGCAGTTTTTAGCAGTTTTTTTTAAAAAAAAGTTCATGCAAATTTTTGAAAAAAACACTTTCAGTAAACATTTACCACATTTAAATATCTATTTTCTCAGTATTGAAAAAACCAACAAAAAAAACTTTATTTTTTAAATTGTTTTCCTTAAATTTCAAGTTTGAAAGTATTTTTTTCATTGTATTGTAAGTGTTTTATGTTTTATTTTTTTTTTCATTTTAAGTATTATTTGTTTTTAAATTACCCCTCTCGCCTAAACGAACCGAGAATGACCCCCCTCCCGTAGTAAAAAATGCTTGCAAGAAAAAAGCCCCTCTACAAAATACCGTTATCAATTTTCGCCGCCTAAGTTATCGTACTCGTGCCGAGCCGTATTCTTTAGGGCATATTTGTGCATATTTCGGTATAAATGCATATTTTCTGTGATTTATTTTTACGTTAAAAGAGATTAAGCCTTCTGGGGACCTCTTTAAAAAGCGCACCTACTATCTTACCTCTTGGTGGTTTTCTAACTTTCTCCTATAAGTAGTAAGAGAAAGATATTGCTTTCGTACAAAATTTCGGACTCGAAAACGGTAAAAACGATTTTTAAAGAAACTTATTTTTAAGGTACTATTGTCATTCTTAAATTGATAGAAAACTCAGACTGCGTCCTTTGATATCCACCCAAATCCCTAAAAATAGTACTTTAAAAACTGGTCATATCTCGAAAACGCCATTTTCGATTTGGATGAAAATGTAACTGCTAGGTAATGTTTATATATTTAAGAATACGTCGTACTCAGTTTTTAGCTAAACTGTTTAATAACACTGCTTCTCGAAACCAAAGTTGTAACATTTGTCAGCACAACTTTACTACGATTTTAATCAAAATACGTATTAAGACAACATAAGCATTCTAAACATGATCACGTACCTATTTTTTTCCATAGGTTTTTCTCAAAAAACTCGAATATAGTCGTTTTATGAATATTTCTTAAAAATGACAACCCAAATCCCGATCACAACCGGTATATTTTTGCAAAGCTCAAAACTTCAGTGGCAATATAATTCGAAATTCATCGCCTACTTGCCTTGAAGGAAATGTCAGTTCGGGGGGGTGAAATTTTAAAGTAATAACGTTTTTAATTAACAAGTGTTTAGTTACTAAACCTGAGTACATCTTGAGTAGGTATGATTTTAAACGTAAAATTTTCTGAAATGAATCTGAGATTCTGTCGCTATAAACGAGAAAGTTTCGTGCGACAAAATATTCGGACGAATTTTGGTCGGGGTATGATAAATTTGCATAAAATATATTCCCAAGGGCCCAAAACAGTGTGGAAGCCTGACATAGTCTGTTGAAGGTTTTGGTAGGACGAAGCAATGCCGGTCTATATAAAATGATCGATAATTTAAGGAAAGAGTTTCTAAGAAAAAAGAAAAGAAAAAGAATGGATTCAAGTTACACTGCTTATCTGAAAAGAATAGCGAAGAACTCAGTCTAAGAATTTTGCATTTTGGTAAAACAGAATTTTTGAGAGAGTTACAGAATTTTGGTACCTAATACAGAATAACGCCCCGCTCTGCTCTATTTCAAATAAATATAGGTACTCTTTAGCTAAATGTGCACTTTAAAAATAAATAAATAGGTGGCGCAACAGGCGGTAGACACCCTAGGCCTAGCTTCTCTCAACCATTCGTTTTGTGTGAGTTTCCATTTTTGGGACGAAGGGAAGGGACCTACAATTTTATGCCGAGTCCGAACTGAGAAGCTTTTTCAGGACAGTAATACTCTCTGATGTTTGTCAGACGTTCGCGAGAGGTGGCGCAGTAAAAAAAACCTCCAGATTCAGATGTAATTTGTGTTGTTCCGGGGATCGAACCTGGGATCCCTCGCACAGTAGTCTACAGCGTTGCCGAAGTGGCACGATCGTGCTTTTTGGACACGCAAATTTATTTGTGGCACTGTGGCACGCAAAAATTGAAAATGGCACGTTTTCATCACTTCTCTAACCTTACTCAAATAATTAAAGCTCAGTGTAAAGGATCATTCACATGAGAGCGACCAACTACCTACGAACGAACGAATATTCGCAAGTTTTGACAGTCCGTTCACATGAACACTTTTCTCGGTCGCGGCAGTTCGCGAATTTCAGCCATCAGTTTCTACCCACAATGTCTAATTTGAGGTTACGTCCGTACCAATGTGTTATTCGCTAGTTTATTCGCATTTCAGCAATTCGTTCGTTTGCTCTCAAGTGAATGGTCCTTAACTGTTTCTTCGTTGTTTCTGTTTGGCGTTGGCTTGGCGGCATAAATGTGAAAAAAAACATATTTTTTCTTTGGACACGCTAAGGGCACGCTCCTCTGAAAAAAGTGGCACGATTTTTTTATTTTCGGCGGCAACGCTGGTAGTCTAGCACACTAACCACTGCGCCCACAAATGTGCACTTTATTTACCGCTATTATCTACTAAAAAAAAAAGTTTAACTCATCGGGTATCGCTTTGGGGCTTTTGGGACTTACCTAATACCTACCTTATAGATAAAGAAAAAACAACAACAACAACAACAAAACTTGCAGTGATGGAGAACGTTTTGCGCGATCCAGTCGTGCACTTTATTTATACCTGAAATTAGTTTGATGATAAATAAAATTTTTTTTCAGATGGATAAAGTATATAACATTATAAGCGGAACAATTAATATTGATAAACAACGGGCGGTATATACTGGTCTGTATGACCATGTGAGAGTGAAGTTGTTGGATGGTTTAAAAAACTATGCGATCTTTAAACAATTATTTCACCATGTTAAATTGTGCGGTTTGTATGCATTTTTTTCTATTTAAAATAACTTGTCTGTTTTCTTTGCTTTTACGATATTGTTTAAAGAAGTCTAGTTTGTCAGATGCCAGTTTCATTAACCGCCATCCATGACACACACAAAAAAAAGTTTATTGTCATTAAATAGTTCATCCTAAATTCATTTTTGACTTATAACTGAATAAATTATTACTAATACATCCATTAATTTATTATGTCTATTCTATTCACATGCAGGAAGCTATGCAGATAATTTGAAAATATCGGCACCAGACGAATTTGATCTTGTGATGCGGCTTAGATTTCCAGAAGCTAATTTAGTAAAAATCATATACGACCATGAAACTAAGGGTAATGTGAAAATTGACTTGACAGACTTATTGGCCCACCTCAAGGGAGACAACAAATCAGTTAATTTGTACAATTTTTTGTATAAATGTGTTAATAAGGAGTGTTTTCTGTTGGAAAATAAAATCCAGCAATGGCTTCAGAGCTGTTTTGACAAAGTTCTTTGTGATATTAAAGAAAACATCAACTTTAATGGTGAACAATATAAACTGTCTTATTCAAGACAAGGACCGGCTCATACTATAACAGTACAGAACATTAACACTGATAAGCCGACACTTAGCATTGACTTTGTACCCGGATTTGCATTTTCATCCCTTCAGTCTGTGTCTAAAAGGGAGCCAACTGAGTATTGGGAAGCAATTCCACGTCCATTGAAAAATTCTGAACTAAAGGATAATCCTTCATTTAGGACCTCTTACACGGAATCTGAACGCAAGATTTTGACTGACAAGAGAAATATGAAGACTGCTCTGAGGCTTATGAAGAAATTTCGCGACAACAACCCAGCACTGTGTCATTTAAAAAGTTACTATATCAAGACTTTATTTTTATGGATTGATTTTGAGAAGAATGCAACGTTTTGGAAGGAGCCGGTCTACGAAATTATTCGTGAGGTGAGTAGGTATATGGAAAGTCATTGATTTATATTTTTGGTGTCCTATCTATAATATATACAAATGTATTTATATTAAATAAGTAAATAAGCAATACAGGCGATTAATTTTGACATTTTCATAATGTTAATATTAATAAGCTGTCAAATAAGGACGATAATCTACATAAAGCGTTTCTCTTTTTTTAGTTCAGGACAGAGTCTGAACTGTCAAACAAAAGTTCGTATTTCTTTTTAAGCTCAGACACAACAAAGCTCAGAATTTGTGTTTCTTTTTCCATTCAGAGAATGGCCACTTGACCAGAGGGCGCTCTATTAGCTCAGAATAAATTGACTGAGCAGGCTGAGTAAAAAGGGATTGGTCTCCTTTTCCTAAATCCCTTTTCCAAAACCCCCTTTTCAAAATCCAGTGTGCTGAAAATTGAAATCTCTTACTTTAAAAGACCCTAATAGAAAATCCCCCATTTTAAGATTTGGTTTTATTAATTCTGTCGCCGCGACACCTAAAAATTGTGTTAAAAAGTGAGATACGTATTGCGGTCACTGTAGGATTTGGAGTAGGTAAAAGGTTGGGTATATGCAAAGTTTGGTTTGCTTGTGGGAGATTTTGGCATAGGGGATTTATCCCGGGAGATTTTGGAAAAAGAGAAGAAAAAAAAAATGGAGATTATGTCCAATAAAGGATTTTGGAAAAGGGGATAACGTAATAGCAGGATAAAGGAAATAGTTGAAATGGCGGACAAGCCTTGTTTTTCTGACACAGAAGGTAAACGAAATTAATAAATAACCATATGACAGCTATGTGCTCAAGTGTGTTTCATAAACAAATCAGAACAGATCGTTCTTATGCTTATGCCCAGATCGGGCACGCTTGTTTCAGAGCATGCTCAAAATGCTCGAACTCTATTTAGGGCTCCGCTCTGAAATAAGAAAGAAAAACGCCTATAGGCTCAGTCAAAATGATGGGCAAAGCTTCCGATTGCAATGTAATCGCATATTCGTGTTAAAGTTGGAGCTCATACAGTTTTGTATACACTCGCGTTCATTTTCGATGTAACAAACTGCAGATCATAAGTCACATAATATGATATGTGCGGAACACCGCAATCCTCTCTGCACAGGTGTGGTGGCTACCTAAAACACATTCATCCTTTCGCAGGTCGTGAATGTAATAGTTGTAGCCATCCGGTCCATGCAGGTTGAACTTCTTTTCATCGGAAAACACGATAGTCTGCCACTCTTTGTTCCACGTCCTATGCTCTCGAGCAAACTGAAATCGTGCAGCTTTGCGCACATCATTGAGATCAGTGCTGTCAGTTTAGTGCTTTCAGCGCTAGATCTGGCGCTTTTTTAATGTATTCAGCGCGCATTAAAAAGTTTTAGCTCTTGGAGGAATTTTTAGCGCAAATATTGTTGCAGTGTCTGAGATTTATATCTTAAGTCCACTTAAGCCGTTTTTGTTATTTTTAGAAACACTTAAGACGATTTAAATTAGATTTAGATAAAAGTCAAAACGGCTTAAGTCAGTTTTTTATTAATAAATTCTAAATCTGAACAGATTTTCAATAAAATTAATAATATTCGAAAAGGGTATCTCTAGAGTGATATACGAAAAAAATTGCAGCCTTCTACTCAAAACAGTTTTATTAGAATAATTTTTTAAAGTTTAAAACTGCTCTCCTGAAAAATGTGAAAAATCGACTTAAGCCACTTTACCTTTTGAGTAAAGAATGGAAGTCCACTCGGAAATATTAGTACGTACTAAAGTTTAACATGACATCGCCCTACAGTTCATGTGAATTCCCGTTTTTTGGATAGCTCTTTCTTATTTATTACTACTGCATCTGCTCAATTTAAAAAAGTTAAAAAAATTTAAGTCGTTACATAATCGCTTTAGATCACAAACAAGAATCATTGCCCTTGAACCTATTCTGATGAGCCATAATAAATGGGATTTTTTTGATATGTTTTTTTCAAAAATAATAATAAATATAAATTTTCGGAGTTCCGCTGGCCAATTGGCCCACATCGAAAAACATGATCGACACCTTATCGTGGGCGTATGAGGACTTACGGAACGACGCTTTGTCGTATAGGGCCTCGCACGGAACCGCGCTTTGTCGTAAGGCCACACAGAAACCATACCAAAGGTCGTCACGGAGCCACGCTTCGGGCAGTCTTACGTATGGTTTGCTAGACCTTGAGTGCGAAATATTAATCCATCCCCTAATAATATTGGGATATGTATAAGGCAACTTGGGATAAGCCGGCTATGTACCTATTTAGATTCTTCTGGGTGCTCTGTGTGGGTCTACGATATCACGATATCTAAAAAACAAAAATCTTGATAAATATTATTAAAAAAAATTATATTTACGGAAAAAACTATTTTGGTATTGTCAAAGCGAATTATATAGGTATGTAGTTGTGAAACGTTTTAAAAAAACATTTGATTACCCAAAATAATGCAGATAATAATTTGTATGCTTTTTGTTTTTACTACTTAAAGGTGTTCCGTAAATTAGAAGAGGCACTGCTTAACGAAGAGATCAAGTTCTTTTGGGATAACGACTTGAATTTGCTGAAAGTCGTAAAACGCACACAAATTAACGCCATGCGCCAAAAGGTACAGCAAGCTAGGAAGACTACGTGCGAACCTTTGCATCAAAAACATATCCTTAAATTGTATTGTACGTACTATAGAATTATGTCGTTTCTACATATTATGAAAAATGTAGTAGGTACCTACTAAAATATACTTTCTTTCAGTAACGAATGAAGAAATAAATGCACTAGCGGATGGTACGATGGCATATGCAGACAGCATGGAAAGCGGAAGAGGAGCAAAATATTTATTTTATTCGATTTTTGGTTTATATTGTGTTATTTTGTGTTACCAGCTCTACAGAGTTATTACTCAAAAGCCAGATTTAAGTATATAGTATCTGTCGGATAAAATAAGAGATTGCTTTCTATTTATATTGCACCATCTAAAAGAAAACGAAATATTAAATGAATGCAGATCATTGATTTAAATTATTGTACGAATTATTACATAAGTTGCACTTAGACTTGGTTGCGGATTTGGTATATCTGGGATCGAGATCCAAGTAGGCGAGAGCACCCAATATCAATTTATCGATGCACCAACGCACCAAAGCACCAACACGCTTTAAAACATTTCATTTATTTCTGTAAATTATACAAATTAGTGTTAATAATATTAATTTATATATATATATCAAAGACAGCGAGATATCTGGGTATTATCCTGGATTCCAAGCTTAGCTGGAAGGAAAACATAGAGGTGGCACTATATGCCTGTAGAAGAGCATTCGGCAACACATGGGGTTTCAGGCCGTACGTGGTACACTGGTTGTATACCGCAATAGTGCGACCTATCCTAACATATGGTACAATTGTGTGGTGGAAGGCCACGGAGAAAAAATACCATCTCTCAAGCCTCACTAAAGTCCAGAGAGCGGCATGCATTGGGATTACGGGTTCCCTACGAACAACACCCCCGGCAGCCAGCGATGCCAGATTACAAGATATATCTTTTTTTTCAAGATTTTTAAGCTTCAAAATATGTACAAGACTTTTTACCTTAAATTCATCAAATTTCAAGATTTTTTATATTGAACTATAATTTCGTTATTTTTTTCGTTATTTCGTTATTTATTAATAAATAATATTACTGAGGCAATAATCAATAAGCAACTGGCATGGCAATAGGAAACACGCAATATTATCTCTCACAATTATTTTACTTTCAATGAAATTAGAGGTCTTACTACATCAAAGGAACTCAATATCGGTCGAACGATAAATTATGCTGATTACAGCATGTTGCAATTTGTAAAGCAAAATATATATTCTTTCGTAGTAGCAATATTTGTCATTAGTGACACGTCCCTAGACATTTGCGCATATAAGTAGGTACAACGTTTTATTAATTATTGAGAGTGAGGTACCAAAACTACTCGACCGATATAGTCCATTTTCAATACCAACGACACGACGACGGTAAAAAAATCATGTCACAAAATTTCTTGCTTTGACTATTTTTAAGGATATTCAATTTGATGTTTCCTATTATGTATTTGGAAAACTGCCATAACAAAGTCTTATGTCAACGGAAAATTTAATAAAGTTAAATAAAACGTTAAAAACTTAACATGTAAACAGTTCTTCCGAAACTTGTAAACGGAGTGCCTTTTGACACTTTTATTTAAATAAAAAATTTTTTCCGTTCTAGTTAGTTTTATTTATATTTTGGAAAAATCTTGAAAAAAAGATATTTTATTTTGGAAAACAAGATTTTTCAACTTTTTCATCTGGGAACACTGCCGGCAGCAATGGAGGTAATGCTAAACCTCACCCCTCTGGATATTTACTGCAGCAGTAGAGCGGTCAAAACCGCGATCAGACTAAGAGAGTCTGGAATATGGTCATCCAAATCCTATGGGCACGCCTCGATTGAAACACAATGGAGCGCGGCAAAGGAGAGGATAGCTACAGGCTATCTACCCCCCACACTCGTTTTTGAAAGGAGATTCACAACCAGAATTCCTGACAGGAATGAATGGGAGCACAATGCAGTTACAGAAGAAGGGGAGATAGCCCTCTATACCGATGGTTCTAAGATGGATGTTGGTACAGGCGCGGGCATCTACAGCGAAAAACTAAACCTGCGAGAATCATTCCGAATAAACGATGACTGTAGTGTGTTTCAAGCGGAAATTGCTGCTATAACCCTAGCGGCAAAGGACCTAAAGAGACGTCACACTGCCGACAAACAAATCACTATATACTCTGACAGCCAAAAGCCATGGAGCCAGTCGTTGTGAAGTCGAGGGCAGTAAGTCATTGCAAGAAATACCTGCACACAACGAAAAACATGTGTAAAATTTACCTAAATCGAGTGTTAACTTTCATAAGTCCTAAGGCCGTTTTGAGCTTACTTAGTTTTAAGGCAATTTCTGTTAAATTGCTGAGGTAAATACACCGCCACATAATCAGTGTAGAATTGCCTTAGATATAGCTTGAACTATACATGTTTTCCTAAGGCAATATTTCCTAAGACTAAGGTGATTTTTGCCAATATATTTAGGCAATAACTGTGTTGAATTGCCTTAACCACTAAGGTAATAACAAAATGTTTTTGCCTTAGGAATTGCTTAATTTTTATTTATTTATTAAATTATTTATTTATTTGCTAGCCTAAAGTGCGTTAAATTATAGATGGCTTTTAGCCATAATCCCAATTGAAAGTCAAATTATTTATTTTTATTTATTATATTTTATTTATATACCGGACAGTTTCACAATTTTTTTTTTGAAGGCTTGCATCATTATTTTCCTTGTTCATATTTCTGCATTTATTCGAATAGCTTCCATCTTTATTGAAATATCCCAGCAGTCACCAGTTTCATCCTAAGAATCTATTAAAAAAATATTTTTTTTTTTGAACATAAATTTCTCTGTCTACCATTTTATTAAACAAAACCTTACCTTCTTCATTACATTCCTCGACAACATTTTTGTTGAGCTGAATTTTTTCTATGATATGTTGATCTTCGGGGACATTTTGGACATTTTTCCTAGAACTAAAAAGCAAGTGATAATGAACAGAGGATGTTGTTTTTTATAAGCAGTTAAAGTTAAAGTCCATAATAGAAACTATTGAAATTACTTATAAAACTCACCTTCTAATTGTAATAGAAGCCAGCACGCAGTTTTAATGTTTTAGTCACGTATCAGGAGTAATATTTGTTTAAAAATGTAAGCATACAATGAAACGCGAATTCAACTATTACACTTCCAAAAGTTGCCCCAGGCGTAAGGCAAATTACGTTAGGCTTAAGGTAACGTTACGCAGTTTAAGATAATAAAAGGAGTGTCTGCTTACATCTAAGGCAAAATGCCTTCAGGCCTAAGGTAAAGTTAAAAAGCTCCCGAAATGTTTAAAAAAAAGTTACCTAAGACCTAAGGCAAAATTACTTAGTTTACCTGACAGTCAAAGGCAAAGTTAAAAAGAGACATGTTATTTCTTGGTTAAAACTACTAAGCATTTTAAGGCAATTCAGCCTATTTCTCATTAGTTAGGCCGTACATAAATGGGCTTATTTTTAAGGAGAAATATGCTTGTCTAATAATATCCATACAAAAAAATTTACCTAATGCGGTTAAGGCAATATTACACAGGATTTTTCTTTGAGTGTGGATGAACTATCGCAAGCCAACACGGTGACCCTATGCTGGGTACCAGGGCATATGGATATTCCGGGTAATGAACAAGCGGATGAGATTGCAAGAAACGGGTCAAAGATGCATGCATCAATGGCCCTAGAATCTGTAAGAACTCCGCTAAGTACGCTTGCTAGGAAGGTGGACATTGAATCCTTGAGTAGAACAAACCTACGTTGGAACAATCTCAGCACCTGCAGACATGCAAAAGAATTGTGGCCAGAAGTGAGCAAAAAGAGATCCAAATTCATGATCGGACTGAGCCGCAAGAATATTCGCATACTCACGAGGGTCATTACTGGACACTGTGCGATAGGCGTACACGCGGGAAGGCTGGGCATACTGCATAATGACTTTTGCAGAAGCTGCAGAGACGTTGAAGAAATAGAATCTGTTCGTCATCTGCTTTGCGAATGCCCAGCCCTTATAAACAGCAGACAAAAGATTCTCAACAGCGTCTTCTTCGATGAGCTAGAGGATCTGGAGAATGTTGATCTTAAGGAACTCCTGAGATTCATACTCAAGTCGGGGTGGTTCCAGTAGTTCAACAAACTCTACATCCTTCGGTTACTCTTAGGACAGGCTGGAAATCTGGATACAAGAGCTTGTGAATGCCTGTGATTAATACCAAATCTAGGTGACTCAATAAAAGCGGTATATTCTTTGTCTCCAACAGGTATTAAATGGAAGGTTCCCGTGACTGGACACAATGGACCCAACTGATGGTCTACGTGAAGCTGTGGCAACCGCCACTAGAGCACCCAATTACCTACCTACCTACCTACCATATATAAAAATGGTGGAAAAAAATGTATAGTAATTTATCAATTGAGAACGGCTGGACCGATTTGGCTTAAATTTTTTTTTCAATTATTCGTAATTGCCAGGAGAAGGTTCTTCTGAAAAAACATTTTTGGAAAACCCCACCGGAAAAGTCGGGAAATTGGAAAAATCGAAAATTTATTTTTTGTAAGGAATTTTGTGTGCTATTGTTCCGGAATGGCTTTTCGAATGGAAAAATAGAAAATTCTTAGTGGAAAACGAGAAAAATTTGAATGTTTTTTGACGAAATTTTGCATTTATCGCCTAATTTGACGATTTTGGACGAGGTAAAAGGTGGAAAATCTTTAAATCTTCGTCTTTGTGGCAGCATGTCAAGGGGTTGAAATTGACCGCCAACATGAGAGTCGCATTGCAGAACGACCCATCTGCTCCTGAATTCTCGGGACAACTGCTGGCGCTTGGCAATGGCCAAATTCCCGTTAATGTTTTGACTGGATTGATATCATTTCAAATTTTTGCGAGTTCACATCGTCGAAGGAGGAACTCATCACCAAAGTTTTTCCCGGCATTGCATAAAATTATAAAAATCTTGATTGGATTAGGTAGTGAACGGGCAATATTAGCAGCGAAGAATAAGGACGCGCGTCGATAGCTTGAATTTCATTATTAAAAGTCAAGTCACTGGAGAACTGCATTCGTAAAAACTACATAAGGGTCTTTCGGTGCAGGGAAATAAGTCCCCGGGAACTAAGTCGACTGAAGGACTTAGTTGCCATGTAAGGTGGGAACTAACTAACTAACTTTCTTATGGAAACTTAGTACACATTCAACAGTTTAATAAGTATGCAACCCCCTGTTTGGGTTTACTGTCAGATTTGCAGTATGTGAGAAATTGGGTATATTGAAAATAAAACCACTTAGAGTTTTCGGAATTTATTTTGCACCTTACATGGGAACTAAGTCCGCTTCAGGAAAGTGGTTCTATTTCGCACTAAGTGGGAACTAAGTCCCTCAGTCGATTTAGTTTCCGGGACTTATTTCCCTGCACGGGGTCTTTCATTAGCGACTTGACAACTTCAAACTTTCAGTGTGAACGCACCCAAACCGATTACCGAACTGTCAATGTCAAAATATTCATGTCGTTTTCGATTGGTCATCCAAAACCTTCTGGCAATCCGAACGCTTCTGAAAGCGTTCGATTGGCACTCAACTGACAGTTCTTCTCCTGAAAAGAAGAGAATTTTGCTTCTAGATTTGAATTCAGAATCGAAACCAGAAGCACTTATAATGTACATTCATACAATATAAATGTCAAAATCGTTTAATGTATCTTTTTTGTGTCACATTTGATAGTTTTGCGTTTTAAATCAGATAAAAGTAATTATTTCAAAAAATAATATTAAAATGGATATTCCGATATTTTGTAATTAAATTTTACCTTCTTCACCATCTTCCACGTCATCATGTAGTAACGGTGATGATGATGCAATTGCGCTTGAATTTCACAAACACAATGACTTATAGAATTCAAACTCAAATAAAATCTGTTTGTCTTTTCGATTGGCATCCCAATTCGGAGAGTTCTTCCGGATGATTCTGGACGACCAACTGAAAACGACATCAGTAAAAGCAACATCAACACTTTCATCATGGTGTCTCCACCTAATGAAGGAACAACGTTTACAAATAATTACAACTTACTACCGAATTTACGAGTCGGTGGGAGCGTTAACGCCAATCTACAGCCGTAGACAAGCAATTCTAGTGAAAAAATTTGAGTCATAATATTCGCTGCTTGATGCTGCCGTGCCAGTGAGACTACGTTTTGCACTAAGTGTGGAGAATATTGCTGCCGTAGAGGCGTCCGTCGCAAACGAGCCAAATCAATCAATTTCACGGCGGTCTCAAGAATTGGGCTTAGGCCCGCCCGAAACACACATGCGATTTCAATCGCGCGTCGCAAAAAATGAAACACACACATTTCAATGTGAATGCGCGCACATAATTTTTAATTTTATGTGCGCGCATTCATATTTAAAAGTGTGTGCTTCATTTTTTGCGACTAAACAATCGCGCGATTGAAATCGCATGTGTGTTTCGGACCTTACTCAAGAACTAAAGCCACTTGATCATATGAAGCGACGTACGTTCTCAAATTGGGCTCTGTACATGATGGAAGAAAATGAAGAAATTCATCGGAAATCATCTTCAGCGATGAATCGCATTTTTGCTTAAACGGCTTCGTCAATAAGCAAAATATGCATTACTTGACAGGCTTTTGGCAGAAAATGAAATGTTGGTTTTGAACTAACCTGCGACAACCTGTCAGTTAGTCACGAGACATTTAATGAAAAAAATAAAAATAAAAATAAATAAAATTATATAACTCTTGAAGATTGTTCTGAGATTCGAATCGAATTGAAAGTGATTCGATTTTAGCCAACTGACATTCCAACTTTCGAATTCGATCGAGATGTATATTTTGTTCATTTTCCCACATTCTAAGTTTTGATTTTATCGAGATAAAAAATGTCAAATTTTATTCGAACGAAAATTTGTAGTCGTAAGCTCTAGTTAAAAGTAAGATAAGATATATAGGAAGCAACAATTTTAAATGGAAATAATCGCTGTTCGCAATTAAAATGGACACAACACTGTTTAAGCCGGAAACATCCAACAAGCGAAATACCAAATGCAAACCTATATTTCGTCGGGCACTTTGTGCATGATACATAACGACAACATATGGCATTGCGCATGTGGTTCATTCTTGCTGTTCATCGAAATTCACCTGTCAACAAATAATGACGTAGGTTGTGCTCATGATACAACAAGACTACAAATTTGCGATTTTGTCGTATTATTATTGTTATTAATTAAACATAATAATAGTGCATTTATAAAAGGGATATTTTCCTCTGCATTTGAGTGCAAAAATAAAATTTACCTAATGAAAAACAAAAATAAACATCAGAAACAGCTCCATAACTTTCCTAAGAAAAAAAATGTTTTAAGCCAAAGAATTTTTAATTTTTATATATTAATAATTTATTTATTAAAGTAATATTTAAACGATAAGACCCAATTAATAGAAAAATAAAGATTTTATAGGCTGTATTTTGTGAAAGATGACTTGATAAATATTATTGGATATGAAATGGGCATGTAAACTGACATCATACATGCAGTTGCATTTATGCTTAGTAATGCACTTTCTTTGGTAGGATTTCGAGTCAGCAGCTTAAGATGGTCTTCCAAAGCCATCTGAAGCTATGATGATACCAATTATTGAAACTATATGAACCACTTAATTGATTCATAATCAAAATAACCAAAAACCGAGTCAAAAGTACTCTTCTTTGGCTCGCGATTGTACTTTTGGATTCGCTTCCTTAATCGCTAAATAGTGGACGGTAAAACACAAGAAAACTAGAATATAATAAATAATTAACTAAACTACTTGTTTTTTAAACATTTTATCCTCATTCCATTCAAAACACAAGTTTTTTTTTATCAATTTTGTTCATCCGACGCGTCGAACAGAGCAGAAAATAAGTAATTCCGCGACTTAATCATAGGAGCAAGAAAAAAAAGACACATATACGGACGATAAATGTTTTTCCAAACACATTCACAGAATTTCGAAACTATATCTTCTATATTTTACATTTTATTTAAACATTTAAAGGAACAACACAAATCGTTCCATATAAAACAAACGTAAATGCCAAATGTCAAAATGTTCATTGGGCTCTGCTGACCTACATGCGCAAAACAAATCAAAAATAATTGCACTATCTTGTCTTGTTGTATCATGTTTTAAGTGGATTAGGTTTGTGTCGTAGTACTTTTCGGTTCAATTTGATCGTTTCTTCCTCCAAGAATACATAAATGCCATCTTTACTCGAATTAAAACCAAACAACAATTGAGAATCTGACAGCTGATTTCGAAAATAAAATTCATCCAATGAAATCATTCGATAATGAACTTCTTTCCCTCGAAACTTACAATGCGAGAAGTTCATTCGAGTGACAGTGAATGTTTTGAATTCGAGGAATAGTCGTTTCTATCGAATCTAAAAATAAGCGTAAATGTATCCATATCCATAGGTGTTGCCTGATTGTCTTTGAGATAGTGTTGGAGTTGGAGACACAAACCAGTAAGAATAGACCGTCGACTCCTCCCACATAACGGACTTTGCCTACAAGCTGCCGGCGAGACCAGGATTTTTCATGTATTGGTGCTGTACAAAATCAAAGGGGCGCCATTAACGCACGCATACTTGAAAAATCCTGGTCGCATGGTATTGCATAGAAAAACATTGCCGCCATTAATTTTGACATTTACACGTATTCACAGACAGGGAAATTCTTTCCGGGGGGAATCGGGTAGGTGTACGGGAAGTCGGCGGTCTATTCTTACTGGTTTGTGGTTGGAGACCTAAAATATCATCGCACAACAAATCTCCATCAATATCAGATTTAAAGTTGATCTTTAACTTTTCTTGCAGCTCAGAACAATGTCGCGTAAGTTTTTTTTTATATTGATATTTTTATGTTAAACAAGAAATTCCCCGCGTCAGAAAAATTTTGCATCTGTTGAAATCTTTCCTTCATAGATATATGTAAGTAGGGTGTCCAAAAGAGCATTAAAAAATCGACTTCGAACATTTTTTTTTGATCAGTAATTGGTTCATCAACATCCTCTTTACCCGGTCTACGTTTAATGCATCTCAATCGCACTACTAGGCGGTGGCCATAGTGTAGTGGTTAGAGTCATTGCTTGTGACCCGATCGGCGTTGGTTCGAGCCCCGGCGCGCGGGGGTCAGCAATACTCGCCACCGACCATAAAGAGAAACGAATAATATCAGAGTTTCTCCACCACTACACCAAAAAAGGGGTTTCTGCTTGGTAGCAGACGAGATTCGTCTGAGTGCTCCAGGATTTGGAATCCCCTTTAAAAAAAAAAATTAAAAAAAAATCGCACTACTAGTTTGAAAATTGCCCACTTAAGAAAAATAATTGTTGGGACTTCCCCTAAATAAAACATCTCAAGCGCTCCGGAAGTGTTAGCTTATTACTCGTAGTTCTACGTATCGTATCTATATGTATGCATCTATTACGAATCTAAACGGTTGCCCGCCATTCTAAGCTCGTACACTTTACAGGAACTTCTCTGATAACAAAACTTTACTAGACTAAATGGGCTCGATCTCTATGGTCGCTTAGTGCGTGTCTCTTTCGCCCTATATAACTTAGGGAGGAATACGACAATGCAACTCAATAACAGGTCATGGAATCGTAGTAGATAAATGCTGAGTATTTATACTCTTTCCTACAAGATAAATTCATAAAATGTAATATGTACTCTGAATTTAGTTTTTATATCGCTAGAAATATGTTTGCAAATTCAGTAAAGTTAAGCTGGCGCGCGACTTATTTCATTTTTCTTTTTTGAGATATAAAAAAATGTACCCGCAAGAATTCTTCCTACTCTTTATTTCAACTAAATTGTCAAATTCACAATTTTTTGCAATCTTTCGTTTATCTTTATGCATCTGTGAAATACAGTGCATGTAATATTATATCTTATTTCCCGTGAAGGGCAATGGCTATCTCAGACAATATAGCATCATGCAGACGTATACCTACATAACTCGGTTACACTTCAGCGCCCTTCAGGTGTCGGTGCCCGGTCGACCCCCCTAAAGCCGGCACTGCTCACACGGGACCCGCCTGCTTTTATTATACAGATGAGTTCAAAACGGAAGCAGGAGTAGGGTGGGGGGGTGTTTTCTTCCAAGATTTAAATTGAACGATCTCATTCTGGCTTCCCAATCAGTGTAGTGTGTTCCATGCGGAAATCATGGACATCAAAGAGGCCCTGTCGTGGCTACGGTATAATATCCGCAAAGGATATTGTAAGTTTTACCGATATTGAAGCCGCGATTAAATCCTTGGACTCGGTAATCTTAAAGTTCAAACCCGCTCTCAATTGCCGCTTATCTTCTAACGAGATGGCGAAACAATTCAAAATTATACCATACAGATTCCAGGGAATTGCAAGGCCGACGAACTCGCTAGGCAGTGCACAACCTTGTGCCTATACCGCTACGAGTACATTTTTAAATAAGCAAAATGCGATAGGCGCCAAGCGAAGGTGGTTAAACTGCCCATGCTATAGATTTCAAGCGCTCCAACAATCTTGTAACACTAAAAAGAACCAAAATTAGCACATTAGTAGGTGACATCACGGGACACTGCTCTCAGGCTGGGTCTCCCTTCCAATGAAGGGAAGCTGCGTGAACAAGGAAAAGGAAGAGACTATCCGTCACCTCCTATGCAATGCACGTGCCCTGCCCTCTCAGCCCGTAGAAAACTCCATTTCGGAGAATACGTCTTCGCGAATGCATTCATAAGTTGCCTCTAACGGTTCGTTTTCAGCTCCTCATCAGGTTCAACGGGTAGTTGTGAGATCGTTAGATCCTGTGGTATCACCTCCTCTGCCACCCTAACCTAACCCAACCTGCTCTCAGATACACCTAATATGGGCTAATTAAACGATAAATTGACAGCACTAAAAAAAATCCTATCACATAACATTAGGAGGAGTCATCTGGTGCTTTCCACTAATCTGTACCTACCATTATAACCAAATGTATACGAGATTCACGAGCCAATATCAGATCTAAAATTGATAATCGGCAGACCCTGCATGACATTGACGTACAATTAAACTGACTAACAAAGCTATCAAAAAATCAACGTCAGCCAAAAAATGTCACCAAATGCCAGAGCGCATTATCAATAAATATGCGAATTTAAGATTTTAGCAATCGGGAATGTTACATATGTAATGAATGCTAGTAAGCTGGCATAATTCTAAATGACTGACTAGCTATTAACGCATTTAAATTTGTATAAATTCTTATCATTTATGTGTCACTTCGACATGTGTTACCTAACACATTTTAAGTAGTCCCACCTGTTAATAAATGCTCTCACCCCAATTGCATTATTACCTATTATTAATCAAAATTTTCAGCGATTATTTTCCTATAAACTTGTATCTTCTGTGCATGCATCGCTATTTATTCCTACGGATGTTTGTCGTCTAAATTAGCTTCACTTTATCAGTTTTTATTTATTACTCGTAGTTCTACGTATCGTATCTATGTATCTATCACGAATCTATTACTGCTCGACTGTTCGAGAAGCGTCCAGAATTTTGCTTAGTCTGGCTGGAACACGAACAATATAAACAAAAACAAAAAAACAAGTTTGCTTTGAAATAATTATCGAAACTTGTGTAAATGAAAATGCTAAAGCTGAAGCGTAAATGGAGAAGCTACATAGAGTTAATAGTGAATCGCATTCTACCCTATGCTCTAGATCAGTTTCATCAGCCATCACTTAGTTAAAGTACTTAAGTACTTTGTATAGGGGTGGAAAATATTGTAACTTAGTACAGGTTGTGGTAACCGAAAAGATTTATAATTTTTCTGAACTAAACCTAAGCTTGGTAACGCGAAAAAATTTAGAGAAACATCTCATGGAAATAGATTGATCTCATTCTCAATCCCATTTGTCGTTTGCAAAAAAAAACCAGTAAGACAATTATCTTCGACTATGCCGGAGCTCAAATACCCGGTACTGTACTATTGTAAAAAATATTTTATTATTAAAAAATTATATATGTGTATGGGAGCTATGGGTAGTTTTTATTCGACCAAGCTCATTTTTTGTCAAAAAATTTTAAATATTATTAAAACAATATGTGCAAAGTTTAAACTTGCTATCTTTATTGTAGCTATTTAAATTTAATTTTTAACATCAAAAAGCTATATAAATCCGATATTTTTGTATGGGAGGTAGTAGTAGTTTTCATCCGATCTTGCTCATCTTCGAACTTAGCCTCAGTTTGGTGGATAAAAGCTTACGTACCAAATTTCAAGTCGATAGCTCTTAAATTACGGCCGTAATCGTGCGGACGGACAGACAGACAGACATCGCTAGTGACGATTTAAGTATCGATTGTTCCTCAAATTCCACTCAAGGGTCGATTACTGTTTCATACTGTCATATTTGATTATAAAACTTAAACTAATGTTTTAAACTTAGGTTTTACCTTCTCGTTACTCTGACAGTAGGCAAGCTACTCAACTGTTAACGAGTTGACGTATTAAATTTTGTGGAAAATAATAAACATTCGTATAATATAGACATCTATTTTGTGTTTGTTGATTTAATCCTTAAAATATATGGTAGCAATTTGTAAATATGGATTCAGATTATGACTGAGGCCCTTATTGTGATTGTCGATCAGCGATTGTCACGACAATTGTCGATTGCGTCGATTGATTTTAGCTTTTCGTACGCACATATTTTTTTCACTTCCAAGAGAAAGCATCGACAAGACATTTGTAATCGACTACAAGCGACTGTCAAATCGACAAATATCAATCAAGTGACTGTGAATAATGACAAATTGCTTAATGGTGTAGTTTTTACGTCGCGTCTTTTGGCGATTACAATCTATTTTCAAATTCAAATAAATTATCAAATGATGCTGTAGTGCTGCCAAGGTTTTTGTACCATTTAACGTGAGTATTTTAAAATGACTGTGCAATGCAAAATATACATGACTGACACTTAGGAATCTGGTCACTTAAACTCAAGCCACACTCAAACTATACTTAAGTGCACACCGTAAAACTGGACATGAGTGTTTAAATATTTCTGCTCCTTTTAAGCAAGATGGAGACGTAAGTCCAGGGTTACATTAAATAAAATAGATACAACTACCCTACAAATATTTGTGTTGGTTTTTGCTAGCTAGCTCAAATGAACAACTCTTGATATATGCAATGACAGAAGCTCTGGATGTCATCAAATCGCCATTGAACGTAGCTTCACTGTCTTATTGGAACCAGGCGTCTTCCACATTTTATGTGACGTACATTTAGATAAAAAAATCCGTTGCCCGGGTAGTATTTGCCATTATTAGCCACTCTTTTTTGGAATCGTTTCAAATGTTTTTTTATTTCTCTTTATAACGGACGCTCTCAATGCAAAACGACCACCAATAAGTAATGTTTTACTTATGCTCGGTTTCATTGCGTTACAAATTAGAAATTCGAATGCATTTACCCTATTATATATAAACACGTTCGTGTTCTTCATAACTGAAGCCCATACCATAGGTAGTTATTGCAATCAGGGATGCTAAAGTTGTTGCAGAAAAAAGAAGTAGATTGCTAAAAAAGGAGTAAGTACCAGTAGACAAAATACCTAACAGTTTCAAAAGGCGTTTGTGATAAAGTCGGTTAATAAAACTGGTATAGTTTTGCTGAATATTTCGGCTTTGGTTTGATTCAACTCTCTGAATGTAAATGACACCGTCACTCCGAAAGCAATTCACTAGCAGTGGGGTGCCAGATTGGGCGCTTTATCGTATTTTGGGCTACCTTTTTGCTTAAAAAACGATAGAAATTTCTGCCATGAGCGCCCAACACAATTTTGGGCTATATATCGGATTACAAATTTTGTCTTAATTTTGTTTGTTTTACTCTTTCACAAAACTAAAAATATAAATACTTTCAAACAAACCCGCACTTTTAAAACTTGGCAGCACTCTTGCAGTCAAGTAACATCGAACAGTTGTTCAACTTGCACGCACTTATAATTATTTATTTTGCAGGCCTTTTGATTTGATTTTGACACAAGCCAAAATAATGAACATTTTTGGGCTTACGTGTTATCTAACGTAAGAACGGGTCCAATCAAGCAATTTTTACGGAGTTAAGTTTATTTGCAATCCAATGCAATTGCTAACACAAGAACCGAATTATTTTCAACGATTTTTGGGCTTCTTTCTGGGCAACGATATTGGGCTAAATTTTTTTAAGGTTTGGGCGCTTAAAGCAAACTAAATTCTGGCAACCCCAGTGGCATGAATATGAACAATCTCTCTTGAAAATTCTCATTATTTTCAATTTGTGTGAATACGTGTAAAATGGTAGCGTGAGATTCATACCAAACTTCAAAAGTTACTATAGGTGGGAGTGGATGAGTACCCATTTAGGCCATCTGTCAATTGCGATAAATATTTATCCTTGACTAATGAAAAGAGAAGTTTACCAAACTCCAATCTAAAAACAGAGATTTCTCTAATTGAAGGCTTTTAATAAATTGAAAATTACCGTTTTATTAATTTTGTCATAATATGATAATTTTTGACAGCTAAAAATTTGTTTTGTTTGTTTGTAAGGAACTCTGCAGACAGCTCGGGCGGACTATTTATTAGTAGTTTGTGACCCGAAATGTAGCAAAAATCTGTCAATACTTACTGGATGGCATAACGCTGAACAAATGTACTAGACCTGCTACATATGTACCAGATTCACAATCCTGTACATTTTTCCATCTTGCATTTTCTCTCACTTTCTCATATAACAAGGCCAATGTTTACTTTTTAAATCCCCTTCAACCAATCCAATTCCAATTCAACTTCCCATTCACAATCCATTCCACGTCCACATTATATATACATAGTTCATTCATTTGTATTTTGTATACACTTGCTTCATTTTGATTTTTCATATCAGACATCAGTTGACATTCAACTTTTAGACAGACGAGTCAGTTTCTCTCAATATTATATTTTCTTGTTTGTGGTATATGTATTGTAGTTTTTACAAATATTATTTCAACAATGTCTTCAAATAAAAATAAAAGTGCATACACAAAAAAGGTAAGTCGTGAAAATATTCCATATAAATTGCATTAACTCAGGTGCTGTGTGCTCTCGAAAATTTATCTATTAGTTAAGTGTAATAAATGAATGCAAAATGAAACATTGGCCGCGTTCCATTGACCGCTAGTCATCTAGCACATAATATCCCTGATGAAGGGACGCTGGCGCTAGAGATCTGAGGGGCAGCGGCAAAGTGACATTAGAACCAATTTGAATTCGTATTCATTAGAGCCAAAAATGTATTTTGTGCCATCATTCCGCATATTTGAATTCACCAAATTGGAAATATTTGACTTCTGCACTTTCACTTTTGTTTTGACAGTTCGTTATTTTTTTTCAATCTAGCAGTTCATTTTGTGCTAGATTGAAAAATTTCCCAGAAAAGGATATTTCACAAAATGTGCTAGAGCTCTAGCGCAAATGCTGAAATGTCAGTTTTTTTTTATATGGAGTTTGGCATGCCACTAGTCATCTAGCGGTCAATGGAACGCGGCCATTGATATCAACTGTTGTTAGCGTTGCCGCATAAAATATTTTATCCGTGCCACCACTCACAAAAAGAGGTGCCATTTTGATCTATTGCGTGCCACCATAGCACAAATAGATGAAAGCGATGGAGTGTTCTTCGAAACATTTATAAATTTGATCACAACTAACCTTCAAGAATTGTAACACAAAAATTCAAGTTAGTTCTGAGATTCTGTCTTATTAAAAAATATTACATTCTTCCCCTATGAATGTAAATTCTGTAAGTAAATGCAAATGATGTCTGGTGAACTTATAAGAAATGTTTTTTTTTCTGTTTAGAATAATTAATCTTATACCAAAATCAAAGTGCCACATGAAATGTTTTCGTGCCACAGTGCCATTTTAATAAAAATGTGCCATAAGTGCACGATCGTACCACATCGGCAACGCTGAGTTGTATAATACAATAATGTACTTCTGTCGCCCGGTGCCCGGCACCGTAGAGCAATCCGTCATTCTCATCGGTATCTGTGATGCAAGTATTTTTTGTTTGTTGATGATTTTTTTCTACAAATTCCTGAATTTTATTAATATATACATACATACTTTCATGTGGCATGACAGTTCACTCAAATATAACAAATTCACGCTATAAAAAGACAGATATCTATATTTAAATGCTAAGATACTGAGGATAGTAGATAAACGTCAGTAAAGTGAAATCTGCGAAGGCGATGTGCGCCAATTGGCAACCAAAATCATATTTGTTTACCTCGTATGGATTTATGGAATGATAAAGTTAGTTTTTGTCAATTTGCGATCGTTTTTGTGTGACAGCTATAAAATTAAAACAAAATGAGTTATATGACGATTTTTTTTAAATACCATTAGACGTGTTTTTTTTTGTAGGTAATTCCATAATGACTTAAAAAAAACGATTATCGGGGCATAGGTATTTCTTCGTTAAATGTCACTTGCAAACACCAGCAAAAGAAAAAATTCCGAAAAGTCATAAAGAAAAATAAATCTACAAACACAATAGGTAGCATTCGCGAACCAAAATAATTTATTAATATAGAAAATTCTGGAGAAAATAGGAACTCGGTAATTTATAAGCATTAAATTTCTTCTTTTTTTTTTTTTTAATAAAGCTGATTATGTGAAATGACATTTTATGACACAATCGACTTTGTGAAGATATTTAGTGCAATGATAGTTTGGTTGCACAATTTTTATTGGGGGTCAGGAATATGCCCCGGTAATTTTTTGTGCTAAGAAAATCTATATAGAACTATAGCGGACCTGGCAACGTTATCCTGCCTGATATTAAGCTGTATGACACTGCGGAAATCCCCGATAGGAGTGAGTACAACCCAAACTTTTTAATGTAGACATGTCAAAAAAAAGTGCATTGAAAATGTATTATTCAAACAACATTTCAGCTGCTGACAGCTTTTTTTCGACATTTCAACATTATTTGACATTTGCCTCCCGGCACTCTGAAGTCTAACTTTTTGAAAATAAGTTCGTTTGAAAATTTGTGCTGCTTTGCAAACAATTGCTAGCTACCCCTTTCGCAATACCTACGTACGTGTCTCTTTTATGACTGACTTTTCCATATGATTTAAGGTGATAAGAATGAGGAAAAAATTAGTGAAAAATGTAGTGTCATAGAGAGAAACGGTTCGATAAATATTTGGAATTTGGATGAGATTTGGCGGGAAAGGCTTTTAATAGTCCAAATGTGACGAAAAGCAAACTTGTCTCTTTTTTTTCGAGAAAGCAGGCTCAGTCCTCTCAGTGAATAAATTTTGTAAAAAATAACTTTTTTTTTGTTGGTTTTTAAAATTTTAATTTTTTTTTTTATATTTAGGCATGTCGCACATAATTGTAAATATGTACTTTAGAAAGTCGTCAAAAAACATTGAGAGACACTGATACTGATATAGGGTTCCGTGGACAAACTTTTGGGAAACGCTGTAGCTCCTAGCTACCTTTTTCTGTTCAGGAGCTCTCAATTTGGTACATATTCGGTGTCACCGCACAGTTCCTAATGAATAGATGCAAAGTTTCGCTAAATAGTTGTTGCAAAATGAAAGGCTGAGGTTGCCATTATGCGCACTAAGTAAATTTATTTTTTTTTTTGCTTAAATTAACTTATTTTAAGATGTACTGTAAACGATTTTTTTTGCGTAAACTTTTTTCCTATTTTTTTTTATACTTTTAAATTTTCAATTTCCACAGAAAAGTTCAATTAATTTTTTTGACTGAACATATTATACTGCTAAATATCCCAGAGTAAATATAATTAAAATAATTAGCTCCACCCTGACAGTTGTTGACATACCCTTAGCGGAGGGACGAAGTTGCGTGAGCGGTTAAGCCCTGCGGAAAAAATGGTTAAAATCCTGTTAGCGAGCCACCCACCCCATACGTTAAATACGACCACTTTCTTACAGGAGGCAGGGATCCTGCCTGACAGTTTTTGGTATACACATAAAAAATTATTAAAATTAAAACAAAAAAAGAATAAAAAAAATGAAATAGGTATTATATTTATGTTTTTTAGGCCATTTAAGCCAGAAATAAAAAAAAAAAAAACATTTTTGTTTAGTGCACATAATGAAAACCCGCCCAAACAAAAACGTTGCGAATTGGCGATGGTAACAAAAGAAAACAAATATAAGTTTAAAAAACGAATGAAACGCTTTGATAAGTATACTGCACTAAAAAGCAAAATAATAAAAATTAACTAAGCTATATTTAACTTGGAAGGGGCTAAGGGGTGAAGTATTGCCTAACAATTAAAAGGATTTCTGGAGTTGACATAGATTTATGAGTATAATGGCAAGTTGAGAGTAGGTACATAGTAACTAGTAAGCAGGGTTGTCAGGTTTTAAAAACCGAAATCGCCAAAAGTAAAATATAAAACGCCAAAAAATCGCCAAATTTTAAAAGTTTTCACTCTCAAAATTCAAAAACCATAAAAATCAAATGAATTAGTGCAACTCGTTATTTTTACGTAAAAATAACGTAATGCAATTTCCCTAAGCTCCTGAAACTCTGGCTGTCCTATTGTCATTTTGTACACATTGTTCCAAAACTTCAAAACGTCTTCTTCGGGAACTTTCTAGATAGATGAAATTCATTTTGATTTGATTCATTTGACTAAATGACAGAAATTAATTTTTCCGACTGAGCCTCAGTATGTTATAATAAGCTTTTGGGTGGAATCAAGCTTATAATCAGACTTTTAAAACAGGGTCGCAGTTGGCTTAAGCAAACGCCTAGCTAAAAATATCCCAAATAAACAAACGGTGTGTTGCAGTCAGGCAATCTTTTTCGCATTTCTCTTAGTAAAACAAGAATTAAATCGTTTAATTGCTCCTTAACTTCATCCACATGCTCTGTGCTACCACTGTTTCTATCGCGATTCTTTCAAAATCCGACCCTAAATCAATATATTTCCAAGATTTAAAGTTGTCTTCATTCGTTACTAATTTTAATATTTCGTCAGTCATCACAGATGTAAGGTTTGAGTAAAAATTATAAAAAAAGGTAAAATATGAGGATTTTGGTTAAAAAAATTCAAATCCCAAAGTCTAAAAATATCGCCTTTTTTTGAGTGCGTCGCCAAACCGATTTTTGTGTCGCCAAATTAAATTTCAAATCGCCTGTTTGGCGATATATCTGACAACCCTGCTAGTAAGGTGTGAAAAGTTTGCACCCACTTTTTATAGGACGAATTTTTAAAAATGAATAATTAGGTATGTAATAGTTTTGACTTATCTATTGACATAAAAATTTTCAAGTTAATACGGCTAATGGCTCATGTGTTATGAAAAAGCAGGGAATATCAAAATCCAAAAATTCTTTCTAAATTTAGCATTGGAAAATTTCAAAGTTCAGAGAAAATGGTTCAAATTTGGCCTGCAAGATTTGAGCATAACAAATTTTTCACGAAGTTAAGTAAAAGCATTTAAAAAGAAAAATGAGTTTGTTGGTGGTTAGGATGAAGAGGTTTGAAAAGGAAAGGATGTTGCTGGGTTGAAGAAAGAAAAGATGGCATTAAAGGTGTCACTAATGGTAGGATAGGTAGATGTAATTTCTCCTCTACGTAATATCATCGCAACGTTGAAAGACTGATATGATTTGATGGTTTTTGTAACGTGCCTGGGTCAAGCTCCCAAGCCCTCCGTCGAGCTTAGAGAGCGGGTGCAAGCATGCCGGCAACAACACAACGTTTTAGTCTTCAAGTGGAAGGGAAGTGTAGTAGTTATCGAAATTAATTTTAAAATTCAACCTCCGCAGGATTTCTTATAATCGCACAACAAAATTTCTGCTATCTGTAGCTACTATCTCAAATGTCCAATCAATAGAAATATCTTCTTTCATCGGAAAATCCCTCAACTATTAGATAAATTTTAAAATTTTTGTCAAATTGAGGTGCACTTTTGTCTGTTAATATCCCTGAAACCTTATAATTTATTGAAATGAAGTACCGTCAGTACCACTATGTATTCCGATGTCTGGGTTCTAAAAAAAGTCTAATATTTTAAAACATTCTGATTGATGATAGAATAAGAATATCGAGACATTTAAAAAATATTGTATTTTGTAACGGAGAATTAATCATCTACAATGGTGGCCATAAGTATTTTGACAAAACTAAAGTTAATTCAACTCATAATTTGAACTTACTTCATGTAAATTTTGTCATCAATGGAAAGGTCATTTATATTCCTTTGGAATGATACCAAACTGTCATTACCCCATTATAGAGTAAGAGCTAGCAAGGTTTTTCCTCAAGTCATTTTAGCAAGGCTGTAACTTTGTGAGCTTAGTTCATGGTGACTACTGAATACGAAAAAAAACATGTCTGGCAGCGCTGCGTTGGTTTATATTGGAATGTCATAACCTCAAAAGTGAAAGAGATTTACCTCATGTTATCAAACTTAAGAGTTTGGTATAAACCGGAGTTTTGGTTTAGCTTTGAGGAATAAGTAGAGTGATAATATCTCTAACATAATATCAAAAATTTGACTTTGCTATTATGACTTAAATTTTCCCTTTTTTGCACTTTAAAACTGGCAAATTGATATGGCAATTGAATTTTCTGTCTACATCGGTCGTAAATTAACACATACCAAAATCTTAAGTTTGCTAAAATGAGGTACCTACCTAAATGTTTTGCCCTTTTGAGGTTATGGCATTAATATATAAACCAACGCAGCGCTGCAGAAATATATTTTCGTGTTCACCAGTCACCCCGAACTAAGCTCACAAAGTTACAGCCTTGCTAAAATGACTTGAGAAAAACGTTGCTAGCTCTTAGTCTATTAAGAACCCATTGAAAATTTCGAACTTTAGTAAAAGTCTACTTTTTTTTACTTTTCCTCGGTCAAAAAAAAAAAAAACTTTTTGAAAATTGCTAAAAATGACTAAAAATGGCAAAATTTTTTTGAGATCAACCCATTCAAAAAATCATAAAAAAATATTAGCGAAGAGAATTTTGAAAACATTTTTTTTGCAGTCATTATTAGAATTGTTTGAAGAAACTGTTTGCATCAAAACATTTTTTTTGCCTTTTACATTCGACAATAAAACTTATGGGCTATTAATATAATGATATTTTTTATTTGCTTTCAGTCAGACGAAGTTTACCAAGTGATTTGTCGTACCATCAACATTGACGATAAACGAGAAAAATACACCAAAATGTTTAATTTCGTAACGCAGAAGATCTTTAATGGCCTAAAGGAAGATCAATACTTGAATTCTTTACTTTGTGGTATAAAGCTATGCGGTATGCAATTATTATAATATAACTATCAAATTTCCCCGACTCAATTTTATCACATTCACAATGGTCTACAAAGAGAAAGACCTAAGATTGAAGAAGAACACTACGTATACAGTTGAAAATATGTTTTCGTTACTATAGAGTTCAATATGATATGATAGTTCTGTATTACAGCTGTACCCGCATGGCTTGGGCTTTGGCCGTTTCCAGGAATTGTATTGCTTAAATATGTTCTTGTCTATTAGGGCAATGCAGATCAATTTTCCAAATTTTACAACCTTAGCTATCATGAGTACCATGAGTTGCAAGGAAGCTGCAAGCAAGCCTACAACAAGCTGCAAATGGCGAAAACGTACGTATGAAGTATGTACAGCTTAGGCCAAGGCTTAACTTTTTGTGAAATAAGTAATGAATTGAAGGCTCCTGCAAGACAAAGTCTCGAATTCTGTTTTCGACAAGGATTCTGTTGCCGGCCTTCACTTACAAGCCTGGAAATTAGATTATTAAAATTGTTTGCTTGCATTCTCTAGAGAAGATGGTGCTTCAAACTTAGGCCAGGGTCAAAATCTACCGAACAAACGTCTGATTTAACTTCATGCCTCTGTGATATAATTTTTGATACAACACACCACGCGATGTCCGAAAATTTCGCCAATTATATCGTAGATACACCTTAGTTTCATTGTCTTAGATTATTAAGCTCTTAAGTCTTTACGGTGATAGTTCTGGGGTGGAAAAGCCTAAAATGATTTACGGTTATCACAAATGTTACAATCAATTGTGATCAAATAAAATTTTTCGTCAGCGTAAGGTAATCACCAAAAATTATTTTAAATTTGGCATCACTTGACACTGATATGTGTCATAATTTGTTTTGTGTATAATAGAATATTAAGTCGTATTAAATATAGGCTAGTGTACCACTATTTGGCGCCCTTCTGCGAGTGGCTCCCGGAGCATGATAGGCTCCTTGTCCCCCTCGATACGCCACCGTTCAGTTGTACACTTTTTAAAACGGCAAGCTAATTCATCGCCTGATTTAGTCTTTTCTAGTAAATAAACAACTTATTTATGGTGATCTGGATCTCCAATAACATAGCTATAAGCTAACTAAACCAACACTAGGTTAGTACGGGTTGGGAAGACAGAAGAAACCTGTACAACTGCCTCATTTAGATGAATGTAGATTCATTGTGATATTATGATAAACAACCACTAACGTATTTAATAAATTTTATATATTTATTTCTAGGAAGCTATGCAGATAATCTTAAAATCTCAAAACCCGATGAATTCGATCTCGTAATGCATCTCACTTTTCCTTATAATGAAAAAGTCATAATACACCAGGATACGTTAAACATCGGCAATGTATTCATCGACTTGTCGGAGGTTTTGTCAAGCCTCAACAAAGCAAAAAGGATCGAAATGCATACCTTCTTAAAGAAGTTTGTCAATGATAAAAATTATTTCTTATTAGACTATTTTCATCGTTACCTCGAAGGACGATTAACAAAACTTCTTAATGAATTTGTTAACCCAATCTATGATTCAGATAACACAAGTTATCATTTGAAATACCGAAAGCAAGGACCGGCACATACAATTGAGATTATTAATAGTGAAAACGATTTTTCAATTGATTTCGTTCCTGGATTTCGATTCGAAGCTAGCAAAGCAAAAACCAAAAGGACAACAACTGCTAGATGGTGGGAAGCAATACCCAAACCATTGAATGGTGTTAGCTCCAATCCCTCATTCAGAGCTTCGTATACAGATTCTGAGAGGACTATTTTTCGTAATACTAACCAATTTAAGAACACTCTGCGATTAATGAAGAAGTTTCGTGACATGGACCCAAAGCTATGTAATTTAAAAAGCTACTACTTAAAAACAATATTCCTGTGGCATTTTGAAGAAACTCCTCAAAGTTTCTGGAATTCATCAATCACTACAATTGTTCATGTTGTAAGTATATTTTTTTAAAAACTAAACTATTTTTATTTTTTATCCTATCATTAATTCTATCATAACACATGAGGGGGCGGAGTGGCCAGAAAAAAAATATATGCCGGACATTAAGGCCGAAACTCTATTACTACTTGCGAATTTGGGTGTCATGCTGATAAAGCCCGTCCCGTATGACACTACATATATTATTTTTTTTGGCATTTTTAATGAAACTAGAGCAGTACGAAAGATTAGAACGAAAATTCTCGATAAGTGTGAGTGCTATCATCTTATTAATGTAGATACCCTATAAGGGTGTCCCATAAATAGGTGGCGCAACAGGCGGGTAGACACCCTAGGCCTAGCGTCTCGCAACCATTCGTTTGTGTGAGTTTCTATTTTTGGGACGAATGGAAGGGACCTACAATTTTATGCCGTGTCCGAACGGCTAAATTGAGAAGCTTTTTCATGACAGTTATACTGTCGGATGTTTGTCAGACTTTCGCGAGAGGTGGCGCAGTAGAAAAAGCCTTAACCTGGGATCCCTCGCACAGTAGTCCAGCACACTATTCATAATTCCACGCACAATTTGAATTTTGCGCAATTTAATAGCACAGTGATGCCAACGCAGAAAAAGATAACAATATGACAGCCGACAGTTCTTACTTACATACTTAAGGCGGCGCTACCGTCCGGAGTGGACCTGGGCCTCAACCAACAAGCGTCTCCAGTCAGCACGATCTTTGGCCAGCTATCTCCAGTTTCGCACGCCAAGTTGGTTAAGGTCCCCTTCCACTTGCGCGCGCCACCTAAGTCGCGGTGTTCCTCTACTGCGCCGTCCCTCGGGTGTGGATTCATTGATCTTCCGGGCCGCAGCATTCACGTCCATTCGCTCTACATTACTCCAGTTACCTCAGTCGTTGGACCTTCACTCTTCTGGCGGCGCAGGGACATAAGTCCATGAGACATAAGTCCATGAGACATAAGTCCATGAGACATAAGTCCATTATGGCCATTATGAGTCATTTCCTAATAGTGTAATCGGCCGTTTTTGCGATCAGAATTGGCCATCCAGATGTTGTGATTTAATTCAGCCACATTTATGCGAAACGGTGATAGATAATTTTAATAAAAGAGTACCTACTTGCCAGCAAAGCCGTGGCGGCCATTTATCCGATGTGCTATTCCATACACAACGAACCCCAATCTGTAGGTATACTGTATTGTATGAGGTATGAATCAATAAAAAAAATTGCTTTCTAATTAAAAATCTGAATTTTCTTTCTATCAAAATTACACTTTGCATGAATTATGGGACACCCTTTATAAAAGAAAATGTATTGAAAATATATTCAAACTAAATTTTTCAGCCGCTGGCAGCTTTCTTTTGACATTTCAACTTTAATAGACATTTGGCTTCAGTCACTTTGAAGTCTAACTTTTTGAAAATAAATTCGTTTGAAAATTTGTTTAGCTTTGCAAGCAATTGCTACCCTTATCGCAATACCTACACTTTTTGTCTCTTTTACGCGCAGCTGAATTTTCAACATGATTTGAATTTAATGTGACAAAATGAGAAAAAAATAAGAGAAAAATATATGCCTCCAGAACGCCTGTTCAATGCACTCTGCATGTTAGTAGAGTCCCATTGAAACAGGTGAAGAAGTTTAAGTATATCTCGGGGTCTAATTCACGAGTGATGGAAGGAGCCATGCTGAGTTTTCCTGTAGAATTGGCCAGGTTTTATCAATTTTGAGACAGCTTGGTCATTCTGTTAGGACTGAACTAGGTGTCAAAGCTAAGTTGTCAGTCTTTAATTCGGTATTTGTTCCAACTCTTACCTATGGTCATGAGGTTTGGGTAATGACCGAAAGAATAAGATCGCGTATACAAGCTGCCGAAGTGAGATTTCTTCGCTGTATTGCAGATTTGACCCGTAGAGATCGCATTAGAAATACCAGAAAAAGTGAAGAACTCAATGTCGAGCATGCTTCGATGGTTTGGCCATGACCATGTTCCCGACCAGGATTCCACGACATGCTATGGAATCCGTACCATCGGGCAGGCGTCCCCTAGGTAGTCCCAGGATGAGATCAAGTTCATAATCTCTCCTCTACCCGTATGGGGATTGCTCTTGATGATTTAGAGTCGATGGCGGAGAATCGAGCACTTGAGCAACCTACACCCGCGACCCACTTAATGGATAAGCGAGCCATTGGAAATGAATGAATGTAAGCCGTAAAGTTAAAGTAGCTTAAAGAGACTGCCACTGCACACTGCTAAAACACATTTTGTTTCCCACACGCCATATGATCACCTATTTGTATTTATCTTTAAAGATGTTTGAAAAGCTGGAGGAAGCCTTGCAAAAGAGAGAGATCAGGTACTTTTGGGATAAGGACTTAAATTTGCTGGATTGCTTGAAACCATCGCAAGTTGAAAGTATGTATCACGTAGTGAGGATAGCAAGAAAAACCTTAGAGTCCGCAACATGTTCACAGGACGTTTTTGACATTTTCTGTAAGCTTTGCTCATTCTTGTGGCTGTTTTGACAATACTTATTTTAATTTTTATTAATTTCTATAGTGACAAAAGATGAGCAAACCGAGATGCGAGAAGAGGACGAAATAATCGTTCAAAGAACTTTTATGGACGAATTAAAGCCTACTGCCTTGCCTGTTCTTGAAAGTTTCTGTAAGTTTTGCTCATTCTTGCGGCTATTTTGAAAATAATTATTTGAATTTTTATTGTAATTTATACAGTGACACAAAAAGAGCAAACCGAGATGCCAGAAGAGGACGAAATAATCGTCCAAAGATCTTTTATGGACGGATTAAAGCCTACTCCCTTGAATATAGCAGCTGGTATTGCAGCTTGTGCTGCCATGTATGGTATTTTCAGGTACTTCAATAGGTCACAAGACAAGGATCCACCACGGAATCAAAACGAATAACTATACCAACTAAGAAAACCTAACACAAACATGTAATAATGTATTATCGGCTGATGATATTTCTTACTACGGTTCGCATTGTTAGATATACATACTTTAATTCGGTCGTTATTTGAGTTGTAATGTTTTATTTGTAACAAGATTTTAAAAAGCATAGACCACAAACTCCTAATAAACAGACCACCAGCTTTTGTGCCTTCCCTGCCCAAACCTATTTAATCCGCAAATTTTAAAAATAAATTTTCTATTTTTCTATTTCTGTATTTCTTATAGTTGCCCCAGTTATAGCAATATGTAAAACACAACCGCCCAACAAAATTATTTTGCTTTAAAAAATTATTTGGCTTTAAAAAAATTATTTTGCTTTTTTTGGTGCACTGAAGTTAATTATTAAACTCAATTTTGAACTTTAAATAATCACAAACCACATAGAACTAGACCGTCGACTTCTCCCACATATCAAATCAAAGGAGCGCCATTAACGCACGCATAGGTACTTGAAAAATCCTAGGCCCATAGTATAGCATGGGAAATCATTGATTTTGACATTTCACACGTAGGTATTCACAGACAGCAGAATTCTGTGATTCCGGGGAGAATCGGGTAGGTGCACGGAAATCGGTGGTCTAGTTCTAAAATGTTGGACTTTAAGACCAAAATTGATCTCAACAAATATGTGCTTTAAAAAGGCAAAAGAATTTTTTTTTCCAGTTGCGTTTTATAATGGTTTTATACGTATTGCTTTGCTATACCTAACTGGGGCCCTTCGGTGTTAGTGCATACGTGGTGTCAATATATCGTACATACTTAAACCTTGAAGCAGACACATTTCCGTACACACCAAGTAACTGCAGCCAACTTTTAAGCACTACCTTGCCTCATGTTCGCTCTGAGCTGGCGGTCTATTAATTAGCAGTTTGTGGTGTAGGCATCTCTGCCAAAGGCATTATTATTAAAACTAAAGACATTTTATGCGCGATAATATAAGCTACATGTGATATTTTTTATATGTGACATTCTTTATCTCCCATGACTTCTCAGAAGATAAAGTATACTGACAATGTACAATATACTACCTACATTGGGCGTGTTTTAGATATTGAACATCTATCTCAGCAAAGCAAAGTAAAGTACAATCTTTAGCATGCAATTACTACAATTACACCCTGTTTGACTTAACACCCTCGGAGCTCTATGTAGTTGTTGTAATTCCGTGCTTAAAATTCTACTTAAAATTACTTTAAAATTCTACTTTACTTTACTTTGCTGAAATAGATGCTCAGCAAAAACACTCCTATTATTATTCTAAGGCATTTAAAAGTGCGTCTAACCAAATGAACTATACTGTATCTATATTGAAATAGATAAAACTAAAAGTCGATTGTTTAATATTTTTCTAAATTTCACTTGTCCATTTTCCATTAAATTTTCCAATCAAATTTCACGACTACAATAAGAAGTAGATGCATTTTAAACCGACCTATAATAACCCTCTCTTAGAATTTAATTAACAATACGAGTGATATTAATGTAGCTATTACATTATACAATACATACAAATAAAATTGAGACTGTAGCAAAAGCCGCAAATTAATCTAGGCGCACATCAATACGATACCGGGAACTATAGAAAACACATAAAAAAAATTCTTAAAAAAATTCAGTTAAGCTATAATTATAAATTCAGCTTATCGGATTTTATATGAATTGGGTCTAGATTTTTTTAAAAATTCACAAAACACAAATCATTAAGAATTCGAAATTGGTTATGTTTATACTCCACATGAATTAATTATTTCCTTTATTTGATGGCGTGTTGTTTAGGTGTGCGACTAGCCTTAGTTATTATTTTTAAGATTTTTTTTACAAACTGTTATTTCATAACTTGTTTAAAATAATCGTTATTCCCAAAACTATAGTACCTACAACTCAAGATTGGTTAACTTTTATAAATACCTATTATTGTAACGGCGGTCATAGACTTTAGTACACACTGTGGTATAGTTGTGGTGGATTTACACATGCAAATGATTTGCTATGGCGAAAGTAGAATCATCAACTAATGATTCTTTTTTGTAAGTAACGCTTTTGGTAAACTACTGACATCAGCAAATCATTGCATGTGAAAACTTACCATTACTTTATAGTTATATAGGTATATTAAGTTTAAGCGTGTTTTAATGAACTTCTAACCTAGCAAAGTAAATCAAAATATAATTTTCACCACGCAATTACTACAACTACACTCTGCTTGACACTTCCGAGGCTCTATGCAGTGGTTGTATAATTGCGCGTTGAAGATTCTAATTGACTTTACTTTGGTGAGATGAAAGTTCAATAAAACACGCTTATTGTATTAAATCATATAGATATTTACAAATTTTACATAGGTATACACCACTGTGAATAATTTCGATCGAATCCGAATTCGTTCTCAATTCGAATTTTCGTTATACATACATAGCCACTAACAACTTACTTCTCATTTGTGTTCACTTTCAGGCTAATTCTGTACCTACCTAAGAAATAGTAATTAGTAAGAACGTGAATATATACGAAACACACCGAAAGTTTGAAATAAGCGCGAATTCGAATCCAGTCGGAATTGATCAATGATCACTAGGGTGATATACAAACCCATACTTACAACTTACCCCTTAAATAAAATTATATTTACTAAAAATGTTTGTGATTCTACATTAACTTTTCCATAATGACTTAAATTGTTAACTTGATTCTAAATAAATTATTTTATAAAATGTGTCTTATTTTGCCTTGAGCTTACCTTCTATCAGATATATAATAGCAATAGCAGGGCCGGACCAACCATATGTGCAAGATGTGCAAATGCACAGGGCGCCAAGTTCTGGGGGCGCATTGCAAGATAAAATTAATTTTTCTTAAGCCTACTGTCCACGTAGCTGCGCTTCATACGCACGATTTTCGTCATTTGCAGCTTGTTGTAAGCTTGCTTGCAGATTGCATATAAACCAACGAAGCTCTGTCCACGGAGCGGCAAAGTCGCATGTGCGACTAAGAAATGAAGCGCAGCTACGCGGACAGTAACAGTAAGCCTAAGAAAAATTAATTTTATCTTGCGCGAACTAAAACTGTCATTTGCATTTTATACAAAAAGCTTGTTAAAACAATTTCAAAATAACAACATCCACCACACCTGTGCTCAATTATTTCTTGCACATTAACTCACATTACTTGCAATGTTGCAACTTCAGGGAGAATCTAACTCAAAATATCGCAAAATAAAAAATCCCACTAAACCTATACAAGTTCATTTCTTACCTACCTTATCTCAAAATATTCCACCCAGTTCGTGTAAATATATTTCTTGCACATCCACTTACATTTTACAAAAAAACCTAGTTCAAAAATCTCAAAACAAAAAAAGTTCCACCCCGTATGTGCAGGTTTTATTTCTTGCACAGTCACTCGCAAAATTTTCATAGGAAAATATTTCAAACAAAAAAATTCATTCTAGGCAATTGTTTGTGTAGAACGTGCAGGTTTTTGATTCTGCACATATGGATGGGATTTCTCATCTACGAAAAAGAGTAACAAATTTCTCTTACAAGTAGCTTTGCATATGAATTTGAATTATGAAAATTTAGTATTCTCTTCTCTTCCACTTCAGACTCTCAGCAGCGTTGCCATTTTGACTGCTTTCCAGTCAGATCTGACTGGATTAATATGCGTTTAGCCGGAACATTTTAAAATCCAGGCAGCTTTTTAGCTAGATACGAATTTTGTTTGACTGTTTTTAAATGTTTCGTGTAATTTCTTTTCTATAAGTATACATTTTTAAATTAAAAGTGGCAATAGAAAAAAAATAAAAGAAGACCAAATATTGCTTGAATCTAATTTTTTTAAAGTTCATTTATGAGTTAATACATTTTGTATACTCACTTTCATTACATTTGTAACGTCAGAAAGGAGTCACCGGATTTGATCAGGATCAAATTCCGAATAAATACTGCCATGTCCGTCTGTCTCTCTTTCTGTTGATAACACGATGGCGTCCAAACAAATCGACGTAGGCGAATGAAATTTTGTGAGATGACTTATTTTTACGGTCGTCAGGTTGGTATTGAAAATGCTCAATATCGGTAAAGTAGTTTGGTTACCTCCCACTCCCATACAAAGCCAACATTAGATACCTCAATAAAAAAACGAATTGTAAGTCTACTTCCTGAGTGATGTGAAAAAGACTTATGTATGCATGTGTGCATATAAGAAAAAAGGGCGCTTTCTGTAAATCTTGCACAGGGCGCTAGTTTGGCTGGGGCCGGGCCTGAGCAATAGCAACGATAGCAATAAATTGATGCTTTCAATAAAATACACTTTAAAAGTCTGAGACTTGCATTGGCAGTGCGAATAATAAAATCACTTACCGCACCGCAGCGTGGGCAGGACGTAGACGTAGATACGAATAATGTTTTGGAAAATCGAGTTCGTGGAAATAGGAAATACAACCTGCAGACCGAATTCCGCTATGAGGTGAATACTCAAATATCGGATCCCATCCCAAGTACCAATGCGTGTGCAAAATCATATACGAAAGGTTGTCGAGATACAGTTACAGCAAAGTAAAGGAAACTTATAACAGTGCTTATAAAATTATACTACATATCTTACAGTATCGCCAAACTTGGATGACGTAGATCTCGGTTTGCGCGTTCGTCAATTAAAGTGAATTATTATGCGTTCATATTATATTATGAAGGCAATGACAGAAGGAAAAATAGAGGAGGACTCTTTTATACAAAGATATTTCTGTATTAAAACCGATAAAGACAGTTGATAATAATGTTTCCGATTCGCCAAATTCAACCATTTTTTACGTCGAATTATAACGGTACTCGTATTTTTCTTTTGCTTCCTTCCAGCCAGCGCCCGCCCTCTATAATGCCTCCGGCACTCGTTACTATCATACTTCATACTCATACTAGACTGATCATACTAGATTTTAGCTTGCGATTTTTCTCTGAGTGTACGCCAAGTTGTTAGTTTAAGAAGGTTCAATGTTAAAAATAATGGGTCAAGTTTTCAAATTCTTATAGTACAGGGTTTTTCAATAAGAGCGCTACAAAAGTGTTTTTTAAATAAAACAAAAACGGGTTTAGATATCAATGAAATTCTTTATTCCTGTGAAAGTACGTTCGATGCCATTATGTATGGAACTCGATTTCTTTTGCATGGTCACCACGGGCACGCTTGCAGAAGTCCAGACGCTGAACCCAATTTTCGACGGTTTTCAAGCATAAATCGGCCGATACTGCTGCAATTTCACGTTCTATATTCGTACGAAGTTCATCAATCGTCGCTGGCTTGTTGGCATAGACCATAGACTTGACGTAGCCCCACAGGAAATAGTCTAACGGCGTCAAATCGCACGACCGAGGCTGCCAAGCGGCTGGACAATTTCGTGAGATAACACGTTCTCCAAACTTGGTTTCCAATAAATTGATTGTGATATTCGCTGTGTGGCTTGCGGCGCCGTCCTGTTGGAACCACATGTCCTCCAAGTTCATTTCATCCAATTGGGGCTAAAAATATTCGGTTATCATTGAACGATAGCGATTCCCATTCACAGTAACGTGCCGGTCTTGATCATCACGGAAGAAGTACGGCCCAATGACGCCGCCGGCCCATAAACCACACCAAACCGTAATTTTTCGGGATGCAATGATGACTCATGGAGTACGTGTGGATTGCTGCCTGACCAATACCGCATATTTTGTTTATTGACGAAGTCATTCAACCAGAAATGAGCCTCATCGCTGAAGATGATTTTTCTGTCTTAACGTTGAGGCCACTAACTCCGAATTTCGGTAGTAAATTTTAATAATTTCGACTCGTTGTTGGCTCGTATATCTTTCCATCATGAAATGGCAAACCTTACTGAAGAGAAATGTCAAAAGAGCGGCAAGAAATTCGGCGTCGTTTGCTGTCTCTGTCGCTCTACTTTTGTAGCATCCCTATTGAAAAACCCTGTATACTCATCCCGATCGTGAAATCTGTGGGAATTGAGTTTTACTTCACCTATTCGATTCCCTTCCCTTTTTCCTGCTATCGTGGTCCGTGGAATCCGACGGAAACGTCTCATTATCGAGATGTTTTTGGAAAAGGTAATTTCACTGTCAAACGGCAGCCTTTTGTTTATCAATAAAAATATGTAAGCTGCATTTGTCGGAGGCATTTAAACAGTTTTAAAAGTGATTTAATATTATAATCGGATACGATAGCTCTATTTATGGGAGCAGAAGAAAAAAAACTAGATGAGCGGTGTTCCCATAAAATAATAAAGGACCATTCACATGGGAGCAAACGAATGAATTGATGAAATGCGAACAAACCACTTTTTATGCATTTATAAACAGAAAATTGCACATTTTACTACTCCAAGATGAGGATAATTAATTAGTCCATCAAAATTTATTAAGAAAACAAGTTTATTAACAGTTTAAATAACGAAATTTCGAAATCCAAATTTTTTGCCGCGAACGAAAACACCCTGGCGCGAATTGTCAGTCTATTCACAATCCACATCATTTAAAACGCGTTCCACAAAGTAGCGAATAAAAAATTCGTTCGAACTTAACCTTATTCCAAGAGGAGGATATCTTGAAATAATAAAATATGATAATAAAATTCATTTAAATCAGTGATAAAAAGTATTCTATTGTGCGTTTTTTGCGTTTTTTTACGTTGTCTGTCCGGCGATCTCAGATTTCGCTATAAATTGGTTCATTGCTTCCAGAAGAATATTTAAATGAGGATTGAAAATACTACGTGTATAGGCTTTTGATGACTTTTGCGTATCCATGCTCAAGATGCTTGAGAGATTTGAGCATCATTAATAGGGGCACCTTTGAACACTTTTTGCTTTGAGGTCTTATAAAATCCTATTGTGTTTTAAGTAGGTATTGGGCCGAAATATAAGTTTTATTTTTTATTTTTTTTGGTATGGGAGGTGCCACGCCCCTTTGTCCAATGGTGACCAATCTTCACAGGAATACCCCTGGGCCGATTGTATGTAAATTTAAACTCAATCGATTCGGTGGTTTTCAAAATATTAGATTTTTAATGACATTTTTTTATGTGAGGTGCCACGCCCCTTAGTCCAATTTTGACCAATCTTCACAGGAATACCCCTGGGCCGATACCTAAAATTGTATGTAAATTTAAACTCAATCGATTTGGTGCTTTTCGAAATATAAGATTTTTAATGTTTTTTTTTGTGTGGGAGGTGCCACGCCCCTATAACTCATGAACCAATACACCTACAAAGACCGTATACACTTATGAAACTTATAAACCATGGTATTAACGTCACCTTTCATTTTCATGTAAAATTTCCAGAATTAAAATCGGCTCACGCATTACAGAGAACATTGGCGGCATACACAATACAACTTATTTTTATGTATGTAGATGTTCGGCTTAATAAAGCAGCTTTTTAATAATTATACATTTTTTTTTAAAAAAATACTCACGATGTGCATGCAGCAAGCAAGCAAACCTATGAAATCCGCAATGATTTTGATGACATTGTTGACATGTAATTTTGTTAGCGAAAAATTCCATTTGAACGTTTTCAACGATACAGTGGAACTCATTCACATTACCCAAACGGGGAACTGTTCACTTTGAGGATTTATTTGACGATACCGAAATATTGTTTTTCCGGGTCGCGGGGAATAAGAGGGGTCTCACGAACCGTTAGCCGTATGAACTTGAATGTTTGTATGTTGATTGATAAGTCAAAATAATTATATGCCTCATTCATAGTTTCTCAAAATTCATCGCATAAGGGTTTAAAAACGTTAGCACCCTACTTTCTATTTCGACCTTACTACGTTCAACTTGCCATTATACTCATAAATCTACGTATGTCATTTCAAGAAATGCTTTTATTTGTTAGCCAATACTTCATCGAGTGTTTTGAGCTAAAATTCATCTCTCTGGTCCATCCAGAGGGTGAGATATAATACATTAAATATAGATCTTATTTGGCCAAGTGCGAAAAAAATGTTTTCTCGATTGCAGTTGTGCTTAGGGGTAGTTTTATATTGCGTTCCCAAAATAGAATATGATTACTCCCACGACTGGCATTCAGAATGCACATTGTACGACATACTCATGTATTGCGTAGTTGAATTTGATGTAGGCAATGGATATGCATAAAACAAACTAAATATGTATATATGTACATCTACGTACATATAAGAGGTTTGTGGTGCGTAAGTGATAGATACATATCTACATATATGTATTTGAGATCTGCAGCTATGGAAATTGTAACAATATGATCGCGTAGTATAAATAATTAGATCATACCTGTGACGAGTTTTTATTTATGTGAAATCTTATGTCCACTGACTTAGGACTTTCGGATCAGTACAGCGTACAGGTTACGTAAGGACTAAGTTGGAGACAGAGGAAGGGTAAAGGGGTGGTAGGGACTAACTCTGGAACTATTTGGCCTATTTTAAAAATTCTTTCAAGATTGTACCGGCTACATCCTCCGGATCAGTATAGGTTAGTTAGGGTGTTTATGGGGGAAGGGGAAACGGGGGTATAGGGCTATCTTCGGAACTACTCGGCCATTGCAAGAGTTGACCTCCGACAGCCACGTCTTTCACATGGACAGCTATATATTGAATTTTCGCGTGTGAGCTGTAGGCGTGATTTGTTTATAGCTACTTGCGCCCATTAAATAAATAACATGTAGGTATAATTATTTATGAAAAGGCATAGCGATTAAATATTTTGTAAGCTTAAAAAGCTTGAATTTAATTTAATAGAAAAGAAACCAGCGGGCGGAGCCGCGGGCGTTGCTAGTTATGTAATATAATGAAGTTACACTTTTTCAAAAGTGGGCGAATTGGGAACGGAAGTGCTTCATAATTTTGATGATCATCATCTTGAGTGAGTCAGTCAGTTACGGTTTTTGTGATTTTTGAAGTTCTGTAAGTTGAGAACGACTAAAGCTACAGAGATGGAATTTAGTGAGGTGGACTTTTTTAGTGTGCTTAGTAAATGATTCAAGTTTCAAGTTTTTGGCTCCATTGGTTTAGAAGTTAAACGCGGTCGAAAACAGCCTGAGTTTGTTCCTGTGAAAAGTGTGTGTGCCTTTTGATAGAGAACTTGACTGCGGCACTACCGTGTCCTTTGATTCATCACCGTCAGAGATTTGATTGCTGTATGTTGCGGTACTGTGAAAATGTATTCCCAGTCAGCGGGTTCCTTTGAGACACGATAGTCTGTGACATGTCGAGTTTATGGTGAGGAACGGAACGGAATATGAAATGTCAATAGAAACTGCATTTAAAAAAATATTTCAAATTATAAACCAAAGTTTAAACTTGGTAATACCGCCTTCGGATATCCTTTCAGTCGTTGCGTCGCATACATATTTTAATTTTTCAATTTGTAATAGTTTAAACATTTTTTGGTGAGCTTTTCTTTTTGTTTAAAATATAATGTATATTTAATGCACAACTTGATGTGAAACCGTAAAAATATAAGCTTTTTTGACAAATTGAAAAATATAATTATTTACGCACATTTTTCTCTCATATTTTAACTAGTGGTCTGTAAGTGGACAGCTGCATGATTTTTGTCTTTAATTTTTCAAAATATTTGTTTTCAGAAAATTTCTTCAGTCATTTGTAAAATGTTTCAGTAATTTGTGAATTTCAATTTCAGTTCGCTTGTTAAGTCGTTTTTTGTGCGTGTGTGTTGGTTTTTTTTGTTATTGAAAAAATAAAGTTAATTTACTCAATTTAAAAGTTCAAAAGTGCCATGCATGGGAGGTACCTTTTTGGAAATAAGGAAAGGACAGACAAGGTAAAAAAACGCGAAATGAAATCCAGTAGTGCAACCTGGTAAACATCAGTAGAATGAATCTTTAATGGAAAGATAGACGCATCCTGTATCGTCTTATATCCAAATTTGCAAGCCCAGTTCATTGTTCACTATTCGAAGGCAATGGAGAGATGAACATACACACTCCCGTCAATGCCATAAACGCAAAATGACGAAAATTTGTCTATCCGGGCGATTCGTATACTTAGCGATTTTAGTCCTTTAAAGTACCAAATTAAACCGAATAGTTTAAATAACAGATTAAGCTAATTCATATCAGCATCAGTGTGAACTGTAAAGCAGGGGTTCTCAATCTTTTTCAAACTGCGACTCCCTATACAGGTTGAAATATTTTTGCGACGCCCTTCGAAAAGCACAAATATCCATTCGCCCAAAAATGCTCCTCGTCGCTAAAGATGATTTTACGGCCAAAATTGGGTCCTCTTCCAAATGCTCCGAAGACCAGTCAGCGAAGAAACGGCCGCGGCGTTCGCGTTGTCTATGGTCATTAACTTTGAGCTCCTGGATCAGTATGATCTTGTACGGGTGTATGCCCAAGTCCCAATGCAATATTCGATAAGTTGAAAACTGCGAAAGGCCGACTTCTTATATACGGCGAGGAATTGACTACCTCGGGTTCTCCTGTACCTACATATTTACGGCAGACATGTTCTCGGCCGATATGGCGTTTCTTTGACTGGCGGGTTTTGGCTGATTGTTTACCGAACCGGTTGTCTCGAATTTGGCGACAAACCTTTGGAGAGGCGACCTTGAAGGGCCACCACGCCTGCCGTAATGTTTGATAATAAAGTAAAAATATAAAGGCTATAATGTGGATTTGAATTTCGCTTCGACCTCGCTCTTGGCATTCCTAAAGAGTACCGTACGTAATGTCTTTCGTCCGCAGTCTTACAGCTGTGAAATAATAATAAGAGAAATGTCATTTCAAAGCGACCTCAAAACTGATGGAACGTCGCGTGCGGGCCACGTATGCCTGCAGTCTTGCGACGTCCTTAGGAAAGAGCGATGACGCCCCAGGGCCTCTCGACGCACAGTTAGGGAACAGCTGCTGTAAAGTAATGCCTTGCGGCTATCGGTACATAGAGGAGCGCAATAATCGGTATACATATCCAACTCTCGGAAGTTCGCATATTATTTCTACATACATAATGCAAGTATTAGCACTTCCTTTAGATCTTCGCATTAAGTTCTCTTGGGATTCCCCGATAAACTTACATAATGAACACAAATAATATTCTATATAAGGGTTGCCAATTAACCATTTTAAAGTTAATATAATTTCATGCCAAATTGTGACAGGATGCCATCCTGTCTTCCGAAAGTCTGTGGCATTAATCGCGTCGAGGCATTCATTTTTGCATTTGCTAAATATTTTATTATTCGATTTTGTTATACATATAGAAAAAGTAGTACTTGTCCTTGTCAAGTTCATTCAATGTCATCATACTCACAAATAGATCGCATCTCATCCAAAAAATTGGTCAAACCACGTTTTACCAAAATGACTTTCTTTTATTTACAAAATACTATCTATAGGTATGTGCTGTGCAGTATTGTCAATACTATTCATTTTTCCTAAAACTACTTCATAACTAGAGCAATACTATCTGCATTTGTAATATACTTTGCTTTATGAGTTTCAAATAGTGTATTCAAATCGTCCATGAACTTCTGATGGAGCTTATCAACTTCTTCTTCCTTTGGATTTTCAGTCTTTTTCACATCAATAGGTGCTCCCACTAAACAAAATGACAAATCTTTAATATAAAATACAAGCTCAAAGGCTTTACAAAGAACAAAACTCACCAACTTGAACGATACGCCTTCGGTGTGGCAGTAGGCCCACATTATATTGAAAGAATCCCCTCCCCAATACCAATGCCGGAGAGATACCAGTAGCTTTCTTTACGAAAATTTGCATCTTTCTCACAAATGAATCTGGCGGATTATCGATTTGATCGAAGATATCAACTTCCCCAAATGAAAATACTGGAACAATGGCAGCTCTATAAAAATGAGTTTGATATCCTATCCAAGTTTTAACATTAAATATGTCAAAAAAAAAGACTCACCCAGATCTCATGGCCAACTTTATAAATCCCTTGCGATTTCTTATGGTTAAGATATACTTTCCAGGTCTTGCGTCCAGCGCCTCTTGTGCTCCACCCACAACAACCCCGACAGCGGTCGCAGTATATCCATCTGCATTTATTGGGTCTTGTGGGTCATTTGATGTTGTAAGATTGTTAAGAAGCGACGTTCTTGTCACTGAGATCATGCCCCAGGCTTGAACAAATTGCCGCCATAATGGGGTTGTAAAATGCAAGGCCAGTGTTCCCAGATTGGGCCTAACTTTGGGAAATAATTTATTCCAATGGCTAATATCAACGCCCATGTTTGTGAATACCCCAATGCTATAGACGAAATTGGTGTTATTGGCTCAATCTGGTCTGTGTTTTTTTTTATATTACCCGATGACACCGTGTGGAAAGCATGCTAGTAGGTAATTTCTATTCGGCGCTAATTCAGCGGTTTTAACCAATTCCACGGGAAAATAGTCTCGAAAATGTTTCCAGTAGAAGTTATTTCTCATCCATTTGACACTGGAAAGTACATTATATTGCACGTCAACTTTAATCAATTTATCTTTCGTATACTCACCCTGATCCTCTGACTTCGTTTTGAGATTTGTGTCGGTTGAAGTAGATCCAGCCAGCATATGCAACTACGAGTGCTTTTAAGTAAATATTTCCACGCAGCTAAAAGAAGAAACAGTTACACTTTGAGAGTTCAACAAATTACCCAGTGCTAGCAAGTAGTTGAAATTTTCCCCGTTTGAGGGAATTTTCTGTTTTGAAAAGAGGAAAATAAAATAAAACTGAGAAAAATATCCCTACACCTATTTTCAATAAGATCGACCTATGGCTATGATGATTCAAATTTGAACTTGCTAGGGCCAGGGCCGTAGCCAGGATTTTGGTTCGGGGCGCTGTTGAAGCGTTATAGGTTCGCCTTTCCCGGAAAAAGTATTTAAAAAAAAAAAAAAGTTGAGCTATCAGTTAGAAAATTTTAGTTTTTGTCTTTTGTTTAAGACTTTCGGGGGGGGGGGGGGGCTTGAGGGGCTGAAGCCCCTCCCTGGCTACGTGCCTGGCTAGGGCCACTACCAATAGGCCACGATTACGAATTAAATTGACAGATGATTGCATATAGAAGGCAGAACTGGTTATGATGAAGGTGCTAGATACACGTCAGTGCTACATATATTATGTATATGAGGCGTGCTAGGTGTACTAGCACCTTAAGATGGGAGTCTTTATAAATCGGTTCGTAACTACTCAAAACTCACCCACAAATTTAAGATTACTTTAAAGTAGGGAAAACCACTTTTGCTTGGGTATATCAGACCCGCTCTTCTAAATTGAAATTGAAATGAAATTGAAGTTATTTTGGTGTGTGGCATAAAAGGGAAATTTTAAGTATCAGTTGAGACGAACTCGATTAGCATCGAATACAGGCGAATACCGCACCAAAATCATACTTTAACATGCCTCCAGTCGGTGATGAATTCCAGCATTTGCAGGCGAAAACACGTAGAATAGAAACGAATGCGATTCGGCTGGATTTTACTTTAAAAAACGCGATCATTATTATATTATATTATTGCTTTTTATTATATTTTTATAATTTTTATTTTACAAAATTCCTATATGTAATAAGATATGTATGGGTATGTGTTAGTTTACTTTAAATGGCGATCACAGTCCGAAATGGACCACGGCCTCAACCAACAAGCTGCTCCAGCCAGCTCCGTCCATAGCCAGCTATCTGCAGTTATGCCCACCAAGTTGGTTGAGGTCGCTCTCCAATTGTGCGCGCCACCTGAGATAGGATCTTCTTCTGCTTCGTTCTACCACAGAGGTGAACTCAAAGACACGTCGGGCTGGTGCGTTGTTGTCCATCGTCCACGTGACATACATTAGCAAACGAAACATCCAAGACGTGGATACTGTCTCGCTTACAATTAATATCTAACCTCATCGCAATCGCACACAATTGTTTCGACGTTCGGGTAAGGATAAGTACGGGCGGGCCATCTAGTGGTTTCTTTTTAAATCATAGGTTATTTTGACACTGACAGTTGTTTCAAGCTCGAAATCTTGACAGAAAGTTAGTAGGGGTATTCATGCAACGCCGTAAACGTCGTAAGTTTACGACGTGGTAAATGAACAGTCAAAATTTGTATGGAAAATCATTTACGACGAGATGGAAAACCGAGATGGTAAAACTTACGACGAGGTCAAAGTGACATTTGAAATAAAGGCGCGAAATCAGGAAAAAAATACTTTGCATGCATTTATAATACTTTTGATGCATTTATAAATAGAAATTGCACATTTTACTATTCCAAGTGTAGGATAATTAATTAATACATCAAATTGTATTAAAAGCAAGTTTTAAAATAGTTTCAATAACGAAATTTTCAATTCCAAACAAAGGATGTTCTCGATCGCGTCAAAAAGTTTCGAATTGGTAATTTCGTTATTTAAACCTTTTCAAAACTTGATTTCTTGATACAATTTGTTAGACTAACTAATTATTCTACACTAGGAATAGTAAAATGTGCAATTTTAACTTTATAATTGCATCAGAAGTGGTTTGTTCGTATTTTATCAATTCATTCGTTCCCTCTCATGTGAAACAGCTGACTGGTTTACCATCATTTACGAAGGCAGCTATTTGGGGCCTTCATGAAACGTGCGTCGTAAACTTACCATTTTACGCGAATGGTAAACTTACGACGTTGCATGAATACCCTTAAGCCTGAACTACATCCAAACAAAAGTGGAAAAAAGTACAAAAAAGTGAAAATAGCGAAACTCATCGAAAACACACGCATATTTACGTGACATCTATGAGCAAAAACTAAACAAATAAAGCTCAGAGCTTTTAATTGTTTTTTCCATCGAAAACACATGACTGTTTGCAAAACATCTATGAGTAAAATCTGAACTAATAAATCTAAGAGCTTTTACTTTTGAGACTCATAGGAATTATGTGATTTGAACGTGATCTGGCGGGAAGTTCGTAACGATTTTTTTGACTGTATTGGTTATAAGAACTTTATGAAAATTGAAAGCTGGAACATGTTCAAGCTTTCGGCACACACAAAATTTTAAATTGAGAGAAAATATACAGAGTCTACTATATGATAAAGTAGGACGAATGATTTTATTTACTTTTTTGTACTTTTTTCCACTTTTGTTTCGATGTAGCTCAGGCTTTAGTATCATACCTCCGCGAAACGAAATGAGTCGCTTCACGCTTGAACAACTTTGGGAAATATTGAAAACTGTATATTGAGTGCTGTGTAGAGTTTTTTTAAAAGAAGTTTTGTCCGAAATGAAGAACCCACCTGCTGTATGAAAGTTTGTGTAAAAAGTTCGAGAGACTTATATGCTAGTGGACAACACTTATGGTCCCCGTCGCGTCGTTGAGAATGTGGCTGCTGTAACCGAGATTGTGAGACTCAATTCACGAACATCAACTCGCAATCGATCAACGGAGGGTGTTACTAAGGCATGTTAACCAATTTTTTTTTTTCTGAAATGCAGGATGGCGCGCCATGCCACACAGCCCATGCCACAATTGATCTTTTCCCAATTCCCAAAGCGTGTTATCAGCCGTCTTGGCGATGTTAATTGGCTGCCTCGGAACTGCGATTTAACCCTTTTGGATTTTTTTTTTTTGTGGGGAACCGTGAAGGACCGATGTTATGCCAACAATCACAATTATGTGAAAGATCTGTGATGAGGATGATTGAACTTAAAAAAAAAAAAAAAATTAAGCGCGGTGTTCACAGTGAACACAACAGGACCTTCAATAATAAATTTCTTGTAGCCTATGAAACTTTTAACTTATTAGGCAGAGATTTTGTAAAATTTTTAATTTTTTAAAAGATTGACAGCCAGTAATAAAAAATAAGTCAAAACACAAGAAATTACATGTTATACAGGGTGGTGCGCGACACTCTTGTATTTTTTATTCCTTAAAGTGGAACAGGTGGAATGTTAGTGTTCCAACGATTTTCCGTTTCAGTCGCAAAGATCTTGTTGATGTGATTTGACTTTCGAAAAGTTAGCTCGTCTATATTTAAAATACAAATGAATGACAGAAAACTGGCCAATACTGATGATAAGTTTAAATTATCTGCGAAAAGTTCACCATAATGCCAGTATAATTACAAGCCTCTGTCAATTTAACAGACGACAATGAATTGACTTTTTTGTGTATAATTCACCCAATGTATACGGTACAAAAAACATAATACAAGTACATTTATACCTTATAGTAGTCAATTAAAAAAACAATCTAATCTAAATCGAATCTACTCATATGTTGTACCCGAAAATTGAAACATTTTCGGATCGGCAATGTCGATGCCAATATTGGAATTTTCAATAACTTATTATCTCAATAATAATCTAGAGATAAAAAAATCTTTAAAGTAGGTAAATGCAAATAATGTTTATTAACGTTTAACAGATAAACTTTTGTACATACTTATCTCATGTACGTTGTTTTCATAGCAAATCAAATTTTATTTTGGTATTATTTCGACTGCTGCGTTCTAGTTCTATCGAAATTATTTATAATAAGCGAAGATAAGATATTGTGCATTCACTTAAAGAGTTATTTTTTTAAAAGTTGTAGAGTTTCATAAATAACCAGTTATTGCATTTACGCAACCAACAGAATAGGCTCGTAGGTACGTAGAGGGCTTTTTCAAAATCATTCGTTTATGTGAGTTGTAATTTCTTGAAACGAATGGAATTGTAGGTTCCAATTTTATGTCGATTCGGAATGGCTGGAATGAGAAGCTTTCTCAGCAAATTATGGGCCAACAGATTGATTAAGTTCACCTTGCCTTCGTTGGAAAGTCTAGTAAAAACAGAAAGTGCTCTGGTCGTAAATGAGGACAAAACCAAGTGTATTCTGTCAACAAGAAGCGACATTGACGAATCGGACGGAACGTCATAATAGAAAGTTAAAACTTGGAGGTAACAGACTCCTGCGCTAACTAGGGGGTTATTTTGGCGGAGGCCTGTGTACATTCAGTTGACATTTGGCCTTACCAACAACCAAATTTGGACTCGACTTTAACGCAAAAGTCGAAAAAAAAATTTTTTTAGGGCCAGTTTTAAGACTAGCTGATAAAGTTTCTGATAGGACAAGAGTCCTCACATGAATTTATTGAACACTCGACAATTAACATTTTAGAATTCGATTCCGGCTTATAAAACGGCTGTAATAAATATTCTTGAATTTTCATACTTTGTTTTAACTTTATTCATGTTGTATTACCAACAATAAGAATGTTTTGAGTCTTGTTAAGTTTCTAACCCCCAGTTTCACAGTGGAAGTTTAAACTAAAGTTCAACTGAACCTGAACTTGAGTTTACATTTTAAGTTCAACTCGTCCAATTTCACAATGTAATCTGAACTTCAGTTCAATTGAACTCCGTTTAAGTAAATTTAATGAGTAGAATTTGGCAATATTGTAGAGTACTTAACTTTTATACGACTTTTCCAAAATCGTTCCTTCTTTTAAAGAACACACAAAACAATTTCACATATTTGTGTTTTTGACAATCGGCAGCTTTGAAATTGAAATGTCACTGTGTCAAGTGATCTGAGGTTTAAACGGGAGAATACTATCGTTTAACTTAAACTATAGAATGGACTCTGTTTAAGGCTTAAACGAAACTGTGAAGCCGAGTTAATTGTTGAAATGAATTTAAAGTGAAAGTTTAGTTTAAACTTCCAGTGTGAAACTGAGGGTAAGAAACACAAAATAAACAAAACAAAAACATACACATGTCGTTTAATGTAGGCTGTTGCTATTCGTACGTTGTTCGGGACACGATTGCGTAACGAAATGTCAAAGTTTATACTGCGTCAAGTTGGGGTATGTGGCTCGCTACGCTCGCGGCAAGGACTCTAAACTCCAGTATAATAATTTTCGGACATTATCCCGTACGTTTAGGATCTAACTTTTATATTTATAAAGAGTTTTTACTGAAAATAGGATTACGTTACATTGATTACGTAGTCGTGTCCCGAAAATCGGTAAACGTCAGTTCAGTACAAAATCTGTCAAAATGAACGTGCGAGTAGCCACTTCGTTTAATGTATCGAGGTAGAATTGCCGTTTGGACAAAAAATTATTTAGTGGCTAATAAATTTGACTAGTTTATCAGAGGGCGCAGTGTGCGCAGTAGTCAGTGCTTAGTGGAAGTGGATAGTGTGCTGGACTACTACTGTGCGAGGGGTCCCAGGTTCAATCCCCCGGGAAAATACGCAAATTACATCTTAACTTATTTCCACTGCGCCACCTCTCACGAACGTCATGACAAACATCCGAGGTATAAATGGCAATGGCCGTTATATATCACTGTTTTCCGCGCCAAATTCGCTCCTGTTTTCGCATTTTCGCATTGGTTTGAGCAGACATTAACTGTCCTGAAAAAGTTTCTGAATTCAGCCGTACGGACTCGGCATAAAATTGTAGGTCACTTCCATTCGTCCCGAAAATAAAAACTCACACAAACAAAATGGTTGTGATAAGCTCGGCCGAGAATGCCTATACGGACCTATTGCGCTAAACGCATTTATTTTTATTTTATTTAGTTTATCAGAGACTTTGACAGAAACAAATATCAGCTGTTGGATAGCGTTATGTATCAGATAACTACGCGAAACTTTATCCGGAACCTTTAAAACTGGATCTTAGTTTATTTGGATCGATACGAAATCGATGGATATTCGAAATTGTATGTCAGTAGCGTTCCTAAATAATTTAGTCAATCCAAATTAAAACAACTTGACTTCCGAACAGCCCCATTAGTACCTACTTTCGATGCGTTTTGAACAAACTAAAATTCCGTAAAACAAATCATTTCGAACCTCACTATAAACCATAAACAGTAATTGCATTATAAAACCAAAACTTGAAGGCTCAGATATTAAAACAGATGCTTTGGTTCAAAGCTTATTAACATTCACATCAATTAAATACGATACTCATCGTTTATGTATCTAATTATTTAAAATGTAATTTATTAACTGAAAAGGTATTTATCTAATATACAAGTACTCACCAAGATGAGGCCGCATACTACATACGACGTGACTACAACCGCAAACATAAGAAACACGTAAACTCCAACTGTGAAGGTTTGCATCCGCCGTTGGGGCGGAATTTTTGCCGGCGCCCATTCAATCTTAGGCATTTTCAAAAAAAAATGTTTAAAAAATTCGTTCTCACTATACGCACTAGCCGTTTTTGCCCCGCCACAATACGAGCGACCGTGGTTAACACCAACAGAGTACTATTTTAAAATTGCTGCCGGAATCTTTTTCAGTGTTTTTTAAATCAAACTCTTTTTCACGGTCTTGCTTCTTGGGTATATTGATAAAAATCGGAGGGGTCGACTGATAAGCCGAAAATATCGTATCGACGCACCCAGAATACCGAAAGCAACTGGCAACACAAATTCTTAGACATGTCTGACTGTAGTTCACATTACTCAACGATTTAGAGATAACACAACAAGCAAATTAAAAACACACTTTAACTTTAGTGCGACCTAGAATTGGGTCAGCTTTTAGTGTTATTATACCCCATTCAGTGTTTTGCAAGTATAATTGGAATTGGACACAATGTTCTCCCCTATATTATATGTCATCAGATGTTTATTCTTATCGAACAATTTAAAATGAGTGCCAATATCTTTTTGCTATTACAATCTTATTGCATGACTATGTACACAGGTATGTATGTGTACATTATTTACGTAATTAATCTCACTTTGATGTGAAGAGCTTAACTAAGTAAAGTATGATGGATACCGAATGAATCATGTGTAATAAAACGTATAAGTTGTATAGCATGACACTGGTTGCATGCATTTTGTGTTTTTATCTGGTTGTCAATAGATATTTAAATTCATTTGAATAGCAGTGAGTACATATGTATATGATTAATAATTGCAGCTTAGTAAAGTAAGACTGGCCTCCTTATGCTGTTCATATGGAATTAGAACTGCAACAAGTAAAAGTGATATAGGCCTCCAATGCCCTCCAATGCATTTACAAGTCATGCAAAATATTAGCCATGGGTCTAGGTTTTGTATGGGAGGAACCAGAACTACTTGACCGATATAGGCCTTTTTCAATACCAACCTGATAACAGTTACAACATTTTCAAATCCTCTCACAAAATGTCATTCGGATTAGGTCTATTCGTTTGTGGACACTATCCTGTTTTCAACAGACTGACGAAAGAAGAAGACAGACAGACGGACATGGCTAAATAAATTCAATATTTGATCTTGATTCAGAATGTAAATGTTTCTTTTTTTTTTTTGTTTTTAAACTGGCAACACTGCTTCTACAAATTGTCAATTTGACAGTTGAAAGTTGATTTGTGTTTAGTACATTTTGCCATTTTACGATGAATAGACTAACGCCAGATCAAGGCGTGCAAAGTGTGCAAACTTATTTTGAATACCGTGGTTCGGTTCGCAAAACTTATCGTGCACTAGGAACGTCCATTTTACGGTTGACATAATCGTCCATCTGAGCAAGTTATTTGGAACAGGATGAATCGTTTTCGCACCACGTACACTCTACTGGATAATACACATTCCCAAAGACGACAAGCAGCGTTGTGGAGAATCCGAATGAGTCGATTCGCCATCGTGCACAGCAATTGGAGCTATGTCCATCCACTTTGGGGTGTGGAACTGTGGATGATTCTACGGAACGATCTAGGATAAAAAGCTTATACGATTCAGCTTGTTGGATGGCACTGACGTGAAAGAGCTTTGGTTTTAACAGGAGAGCCCATAATTTCGTGTAATTGATCTGTGAACTGCCCTCCACGATCCTGTGATCTCACACCCTTAGATAAATTTGTCGAAAATTGGCAAAAAGTTTGGAATTCGAAATTTTGTTAGGTATTTAAACTGTTTAAAAACTTGTTGTTAAATGCTCTTAATGCATTGTATTGTATGGCGACCGTCATTTTTAAAATCGAATCGAAACTCGCCAAATTTTAAGGATTTCAGTCTTCAAATTCACCGATGCCGATCGTCATTTTCAAAATAGAAATCGAAACTCGCTAAATTTTAAAGATTTCAGTCTTCAAATTCACCGATGGCGACCGTCATTTTCGAATTCACCGATGGCGACTGTCATTTTTAATATCGAATCGAAACCCGCAAAATTTTAAGGATTTCAGTCTTCAAATTCACCGATGGCGACTATCATTTTTAATATCGAATCGAAACCCGCCAAATTTTAAGGATTTCAGTCTTCAAATTCACCGATGCCGACCGTCGTTTTTAAAATCGAATCGAAACTCGCCAAATTTTAAGGATTTCAGTCTTCAAATTCACCGATGCCGATCGTCATTTTCAAAATAGAAATCGAAACTCGCTAAATTTTAAAGATTTCAGTCTTCAAATTCACCGATGGCGACCGTCATTTTCGAATTCACCGATGGCGACTGTCATTTTTAATATCGAATCGAAACCCGCAAAATTTTAAGGATTTCAGTCTTCAAATTCACCGATGGCGACTATCATTTTTAATATCGAATCGAAACCCGCCAAATTTTAAGGATTTCAGTCTTCGAATTCACCGATGCCAACCGTCATTTTTAAAATCGAATCGAAACTCGCCAAACTTTAAGGATTTCTGTCCGCAAATTCGCCGATGCCGACCGTCGTTTTTAAAATCGAATCGAAACTCGCTAAATTTTAAGGATTTCAGTCTTCGAATTCACCGATGGCGACTATCATTTTTAATATCGAATCGAAACCCGCCAAATTTTAAGGATTTCAGTCTTCGAATTCACCGATGCCAACCGTCATTTTTAAAATCGAATCGAAACTCGCCAAATTTTAAGGATTTCTGTCCCCAAATTCGCCGATGCCGACCGTCGTTTTTAAAATCGCATCGAAACTCGCTAAATTTTAAGGATTTCAGTCTTCGAATTCACCGATGCCAACCGACATTTTTAATATCGAATCGAAACTCGCCAAATTTTAAGGATTTCAGTCGGCAAATTCACCGATGCCGACCGTCATTTTTAAAATCCAATCGAAACTCGCCAAATTTTAAGGATTTCAGTCTTCAAATTCACCGATGCGGATCGTCATTTTCAAAATAGAAATCGAAACTCGCTAAATTTTAAAGATTTCAGTCTTCAAATTCACCGATGGCGACCGTCATTTTCGAATTCTCCGATGACGACTGTCATTTTTAATATAGAATCGAAACTCGCTAAATTTTAAGGATTTCAGTCTTCGAATTCACCGATGGCGACTATCATTTTTAATATCGAATCGAAACCCGCCAAATTTTAAGGATTTCAGTCTTCGAATTCACCGATGCCAACCGTCATTTTTAAAATCGAATCGAAACTCGCCAAACTTTAAGGATTTCTGTCCGCAAATTCGCCGATGCCGACCGTCGTTTTTAAAATCGAATCGAAACTCGCTAAATTTTAAGGATTTCAGTCTTCGAATTCACCGATGGCGACTATCATTTTTAATATCGAATCGAAACCCGCCAAATTTTAAGGATTTCAGTCTTCGAATTCACCGATGCCAACCGTCATTTTTAAAATCGAATCGAAACTCGCCAAATTTTAAGGATTTCTGTCCCCAAATTCGCCGATGCCGACCGTCGTTTTTAAAATCGCATCGAAACTCGCTAAATTTTAAGGATTTCAGTCTTCGAATTCACCGATGCCAACCGACATTTTTAATATCGAATCGAAACTCGCCAAATTTTAAGGATTTCAGTCGGCAAATTCACCGATGCCGACCGTCATTTTTAAAATCCAATCGAAACTCGCCAAATTTTAAGGATTTCAGTCTTCAAATTCACCGATGCGGATCGTCATTTTCAAAATAGAAATCGAAACTCGCTAAATTTTAAAGATTTCAGTCTTCAAATTCACCGATGGCGACCGTCATTTTCGAATTCTCCGATGACGACTGTCATTTTTAATATAGAATCGAAACTCGCTAAATTTTAAGGATTTCAGTCTTCGAATTCACCGATGGCGACTATCATTTTTAATATCGAATCGAAACCCGCCAAATTTTAAAGATTTCAGTCTTCAAATTCACCGATGCCGACCGACATTTTTAAAATCGAATTGAAACTCGCTAAATTTAAATGTGTTGAGTCTGTTCAGAATAAAGGTGTAACCTTAGAAAATGCCTACTTGTATACATTTACAAGTTTGAAAACCTATACATAATGAAAATCCAAACTAACTTCTTATTTTTTAACATTTTATACCATCAAATTTTTGAAAATAGCTCGTTTTTGCCGATTTGTTTTTTTTAGTTTCTCTAATTTATTAAATGTAGCTTTCTTGATTTGCCTACTTTTGAAAAGCGTGGGGAGTGTCACACCCCCCTCTCGCTACGCTGCGCTCCTGCAAGGTTGATATAAGATATTTTTCAAATCTGGGTTGCCAGGTCACAGTGACATTTCGGGCAACTCTAGGACGGATGAACTAAACTAGACAAGCAAGATAGCGACTCGCACATAACATAGGTCTATTTCAGAAACCAACTGACGTAGAAAGCTGAAATTTGCACACAACATCAGGTTAGTTAGTATAACCTCTAGATAATCGGCAATGATAGCGATAAATTGACTGATTTTGGTGAAAAAAATATTTTCCTTCATACAAAAATCTGTTTAATTTTGTACGCTCAAAATGCGTTGTTTTCTTTCGTATAAGCGCTCCATTTTTACTAGCCCCGAACTCTCAGCTGTCTATTTGTAATAAAACAATACCTACCAATAACAATTGGACCTTAAAATGCTGTCATATTAGTTTATAGTTAATGTGAAAGCTCGCGCTGCCTATTATTATGGGGAACTCATAGTTTAAGAAATGCCGGCCTTGTTGTATTTAGGTAGCTACTACTAATACGAGTCTAAAAATGTTGTCCATGTCCAATAAATTCTAGTTTCAACTGTTTTTTTTTTGTTCAAAGCCAATTTAATTTATATTACCTGTCATAATTATTATGTAATAGTGTTAGTAATCGGTCGCAATAATTAACTGATAAGACCAAAGTTTGATATAAAACAAAATATTATATACTTAGGCTATGGACACAAAATCACCAAATACTCGAAGTGCCTATACGGGCAATACTCGTATACGCCTAAAACATGAACAAGGACACCTAAAACAGTTACTGTTTGCCACTACCACTAAACAACTCGATGAAGAGACTAATAAAATGTATAAATGTAATCTGTTTGTAAATAATGAACACACTATGAAATACTGGACAACGTAAAAGACTAGTCTACACTTCAATAGTTTGGATGGATCGCATAATTACTCCAGCAAACCACCGGCGAACAACGATTACATGAACATGGTGTTAATGAACGATACTTTTGTTCTTATCAGCTCATGCCGTGGGACAAGGTAAGTGTCATTAATACCTGGGAGCAAGCAGCAAGCTATTGACTATAGGTTCTAATACAATCTGTACGTCTTTAAAATAGAACGTAGGTATTCTATAATAAAATATGTAGTATAGACAAACCGAGTTTATGATTCAGTTGTAGGTTAAAAAGAACGCTGCCGATCGTTCAAGCTTATGAATCGACAAGTGTACTTCGTCGCTGTTGGACAGTGCTGTCTCCCGCCAAGTCTTAAGATTGCTTCGGCTCGGGCTGAATAAAAACGCGAGTGCAGTGAAAAGTTAACTATAGTACTGAGTGAATTAGTTCAATATTTTACAAGAATTATGGTTAAAATAGAATGGGCGCCGTTGAATATCCCAGCTCGCAGGCGAATGCAAACTTTTGCTGTCAGCGTATTCGCTTTCTTTTTGATTGTTTTTGGATTGTTTTCATACCTTATTTGTGCTCTGATCCTGGTGAGTATAAGAAGGTGCAATTATCAATGGGCCTCACCAATAATTATTTTTAACCTTCACCTTAAATATTCCGACGCAATACATTGTCAATTTAGCCATTGTGAATTTGTAAAAAATTAATGTGGACATTAAAAAACGGTTGTTAGTTGGAGTAATTAAAATTTATCTTTGTATTTATCTGTATAGTGCCCAAACGTCTGCCAAAATCAGAAACATATAGCACAGTGTCTTAGTTCAAGAGTGAATATAGACGAGACATTGAATGAAATGTACTTTAGGCGATCTTGAGGCAATTTAATGTGAGTGTGTATTTCGAAACAGGGTCGGTTTTTTGTGTGCTATTGTTGAAACGAGTTTCTACATTTTTGCACCTTGAAATAATTTCATTTATCAACTGCTTTATAGCACTTATCTATGTCATAGATGCGAATGGAAGAGAATCAAAAAACCGCCAAATTCGATTGAAATAAATCCGAAAACATTGTCTTTAATCAGATTTGAAAAAGTTAAATAATGCAATTTTTAATCTTTTCTACATTTAAATTCAACTATGTAAGAACTATTTTACTTATCTACTATTACTTGGGTCTAGCGCTATACAGTTCGGCCAAGCGTGGGTCGCCAACTAACATGCATCTATACAGCAAGATCGATCCATGACCAACTCTACCTATAGTTACCGCCCCTTTCCGTATTTGCGCTAGAGCTCTTGCACATATTGGCCAAGTTTCATTGACCCCTAGATGACTAGCGGCATGACAAACTCTATAAAAAGAGGTTAAAAACTGACATTTCAGCATTTGCGCTTACTACATACAGTGAAAAATCCTTTTCAACGACATTTTTCAATCTAGCGCAAAATGAAGTGCTAGATTGAAAAAAAAAAAAAACAAGTAAAAGTGTTATCATCGGCCTGGCCGATGCTTTGATACCCTCCACTGTATGTACTGTATAGGTACACGCGTGTGTCTAATATTGGTTTTGTATGGGAGGTACCAGAACTACTTTACCGACATAGACAATTTTCAATACCAATCTGATGACGGTAAAAAGAAGTCTTCTCACAAAATTTCATTCGCCTATGTCGATTCGTTTGGACGCTATCGTGTTTTCAACAGACAGACGGACAGACAGACAGACGGACATGGCTAAATCGATTCAGAATGTGATTCTGATTCAGAATATATATACTTTTAAACTACACTTTCAGTTCAACAATTGATTCAGTTTCACAGTTTCATATAAACCATTGAACAGAGTTTATTCTGTAGTTTAACGACAGTATTCTCCCGTTTACACCTCACACAGTGACATTTCAATTTCAAAGCTGCCGATTGTCAAAAACACAAATATTTGACGTTGTTCTTTGAAAGAAAACACAAGGAGCGATCTTGGAAACGTCATATAAAAGCTAAGTACTGTACAATTTATATTCATTAAATTTAATTAAATTGAGTTCAACTGAACTAAAGTTTAAATTACATTGTGAAATCGGACGAGTTGAACTTACATTTTAAATCAAGTTCAGGTTCAGTATAACGTAGTTTAAATTTTCACTGTGAAACTGGGGGTAAAATTAAATAAATAAATAGGTGGCGCACTAGTCGGGTGAGACCCAAGGCCTAGCTTCTCGCAACCATTCGTTTTGTGTGAGTTTCTATTTTTGAGACGAATGGAAGGGACCTACAATTTTATGCCGAGTCCGAACGGCTGAACTGAGAAGCTTTTTCATGACAGTCATACTCTCGTATGTTTGTCAGACGATCGCGACAGGTGGCGCAGTAGAAAAAACTTTAAGTTGTAATTTGTGTGTTTCCGGGGATCGAACCTGGGATCCCTCGCACAGTAGTCCAGTACACTAACCACTGCGCCCGAAAATTAATATGTATAAAAAAAAAACAAGCAAAAGTGGAAGTGTAGAAGTCAAATTGGAATCAAGTTCAAGCTTACATTTTTTTTATGAATTTTTTTTAAAATCATATTATATGTCCAATCTCAAAATTGTCTGAAAAGAACACAAAATAATCAAAATATGTGCTAGACCCTAGACGTCTATTGATTTCCAAATGAAATGTAATTGCGAATCAATTTGTAAGTGGAGCTAGAGGGGAGCTTTTTCTTGTGAAATGATCCAACAATTTGTACCTACAAATTTTGTAATTTCATTTCGCTTTGTGAAACGCAAGTAAAGAAAAATTTGCGAAAGTTCCCAAACTTGTGACTTGTAAAATACAAGTAATTTATTGTAATGGTGAAATAAAAAGTGAAATGTTTTCAACAAATTTATAGTTGTAAAAACAACTAACTATGTAGCTAACAATTTCTAAGGCTACGGACAGAGTGAACGCGAAAACTAAAGCTAACGATTCTAAGCTTATACGCAAAGCGAATGGTGTCCATAATGAACGCGAACATTACCGCTTCGGAAGTCCACTAAAATAAACAAAATCCTTGAATTATGGAAATGGAAATGGTCAGAAGAAGAGGACTTTCCATTAAATAATTTATTTTTCAGCCATTCATTGTTGGAAAAGGACAGTCCGTTAAGAGATTAAAAAATCACCTAATAAATATGACGAATTTTATCATCCTTACAAAGATTTACGAAGACATCGGAAGACATCCTGACAAAAATTGCTGAATACGTTTGAATGTCATTAAAAGTATTCGATTTATATACCTAAATCTATTGACAACTGCGTTTTAGCTTGAATTTCTTGCTAAAAAACTGAGCAGAAGAGTTTATTCGCTTTTAGCGCCAAGTTTCGCTTAGCATGTATCTTAGCATCGAATCTACTATGGCCAGTGCGATTAAAATGTATGGGAGCAGTTTATTAGCTTTGACCTGTCAAACCTTAGCTTTAGCTTTCGCTTAGCTTTTCGCATGCACTCTGTCCGTAGCCTAACACCCAGAGATTGGTCAAAAGACAAAAACTCACAAATTTTCTATAAAAATACTTGTAAATACAAATTGATAAGTTGGTAAAATAGGCCAGAGGCGTATATCGCTGTGCCTATTAACAACGTAGTTCGTTATATTGTCCTACAAAACTGAGCGCTAAAAGCTAATAAACTCTTCTGTCCAGTTTTTTTTAGCAAGAAGTTCTAGCTAAAACGCACCTGTAATAGATTTGGGTATAAAATAATCGAATGCTTTTTATGCCATTCTAAAGTATTCAGCTACTTTTTTGGAGTATTTTCGCAAAGGTACAATGAAATTCGCCATATAAAGGGTGGGCCATCGAGTGGTTTCTTTTTGAATCATAGGTTATTTTGACACTGACAGCTGTTTCCCGCTCGAAATCTTGACAGAAAGTCAGTACATATCATACCCCCGCTGAACGAAATCAGTCGCTTTAGGCTTGAACAATGTTGGGAATTATTGAGAACAAAGTGAGAGCTGTGTAACCCAAACAGTGGGTTTTTTGAAAATAAGTCTTGGCCGAAATGAAGCAAGTTTATGCAAAAAGTTCGTGAGACTGGTATGCTAGTGGACAACACTCATGGTCCCCGACAATGTGGCTGATGTAGCCGAGAGTGTGAGACCATTTGGACCATAGGTTAGGTTAGGTTAGGTATGAGGGAAGTACACAGCTTTAAGAGTGCTGTGCTACCACGGGGGCCTTTTGGTCCATTGTGATCCCTTGGTTTTTGGTCGTGGATAAAAATTTTCATTTTATTGAACAACACAAAAAAAAAACATGCATAAACACTTTATCTGGTTTCTTGGAGTTGTTCCTTGGCGGGGTTGGACTACTAAGTAAACCATCCCGTACTTTTAACAAACCTGATTGTATTCGTCAGTGGTACCTGCACTATGTCCTCTAGGTCTCCGAAAAGTCTGTCTCCTATGTATCGGAGTGGACTGGTTTGGAGGTTTGGGCATTCGCAGAGCAGGTGCTTGATGGTCTCCGTTTCTTCTATGTCTTGACAGCTCCTGCAGTAGTCTGGTGAGTTAATGCCCAGTCTTGTGGCCATGGCACCAATGGTACAGTGGCCTGTCAGTACACTTGTTATGATTTGAATATCTCGTTTATTCATTTTCAGAGTACACCTTGTTCTTTTTTCGTCAATTCTTGGCCAAAGGCTACGGGATATAACACAGTCGTGTCTGTTAGACCAGGTGGTGTTAATTTTTTCCTTTGATTTTTGGTCAATATTTCTTTTTGCTACACTAATTGGGATGTCTATTGATGCTCGTCTGCTTTTTCATTTCCATCAATGTCACTATGTCCGGGAACCCAGCAGAGCGTGACCATGTGTTCTCGCCTATTTTGTTTAGGGCTCTTTGACAGTCCTTGACTGTCTTTGCTTTGATAGTTGCGCTGTCTAGTGCTTTAATGGCCGCCTGACTGTCTACGAAGATTGTAATCTTGGAAGGGCCGAGATTCTTTGTAGATATGGTACTTGCTGCCTTGTCGATGGCGACTATTTCAGCTTGGAAGACACTGCATTCATCTGGGAGTTTGTACGAGTCACTTATACCTAGGGGCTCGCAGAATACTCCGGCACCTGTGCCTACTTCCATTTTTGACCCGTCACGGACTTACCTTTGAGGTAGGCGTGTTGAGCGCTACATAGGTTATATTCATTGAGTAGATCCCTTATGTATGAGTCGATTATTCTCTCCAGTGTTTTTAAGAGAAACGAGGAGAGGCTTATCGGCCTAAAATCTTTTGCGGTGCAGTGCATATGCTTTCCTGCTTTAGGAATAAATATCACCTTTACCTCTTTCCAGCTTTGCGGTATGTAGCAGAGCCTTATGCAGCTTTTGAAGATTACTTTCAGCCATGGCAGTATTACACTAAGAGCATGTTGCATCATTGCTGGGATGACGTCGCGTCGTCTGGTCCCTCTGATTTGTAGCGGTTCAACGAGTGGACTGCCCAAGCGATTGTGTGCTCTGTTATAATACTTTCCGTGGCTACTTCCGATTCAGTACCTGACGGAGTAGGAGTGTGATTTTTCTCATACCTGGTGATTTCACTGGACTCCGGAAAGTGCGTGTCCATTAAGAGTTGTAGTGTTTGTTGACTAGACTCTGTCCAAGAGCTATCAGCACGTTTAATATATCCTGGGACCGTGGGGTCTTTGGATAATACTTTACGTAGTCTGGCAGCCTCACTTGTACTCTCCATGGATTCGCAGAACGTGTTCCAGGATTCGAATTTAGCTTTCCTAATTTCTCTAGTATACAGATTAAGTTCGGATACGTAGTCCAGTCTTCTTCTGCTCTACTCTGTCTTGATTTGTTAAACAGTTGTCTCACAGTAGTTCGCCGCTTTTTGAGCTCGCTGGTCCACCAAGTCGCCTTTTTGGGTTTGCGATTGCGAGAGCTATGGGACAATGTTTAACAAAGGCTTTGTGCATGTTTTCAGTGATTAATTGGACCATTAGAATTAGAACCATTGGAATATTTTTCTTTGAAAATGGGGCTGGGAACAACGTTTCGGTCAACGTTGCAGAGCTATGTTAACCGACTTTTTTTTTACTGAAATTGAAGACATGGATTTGGACGACCTCTAGTTCATGCAGGATGGCGCGCCATGCCACAATCGATCTTTTGCGCACCAAATTCCCAAATCGTATTATCAGCCGTCTTGGCGATGTCAACTGGCCGCCTCTGAGCTGCGATTTGATCCGTTTGGACTTTTTTTGTGGGCAACCGTGAAGGACCTATGTTATGCCAACAATCGGGAAACGATTCAAGCACTAAAGGCCCCGAAACCATCAACAAGGTCTTAGAAAATTGGAGTGCCAGATTGCGCTACTGCGAAGCTAGCCTAGGCTGCCCCTTTGGACGACGCACGTCTATAATTAATGGGAATGTTTGCGCATGTCCCCAACCAGTATCCCAAGACGTGCTATAGAATCCGTACCATTAGGCAGACATCCGCTAGGTAAACCCAGTATGAGATGATTAAATCAAGTTCATAATCTCTCCTCTATCCTTATAGGGATTGCCATTGATGATTTAGAGTCGATGACTTAATGGATAAACGGGCCGTTGAAAATGAATGAATGAAAGTTTGCGCCCTTTTTTTCTGTCCAAAGACACACTTCTCAAGTAGCTCAAAAGAGCATTCTTTGGAACTTCCGTTCTTCTCATCCGATGGGCAATTTTCCTCAATGATTAAATCAAGTTCATAATCTCTCCTATACCCGTATAGGGATTGCCATGGAGGGTCCACTTGAGCAACCTACACCTGGCGACCCACTTAATGGATAAGCGGGCCGTTGAAAATGAAAGTTTGCGCCCTTTTTTTCTGTCCAAAGACACACCTCTCAAGTAGCTCATAAGAGCATTCTTTGGAACGTCCGTTCTTCTCATCCGATGGGCAATTTTCCTCAATGTACTTTGTTTGGTTAAACTAAAATAATTGTTTACATCCCTCCCTTGTGAATTAATTAGGAATGTACTAAATATATTGTATAAAATAAATAATTTAAAAATAAAACCCATTGTTTTCTCATTTATAGCTTTGGGGAAATATATACTTAAAGGCCATTGTGATTGTATACACCATCTACATCTACTTCGATCGCAATAGAGTCCAATACTGTATCAGAGGATCAGGGTAAGAATTCCCATTGAATGCATTTTTCCTTACAACATCTGGCATTATCCTTTACACAGGGTGAGATGGATGAGAGACTGCTTCCTTTGGAGGCATTTTCGAGGATACTTTCCGGTGGAGTTGGTAAAAACCGCAGAATTGCCACCTAACAGGCACTACCTTCTAGCATGTTTTCCACATGGCATCATCAGGTAAGTAATTTAATAAAATTGCTCAAAGTAATTTAATTGACCTAAAGTCTATGTTAACCACAGCTTTGGCTTATTCGTAAATATGTGCTCAGACACTAAGAAATGGAATGAACTATTTCCAAAAGTTCGTGCACACTTAGCAACTTTGGCAATGCACTTCAATACACCGGTCTGGCGAGAAGTTATCCAATCCTGGTCAATGGTCCCAGTGTCGAAAAAAGCAATTCTTAACAATTTAAGAACTTCACATGCTTCAGACGATCCGGTGAATGCCGATGGCTGTACTGCCGCTGCAGTCGCGGTTATTGTAGGTGGGTCAGAGGAAGCTCTAGAGGCAAGGCCGGGAAAGTACATTCTGACCATAAAGAACCGAAAAGGATTTATTAAACTTGCCCTGCAATCAGGGTGAGCAAAATTATAGCTGTAAATTAGTAAAAAGATGTAATTAAAATTTAATGTTTTAGTGCTGCCATAGTGCCATCGTTTTCCTTCGGAGAAGTTGACGTTTTTGACCAGATAGACAACCCTCCAGGTTCGCTTATTAGAAAAATGCAAACATTCGTAAAAGGTATCTTTGGCATGTCTCCTGCTTTGTTAAGGGGAAGAGGAATTTTTCAATACTCTTTCGGTTTACTGCCGTACCGCAGGCGTATAGTCCAAGTTGGTAAGAGTATATTTTTTTTTGATTCCAGAGACATAGAGTGACTCATTGTATTTATTTCAGTGGGCGCTCCTATAGATGTAACACAGTGTGACAATCCGTCACAAGAAGAGATTGATAAGCTGCATACTCTGTTTATGGAAAGCTTGCTCAAGCTCTTTGAAACCCACAAAGCAAAGTATTTGCAAAACCCAGAGGATGCAGTGCTAGTCATGACTTAAACTAAAATGTAGGCTGTCCCAAGACATTATTTATGCAGTATACTATTTGTTTATAATAATTTAATTACATTTTATAAAAGATTCGATTGGGAAGCTATTTTTCTTTAAATTTTCTCTTAGAAGTCTACGTACGAAAAATGGGTAGATATATTTTAAAACTAATCCACCCAAGGTCCCAGCAATGATTGGAAGTTGTAGGCTTAATTGCGCTGGTCGATAAGTAGCCGAATTTGAGCGCTGAACCGGGAACATTGATCATTATTTAAATGTCTCACTTGATTGCAGTTGAAGAAGTAGATTTGGTCACATGAGGACATGGATAACACATGCTGGGATCGCAAGATTATGAGTACCTATTACCTAATCACTCACGATAATCAATGCAATTAAAATCTCTGTGTTCATAATTTAAGACAAAAAACTTAAACTATTGATTAAAACTAATTTCAGCTCTACGTAACAATTTTTTTTTTTTTTTTTGCAACATTAAGACAGCGGCAGGAGTACTTTATCCCACTGTACAGGTGGCAGGCATCGTTTTTTTTCATCAACGCAATGTAAATCGGCCAGAAATATTCTATGTGCCGGGCATTACAGTGGGAGTATCGTTGCTATTTGCGAAAATTGGGTAGATTATCTCGAAGAGAGGTTATTGGTGGTAACCTCCGTTGGTAAGGGGGTGGCTGGTCCAGATCAGACAGGAGGACTGCGGCAGGAGAGGGCGACGAGGGGTGACCCAAACAGTCTGACCCCCGCTTTATCCCCTCTGACGGAGTCTGAAAGTTCTAATTGTGAAGGAGAAATTGACTGACGTGTTCAGCCCATCCCGTTGGCGGTTAGTCTTCAGAGAAAACAGACAGAGGGTGACCGAAACAGTCTAATCCCCCGTTTTATCCCCTCTGACGGAGTCTGAAAGTTCTACGTTTAAAGGTGAAAATTGACTGACGTGTTCAGCCCATCCCGTTGGCGGTTAGTCTTAAGAGAAAAACAGACAGAGGGTGAACGAAACAGTCTAACCCCCCGCCTATCCCTTCTGACAGTCCGTTAGTAAGGAGGGTGGCTGGTACAGATCATATAGGAAGACTGTGGCAGGAGAGAGCGACGAGGGGTGACCGAAACAGTTTAACCCCCCGTCTTATCCCCTCTGACGGAGTCTGAAAGTTCTACGTTTATTGGTAAAAAATTGACTGACGTGTTCAGCCCATCCCGTTGGTGGTTAGTCTTCAGAGAAAACAGACAGAGGGTGACAGAAACAGTCTAACCCCCCGCCTATCCCCTCTGACGGAGTCTGAGAGTTCGACGTGTGAAGGTGGAATTGACTGACAAAGTCATTAGTCAGCTCTACTTTCTTTCAGTGAAGCCAATTCGACTTTGCTACGAACTTGCTGATGCAGTAGATATCGCTGCGTGCCAGATCGCTTAGGTCCTCAAAGAAATAAGCCCCTAGGGTGGCCTTGCGCAATGAGGCGAGAGCAGGGCAGGAGCAGAGGAGGTGAACGGTGGTTTCCTCTTCCTCCTCGTCCATGCAGCTCCTGCAGAAATCGTTATAGGCTACTCCCATTCTGTAGGCATGCAGTGTCCCGTTAATACTCCCACGACGGAGCTAATTTTGTTTCTATTAATACAGAGGAGTTTCTTAGTTCTTCTGGCGTCTAATTTCGGCCAGATTTGTCTGGATGTTATGCAGGTGCTAATCCTGTTCCATCTATTGTTAGTGATTTTAAATGCTTCATCAAGGAGCAGGGTTTTTACTGATTGCAATGGAGCGTACGGTTTCTCGCTGATATCAGTTATATGAAGGATGATAAGACCAAAGTTTGATATAAAAAAAAAAATAAACTTAGGCTATGGACACAAAATCACCAAATCGAACCAGCGAACCAGATTGGTACTCGCAGTGCCTACGGGCAATACTCGTTAATGCCCAAAACATGAACAAAGACACCTAAAACATTAACAGTTTGCCACTACACAACTCGATGAAGGGACTAATAAAATGTATCTGCAATCTGTTTGTAAATAATGAACACACTCTGACGTAACAGACTATAGTCTATACTTCAATAGTTTGGATGGAGTTCGAGCTTGTATAGCAGTTGACTAAGGGCCGTTTTATTCACTATTGATCAACTTGCCGAAAACTCCAAAGTTGGCCTACTTCGAAGTTGAACTCAAATCGAGAGTTGAACGGCAAGTTGAAAATTGCTTTTATTCACTACATTCATTGGATGTCGGCACCGCCTAAGAAGTGGTCGGTGTTTGTCGCAAATCGGACGTCGGAGATACTTAAATCAATCCCATATGAATGCTGGAATCACTTACGATCCACGGATCATCCAGCTGACAGTGCGACTCGAGGAATTTCACCTTCTCTTTTGGTAATCGACGAAATTTGGTGGAAGGGCCCAGCATGGCTTTCAAAGGAACCCAACCAATGGCCTTTATCAGATCCATGCTTAACCACTGTAACTTCCCAATCACTCGAAGAGAGAAGTAACGCTAAAATGCAGGTATTTGTATCAGCGGTCAATTCAACTCCGAAGTTGAAATCCTAAAGTTGGCCTACCAGCAGTTTGTAAAGTATCCCTGGGATATTTGTGGCAGATGACAGATAATATGTCAGTTTAACTTTAGATTTGCATTTTCCGCGTAATTTCATGTGTGCATTTTAATGTGAAATTAATGAAAGCAAATTTATCTGGTTTTGTAAATAGCTAACTATAATAAGTAATTTGTGCGTTATTAGATAGTACATCAGCTGTGCAAATTTTTTTTCGTTTGTCGATGAAATCATACGAACTTAATAAGGATAATCATATCGACGAAAAATCTAAATTCATAGATGAAGAAGAAGATGACGAATATGATAGTAATTGCTCCAAAATTAAGTCCATGTCCATTATTTACATTTTTTTTTCTGATTCTGAGTAATTGCTTTCACATGGCTTTGAATTATTACCACAAACCAGAGAGAATAGACCACCAGCTTCGGCCAAAAATGAGTTTCATAGAGCCAGTTTCAAAAAGTTACTGCGTGGTTAAGTATGCGTGCAATGTTAAAGTAAACGTAGGGTGAATTTGGTCACGCATACACTGGCACATAGTAACATTTACAGTTATTCCGTGGTAACTTTGAAATAATTCAAATAATTGGCCGTTATTGGGACGTGTCAAGCAAATAGTAGGTCTGTTCCTTTACTTTTGTAGTAAAAATGGAAAAGACTGTCAAAATGGCAGCGGTGGGGATGAAGTCTCTCTCAAAGAGAAAAACATACGAAAAAGTTAGGGAACGCTTTTGTAGTAACTATGAAAAATGACAGATGCATTTCGGTTTTCCATAAATTGCATGTTAGTATGAATCCAAGTATATGGAAGAGTTTTACTGACTGAACTACATGCATTCGAGAAGAAAAAAAAAGCTACATTATTTTCCCGCCTTCTGATACCATTTTCATACCAATTTGTTTCGCATATCGAAGGAAATCAGAGATAAAAGCAAATAGCCGTTACACGCACTTCAAATCAAATTTTAAATCATTTGTCAATCTTCAGGCGACTGACAGTTGTTTCAATTCTTACGCAAAGAAATTTGTTGAGTAAAAACTAGTAAGATTCGCAATGGAGGGGTAATATCTTGCTCTCTCGATGCCGCTCTCTTTTACGAATTTTTCAAGTTAGGGAACGACATTGAGTAAAAATTCGTAAAAATTCGTAAGAATTAGTAAAAACTCGTAAGATTTAAAAGTAAAGGAACAGACCTAGTGTGTTCGGTGTGGTGAATTTATTACTAACTTATAATTTCATTCAAAATCATACAAACATAAATGAGTAGTTACTGTAAAAATGGAATTCCTTTGACATTATTACAAAAAAATATTAGTTTAAGCTGCAAAACTAAAATAGATGATCAGAAAAAAATCACAAAATATAATTTTTTTAGTTTTGCGTTATTCGTTAAAAATTTTCGTTCTAAATTTATAGACCTTTTGACTGAATGTAAGCGCGAACCAATCGAGAGTAGACGTGGTCACTGGTCAGTGATGTTGTTGTTGCTTGCAAAGGCGTAGCCGATAGCATATCAGTGGATCCCAGTACTTCCGGTGGTGGTTGCGAATGCTCACTCCAATAAAATCGGCAACCGCCAATTGAATTGATCCGAGTGCATAGTACCTACCGCAATACGACTAGTAACTGGGTTATTGGTCGCAATTCACGCGATCTATCAAAGCAAAAAGCACATCACTTAATCCTATATTTATAATTCAATCGATTCGGACTAATTCGCGATGTGCAATACCTTCTCTTATCACACGGCAACGAATTTATTATTAGCACCATCATTGTCGTCCGCTTTGAGAGACGAAAACCATAGTTGAAATCATGGCCATCCCATTTTTCCAGTCCAAACGTGGTAGCATCTTGTATTGTTGCCTCTCAGGTACGAAATTATCTATTTGGCCAATTCTCTCAGAAATATTTTGCACGATACATTATTGATTATTTTATTCAATTTCAAACTTAAGAACTGCCAAACACAGAAATAAAAAATAAAAAAATTCTGACGTTTGACGTAAAACCCCAAGTTTGCTTCATAACTTCTATTTTTTCGGGGAGTTGAGCGAATCCAAAGTTAATCAACTCTTGGTTTTCTCAACTTCGGAATATCCAAAGTTGAGTGAGTCAACTTTGAGTGAATAAAATCAATTTCTCAAGTTGAGAATAAAAATCCCCAAGTTGTGTTCAACTTGAAGTGAATAAAATGGCCCTAGAACTTGCGCCTGCTGTTGTAAAACCATCCCCTAACCCCTACCGAATAATTACTCCGCACCACCAGCGAACAGCGATTATATGAACATGGTGTTAATCAACGATACAAATAACTTTTTGTTCTTATCAGCTAATGCCGTGGGACAAGGTAAGTGCCATTAATACCTGGGAGCAAGCAGCAAGCTATTGACTATAGGTACTAATACAATCTGTCCGCAATCAGTGTGCATCTGTAAAACAGAACGTATTCTATAATAAAATATGTATGTATAGTATAGACAAACCGAGTTTATGATTCAGATGCAAGTTAAAAAGAACACTGCCGATCGCTCGGGCTTATGAATCGACAAGTGTACTTCGTCGCTGTTGGACAGTGTTGTCTCACGCCAAGTCTTAAGATTGCTTCGGCTCGGGGCCTCGGGCTAAATAAAAACGCGAGTGCAGTGAAAAGTTAACTATAGTGCTGAGTGAACTAGTTCAATATTTTACAAGAATAATTATGGTTAAAATAGAATGGGCGCCGTTGAATATCCCAGCTCGCAGGCGAATGGAAACTTTTGCTGTCAGCGTATTCGTTTTTTCTTTGATTGGTTTCGGATTTATTTCATACATTATTTGTGCTCTGATCCTGGTGAGTATAATATAGTGCAAGCATTAATGGACCTCGTAGATCATAATAGTTAATTTTATATGAGATTATGAGAAATTTCGCCATTATGAGTGTAATTTAATCGATCTTTATACACTCCGCACCACTTGAATGGCACACCCCTTAAGGTCGGTTTTCTATCGCCCAAGCATGCTAGAGACTTAATTTTTTTTTTAATTAAAGTTCATTTAATTGTTGTGATTTGATCAGAAGGAAGATTTAAAACTAAAGCCTTAAGTATTAACAAAATTTTGTTAACTAAAAAAAAGGCAAAATATAGGGTCTTAATTTTGCGCCACTTAAATATAGGGTTTTCCAAAAAGAGGTGTTATTTTGGTATTCAAAGAAAAATGTCATTTTTGAGATAAATGATCGGATGTTTATTTCATAATAAAGAGGAAGGTATGCCGTTAATAATGAAAAACAACATCAGCCAAATAGACCACGAGCACACTTACAGGACCATATCCTTTTCATGAAATTTTCCATAACCAAATCGCAAAGTGGTTGCCCTATGTCCTCGATAGTCTCAAGAATTTTATCTTTGAGGTATTGAATCGACGCTGGGCTGTTGGCGACGTTGTTGATGATCGGCCGGCTTGAGTTCTTGTGTTAACTGAACTTTATAAGCCTTAAGACCCAAGTCTTTATGCAAAATACGGTGTATTGACGTTTGTGGTATGCCCAATACCTAAGAACGACGAGGAATGGACAAACCTGGGTTTTCTTCAACAATTTGGGCTACAGCAGCAATATTCTCAGTTGTACTTAAGCGACGTGCACTGGTTTTATTCTTCACATGACTAACTTGTCCCAACAGCTCGAATTTTTCCACCAATTTCTGTATTGCGGTCCGACAAGGTGCTTCACGACGACAAAAAAATGTTTTAGTTTTGCGAACTGTGACTGCAAGATTTTTACCATCTTTGTAGCGAATTTTAATAATTTCAATGCATTGTTGAAGCGTGTATCGTTCCATTTTTAGTAATGGCGTAGTTTGTACTTGTCAAATGTCAAAGAATAAAAGCTTCAAAAGTGACACAATAACACCTCTTATTGGAAAACCCTTTAGAACACTTAAACGAAAAACCATTTTAGAGAATTCTGATTCTTTTTATTAAATTTAAGGTAATTGAAGTATTTTAGATTTTAAAAAATTGGGTCTCTTGTTCAATTGTGTTTTGAGCCACATTTATGCTCCAAAATTCACACATCCGGTTTGAAAGGGTTGTATATAAAAATTGGCCAAATAAATTGGCTAAAATAATTTAGCGAAATCGAGCTCCAAGCTAATTCGATGGCTTGGGCTAGTTTAGATACAGTCGAATGTTGTTGTCGCGATCCATAGACTTGACATGTCAACCATCGCCAAACATTTTCGATGATAGTCAAATCCGGTGAGTAAACCGGTCAGCTTAATAGCTCCACATTTTGGCTCTATAAATACATTTTAACAAGTCGATCTATATATATTGGCGCTTTACCTTGTTGTTAGATCCACGGCAGATGACCAAAAAGGTTATAAAAATATGTTAAAGCCTTATCAGTATACCATTGTAAGGCAACACATTGATTATGGTTGCCAAAAATTGTAATTTGCAGGTACCATAATATGAAACGGACCCCACACCATCACCACCTTCAGCTCTGCTATGCAGACGGTCCAAATGATTAGTCTATTTGCGGGGGACATGAAAACAGTAGCCCAATTAAATTCTTTTCATCTGAGAATACAAAACAATGCGTCTAATAAGTCCAGTTCACATGTGCGCAACAAAAACGGAGGCGTTGCGCTTTTCGAACCGGGTTAAGGGGTGACTTCTTCTTGATTTTTAGTCTTTTTATATGCTTAGTATTCGAAATATTACAACGAATAGTTGTGAGACTTGTTTTGATACCACATTCTTTCCTGATTTTTGAAAAAGAGTCGTGAGAATTTTACGCCTTTTTTTAATATAAGTCGCCTTTTCTGCATTTTTTAGCCACCCGCGAGCCATTAGTGACAAGTCAATTTTGAATGACTTTGGTGTGCCGCCATCAAGGTCTGGACGCAAGCGCAAGCCTGATTCGCAACGCTATCGTCGTCGTCGCCCTTGTCATCGCTAACGGGCCCAAATTTCAAAGAAATGGCGGCTAAGACTAAGATTAAAAGTCGCTTTATATATGACACTAGCAATGCCCGCCGGTTTCTTCTCTTTTAAATTAAATTCAAATTTATTTGAGTTATCATTAATGCACGTTTGTTTCTTCTTGTCTTCTTTTTTAAGCTTACAAACTATTTTATCGCTATGCCTTTTCATAAACTATACCTACATGTTATTTATTTAATGGGCTCAAGTAGCTATAAACAAATTACGCTTACAGCTCACATGCAATATATACATAGAGCTGTTCATATAAATAACGTGGCTATCGGATGTCAACTCCTGCCATGGGCGAGTAGTTCTGAAGACAGCCCCTATACCCCCGTTTCCCCTTCACCCATCAGCACCCTAACTAACCTATCCTGATCCGGATGATGTAGCCAGTACAATGTTGAAAGAATTTTTAAAATCGGCCAAATACTTCCAGAATTAACAATTATAAGCATTTCTTGAATTAGGATGCATAGATTTATGAGTATAATGGCAAGTTAAGCGTAGTTATGTCGAAATAGAAAAGTGTGCATCTCATTTTTCAACCCTTATATACGACGAATTTTGAAAAACGATGAGTGGGGCATTTAATAATTTTTACTTATCTATCAACATACAAACTTTCAAGTCCAAACGGCTAAAGGTTCGTGAGACCCCCCTAACTCCTCGCGATCCCTTTACCCCTTAACAATTCTTATATACCCTACGGCCTAATTTGGCCACACATCTATAAATCAGAGAAAATAAATCATGAAAATCGGACGAATGGTTCTTGAGTTATGGAGGGACGAACAGACGGACGTTGCATCTTTTAAAGTATAGTATGGATATGGATATCATTTTCTTCAATAAAAAATTAATAATAAAAAATCATTCGTTTCTATATTCTTCTTCCTGTCGTCGTTGTCATTTTTAATATGGTATAAATACAAGAGGAAAACAAATAAAAAATCATACGATCTTCAAATTTTTCAGCATACCTACTGTTATATCTCTTCGAGGTTCGTAACGATGGTTTGGGTTAAACAAACACACTTGTTACAAGAAATTCCTACATCGGGGTTCAACGGCAGCCATTTGCGCGCGAAACCCGGTGTAGGCTAGGAATACGGGTGTTCAAGTGAATGACGAATGTTCGAACAACTAGATGTCGCCACATTATAAATTCCCCTTATTTTCCCATAATTCCTTTATGTATAATCCTCCATGAATTATTATTATAACCTAAGTCAATTTCCTGTTTGCTAATCTCGATCACTTTTTTGTAACCCATCAAGGAGGTAAGACTCACCCAATAAAATCGCTTAAAACCTACACCTGTTCTCTAACACTTCAATTTCGAATTCACTTTGCTTCTTTCTCGACCCCGAAAACCCCCTCGCTCAAACATTGGTCCAAACGAGCCGAATAAATAATTGCAGTACCCGCAATAGAGAAAGAGCCACCAACTCAAAATATACCCGAATACCCGAAAAAAAAGGAAAAACCCAAAAACTCCACAACCATCATCATCACCATCAGCCAGCAGAAAAACGCTCACCGAAAGAAGACCTCACAAAACAGCACTCGAGAGACATCAAATTACTCAACATTATCAATCACTGCGATCAGGTGCGTACATTTATGTAGATCAGTGCAGTATAGAGAAATTTGGTAAAGCCCAGCATAAACTGAGTTTATGACACTCCGACAGTATTTCGAGTGGTCTCAAACGCATAACATTAATTTTATGTATAAAGTGCATAGTGTCTCTTTAACCGAAAGATAGTGGTCGCGAAATCGAAAAAAAATACCGAGCTGTGCCCCGAACCCCGAACTACCATCTCAAAACCACATGTGCGTGTGAAAAAGCGGTTGTTCAAGGTTAGATTTTTTGATTGAACCTTTCTATTTCTTTTAAAAGATAATAACTTATTAGTTTGTACAATTAAACGATATTCTCGTGTAGCCAAAGAATAAAGGCCTTCCATTTTCATTAAGATTTCGTCTGTTCTCTTACATCATAATATTAGCACATTGCACTTTCGTAATATGATTGGATTAGATGACTATATTTTTGCTGCAGATCAGCTAGTAGAGTTTGTCGCTGATTTTAAAGGGAAACCTGCTACTTCGCAGTCAATTGCATCATTAGAGGCTCTCAGAATCGAACTTCAATCCTTGTGGTCTGAAGTCAAGAAAAGTTACGCATTTTGTGTGCGGTCGGATGTTTCTGATGATGAAAGGCAATTATTGGAAGTGAAATCTAAATATAAACTTTCCTCTGATACATATGTTACATGCTTAAGTGAAATGATTGAGCTTACAAAAAAATTCACTGTAATTCAGGAAGCAAAATGTCCTCCACCAGTCTCAGCTAAAGATGCACCAGGTCCCGAAATTCATTCCCCCACAGTAAATCAAGATGCACCGTGTCTTAAAGTTCCTCCCTGTGATACTGACGTGTTCCATGGAGACTATCTAACATGGCCCTCTTTCAGAGATTTGTTCAGTGCAGTTTACATTAATCACCCGAAACTATGTGCTGTACAGAAGCTGTTTCACCTGCGGTCTAAGACCAAAGGTGAGGCTAGTAATATAGTAGGTAAATTCCCTCTAACAGCTGAGAGTTTCGAACTTGCGTGGAGTGCTTTAAAAGATCGGTACGAAAACAATCGCATCTTGGTGAATAGCCAACTTAAGACTCTGTTTAATTTGCCATTTATTGCGCATGAGTCAAGCAAGGGTATCAAAGATATTCAACGGGAAATAAATGATTGCATTTCAACCCTTAAAGCTCATTCAATTGATACTTCCAATTGGGATTCCATCCTCGTATATTTATGCTCGAGCAGTTTACCTGAAAAAACGCTTTCGTTGTGGGAGCAATCTATAAAAGATCCTCGTACCATCCCCTCCTGGTCTGATATGGACTCATTTCTTACCAACAGGTATCAGGTTCTCGAAACGGTATCGGATATAAGATATACCAGTACTTCAAAACCAAAAACTGCTACAAAACCCCCTACTCTCCAGTCTAATCGTCCTAAAGTTCATCAATCCTACCATTTAAAGGCAAAACCATCTGCTTGCAGACTCTGCAATGACAATCATTCACTCCGTTTTTGCAGTAAATTTTTAAAAATGTCGGTTGGTGATCGAATCGATGCAGTAAATACCCTAAAATACTGCAGGAATTGTTTAGCGACTTCCCATGTCGAAAAAGAGTGCAGAAGTGTGCATACTTGCATGCACTGTAAGTCTCGGCATCATACACTTCTTCATTGGATACCCTCTTCAAGTCAACCTGATGTGACTAAAGGTCAGGATCAGGACACTGTCCAAGAAGTTACCCCGCTATCGAAATTACAAAACCCCAATATACAGTCCACTTCATCTGAAACAGCTCGTTTACTTTCGCATTTCAGCAGCAACAATAATCGCGTTATACTTGCCACTGCATTAGTCAATATTGAACACCAAGGAAACACTTTCAGTTTACGAGCGCTTTTAGACCCTGGATCGGAAGTAACGTTTATTTCTGAAGAAGCTCAAAAGCGCCTTGGACTGCCAGTTCAACCCATTCAGGCCCATATATCGGGGATGAACGCAGTAGTTACTGCCACCGCCTCGAAACTTTGCTCCCTAATATTAAAGTCTAGATATATTCCTGCATTTACCTTGGCCGCTAACGCAATTGTGCTAAAGCGACTCACCGGAGATTTGCCTTCCTGTTCGGTGAGTTCTTCAGAAATATCTGAGCCTATTGATATTCAATTGGCAGATCCTAAATTTTACTGCTCTTCGAAGGTAGATATGGTGCTTGGTGCTGACATATATCCATCTCTGCTCCGAGATGGGCTTAAGCCTAATGTGTTTGGTTCTCTTGTAGCACAAAACACCATTTTTGGTTGGGTATTGTCAGGACCCCTTCCCACTACAACTTTAAAATGTTTCTCGACGTTCTTATCCTACTTTAGTGAGACATCGCTGGACAAGCAAATATCACAATTTTGGGAGGTGGAAGAAATTTGTTCTAAGCCGGTTTCGCCTGAAGAAGAAATCTGCGAACGCCATTTCTCGGAAACCACTTACCGCAATTCGGAAGGTAGATATGTTGTCAAGCTTCCATTTCGAGATGTTTCTTCTCCATTAGGCGCTTCACGCGATGCTGTCAAAAAGCAATTTTTACGCACCGAAAATTCGTTGTCTAAAACTCCAAATTTCCAAATCGAGTATAATAAGGTTATTGAAGAATATTTTACACTAAACCAAATGAAAATTGTAAATCCGATAGAGGTACATAGGAACAAAGAGGTTGTATCTTACTACTTGCCACATCACGCAGTAGTGAAACCGGAAAGTATCTCCACAAAAATCCGTGTCGTATTCAATGCTTCTCATCCCACATCAAATGGTGTAAGTCTAAACGATGCTCTCTATGTTGGTCCAAGTCTTCAATCAGATCTTATGACGCTGATCCTCAATTGGAGGTTCTATGAATATGTCTTTAATGCGGACATAGAGAAAATGTACCGACAAATACTTATTCATCCCGAACACACCCCGTTTCAAAGAATTTTATTTCGGAAAAGCAACCAAGAATCTATTCAGGATTATGAGCTCCAAACTGTCACGTTTGGCATCAATTGCGCTCCATACTTAGCCATCCGAACGCTTTTGCAATTAGCTGATGACGTTAAAACTCAATTCCCATTGGCGTCACACATCTTACAAAGCGAATTCTACGTCGACGATGTTTTGTCTGGAGCGCACGATGTGCAAACCGCAAAATTGTCCCAAAGGGAACTAGTTTCTGCTCTAAGCTCCGCTGGATTTGTTCTCAAAAAATGGACTTCCAATTGTCCTCGTCTTCTTGACCATTTTTCTCCCGGAGATCTCTTAAACCAAAACTTTCTAAAGCTTGAAGAAAAATCTTGTATAAAAATGCTAGGCATTCAGTGGAATGCGAAAAGTGATTGCTTCGAATTTTCGTTACTCCCTTCGAGTGTCAATACAGACATTCTCGCAATAACCAAACGAGATGCACTTTCGGTAATAGCAAGATTGTTCGATCCTGCCGGGTGGCTCGCTCCTGTGATTATCACAGCCAAAATTATAATGCAGCAAATTTGGCGCGATGGGACGTCATGGGACTTACCTCTTAAGCCCCTTACTTGTCATAATTGGAAGAACTTCATCGCTAATCTACCTGATATCCGATACATTCAGATACCTCGATGGATCCAGTTTAAGCCATCCGTTTCAATTCAGATTCACGGATTCTGCGATGCTTCCGAGCGCGCCTATGCTGCTGCATTGTATCTACGCGTTAGACAATCTGATGGCAGTTTTACGTCGCACCTTCTATGTGCAAAGACCAAAGTTGCCCCCGTAAAGCAAATAACTTTACCTAGATTGGAACTATGCGCAGCGCTACTGCTCTCTAGGCTTTTTAAGAAGATAGTTCCAAATCTCAAGTATACAGTTGATGAGGTGTTTCTATGGACGGACAGTTCCATTGTCATAGCCTGGTCAAAGAAACCCCCCCAAACCTGGAAAACTTTCGTGGCAAACAGAGTTTCTGAAATTTCTAATAATGTTGATAACAGGGTGTGGAATCATGTCGCCTCTGCCGACAATCCCGCGGATTTTGCTACACGCGGGCTGACACCATTGGAACTTCGAGAAAACCATTTATGGTGGCACGGTCCCAAATGGTTATCTCAATCTCAAGATCAATGGCCAGCATCGAATTCGGAAAATCACAATGTAGAAGATTTAGAAGTTCGTCCAATTCAATCGTTTGTAACTACTGAGCGTCCAAATATTGAATTGGTTATTAAACGATTCTCCTCTTGGGCGAGAATGATTCGAGTTATGAGTTATGTCTTCAGATTTGTTCGCAACACATGTTCCCGATTTCAATCCCCCTTTGATTACACTGGAACGTCATTATCTCAAAATGAAATTTTATTTACTCGAACTCAGTTAATACGTCTCACTCAAAGGCTTTATTTCCCCGATGAATACTTAGCCTTATCCAGAAATCAACCAATTTCTAGAAAAAGCATCTTACTGACATTGAATCCATCGTTGGATTCAAATCAATTACTACGGGTAAATGGACGACTTGCTTGTGCTTCTCTCTCATACAATGAGAAGTACCCGATAATCTTGCCTTATGGTGCTCATATTACTGCACTTTTCACGAACTTCGTTCATCAGATCTCAATACATGGTGGAAATGAGCTCGTTATTCGCCTAATTCGGTCCGAGTTTTGGATTCCGAGAATCAAGAGCCTTGTGAAAAAGCTCATTCGTTTATGCAAGGTATGCATAATCTATAAGCGCAAGATTAACACCCAAATAATGGCAGCACTTCCAAAAGAAAGAACAGTCCTTTCAACCCCTTTCACGAATACTGGCATCGATTATGCCGGCCCCTTTACCATTAAAAGTTTTTCTGGTCGAAGTTGTCGCATGTCTAAGGGCTACGTATGCTTATTCATCTGCTTTGCAACCAAGGCAATTCATCTGGAAGCTGCAAGCGACTTGTCTGCTTCTGCATTTTTGGCTGCATTTGCACGATTTGTATCCCGACGTGGTTTACCCAACACGGTCTTCTCCGATAATGGAACTAATTTCGTGAGTGCCAGCAAAGCGCTTGCCAATGATTTTAAACTTTTTATCAAGTCCTTTTCAAAACATGTATCTGATACATACCAATGTCAGGGACTCACTTGGAAGTTCATCCCACCCGGCGCACCACATATGGGAGGTTTGTGGGAGGCAGGCGTGAAAAGCTTTAAAACGCATTTTCGTAAGATCGCCGCTGATCATAAATTTACTTTTGAGGAGTTCACAACCCTCCTTGCAAGAGTTGAAGCTTGCTTAAATTCCCGGCCCATTTTACCGATGTCGGACAATCCCATCGAAATTCCGCCTTTAACCCCAGGGCATTTCCTCCGCGGAGCTCCTTTACTCGCTACACCTGAACCAGACATGGCTACCAGTTCTATCAATATCATCAATAGATGGGATCGGCTGAAGATTTTACACCACAGATTCTGCGTAAGATGGAAAGAAGAGTACCTTAAAGAGCTTCATAAAAGATATAAGTGGAAATATCCCCAACGCGATATAAGCCTTAATGACCTTGTGGTCATACGAGAGGAAAACCTACCTCCAAACGAATGGAGGCTGGGTAGAGTCATTAAACTTCACCCTGGTTCGGATGGTAGAGTTCGGGTAGCAGGTATTCAAACTCAAAATGGAGTTTTGACGCGTCCGATTGTTAAGTTGTGTGTCTTAACGCAATCCTAAATTTAAAGACCCCATGCACTGTCTATATTGAAACGTAAACCATTTTTTTCCAATTTATATGATTTAAATGCACTGCTCTTAATAAATGTATGCTTAGCCTTAAGTACTAAGAATTGGAATATCTATTACTTTTATTATGAAGTTATCATTATATTACTGTATTTAAAATTACTATATTAACAATTTATATGTATATGGAGTGAGTGGAACCCCTCTGAACAAAAGGTTCCCCCTAGATTTAAGTTAGATATAAGATACATTGCAGTAATACTGCAAGGCGGCCGGCAATGTTCAAGTGAATGACGAATGTTCGAACAACTAGATGTCGCCACATTATAAATTCCCCTTATTTTCCCATAATTCCTTTATGTATAATCCTCCATGAATTATTATTATAACCTAAGTCAATTTCCTGTTTGCTAATCTCGATCACTTTTTTGTAACCCATCAAGGAGGTAAGACTCACCCAATAAAATCGCTTAAAACCTACACCTGTTCTCTAATACACATATAATGTCTGTTTTCGAGCGACGAAGAGAAGTAGGACACGACATCGACGAATCCCAAGCCATCGCCACGGAACAAATGAAAAACCAATGAATAAACCTAAAAAACGCTAAGAAAGCTTAAAATAAATCCAGATAAAGTGTTAAAACATCTGAGTTAGTTTTTTTTTGTTAAATTCAGAGTTCGAAACGGTTTTGTCGACACCTACTGAATTCAACATTTTGTGTAATAGGGCATCACATACGCCAGGCATATGTTTATGTTCGTCTGGCGTATCATATCGTCGAATACTAGCTTTAAGCTAAGTACACACGATTGTAAGATCTTACAATATTGTCTGATCTGTCAATGCTCTGACAATGACTGACAATTAGCTTACAATACCCAACTACCTTACAATACAAAATTTTGGGTTCAAACGGTTGTAAGATTTTTTCCCAAAGTCTTACAATTTCAATGTCATATGCATGTCTTACAATAGTCTGACAATGACTTTTCTGACAACGTTGTAAGGTTGAAAATTGTGTGTTCACACGGTCGGCATATATTTGAATTTGAAAAATTGGTCGATCTGTTGTCAGACATTGTCAGTTAAATTCAAAGTCTTGTAGTACCTACGGATAATGGATCAAAATATTGCACTTGCGACTAAAGGGTTTTTCAACAGGGACGCTACAAAAGTAGAGCGACAGGTACAGCAAACGACGCCGAATTTCTTGCCGCTCTTTTGACATTTCTCTTCAGTAAGGTTTGCCATTTCATGATGGAAAGATATACGAGCCAACAACGAGTCGAAATTATTAAAATTTACTACCGAAATTCGGAGTCAGTGGCCTCAACGTTAAGAGCGCTACATCCAATTTATGGTCGTCATAATCGTCCTAGCAGATCGTCTAGTGGAAAAATTTGAATCCACAGGCACAGTACAAAATGTTCCCGTGCCAGTGAGACAAAGAAGTGCCCGTAGTGTCGAGAATATTGCTGCCGCTGAGGCTTCAGTTGAAGAAAGCCCAAATGTGTCTCTCACACGTCGTTCTCAAGCGTTAGGCATCTCTGTGACCGTCTCTCTACCGTCGAAAATTGGGTTCAGCGTCTGGACTTCTACAAGCGTGCCCGTGGTGGTCATGCAAAAGAAATCGAGTTCCACACATAATGGCATCGAACGTACTTTCACAGGAATAAAGAATTTCATTGATATCCAAAACTGTTTTTGTTTTATTTAAAAAAACTTTTGTAGCGCTCTTATTGAAAAACCCTGTATTTTAACTGCCTACGTGTTGGAAGACAGCGAGGATGATGAATTGCCTCAAAAACGACGTCGAAACGAAAATTGTAAGACATTTGGGACACATTTTTCACTGACAGATCTGACAATCGTGTGTACTTAGCTTTAGGAACCTACTAAATAGATTGTATAAAATAAAAAATATAAAAATAAAACCCATTGTATTCTCATTTATAGCTTTGGGGAAATATGTACTTAAAGGCCATTGTGATAGTATACATCGTCTACATATACTTGGATCGCAATAGAGTCCGATACTGTGTCAGAGGATCAGGGTAAGAATTCCCATTGAATGCATTTTTCCTTACAACATCTGGCATTATCCTTTACACAGGGTGAGATGGATGAGAGACTGCTTCCTCTGGAGGCATTTTCGAGGCTACTTTCCGGTGGAGTTGGTAAAAACCGCAGAATTGCCACCTAACAGGCATTACCTTCTAGCAAGTTTCCCACATGGCATCATCAGGTAAGTAATTTAAGAAAATTATTCAAAGTAATTTAATTAAAGTCTGCTAACCACAGCTTTGGCTTATTCACAAATATGTGCTCAGACATTGAGAAATGGAATGAACTATTTCCAAAAGTTCGTACACACGTAGGAACTCTGGCAATGCACTTCAATGCACCGGTCTGGCGAGAATATCTGCTATCCTGGTCAATGATCCCAGTGTCGAAAAAAGCAATTCTTAACAATTTAAGAACTTCACATGATCCAGACGATCCGGTGAATGCCGATGGCTGTACTGCCACTGCAGTCGCGGTTATTGTAGGTGGGTCAGAGGAAGCTCTAGAGGCAAGGCCGGGAAAGTACATCCTGACCATAAAGAACCGAAAGGGATTTATTAAACTTGCCCTGCAATCAGGGTGGGCAAAACTATAGCCATAAATTAGTAAACAGATGTAATTCAAATTTTATGTTTTAGTTCTGCCATAGTACCATCGTTTTCCTTCGGAGAAGTTGACGTTTTTGACCAGATAGACAACCCGCCAGGTTCGCTTATTAGAAAAATGCAAACATTCGTAAAACGCATTTTTGGCATGTCTCCTGTGTTGATCAAGGGAAGAGGATTTTTCCAATACTCTTTCGGTTTACTGCCATACCGCAGGCGTATAGTCCAAGTTGGTAAGAGTATTTTTTTTTTTTTTGATTCCAGAGACATAGAGTGACTCATTGTATGTATTTCAGTGGGCGCTCCTATAGATGTAACACAGTCTGACAATCCGTCCCAAGAAGAGATTGATAGGCTGCATAATCTGTTTATGGAAAGCTTGCTCAAGCTCTTTGAAACCCACAAAGGAAAGTATTTGCAAAACCCAGAGGATGCAGTGCTAGTCATGACTTAAACTAAATTAAGTAGGATGTCCCACCCAAACTCCCAAGTGACAACACATATTTTTATTGTTTGCTGTTTTTTACAATAATTTAATTACATTTTATAAAAGATTGGAACTGGGAGCGATTTTTTCTTGAATTTATCTCAAAGAAGTCTTGACCTTACAAAAAATGGGTATTCAAACTAAACCGCCTAAGGCCGCATCAATGATTGGAAATTGTAGGCTCAATGGCGCTGCTCGATAAGTAGCCGAATTTGAGCGCTGAACCAGGAACATTAATCTCATTTTGATAACAGTTGAGGAAGTCGATTTGGTATGACATGGTTAACACATACTGGGATCGCAACATTATAAGTGCCTAACGACTGACAATAGTCATTGCAATTAAAATCTCTGTGTTCATAATTATTCAAGACAGAAAAACTTTTTTAAATCAAAGGTTGAAATTGATTTATCAATTATTTAAATAATTGGTTCGTACACTTTGCTCTGCATCTATCGATTGTATTATGTGAGCAAAACCTTTTTTGTTATCGGGAAACTTGAAAATACAAATTAAATATTGTATTACAATAAAAATAAATAAAAACCTCGTAGGATGTTTTTTTTTAGTATTAATCTATTAAACCAGATTAAAAAAAGATACTGAGAGTTTTTTTTTCTTGCGACTTATAACACTTTTTAGAACAGTTAACTAGTCTTAAAAGTATTACAAATTAACCAACCCGCATATCAGTGGTATTTGAAGGAAATTTTTGCGGTCGCTGGGAAAACATCTGGAAGAGTTAACTAACTTGGCGATCACTAGGATTTCACTCTTTATACCTGTTGAAAATGTTTTAACCGGAAACTTTTACTACCTGCGAACAAGTACATATTTTGCCAACAATAAGTCATAAAATTAAGGGGTAAATAAAAAACTACGGCTGGAATTTCCCAAGATCAATGAATGAACTACTTGAAAAGCGTACAAAAAGATGCGCCACCAGGATGAGGCCATTGCGAATATTTTGTCGCAGAAGTGCACATCAGCGGTTTTTCTAAGTTTTAAAAAAGCGTTGAAAAGAACGTATTTATTTAGTTAAAAAAAAAATGGTTTCCGAAAAGACTTTGACAGCGACAGAAAGAGGAAAAATATATGCTTTCAAGGAGTTAGGACTCTAAGGCCGAGAAATTGCAAGGAGGCTAAATAGAAGTAAGTCTGTTGTAAACAGTTGTCTTGCGGATGGGAAAAATCAAAAAGGACGCACGGCAGAAGCAACAAAATTGCGAGAAAAGCGGTTAATTCTATAGCTTGCCTCAAATTTTACTCTACCAGCGACTGAAATAAGGTCGAACAGTGGCGTATCAGCCAGCATATCAACTGTCTGAAGGATAATACGAAAAAGTGGTACTATACACAGAAGAAAAATTAAAAAGAAACCTGTTTTGAGGCAAGTACACAATAAGGAGCATCGAAAGAATTTTGCAAGAGAACATGTCGCTTGGAGCAATGAATGGAAAAGCGTTGTCTTTTCGGATGAAAAAAAGTTTTACCTTGACGGCCCCGATGTTTACAACTTTTATTTTCATAATCTAAGAAAGGAGGAGCTTATTTAGGCAAGACATTACAGCCGTACATTAGGTGGAATGGTGTGGGGAGCTATTACCTATACTATGGCTCAATCGAGTTGAAGTTTTTATCCAGAATGAACAATGAACGGAAACAACTACAAATGTTTGCTGGAACGGTCATTTCCAAAAATGAAAAACATTTTCGGACCCTTGTCTTGGATATTCCAACAAGACAAATGCCCCTATCCACACATCCAGGGTTGTTAGAAGTTGGATTCAATCAGAAGACGTGGAACTTTTGCCATGGATGGCCAACCTATTCAAAGGACTTATAAACATACTCGAAAATGTTTGAGCATGGTTATCTTGTAAAGTGTATGAAGGCGGCAGACAATTAAAAGACAAGGACACTTTAATCGAAGCTATTCGTGATGCTTGGGCACAAATTTCTCTTAATTATTTAAAAGAAACTCTATGATTCTACTCCAAACCGTCTTATAGAGGTCATATCGAAAAATGGCGGGAACACTCATTATTCACGTAGAGAAACATAACAAATAAATGTTTTAAAACCATAAAATGTAAACATTTTAATATTTTTTTTTGATTTCTTTCGAAGATTTTGCATGTGGCCTCATCCTAGTGGCGCATCTTCTAATACGCTTTTCAGGTATGTAGTTCATTGTTGATCTTGGGAAATTCCAGCCGCAGTTTTTTATTTTTTACCCTTTAATTTTATGACTTACTGTTGGGAAAATATGTACATGTTCAATGTTCATAGGTAGTAAAAGTTTCCGGGTACAAAATTTCCATAAGGTATAAAGTGAAAATCAATTGCAAAATGTATGGCCTCATTGTAGTGATCGCCAGTGTACTATCGTTGAATTTTTAAGTCGTCGTCGCGCCGTTAGGAAACACAAAAAGACGTATGAAACAGACGCGACGCACGCAAGTGACAGCGACGACAATGCCTAATAATAGGGCCGGATACTAAATCAGGAATGGTAGCCTTTTTGGATATAGAGGACGGTTTTAATAATGTCAACACATCAGCGATTATAGATGCACTGGTCAAGTCTAAAGGTAGATGGCTAACTTTGCGATTTGATTAAGCTACTGCTTAGCAAGCAGTCGGATTATTAACTCAAAGCTGGGTGGTTCATCTGCTAGAAGATCTGGCAGTAAAGGCACCCCATAAGGTGTTGTCTTATTCCCTCTTTGGAATTTGGTGGTTAATAAACTATTCATAAACCTGGAAACAGAGGGATGCACGGTGATCGGTTATGCGGAGGATGATGCCGACGTTGCGATAGCAATCTCTGGAAAACACCTAAATAATCTGAAAGAACTCTTACAAAACGCTCTAAATAGGCTTACCAGATGCCAGATGGGCAGTCTGTTGTGGTTTGACTGCGTAAACCCCCACAGAACGAAACTGGTACTGGCACTCTACAACACAAGGAAATATAAAATTCCACCAATTGATCCCCACCTCCCTAAATGACATTAACGTAACTTTCTCTAAAGGTGCAAAATATTTAGGTCTTATTTTGGACTAGCTGGACCCGTGCTCGCCTTGCCCGCTCGCACAAAATTATATTTGGTCTCTCTTCTTATGAAGATTATTAATATACCCCATGCCATACTGTAGCACGCACCCCATCCCCATCCGGCATCGGGCATACGATCATAATATACATATGTACCTACATATACAACTGACCATAGCACTTACTGCGAAAACAAATCAATCCTCGAATGTATATATTTTCACTTCAAAAAATACATTTTGGCTAAAAACTGTTCCTAAGGACATGGCTGTAAACGACATAGCCTATAGCAGTCTCACAGTCCTAAGGAACATTTAAAAAAAAGTTTCATCGAAATCTGTCCAGTAGGTTTCGAGTTTTTAACGGCAAAAGAAAATTCCTACAGTTTTATTATATGTATAGATATAGATTTCACAAACTGGCTGGACAGAAGTAAGTCACTCATACACAGTAGGTACCTATCTGTTCAAGAAAAATTGCTTTCGATGTGCGACAACAACCCCAAAGTAGAACTATGGAATCCAAACAACTACCCCAACCCTACCCTGTTACGTCATATCAGAATAAAATTCCTACTGCGTTGCGTGGCGATATGCGATAATGGATGTAATGCATTGGATATATAATGTGCACCCTCTGCATCGCCCTCCCTCTCATTGATCTTGCTACTTGTTTAATATACTGCATTTCCTTTCCTTTCCTTTGCTTCCCTCTTCCTATAGAATCCAAACAACTACCTACCCCAACCCAACACAGTTACCATACCACATATCGAATGAAATTCTGAAATGAAACCTGTTTTGTATTATACGTCTCTTCTCTTATGAAGATTATTAATATACCCCATGCCATTCTGCAGCACGCACGACTCACCCCATCCCCATCCTTCATCGGACATACAATCATAATATACATACCTACATAATATACAACTGACCATAGCACTCACTGCGAAAACAAATCAACCCTTTTCGAATTCGAATGTGTAGTATACGTATGCTAGTCTTGTTTTGTTTTTGTTTGACGATCGCAAAAGTACAAACATCCATTCGTAGCAAGGTATATGTGTATGTATGTATATATTTTCACTTCAAAAAATACATTTTGGCTAAAAACTGTTCCTAAGGACGTGGCTATAAACGACATAGCCTATAGCAGTCTCACAGTCTTAAGGAACATTTAAAAAAAGTTTCATCGAAATCTGTCCAGTAGTTTTCGAGTTTTTAGCTGACAAAGAAAATGCCTACAGTTTTATTATATGTAAGGATAAAAAGTTAAATAGTGTTTTCGCATCCGCATGTTTCATGTTTGCTTTCTGTCAATTTTATACTAATTCCTTCTCTTAGGCTCCTCCTCCTCCGGCCCGCCAATTTCAAGTCGAAACTCACCATTTATTTATCGACCACAAAGCCGCGTACGATAGCATACATCGTCAGGGGCTCTACATATATGGCGATGGCCGAATTCGGAATCCCGGTAAAACTGATTCAGCTGTGTCGCGTGATGCTTGAAAACACGCGCAGCAACGTTCAGTTTGGAAGCAGCTCCTCCGAGCTATTTCAAACGTGCACCGGATTTCGGCAAGGGGACGCGCTATTATGCGACTTCTTTAATCTTGTACTGAAGCCGATCGTGCGTAGGATGGCACTATCTTCAACAGGTCTGTTCAGCTGCTGGGCTATGCGGACGATATTGACACCATCGGTGGCTCGCAGCGTACTGTAATAGAAGCGTTTACGGCGATTGATGAACAGGCGAAATCCGTTGGCTTTGAAGTAAATGAGGACAAGACTAAGTACATGCTCCCAACAAACAAACAAGCATCTGTCCACAGTCTAGGTCTAGGACATAACGTCATTTTTGATAGCAACACTCTTTGACACTCTTTGAATTACCGAAGAAAACTAAACGAAACGAAAACGTTGCTATTTCGGTTTGGCAAAACAATTGGGTTCAAAACTTCTAAATCGAAGCACGAAATGTGTGCTCTACAAAACCCTTAGCTTATTCTGCTTAACGCTGGACGCTAAGCAAGAAGGGAGAGCTGATACTAAACCCCTTTTTTGGTCCTGTGTGCGAGGAGGGCTAATGGAGGAAAAGAAACGACCGCGAACTCTATGAGCTGTACCAAGATGTGAATGTAGTCCCAAAAGCCAAAACACGTCGACTACATTGGCTCGGTCACATCGATCGAATGGACAATAATGCTCCAGATAAGAGGGTCTTCGAATCCCAGCTGCCCAGGTTCGAGAAGACTAAATCTCCGTTTTAAAGACCAAGCCATTGCGGATGCCAGAGTGCTTAGTCTGGACAACTGGAAGCAGCGTGACCGAGATCGTAGAGGATGGAATGGCTGCAGTGTCTTAGGCAGAGACTCTTAACGAGTCAGGAGCCCGATAAGTAAGTAAGGGCCGTTTGCTGATACGGCACATACAAATTTAGGTTCCACATAAACTTTTATGTGACAGTTTATGCCTTACAAAAAGTAACTCATAAGAATTTAAATAGAACTTAAATCGTTATGAGTCGTATCAGCAAGCCGCCCTAAGTATTTTTTAGTAAATTTTATTTATAGCAACTGCCTATTATATTCTTTTGAATAAAAAAAAAGTTTGAACAGTCACTTACCATTTCTAGTAGGTAATGAAAACTCACCAGACGTTTTTATGCAGACCAAATTTATTAGAAGACATGCTTTTTTTTTTCTACAATTTTTTTTCACAATAAAGTATTTTATAAGATTGTTTGTACATTTGGTCTGCCTTAATTTCTTTATTTTTTCTCATCGAATGTTTCATTATAATAATTATCTTAATTCATTGAATTTATAGATATTTTTTTGAAATATATATTTATACACATATATGTATATGATGATATGTATATATGCGCGTATAAAAAAAAAATTTGCACTAAAACGATAAATTCTCCTTCACCATTATTTTTTTCGTTTTTTAGGTTACAAATATGATTTCGTATATAGAAAATGCAAATGTATGGAAAAGTTTAAAACAATTAATTAAACTTTAATTTTTTTCTGTTGTTTTTTTGTTTTTGTTGCAAATAAATTTATAATCATTGTTCAGTCAAGCGAATTGAAGTTGTGTTTCTAACTGTTTATCTTAGAAAGTTAATAATTTGTATTTTAACTTAAAATTAAATTAATTTTTTTAAATCAATTTTCATTGTTCTGAATTTTGTAGTTACATTATATTAATTATCATTTTTATTAATTGCTTTTATAAGTACTTTTCCATTTTGTACTTCAAGTGCGTATAGGCTTCCATCTTTAATTTCGTTGTTCAGAACTTCATCGGTGATAGTGACGTGAACGCCAGAGGGGCCATGAATATAGATGGGGCTTTTGGATGCGTCATTAAATATATTTGAACCACTTCCTGAGTATTTTGATTGCATGCCTTTTGAGTAAAATGGTAAAATAGTATTAGTTGAAAGGAAAAAAGGTAAATTAAGCTTACCCCAACCTGGGTAGACACCTCCGTCAACCCCACCATTCATAGCTGAGCTGTTGGCGTTCAACTCATAGAAACCCGGCAATTTGAAGAGCTTCTGAGTTAGTTCCTTTGAAGAGTTTGAAGTTAGATAGATGGCGTTGTAGCTACTGCCATCTAAGCTAACATAAATGGTAAGTCGTGGGGCTATGGCTCTGAAATGTTTCGGAAGTCTAAAATAAGATTACAAATAATTGACAAATACGTCACAGTGATCCTTACTTGGCATGTAGAATGTTAAACATACGAATACCATCGGCAAGTCCGCATATTTGGATTAAATCCTCTTTGGACATTCTGGAAGTAAAATTTATTTATTATTATAAATATCTGTAGGTGGGTAAGGCTTGAAATATTTGTTTTTGTTGTCTGATCTTTCGTGGGTGGGTGATTACATAGGTCGGATTAGGTTAGGTTGTATAGGGCGTGAGTTCATCACAGTGGACTAGGCACAATATTGGGCCCATCGCTATCCTTGGGAAACCTTCACGGTCAAAATTTAAACCAACTCGCCCGAGCACTTTATTTCCACAGAACCTAAAAATGGTTTCAATTTTGTTTAAGAGGCCAACCTCCTCTAAATTGCCAAAGAAGTGCAGAGACGATGAGTAATATCCTCTGCGACATGTAGGTCCTCGTAATACTTGCACGTGTTTGTTTCTTTTACACCTAATCCTCTAGCGTGCTTCCTAAGAAAGCAGTGCCCAAAGAGTTTCCCTATCGCCATCCGTTACTTTGATCTGCTGAATTTTAATAAGTCTACCGATTTTTCCTGAACTAGCTTATAATAGCACAAAGCTTTTGAGACTCTGTCCCCTTCCTTATATGATCGTCTTATAGGTCTGCCCTATTTCTAGTTTTCTCTTGAATAATTCTCTTGACCACAGCAATTGGTGGTCTTATGCCCTCAAAAGTTTCAACTTGAAGAAGCTCTGCTCCGTTTTCGGCCAGAACGTTGGCTCTTTCTTTATACACTCAATATTCAGCGTTGCCACTTTGCTGCAATTGCAGTAGATCAACTGCATTTTTTTCAAAATTTAATTCTACTGCCACCAAATTAAATCTACTGCATTTTTGTAAAAGCTTAAATGAGGAAGCCAAATCCAAAATAGTACATAAAATACAAACAGAAATACAAGCATATTTGGAAAACTGAGATTTCCTGGCTTAAATTGTCGAAGGAAACTGTTTCAGCAAAATATGTCTTTGAACAACAACAGGTCAAATTTAGACGTCGATTCTGAACAAATATTTTCTAGCTTGATGGAGTTTTTCGTGCTGCAATTTTATATCGAGGCTTGTCAACAGATAAAAAATCGTTTTAACTTTAATGATGAAAGATTGAAACCTCTGAGGTACGTAGATACAAAGTTAGTACCTAGTGGAAGGCAGTATACCCTCGATATAGCATATTTTAAACTTGTTTCCTTCTTACGATGATGACAAAGAAACAAATTTAATAGCCAATGAAGATGAACAATATTCCATGTTCATTAATTATAGGTAATGCATTTTTCTGTTTTGTTTAAATACTAGTCTCTATTAATTTCGTATTGTTTATGTTATGTTTTGTAATTTACCTTGGTTTTGTTTGAAAAAAAGAAAATTACTGCAAAAGAATTCAATCTACTGCATTTTTTTAGAGAATCTACTGCGATAAAATAGTCCAACAGTGGCAACGCTGTCAATATTACTGTGTCCGGGTACTCAACACAATCTGACAGGTGCCATGAAATAAAGTCTTATGCAAAAAGGTTCAAAACGTAATTTTGGACTTTTTTGGACTTTATTACACTTTTGATAATAATAAAGTCCAAAACTCGTTTTGGATTTTATTGCAATTTCAAAAGTGCAATAAAGCCATTGGACATTATTGCACTCAGCTATTTAAAAGAAAGACGAGCAGGGGGGTTGCATACATATTCTACTGTTAATGCAATGTGGATTTTATTTCCACTTCGATTTGGACTTTATTGCACTTTTGAAAATGAAATAAAGTTCAAAAATCGTTTTGGCTTTAGTACCTTTAGCGCAGAGTGACTGTCAATATAGAAAGCGATGTTATTGTTGGATATTGATATGATTTTAAGTAGATCCGCAGCTTTGAGGACGGCTAGAACCTCTGCCTGAAACACCCATCTTGTATTCGGAAGTCTTCATGACACGTGTAGGTCTATATGACTGGAGTACATACCTGACCCTCATTCTTTTTGAATTGATATTTCTTGTAACAAAGATAAATGCGTGCTTTAAATATGCGTGCTGAGCATAAAGTTCTGCAAGCAACACTTGCTTCTTATATGGATGTCGATAAGCTTTTTTTGAGGAGAAACGACTAGAGACCAATGGGTCTATAGTCTTTCGCTGAGAAATGGCTCGGTTTGCATGCTTTGGGTATGAAAACCACCCGCACCTCTCTCCATGTATAAACATTTTCCTGACTCTATGCGTAACCATAGCCGGGGCCTTTTGCAAGATATGGCGTATTTTTTTGGGAAGTGAGTATAACAAAACCAAAAGTGAATATAAACGTTTTTCATGTAAAAGTAAAAGTGAGATAGCTATTCTCAAAAAATTACGCCTATAGCCGGCAGAATGTCATCTTGGCACGGCGCTTTTTACTGTGCGAAGGAAATTTTAGCCCAGCTTCCAAAAGAAGATGTGCTATACTTCTTCTTCGACTGACAAATCACTGTTCTCCCAGAAAATGAGCTCCAACTAAAGCCTCTAAAACTTCCATACTGCTTTCGGCCTGCATGCGCCATTAGATCGCTTACATGGCCGGTATTGTTACGAGCTGTACTTAGGAGTCTATTTACCGGAAGTGTTCACGACGAAAAAAAAGATGACTCCCAAACTCCTTTGAATATATTTCTTTAGAAAAAGGCAAAACTATAACCCTTCAAAACCGCTTACATTTCTGTAAGTTGTATAGTGCTCTGGAAATAATGTTCTCAGGAAGCGAGCTATAAATCTTCTATCCTGTAGCCAACAAAAAGGACCATCGATTCAATTAATATAACTCGTACTCACTGAGACGGCTAAACAATAATCATAGTAACAATTTGCTTGCCACCATCGCATCCAAGCTAAGAATATCGCTGAAAGGTTAGGTTAGATAAGGTGGCTGTCCTAAAGGGGACACACTTAAACCATATTAGAGGTTTTGATGGTGACTGAGGCACTCAAATCTTATCTAAGTTTGCATTTCCTGGTTGCGGCTTAGTCTCCGGGTAAGGGCGGAGGGTGATCGTGACAGTCTGCCCCCTGCCTATTGCCTCTAATAGAACATAACTAAGACGGGCGACTGGTGCGTAACAGAACAGCTGATTGAACCAATCCGCTTTGCTGCTTGACCAAAAGTCAATGGATTGGCTGTTTGGAAAAAGATGGGGGTAACCGTAGAGCAGCCTACCTCCCGTTTATTTCCTTTTGACAATCAGTCCACAAGACAGTGACTGGTGCTGAGCAGAATAGCTTGATTGGAGCATTTTTATCCTACGGCTTGGTACAGAAAGGTCGCCGGTCCACAAGAAGTGACTGGTGCTGAGCAGAATAGCTTGATTGGAGCATTTTTATCCTACGGCTTGGTACAGAAAGGTCGCCGGTTTGCCTTCGGTGAAAAGGCGATGGGTGACCGAAAATGTAGTTGAAAAGGAAACTTTGAGATATGTGACAGACACTTGACCTGTAAAATGTCTGCCACAAGACAGAAACAAATGTTGCATGATAGCAAATTATTTATTTTTGTCAACTCCACAACGCCACAACGCGACCCATTCAAGGGCTCTCGCTAGCTTTTTTTTTTAAATAACTAGGTATACAGACTGAATTACATTCTTCCTAACAACCGCTCATATGTCACGATATGAGCATGCAAAAAGTGCATGCAGCAACACATGCTCGTGTGGTCGATAATAGTACCTAACCACAAAAACCAACTTTGACTAGCGCTATTTCTAAATTATGTCAAAGCCTATTTAAGTCAGACTTGTTTACATTATCTTTATCATACGACAACAATTTATGTAGATGCACCTAACAATGAAAAACAAAAACAAACTTACCGCAAAACATCTGAACCGGAAAAGTGCGCGAATGTGGACACATACGCTGTCAATCGATGATAGGTCAGCCATTGTGTAACCTGAGCCGGTGTTGATTCGGTCATAATATTAGGCGATTGCTGTAAATAAAAATTAAAATCATAAAGCACACACCAAATACCGGCTAATTCACAAAAACATACATAATCATCCATTTCCACCTGTTGCGGCGACACCATATTTGCATCCATTAGTTTCAAATTGTTGGTATTCGTCGATGTCACACTGTTTATTGCTATCGGGCTAGAATTGGCAGCTGGCGATACATTTGCATAAGGTATGATTCCATCGTATTTTGGTATATGAACTGGCGAGTTGGGCCAAAGTTTCATGCTAAAAGTAAACAGAATTAAAACCAAATTAAAAACACATTCACAAGATGGTTGCAAATAAGTATCTATTTAGCGAAAAAGATATTTAAAACCGTGCTGACAACTCGATCACCGGTTACACCGATCCCGCAATGGAAACTGCATCATAAGATAAATGTTTTAAACAACAAGTCCATGTCGTCTTACGACCAGCTATAGCTAATAGATACCTACTTTTGACTGCTGTTTGCGTTTGGTAAAGACGAGTTTCACTAGCAGTTAGCTCCCTCCTTCTTTTTAGCCCCGCCCTTTTTATATATTTATTTTATTTAGCCAGTTGTTTGCTAGCAAAAAAAAAATTATAATAGAAAACCATTTGGAAATTTGTTCTTCTGCTTAATGCTATTAACAATTTAACCGGTTTGCAGAGTTTTATTTCACTTTGGGTTACCATTCTTGAACGATGACCTAAATCAATGTGTGAATGCAAAGAAATACAAAAGTGCATGTGCTTTAGATACTTGATGAGGGCAACAACCAACATCAATATGGTAGATGAATAAAACGAAGGAGACTAGCCTGCATAACGAGTTTTCTGTGGCTACCTGCCAACTGTTGATCGCAGATATTTTTAGATACAATTCTAAGGATAGTTTGCGGCTCGCGTTTTGTGGTTTGCATACAAAAGAAGGCAAATATTGATTGCACTTTGATTAAGTAGTATAGGGCTACCAAGGTGGATGAGCCACCAGAGTGGGGCTGATAAGTTGTTAATAAAAATGTGTGTGTTGGTTGAAATGACTTTGTCATGTCTTGGGTCAATTTATGAGACTCGAATCAATTTATTAACACGATGATTCCATATACGCGACTATAAAATAGACAGAGATGCTTAGATTACTGTTTCACGTGGCTGGGTCACAAATGAGGTTATCCATGCAAATAAAAAATTGAGAGTCTTAAGCTTCTATTATACATGTCAAAAATCATGTCATGTCAAAGTTTGACACAATTTTTACATGTATAGGTAATAGTAAGTGAGTAACCTTAGTTTAATCAAAATTCTCTTCGAGCAATGTTTCAACCTTTGAAGATATTTTTCGTAGCTAAAGTAACTAAGCCGACAAGTATAAGTCGATTAGTTGTTAAAAAAAGACCTCAAACATTTTTAACCTTCACTTTAAATATATTGTAGATTAACTGGAAATCATCAAACTTTCGCCATTGTTTTTTTCTAAACTTAATAATTGTATGCCACTTGAAAGGTCAAACAAAGAGGTGGACTCCAAACTGAAGCAACGCCTTAGACCTGGCAAAAAGTCTTGAGCTTTCGGAACGTAGATAATTGAATACGTTTCAAATCAAACGTCACTTTCAAATATAGATACATAGCACATAGGCATACGTTTTGATTTTGCTTTATAATATAGAAGAAAGGCGATGTCACCAAAGATATAAAGGGTCCGCCATTTAACGTTTTTTTTTCAACTAGTGCTTATTTCGCTAATGGTAACACTTAGCTCATGTCTGATTTGACAGATAATTAGTTTTATCCTTCCGCTGAACGAATATGGTTGTGTATACGCTTTAACAACGCTGGGAAATATTGGTCCAGAGGCATAATTGGGACATTTTTCTTCGAAAATGAGCAAGGAGTGGCCGTTACAGTCAATGGCGATCGTTATCGGGCCATGTTGAACGAATTTTTGTTCACAAAAATTGAAGAGGAGGATATTGGCAACATTTGGTTTCAACAGGACGGCGCTACCTGCCACACAGCCGAAGCTACACTCAATGTTTTGCGCCCTGTTTTTGAAGATCGCATTATCAGCCGCAGAGCTGATGTAGTTTGGCCACCGCGGAGCTGCGATTTGACACCGTTGGACTATTATTTGTGGGGTGCCGTAAAAGATAAGTGTTACGCCGACATGCCAGAGACAATTGACGCTCTAAAGGACAATATTCGTGAAGCCATTGGTGAAATACAGATGCACACAATCGATAATATGCTTAAAAATTGGACCGATCGTGTAGGCTACTGCATGGCCAGCCGAAGCAGCTATTTGAATGAAATTATTTTCCATTATTAACCGGAAGGATTATACTTTTAAATAAAAAAAGAAATTTAAGAAAATATACAGCAGTTTTTTTTATAGCATTTTCAAAAAAAAAAAAGTTATTTGGCGGACCCTTTAGTTGCTGCTAGCTCTTCGATAATAACAAGAACTACAGGCGAATTGACCGCCCAAATGGGAAAGGTCTTATGCTTTTTTTTTTGTCGGAGGTTGTTACTATCCGATGGAGCACTCAGACACACCTACTGGTCCATTGTCCTATGTTTAGTAGGGCGTTTTAAAGATATAGCACATACGACTTCCAGAAACGAATTTAAGGCCGTGGGTCAATTGGGCTAAATAATATTATATTCGGATAATTTTCTGACACTATCAAAATCGAAAAGCTCCAGGAGCAAGATAGTAAATAATTATCCTGAGCTAATTTTTTGACGTTTTCTTCTGCTTGAGTTTTGCTAGAAGAATTCATTAAATCTCTGTTTTAAGATTGGAGTTTGGTAAACTTCTCTTTCAACACTTTCATAAGTGTCAGAAAATTATCCAAGGATAATTATTTTGCCCAATTGACACACGGCCTAAGATTAGAAAGTTTCCAGGTTCTGAAAAGCAAATGACAACTTCGTACAGACCAACATGTCAAAAATTGACACAATTGTTTTGACATTCTTAAGTTATGTGTAGATTGCAAATTTTGACCGAGTTAGATTATAAAAGGTTAAGCAAACGCCAGCACACATAAACCAATAAAAGGTCCGTAGTGATATTATTTGCATCATCTAATGTTTGGCGAGTATCTGACCAAGTTTTAAGTAGCATTAGTGAGCCACAAGAGCTGATTGGCCTACCGTTCGGACTGGGCATAAAATAGTAGATCCCTTTTATTCGTCCTAAAAATAAAGACTCCAACAACCGAATGGTTGTGAGAATCTAGGTCTAGGGTGTCTACTGTCTACACGCCTGTTGCGCCAACTAAGGACTGTTCGAGAAAAAATCCGGAAAAGAAACTAGACCTGACAATTTATAATGTCTATAAGAGCATGTGATCAAAAGATGTACTGCGATGTCATATTGTCAGACCGCGCAAATGTTTCCGGATGTTTTCTCGTACAATCCTTATTTATTTTTAGTCGTACCTGTCAGCTGTCACTTCACTATCAATGCTTGATCGAAACTGTATCATCTGTCAGAATTGTCAATTACATACTGACAAAACTTTAAATGGCATCGTTTTTTGTTTCATTCAGTATAGTAGCTATTTGTCAAAACCTCATGAAAATTCCTAACAATTCATTGTCATGGCAATTTCCTTATGAAACGAAAACTTGACAATTGTCGGTTATTTTAGGATAGGTAATTCTACAAAATTGTCTTCCTAATTTATTTATGAAACAGAAATTTGACAACTACAACTACGCAATTGTCAGTTTTTATAAACTAGGTCCAAAGGCACGATAAACCAAGATAGGCGGCTAATGTCAAGTTGGAAATAAATACTCTAAAGTCATATTACTAGCCTGAAGACATCTAATACATCCAGACATCTTGATCTAGTACATTTTAACATAACACCCCTTTCTTTTTTGACGGGAAATACGTCTATTTCTGCCGGCGGCGATATGACAGTGTTTTTGCTATCGGGTATAAAACTCTTCACATCTAGTACTATCACAAAATTAAAAAAAAATTGTAATAACCTTTTCATCTACTTTAACGAATATTTTAATCTGAAATTAAATTGAGTTATTGTAAAATAATTCCAAGAAGATGCACTATGCACATCTATCAGGCTAACCTACTATTTAACAATAAACCGATGAAGGCTATTCAGTTAACGCATTTCAATTCGTGTGGCCATGATGGTTTATATTTTTAACACCCTCTATACGGTTATATATCGGCACATTGCTGCACGATATAAGATAACACTCATTAAGTCATAACAACTCATTTATTTATTGTTATTAAAGCACTCATAATCCGGGCGCCATTTCAACAACGCGTCAGTTTTATTCAATTGGAATTTATTTTTTTTAATGGAAGCGTTTTTTCATATTCAACTCGTGAACCATTAAATTAAATTCTTTTCACAGTTTTCATGTTTCCGGCCCACTATGGTCACGCCATAATATACTTATTTTGTGCACGCAATTCAATGGGAATTCGCATACTGTCAACTTTACAGAGCATCAATGTTGCAGCTGCATAATTACGTTTATAACTGATTCTAACCACCTTCTAATATTGGTATAAAGAGAATCATTTAAATGTCAATTTTTCAGTCGTATATAATATAATACTTATATTCACGTAGTTAATTTGTTTATACTACGTCTATTGGTAAGTAATGAACTTCGATATTCGATTACAATAGCGACAATTAGTGTCAAATTTCAATGTAGGCACATAGTATTTATATCATGTTGATTGGTTAGCAACTCTCGCGAGAAAGATCAACATTGTTATCTGAGTTGGTATGGTTATTGCCCTAACATAAAGGTGTTATTACACCGCATGTAGCAAGCCACATACGTATGAAGCACTGACGTAAATTTTTACGTAATTTTTACGTCAGAGAATGGTCCCAACCCAATGGGTAGGTAGGTACATGCCGTGTACAAACTCTCTTTGTGCACTCTCTGTTGACGTCAGAGCTACATACGTATGTGGCTTGCTACATGCCGTGTACTAACACCTTAAGAATAAATAGACAATAGAAGAAAGGTCAAATGATAGAGACCATGAGGCAATAGCAATAATTCTATTAAGCGGCTGTCATTTTTAGTGTCTAGATATAATTTTCTGGCGGTTAATGAGGACAAATCGAAATATATGCCATCATTAAGAAAGGGTTCTCAACATTAGCGACTCGGGCAAAAAGTCTAGAATGGACAGATATAACTACGAAGTATACAAGGCTTTAGGCTGTACCTTGCAAAATTACAAAGGCCGGCCGGCGGCGCAGCACAGAAATTAAGCGAAAAATCACTCTTGCCAATCGCTGTATCTTCGGACTAAGAAGAAGAGGGCTTTCTCTCTGTCACAGAACCAAGGAAATATTGTGCAAAACCTTAATCATCCCCGTTCTACTGTATGGTGCAGAAAAATGGACCTTATCGAAATTGGATGAAAACCTATTAGCGCGTTGTTTGGTTTAGTGGCAAAATCAGACACCCTCAAAATAAAAAAACTCCTTTAAATTTTGTAGCGACGTTTCGTTTAAAAAAAAAAGATTCTTCGAGTGGTTTTCGGACCAGAAAGCTCAAAATACAGCCACTGAGATGGCTGGGAAACGTGGAGCGTATATGGAAAACAACGTAAACGTACCCGCCCAACGAGTCTCTGAGTCTGAGTCCACCCCTGAGGGGCAACGAAGCAGAGGAAGACCCCATCTCAGAAGGCGCGCACAAATGCAGAGAAAAGTCGAAAGATCGAAAAAAAAGCAAAATTTCCATTTCACTTTTGAAATCCACCAAACCGATTGAGCTCACATTTTTAGAAAATCTTTTTTATTTGCCCAAATGAGTTTCTGTGAAGTCTGGTCAAAACTGGACAAAGGGGTGTGGCATAACAAAAAAAAACCTTTCAAATGCTATTTCTTAACGCACTCATGGCAGCTGATGTTATAAAATTGTAAACATTGATGTGCACTGTCGAAACAAACAATCGCAAGATGTGTGGGTGGGATTAGAAAACGGGGCTATGCACGACCCCTACAATAAAGTTATTTAAAGCACCATATCTTCACATAAGCTTAGGTTTTTAAATTTGGTAAATGAAAATCAATCTCATACATAAAAATGTGTAATTTACGCCTCACTGATCGTCTACGCCCAGCCAAAACCATTTGCTCTAGAAAGCAGACATTTTGCATATAGGTTTCCTTTATGATGTATACAAGGAATAATGAAGGATATTTCGAAATTCAACCCTTAAAAGGGTAAAAGGGGGGTCAAAGTTTGTGTGGAACCATATTTATTTTTCATCCGATTGACTTCAAACTCGGTTTGCGTACTCATATAGAAAAAGAGTACACAAACCATAAAAAATAAAGAAAACTAATTTCTCAGATTTTGAAAATTTGTTCCTTAGAGGGGTAAAAAAAGGGGAGGGGGTTAAAATTTGTATGGGAATATTTTTATATTACATCCTATCGACTTCAAACTCGATTTGTATAATCTATTATAAGAAATAAAGATAATCAATCTTTCCGATTTTGAAAATTTTGCTTGTGGCCCGAGTATTGGCGATGATCCCTTTTAAGGGGCGTTTTCGAGATATTCAAGAAAAATTCTGTAATAATGGGATTCATAATCGCTTACAAACGATTCAATTTAAGGTGGTACGAAGTTCACCGGGTCATCTAGTAAGCAATACAAAAAAATGTATTAAATTTTTAATTTCAATACTTTCCTGGTTAGATACGTGCCCCTATTTCAAGTGTGACAATGACCTTATCGTAATTTTATCACGTTTACCATTTTCAACCCGAATTCGTGTCGTAAGTTTTCAAATTTTGACAGTTCATTTACAATTTGGTAGAGTTAAAACGGGTTTATTACGTTGCATGAATACCCCTATACTTTTTTCCGTCAAAAGTTCGAACTCGAGGTTTGTATTTCGAGATGGCCTTTTTTCCAAGAAGCTGATTTTAACGATTTTATAATGCGAGTAAATGTAATATGATCTCTTTGAGCATATGACAATCTTTCAATAAAAGATAAAGAGCGACTAGGTCGTGCACATCTTTTGAAATATTTATACGCATAATTTGCCTAAAACTGAGTACATTACATTCATAATTAGAAGGCCTACAAGAAACACTTAAACGACTCTAGATAATACCCAGATGAAAATCGATATCCTTGGACGTTTTGAATGCAAAATTCTTCAAGTGATTCGTGGTCCCTCTTGTGTTGAACGAACATGGGGAAGTAGATTTAACTCTGAATCACGTGAAATAGTGTTTGCTGAGTGGCTATATGAGGGCACGCGGTTGCCTACTCCAACCCGTTGTTTCCTTTACTTTTTTATATAAAGGGTATTCACTATCCGGTGCAGCTGGTCTGGTATCACTGCGAAAGTCAAAAATTTGTTTGCACTACAACAAAAAAAAGTATACTGACTAAATTTTGGCTATTTTGCAACAGAAAAATACAAAAAAAATAAAATTCCGAATGTGTTTTTGACAGCTAAAAAAGGTACGTTCACGATCTACAAAACAAAAAGAATATTTCTCAATTTTACAAGGCCTGTTGCACCCGATCGTAAATGCCCTTATTGTTGCTCAAACCGAAATCCAAACTTCTGACAAACAATTCAATGACACTGACTCAAAAACCTCATTCAAATTAATTAACTTAATTAAAATCGCGCAGTTGGCAACACTGCCGCATTTCAAATTGAAAGCTTGTCTCAGACCAGCAGAGCAGATTTCCAATATATTCCGAAAAATAAATGCGATTGATTTATTTTAGGGGCAATTACATATACAAATTTTTAATTATTATAGGTATGTGTGTATATTATAGTGAAAATAAAAATAGCAAAACAACTTACTATTCAGGACTGTAACAACCAGCCGATGCGGTTATCGAATCCAATGGTATATCATTCATGATGGTGCACTCATAGCTTGGTTGGAACTTTTCCTGCTCCGACTGTGGTCGTCTCTGGATTTTCTCGCGATCCTGTTTGTGCTTTCGATCGGCTCCTTTCAATTTGAAAACCTGTACCAAGTAAAGAAATTCACCCATTAAGACTTGGACACCGCAGCCATGATGCGTCCTCCTTCTCTCACCTTAATTTGACAAGCTGCCGCATGAATTGGTAGCTTTCCAATTACATTGCCACTTCCATTACCACCATTTAAATTAGTACAATTTGTTGAACTATCACCCACTGGCGAGCTATTTGCATTTTCTATATACGTTTCAATTTGTATCCTAAAGGGGACACCTTTTTCGCCACCGTGCTTCTTTGGTGTGAACTCTGTTGAGATGCAATTTACCTTAATGTAGACACCCACCTCCTTGAGGGGATCCCAAAAGACTTCAACGGTATTCAAACAATTTGGATTTAACGGCTGTGACACATGGCACAATCCGTAGGACAACGGTACATCGACTTCAATGATCCTTTCACCTGGACGTGATGCTTGCCATTGTTGCATTTGCTCACGTTCCATGTACTGAAGACGACGCTCATGGAAACAGATCTTGATGACGCTCTGCAAAAAAGAATAACAAACAAAGCCCGTATTACAAACAACAAAAAAAAAAAAAAAGGAAGAACAATAAACAAATTAATAAAGAATTTGATTAACAATTACTCAAAATTGACGGATCGACGATGACGACCATCAGACGCCGCGTTTTAGCCGAACGAAGAGAAGAGCCTTCCGAGGTCAAATGGTTTGATGGCGTGTATAGAGCCGTTGATGGGGATTTTCTATTCCCTTAGAGGATGATAGTTGCTGAGTGGCTTAATTGGACTCGATTGAGCTTAATTGAATGGTATGATGCATGCAAATTAGTTTCGATTGGCTGCGTGGTGAGACGACGGTCATGATGGACTAATTGGGTCTGGGAGCGTTGTCGTTATAATGTTCGGATGGAAAATGCTTCGATTTTTTTTTTAAATGGCTGCAGATGTGGGGGGCTGTTTGACGGGATTTTATTAATCATTCGAGATGTGAAATTCATTTAGCCAATTCAGTTGGAGATATGCGATATTTCTTTACATTTATGCAGAGGCACCAGGGCACAGTTAACTCAGCAATGTCCTATTTAAGAGATGGCAACTAGTGTGGTGTTCACTGGATTTTTCTCGAAACGGGTGGAGATTTTTAGTATTGTCTAGATCTAGAAGATATGACGAAGTTTGTGATCACCGCGGACTTTCAATTAGATGCACAAATTTATTGGTGCCCTAGGGAAATTTGTTATTAGAAGGAGAGCTCCATCCAATTGCTCTTTTAATAATAAAATAGAAACAAAGCTAAAGAATGCAGACCTCTTTTGATGGATCCGAGGAAATAAAAAATAACCACTGCACTCAGAGAGATATAGATAGAGATAGAGATATAGAGATATAGAGATATAGAGATAGAGATAGAGATAGAGATAGAGATAGAGATAGAGATAGAGATAGAGATAGAGATAGAGATAGAGATAGAGATAGAGATAGAGATAGAGATAGAGATAGAGATAGAGATAGAGATAGAGATAGAGATAGAGATAGAGATAGAGATAGAGATAGAGATAGAGATAGAGATAGAGATAGAGATAGAGATAGAGATAGAGATAGAGATAGAGATAGAGATAGAGATAGAGATAGAGATAGAGATAGAGATAGAGATAGAGATAGAGATAGAGATAGAGATAGAGATAGAGATAGAGATAGAGATAGAGATAGAGATAGAGATAGAGATAGAGATAGAGATAGAGATAGAGATAGAGATAGAGATAGAGATAGAGATAGAGATAGAGATAGAGATAGAGATAGAGATAGAGATAGAGATAGAGATAGAGATAGAGATAGAGATAGAGATAGAGATAGAGATAGAGATAGAGATAGAGATAGAGATAGAGATAGAGATAGAGATAGAGATAGAGATAGAGATAGAGATAGAGATAGAGATAGAGATAGAGATAGAGATAGAGATAGAGATACAGGCATTGGGAACGTGGACGGTAATAAGTTTGACGCCTCAAATAACTAACTTCATAAAATTGTTATCTTCTCAAATGTGTCCTTTTTTTAGATTTATCTATTTTGTATACTAGACGGTTTCAATAGATAGAAAGGAAAATGAACTGAAAAAAATCAAAATGCGGAAGGAACTGTGCCATTATCCCTGAAAGAGAACCTAAAAGCTCGTAACACTATCCTAAACTATACCCAACCTATCTAGCTATACCTAAGCTAACTTTTTTTCTTAATCTAACTATGTAGGTGTACCTTTACTAACTTAAAACTAGTCTACTCTTACCGTGAATGCTACTTTTCTTCCAATTGTCTCTCGAGCGCAGAGGTTCATCATTAACTCAAGACCCAGCCATGACTATGCTTAGATACGCCACATAGCCAAAATCGCAAATTGCAGACTCAAGCAGTAGCTTGGAACTTGGTGATAAGTATAGCACTTTCTTTTCAAGACTTAGAATAGCATCCACTCAGCACATTAGTGCTTTTTAGACGGTCGAACTTCCGAACTAATAAACCATTCCTAATCGAAGCAAAGCAAGCATTCAAAATCTTTAGCGTGCAAACTTTTCGAGGGGCCGAAGCTAACTGTGACCATCATATTGTTGCTCTAGATTCAGAGCTCGACAGAAGAGAAATCCTATTTAACGCCGGGAATAGTCAGAATTTACCGAAAGCACTTAAGTGAGCAAGTCTCTAAAGAACGACTAGTTTCAAGTCGATACTTCTAATCTCCGACTGCAATTGGGCAGTAACTTTTTCAAACTGTTGCTAACACGGATTTCAGTATAAGAAAATGCTCTATCATCTGTTTTCTTTAGTCTCGTTTTGAAGCAGATAGGGCGTATTGAAGGTGTCAGCACGGAAGGTACATAGGTATAGTGCCATTAAGATAAGGACTATAAAGCCATTTTCAATTCGATTGACCAACATATAAAATGTGTTCCTCATTCGTCTTTAGTAAACGATGACAAGACCAAATATGGAAGGGTGCTTTTTTAGAAGATTGGTTTTAAACCTGGCAACACTGTTTCTACAAATTGCCAATTTGACAGTTGAAAGTTGATTTGTGTTGATTTGAAATTCTGCAAACTTATTTTAAAAACCATGGTTCGGTTCGCCAAAGTTATCGTGCGCTACGTTCACTTTAAGGTTGACATAATCCTCCATCCGAGCAAGTACACTCTAGTGGGTAATACACATCCCCAAAGACGACAAACAGTGCGAACAGAAAAAGTTATTGTCGTTGTGGAGCGCAGTGCTAAGGAGAATCCGAATGAGTCGTTTCGTTATCGTGTACAGCAATTGGAGCTATGCCCATTCACTTTGTTACCTTCAATGGGGAGCGCTATAAAAACATGACTTCTGAGTTTCTGACTTCTTTGTTCCTCAGTTGAATGGCATTGACGTGATAGAGCTTTGGTTTCAACAAGATGGCGCAACATGCTACACGGCGCGCGACACCATAAATTTATTGCGAGAAACATTTGTGGAGCGCATAGTTCAGCGTAATGGACCAGTGAACTGGCCTCCACGATCCTCTGATATTACACTTTTTGATTACTTTCTTTGAGAGTATTTAAAGTCACTTGTCTATGCCGATAAAAAAGAGACGTTGACGTTGGACAATTTGGAAGTCAAAATTCGGGTATACCTTTAAGAAAAACACACTTTACATGCTATCAACCAACGAGCAAACTTCGAGGTGTAGTTAAAGTCTTGGGAACAGTTAACTTAGATTAGGCTTAGCTTTGGCTTAGCTAAACATAATAGCTTTGAATCCTTGATTTAAAGGACGAAATGGAAGTTCTAAGAATGCTTTTACTGTCAGTTTGGCTACTGTGCCGTCGAATGTTGGATGAAGAAAAGTTGTTCAACGAATCGAGGAGAAATGTCGACTACATAATGTAGACTCGTCTATATGGATCCGATAGCTATAATGTCCTAGTCAAGAGAATGCAGCCTCTAAATTCGAAACGACAAAAAAGATCCTATCTCTATTTCAAGAGGATGCATTGCCATTGCGCTTTCTTCCTTAAATTTCACGGGTAGATTTCTGTTTCCTAGTGCTGTATTTTATTGTAAAAATTAAGTGACCAATATTGGACACTTAAGTGTTACCTATTCGTATCTTTGACATGTGCCAATCTACTCACCTGCCAACGATTTGACAAGCTTATTTGTCTCTTTTTCGCTAAAGTCAGGGGTCATTTGTTGTTCACAATCCGTTTTGTAAATCAAATAAATTATTTTAATATTGCAAAATAAAACTTTTTTTAAGTGCTGCCAAGTTGTTTGCATCATTTGGGATGAGTATTGTGAATCGACTGTCAAACGCAAAGTATTCTACGAGTCTAACTTAAGTTTTACTTAATTTTGTACTGTGAAACCGGGCGTAACATTTTTTCTCCCACTTGTCCACTTTCGCTGACAAAAGAAGTAACACGGAACTTGGGGAAATAGTACTTCAAAATTTGCTTCTAAAATCTGGTGGACAACGTATTCAAGCTAAATGAAGACACACATTTCAAAAATGTTTTGCAAATAACTACAGTGAATCCAACAGCCATATCTTTTGCTGGGAGTTCTATTCTTCAATTCCGAAATTGATATACAACAAAAGGTATTTAGGTACTCACCTTCAATATCTTATCCCTATAAAATGATAAATCTCCAGTTTTCTTCAACTTAATCTCATAGCTTTGTCCCTGATTTAGATAAGTTAGAGTCTCTTCGTTGTTTTTAGTTGCAATCGATGTAGCCGCAGCCAAAATGTACTGGAATCTATAAATTGCAAGAAGAAAGCTCAAAAGTTACGCGAACCGAATGCCGGTGAGGAGCTTACTTGTAATCATCCGATGGGGTAGTTTCGCTCTTTGAAGAGTCTGCCGCTGGTAGGATTGGACTTTTACGGGCTGTTTAAATTACAAATAAAAAATAATACCATAGCTATAGCAATAGAAATGACGGCCAACTCTTTAGTCTTACCGTTGTTGGCTGCTGATTTATCTGCCGATTGATTGGTAACACTAAATCCATTGACTGAAATTGCCTTTGAACTTTCGTAATTTGGCTTGGTTACTTGTTGCGGAGATCCAATCGGAGCAGTAGATTCATTCAAATCGGCCGTATTTCTAATTACTTGATGATCCGAATCATTGTTGTCGGAACTGAGAGAGTTCTCTTGGTTGACAGGATTGAGGGGACTCTTGTTGCCCTTCAATTGATCTGATGCCTGAGGAGAGTGTATTTCCTGCTTGAGAACAGTTAGTGCCGGAGAAAATGACAAAAAGGGTTCGCTGAAAGTATAGAATTTGTTATTCAAATATTTAAATAGAATTTGGGATGTTTATGTACTTGTTCAAGTAGCCGTTGCTGTTAAAGTCTCCATTTAAATCGAAATCAATGTCGTCAGCCCAACTTCCGCGGCCTGAAAATAAACAAAATAAAATATAAATCAAAGTGATAGGTAGATATTTTATTGAAATTATAGAAATTTTAAAGTTTAAAGTAGTATTTGTCAAAAAGAGTCATCTACAAGCGAATTTTGAGACATTAGTATAATTATAGAAACCTCACTGTGGACAAGGAGTGAGAAGATACAGGATGAAACTTCTTTCCCCTTACTTGCGTCGCGGGTCCAAAAACTGTCCATGTTCCTTTGTTCATTTTGTTAGCCCAAAGCAGCGACTCGCGGTCATGCCGATTCCGATTGGCTTTATCAGACTTTCGCGAGAGGAGGCGCAATGGAAAAAAACCTTAAGATGTAATATGTGATTTTCCGGGATCGAACCTGGGACCCCTACACTATTTCTTGCGCAAAAAAACTATCAGGAAAACCCAACAAAAGTTTGAAAAGTATTATGAGAATTTTTCACCGTAGAATGGAACCATCCATCACTGGTTTACCCAATTTTAGTGAGGTCGTACTAGCACAAGTAACGCCGAAATTTCTGGGGTCTGTACCACAAATCTATAAAAGTCTTGTATACAACAGGCGAATTTGTACAATGGTGTTTGTACCCGAAAACTACAAGTCAATTCAACAATAAACAATTGTACAAACAAACTTTAATAAACACAAAGCTACCACAAAGCTACAAATCTAGTAAAAGAGGCAGCGGGAGATGACTTGGTTGTGAGCATATATACACCAAGGAAAGGAGAGGATCAACTCATCTCAAAGATTTGGTCAGGGGAAAGTAGTGCCGGCAGGCACATACAGCAAACCAACTTGCGTACAAACTGGCAACTATTAGAAAGACGAGAGCACCTCGTTAGTTCTACAAGCAAAAGAGTGGAGAAGAACACCGGCTTCTTCGGAAAAAAAGAGTATGAGAAGGGCGCGATCGAGAAAATAGAGAGGTGCTATACTCCAGGAACAATTTTCGGAAGTTTTACTAAAAGGTAAAAAGTACGTGCCACAGGAACAAGACCCAAACAGAGGCCTGCAAAGACGAACAAGGAAATCTGGTAGTATAGAGTCCTAGTGGGTGCTATGGATATGGAAAAAACATTTCTGCAGAATGCTAAACGAAAACGATACAAATTCCGCTGTAAGGCAGGACGAACCTTTAGCCTGGACATTGAAAGCCAAGACTTCCATCCACCTAAACAAAATAAAGTGAGGATAGCAATATCCAAGCACAAGTCCAATAAAGCTGCTGGAGTGGACGTTTTAGCTACCAAGCTTTTTAAGGCAGCGGAAGATGACTTGTTAGAAAGCATACATTAACAAGTCTCCAAGATTTGGTCAGTGGAAAGTATGCCCGATTCACAAGTAAGGAGACAATCTAAACAGCTCCAACTATAGAGGCATCAGTCGCCTCAGCATTGCACATAAAATCCTATCTGCTAGTTTGTGTGAACGCCTAAAACCATTTGTCAACGAACTGATTTGTCCCTACCAGCGTGATTTTAAGCTCGGTAAGTCCACAACCGACCAAAATTCACACTATACGGCAAATCCTGGAGAACACTAAAGAACTCCAAATCGATACCCACCACACGTTTATCGCCTTTAAGGCTGCATTTATAGAGACGAGTTATATAGATCCATGTCTAGTTTTGGCATTCCTACCAAATTCGTCAGATTATGCAGAATGACGTTAGAGAACGTTCGCTGCTCCGTAAAGGTCGAAAACAATTTCACAAAGACCTTTGATGTCAAAAAAGTTTTTGGACAAGGTGGTGCGCTGTCATGTGACTCTTTCAACTTCATTCATGAGAAAGTTGTGCGAAATCGCAAACCAACACCAGAGGCACAATTTTCCAAAAGTCTGTGCAACAACTTGCATTTGGCGTCATCGACATCATTGACAGCAATCATGTGACACCACAACAGAAATCAAACGAAGAGTTACATTTGCCAACCGCTATGCCCTAAGAAGGCAACTGACTAGTAAGGCCTTGTCAAGAAACCTTATAGAGACTCTGTATAAGATCATTCATCATCCCCAGTCCTACGCTCTATGGCGCAGAAGCATGGATACCAACAAAGGCGAAAAGTACGTATCCCGCGACTAAGATGGCTAGGACATGTGGAGCGAATGGACTTCGGCCCGAAGAGTCTTCGATTCCAACCCGGAGGGACAACACAGTAGAGGAAGACATCGCCTTAGGTGGACGGGGAGCTCAACCAACTTAGAGCGCGCAACTGGAGGAGGTTAGCTAAAGATCGGGCAACATTGTAAGAAGTGTATCTAGATATACTCGTGTTAACATTTCAAATATAGTTTCATTTCATACGCGCACATTAGAAAAATTGAAAAGTTGCGAGGCAGGATATAATTTAAATGATAAAATCGATGCGCCAAAGCTGGGTGTCTATTTCATTAGTAATTTTAACTGACCTTGGGTTAAATTCTATGAACTTCCACTCTGCAAATCATATTCAGTCATTTATCTACTTTATTGCGTTAAAACATAAGTTTGTGTCGAATTTTTTGTATCTGCGCACTTTGAAGTAATAAAAAAAAAAAAAAACATTTCACTTATCGTTACCTTCCTGAGTTGGTAAATCTTTTTTCCCGTTTATTATCTAAGGCATTCTCTAAAATTCGTATTCAACATACTTAAAGTTCCCCAAAAAATGCTATTGACTTGTCTAACTCTGCGTCATCATCAAATGGAGGAAAACTGCTTCCTATTCACCACATTTTTCTATTTAAATTAGAAACATAGAAGCATCTCTATTAATCTACACCTCAAGCAAATCTCAACATCAATCTAATCTTTCAAAATTAAATAAAAAAAAAAAAAAAACAAATTTCAAGTTTACAAAAGCTCATTATAAAATTCCAACGTGTTGTTGGTGCCTCCTTGCCCCAAGCCCAAATAGATAGAAGTTCTTCCCCCCTATTCAAATGACAGCCACCGTACTCAACTATCTCGTGTTGAGTTTTATTGTTTTTAGTTATAGCACGCTACAGAAACGTGATCACAATCTACGATTATTGATCAAAACACACAGAAAGATGAGTGTGAAAAATTAATACAAAAACTGTTGAACTTTAATTTGTTAAATGGAATTGACATCAAATTCAAAATGGGTCAAATATATTGGCCATTTAAATGGGATAGAATTTTTCCAATTGATTATTGTGCGAAATGGAAATTGAACGCCTAGACTTGGCATAGCTGATGACGCACACAAGTAAGAAAAAAAATCTCCAAGATCCGCGTGAGATAGTTGAGATGCTTGCGCAACATTGTGAAAACTTTTTGTAAGTAGGTAAACATTTTCATTGTCCGAAAAAAAATTCCAAAATGTGTTTATTGGGCGTATCGCTGACGTTGTTGTTTTTGTTTTTTTACGACACACTTCGTGACGGTCTTATTAAAATGGTATCGACCAAGACGAAATGTGTTTTCAATGCACTTGTAAGTTGTATAGCTATAGCCCACTTTGATTGAGTCGAATATATTCGCATCCGTTGGGAAAAAGTGACAAAAAACTAGGCGCAAGTCATTGGTATTCAGGGGATGCATTTGAGTTGACGTTCACGAATTCAGTAGTACAAATTTGTTCCAAATCATACAAGTTCGACTTGCAGTACATCATCATCTTAGCCAAAGCCAAATAATTATTTTTGTATAGCAAAAAAAAAAATGTCGCAGTAAAAGCAGAAGGTTTTGATAATTTTCCACACTACAAAAAATAAACTGCCACACTATCTATAGTAAGTTAGATAGCGTTTGGTTAACCTTGGGTTAGTGTCTTAGTTTCAGACATATTCTACAACACATAGACAAAAGATAATGTTGAGGTCGCGATTAATTGAGAAATTCGCTTTATCACAGCTAAAACTTTGAATCTGTGCTAATTATCTTTTCATCTTTAGATACTCATTCGTGACTGGCTTTTATTGCTTTACAATCTGTTTTGTTGTATTTAGAAATAGTACGTGGAAAATAGTTGTGTTCCTAACCAGTGTATAAATAATCTGAAATGCTGTCTTAAATTATTATTTACGAGTTTTTATGCGTATGTGGAAAATAGAGAGAAAATACCTTATGGCGTAGTTTTAGTCGAAATGTTAATAAAATGGTTTTCTGCAAAATAGGGTTCCAAGGGCAGGGCTTAACTTTATTTGAATTTGAATTGGAAAGCTAATTTAACTTTCTTTCTGTGTTGACCAATAACGATAATTAGCTAACTACCTCTGGTTACATTGCACACTCCAACTTGGCTAGGGCCCGCTTTCACTTATGGGCGCAATCTAAGGCGAAGACTTATCCTCTACTGCATTCTCCCTCTTGGTTTTCATAGAAGACTTTTCGGGTATCCATCGGTCTATCTTTAAAGATTGATATGGATTTTTCTGACTATCACTGCACAACTCATAGAGATCGCTGCTACCCCGTAACCGAAAAAACAGTGTCAATCATAAATTTTTGTATATTTAAAGAAATGCGCTTAAGGACTGCTTATAATAATTTAGCATTAAAAGGAAAATAATTATTTTATATAGATAAACTTTTTTTTTTTTAAAAAGGCATAAAATTCCCATTCCTAAAAACCTTTCATTCGTTTTCGATGGCCCTCTTATCCATTAAGTGGGTCGTGGGTATAGGTTGCTCCATAGCTCTTGATTCTCTGCCATTGACTCTAAATCATCAAGGGCAATCCCCCGGGTAGAGGAGAGATTATGAACTTGACTTAACCATCTCATTCTGGGTCTACCTAGAGGTCGCCTGTTTGATGGTATGGATTTCATAGCACGTCGTGGGATCCTGGTTGGGGATATGCGTTTAACATGACCATGGACCGCTCCGTCCGGAGAAGTAACTGCTCGACATTGAGTCCCTCACGTATTCTGGTGTTTTTAATGGTCTCTACGGTTAAAACCAACAATAAAACGGAGGAATTTAATTTCGGCAGCTTGTATTCGCGATCTTATTCGTTCGGTCATTACCCAAACCTCATGAGTCATGCCCATAGGTTAGAGTTGGAACAAACACTGAATTAAAGACTGACAACTTAGCTTTGACACCAAGTTCAGTCCTCCTGATAACAGAATGCTCAAGTTGTCTCAAAATTGATCCACCCTGACCAATCCTACAGGCAAACTCAGCATTGCTCCTTCCATCACTCGTGAATAAGACCCCGAGATACTTGAACTTCTCCACCTGTTTCAATGGGACTCCACTAACATGCAGAGTGCATTGAACAGGCGTTCTGGAGACGACCATCACTTCAGATTTGTTCACATTTATTTTCGTCTCAGCTTCAACACAAACGGCTACAAACCGATCGAGTGCCCGCTGGAGTTCAGTCTGAGAGGACCCATCATCAGCGAAGAGGAAATGACTTATCCTCAGAGCTCCCAATTTGAAACGTCCATCGCCAAGACTGCGCTGTAACATCCAATCCATATAAGTAATGAAAAGGGAGGAGACAAGACGCACCCCTGGCGAAGTCTTACGCCCACGGTGAAAGGTATTGATTTAACGCCGTTTACCCGTACACAGCTTTTACAGTTTGTGTAAAGAGATTGAATGGCTCTTAAGAGAGGACCGTCAATTCCATACTCATGTAATACACTCCAGAGTTTAACTCGAGGGACTCGGTCTTATGCTTTCTCCCAAATCTACGAAATCATACTGTTGCGAAGCCGCCAATCAACATTATACCCGAAGCTATGACGTAAAAACCACCACGACCTACTCTACAGAGCGGACCTTGTTATTTTACTACGGAACACACCTTCTTATTCTGTCAAACGTCATAAAACGTCAAGCAACCACATGGATGATTCGCAGGGCGGGGGCTGTCAAAAAAATAAGAAAAGCGCGAACAAAAAAAAAAGAAGAAACAGATCCTTTCAGGAACCAGAAGAAACAAAAAAAAATTTAATTAAGGAAATAAAGTCTTCAATTTAATTAAAAATTGTGCATTTTGATTAACACTTCTTATTTTCGTAGCAAAGGTTGGCTAACAATCCTCCCCACAAAAAAATAAAAGAAAACGCAACAATACTCCCAAGCCTTCTCAAGTACCATTCTGAGAGTGAATAACTGGTCGGTTGTGCTTCAGCCGGGATAAAAACCGCACTGCTCATCTCTAATCGTAACTCGATCACAGATTTAAAATACATATACCCCTGTAATTGGAGCAATCACTCTTATCCCCTTTCTTGAAAAGGGGAACAATAACCCCAATCTGTCGACCGCTGGGGGTTTCGCTGCATTCCCAGGCCACTTTAATGACACGAGAGCCCATTTAACTCCTTCTTCACCTAAGGCCTTGAGCATTTTAGGCCGGATTTCATCCACTCCTGCAGGTTTGCAAGCTTTTAGCGATTTGATCGCAAAAGTGCCTTCCTCTAGCGTGGGGCTATTTTCCGCTCCTTCTTTTTTTATTTCGACATGGTGCGCTGCATATCTTTTTTCAAATGAATATTAGTAACCCGAATCTGCAAGTCGAAGGAAATTTTTATTTCCTACACCTTCTCTCGGTGGGCGCAGTAGCGCAGTGGTTAGTGTGCTGGACTACTGTGCGAGGGATCCCAGGTTCGATCCCCGGAAACACAAATTACATAGGTTTTTTCTACTGCGACACCTCTCGCGAACGTCTGACAAACATCCGAGAGTATAACTGTCCTGAAAAAGCTTCTCAATTCAGCCGTTCGGACTCGGCATAAAATTGTAGGTCCCTTCCATTCGTCCCAAAAATAGAAACTCACACAAAACAAAACAATATGCCTTGGGTGTCTACTGTCTACCCGCCTGTTGCGCCACCTATTTATTTTCTGTTTTACACCTTCTCTCGTTTGCGTAAAGGGTTCGAACCCCGGAAAAACACAAATTATTGTTTACATGCTTTTTGCGCCAACTATTTATTCATTTTTTACACCAGAAGTCATTTATTTTCGTTATGATCTCGGTAGGTCATGACTTTTATTCCCATGACGGCTGCATAGCCATGTGCATTGGCCACTAATAAGCATAAGCGCATCCATGTCGACAACTAGACAAATATTTCCAACTATTTCCAGCCAGCTGCAGTATATGTACTAGGTTACACTACATCGCTGCTCTTTGTCACCAATTACCAAAAGAGCGTCAAATACACGAACTTCTTGTGCCAAAACTAATAGAAAAACTTTACATTTAAGTGAAGTAAATATACACCGCCATTGAAAGGAAAATTTAAAAAAAATCTGCAAAAACTCTGCTAAAAAAACATCATAAACAAAGCTTGCAAGTGATCTATCCGAAGCTACGGAAAACATAAATTCAAATTTACAAATCTAACTTTTTAAATTTGAGCTGGCCTCGACTCCAGTAATGCGTTTCGCCCCGATGTGGTGGGTGGGCTCATCAGTAGACGACCACCACATCTGATCTAGACGCACTGTTTGCTCGATTTTCACCGAGACTAATGATTTTTCAGTCAGCAAGTGACTGTGAATGTTTATGATTGAAAACAGTTTCATTAAAAATCCAACTTTGGATAATATCCCGAGTTTGAAATTTTGACTGAAGAAGATACTCGTACCTTTTCTTGTACGAGAAAAAAAAAAAATTCGTAGGCGTATACTTAACATTTTTTTGCAATATTCAAAGAGTCAACACAAATACAATCTCCCTTCTTGTAAGCACTTTCACTTTAATAGTAGATGCCCGACCCTAAATCAAGCTTCTCAATAATAACCTTCTCATCTAATGAAATGTCGAAATGTTTGTTTTCAGTGCCGTGTTAATAGGGCATTAGTTTGTAATGTTATGAATTAAGAAAGGTTAAAATTAAAAACTGCGAACTATGAATATCCTGCTGGTTATAGTTATTGCATAAACGAACAAAAAATCGAGGGCCAGTGAAAGTACCATACTTCAAAGTGACATTTTGATATGTTATATTTTTTTCCAATTGCTGATAAAATTGACTAGACTTCTCTGCGTTACCCATCTCGAGTTCGACTTCGAGCGCATGTTGTCCTTAATTTCAACGTTCGCATTGAGTTTACATAACAAAACAAATACAAAACAAAAAGCAATACATATATAGGCTGGGCATACTTCTCTGATCTTACACATACCAACAATATTCTGATATCTGTTGAAACGTCGATTGTTATCATTTTGATTTGAAAAGTTTTGCATTTCATACAGGGGACCACGCCAACAATTAAAAAAACGCACATACAAAGTAGGTACTCTTATTTAATTCTAATCAGACATTAATAAGCGTCTACGTTGAGTATTTTCCGTTGCCCATGAAAATAATATCAACAACACAGAACACTATTCACAATTTTTAACTATATGGGCTTATTGAAAGGCTTTGATTGAGTTATTAAGAAATGTACGATTACGTTGTCAAAGTGACAAAGTCAGTCATTCCTTTTTGTTTTTGTTTTTTTAACTGATTACCGGCGCGGTATTGTGTTTACAGATTAAAATATTTGGTTGACAGATCTATTGTTGACGCAATACAATGTTGCCGTTTTGTTTTATTTACACGCATTTGTTTGTAGGCCTCATATGCTAAAAGTTCCGTTCACAAGTTGATAGCAAGCACATGCACTCAGACGCATACACACACACACGAATGACAGCTGATAGATAACGGGTTAAAGTAGAATTACTTTCTTAAGTGTCAACTAGCGAAAAATCACTAACAATTTGAGTATGTTTCCGGAAAAAAATTATGACAGTTCCGAAGAGAAATGGAAAGGAAATAGTTCGCGTGCCTTTTGGTTACAAGCAATCCAACAGATCGGCCCACAATAATTTTAATAAAAAACATTTAATCATGGATTAGCTGTGTAGTGGATTGATTTACAAACAATGTATACGTTCTCGTAGAAAAACAGTATGAGTAGAGTATACGCTCGAACACAACGAAGATCGAGTGTTGTGACACGGACACAAGTTTCTGGTATGTCAATGTGTGACACTCAAAAACGTGAGTGTATCTATTATCTCTATCTTCTTTCAAGACAAATAATTGACCTTATGGACGACCCATTTAGCACCTTGTAATCGGGATTTGTCAAGTGGAAAGTTATCTGACGGGAGATGGCAATAAGCACTGTTACTGTGACCGGTAGCAGTGTTATTGTAGTCGAAAATATTATTCGACAAAATGAGTGAGTTTTTTGATGTGCTCGCATTTTACGTTTGTGATTGTTTTATTGAGTGGGGGCAATTTAAGATTACCTTATCATTGGCATGTGTTGTGTATGTTTGCGGGTGATAGTTAAAACTGACACCAGCAGACATAGCGAAGAGTTGATATGGTTGACGTATGTATTTTTCATTTGTTTTGAGAATTCCGCGAAAGTGTTAGTTGGTCAGACTGTTGGATGTCGGATGATAAGGAACATGACGAAAATTTAATAATAACGATGAGGATAATCGTGCATTTGACAGGGGCTTTAATAAACTTATGCCACTCGTAGGTGGGCAAAAATCCACATGTTAGGTATCTAGGAATACTAACGCGAGTGTATATGACTTTTGAAATTAGATTTCTGGACTAGAGCCCTTCCTTCATGAAATGATTGTACTCCACAAAATATACAATCATTTGTGTACTTTTTTTTTCTTACAAAATTATTGAAATATGTACTATTAAATGGTAAAAGCGAAACGTTACAACGTTTGAAAAGTGTAGCAGCCACTAATGCATTATTTTACAGTGCAGAATTCGATGTAACTTAACTAGCGGCATGACAAACTCTATAAGAAGAGGTTAAAAACTGATATTTCAGCATTTGCGCATACTACATACAGTGAAAAATCATTTTCAACATCATTTTCAATCTAGCGCAAAATGAAGTGCTAGATTGAAAAAATAAAAAAATAAAATAAACGCCAAAACAAATCTATCAAAAGCCTAACCTAAGCAAGTTTAAACCACACTTTCAGTTCAACAATTGATTCAGTTTCACAGTTTCATTGAACAGAGTTTATTCTGTAGTTTAACGACAGTATTCTCCCGTTTACACCTCACACAGTGACATTTCAATTTCAAAGCTGCCGATTGTCAAAAACACAAATATTTGACGTTGTTCTTTGAAAGAAAACACAAGGAGCGTTTTTGGAAACGTCGTATAAAAGCTAAGTACTGTACAATTTCTATTCATTAAATTTAATTAAATTGAGTTCAATTGAACTAAAGTTTAAATTACATTGTGAAATCGGACGAGTTGAACTTACATTTTAAATCATGTTCAGGTTCAGTAGAACGTAGTTTAAATTTTCACTGTGAAACTGGGGGTAAAATTAAAAAAATAAATAAATAGGTGGCGCACCAGTCGGGTGAGACCCAAGGCCTAGCTTCTCGCAACCATTCGTTTTGTGTGAGTTTTTATTTTTTGGGACAAATGGAAGGGACCTACAATTTTATGTCGATGCCGAGTCCGAACGGCTGAATTGAGAAGCTTTTTCAGGGCAGTCATACTCTCGGATGTTTGTCAGACGTTCGCGAGAAGTGGCGCAGTAGAAAAAACCTTAAGATGTAATTTGTGTTTTTCAGGGGATCGAACCTGGGATTCCTCGCACAGTAGTCCAGCACACTGACCACTGCGTTACTGCGCGAACAAATATTTATTTTGTTTAATTGAACTCATAAAGTGAAAAAGAAAAAAAAACTGTCATCACTGACAACTGAATAGCTTTAGCTTGATGAAATGTGAACAAACCACTTTTTATGCATTTATAAACGGAAAATTACACATTTTTTTATTCCAATAGGAGGATAATAGTTATACCATCAAAATGTATTAAGAAAACAAGTTTATAAACAGTTTAAATAACGAAATTTCGAATTCCAAATTTTTTGCCGCGAACGAAAACATCCTCGGCGCGAATTGTCAAAGTTTATTCGCAATCCATATCATTAAACCGCGTTCCAGAAACTAGCGAATAAAACATTCGTTCGAACTTAAGCTCAAATTAGAAATTGTTGGTAAAAACTGATGGCTGAAATTCGCGAACTGCCGCTACCAAGAAAAGTGTTCATGTGAACGAACTGTTAAAACTCGCGAATATTCGTTCGCTCGTAGGTAGTTGGTCGATCTCATGTGAATGGTCTTTTAAGTGTCCAATATTGCGCACGTAACCTAACCTAACCGATATACGCTGGTTTACCAAACTGTAAACCTAACTAACCCTAACCTCACAGAATCTTCTTCTGCCCCTTCTATTCTCCTGATTCTATGGGCAAATCACATTTGACTTACCAACAATTCAGCAGAGCAATAAAAATCGTCACAAATGTGGATGTGGTGATCAAATTTAAAAAGATTCTTTGAGCAGTTTATAACTAGCAGCTCATGACATTTTTTAGTAAAGGTACGCAGCTCAAGCAAAACTAAATTTTAGCTGCTCTCCAATTGTTCTCTCCAAACATTAGCTAAATTTTGACAAAGAGTGCATTGTGGATATGGATATAAGTGTCACAGAGAACAGCTGTTCGTTGGAAAAAAAATTCATCGACGCGAAAAAATGTTTAATTTTCGTTTCATCTCAAATTTTTCAATTTCAATGGATTTCTTGTCGCAGTAGGTATATTGAGCCGTTAATGGGGGGCACAAAATTTTAAAAGATACATGCAGAATTCAGTAGTCTGAAATAAAAATTTGATTTTTTAACTGTAGCTGCACCGATCGGCTAAAGGGAACCCCTTAAAATTATTTTAGCTACATACTATACAGTAGTATTGACAACCACGAGGACATCAATTTTCCAAAACTTCTTCTGTTACAGGCCAAGCAAACTTTGGAACTCGCTTCCTGGGGATATATTTCCAGGAGACAATACAAGTACGCACAAGTCCTTGCCGTGGCAAAATTAATGTTCAGTTCAGAATGCGGTTGCTAATTGAAACCTACAATTTATTTTAGAACCAACCACAAACTCGAAGCTCTACTGCCAAATATGACCACAAAAACACGGATTAAGATAGACTTTGACAGACTTCACTGTATATAAATTTCAATATGCAGTAAATAGGTATCTACTCATTTCCATAATTATTATAGACTCGAAACTATTTGGTCCCCATTAACTGCCAACTTAAGTCTTTTATTGATAGGTATATAATGTAGGTGGGCGCAGTAGCGCAGTGGTTAGTGTGCTGGACTACTGTGCGAGGGATCCCAGGTTCGATTCCCGGAAAAACCCAAATTACATCTTAAAGTTTTTTCTACTGCGCCACCTCTCGCGAACGTCTGACAAACATCCGAGAGTACGACTGTCATGAAAAAGCTTCTCAATTCAGCCGTTCGGACTCGGCATAAAATTGTAGGTCCCTTCAATTCGTCCCAAAAATAGAAACTCACACAAAACGAATGGTTGCGAGAAGCTAGGCCTTAGGTGTCAAACGCCTGATGTGCCACCTATTTTTTTTTTTTTTTTTTTATATATAATGTAGGTATCTCCTGCTAATTAACAGCTCTTAATCACATCATTAAACTCAAACAAATGGCTTATTTATACGATCCGACGTCATTATTTTGGCCAACAATAATTTTTAAAAGCTCGTCATTGAGAAACCAGCTTTGGTCAGGGGCAGCTACACATTTTTGTTCGAGAGCACACATTTCTTTTTCTATTCGATAAGATAACTGAAATGACGGAGGTGAATCAAAAAAAATAAATAAATTAATCAATGAGAAATGCTAACATGCATCTCTAACGTTATCATGTCTTCCTTCCGAAGTAGACTTTCTAAACTGGTTTTTCTGAGCTTTGTTTTTTTTTTTAGCAACTTCTCACCAGACTTATTTTACGTTTAAGCATTCAATTTGGTTAAACTTCTCTCATCGCGTCATAATATTTAAATTCATGTCGTTGTGCGATATCGATTTAACAATGCATGACGTTTATTTTGGCCAAACGTGTATAAATTAGGTGTTTTCAAAAATACCAGTTCGGGCTAAAACCCCTCGTGAGCTTTTCCAAGTGAATTACAAAATCAAGCTTTTCCTCAGCGACGCGGACGTCGCGTTTAGATATTTTTAGAATGCTATCAGAAGCACTAGTAGTTGTTGTATGATAAGCTAGTACCATGAGTATTTTATTGCTTTAGTTAATTTGTAGATACGTTTGAAGTGGACCTAGGGTATTAACATGTTTTTCCCCCGGGCGGGCGGCAGTGTCTGTGTAAACAAGCCGGTGGGGCTGGGAGGCGCTTGGTGAGCAATTATTTCTTCTTTTTTTGCAATTTTAGTGCAGATACGTTTTGAAAAAGACCGGTTTAGAGTGTTTTTGCTTTGTATAGGTCAAATATTGTATGTGCTTCGAGTTCTAATGGAATATTTTTCTGAAGTTCATGATAACTCAGAGGTGTTTTTTAAATGCGATCAGAAGTAAGCCTTATGGTTATTTTGGATGATTTAGAGCCGTTCAAAGATGAAAATTTGATAATCTAGTAAAGATATAAATATATGGTAAATATTTTGCCCAACAACATTAAAAAGTAAAGGGAATGTGGTAAATGTTTGACATTAGATTAACACTTGAGTGAGATCGAATTTTTATAGACTTTTCGTGATTTCAGATGTTTATTGGGCGGATAAAGAAGTGTCTGCGATTAGTTCGAAATCAATATCTCAGTTTTTTGTTGCTGTTTATTTAATTTGTATAGCTTTTATTGATTGGTGTTGTTGTTGCTGTTCAACAAATTTGCACAAGTTTGTTAGATATAGCAAACGTCAATTTGACGCAACTGCTATGTAACTAGTTGATATTTATTGCCCTTCCTTCATTTTACACTCTTGAGGTGGATATTGAGACTATTCAGTATTTTTTACAATTAACTGACCCTACTTAATTTGTTGTAATACCTACAGTTGTATTTTGTATAGTAGAATAATAGCCGTTTTTTATTATCAGCGTGATCTGATCCGGATCAGATCATGAAAATAAAACAAACTGGATCATTGAAAGATTTTATATTTAAGTTGTGGCAACAGTAGTTTTTCACATATCAAATCCAGTACCAATTATGACAAATTTTGTATTGACACCGCCATATTGCAGCCACACGGTACAATGTGACGTCGCAACGCGATGATTTCTCTATTGCACTTGCTCATATTTGAGTTTGATATTTCGCTTGTTGTGTGGGGGTTGTTACCATATGAAAACAAATCTGCATACATTTGGCATTCAATATTTTTTTGTGGGAAACTATGTTCAAATGTTATGTTCAAATATGCATGATAATTAACCGTATAACCGTACTTATGTTATGTTCAAATGTTATGTTCAAATATGCATGATAATTAACCGTATAACCGTATAACCGTACTGCTAATATTTCCATTTATATTTCTGTGTTAGCGAAACAAAACATCTCGAAAGTCGGAATAGTAACTTATTCGAATTTGAAAAAATGCTAATTGATTTTATGTGTTGTTAATTGTGTTTCATACTTTGGTCTGGCAACATTACTGTGTGGCTATAATTTACAGGGGCACCAACATTAAATTTAGTGAATGAAATAAAGAACGCCACGAAACAACAACGGGAAATAGTTGAATTAATTTTTAGATCATATTTCGTGATCTCGATGAAAAGCAGGATCACATGTTGTTGTTGTAAGTGCATGTAAATCGATGATCTATATGGATCATATCATAGCTGATAATAAAAAACGGCTAATGTCGATTTCCATTGGGTAAGAAAAAACACTTTTTCAGATTCAGACCAGTTTTCTGCTCTAGAAATCAGCTGTCTGTCAAATTCGTTTTCCATTGGGCAAAAAAAAAAAACACTTTTTTTAAAGATTCAGATCACTTTTGCTAATCGCAATTCGCGAGAGAGATTCACCCATACTTTCACCAATACCAAAACGAGAGACATTTGTAAACACAAATTATAAAAAAGATAGCTGACTGCTAAATAACACAGCAACACAAATGCAAAACAAAAGTATATAATCTCATTTCATGTTCCATTGGGATAGGAAAAATCTGAGATCTGAGAGCAAAACGGTAAAAAAAAGCTTAGCTTAATTTCCATTAGGAAATCGACATAAGTTAGAACATAAATAATGAGTACGTTCAAAATTCTAGTTTAGTAAATCTGACAGCTCTCTCACTTGATGTCTCTGAACTCTGAGTTTTTATTGGCAATTTGGCATCGACCTCGACTTGATACGTGCAACGTGACGCGTGAGCAGTTCACTCAGTTGACGTTTATATAGGGGTAGTGGTAGATAGTATGGTAGTCGAAAGATCTATTTAATAATTTCTCTTCTTACAACTAAGTTGACGTTGGCGTTCATTTATTATCTCCCTTTATACGCCAAATCCAAACAATTTCTGTTGATTTAGTAAATAGAATAGACAACTTGGAACGCATTCCAGGAGAGAACAAAAAATAGAATAGTCAAGAAATGACATACTGTTAATAAAAAATCAAGTTCGGTTTCGCGTTCAGGTTCAATCTAGTCCAAACAATTCCAGTCGACTTGAGATAGCTAGATTTTTGAACGCGCCCCATCTGTGTACAATATTATTAATTGATTGATAAAAACGTCACAATCGACAGCTGTAACGTTTATGGGTAGTGAGGAACTTTGTCTACCATGGCTTAGCTAAAACGTGTTTTTTAGAAGTTTGGGATTTAAATTTGCATCTCTATTTCTAGTAGCAGTCAATTTGACAGCTGACGAATGATTTTTGCTTAGTAGGTATATTTTGCGATTACCAAGAAGTCAACTTTCAGATGCTAGGAAAAAAAATGCACGATCCCTCAAAGTCTGGGTAATTTTCGCGTATTTTTCACGCAGATTTTAAAGTCCGTTTCTGTGGGAAAAAAAAACTTTAATGACAAAAAATGTTTGTAAAACGAACATCTTCTGTGCCAGTCGGTGCAACATTGAATGAATTTGCAATCTTCTCCTATGATGCCTTCTCTTAATTTGCATTGGTAGCACCGTCCCACATAATTTACAGAAAAATTACGCACAAATTGAAAGTTGAGACTGACATTTCATGTGTCAGTTGTGACAAATATCCCAAACAATTTTTCGAAACTGCAAGTATGCAAACTTTTGAATTTCAACTACGGAGTTGGGAGTTAAAGTGGTGAATAAAAGCATTTTACAACTTGCGGTTTACAAATTAACTCCGAAGTTAACTAACTTTAGAGTTTTCGTCAAGTTGAACAATAGTGAATAAAACGGCCCTTAGCTTGTTTCATTAAAAAAAAGTCTAGTGAAATGTAGAAAGACATTAAAAATGGGATCCACAAAAAGAAGCGATCAAACGCATTACTGTAAATAAATCCATTGTGGACATTTGAACGATATTTTGTTCCCGAAACTCTTTGTGCTCAAGGGCCTAAACTACATGGCGTAAAACTGTCCCGGCAGTCATAATTGTATGTTAAAAAAAAAATACCGCCCGTGTTGAGCACTACATTATTTTAGCCGCCTAAACGCTTAAATTACAAAAAAAAATTAAGACCCAATCCCAAATGAAACAGCTACACCCAATGGATAAGTTAACTTTCGTATTTCTGTAAAATTGATCCAAAAATAAACTTTACTTCATCCATTTAGAAGCCATTCGAAGAAAACAGAAAACCAGTTAAGCAATGTATCTGGTTCGTTCTAAAGAAAACTGCATCTGCATCTTTCTTTCGAATGACAGCAATCGCGTGTAGGTTGCTAATTCGCATTCTGCTTCAAATTGCATTCAATTACCTCTATACAAAAATGTGTCATAAAAATGTTGTCCTAAACTAGTGTTAGCCGCCTCGATGCTAGGCAACACCGGTCAATAGCGCAAGTTAGTTAAAGTTGTAGTGGTATAAGGGACTGATTGATAAATTGTGCAACTTACCATTAGTGCTACCGTTGGAGAGTTTCTTCTTTTCCTTCTCCTTGTTGGCAGTGTTATTGGCGGTACTGTTGTCGTTGGTGGTAGTATTTCCGTTCGTCAGATTCGGAATCTTGGTAGCAGGCTGCTGCTGCCCATTAGCGCCATTGTTTGTATTTTGGCTGATTTCGAGGGGATTCCAATCCATTCGCCTTTTACGTTGTCCACTTGCCGCTGCTGCTGCTGCGGCGGCGGCTGCTTGTTGCTGCTGCTGTTGTTGTCCGAAAATCGTTTGAACATCAAGGATAGTTGGTCCCGTTGGTGGGATCTTTGCAGTTTGCTGATGTTGCTGCTGCTGTTGTTGTTGCTGTTGTTGTTGTTGATGTTGTTCGTCTGTGAATTGGAATAATTCTTGAATGACTCTTTTATGTTAACTGAGGTTCTAGTACAATTCGAATGCGTATTTTGTAGGAATTAGCAAGATAGTGAAAATTGAATTACGTACCTGTCCACGATTCTTCAGAATTCGGTGGGGAGTCTACAAAATTGATCACTTGGTCATAATCGTTATTGTATCCATTTTGTGATTGATTTGATGCAAAGTTATTGTAGTTGCGATTGTTGTTGCTGTTGTTATTATTGTTGTGTGTCAAATGCTGAAATTTTAGATGAAAATTATAAATTGTTGCACGGAATAGAAAAATGAAATGTTTAAAAAATTTAAACTGTCTGAGGTGTAATTTTAAAGTAATGTTTACTCGATTGTGTATTTGATAATACATACTCGAATGTAGGGAGATAATTCTAAAACTAGTTTCCTTAGTCTGACACTTAACCGGCGGGCGTGATCTGTCTTTGATTGACCTAGATTTGCAACATTCAAAAGTCTAGTCCGCTATATTTATCTGGACTAGATTTCCCCTGAACGAAATTGGTGGTTAACGTCACTTATGTCAGGCACACATTTGAAATGTGAGATCAGTACCTAATCGATGAATTCTTGACGTCAATTGAAACAACTGTTCGCGTAATTAATGGCCGCTAGATGTCTAGCGACACGTCGACTCAAACTAACGTCAAAATCCATGCAAAAAAAATGTTTATCTTGAACAAACTGTTAGAACAAACGTTTAGATGTTAATTTTGTTATAACCATTACCTATTACAATAGCTTGACGTGTGAAGCGGTCAATAGAAACGGGCAATTTAAGTAAACTAATGTAAACAGGGTAACTTTTAGATCTAGTGCAAATTTACTGACTGAGTAGATTTGTGCCTTTGACGTTTATGCGATCAGGGGACGTATAGTTTTAACATGAATACAATTTGGCCAAGAATATAATAGTTATTATTATCGTGGACTTAAAAACAGTAGAGTGCTGCTATGATGCTTTGCAGTTGCAAGCCCTATCCAAACACAATTAGCTAGCGCTGGATCTGAATTCGCATTCTATGGACCATAACCTTATTGCAGAATCAATTGAGCGTTAGGTCTAATTAACGATTGGGAACAACAACTTCGTCTAAACCACTGGGGAAAATGTTCCGGGTTTAAGACAATCCAAAAGATTAATTAAACCTTTCCTGAACTTAAATAAGAAAAGTATCAGAAAGCTGGTGGGCTTCCTCACATACCATTGTGGCTTGAGATATCATCTTAACAAAATAAATTAGTGTCCGGAGACTGATTGCATGTTCTGCCTTGAGGATGAAGAATCATCCGAGCATATTCTCTGTGATTGCCCGGCACTTCATTGGTTAAGAAAACGTGTCTTTAACAAGGAGATGTGTTTACTAGAAGAGCTTAGGAACTCCGCTACTAAGGATATCAAGGTTCCGCCCTTCACTGCTCACTTGCGGAATCGAAGTAAAAATCTTCTCAGAATTCCTATTACAATGTCAACCTCAGTTGGAGACTGACGAACTGCTTCATATCCGAAAGGATGTGGCCAAGTTACAGCACGGAAAAAACAACCCAACGAAAAAATACCGCCGGAATAAAAAATAAAACAGCGATCACCACACCCTTGCCTTTAGAGGCTATGCGCACTAGCTAGGCCCATACGACGATCTCTGAGATAACCCGTCTTCGACTCTCTCGTGGAGGTCTCGAAGAGTATAGCATTAAGGAACTGATAACCTTTTTGAATATAACCACTGCGATGGTGACAAATGGTAGTGCATTCTACTTATTTTTACTTGCCGATGACCATTACAAGTTTAGCATCGAAATGTTACTGCAAGTACCTACCTATACCTACATTGATGCGATATCTATTGTGCATCAAGATTCAAGCTGAAGGCAACTGAATAATGCAATATTTTATCTTGGATATAACCCCAGGTTCAACTTCAAGTTGAAGTATAATGGTGCAGCGAAGCCAATACAATATTCATGACGAATAACACCGATTAAAGTGCATCGGCCGGTAGGTAGGTACTTACACAATCTAGACAAATCAGGTTAACGCTGGATTGTCACGGAGTTTTTGCAGTTAACATTAAAATGATTGCAGATATAAAATGCTTACAACTGGACACAGCCTTCATAATTTACCTGTGTTTTGTGGAAGGTGCACGTCTTATACCGTTGTGTTCGAATTGAGAAACTAAAGTGATATTTTAATTAGATGCGTGTACGCGTCTGTAATAAGAATGTAGATACAAGTGAGTGACTTGAAATGGATGCGTTTAGGATCTATCATTGAGAAACACGATAGAAAAAGTGTTCTTACGCGGTGTAAAGTGTTATATAACCGAAGAGATAAATATAATGTCCCTACTCCATCATTAAGGTTGTGTGTAATAAATACAACTAAGTAGACTCAGTGCTTACTAGAGAGTTGCAGATATAACCCCCAAAAGTATACAAAATAAAAATAAAAACTTCACTGAAACGTCAAACCAACAAAATTTAAACAAACAAGAATAAAACCCGATCCAACTTCGTCCATTGGATGTTACCGAGCTTTCATGGGCTTATGATTAGTTTTTGTGTAAGACTACTATTCCACATGTAAAAAAACTTAAATTTCTTTGACATTTAGACCGCAATTTGACAGACTTTGTCTACATACAAATTAAGTACGAAATCTGTCGTCATATTGATGTCAGCATTATGAAAAATGTGGACGATTTTTGACAGGTGTAACAGTGGCTTGAAGTTTCATAAATAAATAAATAAATAAATAGGTGGCGCAACAGGCAGGTGACACCCAAGGCCTAGCTTCTCGCAACCATTCGTTTTGTGTGAGTTTCTATTTTTGGGACGAATGGAAGGGACCTACATATTTTAGGCCGAATCCGAACGGCTGAATTGAGAAGCTCTTTCATGACAGTCATACTCTCGGATGTTTGTCAGACGTTCGCGAGAGGTGGCGCAGTAGAAAAAACTTTAAGATGTAATTTGTGTTTTTCCGGGGATCGAACCTGGGATCCCTCGCACAGTAGTCCAGCACACTAACCACTGCGCTACTGCGCCCACGAAGTTGAAGTTTCATGTAAAATGAAATTTTGATAGAAAATACAGATTTTTAATTACAAATCTGAAATTTTTTATTGATTGGTATACATACTGGGGTTATGTATGGAATAGCACATCGGATAAATGGCCGCAACGGCTTTGCTGCTAAGTACTTACTCTTTTATTGAAATTTTCTATGACTGGTTCGCATAGATATGGCTGAATTTCATTAATACACCTCCCAATTTCCTCTTTCAAGGCATTGGTGGTCGTAAGCTTGTTTGCATTTTAAAAAACCTCAAAGAAAAAAGTCCAGTGGCGTTAAATCGCAAGATCTGGATGGCCAATTCTGATCGCAAAAACGGCCGATTACACGATTAGGAAATGATGCATGCAGTAATTAAATTGTTTCTCTGGCTGTACGACCAGAAACCACATGTTGGTCACATCCATATCTTGTAGCTTAAGCACTAAAATCTGGGTTATCACGTCACGATGACGAACACCATTATTGTTCCTGCCTGACTAGCCGCATTTTCAAAGAAGAATGGTCCGATAATGGCTCCAGTTCAAAATCCGCACCCAACAGTCACGCGTTGTTGACGCATTTGTTTCGCAACATTAACTCATGGGTTTTCTAAACCCCAATAGCGACAATTTTAACGATTAACGAAGCCATCAAGATGAAAATGAGCTTCATCTTGATAAATATGATTTTGTTCGAAAATTGCGGATTGTAGCTGACAAACTTTCATTATTTTTAAAATATTGCTCAAAAATTAAAATGCGTTGTTCTTTTGTATAGGGCTCCATTTTTACTAACCCCGAACTGTCAGTTGTCACATTGTTATCTTTTTTTGTTGGCATCACTGTACTATTAAATAGCGCAAAATTCAAATTTTGCATAAATTATGGGACACCCTTTGTTTAGAGTTTTGGCTAAATTTCTTCAGTTGAGAATTTCTCAATAATGTAGAGAATACCGCCTTAAATTTTGAGAAAGGACAAACAAAGAGGTAGAGGTATCGTTGCTAGGTCTTTCAACTCGTCAACGAACCGAGTTTTCATCAAAGAGTAAGAGCATTTTTGGAGGACTAGGCAGTGATACAGGAGATGTTTCAGAGATTCTATTTCCTCTTCATTCCTACAACTTCTGCAGAAGTCATTTGTAAAGATACCCAGTCTTTGGGTCATACTTCTGATGATGGACTCGGATTTGATTTCTTTTGACCTTTTAGTGTCAGTTGAAGATTATGGACAGTGCCTTAAGAAAAGTCAATTTATGGGCAAAGGGCTGTGGACTTAACGTCAACCCCTCCAAAACGGAACTGGTACTCTTCACCAGAAAGCACAAGATACCACACTTTAACCTCCCTAAACTGGAAGGAGTGGAATTGCCTCTGTCTGACAAGGCAAAGTATCTTGGGGTTATTCTGGACAGGAAACTGAACTGGAATGCAAATGTAGAGGAAAGAATTAGAAGGGCGTATAACGCTCTTTTCATTTGTAAGAAAATAGTAGGCAGGACTTGGGGCCTAAAACCAGCTATGGTGCACTGGCTATATACAGTAGTGGTTAGACCCATACTTACATATGGCGCACTAGTATGGTGGACGGCGACAAAGAAGAAAACAACAATCGGCAAACTAGCGTCGGTGCAGAGGGCGTCCAGCGTAGCAATAACGGGTGCACTTCGCAGCACCCCTTCGGCAGCGCTGGACACCTTTCTACACCTTACGCCACTTGAGTTGCACATAAAGCAACTTGCGGGGAATAGTGCGCTACGGCTCACAACCTTGGGCTACTTTAGAGAGGGCAGTTTTGGACACTGTACAATACTAGCGGAGTTACTCCCGGGTGTACAGGTGCAAACTGATGAAATACACCCTTTGGTCGACTTCGACACTCCGTACGAAGTGTCATACCCGGAAAGATATGAATGGCAAAGGGATAAAGTAATTAAGCACTGCGAAATAGCGGTATACACGGACGGCTCAAAAACAGCGGAAGGAACGGGTGCTGGAATCTATTGCCTAGATCCAGATCTAAAAGTGTCTATACGACTACCGGATACAAGCAGTGTCTTCCAATCAGAAGTTCTGGCTGTTCTGAAAGCGGCAGAGCTAATGCGGATGAGATCTATATCTGGAAAGGATATAGCCATCTACATCGATAGCCAGGCTGCACTCAAGGCACTGGAATCTACTAACATCAATTCTGAATTAGTCAGGACCTGTCGCACAATGCTTAAGGCATTATGCAGTCAGAACCGAGTGAGACTGTGCTGGGTACCAGGACACTGCGGTATAGCTGGAAATGAGCAAGCGGATGAGCTTGCGAGGATAGGCGGGGAATTGCAAGACGGAGGAGATGTGGATATTAAACCACCTCCTTGTATCATAAAAAGCGATATTAGGAATAAAATAAATAAGGAAGCCGACCGGAGGTGGGAGGTACTCACTGGCCACGCAGTATCTAAGGCACTTTGGCCGCAATACGACCGTAAAAGATCTAGGGAAATCCTCAAACTAGGCAGGGAACAGCTTAGGACACTGATCGGCATACTATCAGGGCACTGTCTTCTTAGAAAGCGTGCTAAAAGACTAGGGCTAGCAGACTCGGACACTTGCAGATTCTGCAATGACCTGCAAGCCGAAGAGGACATAACACATATACTGTGCGAATGTGAGGCAATATGTCGCAGTAGAAGAAAATTTTTGGGCAGGTACTTCTTCCAACATTTAGGGGAGATAGACAATACCAACTTCAAGGGACTACTTAGTTTTTGCAGGGAAATTGGGGCTTTCTCAAGGGCAAGTGTTTAGGTGTTTTTCCATTGTAGGTCACTGCAATTGGTTCCCCCTAGGGATCGCGATGGGCCCTTATGGTGCCTAGTGTTGTATGAGACATCTCATACCCCTTTTTAACCTAACCTAACCTAACCTAGTGTCAGTTGCGGGCCACAAGCTTCGACTTATAGTACAACCGGAAGTGTTGTTACACATCTGTCTTTAATGTGACTCTCTTAGCTGCTCTTGTCTGCGAATACTTGTCGTCAACTAATAGTGTTTTCATTTCCGAGCCGCGTCTGGCCAGTTTTATCTGCTGCCTCGTTCCCTTCCATACCAAAATGTCCAGGAACCCAGCACAGCAGTACTCTGTGATGGTTTTGGAGTTGATTGGAGAAGGTCATGTCCACTGTCGAGTCGTCCAGTGCTGGTAGTTCCCTCACTAAAACTAATTTCTTTACAGAAATCTCTGTCATCCGTGAGTGGCATAAGTCCGCTCTGATCAATGCTGTGAGGTATGCGCGAGTGACCGAACTATTCGGGCTTCCAAATTGTGTTCTCTCTTAGTCTGAGTGGACTTTTGGCCACGTTTTTAGTGTATAGCTTATTGATGGGTTGTAGGTTCAGCAAGGTTTCCAGGCCTAGTTGTGGTTAAACCCGTTATACCTATGCAAGCAATTCTTTGTATCATGTTTATATTCCGTCTCCTTAATTTGTAAATAATCAGCAATATGGTCTTTTCAAAAAAGACAAACAAAACTTAAGCCAGAGGCTTGCCTAAAACAAAAATATTTTTTGTTGTAACTTGGAAAATAAATAATTTCATTGAAATAAGTATATTAGATGTTTTTCATTGAAAATTATCATTTGACTGATTACAAAAATTGTCTGACCCAAATGACAGATAGTACCATTTACACAGTGCATTGTCGCGACCGACACGACGCAAAAACTACGCATTTTCCGAAATTTCCTGTTAAGTATTACGGACAGAATCGTATGGATCTGACGCTTCACTCGTAATTTCAACTGGAATTTCTGCTGAATGGAAATTCAATTAAAAATAATTTGCTTTTGAGTTAAACAAGTCAACTTATTTAACACAGTCGACCAATGAGCAATGATAATGGCGTCAAATTGATTTCAATCATTATTTAGCTTACGACCAGGAAATGAAGGTTTTTCCAAACCTATATGTACCAGATTGTAAATTTAAGTTTATATGCACTACACTTACAGTGGTAATAGTGCTGAAAGGGGGTATGATTTGTAATAAACTTGTCTGCCATAACTAATAATGTATGTAACACAATAGGAACATCATTGAAGCGTGGTTGAGTTGTAATATGAGAGGTATAAGTTTTTTTTTTATTTAGAATCACGCTTTAGATTAAATAGCGCAAATGTGTGAGTGATTTTGATGGGAATTGTTTTGTTCGGAAAAGGGTAACGTAACGTAATATGGAAAAATAAACCCATACTACTGAAATTGTTGAAAACAAAATCTGGAGAATAGATTAATGAGGCTTAGAGAACAGCCAAAGCCATGGCAGCTACTCTTTAAACTCTAAAAAGTTGACCATGAAACTGAAGCGATAGTATAAACTTCCTATAGGTATAAAAGTGAGTGTATTCATGTAAAGTCACAAGGTGACAAAGAACAGAAATTGAAAAAGAACAGAAAGTTTTTTCGTTCTGTAGTAAATTCTGGTTCTGTTTACGTTGCTCGTCAACTACACAAAACTGAAAGATCTCCAGAGAAACATGGCTGTCGTCTATTCTGTCAAACGCTATCATGAAATTATGTCCACTAAAAACATTTTTTTCGTCTAGTTTGTAGTCGAATTTGCAAATCAAAATATACCTAAGCATGACAGATGCACAAAAATGCAAAACAAACAAATTTCCCTCCCACGATAAATTGACATTTCTGTTGCTGACAGCTATCAATCAATATAGACTTGTTAATGGCCACGTTCCATTGACCGCTAGATGACTAGCGGTATGCCAAACTCCATATAAAAACAGAGCTTGAGATATCCATTTCTGGGAAATTTTTCAATCTAGCGCAAAATGAACCGCTAAATTGAAAAAAAAAATAACGAACGAAAGTACAGAAGTCGAATATTTCCAATTTGGTGTAAAATGTGTGTGTGCTGAAAAAAAAAGTTTCTGTTCCTAATTCCGTTTCTGTTCTTTGTCATTTGGTGCCTTAACAGGTTGCTAACTTCTTATTATTATGTGGTATGTCGAACAGATTTTTTTAAACAATAAGTGGTAAGTAACATCAGAAGGTAACAAAATTGAGACAAATTCAAATAGATTCTCAAACTATTCGCAACGAAAGTGTTGTTCAAGAATATTTCGCGAATGTTCTTATACATTTTATTTGAAAGTAGAAAAAAAAGGGGAGTGTTGTAGGTACTGTGAATTCGCCCAAAAACAAGAAAGTGTATACATATTTATAGTCTGAACCTCTAGTTCTACACTATGATGATCAGGGCCATCCTAATACATAGGTACACAACTATGCATATATGCTTTTAGTAAGGTGGACCAAAGGTACCCCAATGGACTACAATTATTATAAGCTCAAAATGTACCTACAACGATTTGCGTGCATCTGCAACAATGCGAATTTTCCAAGCCGATGCTAAAAGAGGCATAATGGGAACACACTTCCGTAGTCACACGGAATTTAATACAAAAAAAAAACGAGAAAGTTAAAAAGAAAAGTCCTAAGGCCGCTTTACTTGATAACAGAAATTTCTATGACTTTTCAAATATCATTCAATGCATTTACACCTATAGTCAAAAAAACTAAGCATTAGGCGTTTGTAATGGCTAGAACATGTGAAAAGAATGGACATCAACGCTCCGGCTCTCAAGGTCTTTGATTGAAACCCTGGCGATCAAAGCAGTGTACAAAGACATAGCTTGAGGTGGGGCACAGAAGTATAAAAGGACCTCAACCCGCTTGGAGTATGCAACTGGAGGCAGTAGTTGGCTAATGATTTGGCTTCAATTATGTATTCGAATACATTTATACCTACTTCCTTCGTCAACTATTTCGCACTAGCCCCCAGTATCACCAGTGGAAGTTTAAACTATACACATTCAGTTCAACAATTAATTCAGTTTCACAGTTTCGTTTAAACCTTGAACAGAGTTTACTCTGTAGATTAAGTAATCGACACCGCCAGTATTCCGCTATTTAAACCTCAGATCACTTGACGCAGTGACATATCAATTTCAAAGCTACCGATTGTCGAAAATGCAAAAATTTTGCTTTTTTTAAAGCGAAAAAAAAGTTATCAAAAGGAGCCTATTCCTACCTTCTCGGATGATTGTCAGACGTTCACGAGATGTTGCGCAGTGGAAAAATCGGAGGCGGGAATAACAATTTTTCGAAAAATGAAATAATCCAAAAAATTAAGTCTTGTTTTCCGAAGTCCTTTTGGGTAACCGGCCAGGCCATAATAGATCTAAGAGACCCTTAACAGACATTAAAATTGATTTTTAGTCCTTACCTACACCACAAATTTTGTAAAAAAAAAAACCTAATGGCAAACTTGAATGGAGGTCACCTGAAGGATAATTTTTTCCGCTAACAAAAAAAAATTAAGCAAAATGCTGTTCAAGTCATTCAAATTTAATATATTTGGGCCACCCTGTACTAAAAGTTTTAATTAGGACTGCATGTGCAATCACAAGTATCTTCTCGACTTTGTTTCTATTTATGTACACATTATTGTATCTATAGTTTTTAAGAGTGAATCCAATCAACATAACGAAAATCAATGCTTGACGCAAAGCACCTAAAAAAAATTGTTATCTCTGATGGTTCTGACATAGTAACAGAACAGAACAGAACTTTACAAGAAGGTTCTTCAATTTCTGTTCTCTATTTGAGTAGTCAGTAGCCAGAGGGAGACTTATGGGGAAACAAATTTACTGCTATCAGTTTTTTGATAATTTCTATCAATATTTTCTTAAAATGTAATGCAATTTGGTTGTCCAGTTCGAAAGATAGTAAATAATCAGCTAAATGTGGTTGGCTGTTTAGCCAGAGCGCGCGATGACAATGAATCACACAAACAGTTGATTTGGCGTCGGCGAAAAACCACAAAATCGTCATCAAATTCGCCAACCTCTAGAAGCACGTGTATCAGCGGAATCTTACCAATAGATAAGCCACAAACAAACAGAATTTTGATTATTTAGTTGGTATATTATGTTGACCTTTCGTATTTATTTTAAAAATAAATTTATGTAGGTACATATTTACGAAAGCTTGGCAATGACGTAGGTCATTCCGTTCTCACTGACAGCGGCTGTCATTTAACTAAACAAGTTAAGAAAGAACTGCAGTTATGTATATCGAAGTATAATGGATTTTTTGAACAACATTTTGATCAAAAGCTGAGTACCTCCTCTACCCACTCGAGATCAATCAGTAGGGAATGTCAGTGCAAAATTGACAGCTCTCTCATGATAACTGATGTTTTGTAATAATAAAAACCAAAAACCTGTATTTTATACAATAATTGTATCCATTAGGCAGCGTTTTTGTCTGTACATTGCATGCAAAGGTAGATTAGTTCCATGAAATTTCAAATTCACTGCGTTCTTGAATAACTCCAGCAACGTGATGAGTAATAATAATTATTTTGCTGATTATTCAACAATTATTTTGTTCATTAATTAACACCATACATGGCGAGTGATAATGTCATCTGTGAGGGGAATTGACAAGTGATGAGGCAAATAATACAGTGCATGCATTGAATTGTGTATTCTCTATGTTGTCGTGGTTACCATTATTATTTTAGAAACTAGGTATAGGTAATTTAAGGTTTCATCAAAGCTTATTTATGATAGTTATCGTCGATTTGAAATCGTACATACGTACTCGAAACATATTACGTAACAAAAGAAAAAATATTAGGAAGTAAAAGGTATTTGTTTCTTGAATTGGCAGCACTTTTTCCAGCGACAACCAATTTGAAAGCTGATTTGTGCTCGTTTTGCCATTTAGTCATGAGTAGACATACTTTTGACATTTTACCGTGGGCATAGAATTACGATGCAGGGCTATGCATTCTTTTAAAGGTGCCTATCCTTAGCCGTTTCGAGAGAAAATTCAAAGTATTTGGCCCGTTTGCGCTGACGGGTTTCGGAGGACAATATTCAACTACGAAAGAACTATGCGTGCTGGATAGCCGATTGAGATGGCTGGGAGTGAATGTAGATTGTAGATCCGTCTTCAAATCTAACTCAGAACACCAGAAGATCAACGCAGTTAAGGAATGCTTCGCATAGGGTGACGCACGCAAGTAGAACTCAACCAACATGGCGGACTGAGCAACCTCATGACCGAGGTGATTGGAGAGGATTTTTAGTTCATGCTATAATAATTGGCAAATATTTTTCAGATGTGCGTTTTTTTTTTGACAAGTCCCACACCTCGTTGGAAAGATCCCAGCCACTTATGTTTAAAATACGTTTTAGTTTGAATATATCGTACACATGCAGCTCTAGACTGCCCGAGGTTGCTGGATTGAGTTTATATTGCCAATTTTGCCAATTGACAGTCATGGGCACTCGGTCGAGCTCGCGAAGTGCTCGGATATTAGGGCAGATTTTTAGTGTTTGGATCGGGCAGGTACGTAAATGTAGCTTTAACAACGCTATGAGTCTTTGTAAATTGCCGTCAAATCAAATACATATGAAATATTCCGACATTTTGCAATGAGGGCGTTCAAGAATTCAGTTTTGTAAGTCTGACAGCTCTCCTTCTTCATGTTGCTTATGTCGTTTTCGGTTGGTCGTCCAGAACCGTCCGAAAGAACTCTCCGTGATTCTGACTTCAAATCCAGAAGCAAATTTCTCTTCGTTTCAGAAGAAGAACTGTCAGTTGAGTGCCGGACGGTTCTGGACGACCAATCGAAAACGACATAAGTTTTCTTTGGACTAGACTGGTCAAGTGCACAGTTTTCTCAGTTGACGTTTATGTCAACCACACTGACAATTCAAATCAAGAATTTCTGGACTTACTACTAAGCTGACATTATTTATGCCAACATGTGTCCGGAGAACTCAGTTTTGACATTTCTATTTATTGTTGTGGAAGTTTCCAGAGGAAAAAATAACACGTCTGGTTTGTACAACTATAGTGAAGGGAATAAGTTTTATTTTCTAGAAAATAATTATATGACAATATGTATTTCAATGGGGCTTGCTATTTGATAAAATTAAATTTAAAGTTTTTATTTCAACATCCCCACTAAAACTAAATTTATTTAATACTAAGAAATACCCATTAATTTAGTGAAATATTTAGCCTTGACATTAGGAAGTGCCTTCGTAAATATATCAGCTACCATTTCATCCGACTTAATAGTTTTTAAATTAATTTGTCCTTTAGAAATCGTCTCTCGAATGAAATGATGCCGTACATCAATATGTTTGGTTCGTTGATGAAAGCACTCATTTAAGGCTAGCTGCACTGCTCCATGATTGTCACAAAAAATATTAATTGCTTTGCTTTCTGTTTTTAACAATTCTTCTTCTAGTCCTCTAATCCATAACGCCTCCTGTACTGCTGATCCAATTGACATGTATTCAGCTTCACACGTTGATAAAGCGGTTGTAGTTTGCTTCTTGGATCCCCAGACTATTGGTCCGTTTTGCTTTAAGAACACGTATCCACTAACTGATTTTCTTTCATCGATATCGTTTGCAAAATCTGCATCGCAGTAACCTATTGTATCCACGTTACCATTCTTCAGAAAATTTAGCTTATAATCAATTGTTCCTTTCAAATAACGTAAGACACGCTTTGCAGCCTCCCAATGTGGTTTTCCCGGATTATTGTTAAATCTGCTTAGTAAATTAACAGCGTAGCATATATCAGGACGTGTAAGTTGCGCTGCAAATAATAAGCTTCCTATCAGCTCCTGGTATGGAATCCTAGACATTTCTGTTCTTTCTTCATTACTGGATGGGCCTTGCTCTTTACTTAGTCTCACATTACTGTCCATAGGTGTAGCTATAGGGTTACAATTCGTCATTCCAAATCGGTCTAGCATCCTTAAAATATATTGCTTTTGATCTATGCACATCTTGCTTTTGTAATCGTACGTCAAATGTAATCCCAAAAAAGATTTTGCTGCTCCAAGCTCCTTTAATTTAAAATGATTTTTTAAATGATTTACTAAACACTTCTTCTGAATTTCGTTTTTCCAAAAAATCAATATATCATCTACATAAACTGTTAAAAACATTATTTCATCAGGATTCTCATTAATCATATAAACACACTGATCAGTTTTCAATTGATTTAGACCAAATTTTGAAAGTACCTTGCTAAGTTTCTTATTCCACATTCTTGATGATTGTTTTAATCCATATATTGGTTTGTTTAACTTTAAAACCTTACCTTCTGGAATTTGGATACCGTCAGGTGCATTCAAATATATTTCTTCTTCAAGATCTCCCTGCAGAAACGCTGTAACTGCATCTAAGTGATCAATTTTCAAATCAAGTTTAACAGCAAGTGAAAAAAGATATCGCAGGGAACTATATCGCACAACTGGTGAATACGTCTCATGATAATCTACGCCGCTTCGTTGCGCACATCCTCGTGCGACAAGTCTTGCCTTGTATCTTGAAATTTTACCATGTTCGTTGCGCTTTGTTTTGAAAACCCATTTTGTTGTAAGCGTCTTCTTACCCTCTGGCAAACTTGTTATGCTCCATGTTTTGTTTTGAGCTAATGACTTACATTCTTCTTCTATAGCTTTTAGCCAGTCAGCAGAATTGACTCCACTTATAGCGTTTTCATAATTCTCCGGATCATTTACATCATCGTTGACAAAATATGTAACATAATCTTTCATGTCAGGTGGTTTACGAATTCTTGTTGATCGACGAAGAACAGTTTGATTGTCATTCCTTTCGCTGCCAGAACTATCCACACTGCTTTGAGCGGACTCAAAATTGGAACTATCATTTTCAACAAGAGTGTTATCGATAAAAACATCATCAACATCTTCTTCTTCGATTGATCGGTCATCCACGGCACACGTGACACCATCCTCTCTTGTTGATGATCTTGAAACGCTGCAATCGGTATTTACATCTAAATTTATGTCTCACTAAATCCCGATTATTTATTAAATTATCAGTTGATGTTTCGTTAGATTGTGAATAATACATCTCATTTTCTAGGAATTTGACATCACGACTTATGTACAATTTTCTGTGAATCGGTTCATACAGTCTATAAGCTTTACTATTTTCGCAATATCCCAACATAATGCACTTTGTAGACTTCAGGTCCCATTTCTTGCGTTTTTCTTTTGGCAGTAAAACCATTGCAGTACACCCAAATACGCGTAAATGAGTAATGTCCTGTTGAACGCCACTCCAAATCTCTTCTGGTATTTTATTACAAATCTTTCTACGAGGAATTCGGTTCATCAAGTAGGCAGCTGTATTTATTGCTTCAGCCCAGTAAAACTTTTTTAAACTCGCATCAGCTAACATAGACCTCGCCATTTCAACCAAACTTCTGTTCATTCGTTCAGCTTTTCCATTCTGTTGTGGGCTGTAAGGCGCCGATGTTTGATGAACAATTCCATTCTCGTCGCAAATTTTTCGCATTTCAGCATTGCAAAATTCTGTTCCATTATCAGTTCTTAAAACTTTTATCTTTTTTGCAGTTTGATTTTCGACAAGGTTTTTAAACGATTTGAAATGTTTTGAAACCTCTGATTTATTCTTCATTATGTAAACAAACACTTTATTGGAGAAATCATCTAAGAACAGAAGATAATAACGAGCACCACTCATTGATGAATGCTCCATCGGACCACACACATCAGAATGAATTAATTGTAGTAAATCCGTTGTTGCATTTGTTGATGTCGGAAACGGCAACCTAGCTTGTTTCCCATAGATACACGAAATGCATTGCTTCTGATTCGGTTTGTCAACCATTTCTGTGTGATCTACATGCAACTTTTCTTCATTTAACTTCAATATATCAGCTTCATTTGTGTGTCCCAAGCGTTTGTGCCACAGCTCTTTGCTTGTTACTTGATAACTTTTGAAACTAGTTTGAACATTCAATTTAAACATGTTATCAACCAGACTTGCTGTTGCAATCAGCTTATCTTTATTGGAAATAACACATTTTGCATTCGAAAACTTCACTGTTAACCCATTTCTTGCCATTTGGCTTACAGACAAAAGATTAGCACAGATGTCCGGTACCAGCAATACGTCCTTGATAATTGCTTCATCACTTTCCTCTCCCAAAAGTACACGTACTGGAACATCTCCCTTGCCTATAACAGAGAGCTTCGTATTGTTTGCGACTGTTACGAACTCTTCTCGTAAACACTTCTTGAAATTTGTAAACATTTCTCGATCTTTCGCGATATGAGAAGATGCACCGGAATCTACATACCAGCTATTTCCCTTCATATCGAAGACCGCTGCATATGAACTTAACATTGTCCTTTGATCTTTATTCATTACCATACCTGTCTTCTGCTTGACTTTGCAAAATTTTGCAATGTGTCCCTCCTTTTTGCATTTGTAACAGATGATACGTTTTTCTGAATCTCCGCGGGTTGCTTTCTTGTATCGATTACCATAGAGAGCAGCCTCGCTATTCCCAAAATTCGTATTTTGATTTTGCGTGCAATAATTATCGTAATCTTGTAGCAATTTAGTTTTTATTGAATCTCCTGTAATTTGGATGTTACTGCTTTCAATAGCCATAATCATGGGTTTGAAATGCTCTGGTAAGCCGCTTAGCAACAAACTACCAACCCATTCATCATCTACCTTCATGCCTATCTGATTCAATTTGTGAGCAGTATCAATAATTGCGTCTACATATTCTCCAATACCTCCACAATTAACCAACTGTGTCGTTGTCAATTTTCGGAGCAGTCCACACCGCCTGGTCAAACCGGAATCATCGAATGTTGATTTCAATTTGTCCCAAATCTCTTTTGCAGACGATGTTCCTTGAATATGTGCATACAGATTAGGTGAAATATACAACACTAATCTAGATGTCGCTTTTTCTTTGACGTCCTCTACCGTTTCGATTCCCAAAATGGACTTCCAATATCCCTGCAATTTCATTGCATGCTCGACAGATATTTTCCATTGATGAAAATTTTCTCTTCCCTTCAGTTTTTCTATTTCTGTAAATTTCTCCATTATTAATTTCGTTATTTTTTCTCTATACTTAAGTATGCCGTCCTGGGCCCATAACCTATTGTTGTGGAAGTTTCCAGAGGAAAAAATAACACGTCTGGTTTGTACAACTATAGTGAAGGGAATAAGTTTTATTTTCTAGAAAATAATTATATGACAATATGTATTTCAATGGGGCTTGCTATTTGATAAAATTAAATTTAAAGTTTTTATTTCAACACTATTGGGTCATCGTACAGCACGGGCGACATTTGACATTTCAATTATCCTGCCGTAGAGCACCAGTCATAACCACTTGAGAAAAAAATACTATTGTCAATAAGTGACATACCGACAGTTCAAGTTAGTTTTCGCGTTAATGTACATTTGAGTCCAGAGAATCCAAGTCGTCTTAGGATAACTAGCTTCAATAATGCGGCCAATGACTTAATGACTCTGGCAACTTTCTCAAAATCTTAGATTAGCCAAATAGGGTGGTACAAATTCGTAAAATGTTCACTTGTAATTTTTTACAAAATAGGATCACATGTTCTGCAATTAGGCTAATATTTAACGAATTGGGTTTATTTAGTATAATGTGAGGTTTCCGCTTCTTGTTATAAAATCGACGTATTTTAATGCCAATTACAAAATTGACAAGCATAGAAATAGCATAAAATTGCTTGTCATTGAATGTAATAACAGCGATTGTCAACTGAGAAAGAATTCAGATGACAAAGTGGAAATGTCACTTTGCCTTTAATTTACAATGAAAATTAATTGGCATCATGTTCAATTGTTTGTCAATAAATAAGACAAATTTTGTTATAAAAACGGAGCCAATCTTTTGGCAGGTCCACCCATTTTCGTCTGTCTTTTTATGGTTTCACTCTTTGCAAATTAAATTCGCCAGATCTATTAATTTCATACGCATTTTGCGGCTAAAAATGTTCGGATTTCTTCGTTTTCTGCACAAGCCACATGGTTTGTGGTCTTCTGCCTCCAGCTTCAACTCAGATTCGACCAACAAAACAAAAGAAGCGAGAGCGATTCATTTCTTTTTTAAAACTGCTAATTTGAAAGAAAATGTTTGTTGTTTTATGTACAAAATATATTATGTAAGGTTATTTTGATACTGACTGCTATTTTCCCCTAGAAATCTTTACAGAAAGTCTCTATCACACCTCTGCGGAACGAAATGAGTTGCTTTACGTTTGAACAACGTTGGAAAATATTGAAAACTTATTTCCAAAGTGAGTGCTGTGTAGCCCAAACAGTGCGTTTTTTGAAAAGAAGTTTTCGCCGAAATGAAAGAGAGTGACAGTTTGGTGCGGATTGTAAAGTGGTGGCATCATTGGACCATTTTTCTTCGAAAATGAGGCTGGGAACAACGTTTCGGGCGTTACCGTTAACCGACTCTATTGAACGACCTCTAGTTCATGCAGGATGGCGCGCCATGCCACAATCGATCTTTTGGGCACCGAATTCCCAAATGGTGTTATCAGCCGCCTTGGCGATGTCAATTGGCCGCTTGGGAGCTGCGATTTGACGCCTTTGGACTTTTTTTGTGGCGAACCGTGAATGATCGATGTTATGCCAACAATCCGGAAACGATTCAAGCACTTAAGGCCAATATCATTCAAGCAATCCGTGGGCTACAGCCCGAAACCATCAACAAGGTCTTGGCAAATTGGAGTGACTGAATGCACTACTGCGAAGCCAGCCGAGGCATTCACTTGAACGACTTTGTGTTCCATTAATGGGAATGTTTGTTCTTATGTTTGTTCTTACTTTCTTTTTAAAAACGCAATAAAATGAATAAAATTAAATTTTTCCATGTATTATACATTCGATGTATTACATGGAAAATTTTAATTTTATTCATTTTATTGCGTTTTTAAAAAGAAACTTGTATTTGGCCAACCCGTATTGATGTATTTTTTCAAGTGACGCCACAATTCACAAATGACAATAAGATGGCAATTGCAAATTGGCCGCGCTAGTGGAAATAGCTTTTAGTGAATTGACAAAGACATTTTTGTCAAAATTTAATTGTCAATGAACTGACAAACGAGTTTCTGGAGTTTCTAGAAATAAACTGTCAGTAGGTAGTGTTCAGTTCAGTAGTGTTAAACAAGAGCTATCAAACTTTTTCAATTTAAATGACATGCGAAAACCCACCTTAACGCTTAATTAAAGAAGTTTTGACATAGGTATTAAACGATTTATTAGAAATTCGCACCCTGGGTGCACCCTGGGTGCGAATTTCCGCACTCTTTAAAAGAAATTGGAAATTCGCACTCCCAACAAAAGCCCGCGCGCGCGATTCGATTCTTGAGGGCTTTTGTTAGATGATAGACTTTATGAAGGTGTATATTTTTGACCTAGACTTTTCAGTTAAAGTTTCAGCTTTTGGTTGTTTACCAACGAAAAGCGTTCCATGTTTGAGTGCTATAAGAATGCAACACTAATGGAGAACCTCTGAATCAAGAACTTCAACTTAATGTTCGAGATCACAATAGAAACAATGGAAGTTCTATTTTAAGAAGATCAACTCGGACCATCAAACCTGGTTTTGTTGGAGGTCCGAATTTCCGATTCCAATATAAGATAAAAAGTATTTCGCACCTGGTGCGTATTTCCATTATATTGTCGTATATTCGCACCGGTGCGAATTTCCGGTAAACCTAAATTAGATTTGTAAATCTTTTTGCAAAATCTTGTCAGTGGTATATTTGTTAGGGCAGAAAAAAACCCCCTAGACAGTCTAATTTTTTTTTTCGTAACTAAGAAAAATAATAAATTCTCGTAGACTTACTTGATTAATTGTTGAATTATTATTATTGTTGTATTCCATTTGATCGGTATTGAGTGAAAAGTCAAAAGTGGAACGTATTGGGTCGAGAAATGTCTGTAAATCCGTAAAATTTGGATGCGAAAGTAGCGATAGAGCCATTCGTTACTCGAAATTGGAAGACCAATATTTGTAACAAAATTTCACTAATAACAACAAAATTTGTTAACTGAATTTTAATTTTTGTTTACGAAAGTAAACTTTTTCCTTTTTTATTTATAAATCAAATCACAAAATATTTATAACATCAATAATCGAGTTTTTTTTTATGTGTAGATATGGTTTAGCTTGGTGGCGAAAAGTTTTATCGTGTCCAACGATCACTTCCGGAGAGGATAAATTTATATGTTTTAATATTTAGTGCAAATTTTTTTTTAAATTCCCGTTTTACTTATTTTTTTTTTTTTTCAAACAATCACATTTCGTTGGATATAACTCGCATGTGAGAATTCAATCGAAAATTATTATTGTTTCCACTTAACAAAACTAATAAGGCACTTTATAATGAATTGCATGTAGCACTAGTATTATTCTAATTAATATATTATTTATTTATTTATTTATTAATTTAGCCTTGTATGACTAACGGAAAAGATCACTTTCTAAGTACGAGTATAGACAGAGTTTATTTTTTTTTTTCGAAAGGGGCAAAGAGTTTATTTTTGGGCAAAACGAAGAAATTATGATTTTGGGTAAAATTTTGATTTGGGATTGCTTGTTTTGTAACGAAAAATGTTTTTTTTTTTAAAAGCTGCTGTTATCCTTTTTTAGTCCGATTGATTAAAACAAAACGAAGAACGAATTATACAGCTTTTTAATTCCAGTGGTTTCACGTTGTCGATGGCTCCTTAGTAAGGTATTCTCTATTTTAAGCAGCATCTTGTTAATCAAGCACATAAAACTTTGATTGCATTCATTGGAATATTTACTACTTGTCTCCATTTATTGTGCGAATAATATCAGTTACTGTTATTCTAATAAATACTTCATAAAAATTCCTTTTGTTCGAGTATCGACGAATTTTCGTAGCGATCGATAGATTTTTGGTTCGAAAATCTGTCTTTCACGCGCGCTTGAGAAAGATGATTAAATTTGTGTGCGTTAACAAAAAAAGAAATGATTTTATTTTTCTTCTTCTTCTATTTGATTATTTTCAGACAAAGTATATAACTTTTGATAAGGGAGCACACAGATATGCCAGAGTTTTGAACTTCACGAGAGCACAAACACTTCTAATCTGGAGAATACGACTATTGCCTAAGAGCTGGTCGCGTCGGTCGTTCAGCAAAGATAAGACGGTTTTTTTTTATGTTGATTTTGTTATAGTATTAAACAAATAAAATATTATTTATTTTTAATTAGTACATCGCTGAGCATTTAGCACAGTGTTGTATATATTTGGTACAACAGTTTTTATGACTTTTTTTTTTTAGGTTTTTTGTGTTGAAGTTGTGGTCTTGTTTTAATTTTATTTTTTTCTAAACCAATTTATTAGTTTCAATTAACAATTTGACAAATTTTAAATCACGTTTTGTATATTTATTTAATTGATTAGTCGATGAATTTTGTTTGTTTATAAGATGTACAACTTTCTGGGTTGGTTACTAAGATAATAGATAGATATTGTATCGGTCCACTTTGCACTAGGATAGCAATTTTAGAACGAAGCAATGCTTCGCATTGCGATACAAAAACATCGTGTTTTAAGGCAAAATGAAAGGCTGAGTTGTAGCAACCGCAGTCGAGGTTAAGATAACAATGAATCCAGTTGAATTTTTCGCCCTGATATCGATCAAGAATTTATTATATTGAAAGCAACACGATCGTGTAACACGCTATATGGAGAATAGTACACTTGTGCGCGACACGACAAGAAGTTTTCGCGAAGGGGACAAACCGATATTTGCAGAGCCGAAGATTTTGCGACACCCGACGACGAAGACGACAATAATGTGACGTACAACGAAAACACGACACACACAATATTTTATTGTGAGGACTGAGGAGCGATCAGCGATCAATGGCCGTCGTGTCGTCCGTTTCAGCGCAATGCTGCTGCCACCCGCTAAAAGCTCAACGCGATCAATAAAAGATTGTACGGAAGAGTATCTGATCTGGGCACAAGTGGGATGCCACTGCCACTGCCACACTTGGATTTCTAAACCCGACAACAAAAAAAAAACCGTCAAAGATCCCTTAAACAGGAACGAAAACGATGTATTCAGTGGAGTGTAGGTTCAACTCTTTCTTTTGGAGCTTTTTTAATTGATCAAGTTTTCCGTTTGATATGCGAGGGGGTTTGATTTAAGCACGATCAATTTGATTGCCAGCGCGTACTAGATACGTTGTGATATCGTCACAGTCCAACGAGTAACTGATTGGTGTATTAGGTGACCGAATAGTATGTTTTTTTGTTTTGTTTTGTTGTGTTTGGTTGCTCTTAAGAAAACATTTGCAGACCATAGACGTGAGTTTAGATGTGTGTTTTCAGTTGGGTGGCATGCCAGTGGATGGGGGCTTGAAAAACCACTGCGGCGGCGGCTTTTCTCTCTCGCGTATCAGGTTTTTGATAAGTTCTACGACTGTGTGTTGGAGCAATTGATCACATACATGCTCGTAGAGCTGTATAGGCTTGTAGCTCAGCCAGCAATCATTTTATAGATAGAATCCGGCGCTATCTCAGTTAGTGACTAGCCACTTTGTGACTGTGGTTGAGGGGTTGTATCTACATACAGCAACTAAATGTGCAGGTACAGAGACTAGTCTTGGACAATATTTTAAATTATAGATTAACATTTAACAATATTTTTTATTGTGTTAACTCTTGAGAGAGTAAGGCGCGCGAGCATGTGTGTTCAGTTCAGTTCAGTGTTGTGGTTGTGGTCTTAAACTCACTCTCTTCGAGTATGTTTTGTCTCTTTTTATTTTCGTCACTTTGAAACAGGTAGATATAAAAATAATTATTCAAATGAGGTAGGTACAGATACAGATACCTGTTAGAAGGTGTTGTGTATCTTTGCGGTGAGATGACGAAGGCAAAAAAAAAGCACTCCAGTTCCTGTTTTGTCGGATTTCTTCGAATGCTGTTTATTTAATGGATTTTGCATTATAGAGTAGATACTCCTACTGTACATTTGAATAAATTATACATTTCTGTTTATACAAATTTTTGTTAACACTAAATGACTTAGAACATGGTTGTTATTTTTTTAAATAGTACGTAGTTATGAACCTTTTTATAATTTACAATAAAAATGGAGTATAAAACGTTTTGTCGGATTGTCTTTTCCTTACAACAAATAGAAAAAAAAAAAGTTTATTTATGCATTTTACCGGTTTTAAAAATTGTGGAAAATTATTCCAGCGATTGCACCTAGCTAGATAAAAAATAAACAGCATTAGTGGTCAAAGCTTGTATCTGAGTAAGAGTATTAACTTTGATGTTGCGGTTTATTTACAAGTCATATGTTCCATGACATGTAGAACTATATCCCTCCCTACCTACTTTTGCGGCGCACAGTCTATAATAAAAACAAAAAAAGGGATTGGCAAATAATTATTATTATCTTTAATCGTCGTTGTTTTGTAATAAAATTTTGTAGCTAGCAAATATTGCTTAAATATGATTATTGTGGTTTTTAAAACATGTCTCACGCTTTTAGTCGGTACGAATGCGAATTATTCGTCATAAATCCAGTTGTCGGTTTTTTTGGAAATTATAATTATGGCGAAGACAGATCTTGTCCATATTCTGCTTTGCACTTCCTATCTTGTTTACTTACATAGGTGGCGCAACAGTCTGTGATAAACCTGGACCTCAACCAACACGACTCTCCAGTTAGCCCGATTTTTGCCTAACCGCCTTTAGTTGCACCACTTAGGACGAGGTCTCAATCTACTACGTTGTCCCAGCTATTTTAGCCGACTGATAGGTACTTACTTTTCTAACCAGTCGATGGAGCTGTACAGCTCGCAGAGTTCGGTGTTCTCCTCCTCCAAAGCCCGTCAACGCAAACAGGACTCAAAATCACTCGACGAATTTTTCTTTTAAAACGCCCAAAAAGATATACATCTGCTTTTGTTAACTTCTATATAGAGTAGGACTGGGATTATAAGGGTCTTATGTAAAGTCTCCTTAGAGTTTCTTGACAAGGCCTTACTAGTCAGTGGCCTTCTTAGGCCAAAGAAATAGCGGTTGGCATTCGTTTGATTTCTGTTGTGGTGTCATTTTTAGGGTTTATAGCGTAGCCGATGTAGAAAAAGTCCCTAAGTCTCAAAATTGTATTTGTTCTATCCGATTCGTCGATATTATGAGTCTTGTTGACAGCATGTATTTTTTGTTTGCCCTCAATCACCACTTAACACAATTTTTCCGCTTCTGTGCTAACTTGCAAAGGCAGCAGTAACAGCTCGCTGCATTCTGTCAATAATGTCATTTCAATGTCGTCAAGTAATTGCACCGAATTTTTGAAAATTTCACCAACTTACATATTTGTATTTACAAGTATTTTTCCACAAAATCTGTAGAAAAATTACAAATTTGCTTTGAAAGGCCTTAAAGGCGATAAACAGGTGGTGGGTAAATCGATTTGAAGTTCTTGAGTGTTCTCCAGGATCTGCCGGATAGTGTGACTATTTGGTCGGTTGTGGACTTACCGAGCTTAAAATCACACTGGTAGGGACTAATCAGTTCGTTGACAAATGGTTTTAGGCGTTCACACAAACTAGCAGATAGGATTTTATGTGCAATGCTGAGGCGACTGATGTCTCTATAGTTGGAGAAGTTTAGAGGATCTCCTTTCTTGTGGATCGGGCATACGATGCTAAGCCTTCATTCACCAGGCATACTTTTCTCTGACTAAATCTTGAATACGAGTTGGTCCTTAAAAGATCGGCAGTAAAACCGTCCACTGCCGCAATTTCTATCAAAAAAAAAAAAAATAATAAATAGGTGGCGCAACAGGCGGTTGACACCCAAGGCCTAGCTTCTCGCAACCATTCGTTTTGTGTGAGTTTCAATGTTTTGGGACGAATGGAAGGGACCTACAATTTTATGCCGAGTCCGAACGGCTGAATTGAGAAGCTTTTTCATGACAGTCATACTCTCGGATGTTTGTCAGACGTTCCCGAGAGGTGGCGCAGTAGAAAAAACTTTAAGATGTAATTTGGGTTTTTCCGGGGATCGAACCTGGGATCCCTCGCACATTTGTCCAGCACACTAACCATTGCGCTACTGCGCCCACCGCAATTTCTATCACCTTTCGCAAAATTTCAGGTGTTAAGGCAGAGATTTCATTTTGAATATTTGTTATTTTTTGGTACCAGGAGGGTTTAGTAAGACCAACCAAAGCCACTGCCAAAAGGTGTGTTCTGTTAGCAGGAAGATTTCTTACAGCAGTTTGCTGCAAGTTGCTATCATCAATCAGCATTGGTCTTTGGTTTGGATTGGTTTAAGGACAGTTTTTTTTTTTTTTTTTTTTTTTTTAAAGGGGATTCCAAATCCTGGACCACTCAGACGAATCTCGGCCCATTGTACTACCAAGCAGAAACCCCTTTTTTTGGTGTAGAGTGGTGGAGAAACTCTGATATTATTCGTCTCTCTTATGGTCGGTGGCAGAGTATTGCTGTCCCCCGCCGGGGCTCGAACCAACGCCGCTCGGGTCACAAGCAATGACTCTAACCACTACACCATGGCCACCGCCAAGGGCAGTTACTACGAACTTAGAGATGTCGTCAATATTTTTAAGCGCGAACAGCAAAATGAGAGTGGTGGAACTATAATTTAGGGCAGTCTTGCTTCCGTTATAGGGCTGATATCTTGAATAAAGTTTATACAATTAAAATAACAAAAGCAACCCGTGGTTATTGCAATGCCTTAGCTGTGATGAAGGAAATGAAAGACAGTCTCTATACTGGCCTGCTGGAACGCTGACAAAAATTTCGTATAGATATTGCTGGAACGTAAGTATGTATCAATCTATTTATAGGGCGTTGAGCAAGAATGGTTAAATGCTTACAGGCCGGACATCTTTACGATAAATTCAAGCAGCCCTTTAAATTAAGCAACGTACAGCCCAGCGAACATTGATAGGCCTGATAAACGCTTTAAGATTATTTCAAGATTGAGGAGCTATCTAAAAAGTAAGTATCCATTATAGTAGGTCAATGGTCTCCCTGTTTAAAATAGTCCATTCTCCATCCGGTATCATTATAGGTATAGCAGGGGATATAGGAAGGTTTGCAGAGAAGAGCTTCAAGATTTCGGAGTTTTTTCTTTATCTCCACAAAAGTTACTCCTTTTTTAGGGTATTGGGCAAAGAGTTCCAGTAGTAGTAGTAGTAGAAAGAACTTTATTTAAATCATAACTTTAAAATTTACAATTATGTAATTTATCTTTAATCTTAGGTTTGGCCGAAGGCCGTCTACCAGACTGGGCAATAAGTTCCATGACGGTGTGGTTTCTTCTTAACGCGTTCTTGCAATTGTATCGATTCCCTATGTGTTTGTAGTGTTCTAGGGGTAGGAAAGAGGGAAGCTCATACTTTAGAACTATGTTTACGCAGAGAGCAGTTTTTTTTTTTTTGTAATTCTTCAAAGCTACTTGAGCTGAAAGTCGATTAATAGACTGAATTAAAAATATTGCGAACAGAGAAGAAATGTCTCTTCGGTCTTCAGGCACCTTCCAGACTTTAAAAAAAATCGGATACAAGGATTCTACGTGCTACAACCTCTTGTCTATGTCTGGTATGCGTAAAACGAAAGCGGGGGTCGAAATCTTGTTACAAATTATAAGATGAGTAGAAATTACAAATTAAGCAACTGATTCGTTCATTTGTGTTCATGGAGTGTATTTTTCGCCAATGTGATGATGACCGTTTCTTGATTCTCCACGAGAGCTGTCATCTCTGATATTCTTAAGTTCTTCGTTCTTAAGAATATGGCCCAAATACACCGATACTTAGACCCATAATAATGCCCATCAATTGGCATTCTAAATTGAGAAGCCTTTCCAGGGTAGTTATACACTCTCGAATGTTTGTCAGACGTTCACGAGAGGTGGCGCTGTCGAAGAAACCGATGTAATTTGTGTTTTAACGGGGATCGAACCTAAAATCCCTCGCACAGTAGGTTGTCCAGCACACTAACTACTGAGCAACAGCGACCTTGCATCTCTGAAGTGCTAGACTTTAATCTGAAGCATGCGCAGCATTAGGGCAACTGTTAGATATGTTCACCAATTCGGTGCAAGTCGTCCTCATGACCAATAGAAGAGATTTCCATCTTCGAGTCCGTCTCTAAGAGTATCATCTGGCGTACGTCGAAGACGTCCTTTAGACATGAAAAATTGCATGGTCTACCTTTGTTTTCTTCAAATCGGATCGGTAGACTGTGAGGGTAATTGATACGAATTAAATACGCCTTCAGAGCGGGGAATAAAAGCAACTGTTCGTTACTGAGAAATGAAAACAACACCTCTTATCAGTCTAATTGTTTTGAGAATTTTTAGGACTTTTGCCGGATTTAAGGGTCCGGAGGGTAGTCTAGAGTGGATTCTTTCTATGGTATTCTTCCGTCAGCCTGAGCTAAAACATCAAATCGAAAAATGTCCGCAACTACATTGCTCGGGATAAAAACCAAAATAAATTTCTTTAGGGACAACTTCTAGCAATAATTAAGATAAAGAGTTCAATCAATTGCGACAATTCGGCTAATGTTAAACCAATTATTGTGAACTTGACTGATGCCACAAGTTTATATTTTCCAAATAAATTCATTAACTCTTGTAAATATCTCCCGACCTCTCAATGATGATAGAATTGTTAAAGCGATATAGCTCTTAATGGATTAATCAACATCAGTTATAATGACTTTGTTTGTCGAAAGACTTGAGGAAAATAAGCCCATAAATTACAACGCCTATCTACACATTTTCCAATTCGATTGCCATTCCAGCTTAATAATTTCGCCAATTGTGCCTGACAGCTCTGAAGACCTTGATTAGTCGAGGCCTTAACCTTTTTGGCAGTTCGGGCGTGGTCACCTATCTACATCGAAACACAGGCCTCCATCTAATTTTTGGTAGCCTTATATATTGGACAACAACGTTCCTATCTATTTATTTAACCTCTTCTGGCAATTAATTTCAATTAATTTCAGCGGCTCGCTGACAAACTCCCAAGACTCGATCATTTCTAAAAACAGTTTCACACTTAGACAATCGGGATCTCTCAGCTTCAGCACATTTTTCGTCGTTCAATGTCGGCGTGTCTCCATCCCACAAAATGCCGACTGACGCGCTAGCCTCTGCGAATATAAGCGCTAATGAATTAATTAGCAACAAGCTATAAAGTTTAGCATTTGCTGTTACTCTTCTTTCTAAAAAAAATTGTATCTTCATTAAAGTTTATATCCAGATTGTAGTCAATTCGAATAAATTGGAATGTCGGAATCGACCCAAGATTCAGAGCGTACAAATTAAGGAATGTCCACGTTCGCAATTCGTGCGAAAGCTTCGTAGTCAATCTTGAAGAAGCCCTGAATGGCAAACGCCACAATATCATATCAATAAACAAACCAATTAAGCTTGAATTCTTTATGGCCGCTGGGTGACAAGAACAATAATTGTCTCAATGGACGGCCATTAATTGGCAATAGTTTCTATTCTATACAATCAAATGATGGAAATCTGCAATTTTCAAGTTTCTTATAATTTCTGTTTGTCCGCCTCCTTTAGCTATAGCTTTCAAGACTGGTTGCATAACTGCACTCTGCAGTTGAGCGATACTGCGCGTCAGACAATATTCTATTGTTTGCTTAAACATTGTAAATTCCTGCAGTAGTTGGCTGTCTGTCACGACGGAAAATATATAGCTCGCGGGAGCTTCTGTTCTGTCTGAAGTACCTAGTTTGCTGGGGGGAGACGAGTGGGTACTTATACCTTAGTTGTTACGCACAAGCAAAAAGAGGAACAGCAATTGCAAACAGTTAGGCAGTGGAATTGACATTATCTGATGTTATAATTGTAGGTGATGTGGAATAAGCAAGTGTAAACTATGTTGACACGGAGAAAACTTTATGTCATTTATTCGGTATTTGCATAAAAGCGAAAGCCATCTGACAGTTATAAAAAAATTTAAATGGTGAATAAGTTTGGCATTTTTATGAAGCGGAAGTGTTTTGATGCGTACGGGAATGAAGTTTGAAAAAAATTGACAGATCTTCATGTCAGATCCATAATGTCAATTGTCAACCTATTTTGCAGATTTCGAAAAAAAACATAACGTACCAGATCTACTACATTTTAGCCTTTGCCGTCTACAAAGTATGATCGACTTTTTTATACTTTTTTTAAGCTAAAACTAATCCTTTGAGATTCTTTATATAGCAGACTTCATTTCCTCAACACAAAGATCGTGAAATGTCAAATCTATTATCCGCAATAGCATGACATGAGCATGGCTATTTCTATAAGCTGAGTCAGTTTGTATACACATACGTCAATAGTTTTAAAACTAAACTAGGCTTAACAATATTTGTTGCGTTTGTGAAAATATGCTACAATTTTCTGGCAATATTGTTAACTTTACTACATAGCATACGCATACCAAATGTCAAATTTCATATAACAAAAACTGACGTCTAACCATTTGCACAAGATCTCTGACAATTAAAAAATCATTCACTCAATTTTGGGGATAAATTAATTCTACTCTAGATTGAGAAAATAGAGAACAAAAAAACGAACTATGTACAAAACGGACGGCCATGTTTACCACTTGATGCTGGAATTTAGCGCTTAATAAAATATGGTAATTGTTATATAATGTGAGTGAAAATAATCTTCGTATATAAAAATGAATCGTGATTTGTGTTCAGCTACTTAAAACTTGAAAACCACCGACTCGATTGAGCTCAGGTATTGGCCAAGGAGTGCACCTATGAAGATTGGTCAAACTTGGACAAAGGGACATCTTATATCTCGAACACCGACAAACCGATTGAGTTAAAATTTGCAGACAATCTTATGCATTGGCCCGGAAGCGTTCCCGTGAAGATTGGTCAAAATTGGACAAAGGGACGTGGCACCTCCCGTACAAAAAACATCTTCTATTGGGTGAAACTCGATGACGTTATAACTCGATAACCGCTGGGCCGATTCTCATGATAATTTTTTTTTTTTTTGTTCGTATTGCTGTATTTCAGGTTTATGCAGAAAGAAAATTTCAGAAAATCGATTTATTTTCATTTTTTGCATTTTACGAAAGAACATTATTAAATACGACCAAATCGAAACCAAAAAATGCTACCTCCCCTAGTTCAGCACAAAAATATATAAAAAGATAATTTTAGTTACACAGGACTTTACCTGAAAGATATCGACGGTACAATTGTTATGGATATCTTTGTCTAGAACAAAAGTTTAACATCCTCGTATCTACTTCAATTACTCTCACAGTCTGAGAGTTGTGAGTATCCCCGATCCCTCCTGAGCTTAGAAAGCTTACATTTTTTATTGATTCACAGAGTATACAGATTGGGGTTATGTATGGAATAGTACATCGGATAAATGGCCGACACGGCTTTGCCACATGTTGGTCACATCCATACATTTTAATTTAGGCACTGAAACTGAGCTAACATGTTAGGAAAACGAACGCCATTAATTATTGTTACTGCCTGACCAGCCGCATTTTCGAAGAAGAATGGCCCGATAATGCATACAGCCCAAATTCCGCACCAAACAGTCACGCGTTGTTGATGCATTTGTTTCTCAACAGTTAAAAAAATAAATAAATAAATAGGTGGCGCAACAGGCGGGTGACACCCAAGGCCTAGCTTCTCGCAACCATTCGTTTTGTGTGAGTTTCTATTTTTGGGACGAATGGAAGGGACCTACAATTTTATGCCGAGTCCGAACGGCTGAATTGAGAAGCTTTTTCATGACAGTCATACTCTCGGATGTTTGTCAGACGTTCGCGAGAGGTGGCGCAGTAGAAAAAACTTTAAGATGTAATTTGGGTTTTTCCGGGGATCGAACCTGGGATCCCTCGCACAGTAGTCCAACACACTAACCACTGCGCTACTGCGCCCAACAGTTAAACTCGTGGATTTTCTGAACCACAAATGCGTAAATTTTAACGATTATCGAAGCCATCAAGATGAAATTGTCAGCTGTCAAATTGTTATCTTTTTTGCGTTGGCATTACTGTACTATTGAATGGCGCAAAATTCAAAATGTGCTTGAATTATAGTACACCCTTTATATCTATTCAATATTTAGAGGCCTTTTTAATAAGCTCCACTTCGTTTCCTATAACTGTATGCGTAGAAAATCGATAAGTCCACTTATGCCGCTAATGATGCATGCATAGCGCATCGCACCCTGTGCTGTTCTACCTACAACAAGAAAGAGCATGGGGTCCCTATGGGATGGGTTGGTCGCCCATTTTGATGCAGTCGAGTCATATTTCATAGAAAAATTAGGCTACATACAATGTGAATGTCTAAAAGCATTATTAGGCCAAGGTCCACCCCGGACTAAAGGTGCTAGTACACATATATATGTGGCTCTGACATACCGTGTACTAGCACCTTTAGTCCGCTAGTAAGGATGTAACACATATATATGTGGCGGTATGTAACACGCCACATATATATGTGGCTCTGACATACCGTGTACTAGCACCTTAAGTAAGTAATTAGGTCTAAATTATGGGAATATCCTTTTCCAACAACTACATACTCGTATACCTTCCACAACAGCAGACAGTTTGGCATACAAAAATCAACTGCAAAGAAACTTTATATCTGACAATCTGGCTGGCAAATATCGTTGAGTCTTTTAAGTGGATAAACAGACCTTCTTAATTGGAAATTAGTATAGCTCTCGTTGAGAAAACATTACATTGTACTCATTTTCATTAAGAATCACTCTTCTAGATTTCAATTAGGCAGTAATTTCTTTTCACATTAAATAAATTAGCTGACTATAGACAACTACCTATCAGTCTTAATGGTCTTACGAAACAGTACACAGCACAGCACAATTATTTTATATAATTCCTTATAATGTGCTGCACTTTAATTATTCGATTCACCTGTAGAAACTTTTCAATTTATTTTGTTATGTATACAAAAAAAAATATAAGGGAACACGACAGACAATGCTCAGGCAAAGTTGTAAATTTATCTACACTTTTGTTTTTCTGGCGAAGCGCTTTTACTTATCACACTCGCACTCGGTTAAGCTAAAAAAAAATGATATGATGCATGTGGCTTGACGTAATATTCTTATCAAAACTCAATCGTCTGTTATATTTTTTTATAAGGAAAACAATTTTTTTTTTACTAGAATTGGAAAGAAGTTATAGCGGGTCTAAATGTATACCTACTCTCGTACGGTGTGGGGATGAGTTTTATCAGATTTTATTTTTAAGTCTTTGTTTTTGCACGTGAAATGCTATCTTATTTCTTTGACACTTATATAGAAATTGATAAGAAATCAGGACAAAACATCTATAAATAAAATTACCCAAATTGTTAGACTATGGTTAAGTGAAAATGTACGTAACAAAAGCGATCACATAACATGACAACGAATTAAATTAGATTTCGGGTGGGATTACCGGTTTATTACTTTATCTTATAATGCACAAAACTGTTCTGTTCTACTACTACAATCGTGAAGTTTTTAAAAATCGAATAATCTATTTCCAATATTTGATTGGATTGTTCATCCCGTTAGCCAATCATCATTATTACTTGACGGCTTCTGAATTTATTTGCAGTCTTCTGGAGGTATTGCTTAAGGAAATACTTTTCTTTTTTTTTCGATAATGAGATTGAGGTTAATCATTATTACAATTCTTGTTGGCTGTGTTTCTCTTAAACCAAAAACTTTTCAAGTCAAGAATAATATCGAGTAAACAGTGCGTCTAGGCAGATGTGGTGGTTTGTCTACTGAAGAGCCCACTCACCCACGAAACGCATTTGGAGTTGAGGCCACTTAAATGTTTAACAGAAAATCAGTTACATATTTACAAGATCGATCGAGAATCGTTAAAGTACAACTTTGTTTGTCGCAGTACGCGATTTTCTATTTCCATAATTAACTTTCTTTTTTAGTTGCATCCATCTTCACGTTTGTTAAGGATTATCATACTAAAATGAAACAAAAATGTAAACTAAAAGCCGCCTGCAAGACGTCTTGAACCACCATATCTGCAAATTCTACATTTTAAAATAATGACAGAGTTGTTATACCAATTATTCTGACTTTCGAAAGAACTGAATTTTCAATATAGTATTGCTAATCATTGCCAACAAGGGAATGTAAGACACAAACATTTAAAAATAACATATAATCACAGTACTGTGCCTCACAATCCCCTTAGTTTTTTCGAGGAATGGGACTGATTTTCTATTAAGGTTCAGCAAGAAGTAGTGGGCGAATTGCCGTCTATGCCCTGTCTGCAACACTTTTCACGTGTTGGCCTGCAACTCATTATTCTGGATGTGGAAGACACAGAGAAGTTGTTTGGGATATGTATATGGAAGCGGAACCCAGACCCAAGCTTTGGGCGGGTTCTTCTACTTCACCTACTTCCGAAACAAACTCCCTGAGGAAGCCAACAGAGGCGTTGCTCCCACAAGCAACAACCTTGCGGCCACTATCCCAATCCCATCCACCGCCATCGAATTGAAGATCACAATCCTATGTGGAGGTCATCTTCTTCCACAGAGCTTACTGAAACTTCTCCTCGATGGTTATCCACTGTTCTATGGTCAGGAGACCGCTCGGTTCCTGCTCTTTGACTATGGTTACGTCATTTGGGTCTAAGACCGGGTGCATAACTGGCGAAGTACCAGCCTTCACCTTTTTAGCTGCGCTTGACATCATCGGATCTGCTCTATTTGCTCTGGAACTTCTATTTGACTTCCACCTCCTCCCTGCCTGTTCCCTGATTTTACGGTACTGATCCACTCTTTAATGCCTGTCTTATTGCCCTAGCTGTTTGGCCGCTTCGGCTACGGATTTTCGACAGCCTCCGTGGTCAGAGTGTCATTGGCCCGTTCTAAATTTGTCTTGTTCCTGGCACTTAGAGAGTTTACGTGCCACCCTCTGAACTGGCCAACGGTGCGCTTTGTATTTTCGACCTTACGTCGCGCGTTACTCGTCAGCAGCCTGTTAAGCTGATGTGCGTTCCTACACTTTCCCGATTGATTGACTTCGGAGGAACCTGAAGCCACAGTTGTGTACCTACCAGCGGTGTCCCTGGCGAGAGTACCAGCCACCTATCACTACTATCCCTAAGTGAGTGTACCCAGCCAGTTCAATGTTGCACTGTTCCGTTTTGGTGGGAGTACCAACCTGCCCACCGTTGTCCTTTTCTGAGAGTACCAGCCACCCCACTTAAGGCTATACCAGTGTCAGTGAGTGTACATTCCGCATCCTCACTCACTAGCTAGCACCCCTAAAGATCTCTTTCCAAGCTGGAGATCGAAGACTGATGTTCGTATATGTGAGAATCGTCGCCTATTTCCATCACCGGCTGGGTAGAATAGGTTTCCTTCCTTTTTTTGGGTAGTATTTCAAAAATATTCTTTTATGTATTTATTTGTTTATTTTTATTTATGTTAAGTTTTTCCATTAAGTTTCCACGAGTAAGGCCGGAAACACAAGGTCGACAGCGCAAGGCCATATAATGTACATACAACAGATCCTCGCCAAGGCATCTGGGAGCTCCTTAGAAGCCGGTTTTACCCCCGGCTACCACTGGCATTAGGTATGCGTCTGATGTATGAATGATTCTAGGGTTTACTATACCACCGCACCCTAATGGATCACGACATAAGATTAAAGCGTAAGCATACATCCTTGGCTGACACTAACCAGATAAACTGGTTAGCCATTTTTAGGCGGGCGTCCACGAGAAGTGCTGCCCATACAAAAAGCTTAATTTGGTTCGTGTGCCTATTAGGGAACTTAGCTGGGCACTAGCGTTCCCTTTCATTTGAATAGGCCATAGATATCGTTATGACTATGATAAAATCAGCATTAAATTTGTAAAACTGTGTTACAAGAATATGCGTTACACTTGTATTACTCGCACTACAAATATATACGTTGTATTTTAGGTCCTCCATGGCTTGGTCCTTTAAGCTACAGTTCGGTATTCGTTATCGTCTCGAACATGTAGGCTGGGATAGGAAAACATTTATGGCTGGATAATTATGGTCCATTTGCTATATTTGGCCGAGTCGATTTATTCGACGTGTTTAGACTTTTTGGACTACATTCACTTAATTATTTTTATCAACTCATCCTTCCCGCTAAAGCACTTTACGATATACATCCCTGTGTGCCAAGGATGGTTTATTTTAAGCTTTCGAACGCAATAAAAATTAAAATATATCAAGCAACTTTTTCTTCTTTCGATTCTCTTCTATTCGATCAATCAGTCTCCTCTATTGGCACTTTGAAGTTGGTTATAAAATAAATTATCAATTGATTCACATTTATGCCTTATTGACATGCTAATTGACCATGTTAACTAACACGTGTAGGTATATTGCTGTTAAATTGAAGGATTTTTTAATAAATAACTTTGTAAGAATCACCGCAAAGTTTCTATAAACATGTATATATAGCACAGTGCACAATTGATTGCACTTTAACTGCATCAAATGATGGCCAACGAGAGAATCGCATCACTAACCTGTCCACCCCAATGACGATATAATGGACTATTTCAATTTATTCGAAAAATAAGAAAATTAACAAAATTGAAATCTGTAATTGTTTGAATATTTATTTAAAAACGCTTAAATCAACTTGTCGTGTAAATGGTTTTGCACGAATGCCTAAAGCAAATATACAGCAAGATGCTAAAAGTCATTGAAAGCGTTCTCACATCTCGCGCTGTCTATCAAAGAAATGAAATTTAGTTCAAGCACCGCCGCCCTAAAATTATGAGTACGTACCACAGGGGAACACCATCAATCGGATCGGAGTAGATAGGTTCACGGCACACATGATGACAAATTAAAATAATTCTCATACCTAATTAGCATTTTAATGGCAACCATGCGGTATGTAGTTGCAGTAACTTCTAGTTTTGACAGCGTTTCAACTGATTTATCTTAAGCCCGTCAAGTACTAGGTACTCTTAATTTTACTAATTGGCGTATTTTTTTGAGAAGTGAGTATAACAAAACCAAAAGTGAGTATAAAAGTATAAAAGTATAAAAGTAAAAGTGAGCTAGCTATAGATTCTCAAAAAAATACGCCTAATGTATAATGACGAACTGTACGATTTGAATAATTGGCTAACTCCTCAATTGTTCGTGATTGTAAGTGACAGAAATGATAACCAAATGTAATGTCAAAGTGGCTTTACATATCTTTTAAATGCAAGGCTGCATACAATTTTCTTAGTCAGTTTTCAAGCGTTTAACCTCAACTAATCTGCCCTAACTCCTGTGATCGTCGTAAACTCCAATCGTTTCGATCGGGACTATATGTATCTGCATTGGCAACATTCGGCAACTTAATTGGTATAATTTATTATCGGATGAGGAAGCAGAGACGATCGATGCAACACTTTGTTTCATCTGCCAGTGTCTGATTCCAGGTAAAGGTCATCGGCCTTAGGGTGTTATTCTTCGTAATCTTTTCGGTCTTTCCTTAATTTCGTTTATATGACATTTCTTCTACATGGCTCGGTTCATTATTGCATTGCTGCGGCACTGTGGTCAGTGTCATTCTGTTTTGGATAAGAGGTTAAATGCTAATACTACTAAAATCCATTGCTTTTGCACGATTACATACAAAAATGACTCATTGTGTCAAGGAAAGATTGAGTGTGCCGCCGCCGCTTAAAATTGCTCGTCGAATTGCGAGCTAAGGAGCTTTAACTATATCGCAATTATTTTTTGCAAATGCACACGAAATATTACTAGATAATCTTATTGTTTCAGTGATTACACACACACAAAAGCAACACAGGAATATTTCTAAGGGGTTTCCTCCTTTTGGAGGAGATGGTGGCGACTGCAGAAGTGTATCCTTTCAAATCAAAGTCACTATATAGGTTAAAACATTTACAGCTTATTTTCCATTTGTAAATGAGGGAGCGATTCATTTTGTTTTTTGTGTTTGGAGGTTCACTGGAAGGAAAAAATCATCGAAAAACATTGCAGAGCTATTACGCGAGGGATGCTTCTGCAATAGTGAGGGACTTTAACCCGATCGAAAAAAAAAATATAAAAATTACCAAGGGGACTGTCTTTCGTCATCCCGAATTGGATTGCACCTAGTCGTTTGACTAATCGTTTCATTTAAAAAAAATTTAGAAGATAAATCCGCCATTTGTCAAATTCCTATACTTTTTTGATTGAAAATATTACCTACTTTGTATTTATTGTCATTTGGTAGAGCTTTTCTGTTGCTATTTCAACTAGTTGCTCCCACAGCAAGTAAAGCAGTGTTATCTGCAAAATTTGTTATAGTGGTTTGTCCATCAGTAGGGCGCTAGTGAATTAAAGGTACTGGACCTAGTACACCGCCTTGTGGTACACCAGCTTTAATTTGTCCTAGTGTTAAGTACTTCGTCTTCTGTTTAATTCTGAAAAATCGATCTGATATATATATGACTTTATCAAAAAGCTTGTGCTATACCAAGAAATATTGTAGAGCACACTTTTTCTCTTCAAATGCTTTTTCGATTTTATCTGTGATCGTATCTGTATGCACCTGATCAAGAAGACGTCTTCAAGATACCCTGGAAACGTGTTTGCTTTTTCTTGGTTGCTTCTTGCCCAGTTACCTTCTTTGGCTTTTAGTGATTTTTTGGCCTGTTCATTTACTTTGTTGTCTTCAAGAGCGAATAGTTGGTACTAGCATCAGGCGGCGCAACAGGCGAGTAGACACCCTAGGCCTAGCTTCTTGCAACCATTCGCTTGTGTGAGTTTCTATTTTTGGGACGAATGGATATTTTTTCAAAGATTCATTATTAAATTCTCTTACAGATTTTTCTTTTACATGTATGTATTTTATTTGAAAATATTTTTAGAAATGAAAAAGTCGACAAAATCTGTGGTTTTATTCCTATCTGTTAGCCAGTAGGTAGGTTTTTACGATGAGCGAGCAACTTCGTTCCCGGCCAAACCACATTAAAAAATTGTAAGCAATTATCAGATTCTATTAACTACGGCACTTGTATCCTCCCATTAGGCATGTTTTTTTTAAACCTCGCCAGCCAGCCGTTCATTTGGACAGTTGCCATCACAATTGCCAGCAAGATTAAGCCAGCCGAATGAATTTAGGCAATAGGCCTAAAAGCATACCAGCATTTCGTATAAAATTATCCATTTGGTAGAAATATTAGATAAATTCTGACATTTTTCTCTGGAATGGATGAGATAAGAACGCAATTATAATTTAAGCAAATTGTACGGAAATTCTAGGCCACTTGTTGCTTTCAGCGCCACCTGTTTGTTCATTGTGAATTGAATTTAGCCAGCTGCCAGCCAGCAGCTCTCCGGCTGGGGAGAAAATCAAGAGTTATTGCCAGCAGGTTGTTGTTTTAATTAGCATGTGAAATGTGCCTTAACGCCAACTACTGGTTGGCGAGGTTTCATAAAAATACAACTTTCTCAATCCAGTGGGGATTATTGCAGTGGATATGGATTGACAAATTTCCTTGAAAAGGACATTTCATAATAAGCTTAAATAAATGGTGAAGTGTACCTAAGTTTTTTTATTTGTGTCATGCCGCTAGTCGTCTAGGGGTCAACGGAAAGGGGCCATTGTTAGATGGCCGTCTGTCAATGGACTGACAATGACTTTTCTGACAATATTGTCAAACAAAATTGTATGTTCAGACGGTTGTAATGCTAGATTTCCACTTGTCGATTTGAATTACGTATTTTTAAAACACACTTGTCAAAATTTAATTGTCAGTGAAGTATGAACTGGGCTGCATTCCAGGTTTGACTATTTTAACTACAGCGTTGACAAGCTGTGACAGTTCGAAGGAGGGGAAGTTAACTTAAATTAACCAGAGGCAAAAGTGTGGTTCATTTCGTTCATACTACATGACATTAGTAACAATAGCTGTCCCAGATTCCAAAAAGTAACTAAATAAACAATCGTTGTTAATTTAGTTAAAATAGTCGAATCAGGAATGCAGCCCTGACGAACGATTTTTTGCCAATAACTGACATAAGTTGAAATGAACTGACAGTAGTGTCGTTACTTGGCATAAAAGAGAGCTGTCAAAAGTGGAGGAACATGTAGAAACCTAGCTTAAGACAGTTGGGGCATATTTTTTATCGACAGATCTGACAACCGTCTGAACATAGCTTATGGAATGACGTTAATGACGATATAAAAAAAAATAATAAAACAAAAATGGATTAAAAGTGCATTTGGCTTTAATGTTCTTATAGAGGTGTGAAAGTACAGAGAGAAAATACAGTGCAATGGTAGAATTGGAAAACGTGTTAGAATTTATTGGCGCCGTGGTAGATTTGAAAAATATTCATAAATTATGATAGAAGTGACAGCATTGATTGCACTTGATGCCACTTTCACCATTTAAATCTGAAGTTAGGTACATTCTTTATTCCTGCTCATGAAAGACAATCTTCAAGTCAGATGTTTTCATATTGCTGTATTGTCTTAGAAGTCCATCTAACTTTCGAGCTGGTAGTTTTCTGTCAAACGGAAAGCCCATACTTCGTTTATCCGGATACGCCTGATCCTTCAGACCACAGAATGAGAATGCATTAGATCTGAAATAAAATATCCCATTTCATACATATTCAACGTTGTCCCCTAAATGCCATCTTACCCACTGCCATCGTGCTGAGGTGGAGCCATAAATTCGCCAAAATCATTTGACAGCATAACAAAGAGCTTAAAGACTTTGCCTGCGGCTGTACCCTTCGGAAGCAACATATGACTGGGCCATCCGCAGCTACAGAAACTTTTGAGGCATTCGTCAATTGGATGTGGGTCGCCAGGTTGAGTGGGCTGAGCTTTGAAAATTTTATTAAACGGAATAGTTACACTGGACTCTGTAGATCGGCGAATGATACTATTCTGTCCCGGACTCACTTAAAAAAAAACCATTCGATGTCAGGAAGGAACATTGAGAGTAATTTAGCCGACACAACTTACATTTCAATGGAAAACGATCCAATTCGACGGCCAATAAACGCTGCTCCTCCAGCGTGAGCCCAACCATACGTTCATCATCCTTTGGCAAGAGAAATATTCTGCAAGTTGCTGGGATAATTTCGTTAGTTTCGTTCACAGCTTTAATAATATAGTCGAAGTCTTCGTGCATCAGATGTGTAAATCTAAAGGTAGCTAAGCCGTCTTTAGGGTTTGAACTAAAATCTAGGTTAACCCCTATATCGATGTCACTCTTTTCCCAGTAGGTTCGCATGACGTTTGGCTGTTCCGACATACACTTGGCAACAATACTCTCCACCCGAATTTGTCCGTAGCCCAACTTCGAAATATATAGCGATATACAAGTATGCGCAAGGAAATTACAACTAACGAGTCTGTACTCACCTCATTTGGCCCGTAAGGCGGCAGAAGAGCCTTGTGTTTGGTACCCAAATTATTGATAAACGCATGCCAGCGATAGAAGATCGGATCTCTCATTGCAGTAGTGGTATCGCCCATAACACTGTAATCCTCAAGATATCTCGAATCGGGATCGTGAATGTAGGAGATAATCAGATGGCCTTGGTTGTGAAGATTACCATAGAACTGCGGATTCACCGACAGTGCCGATGATTCTATAATATTGCCAAGAATATCAATCCCACTACGTTCGTCAAGAGCTATTCTCGCTCCGTTGGACTGCAAAAGATTCTCCTTGAACCATGGATTCCATCTCAACTACCTAATACTTACATCGAATACATATCCTCGATCGATAGAACCTGAAATTCTGTCTGTCCAGCGTTCGAGATCGGAAATAGATATGAGTAGATCTGGTCGGTTCATGTCGTGCAGCCTTTGTCCCGGCATCCGTGCTGGGTATGTTCGACTTGCGACCGATTGCAGTAGCTTGGGATAGTATCCCTCTGGGATGGGATCTCTTAGATTTCCCAGCGGCACCGTTTTGCCCAAATTATTGCAGAAACGATCAAGATTGTACCTAGCGATGATCTGACTGTGCATATACATGAACAATTCACCACGACGATCCTTGCGGACGACTTCGATTGGACCGTTATTTGGAAATACAAGATGCCAATGCCAGTGATGCATATTAATTCCGATGTCCTCACGGAAATATGACATTCGTTGTTCCTCTTCGTGATCGGAAGCGGTGTAGTTTAATGGCACCTCAAAGGGGATCTATATAAATTTGTATAGTTTGATTCGAATTTTCCAGACAAACCTTTTCATTTGCTTCCGTTGGAGGAGCAATTCTATTCTCCTCCCTAGCATCTTGCAGTGTTGATGGCTCGATAAAATTTCCCGGGAATTGTGACACAACAGAAGGCAGTTCTGTGCCCCCTGTGTCATTGCGGTGTTGAACTGCTACCGAATATGCATATTGGAAAAGAAATGGATTGACGCGATCTCTAAGGGGAGATACAAGTATAGTACAATTTAATATTTCGACAAATATATTTTAAGAACTTCTGGGCAAAAAATATTATTGAAACAAAAAACTATACTTTAAGGAGATTTTATAGAAAGATGTCATTTGTAACAATTTCAATAAAATTGTATGAAATTTCAATAACCTCTTTAAAAAACAGTCTTAAAACAGTCTTAGAACTCGTTCGAAAGGTTTAATTTCAAAAGCACCAAACGTGAATCATGTATGACAAAGTGCGCATGCAAATCCATCCAAACAATTTCACAGCAAACAAAATAATATACGTTTTCATACAACGACTTGCACGTTTTTCATGAGGTGATATATCACTTCGAAGTGACATACGCGACATGCATATTTTGGCATATTCACATACTATTTTGTGTCAGACATTATGACTGATATATACGCATGCATACATATGACAGCGTCACAAATGCGGCATGTCCTCTTTCTGACATACTTTGACGTCGAAGGTTCTGACATACGTGGAGGCAGGTTTTTTTTTATTTGCACAGAATAGACGGCAGCCATGTTTTATATGGATCTGTTTTAGTTTTGTGTAGCTGAACATTTGAACATCTGATCCAGAATTTATCACACAACGAAAATGCTTTTTGTTCCTGTTTCTTTCTTTATTACCTGGTGCCTTAATGGCCGCGTTCCATTGACCGCTAGATGACTAGCGGCATGCCAAACTCCATATAAAAAAAACTGACATTTCAGCATTGGCGCTAGAGCTCTAGCACATTTTGTGATATATCCTTTTCTGAGAAATTTTTCAATCTAGCGCAAAATGAACTGCTAGATTGAAAAAAAATAACGAACTGTCAAAATAAAAGTGAAAGTGCAAAAGTCAAATATTTCCAATTTGGTGAATTCAAATATGCGGAATGATGGCACAAAATACATTTTTGGCTCTAATGAATACGAATTCAAATTGGTTCTAATGTCACTTTGCCGCTGCCCCTCAGACCTCTAGCGCCAGCGTCCCTTCATCAGGGATATTATGTGCTAGATGACTAGCGGTCAATGGAACGCGGCCAATTTCGGCTCGCGCACTAACGTCAAATTAATGTCAACACTGCAAACAATAATTTAGGTAGCTACATGTAACCATTGACTTATTAAATATGGATTTCTTCATAGAATGCTAGAGGCACCTATTGGGCGTGACAGAATTTATGAGGTAAGACATTTAAAATTGAAATTGTTGCGTCACTGTTTAAGGTAGATGGCATTGGAAAACGGGAGCCAATGCGACAACCATCTTTTATTTCTCCATAGAATGCTAGAGACACCTAGTGAAATTGGCAAGTAAAACGGTTGAAATTCAAATTGTTGCATCATTGTGAACAATAGATGCCACTTCAAAAAAGTGTAAATTTCCAAATTATTCCGCTCCGAACCAAGAGGGCTAGTGGTTATGTTGGAACAGCAGTCCATATATATTATATTTATATGTCAATGCATGTAACCATTTGCGATAGAGCTCTAACCATTTGTGCATGATGTCAATCTTTTGTAAGTGAATTTCGACACAAGTTTCACATGCCACTAGTCATCTGTCAAACTAAAGAACATTTTAGTCACCTTGCTTCATCCAGAAAACTCCTTCTTTACACATTCTCTTACCTAATAAAGGCAGCCATAGAAATGAAGGTTTCCAAATCTTCAGCATCCATCAGCATAGTTATCAGTTGGGTACTGACATCCCTGTCATTGGGATTAAATAGACAAAACGATGACTTTCTTCCATATTTGGTTGCGAATTCTAAGTCCGGTTCTTGGATATCACGTACATTAAACTGTTTAAAAATATACTTGTCACAATACTGAGGTAAGTTATTCTATTAGATAATTTGCAACCTTTTGAGTCATGTTGGGAATAATTTGATGACGTATCGCGTCGGCCCTATTGACAAGCCGTTGAGGAAAATACCTATTCGGTACATCAAACACAAATAATCCGCGAGGAAGAAAAATGTATTCTTGAGGATAACTGGAGATTTGGTCCAATGCTAGCGATGCATTAGGTATAGGTAAATGATTACCGTTAGGTCCTTGTGGATCCACAAAGTGTCCCCGGTGCTCTAACCAAGGATTGTACATAGTTAATATAATATTGTTTGATTCCAGCTCAAAGAAATTGAAACTAACTAAACGGCAGGTTTTCCACTGTATTTATACCACTTTCTTATCGAGATAGTTTCGACGAAGCTATATCTAACCTCAGAATATGTTTAGTATAGCGAAATCCAGGCAAATATCCACAATTCTTATCAAATGCACTTGCAATGCAGTTTTTGCCGAGTGTGGTTACAGATTGTGGTACCATTGCAAGTTTGCATGGAAACCACATTCTCAAGACTGGAAATACCTTGACATGTTTTTATTTATTTCGTTTTAGGCGATTTGACATTTTCGTAAAAGGCTCTCTGCAAGAAAGGAGACACTTTGAAGTCTGAACTGCGCCAATAATAGAGGAATAAGCCTCCTGAATGTTGCGTATAAGATCCTGTCGGGTATACTGTGTGAACGCCTATCATATCAGTGCGGTTTTAGGCCAGGAAAGTCAACCTCGACCAAATCTTCACACTCGGCCAGATCTTAGAAAAAACGCAGGAATTCCAAATCGATACACACCACCATTTTATTGACTTCAAGGTCGCCTGTGAAAGCGTATGTAGGGACGAAGTATACAAAGCCATGTTCGGCATCCCTGCAAAATTCGTCCGTCTGTGCAGGATGACGATGGAGAAATCTCGCTGCTACGTCAAACTGGGAGAAAACACCACGGAATCCTTTTTGCATGTCGAAAGAGGTTTAAGACAGGGTGACGCGCTTTTTCTTTAACGTCATTTCTTGAAGCAATTGTACTGAACTCGAAAGCCAATATCGGAGGCATACAATTCTTCAAAAGTCCGTTCAACTACTTGAAATTGATGACGAAATTGACATTATCGGAAAATCGAGTTGGCAGTGGCGCATTTGCAAGTATTGAAATGGAGGCGGGCGGCAAAGATGGGTCTGACTGTTAATGAGGACAAAACGAAGTATATGCTGTCAAAAGGTCTCTCAACATCGGCGACTCGGACAAAATATCACAGCGGACAGGTATAACTTCGAAGTAGTTAAAGACTTTGTCTACCTAGGCTCTACAATTACCTCGCAAAATTACACCGAAGTAGAAATCAAACGAAGAATCACTTGCCAATCGCTGTTTCTTCGGGCTAAGAAGGCAGTTAAGAAGTAAAACTCTTTCTTACAGAACCAAGGAAATATTGTACAAGACCTTAATCATCCCGGTCCTGTTGTATGGTGTAGAAGCATGGATCTTACCGAGGCTTGATTTGCCTCTGGGCACACTTTGAGGAAAAGATTCTTCGAGTGATTTTGGGTCAAGTTTGTATCGACAGAGTATGGAGCAGGAGATTTAACAACGAACTTTACGGGCTATATAGCGACGTTGACCTAGTCAAAGAGCTCAAGATACAGCGACTGAGATGGCTGGGTCACGTGGAGCCCGACGAGTCTTTGAGTCCACCCTTGAGGGACAACGAAGCAGATGAAGACCCCACCTCAGCTGGAGAGCGACCTTAACCAACTTGGTGTGCGTAACTGGAGGCAGCTAGCTAGGGACGGTGTTGGCTGGAGGGGCTTGTTGGTTGAGGCCGTGGTCCACCCCGAACTGTGAGCGCCACCTAAAGTAAAGTAAGTAAGGCTTTAGCAATTACCTACACACTCTAACCATATCGTATATGGAATAGGATATAAAATGAAATAGATACGTTATAAAGGCGTTTAATTACTTGATTTAATTAACACTCTCAAGTCGTGAATAATATCTACGTATAATTAATTAATAAATAAACGTCACAAATTGATGCTAATCGCTCAGACTTGCCACATAGTTGATTGTAAATTCGCTATACTAATACAATACCAATGCTGTAATGATACATATACCTACGCACAATAGATGAAACAAGAATTTATCACTATAATATTCATAAATTAATTAACTTCATATTTTATTATAAACACCAGCTTTCGGAGGAGGCAAAATCGTGTAATTATTATTAAAATTGGATCTGATCAGTAAAATCCGTGTATATGTAATTAAGAGCGAAGCCGATCCTAGATAAAGGTAGAGCCTACAGAGGCATAGGCTTAGGCAATAGTTTTAATAAATGCACCCCTGAATTAATTAGATAAACGAGGCACTACAGTGAGATATGCTACAGTGGCAAATTGAGCATTGTTTGTCTAAATATTAATTTCGTTCGTTGGCAATTAAATTGTTTTGGGAATGGATGTATGTTTCTTCTTTGTGGGTTCATAGTTTATAAAGTGTCATCAACCTAATGAAGAAACAAAGTCACACAGTGGGATGATTGTTCGATCGTATTGCAGCGAAAATGCTAAATTCTGATACGTAAAGATCTAAAATAATTTCTATGATTTTGGTAGGTATGTTAGTGTCCTCAAACTGATATGCCTCAAAACTTATGTAAACATTAACGGCTTCTCCGTACAGCAGACATTTCTGTTGTCCTGTTTTTGTAAAATTTTAAAAATACATAGAAACATAGACTGAATGTGTATTTGAGAACGGTTATGAAGGGTGACTTTTTTTGCTGTTTGGTTTTTAAGCCTGATTTTTTGACAGTTCACGCGTTATTTGTGACACGTGCCAAAGTAAAAAAATGCTCAATTAGCATTGCCATTTGATCATGGATAGATTTATGCCCGAACAACGTTTGCAAATTATTGAATTTTATTACCAAAAATCGTGTTCAGTAAAAAATGTATTTAGAGCACTTCGTCCATTTTATGGTCGTTGTAATCGTTCTACTGAGTAGGATACATTAATAATCAAAATTGCCGTATATCTGCTGAGCAACCAGTAGCATTGTAAGAACTTCCAATGCGTCCACAAAAATTTACCGTTTGGTAAGGTTTATGGGCCGTATTTCTTCAAAGATGATGATGGCAATAACGTTGCCGCCATATGTTCGCTATCGTTCGATAATTTTTTTTCAGCCCAAAATGGAAGAGCTGGATTTGGTCGACATGTGTCGTTTCAACAGAACGGCGCGACATGCCAAACAGCACGCGAGTCCATGGACATATTGCGAAGTAAATTTGGTAAGCAATTCATCTCACGTTTTGGTTTTTGTCCTGTGAATTGACCGCCTAGATCGTGCGATTTGACGCCACTGAACTATTTTTTGCGGGGATATATGAAGTATGTCATCTATACGGATAAGCCAACAACTATTGCCGCCTTAAAAGACAACATACCTCGTGTAATTGGTGAGATACCAATCGATGTGTTGGAAAAAGTATGCCAAAATTGGACATTCCGGATGGACCACTTGAGGCGTAGTCGCGGTTAACATTTTCACAAAATAATATTCAAAAAGTAAGAATTGAATCGACCCTAATAAAAATTTCACTCAATTTTGCAAATTTTCGTTGTTTTTTTTTTTAATTTTAAAAACCAAACGCTTAAAAAATCACCCTTTATTTACAATTTGTAACTCAACGCTTTATTTTTTCTAAAAATCAGTCAATTACCTTTTACATGAGTGACACATTTAATAACGTCAAACTTGGGCCAACCATTTTTAACAAATCTAAAAATCCGGCTTCACTTTCGGTTGGTCGTCCGGAAGAACTCTCCGCGATTCTGAATTCAAATCCAGAAGCAAATTTATCTTCTTTTCATGAGAAGAACTGTCAGTTGAGTGCCAATCGAACGCTTTCAGAAGCGTTCGGAATTCGGATTGCTTCCGGACGATTCTGGACGACCAATCGAAAACGACATTAGAATTCAAAAATGATCACCCAGCTGAGGCCAATTTAGGTACCGTCTTATGTCGTTTTCGGTTGGTCGTCGAGAACCGTCCGGAAGCAATCCGAACGCTTCTGAAACCGTTCGATTGGCACTCACCTGACAGTTCTTCTACTGAAACGAAGAGAAATTTGCTTCTGGATTTGAATTGAGAATCGCGGAGAGTTCTTCCGGACGGTTCTGGACGACCAACCGAAAACGACATTAAATTTTGTAAACATTTTACAGGCCTCATTTTGACGTTTGTCAAACATAAAACAGCAATCTGTTAGATTGTTGGAATATATAACTACTGACGAATCGAATCGAGCTGTCATCTGAATAATGGAATATTGAATAATGTTGGCCGTCTAAATCAGTCATATATCCCATCGTCACGCGTAAAAAACATTTTAAATTGAAAACGATTTTAATTAATGAACTCGAATGTGATGAAGTCACTATCTGAGTGGAAATGTGCGTGAGGTCAATATCTTTTCATCAATTAAGATTTCAAAGGATATCGAATATTATTTTAACAAGGCTGATATTGAATGAGAGTACCTAATCTTGTGTCGCGGAGTTGTCATGTGACGAGACACACATGATGCTTGTACATTTTTGCAAGATGTCAGATGTTGTATTTTGTATTGTCATTTTGAAAATGGGTTTTAGCATTGGCCGCGTTCCATTGACCGCTAGCATCTAGCACATAAATATCCCTAATGAAGGAACGCTGGCGCTAGAGTTCTAGCGGCAGCGGCAAAGTGGCATTAAAACCAATTTCAATTCGTACTATTTCATCTTCATGAGAGTCAAAAATGTATTTTGTGCCATCATGCCGCATATTTATTAATACACTATAATTTAAATAAACCAATACAATGTATATTAATTACATATAAGCTTGAATTCCCGTTTTACACCAAATTGGAAATATTTGACTTCTGAACTTTCACTTTTATTTTGACAGTTCGTTATTTTTTTCCAACCTAGCAGTTCATTTTGCGCTAGATTGACAAATTTCCCAGAAAAGGATATTTCACAAAATGTGCTAGAGCTCTAGCGCAAATGCTGAAATGTCCGTTTTTTTTATATGGAGTTTGGCATGCCGCTAGTCATCTAGCGGTCAGTGGAACGCGGCCATTGTAAAAATACCGCAAGCTGAGCCATAATGAAGTTTGAGCTCTGTTATATGACCATAAAATAAGGAAACATTTAATTTTAACCCCTTTAGAAAATGCTGAGCTCCTTTGATGGATAAAGCAATTAGAAATACGCAAGATCCTTTTCCGAGAAATTCAGATCATATTATTTAAAACCTCATTCAAATCTGTTCATTGCTTTTTGAGACTAGCGTAAAGATACAGTCAGACGCACTTTCGCACTTCAGTGAGATAAACAATGCGAAAATATATTTTTACTAAACCATTCATCGATAGTCAGACTTTAAATAAGATAAGATAAGATGTAGATCACTTTTCCAAAACTCGTTCTGCTACAAAAAAATAGACTTTGAGCACTTATAACAACTATGCTTGTTATGGTCTTGCGAAACGACAAAATGTTATACCTACTGTGCTCCTGAATTGTAACTGTTCCTCTGCTCTTGTATTTTCGCAGTAATTTTTCTATGTTATCGTTATGTCAATAGAAAAAGGATGTAGAATGTAAACCATGCAAAGAATGCTTTCATAACCGGACAAAAATAAGGGAAAATACTGTACATACTTACATCATACAAATAACAAAAACATTCTGCATGAGCATGACCACCGCAGCCGGCCAATAGCTGTTAAGTCGCCTAGTCTCAAGAAACAATGCGCATCAGCCATAGCAATGGCAACCCGTGAGCCGTGAAGCGTTTTCAATGCGACCCTAGCGCCCCCCGACAGAATGATGCAAAAATCGAATTGAGTGGGTGCATTTTTAGGCGCCCACCATACCAAAGCAGAGCAGCAGTTGGTAACATTCAGTTTTTATTTTTTTTTTTTTTTTCACATTTAATCAATTTAATGTAGCTCGGCACAAAGATGAATGATAGCTCAAAATACTCGGTGAAGGATTACCTAAGTCAATTTCATGCTTTTTGGCATTGATTTCGATTTATGAATATTAAGGCAAGTTGAATGAAGTAAACTTATGAAAAAAATCATTTCTCAGCATTTTTATGTGCCTATACGTCCAAGGGATTGAGCTAAAGGCATCTGGATTTCCGATAGTGATCCTGATCAATTATCGGCCACCGTTGAATAGAAAACGAGGATGCAGTTTGTAGCCAGAACAGCGAAGATATATGAAAAGTCTCTGAATTTATTAGTGTCTCGGTAAAGATTTGAATAGAATGTCTGGCATTTTTCTCACTTACCAATAGAAATATAATTTCGTAACATATATGGTCGCTCCCTCGATATTCTTCACTTTTACAAAATTTCGCATAAGGGAACAGCATTTAGTTAAATTTGGAAATTTAAACAATAAAAACATAAATAAATAATACACGTTTAGAATTTTCCCTATGGAAATCCTGAAAAAGAAATGTTTATGTATTATTTTAAATCATGAAAAACTCAACTAAACTTTTTGTTATTAGCATTTATTAAAAACCCCTTGACTTTCGCTACAAAGTTGAAAGACTTCATAGTGGTGGTTAAGCTCTTTGATTGTATGCAACTTCAATTTCGTTTGTAGAGCACCATTTTTGGATTTCTCTAAGAAAAATATTCTTCGGACTCGACTATGCACCAAAGCCATTGCGCACATTAAACAAGGCTCTGCCATTAAATAAACATCGTAGCCCGTACAAAGATATGGACCGTATTTCTCTAAATTATTAGAATTCTGCATTTCATCAGGCACTTTCTGCCTACCTACTCTAAGATTAATATTTTCAGCTCCGAAATCGATATCCTCCTTCAATGTGTCAACAACAGTTTTATAAAAACGTTCGGGAAGTCCTCTAAAGTTCAGATTTTCGTCATTAGATTCGTGAAACTTTTCGTCGTCATACTGCCATGCTCCTTCATTTTGACTTCGAGCAACAAAGTCTACCAAAACCATTGAACAGTGCATTATAGGGTTTTGTTTAACCCTTTCAGTTGCAATTGCTACAATTGAATTGGACCTGGGATCTACACAGATACCAGACATTTTATTTTCACGATCCGATAGCTTTTTTACTATTGAAGCAATTTTGCTGTGAAACTCGTCTTCTTTTTTTGAAAACATGTTACCATTGAACAAAGACTCCAAATACTTATTTGGATGGAACTTGCAGGGCCATAAGCTATTCATTGCGTCATATTGCCATCGAAGTCTGGTTGGTATGGACGCAACTTCGACTAGACGAACGTTCTTGCAAAGTGATGAAGCCATGTCGCTAGGAATACCTCGAGATATAATATAGTTCTTGATCTTAAGATTATCATTCTCAGTTAGACAGTTGTTTGTTGTTCGTAATTCTGCATTTAGTTCATTGCAAAGGATGATTTCATTTTGTCGAACTCTCTTTAGATGTTGGAGGTTTGGTAGTGCCAAACAGCGGCTAAGTTCGAGCATGATAGACGATATTGTCTTTTTATTTTCTATTCTACTGACAATGACTAACTCCAGTGGAATTGGTTTTCTTAGATCGTCAGATAAAATGGCTTTAGCTTGGAAAACGGGTCCATTAGAGTCAATTCGCTGTTTTTTAATGCACGGCTCTTCCATTATATTTTATCTGAAAATAAAAATAATCAAAATGTACAAATAACTTATATAATAAGACAGAAGATAGCCTCAAATAGGGCCAAAACTATTTTATTTGAATAGCCTTTTTTGAATCCTACGTAAATAGTACGTATACGCCCTAGTCATCTTTTTTTTGCTTTATTTTCTTTACTCTTTTTGTCTTAAGGATTCATTTTTTTATATGTAAATATATCTCATAAATAATGTCGAAAACGAACTGATTATGTGCATGTAGAGTCTCGTTTGTAAATACACGCCACAGTTCGATATGTCAAACATGCAAAGCAGGTGGAATTGCTTTTGACATTTATGTCTTTGTCAAACTTTTCTGTGAGAATTCCATTTTATCCTCGTTGTTAGTTAACAAAAAGAAGATAAAAGATCATATTAATATTTTTTTTTTTTTTGGAAACACTTCTAGATTCATTTTTTTTTTTCGGGTTTAGTGTCCGATGGAAACGTAATATCCTACTCAGGCATTCCCTAATCGCTTACAAATTTAAAGTATCAAAAACTGCTTTTGAAAGATTTTACTCATAGATGTCATCTAAATATGCATAAATGTTTTCAACGAATTTCGATATTTTCATTAATTGTATATCTACATAGTTTGGTAAGCAGTTTACCGGTATCAATATATATAGCACACTTTTTAAAAAGTGCTACAGAACTAAACTACCTATTCCTATTCATCGTGAGATTGGCATCACTAGCACTAGACAGAAGAAACGTCAAGTCAACTATAGAGGCAGAGGGAGACCTGCCTACATAAACAAATGGAATTTTTTTTATGAAATGTTTACTTACCTATTACAATAAACTTATTAAATAGGGTAAGCACAACACGCAACTAAATCGAAATCTATTTATTAAACTATACCGTTTTCTACAATAAATAATGAATTGAAAACAGAAATTTCAAGCGAACTAAACAACCATACACTCCTCGGTGTACGTCAAAGTGACATGTCATTCTAGTTGATTGTGATTCTTCGAACCGACTCCAGCGACACCAAGTAAATAGAGCAAACCAAAATAAAGTACTTTACCTTCATAGGTAGAAGGGAAATCAAAATCACCAAAAAAAATTCAAAATCATGCATTTTAATTTGACAAACTTTATTCAAAGGCATCATGCATCAATCGCTATCCGACACCCCAATATCCTGGTCAGGTCTGTTCTTCAACCGAGCTATGAGTTCCTTGGCTGGATTGAATATTCCATTTGTTTGAAGAGTACAAACGAAGCAACGAGACGACTTCTTGAAATTCTCCAAGGCGCACTTTTCACAAAAATAGTGCTTGCATCTGAAATAGAAGGTTATCATTAGTTTTTTCTCTTCATTTACAGTAAATGTTGCTTACTTTGTCACTACTGGATTGGTGAAACTGTCTCTGCAAATATAGCACTTAAATGGCAGCGCCTCATCATCGGAATGAATTTCGTACTTTGTATCGTCACCATCGGATTCGCATTCGCCGCGTTGTTCAGTCGCATGATCCAATTCCAACTGCCAACCTGCTTTGTAGTCGCTCCGGTCGTGCAAAAACTTACAACTGTCACCAAAGCCACAGAATCCGGTCTCCTTGTAGTCCTTGCAAATATCTGGCTGGTAATCCCAGCGAACAGTTGCTCGTAAGTTTGCTGGAGCCCTCATAGGGCCCTTACGCACCATTCCGGAGCTGGCGTTACCCATCGCCGTGTCCTTCTTTTTGTAGTACTGCGCGTAGTTATTAATACCACGATATATCTTATCATCTTCCTTACCCTCCAGTTCCTCATTGATTTTTATTGCCTTCGCATGGATGGCCTGTGCATCTCGATCTAACTCAGTTTCGAATTCATTAATCGCTGTTGCACCTTGGTCGGACGGACCTTGTGGCATTGCGCTTTTATTAGACTTGTATGAAACAACCACATTGTCGTCCTCCGCATTTTCATCGGATGATGATTGAGCGGTTTGCCTTTCGCGTTTTGCCCCGAGCAGCTTGGTACTCTGAAAATTAGGATTTGTCCTTTTGCGGCGGTTTTCAGTGCGAACTACTGCCGATTTCTCACCGCCACTGTCGCTATCTGGAGTAAATGAAAATAGTCAAAAGGGGATTTCGGGAAATTTGGTATATTTACCCGAATCTGAGGTAGATTCTCTTTTTCTACGAGTTTGTTGCTTTTTAATATTACGTTTTTTAAAAGTAAATGAACTTCCACTTGCCGACATTGCGATATTTATTTTTGTTTCTACTAATCAAAATGACGTTTGTAAAGCGACAATTCACAAGCATCACAGTGTTCAGTGAGGTCGGGGAAAATAAAAACTGGGAAATATTTTTACGAATATTCCCAGCAATTGTGCATGGCCATACAGGTTTTTAAATATGTGCCACAGACCTTCGTGTCTGGCTAGACAATTCGATTTTGTGAGACAAGAGAAGGGATTTTCGGTGTAATCTAGATACTCTTCTTTTTCAACTAACCTAAGAATCTATCAGTTTCGCTGTATGTAGTTATACGCTGATGGTGCGGCTGCTGCTACGTTTACGATAACAATCGCAAATTAATGAAAAACCTTTTAAGAAAATTCAAAAGAAAGAAAGAAATTACGATGTAAAAATAAAAGAAGAAAAAAAATGTTCTTCCTAACCGCACTCTTTGATTAAAGAGCAAATTAACGGAAAACAAAACGTTACCTTTAATAAAATTGTTTAAGAATTGTTACTATCTGTAAATCGTGGCAAAAGTCTCAATAAAATTTGATTTACCTACTTCAATTTTGGTAAATCTCAAGCAACCCCGGAAAGAAATCCAGATTCGAAAAATGTGCTCAATACTCCAAAAATAAGGGTATTCAATTAAACGCGTGAAAGCCTCATAAACTGTGTAAACTGAGAAATGTACCACCTCGTAAATCAACTGTCAGATTTTGTAGTTTACGTAGACCTCATAATTTTCCGCGACGATTTACGAGCTGCATAAATTTATCAAATTAAATGAATTCCGAATACGACGGATTCTGTGATCACTCAGATAGTTTCGGAATGCTGGGAATGTGTTTGGAGAAATGTTTATCGTCCATACATGTGTCTTTTATTTTTGTTGTTCCTTTCAATTAAGTCGCAGAATTATTTATATCTTCTATATTTTCCTTTTTATTTAAAAATTTAACAGAACAACACAAATCGATCCATATAAAACACACGTAAATGCCAAATGTCAAAATTTTCATTCGGCGCTGCTAACGTAGATGCGCAGAACAAATCGAAAAAGGTATGAAAATTGCGCTATCTTGTCATGTTGTATCATGTGTCTTGTTGTATTATGGTGAAATACCTACATATATGCAAGAGGAACGCGCCGACTACCTTTGCCATCCCTGTATACTGCACTCGCATCCAACTTCACATCTCGACTCGACTGTCAATTAATTTTCATCGAATACAACACAAAAAAGAAAAAGGTCTACTCTGAGATCAAGTGGGGTTCTTATTTTTTTTCTTCAACTCTCTTCTTTTGTGTTTGTGCTGGGGAAATATAAAAAATTATTACTACTCCGGATATTTTAATCGAAAAATATGTATTGAATTCCTTGCGGTTAAAAATTCCATATAAATAGAATTCATAAACTCCCAAAAAGCCAACTTTTGTGTTTTCATTTTTTTTTCTCGTGCCAACCCAACCCCAAATGCAGTGAGTGCATTTTTGACCCGTGTATGTGCTCCAAGCAGCTCCACCATTTGATGATTTTTATTGAAAAAATCTATTCTGAACAGCAGCTGAGAAAAGAAAATCAAAATTCAAGATGTCAGCAGACTCTGATATGGATTATTCGGATAATGACTGCGAGTATGATGATTATTACAATTCAGGTGAGTTCTACCAGCTTCTACCTTTTCAGGGAAACATGAAAAACACAAAATAACCTTTGTGCAGTGCAAGTGCAATCTCCCATTCCAAATAAAAATATTGATTTTTATCTCGTTTGCTTTCATCTTATTCGTAGGGTGAATTGTAAAGGATAATGCTATTAGAAAAATCAATAGTAGTAGTTGCTACCCCTACATGTGTGTTATTCCGTGTTTTCCCTGAACCCTGATTCCTTCGAATTTCAGTAGATTGACATTCAAAAAGTTTATTGGCATTGAGAAAGCAAATTCACAAAATTAATCACAGTATGTACCTACCTACACACCATATTGGCCTTCGGTTATTTATTTTTCTTTGTATGATCATGTATGTATTTCCATTTCGCTGTCTCTGCTCTTTGATGTGAAGCAAAACACTGCTGGCTGACCCTAGGGTTCGATGGGTTTCCGAAAAACAGGTAATCACCAATTATTATACCCGAGCTGACTGCTCATACGTATGATACCATGATAAATATTTTTCTTTGTTGCTGTCTTCCGCAATAGAGACTAAAATCAAGGTCAGGGTGCAACGGCATGTGGATCTGCTCATAAAGTGATGTATCTCTAGTGCTTGGCTGATTGCGATTTGTTTATAATATTGAACAGAGTTCAAACACCTTTTTGCAACTCAATAAAGTGGCGAATCTAAAATCAGCTCAGTCAACCTGCTTATGCTTTTTTATTGGTCTTTAAGACAAGCATGCGTTCAGCTTGGCAAAACTGGTTTCACAATTTTTTCTCATATTAAAAGCGAATTACAAATGCGTTAGTATAGGTCAATTGAAAATTTGGTCAAAATGCCTACTCTCGAATTCTATAGGAAAATTAGAAATGCTCCCAAAATGAGTTTGTTAACATTATACAAATAGTAAATTGGTAAGCAGCTATAGACCCACCACGGCGTCAATGTTCGCAGGTAAAGTAACATTACTTTGCTGCAATGGCCATATTTGCCTGAATGTCGCTGGCGTAAATGAAGTTATGTTTGTGCTAATTGTAATGAACATAAACGTTTTATTTTCGCATTAACAAATTTTTAAGGTTATCAATACCAATGGAGTCCGTCCAATGGTCATCCAAACAAACAACGAATTAAAGGTACTAATGATTGCGAAGTCGTTTTGCTGAGTTTTTATTTTCGCGCGCATAAATTACTTCCATCAATTTGCATTTAATAACCGATTTTCCTGAACTCGGACAGGTCATTTCATTTGACATTTTTGCATACTGCCTGGCGAACAAGCAACGATTGGCAATTAACATGATATACATGTGTAGCTATATATCTTCAAATGGTGGAATGACTTGTTGTCGAGACCCTCTGCAATCATTAAATTGGAATTATAGTCGCTACATGCTATCTATCTGAAGTTTCAATTGCAGGACCATTTATCTACACAGTAACTCGTTATTCCGGGAAACGATAAAGCTTACAAAAATTGAATACGCTTGCACAGGAGATTTATATTAGACCAATTTTACGGTAAACCAATTGCCGAACATGCTGGTTTAGAGATACTCGAGAGAACTCCAAAATGCATTATAAGTTCAAACTGCAAACATATTCGCACACAACGACAAATGTTTGTGTTTGTTAGATCGTTACAGTAGAAGCTCCCATATGGAGTTTTCGTTTTTGGGACAGAGCCGTGGAAGAACAGATAATGTTGTGAATTGTGTCCTCCAGCTTCTATAAGGTCGTTTGAATATACCGCGAGCATGTGCATTCTTGCATGCTTGGCTACACGAAAGGGTCCAGTGATGATACCTTGTCGCTGGCCCTGGATATGTCAGGAGGATTCTGTTATCCAGAGCTGTTAGCTCTTCTATACTTTTATACGATGCACTGCTCTGTACGGTGGCTCTTAAAACTAAGGAAGCAACTAATCTCTCGCCTACATGCAGGGATTAAGGCTCACACTGCGTTATATCGGGAATGATCCCCACAAAACATTCGACATTCTCGCCAGCGAGATGCAAAATATCGACCTCAAACCGCAAACTAGCAAGAGGTCATCGCTAATAGAAGGGTCAAAGAAGACGATAAAAAAAAAACGTCTCAATGGCAAACCAGGTGGGATAATATGGCAAAAGGCAGAGGGACCTACAAACTGATCCCCACCAACGAAGTCTGGATAAAAAAAAAACAAACAATTACCACCTTACGCAGTTCCTATCGGGGCACAACGGCTATCAAAAATACCTTCACAGATTTGGCCACGAAAGCTCGCTTTTTTGTCCCGAATACCCAGAGGAAGAAGAAGATACGGAACACACAATATTCCATTATAGGATGAAGAGGGAACTTACCTAGCCCTCAATGTCTATTCAGCCATAATGTTGAGGTGAGAAGATGACTGGTTAGAGGTATGCTCCTTTATAACGAGCGTACAACAAGAGCTAGGACTTGATGTACTTAGAGGGGTCAAAGTGGTAGACCAGCTCCGCGAAATAATACCTAACGACGGTGAGAGTGGTTAAATGAAGACCTAGGGTTTGGATCAGTACGTTTAGGCGCACTCTAAGCAACGATTGTTCGGGTTAGCTCTTCGTGCATGTTGGTAGCACGAGCTACCGAATCTTTAGAAGATTACCACATCAATTGGCGCAATTAAGAAAAAAAAAAAACACCTATGACGAAAGAGATCTTTAAGCTAGACATGTTGTACTACTTGCCCAACTAAGGTAAAGAATCTTATGATACCTTTATCTAGTACAGTAGGTAGTGTAGTTCAATGCTTGGCATCAGCCTTAAGATTTTCGTGAATGTCTCTTTGCCTCGGCAACCAGCAAAGGGGAATATTGAACTGCTCCGCGAACTCCCTAAGATATGAGCGACAGTCTAGGGCTAATATAAGGTTTATAGAGACTTATTCCAATGACTTGATTGCAGCTTGGCTATCTGCAACGATTGGGATCTCTTCATTGATTGATCGGACATCAAATTTTCTTTTAGCTAAGATAAGACGTCTTTTACCGACATTTAGCCTCGAGTAGACACCACCAACAACTGCGTCCACTCCGTTTTTGATGTTGACGGGTGTTCCTTTGACTTAGCACCAGAGACGTGGCCCCTCCAATGATTTCTGTAGAAGCTGCATGGACGAGGAGGAGGAAGAGACAATTCTTCACCTCCTATGCTTCACTTTCAGCTTCTCTTGGTTCATCGGGTAGTTGTAAGATCATCAGATCCTGTGGTATCACAATGGGCCTCCTCTAGCCTACGTGAAACGAATTGACGAATGACGAGTGAAGCTGCTACAAAAACAACAGGTTTTGATCCATTGATGTAGATCGATTTATCATCCAAGAATACATTATCCACTCAGAATGATTCCGCCAGAATGTGACTCGTAAGTTTTTTTTTAAATTGTGGCTGTGATATGGCGTATTCAAAGGAATATTCCAGCGGCACTCATAGTCAATGTGAAATTGCTTCCTATAAAGTGCAACTTGAGTGTGTTTGCGCCGTTTTGTCAGTCAAAATTAGTACACACATCGCTAGTTCGCTATAAAAAATATATTTATAGAGGGAACACCACGTAGAGGCGATGTCACGGTTCTGTTAAACTCTTCTCACAATGAGATAAGAGCATTTTTAAAACATAAATTTTGTAAAAAGTTGGTTTCCCCTAAAATTTCAGAATACTTCCACTTCACACAAATAAGCTACGACATTGTAAAGAAAAAAAGTAGAACACCACCACATCTTTATATGTAGAACTTTAGGCCTAGATTCTCGCAAGCATTTACAGTTTTTCTCACATAGCAGTAGGAATCTTGGATGTGTGTCGAATAGCATTTTAAAAAATGACAACAATAAAATAGCACAAAATTATAAATACGTGAACAATCGAAAAAAGCGTCACAGAATCATTATCATAAATGATTCAGCATTTTAATTGTATATTTATGGAGATACATAGTACAACTTGATTAAAACTAGTCAGCATGGTTGACACTCGAAATTTAGGTGACAAAACAAATCTTCTTCTGTTTTTAGCTGTGTTGATTTATCACAGCTTGAATCGATTGTCAGCTACATAGTCATTTTCATTTACATAGTTGTAGCGATTCGTTTGCCTAAAAGAGTTGACACCTCTTCAAGTAAGTCACTACAGCCTTGATTTTAAACGCATTAGTTGTTCGGATAGTGTGATCTAAACAACAACATTGCAATGCATCTATTTATACCTCGCCCTATCCGCAAGTTTATCGTAAGCCACAATTTGTCCAAAATCGTGTTTATGATGCCATTCGACTACTACCCACCGAGCCACATACAATTTGTTGTTTTGGACGACAATAACTCTGAACAGAACATGTAATGTGAAGCGGAAAATCTGAAATTACACTCGGCATGTTTTCAAACATGTGAAGGACCATCTCGTATGTTTTAGTAGATGAGTGTACTTCTTACAGCTCAAGACACCCCATACTCTAACTCAATCATATTCTTTTCCCTATTTGTCCTATTTGGCTTACGCATTATTAAAAACTACGCATTATTAAAAACTATATTTTCTTATGTTAATTGCAGGAGAAGACTGCGACATTGAGCGTATCGATCCGCGCAAAACCGATCCCGAATACTTTGAATATGATTGCCTGACCGTCGAAGAGGTCGAGAAGCTGCTCAATGAATCCGTGGAGAAACTCAACACAATCCTACAGATCACACCGTCTCTGGCGAAAGTGCTTCTACTCGAACACAAATGGAATAATCAAGCAATTGTAGATAAATACCGTGAAAATGCATCAGTCCTCTTAATATCCGCTCGAATTAAACCGCCTCCAACGACGACATCGAGTGCCGGAACCGCCGCCGCCGCCTCCTCGTTCGCCTCGCTTAGTAGTTCCTCGTATAGACACATAGCCTTACCCACATCATCGCACGTCACCGCGACAACCATCTATCGAAGTCAAATGTGTCCCGTGTGTGCGACCACACAACTCAATGATAAATTTTATGCGCTCTCATGCGGTCATTCGTTTTGCAAAGACTGCTGGTCGATGTATTTCGAAACACAAATCTGCCAGGGCATATCGATTCAGATAGGTTGCATGGCACAAAAGTGCAATGTTCGTGTACCAGAAGATCTCGTCCTGAATCTGGTGACACGACCGGTTATGCGTGATAAATACCAACAGTTTGCGTTCAAAGACTACGTAAAGTCTCATCCCGAGCTGCGCTTTTGTCCGGGTCCGAATTGCAACATAATCGTTCGTTCTGGCGAGTTATGCGCCAAACGAGCGATCTGCAAGGTGTGCAAAACGTCATTTTGCTTTAAGTGCAGTATGGACTATCATGCGCCCACCGATTGTCAGGTGATCAAGAAGTGGCTGACAAAATGCGCCGACGATAGCGAAACGGCAAACTATATTAGTGCCAATACCAAAGACTGTCCCAAGTGTCATATTTGCATTGAGAAGAACGGTGGCTGCAACCACATGCAGTGCTTCAACTGCAAACATGACTTTTGCTGGATGTGTCTTGGTGATTGGAAGACCCACGGGTCCGAGTATTACGAGTGCTCTCGCTACAAGGACAATCCGAACATAGCGAATGAGTCGGTGCATGTACAGGCGCGCGAAGCACTCAAGAAATACCTCCACTACTACGAGCGTTGGGAGAATCACTCCAAGAGTTTGCAATTGGAACAACAGACACTGGATCGCCTCAAGGCCAGAGTGAACGAGAAGGTGATGAAGGGACGCGGCACATGGATCGATTGGCAGTATTTATTCAATGCAGCTTCACTGTTGGCCAAGTGTAGATATACCCTGCAATACACCTACCCATATGCTTACTTTATGGAAGCCGGACCTAGGAAGATTCTCTTTGAATATCAGCAAGTAAGTTTTGTTTTTTTTTTTTTTTTGATAAATTGCGCAACGAAATTTATTAAATTGTTTTTGTTATCTAAATCCATCGCACGACGTGTTTACAACTTTTATCTGCATATGTTTACTACACGTTGGAGAGGGGGCCATATTATACGGCTACCATTGTGTCGCAGTTGGAATACATTTGTTTACCTCTTTGTTATCATCACTTTTATTTGGTGTGCTTACTTGTTAACGCAATATAATTGACGATTGTCGATGAGACAAATCGCTAAGTACAGAGTTGTAGTTTGGTAGTTTTTTTTTTTTGCTTTTTTTATTGTTTCCTGTAGAGTGAGCGAACAATGAATCATGTGCCTTCAAGATATTTCAATTTTCTTGGTGTTTCAGACTCCCTCTCCCTTTGATTCTTCTTCAACAGCCCACCGGAACTACTTTTCGTACTACTTCGGAGGTCGGGTTTTCCCTTCTACCTCCTATTTCCTGTTCATTTTCATATGATGGTGCGCCCTGCTTTTCTTCTATATTGGTTTGGAGCAGAAAATCTAACAAAGGGCATTGGGTTAAATGTTGGGATAGGTCCTCTTCAGAAGGATGATACTCGATTCCAACCGTATTCACTCTCCATCATTTTCCCTATGATATTTTTAGCCTATCTCCGATTCCGGGTGCTATATTTATATTTATTACGCAGACGCAGTCCACCTGCAAGTATGAAAAGCGTCGTCTGCCATTGAGTCATCGTACTACTGGCCCGTCGCATGGGCTTTTTTCCGCATCCTGTGTAGGTTTGCATTAAAATATCCATGTCCGGTTAGGATATGCTTGGCGTAATAATTTATCTCTCCGTGTTTTCGCCCTGTTCATTCAGCAACGTCTCTGATCAACCTGGCGACCCATCTACCCCTTGTTTCAGTATTCCAACTTAGTTGCCATAGATTGTTGGTGAGTTGTCTTGCTTCAGTGATTGCCGCTTCAACTCCTAATGCCGCCCTCTTTTCATACACAATTTTTCTCTCTGCGGCTAATAGGTCAATAGGTGTTGCTTTTGCAACGACGAGGAGCGACTGGTTCCGTAAGAACTTGCGATGCGAAAGGCCTTTCTACTGCTGCCATCTGGTTTATGTACTTCTTTTGTTTAAGCGCATCTGTCCATTATTCGCATCCATTCAGAAGGACGGCGTTCGTAATTGTCATGAGCAGCCTTCGTTTGTTTTCTGTTGGTCCTCCAACGTATGTCCGGAGTCTGCTAAGTTATGTAGTCACTCTAGAATCTGTAGTCTCTCTAGTCTGGGATCAGTAGTTAGTCCAAGATACTTTACCGCGTTTTTGCTGATGATTACTTCTGGGCCTATATGGAATTCAACGCGTCGGGATATGTTTCCTGGTCAGAAGAACAATCTCCGACTTTTCCGATGCAAGACTAAGACCATTGGTTTCCATCCAGACGTAGACACTTCCTTCAGTTTTTTTCTAGTTGCTGACCCCTTTCAATTTTGAAAGGGCTTCCTTTTGAGGTGCTGTGTCGTTTGTCAGGGTTTTCCATTAGTTTTTTGTTGCTCAAAGTTGCCTTTTCTTCATCTCTGCGTGTTTTTCGGGAGGACTTGATGGTGATCACTTTTTACGCCGGTTTCAACGATAACCGGTGAGGACGGCTGCGTTGATTGGTTACTTTGAAGGAGTTTTCGAGTTCCTATCAAACCAAGGAATCTTCTAGCTGGGAGGGTCCTCTTTTTACTTCCTTTCTCATTTTTTGTAGTCTCTCCGTCGCGCTTCGCATATCTTTGCATTTCTGATATTTCACCTTTATGTTTTCCCGGAATGGCTTCCGCCTCGAGTTGTGGTGTGCTCTCTATACTTCTGCATGAAAAAACATCTTCACCGAATCGGAGTCTCACTAGACCCCACATGCAGACTGTGCCTAGAGAGTGATGAATCCTCTCTTTACATTCTCATGGAATGTCCGGCTCTCTTCCGCCTTAGAAAGAAAGTTTTTGGTGAAAAAATGTTTACCTCGGCAAATCTTGCTGAATTACCCCCAGAGAAGATCCTTGTCTTCCTGACTGTCTCCGGAGTAAAAATAATGGATCTAGGACCCTACCAGGGATGGCACAATAGGCTCCTGTAGAGAGGCCGCAGTGACAGGGCCGGTTAAGGCTCTCCCGATCAATCATCTAATCTAATACTTCTGCATTCAGATAAATTTTTGGCGGATTGCTATAACATCACCCTAGAAGAACTTCTCACCGCTCCAACCGATGTCTCGTCCTGGGCTCCGCTGGTGTTGTAGTGGTACTCCCATCTTTCCTCTGTTCTGCTGTCTTGTCGATTTTTAGTGGCGGTGAGCGCATTAACGCAGATCTTCGGCTGAATGGATCTTCTATTACCTCCTGATTTGTTAATGAGCCTTTTTTCTTTTCTTTCTTTCTTTGTTCTGTTTTGTTTTGTTTATTTTAAAATTTGGATCCCACGAATACGGAGGAAAATATGTCGGCCACGTTATAGCCCCCGATAATGTAGTAGGCCATTGACATAACTAGAGTTCACCAGGTATCTAAAGAGCGACGTTAGCGATGCTATATTGCCTTCATATCCCCAGTAGAATTCAGGTTTTGGCACGGGTCGCTTCAAACCTTGTCTTAGGAAGAGGATTTTATTAGCCTTCTACGGTAAGTATACCTTATCACGGAAATATGCAGCTACGAAGCTAGTTAACACTAAGTGGCTTCGTAGCTGATACCTTAATTGCTTCAGCAGCGTTTCTCTCCTCGGCTGGGGTTTTCTATTGGTTCATATACAGGGTGGGCCAAATATAAGTTTCTTTTAAAAATTGCAATAAACTGAACAATATTAATTTTTTTCCATGTATTACGGTTTTATTAGTAAGAGCAAACATTCCCATTAATTATGAAAGACAACATCGTTCAAGGAGCTGCCTCGGCTGGCTTCGCAGTAGCGCATTCTGTCACTCCAATTTTCCAAGACTTTGTTGATAGCTTCGGGCTGTAGCTCACGGATTGCTTGGATGATATTAGCCTTTAGTGCTTGAATCGTTTCCGGATTGTTGACATAACATCGGTCCTTCACGGTTCCTCACAAATAAAAGTCCAAATGTGTGAAATGGCTGCTCCGAGGCGGCCAATTGACATCTTCCACGATTTGGGAATTTGGTGCGCAAAAGATCGATTGGTGGCATGGGCTGTGTAGTATGGCGCGCCATTCTGCATGCACTAGAGGTCGTCCAAATGCATCTCTTCAATTTCAGTAAAAAAAAGTCGGTTAACATGGCACTGTGCTAGTGCTAATGGCAAGTGCGTGAAATGTTGAGCTGTTGAGATCGATGGCGAGTTGATGTTCGTGAATTGAGTCTCACACTTTCGGCTACAGCAGCCACATTCTCGTCTGTGCGCACAGTACGACAACGAGGACCATGAGTGTTCTCCACTAGCATACCAGTCTCACGAACTTTTTGCACAAACTTGCAAAAAGTTCGCTGTGGGTGCTTCATTTCGGCCAAAACTTCTTTTCAAAAAACGCACTGTTTGGGCTACACAGCATTCACTTTGGAAATAAGTTTTCAATATTTCCCAACGTTGTTTAAGCTTAAATCAACTCATTTCGTTCTGCAGAGGCACGGTACTGACTTTCTGTCAAGATTTCGAGCGGAAATCAGCTGTCAGTGTCAAAATAACCTATGATTTTAAAAAGAAACCACTAGATGGTTCACCCTGTTATGTACCCAGGAGTAACAGAGTATTGATGATGATCTAGGCAGGTAACCGTTTAAAGACACTGCCTGATAGGCAAACATGCCGCAAGGCTGGGCCTTTTCTCAAACGACTTTTGTAGAAGCTGCATGGAGGAGGAAGAAGAGGAAACTATCCCTCACCTTCTTTGTTCCTGCCCAGCTCTCTCCCGCAGAAGGAAGCTTCACTTAGGAGCCTTCCATTACAACGACTTGGATGATCTGACAAGCGTAGACATCAGAAGCATCTTACGCTTTATAAAGAGCTCAAAATGGTTCAACTAGTAGGGAGATCTTAGATCCTTATTCGTAACATCACAATGGACCTATACTGGTCTAAGTGTGTTGGCGTTTTTAGCTGACGGCCACTTTCAACCAACCAACCAAGGCAGGTAACCGGGTACCCCGTCCACGACTAAGCTATAGGGAAATGTTATGATCCAGTGCCGTTCTTTATATCGCATGACCTACCCTACTGTACTGAAGACATGTTAAATGCGGATGGATCTTCTGCAGTAATTGCGATCGCCTAACTCAAGTTTTTATCACTGTTGTAAACATAACTTCGTGTTAATATCCCAAATTCATATTCAATTCATCCAACCTACAACACTGTCAATAAATCTTTCTTTCACAAATTTCAGGCTCAACTCGAAGCCGAGATAGAGAATCTCTCGTGGAAAATCGAACGTGCCGAAACGACTGATCTAGGCGATTTGGAGAATCAAATGGACATCGCCGAAAAACGGCGGACAACACTCCTGAAGGACTTCTTCCCAACCGATGCGTTATAATAAACTTCCCCCAAGGCAAAAGTTTCCCCCTTTCACATTAACGTTTCCCATAGATAAGATTTTATAATGTACAACCATAACATGATCATCGTATTCATAGACACAATTTCAATTTATTATTAACGCAGAAAGGCCGACATTTTCAGAGCCTTTACTGCTTTATCGTATGCTACGTGAAAATATTTGTAATCTTTAAAACTTATTTCCTTAAGTGTACAAATTTTCGATAAGAAGCAATCGGTTGAACTTTTGCTTTCAATTTTTATTCGTATTCGTATTCGTAACACTTTTACTCATCAGAATCGCGTATTTGTTTTTCGTCTGATCGTGTTATGACGCTAAGGGATAAGGAGAAGAAAAAGAGTATTATTATTATGTGCTATCTGCAGTTTGACTGAGTGCGTAACAAGCAAATTAAACACAAACGAAATACAAGCCGGCCCACGCATCAAGTCCAGTACTGGGCGTTCGATTTGTTTTGTTTGTGCTTCTTTTGTGCACACATAAACCTTTGCAATGATACTTTAATTACTTTTTATAATTTTTTTTTTTAACAAATTCATATATTATACACATATATATTATATTCATATTTTACTTTATTTTTATCGTTTATCATGTAAGTTTAATCATTTCTAAGAATACATATATATTAAATGCAATTGAGAATATGTGAAGTATTTAAGATAACGGAAGAAATCATAGATTATTTATTAAAGAACAAATTAATTATTTAGTTGATTTTATAATTAAGAGAAACAAAAAATCAGAAATCCAAGTTTTCTAGTAGTTAAATCTCAATAAAAGAAAAAAAAACAAAACCAAAACTGAAACTGAAACTGAAACTAATAGGTATTGATCGTTTAAAAGAAATTGAGACCGCAAATAAAGTGTACGTATAAGAGGTTGGTTTGTTTAATTTGCTGCAGGCAGACAATAGTGGTTCAAAGAGAATTACAGGCAGCGGTACAAACTAACAGGGTAAACAAAGACACATTCTTCGACAAGGATGTGCTTGAGAAAATTACCAACTGATTCAAGTGGTCAGCAGCGTGCCATGACAAGAAAATTGGCTGGAAGAAGGGGCGAAGCAGTGGAACGATGAAGCCCTAACGCCTCCAGAACCAACGCAGCGATTGATGCGATTCACAGGGAAGACCAGAGTTCCAAGAACGGCTTGCTACTTTGAGACGCGAAAATGGACATTAAAGAGAGCTAAACAAGATGCTATAGACATCTCAACGACCGACGGGGCATATCTAGACCCCTCGAATTCTGATTATAGGATGGTGATGAAAAAGCTCAATTACTTAGTGGGGAAGCGAGGAGTAACAACGATTCTCGCTTGTTTGGGATTGACCCTGAAAATTTCTGTTGGGAAATTATGTCAAATTTCAGCTCAATGTTAGTACATTTACACAAATTTACTGGTCGACAATGCTAAGGCCACTTACTTACTTACTTATAGGGCTCCCAACCCGTGAAGAGTCTCTGCCTGAGACACTGCAGCCCTTCATCCTCTACGAACCCGGGCACACTGCTTCCAGTTGTCGAGACCAAGCGCTCTGGCATCCGCGATGGCTTGGTCTTTGAAACGGAGGTTCGGTCTTCCTTGTCTTCTCGAACCTGGGGAGCTGGAATTCGAAGCTGGAGCATTATTGTCCGTTCGCTCGATGTGGCCGAGCCAATGTATTCGACGTGCTTTGAATTTTTGGACCACCATCCACATATTGGTACAGCTCATAGAGTTCGTGGTTGTATCTCCTCCATTCGCCCTCCTCGCACACAGGACTAAAAATCAGCCGAAGTATTTTTGTTTCGAAGGAGCCCAGTATGAGCTCTCCCTTCTTTGCTTATAGTCCAGCACTCGGCGGCGCCATAAATTGGCAGGATAAGGGTTTTGTAGAGCACACATTTCGTCCTTCGAGTGAGTTTTGAAGTAGCAACAGTTTCCTAGGGTAATTCTTCGCCGGATCTCCACTTGGGTGTCATTCGTGGAGTTCATATTTACTCCGAGGTAGGTGAACTCCTTAACTACCTCGAAATTGTTGCGAAATCAATAGTGACGTTTTTTCTTAGGCTGTGGACAGATGCTTGTTTGTTGATAGCATGTACTTAGGATTGTCCTCATTTACTTCAAGGCCAAGGGATTTCGCCTGTTCTTCAACCGCCGTGAACGCTTCTATCACGGCACGCTGGGAGCGACCAATGATGTGAATATCGTCCGCATAGCCTTCATAGCTGGACGGACCTTTTGAAGATATGTAGTGCCGTCCGTGTTGACACCTGCCCTGCGCACTATCTGCTCCAGTACGAGATTGAAGAAGTCGCATGATAGCGCGTCTCCTTGACGAAATCCGGTGCAAGTTTGAAATAGATCGGAGGAGCTGCTTCCAAATTGCTCTGAAGCAGCTCCTGAATCATCTGAATCAGTTTTGCCGGAATTCCGTCGCCCATCGCCGTATAGATCTCCTGAAGATGTATGCTATCATACGCGGCTTTGAAGTCAATGAATAGGTGGTGAGTTTCGACTTGAAATTCGTTGGTCTTTTCCAGGATTTGCCTCAGTGTGAAAATTTGGTCTATAATCGATTTGCCGGGCCGGAAGCCACACTGGTACCTGCCGATTAGTGTGTTGCAGAACGGTTTTAGACGTTCACACAGTACGTTGGATAGATTGATGTTCCCAAAAGGTTCAGCTTGTTCTGAAACTGTCGAACGTTGTCTTGCTAAGTCGTCTGCTTTCTCATTGCCTATAATGCCTTCATGTCCTAGAACCCAGCATACCCCTTATGATGTGTACCAAAAGCCTTGAGTTCTTCACGACAGCACTTTACAAGCTTCGATTTTATTTTTGGTGCAGTTATTGCTTTTATTGCTGCCTGACTGTCGATAAAGAAGGTAATACTTACTCACGGGCTGCTGTCATCACTGCCAGTACCTCTGCTTGGAAAACGCTGCTATGTAAATACGGGTATGGTTTGCATGCTAGGTACGAGTCCGTCTCTCCATTCTTCCCTGCTGGGAATGCTAAGGCTAAGGACAATATTAGAGCATCTGTGGGTATAGATCGGAGATCAATTCGTGAGCTATACGAGGCACCCACGAAGATAGGTGACAACACAGAGCTGGGCATCACGAATCTGACACCCTTCAAAATAGAATGTCGACCCCGCTTTCGCATTTTCGCACACCTTAACTCTTTTTAATCGCTGTCTCTTTGGGTTAAGAAAGCAACTGAGTAGCAAAACCCTCTCTCGAACAACTATAGTGACCCTTTATATGACCCTAACCGTCCCAGTTCTTCTCTACGGCGCAGAGGCATGAACTCTATCAAAAGCGGATGAAGTTACCCTTGGTTATTTCGAGAGGAACATTTTTCGAGTAATTTTCGGTGAATGGAGGAAAATCGCGGACTCAAATTGCGCACGCAAATGGAAGGGGACCTTAACCAACTTAGCGTGCGGAATTGCAGGAAGCTGGCTAAGAATCGTGTTGGCTTAAGACGCTTGTTGGTTGAAGCTCAAGTCCAACCCAGACTGTAGTGCCAAAGACCCTTACTCTCGTCATATAGATTATAGACAGTCAAAACAATTTAGAAGAAAGCAGTTTGCTTTGTAGTCGGATCGGAAAGGTTCCACCCTCGACCAATTTGTCACACAGAAATACCACAAGAGATCCAGATCAACACTCACCATCTTCTTATGGATTGTTAAGCCACACAAGACCGCATTTATAAACACGAGCTATACAGAGCCATTTCTAGTTTTCGCATACCTCCCCAACATATAGCAGAAGCTTATAAATAAAACACCCACTTAACATTTCTACAATAATAATTGTCTATTGCTTTTAAAGATTGCTATATTTTAATACAAGTTATGTACATACATTTAAAAACGCAGACAACAATTAGTCCGTGGACACTTAATACAGAATAATGTAAATAAAATTTGCTTAAACATTTAACGACTTGGATTTGTTTTGCTTTTTTGCTTAACCCCGGCTATAGCTGTGCTCCATAACAGTTTCAACGATACTCACCACACTTCCACAAAACTCATGCGCTTCGAATCCACTGAATTGATCGAAAACCGCCCGACACACGCCACACTCATACATTGTGCTGTAAAACAAAACAAAAGAAAAACTCAATGTTAGTCTCTCAGTTGGAATAAGTAGCGCGTTCGCTAAACCCACGTTGGCTCCGATTTAAGCTTAGCTAATGCAGCGCCATACGTTCTGTAAGGTAAACAAATATAGAATAAGTATACAAAAGCATCCTCGGACTCACAGCGGTGGATCTATTTTAACCTTTGCCAATGCGGCATCAGCTGCTTCCTGCCTTGCGATTTCTTTTTGATGTTTGGCCAGGTGTTTCTTGTAGTTCTGCGACTGTATGAAGGATTTTTGGCACACACCGCACACGTATGGCCGATAACCCTGATGGGCCATCATATGTTTCTTCAGATTGATACGCTGGGAGAATGAACGATTACATCGTTCACACTGAAATGGTTTCTCTCCAGTATGGATGAGTTCATGGCGACGCAGATTTCCCTGCTGTGTGAAGGATTTCTCGCATAATTGGCATCGATAGGGCCTCTCTCCGTTGTGTACAGAGTAATGGCGTTGCAAATTGACGGCCTGGGCAAAAGACTTATTGCACTCGGAACAGATATGCGGCCGGACATCATTGTGGACTTTCATGTGACGCTCTAGGTTACCATGATTGGCGAATGTTTTTTGGCACAAATTGCAGACATAGGCATTTTCAGCGGGATTGTGATCGTGTTTTTCCTTTTTGTGCATCAGCTGATCGTGTTTAGAGGTGAACGTCTGCAAGTGCGAGAGGTTTGCTCAATGAAATAGCATAGTACGTGGGTGAATATTTATTTATTACCTGTTTACAACGACGACACGTATATATTTGCTTGCACAGATCGTCCAACAGTTCTGACGCCATATGCTATGCTTTATTGAGGACCATTTAAAGCGAGGTGTTATTCTGGAAGTGATAGAAACAGCTTCAACGACGTTGTTGTTACTTAAGCCAAGTGCTGCAAACGACTCCAGAACGAAGAACCACCGATAGAGTTTAACTACTTTAAGAGGGCAATGGTCGGACTATAGCATATAGGACACACCAAAGAAAGTAGGAATATGGGAAAACATCTGCAATGCAGCCTAGAAGGTTAGTAACAAAACACAGTTTAACGTGTGCCGAAGAAAGCAAAACCTAAATAGCCGCACTAATGCACGGACACGTATAATATACTGACGTGCCCAAGCAAAGAGCATCCTTACCTACATATTTGGAAGTGCATAAATACTTTCGATGGGATTACAAACCGAGTTCTTAGGTTTGTTGGCTATAAATGCCAAATGGAGAAGCTTTTTTAACCCCATCACGAATGTGATCAGATAGTAATCCTCCTCTGCCACTGCTCCTCTCTTATCTAGTTATAGATCATCTTTTAAAGAATTAAAGCGTGAATAGTCAACTTCTATTCGATCTTAAAAACTGGTGAAAGCGGGCTAGTGTCTCCAATTAGAGTTGTTTACAATAAAGCTCAAACTAGAATATACCTACTTTCGGAATATTTTACTTCTCGAAACGTTTAAACTCAGTTCGTTATGTGCTATATTGGTTGGTACCAGGTACACAAATGTAAATCAACTAATGAAACAAAAACACGCATATATACCATGTATAGCCCATCCACCCTCATAAAAATTGCGCAATATTTGTTCCATGAAAACAATTTACATGGCGTCATGACCTCCAAATGAAAACCCAAAGATTTATACATTATCGTCCATGCCGGCCTTTTTCATAATACAAAAATAATAACAAACCAATCTTGTTCTTCTTTGAAGAAATTCTTCATCTTTTACCTTTGAAGAAACAAGTTCTGCTGCTTCTTCTTACTTGTTGTTTTGGTAAATGTATGGTTTTATTAAAGACTTTTGCGTATTATTGTGACCACACTGGTTGTTAATTTGGTTAGATTTTAATACAACATAATAAGTGAATAAACATTTATTTAACAAGTTCAATAAACTAGATAAAACGTTTCATTTAAATTTTAATTACAATTTCCAAAGAAAAATATCCGTCGCCCTTTCGGGAACTTTTGATAAAATTTGATAGAAATGTCAAATATGACAGTTGAAAAAAAGTGTTCACCAGGGTGGGCATTTTTTAGGGATATTTTTCTTAAATTATTCACATATTGAGCATCTATTTCAGCAAAGTACCTAAAGCAAAGTAGAATCTCCGGCACGCAACAATTACAATTGGCGTATTTTTTGGGAAGTGAGTATAACAAAACCAAAAGTGAGTATAACAATTTTGCATGTAAAACCAAACGTGAGTATACAAGTTTTGAATGTAAAAGACGTAAAAGTGAGCTAGCTATAGATTCTCAAAAGTGTGCTGGACTACTGTGGGAGGGATCCCAGGTTCGATCGCCGGAAAAACACAAATTGCATATTAAAGTTTAAGTTTTTTCTACTGCGCCACCTCTCGCGCCTGTTGCGCCACCTATTTATTTATTTTTTTTTATAGCTAGCTCACTTTTACTTTTATATGCAGAATTTGTATATACTCACTTTTGGTTCTACATGCAAAATTGTTATACTCACTTTTTGTTTGTTATACTCACTTCCCAAAAAAATACTAGTTAGAAATTTGTTGCTTTTACTTAACAAATGTATTTATTTATCACAATATTAAATTTAATGTCGCTTAGCTTCTTTTCCGTATATTTTTTCGCTGATCTGTCACATTTGGGCGTCTAGTAGGGTTAAAATTAAAAACCGTTAAATATAACGGCAAATCTTAATTCCCCATATCGCCGCAATTTCAAACCCCCTAATTAATAACAGCGCCAAAAGACAATTAGTGGCAAATAGATTAGTTCTCATGGGACTTCCATTTGACTTTTGACATTTGAAATAAGATTTTACATTTGTGAAATTTCGTCCGGGATCCGGTGAAAAATTGTATTTTCATTTAAAGTCCTTTTTTTAACTTAAACAAAATGATTCAAAAACAACGCCAACGAATTGAACAAGCAGTCACCCAAATGATTGATGACATGGACAAATCACATTTGCGTAAAATGCAGGTAATACGCAAATAAATTGCATGCTATTTGTAAGGTTATGATCGCTGGAGCTGATTAAAGAAATTTCCAAGGTATTATGAAAGTCTTGAGATAACTTTTTGTTTTTTATTTTCACAGACAGACATGCATTTGTGTGCTGCCAGGTGTTGTCAGGACATGAATTCAAGCGTTGACACCGTCCAGAACTGCGTGGACAGATGTTCACAACCGATTACCAGAGCGCAAAACTATGTTCAACACGAATTGGCTGAATTCCAAGGAAGATTACAGAGATGCGTTATGGTAAATGTTAAATACGAAAAGATGCGTTGAAAGTTATTTAATTCTAATTCGTTCCTATAGCAATGCAATGACGATGTGAAAGTTAAGATGCCTCCCAGTCCTAGTGAAGGAGATATAGCCAAATACACAGACCAGTTTGAGCGATGTGCAGTTCAATGCGTGGACAAGAATGTTGGCTTGATACCCACCATGATGAAGACAATGAAGGCTGTGCTATCCAAAGGTCCAGAGGGTATACCGAATGTGCAATAAGGCGGTCTACTTATGCGCAGCTATGAATACTAGTACTAAGGTGTTGTTTTGCGTTTGTTGTTAATAAAAAAATGTAAAAGCGTGTATACTACAATTAACTTGTAAACAGAATATTGTATAAGGAGATGAAATTGAAAGTGTCTACATCAACTCAATTAAAGCTCTTAAATTTGTAAAGTTTGAAATCAGACACTTCCTAGTATGGCAGCGTGAACTGTTCTTAGATCCACATTCCACTACAACTTGTGAGGCAATTAAATGAACTCTAATTTAATTGAAAGGGTCCAAACTATAAAATGTCAGTTTTTGAAAGAAGCTTCTGGGGTTGTATCCCTTAAGGTGATAGTTGATAGTAACTTTTGTGACAGTCAAATAGGCGTCTACGTAAGATGATAGTAAAATCTATAGAAACTTTTCAAAAACGATCGCTAAAAAGCGATCACCTTACTGGTTTACACCTCTGGTTTCACAAGCCAGTCCAACTATTTGCGAGTGCTTGGAAGGAAAGTACATACCTATATCTATTTTTTCAGCTATCAAGACTGAGGGGAAAACAAATTGACAGATTCGCTTTTGCCTCCTTATACCTGGTAAGTTATGCACTTTAAATTCTATTATGATGGGAAGTTTTAGGATATTACTTCATTATTCTTCAAACCAAATACTGGGGGTCTAGCACGTAACTTGATACAATCGAGTTCAGTCGATACAATCGAGCTCTGGCAGCACCTAATTTGTCCCAATCGATTATTCTCGATTGATTATCCTCTACTGAGACAAATTAGGTGCTGCCAGAGCTCGATTGTATCGACTGAACTCGATTGTATCAAGTTACGTGCTAGACCCCTGATTTAATAGGGGGTCTAGCACTATTATTAATAGTATAATAACCATCGCATTTAAGCCGAGGGACATTCGAGTTCTTTTCTAAGCCGCGGACTAAAAACATATTAAATTCAAAGTGTTGAACAATAAAATGTTCGAGACTTCGATGTTCGAGCAACTATCTCAATGTCTCAAATATAAAAACAACATTCACCTAGTGTGGCGCGATGTGAGTGACATGTACTAATAAAATGCGCCAATAGTGAAATGAAACTTTACATTCTGATGTGAACAATGCATAAAGAAAAGTAAAGCAACACAAAGAGTCAAGTGACATTTTTTTTATGTTGTTACAGAATGTGTGTCACCGAATTAGAAACCACTGTGATGATTGATGAATAAGAATAAACGGTCAGAGTTCACAGTGGTTCACAGAAAATGTTCCGGTTCCGGTAACAAAATAAGATTAGTGAGGGAATTTGAAATTGAAGCATTTTCATATCCAGTTCCAACACTACTTCAAGCAACTTAATCGCAAGTCGCAAAGTCATCGTGCGATACGTGTACAAGGCAAGCATATGCTGGAAGCATAAAATTTTGCTTTTCTTTTGTTTATTAATTAAAAAATATGAGCTCATCTCAAAAAACTAAAGTTCCAATAGGTATACCTTTTTCAAAATAAAGAAAAACATTTTTTTTTATTTAGTTCTTAAAAACTGTAAACATTAATTATTGAAATTAAAAAGAATTTTGTGCAAATTTGCGTAAAAATTGGATTCCAATATTACTTCATAGATAAAAAAAATGGCTACCCTAATGGCTTTAAGCAACTCCCTAATTGTAGATATAACAGCACATGCCGACCATCAAGAGGGTGCTTGGTTGGCTTAATTACAAGTTTTGATTTCTGTTCCTGTTTTCCTTTTAGTTATACACGGACTCTGATGAAGTGCTGATTGTTGACTTTCTTTTCCTGGGTTAATCCTGGGCATTAAAAATGAATCCCCCACTACCATCTGATTTTTAAGCGCGTCTCCTTCGTTCTCAATTTTGTCATGTTACCCGTTACTACATCAGCCATTATTGTATTTTTTCACTTTATTTCGGTACAGCAAAGAAGCAAAGTTTCTCAAATCCGAAACCTGTTACAACATAGACCCTATAGGCACCCAATGCCTGTAAGCACCAAATAAAAACAACAAAAAAGAAAAAAAAAAGAGAACCTATTTCAACAAACCTTTCCCAATAAATACAATCCTACCAGACCCTAAATTCGTAGTGGTCCATCAGTGATTAAAACACACCCCAATATTTTCCTATACTCGATGTAGTTGTGGCATAATTACCGCATACAAAGTATAACGAAACTACATGACGGTAGCCTCCTTCTTCTCGCGAAATCTGAAAAAGCAGCCAAGTTACTCCTATCAAAACAAAACCTTCCCAATCTTTGTTAAACCTCACTTGTCGCATAAGTTCAGAGCTCAGTTAGCACACTATAAAAGTTGACGAATATTTCCCCAACCCCATGCGCTGCCGCAATTTTCCTTGCCCATACGAAAATGACGTGTTTTGAAAAACTCACCGCCAATATTAGTTCAAACTCCATATCCCAAAAACATTAACAGGTAAACACGTATCACACTTAATCAAAACCATAAAAACTGACAAAAAAAAATACAGAACAAAAGAGGTTGTCATTTGGGAGAACCTGGGAGCAATTTGGGGATGACTCAAGGCTCAACTTGATGCTCATTATTGAAAAATGCAAATTCTTCGGTCCCTCAGCTCTTTGTAATGAGTCTCACATTAAAATATTTGAGCTCCTCACTTGTTAACATAAAAGGTAAATCTCTTGGTTTCCACAGCATTCCATTCTAAAGCATTTAAAATGTAGATCCACCTTAAAACACACTTCTTGATTTCGACAATTTTCTCTCCCCATAATTGGCCGCGTTCCTTTGACCGCTAGTCATCTAGCACATAATATCCCTGATGAAGGAACTAGAACTAGCTAGATCTCTAGCGCCAGCGGCAAAGTGACATTAGAACCAATTTGAATTCGCATTCATTAGAGCCAAAAATGTATTTTGTGCCATCATTCCGCATATATTTATAATTTAAATAAACAAATACAATATATATGAATTACATAGAAGTTTGAATTCCCATTTTACACCAAATTGAAAATATTTGACTTCTGCACTTTCACTTTTATTTTGACAGTTCGTTATTTTTTTCCAACCTAGCAGTTCATTGAAAAATTTCCCAGAAAAGGATATTTCACAAAATGTGCTAGAGCTCCAGCGCAAATGCTGAAATGTCAGTTTTTTTATATGGAGTTTGGCATGCCGCTAGTCATCTAGCGGTCAGTGGAACGCGGCCATTGTCTGAGAGAAACCGTTCTACTTTTTTCATTATAGACTTTGACAGTATCGTGACACATGTCTTGAAACAACTTTTTAAATGGAAAATCGGCCTAAAAAACTGAAGATTTCGTATGTGTTACGTCGACTACAACATCGTCTTTAATCCTAATACATAGCATAAAAAACAGGATCACCATTATCCAATTATCGCTGGCTTTATTCATCAAAGCTTTTAATAAAAACAGCAAAACAAATGAGCTTAAAAAAATAGGACAGACACTTAACCACAATGATCTAATTATGTTCTCAAAATGCAAAAACATGCCTTTACAGTGGGGATATCTTATAGGGATACAGATACTAGTTATATTGTTACGGATGGAGCAGAATACAAAGAAAAAAATGTAATTCACACACGAACACACGATCCGTAATGAGATCCACCAGCCAAATCCATCTGTCAACAACAATGCTGTAATTTTAATCCCAACAATTCGATGGGAAACAACAGAATATAAAAATGTATTAGAGAACATAAAATGATAACGTAGGCACTTTTACTAAATAAATAGAGGTCGAGAAAAGATACTCGACTAGTTTTACTTTTTTTGCACCCGTCATAAGAACAACACTCCCGTTTAAAGAACATAATAAAGTTTATTTCAAATACAGTATTGAATCTCTTTTCTTTTTTTTCGTTTCGCTATTGCCAACGGTCGCATCATTCTTTT